>JAPDNY010000005.1:92343344-93640600 GCA_029375565.1 Gekko gecko | reverse complement strand
CTATTACTACTGACAGATATAGATAGGCCAGGTCCTGGTCTCTGCACCATAGACCATTTGCCTCAGGTATTCTAAATACTTCTACCTTCACTGGATGAATTTCATATGCTTCAATATCTTCTATTGAACTCAGTTTCCATAATTGGTTGTTCTTGCATGTGCCTGCATTTTTCCAGGTGCGTGTGTGTGAGAGTACATACACACATATTGTGACAGCCCCGTCCACTTCTTTCCCTCAGGGGCAAGATTTTCCCTCCATTTTTCTTTCCATTTACTGAGCCATCCTAATAATGTGTTTTCTTCTTTGCTGAAGAACTCTGGCTATCCCATCCTGTCACCACTGTATGATATTTTGGTTATTGGTTCAGCCCAGGAACTTGAGGGAAGGATCAGAAGCCCACTTTAACTTAGATGACTTAAATGGCACTCAAGGCATTTTGAAATTCAAAAATAAGAAAATATTTTATCTAACATGGAAGGGAAAGATCAGGTGAAATCAGGGGTTGAAATTTCTGAGGTAAAACCTGTACATGCACAGACTTCAGTTGTTGTGTTTCAGGCTAATGAGAGTTTCTTAAGCTATTCAGAGTTACTTAAAATCTTTATACTGAGAGGCTTCTGTTCCAGTGTTTTCCAAACATCCCAGCACATTTTCTTTGAGTATTCTCTGACCCTTGTCTGTTAGAGGTATCGAGGTATAGGAGGCCTGACAATTTGCTTTCCTTTTCACATTTGCAAAAAATGTACAGGTCTTATTTTTTTCCATCTATGCAATCTCAATCTACAATCTTTGGAAAAGAGATAACTTTGAACAGATAGATGGTTGCTCAGAAATCTCTGAACAAGTTGATCTAATCGTTCACAGTTTAGATACATATATTTCTATTAGAAATTTCTTCTGAGAGAAACATCTTCACAAAGGTGGGCTTCTGTAAGAGAGCCATACCCAAAACACCCCTGAATCTTTTAGAAGTGGGTTGTGCTTTCTGAAAGCACTGTGGTGAGAATGTTTGAAAGCACATTGTCTAGTCTTGAAAGCATGTGAAAGCCATCTTGCATATCAGTCTGGGAAAGCTGCTTTAAAAGCACAGTTCTTAAGAGCCATAATAATCTGTCCTTCCTTTGTTTCTTCTAGATTGTTTATTCTATGGCCCAGTTTCCTTTCCCACAACTAGCAGAATTAAGGGAGAAATATACCTACAACATCACTCCTTTCCCAGCTTCAGTAAAATCAACTTCGGGGTAAGTTTCTCCCCCCCACCCCCTGTTTCTGTGGTACAAACCAGGCATGCATAGATCAAAGGGATGGACAGATTCAGCTACTTACCAGAGAATGATGAAAAGTTTAGCTGATTATGGGTCACTCATACATTTGAGAGATCATTATATCTGTTTTCTTTTGTTTTACAGTCATCTGGGCAAAACTAGAGACAGTGATGAGGAGAATGACCTTGATGAAGAAGATTCCATAGCCAATGCCATTGGTTGCCTTGGACCATTCAGTGGCTTTCTCAGTCCAGAACTACAGAAGTATCAAAAGCAGTTCAAAGGTAAATATTGATCTCATTGTAAACATTGTAGTAGTGTTGTGGGAGCCAGTTGTCTTTGGATTCATCTCACAGCCTTGCTGTAATAGCTAAAGTTTGCAGCCATAGGTAGAGCCAGTCAGTCTGGTCCCTGAGGCAAAATCATTGCCCACTATCCCAGCAGGACTAATGCAAATCACACTTACCATAATTTTACCAAAAGGAAAACTTCCATTGACCATGAGGTAGGGGTATTGGAGTGTTTTGTTCAAATGGCTTATAAAACAACATTCTTGGCAGTGACCACACTAGTACATTTAGGAAAACGCCCACAAAACTGAATATTGTGTGCAGGGGAAGTAGGAAGACAGACATAAGCAATTCATTATTTTGGCAACTGCTTATTTCTCTTTAGGCTGGCTTGCTACATCCTGTAAACCTTTTTAAAGGTGTCTATAATAGTCATGGCAAGAGGATTAATTAGGATAGGTTATTCCTTGATCCTAACTAGTTGCACCCTCTCCCAAACCCTCAAGTCTGAATGGAGCAAGTCTTTCAACACTTCATAGGATATTGTCATGAAATGTTGCTGGTATAATTAGAGACAAGGGATATGTGCTGTAAGATGTACATTCCCCATCAAAAATCTATCCCATGTGGAACAAGGAGTAGGAGATAAATATATATCCCCAACATAATATAAGTTTTGGGGCTAGATAATCTATTAGTTTCTTGGACGTCAGTTCTGTAGGGCAACAAATAGATTTTTTACGCTCAGAACTGCATAAGGAAGAACTATTCATGTTGGCTTGGAGCTCAGCAGTCTTGAATTGCAGTATTTTTGAGAGGGCCTAACTTGCAATTTAATTTGTAGTATGGGCCAGGATGTCTTTATTGTTGGTTCATTTAAAGATTAGCTGTTGTTGGATTACATTTTCATGCATTTCTCATAATAGTTTTTTCCTATTATGTATAGAGCACAACGAAGAACAAAGCCTGGGCTCTAGTAACATTGCAGAGTTAAGTCCTGGAGCCATAGATGCCTGTCGAAGTGAATACCATGCTGCTTTTAACAGCATGATGATGGAGCGAATGACTACAGACATCAATGCATTGAAGAAACAATACTCCCGGATAAGGAAGAAGCAGCAGCAACAGGTTCATCAGGTTTATATTAGAGCAGGTAATGGCTTAGGTCTAAGATGGTACAAGTTGGCTTCAACTCTGTGAATGGAGAAGTTTGTCATATTTGTGCTGTCTCATACATGGAAGAAGCGGACAAAAAGGATAAATGAAGCTATATTTGGAAGTATATCATTTAATGTAAAAGACAATGATGGATTTTTGTTTTTCTTTTGTCAGGGTCTGAAGATGATGACCCTGGGCTAATGTTAGATCCCAGGGACCAGCTGAATAATGGTATTTAAAGATATCTATGCTAACTTGGGTATACAGCATTGGTTTCACTGATTTCACTAACAATTTATGGCATCCTTGGATTTGGAATACGAGCACCTAAATTTTCCAGTTAGATTTATTTATTTATTTATTTATTTGTAGTATTTTTATCCTGCCCTCCGCGCAAACAGGCTCAGGGCGACTGAGTGCCAAGATGATGCTTCAGTGCCAAGATGATGCTTCAATGTCTGAGCTATAAATGAATATCTGTATTGTGCTAGTCCATTGTTTAAAGACTTTTAGTTAAATCCAACAATTATGTGTATGTGAAGGCAGGTGTGGATTTAGTCAGTGCTAATTTGGTATCCTTTAGGGCAGTATTATTTGTGGGATGAAAAACAGAGACTGCCATTCTGTTTTTCTCCTTCCCTTTGCTGGTGTGTTGAAAGTTCAGAAATCCCATACACATCATTCTGTACTATGCCAATAGAAAAATTAGGATAATCCAGGACAGTCAGGGCAGGGCATTTTTCCTATCAAATGCAATTTTTAATCAGGTAAATATAGACAATTGAGTGCCAAAGGATTGAAAAAAAAATCATATCCCAGGATTGCCAGAACCCCTTTTCACTAATTGCAACCTGTTATCCAGTTACATATCTTTTTCAATCTGTTCCATATTTCTCAGTTTTTCACTGAAAAATCAGATGGGAAATAGTCTGTCTTCGTTACTGTGCTAGTTTGCTGAATGATATCTTTTTAAGATTGTATCCTTGCCCTGTTGTCTACTTACAAAAGGCTTTGTGTTGTTGACATGAAGCTCTGTCATGTAGTCTCTGCTTAACATATGACCATTCAGTGCTTGGTGGCTGTAAACTAAATCTCACTGATAATGCAGAAATATTACATTGCCATTAAAACATTGATATTTTCTTCTACACATGTTCTCTGAAAATAAACTGACTTAAAACTATGATTTGATTATCTAATCCACTAATTTATTGATTGATTTCACATGCTTGCCTTCTGTGCATTGATCACCCTCAGCCTGAAAAGAAGCTGTGGATTTCTTTAGGTTGTTTATGCATTGTTTTTATTTGGTTTTTATGTAACAAAGTTCTTGGAATAGGTGGCAGAATCAAGAATTACCCAAACCAGCAGATACTTGTGCTACACTATAATTCTCCTAAAGAGTAAAAAAGGAGTTTTCTAAGTTACAGATCAAAACAAAGTGGAACATGTTTGCACTGATTTCCTTCAACTTTTTGAATTTCTCATTTTTGTAAATTTTATTTTTCAGTTAACAGAAATTGTACAGCTGGTCTTTAAATGTCTTTGTTAGTAGCTATTAAGAATGAAGTCTTTATGAGAAGAAATTTATATCGCAATAGTTGGCTTCTGAAATTCATGTATGTTATATGGCATAAGTGGAATTGATTTTCATCTATATAACCCTACAATTTAAAAAATCTGATCAGAAATGGTATCAATATGGGTTTTCAGGATTTGTGATCATTAGTCTCTTTTGGCCTCTTAACAAAATACTTTTATTTTTTCCCCTTCAGATAAAAGTCCAATTACCAGTCTTCTGCCCTCTCAGGTAAACCATTCTCCAGTGATCAACCATCTTCTACTTGGTAAGAAGATGAAACCAACTAACAGGTCTGCCAAGAATGCTATTATTCACATTCCAAATCATGCAGGAAGCAAAATGTCACCTGGCTCCCATGAAGACATTAAAACAAAGCTTAATTCGCCATGGTGCACTCACATGAGGGTACACCGAAAGAACATAGCCAGAGCCAAAGGCCAGCTTGGTTATGGGGATACTATTGGGCTAATAGAGGAACAGAGTGATGGTGGCAAAACTAGTAGTCCCAATGCAAAAGAAGAAACTCTAAGCACACCTGAATCCATGGCTAGGGATAGGAGCAACTCAGATGCTACCAGAAAAGCTGATGGACAGTCTCCTGAACCAACTTACAGAGATGCTAATGGCAACATCTCAGAAGTTCAGCTGAAGCTGGAGGCACTGGAACTTACCCAGAGTAATAATGATGACACCGAATCTGTATTAAGCCTGTCATGTCAAACACAAATATCTGAGTTGCCGCATTTCCCCACTGAGAATGGAACACTGGCAAAATCTCCCCAAACTAGCAATTCTAAACCACAAGTCTTTAGCCCTTTCCCTAGTGTCAAGCCTCTCAGAAAATCAGCTGCAGCCAGAAATCTAGGACTATATGGCCCAACTGAACGAACCCCTACTGTACATTTCCCACAGATGAGCCGAAACTTTAACACGCCCACAAGTGGTAACAGTGGGTCCAAGAAACGATGATATATTTACTATTGATGTTTCATTATTGCTGTTATTTTAGGTTTTATTATGTATGCATATGGAGCCAAAGCAATTTCTAAGTTAGTTTAATTCATCACCTGAAGGAATGGAGATAACTGACAACTGATGTATGAACTGTGTTTCTGGAATGTAGGATGATGAAGGTACATGGTGGCACACATGGTTTTCATGTTAAAAGAATAAACATTGACTTGCAGCATGGTAAACGTTTCTACTTTTTACATTTAGCCTGTAGCAAGCTCCCCCCCCCCAGTCTTTTGCCAGGAGCTGGCTGACTACTGGCAGGACCATTTCTTTTGCCTTCTTTCAACATCCAGTCATTTTAAGACCACCACCTTTTATGGCCTTTTGCTTATTTAGCAGATCCTTTTGACTGCCTTAGAGAAATTGCAGTGAAACTCAGATTATAATATTTAAGAAAATTGCTTGCCATCTGTATCATTATCCTAGTATATCTGAGCAGCTGACACAATAGGCGTGGTTAATGTTTCCAGGCTGGTATTGCGGGTGTTTCTTTTAACTATTTTTGATATAATGAGCAGCTTAGATCATGGTGGGAAAAGATGTTGACATCTTTCTGTGACTTGATGTTGGTTGACTAAACAATGACCTTTAGAGAGTCATGGGACTGTAGAAGTAGATATTTTAAACTGGATAGTAAATTTACCTTTAAAGTTCTTGGCAATTTTTAAAATTGACATAATGTAAGCCTTTTTATAAGATCAGTCACTTTTAAATTTCAAGTTCATGGCACCCTGGCATGTGGTGTTCCTATTTTGTGAGATTCCCAATTAAGGGGGGGGAAATCATGTCTGTATCCTGAGGATTTCAGCAATGAGGAGTATTTAACAGCTTCTTCCAAGCCAGGTTGTCTGCCTCTGCAAATGCAGTGAGATCTGCTTACCAAGACTAAAGAGATAATCTTGGTGTTTTTTACTTTGACATATTACTGTGTAAAATGCCCAAACTTGACAAGTGCCATGGCATGTGGGATTTTTAGCCAAACAGTCCATATCAAAGTAGAATGTAGAATGAGATCTCTCTGCCCAGCTAGCAGAACATTCTGCAAAAGGGTTTATGATTCTAATTCTAAAGAACTACTATCAATACTGTCCTGATGTTAAACATTAATAGACAGTGGGATCCAGTGAACAGAATGACTGGTAGGCTCAGGGGGAGTTATCTTTGCATGTCAGTTTTGCTTCTGTGGGCCTACCTCACAGGATGATTGTGAAGATGAATGTTACATGCAATAAAAGAAGTGTTGCCCTGACAACAGGACTTTGTGATAATGGATGGCAGTCAAACAGAATCACCTTATCTATCCTGTTTAGAACAGTTGTATGCCTTAAACCAGGCATGTAGTAGCAGGAGCAAAATTGAGAGAGCATTTCATCCAGCAGTCCTCAGTTGGTTCTGAAAGTGTTGCAGCCCTATACCTAATAAGAGAACTCTCTATGCTACTGTAGGTAGTTCAGTAAATAGTAGTTACAAATATGTATGGCTTTTGGTCTTTACATTTTAAGATATCAAATGAATATATATAGTCTAGTAAAACACGAGCAGATAAAACTGGCCAGGGTCCGAAGAAATGCATAGTTGTCCAAGGTAACTTTTGCTTTGTGATTTGAATAGAGGACTAAAGGCAGCATGGCAGACCATTTCTGAAACTGAGAAAGGCACAAAAGCAGTTTGTGGCATGTGAGGGGTATGTTTATATGTCTGCTTTTCAAAGGACAAAGTAAAAGAGGTCCAGTTGTGGAAATGCTAAAATATCTCTTTGCAACCCTGCCCCACTGCAATAACAAGCAGAGTATATTTGAAAAGTTACATTCCATGTAATGTGAAAATTATAACTTTTGGAACCTGAAGTGCTAACTCAAACTCAGTTTTGTATTACTTTTTTCATCCCAAGCTTCTGTTCTCCCTGTCCATAATACCACACAGACTATTTAAATTTTCCGTCTTTGTGATTTGTTTTCAAAGCTTTTATGTTTGCCAATTTTCTATAGGGATTATTTTCTCCCTATAATGAATGAAGTGAAATATAAGGGGAGGTGGAGATTAAAATACAAGACTGATGACAAACATTGCTTGAGGGAGTTCTCAATTTTTTTACCCTCATCATCACAATGCAAAATTTTGTAAGGTGATTCCTTTTGTTAATGCACATGGGTGCAGAGAACTGTCTTGAATGTGAAAATCAGTATCCATGTAAAATTCTGCAAGGGAATTTAGAGCTACTGCCGCCACCTTCCCAATCTGCACATGCATTGAAACTGCTGTGGTGAAATGAGTCTTCTCATTTACTGTACTGTGTTAGGCAACTCTATGTCCATCACTGTTGGCATTGGCTGGTATGAGATTAAAATAACTTCATCCCCCCCTTCTTCCTTCCTTCCCTTGTGTTCTGTGTGTTTACCATACTTTGTTGTTAAACTTTCTCTCTCTCATTAGTTTGGTCATTGTATTTTCCTTAATGTGTACAGTGTACAATAGATATTATTGTATATTACAAATATATTCAGAATGTAAAAAGAGGTGTCCTGTGGTAGCTTGTTTATTTTTTGTGAATATCATTGGTATCCTTATTACTGCACCAAATTTGTACAGGTTCAGTAGGACATTATCCGTAATAGTATTTTTAGGAATTCATTAGTGAGTGACTTTCAGTCCCTTGCAATTCGATAAGATCCCCTATACACAAACACTTCTGAATTAGCAGCCACTGTAATAAAATTAATAGCCCATAATTATCTATCTATCGTGGTGAAGAATGCAGGCACATGATGTTTTACAAATGTGTACATGAATACTTGTGATGAAGTGCTTCCCTAGTGTAGGGGATATGTAAGATATTGTGCTTGAGGCATAAGAAACCTCAGTATTCTCCAGTGGCTCTTCGTGGGACATTCCTTACGTCCGGGATAAGCTCCTCCCTCTTGTTCAGGGTCGGCTCCAATCTTTGATCCAGGCAGGGAGGGGCTTATTCCCTTGCAGGCAAGCCAGTTCTTTAGCCGGCCCTGCTGAAGCAGGATGTGCTCCGACGGCGCTGAACAGCGCCTCCTGCAAAGAAGAAACGAAAGTAACGAAACGAAAGTGAAGAAATCGGTCCTTCAGCAAATCTAGGTCTCCTGTAAGAGCAAAACAAATAAACATAAGGCTTCTCGAGATCAAAGCCCCCTCCTGAAAATTGAAGAGTCAGAACCATACTCTTCTTTCTCCTCTTCAGGTAAAGAGGAAGGGGAGCTCTCAGCCGAGGAGGAAGAGGTAGCTTTGCCCACAGTGCAATCTAGGCTTTTCCCTCAAGAATTATACTCTCACCTTTTACCAAAAGTATTGAGGACCCTAGATTTTTCATCTAGGCCAAAGGAGGAGGATACTCCTGACCCTGAATTTCAACAAGATGCAGGAAAACTAATGCCTAAGGTCTCAGTCACTCAAACAGGCCTACCTCTACCAGCCTCCTTCTATAATATTATGAAGGCAGAGTGGGAGCAACCAGCTAAACCCAAGGCCAATCACCAAAATTTTCTAAATTATATTCTCTAACGTCAGAAGCCAACAGGAAACTTAAACTTCCAGTGGTAAATGATCCGGTGACTAGCCTGTATTCTAACTCAGTGCTCCCGATGGATGCTGACGGAATGCCAAAAGATCACACGGATAGGAGGATAGAACAGGCTCTAAGAAAAAATTTCGAAGCCTCATCCTCGGCCATTAAGGCATCTACGGCAGGGTCTCTCTTTGCCAGGGCAGCCTACGACTGGGCAGACAAACTGGCCTCAGCAGACAGCGAAGTGCCAAAGAAATTCAAAGATGAATTTAAAAAGATAGCACTAGCAATAGCCTTTACAGCAGATGCCACCCTAGATGCCCTCCAATTGTCTGTGAGAGCAATTGCAAGTAGTGTGACTGCAAGGCGGAACAATTGGCTACGCCACTGGGATGTGGATTCATCCTCACAGGCAAAAGTGACAGCAGTCCCCTTCAAGGGGTCTAATCTGTTTGGAGATGGGCTGGACAGATATCTGGTTGAGGACAAGGACAAAAAGAAAGTCCTCCCCTCAAAGAAAAGAGACCCTAAACCCAGAAAGCGCTTTCAGCACTTTCGAGATCAAAAAAGAGGGCAAAAACCCTCTTACACAAGATCTTTCAAGGGAAAATGGCAAACTAGACAACAAGGGGGAAAACCATTCCCATCCACCAAAAGCAGCCCATCCTCAGCTAAGGGTCCTAAACCGGGATCCTCAGCATGACTATATGGCCCGCCCGGGAACACTGGAGATAGGGGGAAGACTTCAAGCCTTCTTGGGAAAGTGGCACCTAACCATTTCAGACCAATGGGCATTAGAGACAGTATCCCAGGGATACAAGCTGGAGTTTCAATCCTTTCCCCAACCAAGGTTTATAAGAATACCCAAATACTGGAATCAAGACAAACACATCCAGATCAAGGAGGCTATACTCCACCTTTTGGACATAGGAGCCATAGAGAAAGTTCCCTTGTCCCAATAGGGACAAGGCGTGTACTCCATATTCTTCATGGTTCCAAAGAAAAATGGTTCCACGAGAGCCATCTTAAACCTAAAATGGCTCAACAGACACATCAGGAACAAAAAATTCAGGATGGAAACCTTGAAATCCATCCTCATTTCAATACAACAAGGGGACTTTCTAGCATCTCTGGATCTTTCGGAAGCCTATCTCCACATTCCCATTCACAGCAGGTATTGGAAGTTTCTCCGGTTCAGCTATGCAGAACATCATTTCCATTACAAAGCACTCCCCTTTGGCCTCAAATCCTCACCCAGGGTATACACAAAGGTCTTGGTGACCCTAGTGGCTCACCTACGGCTAAAAGGGGTGGGGTTATTTCCTTATCTAGACGATATTTTGGTCAAGGCCTCCAATGCTCTGGAATGTTCACAGGCTATGGACCTGACAATCCGGACATTGGAAGATCACGGTTTCATCGTGAATCTGGAGAAAAGTCACCTGTTTCCAACACAGAGATTACTACATCTGGGAGTGGAAATAGATACGAAACAAGACCGAGTGTTCCTATCACGGGAACGAGAGATAAAGATCAGGTCCCTACTGGATCAAGTCCTACAATCATCCAAATTGATGACTCTAGTAACACTATTAGGGATGTTGGTCTCATGCCAGGATGTAGTCTCCTGGGCTCGCTTCCATGTAAGGCCACTACAAATACTGTTACTTCCCATCAAAAAGTGATAGCACTCAAAAAGTCCAGACTGATACCTTTATCGGAGGTAAAGATCCTTTATGATGGTGGATAGCGCCAACACGGTTCCAAGCTGGGACCCACCTCCGAGAACCATCACGGTCTGTGATGACAACAGATGCCAGCTTGTTTGGCTAGGGGGCGCATTCCGGGACCAGAATGGCCCAGGGAGAGTGGTCGGAGACGGAAACAACGGAGAGTATCAACCTGCTGGAGCTCAGGGCGATTCGACTGGGTCTCCTACAACTCAAGGATCTCTTATCAGGGAACCATGTTTTAGTCCAGACGGACAACACCACCGCCAAAGCCTACGTGAACCGTCAAGGCGGGACCAAGGTCCAGTCCCTTCATACGGAGGCATCACTACTAATATCATGGGCAGAGAAACACCTGCTGTCTCTAAAAGCCACCCACGTGGCAGGAAAAGATGACGAGTTAGCAGACTGGCTGAGTCGGAAACGCATAGACCAAGCAGAATGGATGCTAAACAGAGCAGTCTTCCAACAAATTTGCAACAAGTTTGGAAGGATGGTTCTGGATCTATTTGCCACTAGCAAAAGGGACAGATGCCCTGAATCTTACTTGGCCTCCAGGTCTACTCTACGCTTTTCCGCCTCTCCCAATAATACACAAGTTTTTACAAAAGATACGCTTTCACAAAGTGGAAGTAGTGTTAATAGCACCATTCTGGCCTCGTCAAACATGGTTTCAGGAGTTATCTCTCTGTCAATAGCAAAACCATGGCATCTGCCAGTTCAGACGGACCTCCTAACGCAAGGTCCAACCAGACACCCGAAACCGGAGTTACAAAAATTAGCAGCTTGGAGGTTGAGCGGAAAATGCTAGAAGGGGCAGGGTTCCCTCACAAGGTAGTGAATACTATGTTAGCAGCTAGAAAGACCTCCACTAACAAAGCATATGACCATACATGGAAGGTTTTTCAGGCCTGGTGCTTACATATGGGACATGAACCGGTGAAGGCTTCCGTAGGCACAGTATTGGCTTTCCTACAGGAGGGCCTTGATAAGGGACTCAGCACTAATACCCTCCGTAGACAAACGGCCACTATTTCGGCCATCCAAGGGGCAAAACATGGCAGGTCTCTCCTTAGACACTCACACATTAAGAGATTTTTGAAGGGAGCATTGGCCATTAATCCCCCTCAAGTACATCGGTTCCCTACATGGAATCTTAACACGGTCCTAAGGGCTTTATGCAAACACCCGTTTGAACCTATGGCCTCATGCCCCTTAAAAGAACGAACCTTTAAAACGCTGTTTTTAATAGGTATCACATCTGCAAGGAGGGTCTCGGAATTGCGAGCTTTGTCCATTAACAAGGAGCTATGCATCTTTCATAGAGACAAAGTGGTGCTAAGTATGGATCCGGTCTTTGTACCAAAGGTCAACTTGGTGTTTCACAGAGGGGAGGAAGTGGTTCTTCCATCCTTTTGTCCCAATCCTCAACATGAGAAAGAACAGGAGTGGCATTGCCTGGATGTTAGACGAGCTCTCAGCTTCTACATAGATAGATCCAAAGATTGGAGAAAATCTGAGACCCTTTTTGTGTCCTTTAGGAAATCCTCTTTGGGAACACCAGTTTCTCCGTCCACCCTTAGCAGGTGGATCAAAGGATGCATCATACTGGCATATAAGGCTAAAGGGGTGGAGATTCCGGAGGGAATCGTGGCGCACTCTCTTCGAGGTGCAGCTATGTCTGCAGCATATAGGTCTTTCCCTTCCTTAGAAACCATTTGCAGGGCAGCTACCTGGAAATCGGTACATTCCTTTACTAAGCACTACAGAGTGGACACCTTAGCTTCGGCCGAGGTGGCCTTTGGACGTAGGGTGCTCCAACACACTCTGTAAATTGAGGATGCAGTTACCCACCCTTATTTCCGAGTAGCTCTTGTATGTCCCGGACGTAAGGAATGTCCCACGAAGGGGCACTGGAGAATGGAAGGTTTCTTTCATTTACCATGAATCTTCCTTTCTCAGTGGTTCTGAAGTGGGACATTCCTGCCCGCCCTTCTGCATTGGGGGTACATCTTGGACTTACAGAGTGTGTGAAGGAGCGGAACTTGGGGTGAACCCTCATTGTTATCCACAGGATTCTGTTTGGGTCCCTCTTAACTTGCGGGAACAGTTAGTCTCCCATGTTGGGGGAGGGGACGTGTTGTTTGTCTGTTTTCTCCTAGTTCCTTATTTCAGCAGGGTATAATACAGGGGCTTGGTAATGACTGGCTTGCCTGCAAGGGAATAAGCCCCTCCCTGCCTGGATCAAAGATCGGAGCCGACCCTGAACAAGAGGGAGGAGCTTATCCCGGACGTAAGGAATGTCCCACTTCAGAACCACTGAGAAAGGAAGATTCACGGTAAGTGAAAGAAACCTTCCATTATGCCTGCAATAAAATACTAACTAGTTCCCCTCTTCTTAGGAATGTGTAGCACGAGAACTAGAATACCTAATTGTTGATATAACTTGCTCAGAGACTATGCTACAGCTTGGAACTAGATAACAAAATGAAGCTTGCGTACTCTTGAAGATAACATAAAGAAAAAAGGAAGGTAGCTTCACAAATTGCTCAAAGGAGAGGTGTTTCGGTTGGTTTTTTTTTTGATGTAGTTAAATTACTCAAATTTCAATAAGTACTGTCATCAGCAAGTTCTCCTGTATTACAAGGAGCTTTGACAGACTTTTAATTGACACAGATACTTGACTTGCAAGCTATGTAATTTTAATCACCAAGACTGAAACATACCTGCATTTCTGTCCTCCAAGGAAGAAAACAGAAAAAGCAGTTAAATAGTGTAAACTGATATGAAGACTGCTCCCATGTAATTATGATACTTCTATGTATTCCTTCTAAGAAGGGTCATCATGATGTATCCATTAAAATATTTTATTTAGATATTTACACCCTGCTTTTATCCCTGATGGGAATCCAAAGCAGCTTGCAACCTCTTTTATCCTTCCAACAACAGCCCTGTAAAGTAGGTTATTCTGAGAGAATTATGTGACGAATCTAAGTGTCTGTAAGCCACCTACTGCTTCTTGTTGACTGGTTGAAACATATACAGTGCAATCAATAAGCAGAAGTCAATGGACTTAGAAGGGTATGATTGCTTAGGATTGCAGTGCAGCCTGTACCATAGGATTAAAAACAACATTATTTTGTTTCCATTTCATTATTTGCTTATATTGGGATTGATCCAGCATCCTGCAAATAGCCTTCTTTCAGATTAAGGAGACTTCTCCAACTTCAGTTGAAGGAAGGTTTTAAACTACAGCCAAAAGAAAAGCCTTAATTTATATTGTAATAAACCTTGCTCAGTGGGTGGTAAGATAGGAGGCAATCAACCACTTTTGGATGGACTTATTGTAGTACTGTTGCCCTACTAGGCACCTAGTGTGCTCTTGTGCTATGAAAACCTGGACTTTGCTAGCTATGTGCAACAGGGACTGAACTGCAAAGTGACTCCAAGTGATGCCAGTTACAGCACACATCCAGGAGAAGAAAGCCTTCCTGTGAAAGAGTTTGTTTGATTCCTGCATGTCACCATTACCATTTTCCTGCAACGAGGTGGACCAGCTCCCTAGCCATGTATAGCATAAAGAAGTCAGGCAGTGGCCATGCCAGGCCAAAAGACAGGGGGCTCAAACTTCATACAGAGTCTCCATTCTTACACGTAGGCAACAGGCTCTCTCCCAACCTAATACATCACCTAGTTGACACTGCAGACAGCAGACAACAAGAAGAACAATGACTGTGGCCAGCACAGGACATAATCCCATCAGGTGCCATTGTCCAACCTAGTTTGCTATTAGGTCTAATATTGCCCACTCCCCAGACCTTCGACCCCAAGCACCAGTCAGCATATTTTTGGGGACGGACAACAGGAGGTTGGCCAAGAGAGGTGGCCAAGCTTGGCCTACCTCTCAACCTCCTAATAAACGAGAGTGCCCAGTACCAGCTCTCTCTCTTTCACTTGACCCTCCTTTCTGGCACTTGGTTGCGCAGCCAAGAGTCTCATTGTGTGCCTCCCGGCTCAGGGCACGACCCCTTTTCCCAGCATCCCACTTTCCCCGATTTTTCCTGAGGTTCGCTCTATTCAACTACGGACAGTTAGAGTATAGCCTAAACAACGAACATCCTGCTAATGCGAATGTGCTATTTCCTTCTATCTATATTTCTTAGGACTTGTATAACTGTGTGTGTGCTTGTGTTATTGTATGCTTGCAAATATCTTCAGAAACAAAATCAATTAATACTGATGTCAGTCTCAGTGTCTGTTTGGTGGGTCTGGAGGGAACTACTCCCCTATATACATAGATGCTTGCCCGCTTACTTGCCTATTGCCTGGTGTAAGATCATAATTCCCCATTTTGAGTAACAATTTAAGGCAATTTGGTTAACAGTATGCACACACAGAAAGGACTTCCTGCAACTCTTTGTACACATGCTGAGAAGAACGGCAAGGAGAGATCCCTCATAGTGGGAAAGATTCCTCTTTGCAAAAGCTCTCCCTTGCAAACTCTGGTGCTCATTTGCTTGCAGCATGGAATTCCCTTTGGCTAGTTAGACATCCAGTGTTTTGTGCACAACATAGCAATGTGGAGCTCCCTCTCTCTTAGAAAGCTGACCATTCTTTGGTAGAGGGGAGACTCCACAGCATAAGCATTTATGAAGACTATTGGGTGGTGGTGGGAAGTTATGGGACAGTTTTTGTAAATCCCGCATAATCCCTTAGGTATTGGCAGGGCTCTTTTTGTAGCATGAACTCCTTTGCATATTAGGTGACACACCCCTAATGTAGCCAATCCTTCAAGAGCTTACAGTAGCCCCTGTAAGAAGAGCTCTGTAAGCTCTTGGAGGATTGGCTACATTAGGGGTGTTACCTAATATGTAAAGGAGCTCCTGCTACAAAAAGAGCCCTATAATGGTCTGAAGCAGCAGAACACAGTTTGTGTCCTGTGGCACCTTTAAGACCAACAAAGTTTTATTCTGGGTATAAGCTAGCTGAAGAAATGTGTGAACAGAAAAACTTATACCAGAATAAAACCTTGTTGGTCTTAAAGATGCTCCTGGACTCAGACTAACCCTCAGGCAAACTACTAAATTCTGATTGCTAAAGCTGCTTATTCAGCAATAAGCTCCGTTCGATTCCATGGAGCTTCTGAGTAAGAATGTGCAAGTAGAAGGATCACAGATATTTCAACCATTCCCATCACTTCCCAGCAGCCCATTCTGATCCCTGGAAAGATGATTCCTAGGGTTGCTGGACCTGCATGCATCAAGAGCTCTGTGAGTTTGGGTGGTGGGAGCTCCAATAAGAAGGGAGTTAATTAGCTACACTCCCCTCTCTTTTGTTAGTGGAAGTGTGCTTGTGAAGAGGAGGGGTGATTTCACTATTTCCTCTCTCATGATGCTCCCCTGACCTTGGGTGTTTATCCATGTCAATTCTGCAACTCCAGGAATCAGTTTTCCAGGGGGTGGGAAGAGACTGATGGGTGGGAAAAAAACAATTAAAATCCTCACTCCTCCTGCTGATGGACTCCTGGATCCAACTCAATGTACTAATCACCCTCAATATTGGTTCTGCAACTGTACCCAGAGCAACTGGTGCATGCTACACTTTATGTTGGGATTTTATATTCATATTTATATTTACTCTGTTTTATCTGTTTTAAAAAAATATGTAAACTGCCCTGAGCCTGCTCTGGTGGGGAGGGTGGGGTATAAATCAAATAAATATATAAAATGAACGTATATCTTCTGGGGCCTTGGCTTCTGTTTCCTGTCCTTGGTTTTCTTAGTTTGTTGCCCATGGCCATAACATCGACAGATATATGCCACTTACAGCCCTGGTTGCTGCCTCCTGCTAGTTCCCCTGCTTAAGATTCCCTGCTTGGCATCTGCTAAAGACTGTAGTATAGATGAGCTTATAAATATTTTTTTCCTTTTTTTGATTATTCATATTTCTCGGGTTTTATAGATTTATTCCTAATAAGATTTTATTGGGATGTAATGAAGCCCTGTTATATAGAAGGTCTTTCTTTGTAGGTCAGGGTATTTTTCTAGCTGATGTTAGCAGACAAGACAATAACATTCTTTTGGTACAGAAGAAGGTATAAGGTTCACTTTTTAAAATTGTTTAGTTACAACTTCGCAGTGTCTGGGTCAAAAAGGATTTTTAGCTCCATATCAGAGAAAAACACCTTTGTTTGGGTAAGAAGAATCCTTGATCAATATTATTCAGGTTGGGTCAAGTAAACACTTGACACTGTTGTAGATACACACCTTTCTTTACATTTGACCAATAACGGACTTTTTATTCAAAATGATGTTTAATTTTTTGTAACCAATTATGTTTTTTTGAATATTATTTTCATGATGATGGCATGATGATGCCATTTCAAGTGTAAAACTTCATGTATTTCCTGGTTGTACTCAGAAAGTAGTCAATTTTGGAAAAGCTGTCTGTCCTAACTTTTTTCAGGTATTTGGGTTGCAATTAGAAGAAGAAGAAGAAGAAGAAGAAGAAGAGATTGGATTTATATCCTGCCCTTCACTATGCAAGGGAGTCTCAGAGTGGCTTACAATCTCTTTTCCATTCCCCTCCCCACAACAGACACCCTGTGAGGTAGGTGGGGCTGAGAGAACTCTGACAGCAACTGCTCTTTTTCAAGAACAGCTGTGCCAGAGCTTGTGACTGACCCAAGGTCACATCAGCAGGTGCAAGTGGAGGAGTGGGGAATCAAACCCGGTTCTCCCAGATTAGAGTCCACGCACTTAACCACTACGCCAAACTGGCTCTAAGAACACTAAGATCTTCCTCCTCGTTTTTGACTCCAATTTTTGACTAGAAATTTATTTGTATAACAGGCTAGACCTTTTCCGTAGTGGCTCCCACCTTGTGAAATGGGCTCCCTGAGGAGATAGGAGGTTTCCAGGAGATAGCGCATGGCCACATTATTTGCTAGGGCTTCTAATTGCGTTATTAATTGGGATAATAGGGAAAGCACTTTCATGGGGGAGGGTTTTATGGGGATTTGCTTTATTTGCTTGTTACGGTATTGTGGGTAATTAATTTGGACTTGTAAGGTACTTTGAGCTATAAGGGAAAGGCAGGGCATAAATAAACTAGTGAAATCATAACATAGTGCCTTTCCTGTCATGTGACTGTGATACCATATGATTTCAGTCTCATGTTTTCACTGCAGTGATTCCTTTGTTGCCTGGGTGGGTGGGGGGAGTGTTAAAGGTGAGACTGAGTCTGAAAATGTTGAAGCCCTTTGGTGTAGAGTATATGTTGTGTTTGTAAAGAGATGCTTTGTGTTCCTTGAAGTAGCCCTTGAACTGGGCCACAGGCTGGTAGGAACAGGGGTGTATAGGATTTGCTTTTTCCCCTCAAGTGCTAGGCATTTATTCTTTATGGGCAATGCATGTTAACTATTGTAACTTAAAACGTTGCTGTGTGAAGTCTTTGAAGTAGTGTGCTAGTACACAATGGCCCACCTCAGCAATTTGTTTATTCTTACGTATTACACACAGTCATGTTTGCTAAATCCATCTTCCAGTGCTAGGATAGTCAGAAACAATTCAGAAATAAGTTTCCTTCTCTTCACTATGAGAAACATATCATTTTACTACCCTGTTCCTGAAGCAAACAATCCTTCCTATGTTGGTATGCTCACATACTTTCACATATAGATTGTTTCACTTCAAAGATAATAAGAGTAAATAAAATGTATCTGAGGGGGGGAAGAGAATAAGACAGCTTTTAATGGGGGGGGAGAATAACAGTTTGTCTATTTGATCACTAGGTGCCAGTATTGGTCCACACACAAACTACTTTGCAGCCACATATAGTGATGTTTCTGAAGGTGTATGCTGATATAATGGAAGTTTCCTCAAACTTTTTTCTGTGCTAAAGATGCAAGGAAGCTGCCATAGTAACTTAACATACCTTCTTGGCTGATATTTCTGAAAGCCTATGGTTATGCTGCTGCAAAAAAAGTGTTGGCTTTTATGAGAATTACTGAACTATTTAAATGTTAAAGTCCTCTTTAAAAGCAAAGTAGTATTGAAATTAAAGTGTAACCTTCACTAAACTCTAGCCAGAAAGTCCAAAAGGTAAGTGAACTCTCAAGCACAAAGTCTGGAAGTAGCCATTTTGCTTGTTGAAAACTGCCTTGATGCAGACAGCTGTTGTATAGCATCCTAAACATATAAGGAATGTGAGTTGGTGTGTGTCAACACTATCAATTTAAATCACTTTCAGGTCTGTTTAGCTGCCATGGCTTCTAGCCAAATGCAGTACTTCTGAACTAGACTGACACAACAGGAAATTATGAAGTTAATCAGGCTCCAAAAGTAGATGCGCTTCCCAAATGTAGATTGATAGCTCATGAGACTGCTTCAATGCGACATTTTTCTGGCAGGCCCTCTGTGCCAAGCTGTGTGACAAGCATTACTTAAGAAGTTGAAGAGTTTTTACCACAATACAGAGGGAGGGGGAAAATGTCATCAGCCAAACCTGCTAGGAAAAAGGCTGGCCAGGAAACCCTTCTTGTGACTATAGGGGACCTTTTTGTGACTATAGGGGACCTGCTGTTTTTGCTGTGAAATCTGCAAAGGGCCATGTGCATGAATTGTCCTGTTCAGTCACTCCAAAGTATTGACATCTAGCTTACGGGAGGAGCTGCATCCTGTTCAGTGGACCCAGATATTCATATGTCTACAGCAAGCTTTACATGTGCTCAAGTTAACAGGATTAGTCTTTATACATGTGATTTGAACCTTTCTTTTTGCAGTTTCCCCATATTTTTAAAGCTGATACCCTTCTACTAGCCATGTGTTCTAGGAGGCTTGCAGTATTTAAAAACAATTAGTTACTCCAATACATTAAAACTATAATAGCACCAAATGCTTTTTAAAAAAAATAAAATAAAACATATTGCTCTAAATTGTGATAAGCTGAAATCCAATATGTGCCTTTTGAATATAAGTAAAATTTCCAAGTAAACATGCACAGGACTGGTTTGCAGCTCTTTCTAGAAATATGTGCAGAGTGGGCTCAGATATATCTCATTAGGTAGATATTCTGTAACTCCTTTGTTAACTACCAACCCTGACAAGCAGGTGGAATCTGAAATGGTAGAGTGCAAACTACTGACAGTAAAGACCCGGAAGGCTCATCTGCGATGAGGTGTTCCCTAAGATATGTAAGGCCCAAACCATTGCTTTATAACCTACTAGGAATAAGGCCCGTTGTGGGCTCTAGAAAGAGGCTCTGGGAGAGTGCCCTGGCTTTGGGCAGTCAGTGACAATTTGCTGTGGCAGTCTCAGCAGGGTATAATGACAGAGTCCACCATTTTCTTCAGAGGAACTGATTTTTGCTACCTGAAGAGCAGTAGTAATTTTGAGTGATCTCCAGCCCACCCCCAAGATTGGTAACAGTGGTTCCCCAGGAGGGAGTGGCTGGTTTGGAGGGTGGAGTCTATGGCATTGTACCTGTCTGAGGTTCCACCCCTCCTCAACACTCACCCTCTCCAGGTTCAACCCCTCAAATCTCCAGGAATTTCCCAACCTGGAGTTGATAACCCTATCTCCCTCCCAGCCAACCATCAACCTACCTTTAGTTTTCCATCTCCTCCCCCTCCCTCCTAGAGAACAGTTGTAATTTTGAGTGATCTCCAGCCTCCACCTGGAGATTGGCAACAATGGTTCCCCATCAGGGAATGGCTGGATTGGAGGGTGGAGTCTATGGCATTGTACCTGTTTGAGGTGCCATTCCTCTTCAAACCTCACCCTCTCCAGGCTCCATCCCTCAAATCTCCAGGAATTGCCCACCTGGAGTTGGCAACCTGATCAGGACTGGGCCCAATGAGTTTTCTCCCAAAGGCCAATATAGGTGTGGAAAGGGCCTTTTACTGACAGAGGAGAAAGTGCAGGTGCCAACTCTGATTAGGGAAATACCTGGAGATTTGGAGGGGTGGATCCTGTGGAGGGCAGCATTTGGGGTGTGTGTGGAAGGACTCAGCAGGGTATAATGCCATAGAGTCTACCCTCCAACGCAACCATTTTCTCCCGGGGAACTGATCTCTGTCATCTGGAGGTCAATTGTAACACCTGGAGATTGGCAACCCTAGGGGAAAGTCAGCTGCACAGCGGGGAGTTGAAGAAAATGGTTTGATGTTTGCTGGCCCATCTCGTTAGTCAGCCAGCCATGCTGAAGCTAAGCAGGAGAAAGAGCCTTTTCCCATTTATTCTGACAGGAAAGTGGCCATTGGGGAGGGGGTTATGAGTGGGGGAGGGGGTTATGCTGAAAGTCCTTTGTTTTTTTACTCAAAGAACCAAGCTTGGCTGCCTACCAACAGCCACTGAGGGGACAGTCCCTCACAGGAGTCTTCCTCAGGAGAGAGAGCTGGTCTGCCAGTAAATCTGACATGCAAATCTGTCTGAAGGGGGAGTGGGTGGGGAAGAGGAGCAGACCCAGCACCTGGCCAATGGCACACGAGTACTCTTGAGTGGCGGCTGATGGGCCAATGGCTGAGGGAGGGCATTTTACAGCCAATGGGAGCGCATGGAATCTTACGAGATCAAAAGATAATTATTATAAGGAGAGATGCTAAACTTCACTTGTGTACCTATCAGACCATGCAGATAGTAATACTGAAGCAAGTGATAGTAGATCCTGTTCTCCACATCTCACCCTCAGGCTCAGATTTTGGGACAGAAGTCCAAGGCCCCCATCTCATAGGCTTAGCTAGGGCCTCCCAAAAGCAGGCTGTAGCTTGGCATGTGAAGTATATATGATATCTAAAGGAGAAACCCCTATACAGCCAGAATTTACAATTACTTGTACTACTGTGTGCAAACTATTGAAACAGATAAGAATTAAGAAATCATACACTTTTTCCAATAAAGCAAATGCAGTAACTTACTACTGTAGGAAAGCGGGGGGAAAGCAAAAAGCCAGGTTGTCTGCATTTGGTCTTTGTAAGGGGAGATGTTTTAGAAAGTATCAGATAGTGATTTTTTTTAAGTGGAATTATTTCCACATGTAATCATTGTCAGATTTCTTTTCCCTAATGAGTCAGTGCCTTTTCTTTCCTGGTTCCATGGAACATGGTATTTGTCCAAGATACCAGTTCAAACCACTAACCCCTTGCCCACTAGATTGGAATTGCTCAGTCACTGATGCGATCCTTTCTATAACAGATGTTGAATGGACACACTTACAGAAACCGCACTGAGATGAGAAGTGACTTCACACCTACTCCACCCTGCAGAAAAATGTCCAACCTATTACACACTTATATTTTTACCATATGTATGTATGCCTGTGTCTTTCACTGCTGCCTATGTTCTTGCCATCTGGGAATCAGGCTCAGAGCAATACTAGACTCTTTTATGTTGAAGTTCGTGAAACTGTAGAAAAATGTTAACATGTGGGTAGTTGCTGTATTGATAAACACAGGACTTGTGGTATATTTTATTTATTTGCTCCAGGCCTAACTCTGTGACTTCCTCTACATAAAATAATATAATCTTAGTTCACTCAGACAACCTACATCCCCCCCCCCGTTTTCTTGTCACCTTTCCTATTATTTTGTGCTGTCTGCTTCTCGTGTTGGAGAGTATCTATTTTCTTAAAAAATACTGCTATTGAGCCACTTTTCTGAATGCCCTGCCTGCTCCAGTAGGAGTTGCCAGAGGTTGCCATGACTTCCAGGCGTGGGCATCCACACCCACACGTGCGCACACACAAAAAAATGCAAAGATACCTTTTTCAGAAAAAGAATGGAGGGGATATACAAACAGAAGAAATGGGTGTGGAAAGAAAAGAAGAAGAAGAAGTTGAAATACAAGCGACTGGAGCAACTGGAACATCAACGGTACCCAAAAGTACCAAAGAAAGCCAAGCTCACTAAGACATCCCCTCCTGTGACAAGAAAACAATATAGAGATAACCTGGAAATGCAATCACATAATAAAGACCAAAATGGACAGAAGTAATAAGAAAATGAGACTCATCTCGATAAACATTAATGGATTGAACTCTCCACAGAAAAGAAGAAAGACTTTCCAACAACTAAAAAAAGGTAATTTTGATGTAATCTGCTTACAAGAAACTCATATTAAAGAAATAAACCAAAAATATTTGCAAAACCCAAAACTAGGTAAAGCATTTATGGTTTCAGATAAAAAGAAAAATAAGAGAGGTGTGGTAACATACGTAAAAGAACATCTTCAACCCAAATTAATCCATGCCTCTCAAGATGGTCACATTTTAACTTCAAAGACAAACAAAGGAAACTCTACTGGTAAATGTTTATGCACCAAATATCCACCAAGAGAAATTTTATAAGTCTCTCCAAGAACTCATGGTGAAACAAGAATTTCAAGAAACTTGTGTAACTGGAGACTTCAATGCAGTGTTAGAAGGAAGTCAAGACAGAAAAACGTTGAATAAAAGAAAGAGGAAAAGAAAACATGATTTGCCTACAACATTTTACCATTTGATGGAAGAAAATAAATGTATAGATGTATGGAGAGCCAGAAATCTGAATAAAAGAGACTTTACCTTTTATTCTGCTAGACACAAATCAAGAATTGATATGTGTTGGATATCAGTTACAATGACAAATGAAATACTAGAAGGAGAAATAGAACCTCAGACATATGCAGATCATAATCCAATTACAATTGAGTTGCAAGATATCCCTAAGAGAAGCAGATGGAAATTAAACACAACAATCCTAAGAAATGAAAAAAATTATTAGATTTAAAGAAAGAGTTTCAAGCCTTTTTTGAAAGAAACATCCAACCAGGGATTTCAATAAATACAGTTTTGGATGCCTTTAAAGCATTTGCAAGAAGATGGATGATAAAAGAAACTTCATATAAGAGGAAACAGAGAATGGAGAAATATCTTTAAAAAACCAATTAAAGAACAAGAAGGGAAGCTAAAACAAAATGATAAGAACGATAAAGGAAGAACTAATTTTAAGCAATTACAACATCAAATGAATTGCCTCTTAACACAAGAAATAGCGATGAAAATAACCTATGCCAAAGCAAAATTATTTTGAGAATGCAAATAAACTGACCATATGGTTAGCATACAGATTACATAAGCAACAAGGAGAAAGATACATTGGAGGTTTAAGAAACAGAAACGGGGAAGAGAAGTTTAACTTGGAAGATTTGAAAGAAATTACCGAGCAATATTATCAAAATCTTTACAGTAGAACAGAAGCTATCCAAGAGAAAATTGAAAAATTCTTAAGCAAGTACAAGATGAAAAATTTTACGGAAGAGCATAGAATAATACTAAACCAACCAATCAGTATGGTAGAAATTGTAGAGGCTGTAAAAAAACAAAAAAGGTAAATCACCAGGTCCAGATGGCCTTCCAGCAGAATTTTACCATGTTTTTGAAGACCAGCTGATTTTTTCTCTTAAAGAAGTGTGTCAAAATGTTACGATTGAAGATAAATTATCTGACTCATGGAATGAGGCGATAATATCTCTGATACACAAACAAGGCCAGGATAAAAAAGAGATAAAAAATTATAGACCTATCTCTTTACTAAACATGGATTATAAAATCTTTGCATCTGTCCTAGCAACAAGGATTTAAAAAGTACTAGCTCAATAATACATAAAGATCAAACAGGTTTTCTTCCAAGAAGACAATTGAGAAGCAATGTCAGGACGATTCTAGATACTTTGGAATACTATGAAATACATCTGGAGAAACAGTTGGCATTGGTGTTTTTGGATGCAGAAAAAGTGTTTGATAATGTTAGTTGGAAATTTTTAAAGAATTTGCTTAAATATGCACAGGCTGAAAGTCATTTTACTAAAATGATAGAAGCAATTTATTTGAAATAACAAGCTAAGATTTTAATTAATAGAGACTTGACATGAAAGATTGATATTCAGAAAGGGACTAGACAAGGATGTCCACTTTCTCCACTGCTGTTTATTTTTGGACTTGAAGTCTTAAATGATGCAATCAGAGCAGATGAACAAATTAGAGGATTGAAAATAAGAGGAGAGCAAATTAGAGGATTGAAAATAAAAGGAGAGCAATTTAAGCTGTTGGCCTTTGCAGATGACCTGGCCTTTATTATAGAAGAACCAGCTGAATCAATAGAGCCATTGTTGAAGAAACTTCAAGAATATGGAGTGGTTGTGGGGCTCAATAAAAATAAAACTCATATCCTGACAAAAAATATGACAGAATTACAAGTAAGCTACCTGCAGAAAATATCAAGACTGGAAATTACAAAGAAAGTTAAGTATTTTGGAAAAAATCTAATGAATAGATGTAGTTCTCTCTTTGAAAACAATTATTCAGAACTATTGAAAACTATAAAATGAGATCTAAATAAGTGGAAAGATCTCCTATTATCATTTATGGGAAGAATAGCAACTATTAAGATGAATATTTTACCGAGACTGATGTTTTGTTCCAAACTATTCCAGTTCTTCATAATCAACATTTTTTAAAAGATATTGACAAATTGTTGAAACAATTTATATGGCAAGGGAAGAGGCCAAGAGTAAAATTTAAAGTATTACAAGATTTGAAAGAAAGAGCTGGTTTTGGTCGTTCAGATTCTATTTTGTACTATAGAGCTGCAGCACTTGCATGGATTAAAGACTGGGTTACATTAGAAAATCAAAGACTGTTAAAGTTAGAAGGTCATGATATGCAATTGGGATGGCATGCATTCCTACGGTATGGGAAGGCTGATTCACACAAATACTTTAAACAACACTGGAAAAGGGCAGCCTTATTAAAAGTTTGGGATCCAATCAAAAAACAATTTAATGATAAGATTTCAAAGTTGGTTGCACCTTTAGAAGCATTTACAAATCCCAGGTTGTTAGGAGAAAATTCAAAAATGAAATATGCAGATTTATTAGATGTAAAAGGTAATTTAAAGTTGCCTAAGGGATTGAATTGGTGGCAAAAA
Source organism: Gekko gecko (assembly GCA_029375565.1). Classification (NCBI taxonomy): domain Eukaryota; kingdom Metazoa; phylum Chordata; class Lepidosauria; order Squamata; family Gekkonidae; genus Gekko; species Gekko gecko. Next base: position 93,615,066 of record JAPDNY010000005.1, on the reverse strand, counting down.
GTACAGATTGAACCAAGGTATACTAAAGATAAAGCAACGGGCTTCAATTAAGATTGGTTTGAAATAGATAAGCTAATGTTAGCAGGTGATCAGAATTTTATAAAGAAAATGTATATTTTACTGCTGGATTATAAAATGCATGATGAGATTGTTAAAAATGTGATGGTTCAGGGGCACAGAATGTGGATCACAATATACAATTAGATCAATGGGACAAATTCTGGAAAAAAACATTAAGGGCCCCGTTCACATGGAGCATTTGCTCCACCGAAGGCATGGTAGCCCTGCGGACTTTCCGTGCACGATCATACCGGCACATCTGAGAGGCGTAGCACTCCCATGGCCAACCAGCGGCTTCCCGTGGAAAACGCGAAGTAAAAAACTACTAGGGACGAAGCACTAGTTTCTGGAAACCCTGGGGCAAAGGCTGGCATCTGATCGCGGGAGCACCAGTATCCTGCGGCTTCCGACGCCCACCCATGTCCCGGGGTTTCCAGATGGTGTAAGTTTCCATGGGATGCGCACCAACGCCGAATGACGCATGTGCACATGCAAGACACCGACAGCGGCCCACCCCCTCAACAGCACATGTGCACTTTGCTACAGCGTGGCTTGCGTGCTCTGCTGTGCTGCTTTTTTGCCACACTGCAGCAGCACGGTGAGATCAGCACTCGGCGCTGGAGCGTGGCAACCCGGTGGCTCGTGTGATTGGGCTACCGTGCCTTATTTTGCTCCAGGGTGAACTGCCACGCCTCCCCCCCCCACGTTTTCTGGCCCGTATGACTGGGGCCAAGATCACAAAATCCATTGCGTATGAAGAAAATATATATAAGATGGTTTACAGATGGTATATAACACCTGAAAAATTAGCTAAATTTGATAACAAAAGCTCAGATAAATGTTGGAAATGTCAGGAGAAAACGGGGTCATTTTACCACATGTGGTGGTTATGTGACAGAGCAAAAAAAATATTGGGCAGGGATACATGTATTAATCCAACAGATTTTGAAATGTAATGTACCTTTTACTGCTGAAATATATTTACTGAACATTCTCCCTGATAGTTTTAAAAGTGATGACTCTTACCTTCTGATATATATAACCACTTCAGCCAGAATACTATACACTAAACACTGGAGGTGCCAAGAGATGCCAAGTAAGGAAGATCTTATTAATAAAATTTTGGAAGCTGCAGAAATGGACAAACTCACATTAATTTTGAAAGGTCACTTGGATGAGTTATTTGATAACACTTGGTGGAGATTTTACGAATGGAATGATCAACACACTCTTACTTAAACAAGACAGGATGCATAACCAAAGGGAAGAGAAGAAGAGGACATGAAGAAATTAAATTTTATTATTGTTGTTGCAAAACAAACTTTGTTTAGTATGAGGTAGAAGCTGTATGTAACAGAAAAGAAGCACTAATTGATATGTAAACACAAGATACCCCCATTTTTATGTTTAGACTATGTGTTGTTTGTATGTTTCTGTCATTGTAACTGAAAAAAATAAAATTCTTAAAAAAAAAAAAACAAAAATACCAAAAAATAAAAAAGTGGCCAAAATGTAGCAGCCATAACGTATGAACATCCAAACAACAAGGGGAAAAGACTAGTGTCACAGGAGTCCCAAATATACAAATTCCACTAGTATAAAACAACATCAAAATTGCTAAAACAATATATTAAACAATTATAAAATTGGTGGTGTCACAACAACAACATTAATGCATATCGTAACTATAATAAGGCATTATTATATCTCCTTTGAAGATAAGACATAAAGTCCATGCAGTCACTGTAACTTGATAGGAGGAGTCCACATAGTCATAACATTTTTCAAACAGCCTTTGCAAAGACGCCCATTCTAGATACTTGCGAGATGCATTTCCTTTGACTTCTTCAGTTTGCCGGCTGTGTAAGTGGAACTGTGAAGAGATTTACACAAATGCCTAGCCACAAAAACATATATGAAAAACAGAATTGTTTTTAAAAAATGCCTGAAAAATACACTCACGTATGAACAAGCCCTTAGGTAGCAGGAGGAGGAGGAGATTGAATTTATACCCTGCCCTTCACTACGCAAAGGAGTCTCAAGAGTGGTTTATAATTCCTTTCCCTTCCCCTCCCCACAACAGACACCCTGTGGGTAGGTGGGGCTGAGAGAGCTCCTTCAAGAACTACCCTTGAAAGAATAGCTCTGAAAGAACTTATGACTGACCTAAGGTCACACCAACAGCTGCATGTGAAGGAGTGGGGAATCAAACCTGGTTCTCCCAGATTAGAGCCCATGCTCCTACTCACTACACCAAACTGCTTCTCATGCTCCCATGACACCACTGTCACCTATTTTTCAAGACTCTGGAGTTATTGATTGATCAATTGATTTACTTACTTCATTTACCAGCCTTTCCTCCCAATGGGGACCCAAAATGGCTTACACTGTTCTCTCCTTTTCCATTTTATTTTTACAACAGCCCTATGAGGTACGATAGGCTGGGTGTGGGTGGCTGGTCTACTGTCATTCAGCAGGGGTCTCCCAAAGTCTAGTCTCAAACTCTAACCATTATACTGGCTCTGAGTTATTAATGTTACAAGAATTGGCTGGCATAACAAAATGCATAAACTTGAGCATGTGTCATCCCACTTTTCAATCAATAGGGTAATTCTGCTTATGTTTGCTTAGAAAAATACTAATGTGATCAGCAGGAGTATTACGCAGCATTGAGCTAGAAATTGTTCCATCTTCATCTTGTCAGATTCTACTTTCTTCACAAATCCGTCATGTTGGGTTAAACTTTTTTTAGGTCCTTTTCTGGTGGAGGTCTGTACCATCTGCACTGACATTAGATACTCTCTCAGCCCACTAGCTGTCCACAGATTTTCTGTCATAGCTAATGCAGCGTTAATGAGGCAACAGTGGCATACTACAGCAAATGCAGTGCTTGATGATAGACTCAAGAAAGAAGGCAGAGGGTCTCACGTAAACGTCTTGTGTTATAAAGTCTTGCAGGGAAGCAAGACTTTATTACACAGTAGAGCAAGTTCTGGTGGGATGGGAGTGGGGAAGAAAGAGAATTATGAGACCGAGGCAGATGAGGACAAAGGGACTGAAACTGGGGGAAGGAAGGAGAAATGAGAAAGATGGGCCTTACGTGTGGAGATCTTCCTTTACCGGAGGTGCAGAACAGCAGTGTTTTTTCACCAAGCTTCCTTATGATATTGGTGTCTATGTATTGTCTTTCTGTAGTTTTTTCATTTCTCCATACGCTCTCAAAATCACATCAAATGTGGTTTACGAAAGAATGGAGAAGCAATAAGAAAACCATAAAAGACAACAAATGGACAATGCTGTTGTGAGGAAGATTTTTTTAGAAACTACTGTAGACTGGCACCCAAACCACAGGAAAACTTTCATGTGAAAGGCCCTACACTCCAAACATGAGCTATCTTGAATTAGTGCACAAAGGCTGTCACATCATTCCTGATTCAAACAGGATTGTGGTAATTCAGTGAGGGAAAGGCGCAGTACAAGTGTTACTCCATTTCCTCCCCTTCAAAGGGTAAAGGCAAGGAGGTGTGATTTGCTGATAGCCCATTAAAGGAAGCTGGTGGGTGTGGGCAGCATAAGAGGAGTTGCTATAAGGCACTGCTGTGCCATTCCCCACCTCTTTGAGCTGGCTCTGGATAAGGTTCACAACCTCCCAGAGTGGGCACAGGCTGGTCACTTATTGAGGGCAAAGTGGGGGGGGGTTCACCTTTCCATCTTGATCAAAAGCCTACTTTTTTCTGATAATCATCCAGAGACTTTCCGAGACCCTAATGTGTCAATTGTTAAGGGTGTTAAGGGTGTCAAGGTCTAAGAATAAAGCTTAGCTTCAACTAAAGAATGAAGATGAATTTCCTCAGGATTAGAGTGTGTGTCATAGAACTGGGACAGGAACCCCTTGAGGTGTGCCATTATTCTTGACCCAAAGACCTGGTGAGAAAGGACATAGCACACCTCCTTTGAGTACCAGTAAGTACTTGGTATAGAGGGGCCTGGGCAGCATGTAACTTGACTAATCAGGGCTCAGAGCTAGATTAATTTTGTCCAGAATACAGGGATGTGCATACAGAAGAGGTCTGATTCTTTTGCATCATATCAGTTGCCAACCTTGTGATTAAGTATGGGGTGAATTTTGTCCATGGTTGCTGTGGATTCTTATCTTGTTGACAAAAGCAGAGGCCTGTAAGCTGCCCTGAGCCTGCCTCGGTGGGGAGGGTGGGGTATACATTCAACTATAAATAAAAAACTAATAAATAAAAATAAAGTTGGCCCTTAATTATACCACTTAATGGTGTCGGCTCCTCTTATTCCATGTCCTTTTGCAATGTCTGCCTAGGCACTAGGGAGTGCATGAAAGAACCTAAAAAAAGCACAGAGACCCATAGGATCCTTGAGTGATTTAGATCAGGGGTCTCCAACCTTTTTTGAGCCAGGGGGCACTTTTGGAATTTTGAGAAGAGAACCACCCCAAAATGGCTGCCACATGAGGTGGAGCCAAATGGAATCCCTCTCTTTTCACACTCTTGGGAAGAAGGAAAGTGTGAAGGTGAAATGTAATCACACAATGACTTAAGAATGCTAAGGACAGCCCAGGTGCTTACCAGTCCTCCAGCTTCTCCAGTGGAAAACCCTTTCATTTGAATGAGGGCAGCCAGTAATAATGGGCCTTACAATGCGTTTGCCCTCTCTCTGAAAATCTTGTAGGGAATAGTAGAACCCTGATCTGGATGTTCTGAATCATTTCACACTGTGACTGAGAACCAAACTACACAATGTGTTTCTTTAAACTAGTTAGGTTTGGATTGCCCCACCCGAGTGGCTTCACCTACTGGAATGATTGCAGGGGCTAATTTGAATCAGGACAGCAGCGTGGAAGAACTAGGAGTCTCCTACCTCCCCTCACAAACCAAAAGGCCCAGGTGGGGAGTTATTTACATGACTTTGGAGCTGCATGTGCTCAGAATACACCATGCACAGGTTTAGACTTGGGGGGGGGAAGCATGATGGAAGGCAGGAGCCCCCTCCTCCCCCACACCACTGTCCTGAGTCATATGGGCTCCTCTGAGCTTTAAAAATGACATTCCCTCCAGCTGCTGTTTGACTGAGGTGAAAGGGGCTGGGCTGAGGGAATCCAAACACAACCTATTAAAAACCGTATTATGTAGTTTGGATTTGAAGTGACTGTAATTATGTTTCATAAAGTATTGGGGATAAAAGCTTCATTTGCTACCCATGTAAGAGCCAAGAGCAGTAAAGATTTAATGAGGTGAATTGAGATTTGGCTGAGAACTGCAAGCAGAGATTTGCCAGCAAGGTGTGTAATTCTCAGGTCCTGAACAAAATTTTCCCTTGGAAAACAGTGGTCATCAAAATGGACAGCCTTGTAATTAATTTAAAGTTGGTGATAAACTGCCAACAGGTAAAGGAGCAAAAAAAGGTCCTTTCATCTTTTCCTTTTATAGAACATTAGAATTTATTCTAAATCGGATTGTAAAACATTGATTGCGATTTTTGACTCCTATTTCCCACTTTGTATGCATTACTGTACAAAGAGAACATTTCTAATACACAAAAAGAAAAGCACCCTTAGTAAGGTTATTAGGTAAAACAAACCAGACAAATGAGCAAGAGCAGAAGATGCTCTAGTTTTCCTGTGTAAAAGAGCTGTGGTTTGAGGTGGAAGACCAACATGGAAGGGAAGGACTTGATTCTTTGTTCTCACATTGAGTTCCTGCTGAAAGTGACTAGTTCCATGCTGCTTTAACCCAGTGGTAGATGCTGGTTTGTTTGTTTTTTACAGGTACACAGTAGGAGTAAAAACAACTTGGGAGGGGGAGTGTTATGTCCGCTGATCACCACCAGGCGACAGCAACATTTATCTGAGCTTGGAACATAAAAGACAATAGGGACTAGGATCCTGAAACCCCAAGCAGGGCACCAATGGGAACCTTGGCGGGAAATTCAAACCCACCAATGGGAACTAGGGTTGGTCCACGGGGACTGTATATAGTCGGTCTGCAGCCAATATTTGTTGTTCTGTTGTGTACCAGTAAACCATGTGTTGTTACCACACTGTTTCCTGACTCTTTAATGCGTTGAACCCACTACACAATGGTGACGAGGATAGGATCCCATTGAGCGGGCCGGGCCGTGGAGGCACCAGAGGAAGACTGAGGATGATCGCAGTGCCAGCCAATGAGATCAAGAGAAGAGCAAGCGATCCCCGCACCTTCTTTGATTCCTGATTCACCTCCTCTGCCACCTCCATGCAGCATGGTGGCAGTCGCTCTGGGAGCAGGACTTGTCCTTCCATTTGACCTGGCCCAGATGCACCACTGGGAGGCCTGGGTTGAGGGACTCTAATCCATCCTCATATTCTATGAGGTCACAACCAAGGAATGGAAGAAAGGTCTCCTCATCGGCTCATGTGACCCTGTCACAGTGCAGCTAGCATGGAATCTGCTCTCCCCCACTTCACTGACTGATGCCTCATTCGAGGACATCATCAAGAAGCTCCGGGACCATTTCATCCCACGGCCATCGATCACACGCCACATGGCCTTCTACGCACAGCAGCAGCAACCATGGGAGTCGGTGGCTGAATTACCTGGCAGAGCTTCACCGGCTTGGCATGAAGTGTGCTTTCAGGGCCCATCTAAAAATGCCCTCCAAGATAAGCTGGTTTTCGGGCTTGATGATGAGAAGCTCTGATGCCACATCATGGAGAATGAGAAGTGCTCCCTAGCTTCTGCCCTTTCTACGGCCATGGCTTGAGAGAGGAATCGGCCCTCGACCATGGCTGCTGTGCGCCAGATGCAAGAGGACAACCTCGACCCAGGGAGCAACGATGTCCACTGCACCCAACAGTCCTCCAAGCGCTGGGACCAAGGCTCCGCACCCCGCTCTGGCCCAGCTCAGGAGTGTGCAAGTTGCGGAGAGAAGCATGAGAGGAAGACCTGCAGGTTCCAGGATGCCAAGTGCCATGGGTGTGGCTGAGTGGGGCACATCACACGCACCTGCCATTCCCGAAGATCCAGAGCTCAGGAGGCCCAGCCACCGCCCCGTCGATGAGCAGATGCCCACTATGAGGACAAGGCCTCCAAGAAAGAGCTCTACCTCCTTGCTGCAGAGCCCACCAAACAGGCATTGAGGCTTCTGAGCCAGTCCTCTGCCCTGAAGATCCAAGTCTGGGTCCAAATAGAGGGGTCCCTATGCACCATGGAGCTCGACTCTGGCTCCACGGTCTCCATTATCTCAGAGGAGATTCTTAAAAGACTTTGCCCCCATGAGGGCCCCCGCTTGCGCCCATCAACCCTCACCCTGACAGACTTTCAAAGGAACCATGTTCCGATAAAAGGGGTGGGAAATTTCAGGGTCTGGTACAAAGGGTTTGATGGGAAACTGGACTTGGTTGTGGTCACGGGAGACTTAGTCAGCCTCCTCGGCCGAGCGTGGTTTGCCCCTTTGGGAATTTCTATAGAAGGGGTGCAGCTCTGCTCATCGCAGGACTTTAGAGAGGTCTGCAATGAGTTTCCATCCATTTATGACAGGACCTTGGGCCGCTACACGGGTCCCCTGGTGTCGCTGCAACTCGACCCTATGGTGGCCCCCATTCGTATGCGCTCCAGGACAGTTCCGTTTGCACTATGCCCAAAAATAGACGTGGAGTTGGACCACTTTGTGGCCCAAGGAGCCTTGGAGCTGGTCTCCCATGCCACCTGGGAGACCTGCATCGTCACCCCAGTTAAGCCGAATGGGGACATCTGCATCTGCGCGGATTATAAGTGCACGCTAAATAAAGTGCTTCAAGACCACACTTATCTGGTCCCAGTAGTCAGCCACGTGCTGGCCTCCCTGGCAGGGGCAAAGGTTTTTGATAAACTGGACCTAGCCCAGGCCTATCAGCAGCTCCCAGTGGATGAGGCCACCGCCACAGCACAAATGATCGTTATGCATAGGGGGCTTTTAGAGTTAAACGGCTGCAGTTTGGGGTGAGTCTGGCCCTGGGCCTCTTTCAACAACTTATGGACTCTCTCTTGAAAGGAATCCTGGGGGTCATGCCATTTTTCGATGATGTATTAATTGCTGTGGCAACGCCTGCTGAGTTCGCCGCTCGGCTGTGCACCATCCTCCGCTGTTTTCACGAGGCGGGGCTCAAGGTGTAGAGGGAGAAGTGTCTCCTGGGGGTTCCATCAGTGGACTTTTTAGGCTTCACTGTCGATGCGGATGGTTTGCATCCCGTCCGAGACAAAATCAAGGCCATTGTGGAGGCGCCCCCATCTAAGTCCAAGGCAGAGCTTCAGACATTCCTGGGACTATTGAACTTTTACCATGCCTTCCTGCCCCACAAGGCAGTGGTAGCAGAACCCCTACATCACCTCCTGGACAAACAGGCCCCTTGGGAGTGGGCCCCCAGGCAGGCAACTGCTTTCAGGGACGTCAAGGCGCTGCTCATCTCTAATAAAGTTTTGGCACATTTTGATGAGTCCCTGCCAGTCATCCTCACCTGCAATGTGTCCCCTTATGGCATCAGCGCGAAGTTGGCACACTGCCTCATGGATGGCCGGATGCTGTCAGTGGCTGAGCGGAACTATGCACAGATTGACTGGGAGGGCCTGGCGATCATGGCCGGGGTAAAAAAATTTCATGACTTTGTGTATGGCCGTCCCTTCACCATTGTCATGGACCATCACCCCCTCCTTGGCCTCTTTGCCCCGGATCGCCGGACCCCGCAGGTCCTCTCCCCACGGGTCATGCGGTGGTCCATATTCCTGTCAGGTTACTAGTACTCATTGATCCATCGCCTGGAAAAGGCGATGGGCCACGTGGATGCTCTGAGTCACCTGCCTTTGCCGGTCGTGGAGGAGGACCCGACTCTGGCCCATCATGTTCTGCAGGTAGAGGACTTTCCTGATCCCCTCCTCCAGGCAGCAGACATCACACACCACTCATCCAGGGACCCCATCATTTCCTGTGTTCTGGGCTAGGTGGTGAGGGAGTGGCCAGCAGTGGTAGACGGGCCGGAGTTCATTGCCTTTGCCGCCTGCAGGGATGAGCTGTCTGCATATAAGGGTTGCTTATTGTGGGGAGACAGGGTGGTGGTCCCCAGCACATGGTCCTGCAGGCCTTACATGAGGCACATCCGGGAATAGTCCAAATGAGGGCCTTTGCCCGCAGCTACGTACGGTAGCCCAGGATAGATATGGAGGTGGAAGCTTGGGTGAAGCACTGCCAAACTTGCCAGGCCATCAGGCCCAATCCACCGAGCGCACCCACCCAAGCCTGGGAATCCACCCAGACGCTGTGGTCAAGGCTCCATGTGGATTTCACTGGGCCTTTCCACAGGCTGCTGTTTCTGGTGATGGTGGATTCTTATTCAAAATGGTTAGAAATCAGCCCGGTCTCAGCCACCTCCTCCAAAGCCACCATCCGGGTGCTCTGGAAGATCTTTTCCACCCACAGGTTGCCAGACACTATTGTCTCAGACAACAGGATGGCATTCACCTCGGAGGAATTCCAGGAGTTCCTCCAAAGCAACCTGATCCAGCACATAAGGTCCGCACTGTTCCACCCCACCACCAATGGCCAGGTGGAGCGGATGGTACGGACCGCCAAGGAAGCCCTTAGCCGGCTAACAGAAGGGGACTGGAAGTTCTGCCTGGCGTGCTTTCTCCTGGCGCAAAGGACCACCCGGAACCTGGTCAGCGGGCGCTGCCTTGTGGAGCTGTTAATGAGGCAGCAGCCCACAATCCTTTTGGACCGGCTCTACCCAGATAGGGCCCCAGAGTCACGCAATTTGTCTGAACAGAGGGAGGCACCACGGGGGTTCTTTCTGGAGGATCCGGTTTACGTCTGGAACTTTGGGAGGGGTCCCGAGTGGCTCTCTGGAAGGGTCATCCATCCTACTGGGCTGGTGTCATATGAGGTCTCGATGGACTGCGGACCGGTCCTGCAGAAGCACAAAGACCAGCTGCGCAGGCGCCTGCTTCCGACCACAGAGAAGGGCCCGGCCCCAAGGAAAACCGGGACGGAGCTAACGGCCATCCCGGAACATGAAAATTCCGATGAGAATTTGCAGGACCCAAACCCCATCACCATGGCAGCCCCGGAGGACAGAGCGCCTGCAGCCGCCACAGAACCAGTCGAGGCTCCACTGCCTCCACCTCCCAGCCAGGGTCGGCTTGAGGTGTTTCTGTGTCCTAGGCAGGCACAGATGCCAACCTCCCGGTGGGACCTGGAGAGGCTGCCATGCCGCCCCCGCCTCCTCCCCCTCCAGGGGGGAGGGGGAGGGCAGGTGGGTGAGTTCCGCTGTCGCCTCCTGTGCCCCAGCTGGCTCGGGCACTTGGTACTGGTGGTGGCGGGGAGTCCCTGCTGGCCACTGCCACTGCCTCCTCCCCCATGGAGGGGAGGGAGAGGGCAGGCAGGTGAGCTCCGCCATCGCCTCCTGCACCCCGGCTGGCCCGGGCGCTTGATACTGGCAGTGGCAGGGAATCCCTGCTGGCCGCTGCCACTGCCTCCTCCCCCCGGGGGGAGGGGGAGGGTGGGCTGGCAAGCTACCATTGCCTCCTGCGCCCCAGCTGGCCTGGGTGCTCAGTACTGGCGGCGGTGGTGACAGGGAGCAGGAGGGCGGGGTACCTGGTGGGGGTACCTGGCAGCAGTGGCAGGGAGTCCCCACTGGCTGCTGCCACCATGCTGCCCCCACCTCCTCCCCCCCGGAGGGAGGGGGAGGTGGGCAAGCTTCACCACCACCTAGCCCTATTGCGGCCCGCCCCCCCCCCATGCCGCCACCGCCGTTCTGGAGTTCTGCATGGAAATTTGAGTAATTTCATCAGTAACAAAGGCTGCAGACTTGCAGGAGCCCCCCGGTGATCCAGTGTCATGGCCAGACCCTGGCTCAGCAGCTCCGAGCGCCTTTCCCTTTTCCCAGGAGGGGGACTGGCTAAGTATAGCCAGACTAGTGGGGGCTGCTGCAGCCCCCCCCCCATGGCCCATTCCCTGCAGGCTGGAAGGCCGAATCGCCCAGCGATGCTCAGCAGGAAGTGGGAAGCAGGAATCCTCGCTGTCTGTGGCCTCTGCCTCCTCCTCCCCAGGGGGGAGGGGAGTGTGGGCGAGTGAGCTCTGCTGTCGCCTCCTGTGCCCCGGCCGGCCTGGGTGCTCTGTACTGGTGGCAGCAGTGGTGAGTCCCCACTGGCTGCTGCCACCATGCTACTTCCGCCTCCTCCCCCCAGGGGAGGGGGAAGGTGGGCAGGCGAGCTCCACCGCCTCCTCCTGCACCCCGGCTGGGTGCTCTGTACTGGTGGCGGTGGCAGCAGGTGCCTGGTTAGAGTGGCAGGGGGGCTTTTTGGGGGGCGGGGTGCCATTTGGCACCCTAAGGGCTGGCACACCCTAGGTGAGCACCTAGTTCACCTGGCCGGCAAGCCGGCCCTGCTCCCAGCACACCGGGGCAGAACTGGCCTCCCATCAGCACTCTAGTTCCATCCCTGAGGCATTCCACGTGAGAGTGCCGGGCCCCCTCCTACCTCAAGGACTACGTAACATAGGCAGGGTCTGAGCTACGGGGGGAGGGGTGTTATGTCCGCTGACTGCCACCAGGCAACAGCAACATTTCACTGAGCTTGGAACATAAGAGACAATAGGGACTAGGATCCTGAAACCCCAAGCAGGGCACCAATGGGAACCTCAGCGGGAAATTCAAACCCACCATTGGGAACTAGGGGTGGCCCACGGGGACTGTATATAGTTGGCCTGCGGCCAGTATTTGTTGTTCTGCTGTGTACCAGTAAACCATGTGTTGTTTACCACACTGTTTCCTGACTCTTTAATGCGTCGAACCCACTACACAACAGGGAGATACATAAATTTCTCTCATATGCAATATTTCCATTTAAATTGCAGTCCTTATAGCTGCAGTATATAAAAAAAATTGCACTGCTCTGTGTGCCACACAGTAGTTAATACAAGTAATACATAACATGCATATAGCATCTTCAAGTGTTAAAAGCACTTCTAATTATCTTTCTGTAGCCCAAATAAGTGATTCTCACTATTGCAAATGGAGTGAGAATCTATTGAGTATATTAGAATCATAGAGTCAGAGTTGGAAGGGACCTCCAGGGTTATCTAGTCCAACCGCCTGCATCATGCAGGAAATTCACAAATACCTCCGCCCACATCCCCAGTACAGGCCCATAGCCAGAAAAATTTTGGTCGTGGGGCACTGAGGGTGGGCATGATGTCACTTCCGTTCTGACATCAATTTCTTTTTTTAAAAAAGCAAATAAAAGAGCTGGAGGTATTCCAAAGGTGGGATTCATATTGGGGGGTTCCTGAGAGATAGCTCAGTTGTAGTCACTATGGTAACCAACCAGCTCTTTTCTGGCCTTAATATAAAAGCTACAATCAGAGAGTCTGTGTTCTTGGGAAAAATAAAAATCCAAATTCTGTACCCTAAATTCTGTGACTAGAAAAGTGAGTAACTTTTCTGTCTAGATTCTGAGCTATATTTTACCAAGCTGAAACAGATACCACTATCGTTGACTTTCATCTAAACTGAGAGTGATTTCAGAACCAGTAAGGAAGGCAGATCAGCTTATTAACTGGTGCATGTCCTAGTCACATGTTTTCGGTTTCATTAAGCTGTATGGATAGCAGCAACTCCCTGTTTTCCCACATCAAAAGGGATCCTGTTTCATGTTATGCAGAAGAACCTGATATGGAGTGATAGATCTAAGAGTGGCCTTTTTTTAAAAGACAGTGGAAATGAATTCCTAATATGTTTCACATTGTTTAAGTGCCACTGTTGGGCACATGCCTCAGGAATGGCTGGCAGGTGCAGTGACTTTCTAAGCACAGGGAATCTCAGTCAGAGTGATTAGGCCCAACAAAGTTCCCAAACTGTATGTGCATCTTTCTACGGCAGTCTTTTCAGAAAGTGTTCCTTTAATCCTTGCCTTGATACGGTTATTATTGTATTAGTACTGGTCATTTCTCCAGTGAGGAGGTCCTTCAGGCATTGTTAAGGTCAACCTCACATACAGAACGTTACAGTAGTCAAATATTAATTGAAATATATACACTGGTGAAGGAAAATAGATCTTTGTATGATGTTATGTCATTATGCATATTTGCCCAACTAGGCATCAGATGCTTCAGAAATTATGACTGGCTTCTACATTGCAGGAGGTAACAATAATATTAATGGCAAGCCAAATGAATAAAATGTACTTGCTTACCTGTAAAGACCTTCTTCCAAGGCTCTACCTGTGCACCCCTGTTGATAGCTGGGTAAGTACCAAAGATGGGGCCATTTTAGTTATGGCTCTGAGACTAAATCTAATGGGTGGAAATTACGAGGAAGTCAATACCAGCTAAATATCAGGAGAAACTTCCTAACTGTAAGAGTGGTTGAGCAGTGGAATAGACTGCCTTGGGAGGTGGTGGATGCTCCTTCGCTGGATGTTTTCAAGCGGAGGCTGGACCACCATTTTTCAGGAATGTTGTAGGGCTGTCTTTTGGCTATGCTCCTGCAGAGTGCAGGGGGTTGGACTAAATGACCTGCAAGGTCCCTTCTAACTCTTCTATGATTCTATGATTCTACGACTTTGGAAATCCACTGAGACTTGCCTGGCATCAAATTGTTAGATGTGTTTTAGATGTGGGTTTCACTTTCTGTTAATTACATTGTAATCATTTAAGCTTCTGTTATGTTGTTGAAGGCTTTCATGGCTGGAGTTCATTAGTTGTTGTACATTTTCCAGGCTGTATGGCCGTGGTCTTGGAATTGTAGGACCTGGTTTCACCAGCAGCTGTGACTGGCATCCTCAGAGGTATAATACAGAATGATTACTCCCTGTGTCAATGTGAGAAGAGAAATGGTAGTCAGGTAATTTATATCTACCCAAGAAGTTGGGGTAGGGCTGAGTCATTATCTTGTAGGAGTTGACTCAGCCATACCCCACCTTCCTGAGTAGCTATAAATTACCTGCCTACCATTTTTCTTCTCACTTTGACACAGAGAGTACTCCATCTTTGTGTTATGCCTCTGAGGATGCCAGTCACAGCTGCTGGCGAAACATCAGTTCCTACAATGCCAAGACCTTAGACATACAGCCCATAAAATCTACAACAACTAATAAAATTCTGTTCTTCTCCAGTTATGCTAGTCATACACAGACACTGGCCACAAAATCCCCACTCATCTCTGAGTGAATTTCAGTAGCATTTGAATTTCAGTAGCAAGCAACCCTTACTGAGCCACCATACAACTTTTGTTCAATTTAGGGACTTTAAAAAGCAGGTTGCAGGAAACATTTCCAGTACCTTACAATGTGGGGAGTTAATGAAAACACAACATATGAACCAATCCACTTAGTGAATGGTGGCTGATGTTCTTATGCTCCAATTCATCCATATTTTCTTTGGAAATCTTTGTTGGAATCACAGCCAATGTTGGCACGTGCTACATGGGAAGAAATCAATTTGTTTATTGAAAGCTGAGTGTACACAGATAAGTTTTACATTGTCGGTTTGTTTTTGTTAACATAATGATGATCAAATTATCATGTATTCATATTCCCCTTAATAGTCTCCATCTATGAAATGACTTTGGCTTCATACATGGGGAAATGTTTTGCCAGAATGGATCAGCAGCCTAATCTGCTGAACAATTCAATGTTCCAGATTGGTTTCTGGTCACAGGATTGTGTAGTGACATCTGTGTAGTGACAACTTCAAAAGGCGATGTAGAGACAACTTCAAAAACAATGCTGACCATTATTTTTTAGCTCTTATTCAGTTTTATAATGCAACCTATCCCAATAATGTACACCTCTTTAGACATCTGAAAACTTACAGGAATAACATCAAGTCATACTTCTGATTTGGAGCATTCTGACTAGTTCTAAACTATTCTGGTTCTGAGAACTGAGTGAACAGGTTGTTTTCCTTTAGACAATACTATAAAATATGAGGTTTAAAAAGTTACTGGGTGTAAAGTACTGGGTTCGCCACATGGAGGACTTGTACTACGACATGCCTTCAGACACGTTTATTGTACTTCACACACAAACTGCAAAACAGCCCCGCAAGGGCCAACTATATACATCCCACCCGGCACACCCATAGTCCCATTGGAGGGTTTGAATTTCCCACTAGAGGTGCTATTGGTGGACACTAGGTGGTCTAGGACCCTACGTCCCTTTGTGTTCAGGGTCCAAACTCCTTACTTTAGCCATGGACCCCTGGAGGCAGTCCGCATACATAACACCCATTCCCCCATAGTTTTGTCCCTGCGTGTATGACATAGTCCTGCAAACAGGCAGGGGGTCTTTGCTCTCATAGACAGCACTGAGGTGCAGGCATGGGGGTGCTTGCTACTGGCTCCGGCTGGCTGGCCGGGTCTGGTTGCTGGGGCAGCAGCAGTGGCTCCTTGGCTGTACTCAGGGGTGTGGGCACCAGCTTGCCTGCCTGGGTCTCTTCCGCACTCGGGGGGGGGGCAGGCTGCATGGTAGTGTAGCGGGGAGAGGAGAGCCTTCATCCAGTCAGTGAAACCACACCAGGTCAATTAGTAGTCTCTGGGATGGAGGGTACGGCTCTTACTTCCCGCGGGGGAGGTACTTCTTCCCCTGGGAGTTGTCACCACTGAAGTTGGTCCACATGTTTCTTGAGGAGCTGGCCATCCTCCGTAGACCCCTCATATGACACTGGGTCAGTTGCTCGGATGACTCTGCCTGCCAGCCATGTGAGACCCTGTCAGCGTAGGGGCAGCGAGAGTAATGACACAGTCTGCAACAGGCTTGTGCTGAACTATATACAGAATATACATGCAGTCCAAGGATAGCACCTGTAGCATCCAATTCAACAGGCAGACCAATGAAGTGCTTCGCAAGAATCCTATACATGAGAGTGAGAGCAGTATGTACAGAGTGCACAGAATATATACTATGAAGCACCAATCACACTGAAGTGCTGACTCACTGTGACTCCTAAGAGTATGATGCAACTCAGATCTGGTGACTAGTCACATGACTCCACTCCTGTCACCTTCAGATCAAGATGATCTGATTCACATTCCTTACCTGGCTGTCATCTTGCCTGCAATACATGACAGTATGCTGACACGCCTCCCAAGATGCAGCCTAATACATACACAATTTACTTTTCAACAATTGAAACCTATTTACATCCAAGCATTTGGTGAACAAATCTGCAACATTGTTCTCTGAAGTACAATAACTAATACAAATAAAATTGTTACATACAGCAAGCTTCACATTTTGGTACCTAATAACAATGTGTTTGCTCCTGGTTTTTATACCTTGACTGTGCGCTAATTGATTTGCTGCAGAACTGTCACAAAGAACCGTAATGGGGAGCTTGCATTGCACATTGAAATCTAACAATAATTGATTAAACAACTCTAATTGTATAATGACATCACTGATCACAGAAAATTCCGACTCACACAAGCTGGTGGCCACGTGCGTCTGTTTAATAGATTTCCAACCAACTAAGGCACCAAACACATAAACAGTGTATCCTGAGGTAGACTTTGAATCAGATCTATCTCCCCAGCTTGCATCACAGTATGCATACACATCATTTGTTTCATTCACCTTTAGTACAAGTTTTTCAGATGCTGTCCCTTTAAGATATTTCAACACATGCTTCGCTGCGACCCAGTCCTTTTGGTAAGGACAATTACAGTGTTGACACAACCAATGAACAGCTATTGATATGTCAGGCCTAGTTGAACATGCTAGGTACAAAAGAGAACCAACAAGAGACTGGTATAATTCTTTGTGAGGAAACAAGTTTTCATTAGGTTCCTTACTGTAATCAGTAGTCATGGGTGTGCTTACAACATTTGCATCAATCATGCCATATTTTTGCAACAATTCTAGGATTTTAACCTCTTGACTGAGTGCAAAATTTCCTTGTTCATCCCTGGAAATCTGAATCCCTAGATAATCTTGTATTAGCCCCAGGTTTTTCATTTTGAACACTGGCTGCAATGTTTTAATAAACCAATTCAATTGCAGGTCAGAATGATGAACAAAGCAAATGTCATCCACAAAAACAAGCACATAACAGAATTCATTTTGTATTTTAACACTATACAAACATGGATCAGCCACACTTTGCTTGAATCCAAGACTTGTTAATGCTTTGGTGAGACATTGTCCCCATTCATAGCCACTCTGCTTCAAACCATAAAGAGCTTTATGTAATCTTAGAATAGTATTATTCCCTCCAGTATTGAACCCTGGAATCTGTTCCATATAGAGCTCTTCTTTGATGGGAGCGTTCAAATATGCTGTCTCAAAGTCAAAGTGGTGAACACGCATATCATTTTTAGATGCAAGTGCAAGGGCTACTCTGATAGTCTCATTACGTACAGTACTTGCAAACGTTGCATCATAATCTAAACCTTCTGTTTGACTGAAGCCTCTTGCGACTAGGCGAGCTTTGTATTGCACCTCACCATTTGGCTTCTGTTTTAATTTATACAGCCAACGACAACCAATCGCTCTCTTGTTGTCAGGCAATACAGCAGTAAAAAACACATTGTGTGACTTAAGAGAGTTAAATTCCCCCTTCATAGCATCCACCCATGCATTCTGCTGCGGTTCATCTAAAGATAACACTTCAGAATAATTGTTAGGTACCTTTACATAAACATGATTGATACCATAACTTTGAGGAGGAACTCCCTTTGTCATTCTACTAGACACTCTAGGTGGCAGTGGGGAACTGTGAACTGAACCAGAGGCTTGACTTTCAGGAGAAGAAATTTCCCGTTTGATCTCCTGCTCACTTTCAGCACTCTCTGTCACTGGCAGCATAATTTGCTCTGGGGTTTCATTAGCATGAATACGAGACCAGTTTACTTGTTCACAAAACTTTACTGACCGGCTAAACACAAGCATGTTGTTGTTATTCACAAATATATAAGCCTTCATACCAGTCTAGTAACCAATAAATGTGAACTTTTGAGCTCTAGGATCACCTTTTTGTCTCTGTTTCAAGGGAATATTCACCCAAGCCTTAGAACCAAAGATTCTTAAATGCTGTAATGAGGGTTTTCCCCCCCATATAATGCCCTGAAAGGTATGTCATTTATGGTTCTACACCAGACTCTATTCACATTGTAAGTTGCACACCTTAAGCATTCAGCCCAGAAAGATTTGGGCAACCCTGAATCACATAACATTGAATGCATAACAGTCTGTAATATACCCTGTTTTGGGAAGGATTTGATCTACCCATGGGTTGGCACGCATATATCTGGTATAATCTAGATAAAAGACAGCAAGTTTTCCAAGATCATATTTTTAGAGGCCCCCTGATCAAAACCTGTAAGGAAATTAAAAATAAGTTTTACCATAGAATACCAAAGTGGCTGTCCCCAACGGAAGCTTTTATTCTCCCCTCTTTATGGGAGAAGGACAAAAAATTGACTTACGAGATGTTATTGACAGAAAATAATGATCTTAGACCTCTGGACTCACAAGTATTTCAGAAAGCAAAACTAACCATATGAGAAAAAATCCAAATAAATTCTAGATACAGTAAGGATAAAAAAATTAGTTTTCAGAATTCTAATACCCAACTGGACAAGATTTGGCTTTCCTCAGCTGATAAGTTGATTCAAAAGCTTTATAGATTTTTATTAGCGGAGGATCAATTGGATGAAGTCGTTAAGCCAAACATGATAGCTTGGAGCCAAGACTTAGGACATAATATTACATTGGACCAATGGTCTAGTTCATGGAAATCGCTTAGATTTCTGAGAGCGACAAACTACAAAGAGAATATTTATAAAATGTTTTATCGGTGGCACTGGACACCTGATAAGATAGCCAAATACTACAAAGGAAACTCCGATATCTGTTGGAGGTGTAAAAAAGAGGTAGGATCCTACCTTCACATGTGGTGGAATTGTAAAAATATTAGACCCTTCTGGAAAATGATTAGTAAACTAATAGAAGAAATTTTAAATGTTAATATACAATTTACACCCGAAGTATTTTTGCTTAATATTCTCCCGACAGGATTTAGAAAAGATGATATAAGAATTACCCTGTACATAGCTACAGTGGCAAGGATATTAGTGGCAAAATGTTGGAAGAAAGAACTGCTCCCACACAAGGAAGAAATTATTAGTAATGTACTAGAAATTGCTGAATCGGATAAATTAAGCATTATTCTCTCAGGAAAAGATGATTTATTGCATGTGAATAGATGGGATAAATTTTATAAGTGGATGGAGAAGAGAGTTTGAAAAACTACCCATTGTAACCTCAAATGATGTTATCATATCTCTTTGTCTTTGTGTTATTTCTGTATTATTTTGGAAAATATATAAATAAAAAGTGGGGGGGGGAAGAAAAAGAAAAGAAAGATAAAAAACAGTCTGTAATATACCAGCATGTCTTTCAGCCACATCATTTTCCTGGGGAGATGCTGTGTTGGCTATTCTATGTTGTATCCCTTGAGAAATGAACCATTTCTGTAATTCCTGGGAAACAAATTCACCCCTCAAATCACTTTGGAATGCCACAACCTCATTTCCCAATTGCTTCTGCACACTTTTTGCCCATTGCTTAATTGTTTCACACACCTAAGATTTTTTTCTCTAATGGATAAGACCAGCAGTACCTTGAGAAATCATCCAGAATCAGTAGGGCATACCTTTTACCCGAAATGCTATTAGGATAGGGGCCAATGACATCTGCATGTACAAGAGCTAGAGGTCTCTGGGTAACCCTATCGCTGGCATTTGCTATGGGGTGTGCTTGGGACTTACTCTGCTTGCAAATATCACAGTCTAAATATGTTTGACATTGTTTCAACTTATCCACACCTAAGCAAGCAAACGTTTTGGACAGTGTATGGAACGACATATGTCCTAATCGTCTGTGGTAAACATGAATACATTCATCATGCAATGCTGCCCTGCCCAGGCCTATTGAACCTGCCCAGGCCTATTTTCCAGAACATACACCCCGTTCTGTACCTTCCCTGTAGCAAGAACCTTGTCTCCTTTGAGAATATTGCATTGGTGTTTCTCAAAAATAACTGTGAAACCAGCTTTAGTTAATGCACACACACTAAGCAGGTTATGCTCTAGGCTAGGAACACATATAACATTGCAAAATGTGTAATTTAAACTAGGAAAGAATACCTTCCCCTGAGCATCTACAGATGCAGAGGCTCCATCTGCAAGGCTCACATGGTCCATACTGGCTGGCTGCAGGTCAGATAGCACACTTTTGTCCCTTACAAAATTTTGTGAAGCACCTGAATCGAGGACCCATACATTTGGGGCTGAAGTCTCATCAGCAGTGATGAGAGTTGCTAGTTGTCTTGCCACATTTTGGGGCTTGGCATTGCCTCCTTCCTTGAGTACATTGGTGGCACGTTGTGTCTTCCGAGTGCAAAACCTTTGGATGTGCTGAGTAGACCCACATCGGTAGCATCGGCGTGTCTTTAAGGCAAATAAAGACTGGCTGGTTTGCTGTACGTTCCTCTGCACTTTGCTGTCCTGTATGTTATCTGCACACCTGGCCTGGCTGGCATGACTCCCGGACCTGCTGGCACCATTCCCAGAATGGCTGACTGTCCATTCCCAGCGCTGTTTCAGCTTATCTTCCTCTTGTAATAATCTCCCGCAGAGGTAATCAAGAGTTAGAGCTGTCAGCTCCAAGTTTTCTAACGCAGCAACGAGAGGGTCGTATTTTGGTACCAATGAACATAATATGAGGTACACTTTATCCTCCTGAGAGATGTCTTTGCCTCTCTCTGCAAGTAGCTGGAAACATTCAGTGAGGGAATTTAAATGTTCTCTCACAGTTTGATGCACCAGCATAACAGTTCTGTACATTCTTCTCATCAGGGACATAATAGAACCAGACGATTTTTGCACATAAATAGCGGCTAAACTGTCCCATGCCACTTTGGCCATGGTTTTCCTCAACACATAAATTAATTGTTCATCAGAGACACTTAGCACTATCAATGCAAGTGCTTTCTCTATCTTAGTAGTGTCTTCAGCTGTCAGATCAGCGGGGGGGGGCGGGGGGCTGACACATAAGTCCAGAGTCCTTCCTTCACTAGGAAGTGTTTCATGTGAAGAGCCCACACCAAATAATTCTGGTATGTTAACTTCTCAACAAGCAAGGCTGCCGGGGCCAAGGCCATTTTGTATTCACTCTGTAATAATGGCTGGACGTAGTCCTCCAACTCCTCTGCCTCCTCCGAGTCAGACTGAGATATACTGCTGTCTGTGGACTGTATCTTAGCTTCAGTTTCACCTCCTGCCTTGTCAGCAGACATTCACTGCTATGCTGTATCCGGAGCACACCAAATCCTCTCCAGGCAAAGACTCCACAGCTCAGTGCAGGCAACACCAACTGTAATCAGCTCTAGCACAGCCTTGCCCAAAGACCCTGTTAGTGTAGCGGAAGTGTGGCTGGGCCCATGTCAGCGTAGGGGCAGCGAGAGTAATGACGCAGTCTGCAACAGGCTTGTGCTGAACTATATACAGTGGTTTATTTACAGAATATACATACAGTCCAAGGATAGCACCTGTAGCATCCAATTCAACAGGCAGACCAACAAAGTGCTTTGCAAGAATCCTATACATGAGAGTGAGAGCAGTATGTACAGAGTGCACAGAATATATACTATGAAGCACCAATCACATTGAAGTGCTGACTCACTGTGACTCCTAAGAGTATGATACAACTCAGATCTGGTGACTAGTCACATGACTCCACTCCTGTCACCTTCAGATCAAGATGATCTGATTCATACTCCTTACCTGGCTGTCATCTTGCCTGCAATACATGACAGTATGCTGATAGACCCTTCCCAAAGTTTCTTATATACAGCTGGTCACCCGGAAAGAACCCTTGGGGGCATCCCTCTGCTCCATCAGCTTCCTTGAGTCTGGTGCCCAGTTAGGATGCAGGTGGTCCAACAGAATGGTGGGGCGGTGGCTCATCAAAAGTTCTGTTGGGCAGCAGCCAGTGATGGGGCTTGGTGTCGTCCACTGCATCAGGCAGAAGCAGGCTAGCCAGAACTCTGAGTCTCCATCCATGATCCAGCTGAGGGCTTCCTTCTCAGTGTGCACCATGCGCTCTGCTTGCCCATTGGTTGCAGGGTGGGAGGGTGCAGAGTGAATGTGCTGGATCAGGCCCCACTGGAGGAAGTCTTGGAACTCCGCCGATGTGAAGGCTGCCCCGTTGTCGGAGACAATTGTGTCCGGCAGGCCATGGGTGGCGAAGATCCTACAAAATGCATGGATGAATGCTTTCATGGACGTGGTGATCATGGGGTTTATCTCCAGCCATTTGGAGTAAGAGTCTAAGGTTACCATGAATAGGAGTCCTTGGAAGGGGCTGGCAAAGTCTATATGTAGCCAGGACCACGGCTTGTGTGTGGACTCCCAGGGTTGTGTGGGTGCACTGTGCGGGTTTGGGCAGACTGCCTGGCAGGTCTGGCACTCCCACACCCAGGACTCAATCTCAACATCGATCCCTGGCCACCAGATGTAGCCTTCATCCTGACTATCCCTGGGTGTGCCTCATGTAGCACATTGAGAACCCACTGTCTCAGGGTGTTGGGGATGACCACCCTATCCCCCCACAAGAGACACTCCAAGGGCTGAGAGCTTGTCCTTGTGGGTGGCGAAGGCAGTGAACTCAGGGCCCGTGGTGGGTGCAGGCCACCCCCTCACCACCCAGCCCAAGACCCAGGAGATGATGGGGTCATGGGCCAAACAGGCAGTGATGTCAGCTGCCTGCAGGGGAGTTTCCAGGTGGCCCTCTAGGAGGAGTACCCCGGGGACAGGAGCAGGGGCGGCGTCCACAGATGGCAGTGGTAGGCGGCTGAGGGTGTCAGTGTGCCCCATCGCCTTACCCGGGTGATGCTCCAGGCAGTAGTTGTAACCCACCAAGAAGAGGGACCAACGGAGAACCCTGGGTGAGAGTACTTGGGGGGTTTGCCTGTCTGCTGCAAGCAGGCCAAGGAGTGGCTTATGGTCCATCACAATAGTGAAGGGGCACCCATAAACAAAGTTGTCACATTTTTTTACCCCCGCCACTATCACCAAGCCCTCCTAGTCTATTTGGGCATAGTTGCACTCAGTGGCCAAACAAGGTCCGGGAGTAGTAGGCAACCGGGACCTCGCAGCCATCAGGAAGAAGGAGACCCAAAACAGCACCCACACCATAGGGGGAGGCATCGCAAGTGAGGATGATCGGCAGTGACTCGTTAAAGTGGGCCAGCATCTCGTTTGATATCAGGAGTGCCTTGACCCCCTGGAACGCCGCGGACTCTCTAGGGCCCCAAGACCAAGGCACCAACTTGTCCAAGAGTCTGTGCAAGGGCTTCGCCACTACCACCTTGTGGGGCAGGAAGGCGTGATAGAAGTTCAGGAGGCCCAGAAATGCCTGGAGTTCCACCTTGGAAGTGGGCAGAGGGGCCTCCACAATGGCCTTCATTTTGTCCCTCGCTGGGTGGAGGCCAGAAGCATCAACCCAGAACCCCAAGAAGTCCACCTCTGGGATGCCGAGGAGGCATTTTTCCCTTTTGATCTTAAGGCCCCTGTTGTCGAATCAGCAGAGGATAGCGCGGAGGTTGGAGGCAAAGTTGTCTGGGGTGGCTGCGGCAATAAGGACATCATCAAAAAAAGGCATCCCTTTTAAGAGGGAATCCATCAATTACTGGAACAACCCCGGGGCCACACTAATGCCAAACTGCAAGTGCCCCTGTGGGTGACAATGGTCTGTGCAGTGGCGGTGGCATCATCCACCAGCAGCTGCTGGTATGCTTGTGCGAGGTCCAGCTTGCCAAAAAAATTAGTGCCTGCCAGTGTGGCCAACACATGGCTAATGCCTGGGACCGGGTAAGAGTGGTCATGGAGGGCCTTGTTTAAAGTACACTTATAGTCCGCACAGATGTGAACGTCTCTGTTTGGCTTCACTGGGGTCACTATGGGAGTTTCCCACAGAGCATGTGAGAAGGGTTCTAGGACCCCTTGCACCACCAAGCAGTCTAGTTCCATGTCTATTTTTGGCCGTAATGTGATTGGGGTGCTGCTGAACTTCATGCGGATGGGGGCAACCTGGGGGTCGAGCTGTAATGAAACCAGGGGCCCTTTGTAGCATCCCAAAGCCCCATCAAAGACCTGTGGGAATTCCCTGAAAACATCTGCATAGTCCCACGGTGCATATTTAGTCATCCTCCCTATTGTGATGCCCAACAGCGCAAACCACACCCAGCCCAACAGACTAACTAAATTTCCCTCCATGACTATCAAGTCCAGGAAACCTTCAAACCCCCAGTACTTCACCCGGAAGGTCCTCACGCCCCATATTGGAATTGAGTTTTTCTGGAAGTCCTCCAGGCTCAAAGGCAAGGGGTGCAGGTGAGGCCTGCCATTTGGGCAAAGTCTGTCCAGCATTTCCACCGATATGATGGACGCTGCTGACCTGGAGTCTACTTCCATCAAGCAGGGGGACCCCTCGATCTGGACCTGGACCTGGATCTTTGGGGCCACAGGCAGGTTGGGGAGGCATAGTACCTGTAGGGCGGGCCGGCTGGTCAGGAGGTAGAGGTTGTCAGTGGTGTCCTTGTAGTGTGCGGAGGTTTGGTGGCATTGCTGCAGCTGGGGTGGGTGGTTCCAGTTGCCCTTGGATCTGCAGACCTGAGCAAAGTGACCCTGTTTACCACACATGTGGCAGGTGGTGTCACAGAAACTGCATGACTTTCGCTTGTGCGCCTCTCCACAACTGGTGCACGAAGTCAGCCAGTGAGCTTCTCGGAGTGTCCGGAGGCTGCAGCGGTTCCCAGTGGCTTTCGGTGGTTGGGTGGGCAGACGAGATGGACGTCATTCTTGTCGGAGTTCTTGGGCGCCGAGTCAGGGAGCACTAGATGGGATGCTCCCGGTGGTCGGTCATGGTGAGAGGCCTCGTGGGCAATGGTGAGCTGAAGGGCCTCATCGAGTTTGAGGTTGGTGGTGCTGATCATCTTTCGGTGGAGCTTCACATCACTGATTCCCCAAACGATCTGGATCAAGATATTCTCCTCCACCTTGGTGAATACGCACTCCATTTCATGTTGGTGCAGCATGGCCATGAAGGCTGCAGCCATCTCATCGGGCTTCTGGATGTGCCCCTGGAATTCCATCTGCTTTGCCAGCGTCATGGGCTTGGGCGTGAGGTACCTGGTCAGGGCATCAATAATCTCCTCGTATGTGCATTCAAGGATTGCCTTGGGTGCCAGGAGGCTCTTGGTGAGCTGGATGGTGTTCATGCCACAAGAGCTGAGGAGGAGGGCCCATGTCGGTCACCTCATGGAAAGTGAGGTAGCAGGTCAGTTGGTCTGTCCACGAATCCCAGAGCTCGGGATGAATGGGTTCAAAAGCTTCAAGGTGTTCTGGAGCAGAGGCCATGACTCTAGCGCGGAGCAGGGAGCGGTGTTCGGGATTGCTGGGCCTGGTGCGGTGCTGCTCAAGAGTATGCGGGGCGCAGTGGCTTCCTCTGGATCATTGCTAGGTGCTGCACTGGTTGGAGAGTCAGGCCCACTCATTGGGACCCCATCCTTGTTGCCATTGTAAAGTACTGGGGTCATTGCATGGAGGACTCATACTATGACATGTGTTCAGATGCGTTTATTGTACTTCACACACAAACTGCAAAATGGTCCCACAAGGGCCAACTATATACATCCCACCCGGCACACCCACAGTCCCATTGGAGGGTTTGAATTTCCCGCCAGAGGTGCTATTGGTGGCCACTAGGTGGTCTAGGATCCTAGGTCCCTTTGTGTTCAGGGACCAAGCTCCTTACTTTAGCCACGGACCCTTGGAGGCAGTCTGTGTACATAACATCGAGGTTGCAGAAAGAGTCATGTGCATGCTTCACTGAAACTTGCTAGCCACAGTAAAAGGGCACTTAAGTTTTTGGAAAAGAAGGCAGTAATTTTTGCCAGTTTTCTCCCTCCTGCTACAGAACCCATCAAGCTGATCCGCTGCCCCTTCCAGGAACAAAATTACAGTGGACTTAGTGGCAGGCAGCAAGAAGTGGGGGGAAGAGTCAGGAAAAATCACTGCCCCTTTAGGAAAACATATGCTTCCATAAATTTTTGGAATTTCAATGTTTGATACAAGCCGACTTATTAATAATAGAATCAGTGTGCTGTAGTGATTCTAGTGTTAGGCTGGGTCACCCAGGTTTGAATCCCCATCTCTGCCATGGGAGCTTGCTGCATGACCTTGGGCCAGTGTAGTAGAGGGTGCAGCCTCCACTCCAGAATAGGGAGAGGGCAGCATGGGCAGGCATAGCAGTCTGGGAAAGGGTCGGCACTCCATGACTGCAAGAACATCTTTGGACTCCAAGGTAAGCTTCCAACAACCTTTATTCGCTCAGGTAGGGCCAGCACTGTCTCATAAGGATGTTGTGTCACATCCTGCTCCAGCTGCCTGACTCCCTTCACTGACCCGTGTGATTGTTGCTCATCTGTTCTGTTCCCCAGATTCTCTCTTTGACTGCCTTTAAGTATTCACCCAACACACATCATCATTCAGAGAACCAGGGGAGTGGTCCTTCTACCCTCCTCCAGCTCTACCCTTACCATCTTAATGGCACATCTTTCCAGTCAGGGCTGCAGCTGATCCCAGTATCAAGCTGTGCCTCATGTTGTATCCTTCAGGCCACACCTGTCTCATGGGTTTAACCTTCACTGGGTTTCTACGGATATTCCTGAGACTGGTGCTCCACCCCTAAGAGTCTCCTCACCCTTCACAGCCAAGTCACACACTTTTAGCCTAACCTAACTCAAGGAGTTGTTGTGAGGATAAAAAGGAGGAGTAGAGACTGATGTAAGCTGCTTTGCATCCCCATCAGGGAGAAAGACTGGGTATAAATGAAGAAATAAACAAACACCATGAATTTCTGCCAAATACAAATGACCTTATGGGAGCGCTCAGCCAAGGAAGTATTATTGGCAATGGAGTGGATTCACTGCAGGACAAAAAAAAAAAAATGAAAGACCTACCAGAACCTTCTTTGCATCATCAAATTAGTGCCAGTAAGCATCAACTCCCTGTGGCCTGGGTATTGGCACTTCAGCTCTTACTGCTCTGAGCTGCAAACTGGTTTCTGTCAGCCTGCCATGATCCCCTGGAAATCTATAATGGAGCTTTGTCTTGAAACAAGATCAATTCAGCATTCATATGAAGGCTTTTGAAAGGTGATCACTTCACCTCAGCATCTTGTCGTATACAAAAAAACCTCCACGACTAGTTATAACAAACAATTAAGGTACAAGATTTTCAGACAAAAGATTCAATGGTAAGAAGAATGTGCTGTGAAGTCATGGCTGACTCAGAGATGAGCAGATGTGCCTAGCCATTGCCTTCCTCTGCATATAGTTTTAATGAAAATTTTTACTGTTTCCTATGTATTAGTTTTGCACACACGCACACACACAGACACATATATGTATGTATATGTATGTATGTAATATCATAGAATCATAGAGTTGGAAGGAATCTCCAGGGTCATCTAGTCCAATCCCCTGCACAATGCAGAAAATACACAAATACCACCCCCTCCACACCCGCAGTGACTGCTGTTTCATGCCCCGAAGATGACAAAAAAATCCTCCAGGATATCCAGCTAAACTGGCTTGGAGGACAATTGCTTCCTTTTTTTAATTATATTTTTATTGGTTTTATCAGTTTCTTTACATCACATATAGTTTAGCTTCTTACATTTTTCTTCCCCCTCCCTCCCCTCCCTCCTCCCCTCCCTATCTTCCTATTGTTCTTAGTCCTTTATCTCCAGCCACAGGCACAAAGTCTAAATCTTCCATTGAATGTCCTTCCTTCCCTCCTTGAATATCCACTCGAATTAGGTCTTCCATCTTTTCTGAATTTCAGCGGATTTCCTTCCCCAAGTTGTCTCCTTGCGCAGAGTTGCAGCGATGTCTGTCTGTATAAAATCAAACAGCTGTGCCAGATTTCAACTGTCTACTTACTTTTATCCTTCCAACCCCAAGCTATAGCTGCTTTACCTGCCAATATCATAGCCTTCACTAAAGTTTGGTCTTCCTTATCCAGCCTCAGGTTTCCCATTGTACTTGTCAGCATTAAGTTGAAGTCTATATTTAAGTTAATTTTAGCTACCTTCCTTATAACTTTAATCATTTCTAGCCAGAATGCCCTTCCTTCGCTGCACTCCCACCACATATGTGCATACCAGCCTTTAGATTTTCTACAGTGCCAACAAAGGGAACTTAATCCTGAAATCATGTTAGCCAATTGGGCTGGTGTCTTATACCATTTTGTAAGAAATTTATGCTCCAGTTCTTTAAATTTGAATACCTTGATTTTGTCTATTCCTTTCATAATTTTTTCTGCCATCCTCTCTGATATCTGTCCTTCTCTACTCCACACTTTTTGTAAATATTCTATCATTTTATCTTTATCTGCTGTCATTTTTTAATAAATTTTCCCTACTAGACCTTGTTTCTTCTCAATCATTTCTTTATATATTTCTTCCATAGCTTCGTCTATCCACATTTCTTCTTTTTCATTAATCTCCTTTATTGCTTTATAAAGACCTGCTATTTTTAACCAATGTTGTTTGCCTATCTCTTCTATTACTTCTTGTAATGGCTTAAGAGTTTTCCCTCTGAACAAATCCTCTACTCTATGGTATCCTTTAGACCTTAGAATTTCCCACCATTTACTTTCTTGCTCCTCTTCTATAATGGTTTCTAATGGCGCCCATCTAGAGGGTCTTCCTAGCCAGTGTGGTTGCCATTTCCGAGGACAATTGCTTCCTGGCCCCAAAGTGGCAATCAGCATTTCCCTGGGCGTGTAAGAAAGGGCCACAACAACTAAGCACTGATGCAACCCCTCCTGCCCTCCCTCTCATGATCTGCCTAAGTTCACAGAATCAGCATTGCTGTCAGATGGCCATCTAGCCTCTGTTTGAAAACCTCCAAAGAAGGAGAGCCCACCGGCTACCGAGGAAGCCTGTTCCACAGGGGAACCGCTCTGTCAGGAAGTTCTTACACATACACTCATTATTATCCATTTTGTTATTAGGCCTGGTGTCAGCCTTCTTGATTGCCTGGTGCTCCCAGGTTGAAGTTTTCCCTCTCCCCGTATTGCCTTGGTTCTGAGGGAATGACCCACCACCTTCATAAGTCTGTCAATAGTGATGAGGCGCAATAGTTGAAAGGAACCCCTGTGTTCAGAGATTGCAGGAGTGATGATTACTTACATGTCCTCCTAGTGGGCTTCCTAGAGGCATCTGAATAGACAATTTGGAAAACTCCATGAACCCTTATTCTGATCCAGCAGGGGTGTTCTGGCAATGCAAGCCTGAGGCTTACAATTGTTCCCTGGTTAGACTTCTAACAGCAAAACAGGGAAATTGAGCATTGCTTATGAAAACTCTTTTAACAGTCATCTCTCCCAGGGATTAAAAAGCAGGTAGTGCTAATTTGCAAATGCTAATTAAATGCACACAATTTAGTTGCATAATAACTCTGAGGTTTAGTTAAAAGAACTTCAGGTAGGGAAAAAAATAAAAATATGAAGAAAAACATATTGAGTGATACCCTAAAAGGCTATGTTCATGCCTTTTATGTGAGGTTGAATCGGTAGAGCATATGTTTTTCAGTTGTCCATTCTACAGAGAGGCTCATCTTAAAATTATTACCCCACTAGTTGATAGGATACCTGGTCACATTAATACAAACAAAGCAAGGCTTCATTGGCTTCTATCAGATAAGAATGTGGAGATACTTATGCAGTTGCTGAGTTCTATGCATTGATTCTTAGATTGCGGGAGTCACATTTTAAAGTTTTTAAATTTAGATTTTTACTCTGTATATTATCTCTGTCCCCCCCCCCTTTCTTATACTATGTTTATATTGTATGCTGGTCTTAAGCCCATAATAATAATAAAAAAACTAAACTAAACCAAACCATACCGAGTGATATTTCAAAGTCTTTCTTCTGTGCCTTTTACCAGGTTAGACTAGTTTTTCAACTGCAATGACTGACCGAGTATCAATGCTTTGGTAATATTTGGTTCAAATTCCTCTCTGTGTGGTTGCCTTTGAAGAATGTTCAGAAACTGCAGTTGGTTCAAAATGTGGAAGCCTGCTATCTGGACTTCACTGAACAGAGCATATAACTCTGATTCTGTTTTATCTATAACTAGGAATAAGGCCCATTGTGGAAATTAATACAACAAGCTCTAGAAAGAGGCTCTGGGAGAGTACCTCAGCATTGGGCATTCAGTGTCAATTTGCTGAGGTGACCTCAGCAGGATATAATGACACTGAGTCCACCATTTTCTCCAGGGGAACTGATCCCTGCCATCTGAAGAGAAATTGTAGTGCTGCGTGATCTACATCCCTCTCCTGGAGATTGGCAGGAATGGGTCCCCATGAGGGAATGCTGGTTTGGTGGGTGGAGTCTATGGCATTGAACATGTCTGAGGTCCCATGCCTCCTCAAACATCACTGTCTCCAGGCTTAACCTCTCAAATCTCCAGGAATTTTCCAACCTGGAGTTGGCAACCCTATCTCCTTCCCAGCCAACCATCAACCTACTTTTATCTGCCCCTCCTACTTCAGCTTTCCATCTCCTCCCCCCTCCCTTCTGGAGAGCAGTTGTAATTCTGAGTGATCTCCAGCCCCCACCTGGAGATTGGTGACAATGGTTCCCCATCAGGGAATGGCTGGCTTGGATGGTGGAGTCTATGGCATTGTACCTGTCTGAGGTCCCACCCCTCCTCAAACCTCACCCTCCTCCAGGCTTCATCCCTCAAATCTCCAAGAATTTCCCACTTGGAGTTGGCAACCCTATCTCCTTCCCAGCCAATCATTAACCTACCTTTATTTCCCCCTCACTCTTCAGCTTTCTACCCCCCTCACCTGCAGCCTCTACCATGCTCTGAAGTCCTGACTGCTACGTCACATTGGCTGTCATATGGGGGCCATCTCAGCAGGATATAAGGACACAGAGTCCACCATTTTCTCTAGGGGAACTAATCTCTGCCATCTGAAAAGCACTTGTAATTCTGAGTGATCTCCAGCCCTCACCTGGAGATTGGCAACAATGGTTTTCCCAAATAAGCACTAAGGGGAAATGTATTTTACCCCAGGACACAATGACTTCCAACAGCAACAGCAAACTGTTTAGAATGTTAGAGGCAAAGGCCAATCAGGCCACATATGCAAACAAGCTCTGTGTTCTGACTGGCTATGGGCGGGAGTGGAACAGCAAACTGTTTAGAATGTTGGAGGCAAGACTCAGGCAACGCAGCCAGTGGATAGGGACAGCTTCTGAGTGACACATCATCAGGGAGCCAACTGATTTGGGAACGTGTGGAATGTTCAGGAGCATGCCACCACCAAAATAGAATTATATAGAGAGATGGTTGCCTATTTGTTTCTAAGCATAGTTGAAAGCACTGGAAGCTAACCTTTAAGGTTTGAAACACTCTGACCTGATTAACTTAAGGACCTCTTCCTAGCACATGTATCTGATTCCTGGGGTCAACATCTGGTGCCTTGTTATACATTATTTTTTTCAAAACAAATTTTATTTTCCAAATGCAACATATAACAGTGAAAAACCATAACAGCATTATATTGAACAAAATAAAATTAGAATTGCTTTGTTAATATAATCTACTAGCCTTAAATAAAAACACATGCAAGTCAACAGCCTATATACTGGTTAGAAACCTTAGTATGTTAACAATTACTGAAGCAGTATTTTCAGAAACAGAGCCAGTGTTTGTCTTTAACAAAAGAGGGAACCACTTCTTTTTCTGAAAGAAACTGAATTATTGGGAACCATTTGCTCACAAAAGGTGTTTTATAGTCTTCGTTTGAATAATTAGCTATTCCATTTGCTATTTCCCCCATAACAAACTGCATCCAGAGTTTGTCATACCACAGATCCAGGGGTGGGCTTGAATTTGATTTCCACCTAGCAGCAATGGTGAGTCTGGCTGCTGCAATTAGTATGGAAATTATTTCTCTTGTTTGTTTTGGTGGGGAAGGATCTGGCCATATTTCTAGTAAGATTAATTCAGGAACAAGAGGGACCACCAGGTTGGTAATTTGGCTTATTGTCTTGATTATCACCTTCCAGAAATTTTGAATAATTGGGCAATCCCACAAGCAATGCCAGAATGTCCCAGAGTGTCCACAGCCCTTCCAGCATAGTGGGTTGATAGTTTTGTTTATGTTATGCAATCTTTGGAGGGATGTAATACCATCGAGATTTCATTTTTAAAAACTGAAAGTTTATGTTGAAGACCTTTGATTTATTTGAAGGGGCTTGCGAAACCTGTTGCCAAAATGAACCAGGAAGTTCTGTACCAGCATTAAGATTTCTAAGCAAGATTTGCTGTATGGAGGAGACCAAACCCTTAGACTCACCATCATAGTTTTTTTTAATTAATATTTTATTGAGTGTACATGTATCCATATATTTTATACATATCTTAATACTTCATTTTCCTTATATTCTCCTCTTTCTAAAAATCATATTAAACATTGAAAGCATATAAATAATCTCCAACCTCGTTATCTTATTCCCTTTCTTTACCCACTTAACCCAACCACCGTACAACTTCTTCTAGTTCATGATCTA
This sequence comes from Gekko gecko, assembly GCA_029375565.1. Lineage (NCBI taxonomy): Eukaryota > Metazoa > Chordata > Lepidosauria > Squamata > Gekkonidae > Gekko > Gekko gecko. The sequence goes on along the minus strand of JAPDNY010000005.1, from coordinate 93,582,314 downwards.
AATATTATTAGATTATTCGTTACTTTATCAAAGACTTCTTTTCTTCTTTAGCTGGATTCCCTCCATACACACTTATTTTATACTTATACTGTAACTTCCGAACCTAGAGAGGAACGTTGAACAGGATTGCTTCCGAAACTGGGTGCGGCAGAGAAGCCTCTGCAATGGAAGGAAACCCTCCTCCTTCTGCTCGGAAGTCTTGGGGGGGCATACCCTTCCCCTACTTGCTATGCCATTGGTTTAACAATTCCATACCTGTTGTCTATTTCCCTTTATTATAATTCACACTTATCCTATTAATTCTAACTTACTCGGATTTCCGGATCCGGGCTCGTCGGGAGAGGGAATGTTTTGTCAGCGCTCTTTCTGTCCCTGGTCCTTTTGAGGCTATTTTTCTCTGCCTCAAAAGGACCAGGGACAGAAAGAGTTGGCAGGAACATTTCTTGTTTTTGCTCCGGGGGACTGGCAAATTGCCGAAGCATAGCAAGCTGTTCTGAAGCAGAAAGGACAGAAAAGGGAGCGGGGCGAGGCTGCCGAGTCATGTCCAGCCCAAGAGGAGCTGCAGTGAAACTTGAGTCAAAGAAGAAGCCGTGAAGGGGGGGTGGGAAGCTAAGTGAAGTCTTTAAAGTTTGTAGTTTACAGGGTGATATATAGTTTAAAGAGGGAAAATACTTGTAGGGGAATAAGAAGTATTAATCCCTTATGGGGATTCTGTTTGAAAGGAGTGGTTGATGTGGTGAGTGGGAAAGCGGCCAGAATATTGTGCAGAGTTTAAGAGCTAGCGACGAGATGGGGGGGGAAAGTGGAAAAAGAGCTATAAAGACAAGAAACCTGGTTCTTGCAGGTGGTCTCTGCTGTTTCTTTTCTTTCTTTTTAGGGCATAGAAGAAGCGGCAGAGAGGGTGCATTGCCTTTAAAGCAATAAGGAAGCTGTGGAGGCGTGATGGCCAAGAAGGTGGAGACCAGCGGTAGAAGCAGAGTGGCAATAGCAGAGGAAAGGAGGGGGCTGGTGCCAGAGGAGGAGCGCAACGCACAGAGAGGGGAGGAGGCCAACTGGAGTGGTGAAGCAGCAAAACTAGCGCGACTGTAGGAGAAAGGAGGGGCCCAAAGCGGAGAAGTGGAACTAGATGGAGGCCAACAAAGGAGCAGCAATAGGAGGCGGAAAGGAAAGGATTGGACTCAGTAGAGTCGGAGGAGTGGTGTGGCTGTGTGAGAGCGAAAAGGAGAACAGCTAGATAAAAGGGAGGAAAGAGTTGGCAAGGAACATTTCTTGCTTTTGCTCTGGGGGAATGGCAAACTGACGAAGCATAGCAAGCCGTTTTGAAGCAGAAAGGACAGAAAAGGGAGCGGGGTGAGGCTGCTGAGTCACGTCCAGCCCAAGAGAAGCTACGGTGAAACCTGAGTAAAAGAAGAAGCCATGAAGGAGGGGGGGAAGCTAAGTGAAGTCTTTAAAGTTTTTAGTTTACAGGGTGATATATAATTTAAAGAGGGGAAATACTTGTAGGGGAATAAGAAATATTAATCCCTTATGGGGATTCTGTTTGAAAGGAGTGGTTGATGTGGCGAATGGGAAAGCGGCCAGAATACTGTGCAGAGTTTAAGAGCTAGCGACGAGACGGGGGGCGAAAGTGGAAAAAGAGCTATAAAGACAAGAAACCTGGTTCTTGTGGGTGGTTTCTGCTGTTTCTTCTCTTTCTTTTTAGGGCATAGAAGGAGTGGCAGAGAGGGTGCGTTGCCTTTAAAGCAATAAGGAAGCTGTGGAGGTGTGACGGCCAAGAAGGTGGAGACCAGCGGTAGAAGCGGAGTGGCAATAGTAGAGGAAAGGAGGGGGCTGGTGCCAGAGGAGGAGCGTGACGCACGGAGAGGGGAGGAGGCCAGCTGGAGTGGTGAAGCAGCAAAACTAGCGCGACTGTAGGAGAAAGGAGGGGCCCGAAGCGGAGAAGTGGAACTAGATGGAGGCCAACAAAGGAGCGGCGATAGGAGGCGGAAAGGAAAGGATCGGACTCAGTAGAGTCGGAGGAGTGTTGTGGCTGTGTGAGAGCAAAAAGGAGAACAGCTAGATAAAAGTTAAGTCAAGGAGAGGAGTAATAGCAGGAGATAGGAATATCTACGAACTGAGGAAGTGTGACATTAAGAGGGAATGATTAGAGGGAATCTATATGCACCTTTTGGTTAATGTCCTATTTTTCTATTAATAGCAGCAGAAAAATTGTTTGCACTGGGAAGTGAGAGATTGCAGAATCTATATTGTATAGTACCGGATTGTATGGTTTCTATTGGATTGTATGGTTCAAAAAGAAACTAATAGCTAAATCACATTATTGGTAAAGCTAAAAGCATTATTAGCAGTCTATACAGTGATTAACAGATAAATAGGTAAATAGGTAAATAGCATAGAGTTTCCGAGAAGTAGTGATTAAATTGTTGGTAGTAATTTGAGATTATAGTTTTCAAGGCCATTTTAGCTCCAGTAAAAGCATAGATAAGCAATCTAATACATGGCATCGGGTGGAGGTCCAGGTAGGAAAGGTTCGATACCATCTCCAGGGTCATCAACCAATCTAACTCAAGCTAAAACAATCAATATGAATGCTTTACAGTTTTCGATGAAAGATGTGAACAAAATGATAGAGGATAATGTTGCAAAAGCTATATCCCAGGCAATGAAATTTACAATAGAAAATACTCTCCTGGCTTTGATTCAAACAGAGCTTGAGCCAATTAGTAATAAAATGGGTGAGATGACACAAAACATAAAACAACAAATTAAAGAAGAAACAGAAGAAATTAAAAAACAGATTGCAGATAATAAGCAGGAGATTAAAAAAATTGTACTAAATCAAAGTAAAATTAAAGGTAGGGTTCGTGACCTAGATTTGGATGTGCAGGAAATTAAGAGTAAAACTGAACGGCTAGAAGACACAGTAATTGGACTTGAAATGGATAAGGCGGCTCTGATTTTAAGGTGTCAAAATGTCCCGGAAAATATTGATAAGACTCTTAAAGAAGAAATTGCAACTAGTATATCAGAACAACTTAAGATAGCCACAAAAGAAGAAATAGAGGAAGGAATAGATCTATAGACGACAATCTGCGTATGCTAGAAGAAACAAAAAACCCAGGGAAGTGCATATTAAATTTTATAGAAAAGAGTTGAAGGAGAAAATTCTGAGAGAATCTAGTAAAACCAAAGTTATAATTCAAGGAGAGGAGATTGTGTTCCTAAAAGAAATACCGTGGAGAGTAAGGGAGCGTAGAGGCCCCTATCAAATTTTAACCAACTTGTTGAAGAAAAATACAATCTTTTTCAGATGGTTAGTACCAGAAGGGGTACTGTTTAATTATAATACAAGAAGATTCAGAATTGACTCAATTTTTAAAGTGGGACATTTTATAGAACAATATGGCGAAGAGCTAAGTCACAGAAGAGAAGAAACAGAGTTGGAGAGAGAGGAAGATGAAGATGAAGGAAGGAGAAGAAAAGGATATGAAATTGAAGAACACTCAGAACAGGAGGAAGGAGAAGGGAGAAGGGAAGAAGATAAAACAGAAGATTCTCAGGAGAAGGAAAAAAGTAGTACCCCAAAGAAACAATCTAGAAGTAAAACAAATAAAGTAGCTTACCACTACCTCATGAGATATAAGTATAGAAACAAAGGGAAAAAACATTAAGAAACAAAATGACTGGGACTAAAGAAGTGAATATTACTTCAGTTAATATTAATGGATTAAATAGTTCTCAAAAAGAAGGTATTTTTTCATAAAATTCAAAAAACAAAGGCAGATATTATTTGTGTTCAGGAGACACATATAAAGAGAAAGGACATTAAATATTTGGAATGCAAGAAATTAGGATCAATATTTTGTGCATCTGATACACAAAGGAAAAGAGGGGTGGCAATATATGTCAAAGACGGGTTCCAATCAGAACTTGTTTATAAGTCCGAGGATGGAAGAATAGTTGTCGTTACTATTTATCAAAGCGGTTCTAAAATTCTTATAGTAAATATATATGCCCCCAACCAAAATCAGAAGTCTTTTTTTAAAGAGCTACACGACGTATTAAATGATAATAAGGTAGATGAAGTATGTATTATAGGTGACTATAACGCGGTATTAGACTCTAAAATGGACAGGAAAAAAGGGAGTAAAGGTATTAAAACTGGAAACATATTACCAAAGGAATTTTTTCAAATAGCGGAAGAGTATAATTTAATTGATATTTGGCGAACGAAAAATTTACAAACACTTAATTATACCTACTATTCTGGTCGATTTAAATCATGGTCCAGAATAGATATGTGTTGGATTTCGACTAATATGATAAAGAAGACCAAAGATTGCGAAATATTGCCTAATATATTTGCGGATCACAATCCAATTCTCTTCACACTTAAAGTAGAAGGGGAAAAACTGAAGAGGTGGTCAATGAATCTGAGATTGTTAAGAGATAAAATATTTGTACAAAAGTGCAAAAATGATATAAGGGAATTTTTTAAAATTAATAATAATGGGGAAGTATCAGCAGAAATAGTTTGGGATACATTTAAGGCATTCATTAGAGGCCGATTTATTAATCAAAGTGCCTGGGTAAGAAAACAAAAAAATAAAAAATATGAACAACTAATAGAGCAAATAAAACTGCAGGAAGGTTTTTTGAAGGATGCACCAAATAACGACACAACAAGGATGAGGTTAAAAATTCTACAACATAAAATGAATTTATTGATGAACCATGAAATAGAAATACAGCTTGAATATACAAAACAATACTACTTTGATAATGAAAACAAACCCAACAGGTATAAAATAAGTGAGAAGGGACAGGAAAAATTTAAATCACAGGACATTAAAAATATAGTAGAAATTTTTTATCAAAAATGGTACCAACAGGAAACTCAAAGTCAAGAACAAATTTTAAGATATTTACAAAATGAAGGTAAAGTATTTGGAAAAGAACATAAGGAAATACTAAATAACCCAATATCTATGTTTGAGATTGATCAAGCAATTAAGAAACAAAAAAAATAAATAAAACACCAGGCCCTGATGGAATTCCAGTGGAATTTTATCAGATATTTGAAGAACAAATTTCCCAAGAACTTAAAAACATCTTTCAAAGGGTGGGTAAAGTAGAAAAGATGCCAGACTCTTGGAATTAAGCTTTAATATCATTAATTCCCAAATCAGCAACAGATAAAACAGATGTTAAAAATTATAGACCTATATTTCTGTTAAATTCAGATTATAAAATCTTTGCAGCCATTCTAGCCAATAGATTAAGGTTGGTACTAGCTCAAACTATACACCAAGATCAAATGGGCTTTCTCCCGGGGAGACAAATTAGAAATAACATCCATGTTATACTAAATGCATTGGAGTACTATGAAGAACATCCAGATAAGGAAGTGATGCTAATGTTTTTAGATGCGGAGAAAGCCTTTGATGACCTAGCTTGGGAATTTTTGCTGCAAAAGTTAGATAAAGCTGACTGTGGCCAATTATTTTTAATATGATTAAAACAATATACAAAAAGCAATACGCAAAAGTTATAATAAACGGTGATCTGACTAGCGATATAGAGATTCAAAAAGGATCAAGGCAAGGATGTCCTTTGTCACCCTTGCTATTTATATTTGCTCTTGAATCTTTAAATGATGCAGTTAGAGGTAACAAACATATAAAAGGTTTAAAAATTAGAAACCAACACTATAAATTACTAGCGTTTGCTGATGATCTTGTATTTATTGTTGAAGATCCAGAAGTATCGGCCAAATACCTGCTGGAGACATTAAATCAATATGGTCAAGTTGCTGGTTTTAAAATTAACTATAATAAATCCAAATTAATAACAAAAAACTGTTTATTACAAAAAAAGCAAATACTTTATGAGCTAACCAAAATGGAAGTAGTAAAAAGAGTCAGATATCTAGGAATAAATTTGATGAATAAATGTAGTACAATTATACAGGACAATTATGACAAATTAGTTAATGGTATTAGTTTAGATTTGCAAAAATGGAAAAATATTCCATTGTCATTTATGGGAAGAATTGCCTTATTAAAAATGAATGTACTCCCAAGAATACTTTTCCTATTCCAAACTATCCCACTATTGATTAAAAAAGATTTTTTTGACAAATTGGATAAAATTACAAGGCATTTCATTTGGCAAAATAAGAGACCTAGAATTAAACTTAAAGTGTTACAGGATAGGAAAGAGAGAGGAGGATTAGCTTTACCTAATTGGTACATTTATTATCAAGCTGCCACTTTAACATGGATTAAAGAGTGGCTGATCTTAGAAAATGAGAGAATCCTGGCGATAGAAGGTCATGACCTCCATATGGGGTGGCATGCATATGCCTGGTATCAAAAAGACAAGTTGTATGCTAACTTTAAAAAACACAAGTTGGAGCAGCCCTAAATAAAACTTGGATTACGATAAAAGAAAGATTCTATAACAAAGTACCGAGATGGGTATCCCCCCTAGAGGCGTTTATTAATCCAAAACTTATAACACCCCTGAAGAAAGACAATTGCAATAATTTATTAGATAAAGATAATAATATAATGCCAGAAGATAAACTAAGGTCTAGATACAATTTGACGTGGTGGGAAAACATTATGTTAAAGGAAAGATTTAAAATAGATAAACTAACAGGATTCGAATCGCAAAATAACCAATTAGACAAGATCTGGCTTTCATCAAACAATAAATTAGTTCAGAAATTATATAAATTGTTATTGGATGAATATGAAGTGGATGAAATAGTAAAAAATGTTATGGTATTGTGGATGAAGGACCTAGAAGAAAGTATAGATATTGCTAAATGGGATGTAATATGGAAATCTGTAAAAGGTATGAGATCTATTGTATATAAAGAAAATGTTATTAATATGTTTCATAGATGGCATTGGACTCTGGAAAAAATAGCAAAATGCTATAGGAACTATTCTAACCAATGCTGGAAATGTAAAAATAATACTGGATCTTTTATTCATATGTGGTGGAGATGTCAGAAACTGCAGCATTATTGGAAAATGGTCCAATCTATTCTTCAAGAAATAATAGGAAAAAGTGTGGAATTGCAACTGAAAATATTTTTATTGAATATGATACCTGACACTTATAAAAAGCAAGAAAAGTATTTGTTAGCATATATATTAACAGCGGCGCATATACTTTTGGCCTATAACTGGAAGACAGAGAAAATACCCTCAAAAGATGAATTGATTCTCAAAATATTAGACCATTCTCAAATGGATGATCTGAGCCTAAGGCTCCAGAACAGCAATATAAAGACATATGGATAGATGGCTACCTGTATATAAGTGGATTGAAAAAACAATGGCTACCTGTATATAAGTGGATTGAAAAAACAATGGACATTTGAATAGACTCATTTGTTGTCAAAGATTGTTAAGATGGAGTGTACGGAAACTGTACTTTGTTTTTGTGTACTTTATTGGAAAATGAAAATAAAATATTAAAAAAAAATCTAACTTACTCTATACTAACAAACTAACATAATAACTCTAATTTAGGCCCCGTTCACATGGAGCATTTGCCACGCTGAAGGCATGGTAGCCCTGCGGACTTTCTGTGTGCGATCATACCAGCACATCTGGGAGACGTAGCACTCCTGTGGCCAACCCGCGGCTTCCCGTGGAAAATGTGGACTAAAAAACTACTAGGGTCGAAGTATTAGTTTCCAGAAACCCCGGGGCAAAGGTTGGCATCTGATCGTGGGAGTGCCAGTATCCCGCGGCTTCCGACGTCCGCCCACGTCCCAGGGTTTCTGGATGTTGTAAGTTTCCATGGGATGCGCACCAACACTGAATGACGCATGCACACACGCAAGACACTGACAGCGGCCCACCCCCCCAACAGCACATGCGCCCTTTGCTACAGTGCGGCTTGCGTGCTCTGCTGCACTGCTTTTTTTGCCGCACTGCAGCAGTGCTGTGTGATCGGCACTCAGCGCTGGAGCGTGGCAACTCGGTGGCCCGTGTGATCGGGCTACTGCGCCTTATTTTGCTCCGGGCGAACTGCCACGCCTCCCCCCCGCGTTTTCTGGCCCGTATGACCAGGGCCTTACTTTATGAATTACTTTCTACCACTCTGCTACCAAACATAACATCTCAGTTCAGACACTTCCATTACTTAATTTAGTTACTGCATCTACTAAATTTTCCCCTGTAATCTCATTAAAAGCTGTAAACATTTTATTTTCCATATTGATGACTAAATGTCCCAGGGGTAGCCATCTGTACTGAATTCCTTTATCTCTGAGGATTTTCGCTGTTTCCCTGAGATGTCTTCTTGAATTAATTACCTCTGCTGGAATGTCAGGAAACAGATATATGATTGTGTCCTCCAGACTCAAGTTCTTGCTTGTCTCTTGCAATTGCAAAAAGTTTATTTTTCATCTGTAGCTGTTTAAACTCAACAATAATGTCTGGTGAAGCATTTTCAGGAGCCTTTTTGGAGATGTTTAGCTGGAAGGCGGAGCTGATGATCCCTTCAGGAGACACTGCTTCTCCTGCTGCAAGAAGAATTTGAGTCAGCCATTTGTTTAAAGCTGCAGTGAGATTTTATTTTTCACCAAAGTTTACAGATACTCCACAAAGTTTGGCTTTGTTTTCTCTCAGTTTTGTTTCCTGGAGTATAATCTTGTTCTTAGCCCATATCTCAAACTCCTTAAATTCTTTGATGTCTTCTGTTTTCTTTTTTGCTGACTGATGTGCTGATTCAGCTTTCCTCTCTGTCGTTTTCAAGGCTGTGGTAAGCTCATCTAATTTCTTATTTATTGGCTCAATTGTTTGTTTGAGCAATCCAAATTCCTTTTTTAATTATCCAACCTCTCCAATCAGTGACTTTATATCATTCTTAATTTCATTCCTTATCTCTATTAGGGCATGCAGTACTCCCCCCCCCCCATTTCCTCTAACAGAGAAGCCTCCAAGTCTGAGTCATCTGAGTGTTCTATGTCAATATTACTCTTTTTAGGAGGTCTATAAGGAGGATTTTTGGCACCTTTCCTTGCTCTAGTTCTTCCCATACCTGGCACTGATATTTATTCCAGTCAAGGCTGCGTTTTCTATAAGCAGAGCTCTAACTTTCCATGAGGATAGCAGGAGCTGGAAGGGATGCAGCCAGCCAGAAGCTCAGCTGCCACGCCCCCCTATCATAGTTTTTCATAATTGTTTCAAACTCCAATAGGTGGGTGAAAGATGTGCCTGCTCTTTTAAGTTTTTCTATCAAATATCTAGCTTGAAGATAACAAAACCAGTGAATTCGTATTTATGCTTTCCTTTCCACAAGGGTCTTCTCTAAAACCATTCCTTTGTGTGTCCAATCTACAGGACGTGCTATCCCAGCCCTAAGCCATTCCCACAGAGACTGTTGTTCCTTTCCCAATACTGATATAATCTATCAGACCATGATAGTTTATCCCAAGTTTTCAGTTGAGAGCTTATTTCCTTATGGATCTTGCCAAAATTATGTGTTTGGAGCTTATTGAGATCAAGGGGTATATAAACTCCCAGGAAATGCCATACTGACGTAATCCAGTTAAATTGATAGTCTGTTTTGATCTTTTGTATATTTTCAGGGGTTAAGTTTATTGAGTAAATGTCAGATTTACCTTGATTTACAGCCAATCCAGAGAGCTGGATAAATTGTTTTAATGTATTGTGTAGTATTTTCAGGGATCTTGTTGGTCAGAAAGGTAAAGAACTAGATCATTGGCATAAAGAGCAATTTTATGGACTGTCTCACCTATTTCTATTCCTGTTATATTTTTGTTATGTCATATTGCCTCTGCTAGGGGTTCTATCACTATGGAGAAGAGCAGAGGTGAGAGCAGGCAACCCTGGCAAATTCCTCTGTGTATAATAAACGTTTTCAAAGAGATGTCATTCACTCTAACCTGCACTTTAGATGTATCATAAAGTGTACACAGGATTGTCATAAATGTTTTGCCAAACCCCATATGCTGAAGTAGCTTTAAGAGATACAGTGACTCCATGGAGTCAAAAGCTTTCTCCATGTCTAAACTGAGAATCAAGGCTTCTTTTTGTTTCCACGTTCAGTGTCCTGCAAATGTTATCAGCTATGTTTCTTTTGGGTATAAACCCAGTTTGATCTCTGTTAATGTAACTGGGGATAATATTTTTAAGCCTATTGGCTAGTACTGAGGTAAACACTTTGTAATCCTGATTTAACAAGACAATAGGCCTGTTGGGAGGGATCTTTGTTTTCTTTTGGTATGGGGACTAACATAGCTGAAGACCATGAGAGAGGCATTCTGCCAATTGTCATGATATTATTGCAAACCAATGTTAGATGTTTAATGAGAACCAAGTGAAAGGCTTTATAGAATTCCGAGGTGAATCTGTCATTACCCAGAGCAGTGTTATTTTTTAGTCATTTAATCGTTTCCAATATTTCTTGTTCAGAAATCAGTTTGTCCAGCATTTGTTGGTGTTGTTCAGATGACCTCTGTGTTAGGTTAGAGGAAATTAAGAAGCTTTGGATATGATCTGTATTTGGACTAGAGGATAAATACAAATGGTCATAGAAAGAAACCAAGCAATCATCTTGTAGGAGAATCTTAGAGTTCCTGACTTATCTCTCATTTGAGTTATGTTCGATCTTAGTTTCATCTCCTTCACTCTCCAAGCTAGGAGTTTCAAAGTTTTAGGGGATTTCTGCCAGAATTGTTGCTTAGTGTGTAAGAGATTTTTTTTGGATTCGAAATCTACCAAGTCTAATAGCTTTCTTTCAGCCAATAGCTTCTTATATATTTTCTTACTTCCGGTTCTCTTATGGTTTTGTTCAAGCTGTTTAATTTTTGACAATGTTTCCGTTATTAACTTATTTTTTCCCCTTTTTAGGTGTGTTGACAGTGCAATTATTCTGCCTCTGATGACTGGCTTCATAGCATCCCAGAATGTGTGGGCCTCTACCCCTGGCGTATCATTAAAAGCAAAATATTCCTGAATTTCTCTGTTTATTTTTTCTTTTGTAATATCATTTAATAAAAGTAATTTGTTAAAAGACCATCTGAACTCTGGAGTCCACTCTTGTTTATTTTTTATTGAACAGTGCAACCAAGCACGGCTGGGGAAGTTTATTTTATTTTATTTTTTGCATTTAGTTAGGATGAAATCTATTCCAGTGTGAGTCTGATGGGGGATGGAATAATATGTATAATCGCTAGTGGATTGGTTTCAAATCCTCCATACATCAAGTAATTGAAATTTGTCAAACAGAGTAGCCACCTTTGTTTTAGGATTTGCATTTCTTTTCTGGTCTGATTTTTTGAGAGAAGATCTGTCAAGGACTTTATTTGACATGTAGTTTAGATCCCCCCTGAAGATTAAATCACCCTCCTGAAATGTGTGCAATCTTTCAAAGGTCTCTTCCAAAAATGTAATTTGAAATTAATTTGGAGCATACACAGATGCCAAAGTCATTTTTTGAGAATCCATTACTCCTTTCACAAAAAGAAAACGTCCCCTGTCATCCGGTAACATATGTTCTAGTGTAAATTTTATTTGCTTAGAAATTAAGATTGCAACTCCCTGGGCCTTAGATGAACCCAGGGCCTGGAATTGTAAATTAAACCAGTTTGTTTTCAGAAGTGGGTGGTCTTTAGATTTAGCATGAGTTTCTTGTACAAACACCACATGTGGTTTCAGCCGCTTCATCTGAGCTATGATTCTAGCTCATTTAATGTTGTTCAGGCCCCTAGAATTAACTGAGATCAGTTTTAGAACTTTATTCATATTTAAGGAGAACAAATAATCAAAAGCTCGAACTAAAAAATTCTAGATCCTTTTAAGTGAGGCTTGTGTTTTTCTTTTTTATACCTAAGGTAACTTTCCTTTCCTCTTAATTTTTTATTTTTTAAGATATTGTTTCCCCCCAGCTTTCTGTACTCCCCCTCCCCCTTTATTGAACTATAAACCCTATAAATGAAACTTATCTACCATTACTATATAACTATATAACTATTACTATATAGTATATAATATACTATATAATTATATATTACTATATAATTGTTTAACACTCCTCTTATATACGTTTGTGTGCTCTATGAACCATTTCAACTAAGCACTGAAAAAGAATCCAACTGTAATTTCAGCTTCCTGTTCAGACTCTAAGACTCAAATATGATATGTAAAAAAAATACAATTTGTAAAAGCTGAACTATTTGGTACCCTCCCTCCCTTCCCCCTTTTAATTTTATGGGGGGTTGCCTTTTGTGTTTAAAATATTTCCCCCTTTATAATTTTATATTTTAATCTATTTTTTGAAATACTGCAGCTATAAAGCTTCAGCCCCCACCTCTTCCCTCCTCCCTTCCCCCCAATTAAGTAAACACCAACCAACACCTGTGAAATTCTCTGACTCCCGATCCAAATAAACCAAATCTAAGATAAACTCAGACTGGTTTGTCAGAGACTACACTAAGGTAGTTCTTACTCTGGGTAACAGAGCTCTCACAAATAAGGGGTAAAAATCCCAATTTTCCCTCCCTGCCTCTCTCATCTCTTATATTTGGTATCCGTAGGGATGAAATATGCTTTCAATAAAGCTATAGCTATGGGCAAAACAAATCCGCAAATAAAATGAAACTTAGCCAACAATAAAACACTAATAAAACATCACATGAAGACAGCACAACAAGACACTATCAGTAGTTAAGCCTCGGCATGGTGAGACACTTCATAGGAAAGTGGTCTGTTCATGGAGTCCTGCAGAGTTCTATGCCACTGAGACTCTGACTGGGGTCCTGCTGTCTCTAGGTGGTGTTTGTGGGTCTTCTGTGACTTTTGAAGTTGGATTATGTCCTCTTCTAAGTTTAAAGTGTGCAGAAGACCAATGCCTGATTCTTCATTCAATGCAAAGTAAGTCTTGCCTTGATGGGACACTTGTAGATTTCCGCTCTGCATCCACTTATATTGGATGTTTGCCTTCTGAAGTTTCACAGTGACAGATTTTAAGGCTTTTCTCAGTTGCAGTGCTTCCTTAGAAACATCTTGAAAAACAAGGATTTTAGTGCTTTGACATAGAAAGTGGCCTTTGTATCTTGCAGCCTCCAGGATCTTGTTGTGCACTCTTGCATCGACTAAGGTAACAAATATATCACTCGGAAATTTTCAGTTTGGGTTGTTTAGGTTTCCGAGTCTGTAAGCATTTTTCAGGACTGGAATAACACCTTCTTCTAGCCCCATTTCAGCAGTCAGCCATCTTCCTAGCAAACTTATGAGGTCTTGTGAGTTTTCCCAGTCTTCTTCAAAGCCTCGGAGTTTTATGAGGGATCACGTGATCCGGGCTCGTCGGGAGAGGGAGCGTTTTGCTAGCTCTCTCTGTTCCTGGTCCTTTTGAGGCTATTTTTCTCTGCCTCAACTCCTTCAGGGAGGAAGGAGTTGGCAAGGAACATTTCTTGTATATGCTCTGGGAGACTGGAAAACTGCCGAAGCATAGCAAGCTGTTCCGAAGCAGAAAGGACAGAAAAGGGAGCGTGGCGAGGCTGCTGAGTCACGTCCAGCCCAAGAGGAGCTGCGGTGAAACTTGAGTCAAAGAAGAAGCCGTGAAGAGGGAAAATAAAGCTAAGTGAAGTCTTTAGTTTGCAGTTTATATGGCGATATATAAAGAGGGGAAATATTTGTGGGGGAAGTAAGAAGTACCAATCCCCTAAGGGGATTTTGTTTGAAAGGAGTTGTTGTGTGGTGAATGGGAAAGCGGCCTGAATACTTTGCATAGTTTAAAAGCTAGCAACGAGAGGGGGGGAAAGGGAAAAAGAATTATAAATACAAGAAACCTGGCTTTTTGCGGGTGGTTTCTGCTGTTCTTTTCTTTTTTGGGGGGCACAGAAGGAGCAGCAGAGAGGGTGTGTCACCTTTAAAGTAACAAGCTGTGGAGACGTGATGGCAAAGGGGGCTGGTGCTGGTGGAGGAGTGTGACGTATGAAGAGGGGAGGAGGCCAAATGGAGCAGTGAAGTAGTAAAGCAGCGTGAGGGCAGGAGAAAGGAGGGGCCTGAATCGGAGAAGTGGAATCAGACGGAGGCCAAATAAAGGTGGAAGAATCAAGAAGGTTAACAAAGCTGGGAGTGAGGGCTGCCTGCTCCTGAACCCTATAGGTGCCAGACCAGAGCAAACTTAGGAGCACAGGGAGGAAGGAGTTGGCAAGGAACATTTCTTGTATATGCTCCGGGGACTGGCAAACTGCCAAAGCATAGCAAGCCATTCTGAAGTAGAAAGGAAAATCTTTAAAGTTTGCAGTTTATATAGCAATATATAATTTAAAGAGGGGAAATATTTGTGGGGGAAGTAAGAAGTATTAACCCCCCCAAGGGGATTTTGTTTGAAAGGAGTTGTTGTGTGGCGAATGGGCCAGAATACTTTACATAGTTTAAAAGCTAGCGATGAGAGGGGGGGAAAGGGAAAAAGAATTATAAATACAAGAAACCTGGGGGTTTTTTTGTTGTTTTTTTTGCGGGTGGTTTCTGCTGTTCTTTTCTCTTTTTTTTCTTGGGCACAGAAGGAGCGGCAGAGAGGGTGTGTCGCCTTTAAAGTAACAAGGAAGCTGTGGAGACGTGATGGTGAAGAAGGTGGAGACCAGTGGTAGAAGTGGTGCGGAACAATGGCAGAGGAAAGGAGGGGGCTGGTGCCGGAGGAGGAGTGTGACATATGAAGAGGGGAGGAGGCCAACTGGAGCAGTGAAGCAGCAAAGCAGCGTGACGGCAGGAGAAAGGAGGGGCCCGAATCGGAGAAGTGGAATCAGACGGAAGCCAAACAAAGGAGCGGCGAGGAGACAGAAAGGAAAGGATCGTATTCAGCAGAGTTGGAGGAGCGGCGTGGCTGTGTGAGAGTGAAAAGGATAACAGCTAAGCAAAGTTAAGCCAAGGAGAAGAGTAATAGCAGGAGATAGGAATATCCACAAACCAAAGAAGTGTGACATTAAGAGGGGGGAGTGAGCGATTGTAGTATTTATACTGCACAGTACAGGATTGTATGGCTTGTATTGGATTGCATGGTCCAAAAAGAAATTAACAGTTAAATTGCATTATTGGTAAAACTAAAATACATTATTAGCAGTCTATACAGTGGCTAATAGATAAATAGATAGACAGGTAAATAGTGTAGATCTATAGAGAACTAGCGATTAAATTGTTGGTAGTAATTTGAAATTACAGTCCTTAAAGCCATTTTAGCTCCAGTAAAAGTACAGATAAGTACTCTAATACATGGCATCGGGTGGAGGTCCTGGTAGGAAAGGTTCGATACAATCTCCAGGGTCATCTCTTAATCTAACTCAAGTTAAAACAACCAATATGAATGTCCCACAGTTTTCGATGAAAGATGTGAATAAAATGATAGAAGACAATGTTGCAAAGGCCATATCCCAGGCAATGAAATTCATAATAGAAAATACTCTCCCGGCCCTGATTCAAAGAGAGCTTGAGCCAATTAGTAATAAAATGGATGAGATGACACAAAACATAAAACAACAAATTAAAGAAGAAACAGAAGAAATTAAAAAACAGATTGCAGACAATAAACAGGAGATTAAAAAAATTGTAGTAAATCAAAGTAAAATTAGGGATAGAGTCCGTGATCTAGATTTGGATGTGCAGGAAATTAAGAGTAAAACCGAACGGCTAGAAGACACAGTAATTGGACTTGAAATGGATAGGGCAGCTCTTATCCTAAGGTGTCAGAATATCCCTGAAGATATCAATAAGAACCTCAAAGAAGAAATTGCAACTAGTATAGCAGAACAACTTAAGATAGCCACAAAAGAAGAAATAGAGGAAGGAATAGATGTACTCTACAGACGACAATCTGCGTTTGCTAAAAGAAACAAAAAACCTAGGGAAGTCCATATTAAATTCTATAGAAAAGAGTTGAAGGAGAAAATTCTGAGAGAATCTAGTAAAACCAAAGTTACAATTAAAGGAGAGGAGATTGTGTTCCTAAAAGAAATACCATGGAGAGTAAGGGAGCGTAGAGGCCCCTATCAAACCTTAACTAACTTGTTGAAGAAAAATACAATCCTTTTCAGATGGTTAGTACCAGAAGGGGTATTGTTTAATTATAATACAAGAAAATTCAGAATTGATTCAACCTTCAAAGCTGAACATTTTATAGAACAATATGGGGAAGAGTTAGGTCACAGAAGAGAAGAAACAGAGTCGGAGAGAGAGGAGGATGAAGATGAAAAAGGGAGAAGAAAAGGATACAGAATTGGAGAACACCCAGAATAGGAGGAAGGAGTAGGGAGAGGGGAAGAAGACAAAACAGAAGATCCCCAGGAGAGGGAAAAAAGAACTACCCCAAGAAAACAATCTAGAAGCAAAACAAACAAAGTAGCTTACCACTACCTTACGAGATATAAATACAGAAATAAAGGGAAAAAGTATTAGGAAACAAAATGGTCGGGACTAAAGGAGTGAATATCATCTCAGTTAATATTAACGGATTAAATAGTTCTCAAAAAAGAAGGAATTTCTTTCATAAAATTCAAAAAACAAAGGCAGATATTATTTGTGTTCAGGAAACACACATAAAGAAAAAGGATATTAATTATTTGGAATGCAAGAAATTAGGATTATTATTCTGTGCATCTGATATACGAAGGAAAAGAGGGGTGGCAACATATGTTAAAGACAGGTTCCAGCCAGAACTCGTTTATAAGTCTGAAGATGGAAGAATAGTTGCCGTAACTATCTATCAAAGTGGCTCCAAAACCCTCATAGTAAATATATATGCCCCCAACCAAAATCAGAAGTCTTTTTTTAAAGAGCTACACGATGTATTAAATGATAATAAGGTAGATGAAGTATGTATTATAGGTGACTATAATGCGGTACTAGATTCTAAAATAGACAGGAAAAAAGGGAGTAAAGGTATTAAAACTGGAAACATATTACCAAAGGAATTTTTTTGAATTGTGGAAGAGTATAATTTAATTGACATTTGGCGAACGAAGAATTTACAAACACTTAATTATACCTACTATTCTGGTCGATTTAAATCATGGTCCAGAATAGATATGTGTTGGATTTCGACCAATATGATAAAGAAGACTGAAGATTGTGAAATATTGCCTAATATATTTGCCAATCACAATCCAATTCTCTTTACACTTAAAGAAGAAGGGAAAAAACTAAAGAGGTGGTCGATGAATCTGAGATTGTTAAGAGATAAAACATTTGTACAAAAGTGTAAAAATGATATAAGGGAATTTTTCAAAATTAATAACAATGGGGAAGTATCAGCAGAAATAGTTTGGGATACATTTAAGGCATTCATCAGAGGCCGATTTATCAATCAAAGTGCCTGGGTAAGAAAACAACAAAATAAAAAATATGAACAATTAAGAGAGCAGATAAAACTGCAGGAAACTTTTTTGAAGGATGTATCAAATAATGACACAGTAAGGATGAGGTTGAAAATTTTGCAGCATAAAATGAATTTATTGATGAATCATGAAATAGAAACACAGCTTGAATATACAAAACAATACTATTTTGATAATGTAAATAAACCCAACAGGTGGCTGTCTTATAAAATTAGAAAAGAGAGGGATAAAAAAACAATTATTTCATTGCGAAATGAGGAGGGACAGGAAAAATTTAAATCACAGGACATTAAAAACATAGTAGAAACTTTTTACCAAGAATTGTACCAACAGGGAATTCTAAGTCAAGAGCAAATTTTAAGATATCTACAAAATGAAGGTAGAGTATTTAGAAAAGAACATAAGGAAATACTAAATAATCCAATATCCATGTTTGAGATTGACCAAGCAATTAAGAAACAAAAGAAAAATACAACACCAGGTCCCGATGGAATCCCAGCTGAATTCTATCAGATATTTGAAGAAGAAGTCTCTCAGGAACTTAAAAACATTTTTCAAAGGGTGGGTAAAGTAGAAAAGATGCCAGATTTTTGGAACCATGTGCTAATATCATTAATTCCCAAATCAGCAACAGATAAAACAGATGTCAAAAATTATAGACCTATCTCTTTGCTAAATTCGGATTATAAAGTTTTCGCAGCTATTCTAGCTAATAGATTAAGGTCGGTACTAGCTCAAACTATACACCAAGATCAAATGGGCTTTCTCCCAGGGAGACAAATTAGAAATAATACCCGTATTCTACTAAATGTATTGGAGTATTATGAAGAACATCCAGATAAGGAAGTGATGTTAATGTTTTTAGATGCGGAGAAAGCTTTTGATAACCTAGCTTGGGAATTTTTGTTGCAGAAATTAGATAAAGCTGATTGTGGTCAATTATTTTTCAATATGATTAAAACAATATATAAAAAGCAATATGCGAAAATTATAATAAACGGTGATCTGACTAGCGATATAGAGATTCAAAAAGGGTCAAGGCAAGGATGTCCTTTGTCACCTTTGTTGTTTATATTTGCTTTGGAATCTTTAAACGATGCAGTTAGAGATAATAAGCATATAAAAGGTCTGAAAACTAGAAACCAACATTATAAATTATTAGCGTTTGCTGATGATCTTGTATTTATTGTTGAAGATCCAGAAGTATCGACCAAACACCTGTTGGAGACATTAAATCAATATGGTCAAGTTGCTGGTTTTAAAATTAATTACAACAAATCAAAATTAATAACAAAAAACTGTTCACTACAAAAAAAGCAAATACTTCAGGAGCTAACCCAAATGGAAGCAGTAAAAAGAGTTAAATACCTAGGAATAAATCTGACGAACAAATGTAGTACAATTATACAGGACAACTATGATAAATTAGTCAATGATATTACTCTAGACTTGCAAAGATGGAAAAATATCCCATTGTCATTTATGGGAAGAATCGCCTTACTAAAAATGAATGTACTCCCAAGAATACTTTTCCTATTCCAAACTATCCCGCTATTGATCAAAAAAGATTTTTTTGATAAATTGGATAAAATCACAAGGTATTTCATTTGGCAAAATAAGAGACCTAGAATTAAACTTAAAGTGTTGCAGGATAGGAAAGAGAGAGGAAGATTAGCTTTACCTAATTGGTACATCTATTACCAAGCTGCCGCCTTAACATGGATTAAAGAGTGGCTGACTTTAGAAAATGAGAGAATCCTTGCGATAGAAGGTCACGACCTCCATATGGGGTGGCATGCATACGTTTGGTACCAAAAAGACAAATTGTACGCTAACTTTAAAAAACATAAGCTGAGAGCAGCCCTAAATAAAATCTGGATAACAATAAAAGAAAGATTTTATAGCAAAATACCGAGATGGGTATCCCCCCTAGAGGCGTTCATAAATCCAAAGCTTATAATACCCCGGAAGAAAGACAGTTATAATAATTTATTAGATAAAGATAACAATATAATGCCAGAAGAAAAATTAAGGTTCCGATATGATTTGACATGGTGGGAAAACATTATGTTAAAGGAAAGATTTAAAATAGATAAACTAACGGGATTTGAATCGCGAAATAACCAATTAGATAAAATTTGGCTTTCATCAAACGATAAATTAATTCAGAAATTATATAAATTGTTATTGGATGAATACGAAGTGGATGAAGTAGTAAAAAATGTTATGGTATTGTGGATGAAGGACCTAGAAGAAAGTATAGATATTGACAAATGGGATGTAATATGGAAATCTGTAAAAGGTATGAGATCTGTTGCATATAAAGAAAATGTTATTAAGATGTTCCATAGATGGCATTGGACTCCAGAAAAAATAGCAAAATGTTATATGAACTATTCCAACCAATGCTGGAAATGTAAAAATAATACTGGATCTTTCATTCATATGTGGTGGAAATGTCAGAAATTGCAGCACTACTGGGAAATGGTCCAATGTATTCTTCAAGAAATATTAGGGAAAAGTGTGGAATTACAACCGAAAATATTTTTATTGAATATGATACCTGATATTTATAAAAAGCAAGAAAAGTATTTGTTAGCATATATATTAACAGCGGCGCGTATACTTTTGGCTTATAATTGGAAGACAGAGAAAATACCCTCAAAAGATGAATTGATTCTTAAAATATTAGATCTTTCTCAAATGGACGAACTGAGCCTAAGGCTCCAGAACAGTAATACAAAGACACATATGGATAGATGGCTACCGGTATATAATTGGATTGAAAAACAATGGATACTTGAATAGACTCATTTATTGTATAAGATTGTTAAGACGAAAAGTACGAAAATTGTACTTTGTTTTTGTGTATCATATTGGAAAAATAAAAATAAAATAATAATAAAAAAAAAAGCCTCGGAGCTTTATGTTAAACTGTCTTGCCATCTGATCAAGTGACATTAGCTTGTCTTGTATCTGTTTAATGTCTTGTTGTAGGGTGTGTGTTTCGTTTTGAACTGTGAGCCCGATCTCCATTGCAGTTTCAGCAATGTTTGAGACTTTGGTTACAGATATTTTTATTTCTGAGAGTTGTTCTGTTAGAGGCTGCAGCATTAGCAATATTTTTTCTAACAGACCATGTCCCATAGACTGTAATGATGCTATCAGTTCTTGTTTTTTTGTGTTTAAGTCTTGCTGAGAGACCCCTTGGCTTTTGGTCACCATTTGGTCTGTTCTTTGCTTAATGATTTCTATCGTCCCAGTGCTGCTCACTTGGGACAGACACGCTTGTACTGAGGCTTTGGCTTGTTTTCACTTCTTTTCCCCATAGCCCAGATACCTTTTTGTGATTTTTAGTGCCACTGCCAGGTGCTTGTAGAGGAGGAGGAATGAGAGCCTTGGAATTAGGTGTCGACTCACTTCCAGCTTGGCAGGCTGACGGCAGCCGTTTCTCCCAGCTCTCACAGACACGGACTGCAAACCACCGGGTAGAGAGGGGGTGCAATCGTATGCATCCCCCCAGGGCTCCTGGGATGAGCCCTGAGTCAGGGGGTGCTGAGGTTCACCACCCCCCTGGCTTCTAGCCTGGGGGTGTCCTTTTGCCCCGACAGTCTCTCTGCTGTGTTCCAGTATTGGCCAAGGCTTTGTGTACCGGACTAAGCGACGGTGATCAAGTTCTAATTAAGTGACTGGCTGAATCCATGAACTAACTGAAAAAGTGTAAGTAAAAGCTATGAAGCATCAGAGGGAGGCAAAGTTTATCCCTGTAAGCATGGGGGGAGGTAACTATGGCCCTCCCCGGATGACCAGATAAAGGAGATTAATTACTACTGGATAAATGAAGCTTGAAGGGACTGTGATGGAGGAGTGCTGAGATCTAAGAACCGAGTAACAGATAAGCAAACATTCGGGACTTTAAAAACAGTATCTGAAAATCTATATCAACTGGCTGCCTAGAAATGGCAAGTTTTCTTTTAAAGACTGTTAACATCACAGTAAGAGTCAGAGTGAAGCAAAGTCTACCCCCTCCTCAACAAAAAAAGAAGCGGAGGGGAAAGGGAACTCCCTCCCCTCGTATAACAATGCTAAAATAAAGCTCTTAAGGGGGTAGAGCGAAAAGAGAGAAAGGATTGAATGGAAAAACTTATGAGTGCTGAAGTGCTCTTAGACTGTAAAGGCAGCAGAATTTCCCTTTTACAGACAGAGAGTGGGACCCCCCCCCAAAAAAGAAACCTCTTTAGGCATTGGAAATCGTCCTTTTCCTTTTTAAAGAAACTCTAAGCATCTCTGTGACTGGTGACTGTGAGAACGAGTTGATGGATTTATGGGACCCTGGCAATTTGGTAATAAAAAGAAGATAAAACAGACCCCTCTGAAGATGGCACTTGTTGCGTCAAAAGAATTAAAATGAAGCTGAATCCTCTTCAGGAAGTCGAAAGCTTAACTGAACAATAAACACTACTGAGAAAGACTGGTGGGGCAGTGGGGCAGCTACGTCCTACCTTGATAAGTGAAAAATAAAGTTAGTAGGCATTTTAATGGGGGGGGACAGAGCTAATGAAATGTTGGGTGAAAGGTGGATGTGTGGGTCAAGGGCGTAGACTTTGCAATTTCCCAGGGGGGGCTGGGGCTGGGCCAGAGGCATTGCTAAGTCATTAAAATAACTGGGACCCAATGACATCATAGGGAGGAGCCAGTGACATCACAGGCCATTGCCACTATCTATGGAGGTGGAACTATGTGGCATTTAGGGAGGGGCTTCCCAGAAAATTAGGGTGGCCTGGGAACCCCCCTAGCAATGCCCCTGAGTTGGTTTAACCCCAGGAACAGGTGCCTTCTTAGCACACTGCTTAGAAACTCCACCTTAAAATGCAGCACAGATTCTATTGCTAGGGACTATTTTTCCACTCTGGGAACTATCATTACAGTCCTAGAGTAGCCTATCTGGGCCTGAAAACCTTATTGGAAAAACCATTCTGCATTTTCTTTGCAACTTTTTTTGGGCTGCAGTGTATTCCAGCAGAGCCCATGCAAGTCAATTGGCATTCCTGGCTCCCATTATCTCCAATGGGCCTTCAAGCCTCTCCCATTATTTCCAATGGGCAATCATGTCATTCCCTTTAGTACATTCCAGTTGGTTGCCCCTTTGAAACTACCACACCATTTTAAGTAACAACTAAATGAACAGCATGAACATAGAGTGCACATCCCTTACCAATGTTCTCTCTGAGCTGCACACAGATCAAAAGGAAATTTTAAAAGGCCTCTGATCTGCATCCCCCCCATCTTCTTCATGCAGATGGGCTTACAACTTAAAAATGAAACGGAGATTGAAAGAAGAGCAGCCCACCCCCACTACCATGAAAAAAACAACTGTTCTCAATCAAGGATATATAGACCTAAGTAAAATACACCCTTCCCCTCCACCACCTGGCTGTTGTGCATCCTACATGAAGCAGGGTGATTCAGCAGATGCAAGCCAATGTCAGTGGTCTGCATCCACCATCTCACACAGAAGAACCAGAGCTTCCAGTTTCAGCACTGGAGCTAAGGGAGCCAGCCTCTAGGTGGGGCCTGGGGATCCCCTGGAATTACAGCTCATTTGCAAACTACAAAAATTAGTTTCCCTGAAGAAAATGGATGTTCTGGAGGGTGGACTCTATGGCATTGTACCCCACTGAGGTCCCAGTCCTCCCCAGGCTCCATCCCCAAATCTCCAGTTATCCAACCTATATTGGGCCACCCCTCCCCCCCATCCTCCAGAGGTGGACAGGTGGAACCTGGCAACCCTAACTAGAGATGTTTTAACAAGGGAGGGAGGTGAGAGGTGGAAAGAAAGCAAATAGATGGGAAGAGAGGAAGGAAGGAAGGAAAGAAGGGAAGAGGGAGGGGAGAAATGAAAAGAAAGAAAATAGAAATCCCTCTCCATAATTTATCCAGGAGTTCAGGGGAGAACTGGTCTTGAATGTATGCATTTAAACTCTTTGAGGCTTCACCTGCCCTCCTCCCCCTTCCCCCTCTCCCCTCCTCCTGCATGGGTTGTGTGCAATTTCAGTGATTGTAAACTGATGATTCCTGGCTTTTCTAATATCCCCTCTCTGTCAAGGGAAGGGGTGGACCTCAACAAGGAACTCAGAAGAGTCTCCTCTTGGAGGAAATAAAGGGCTCTGGTTAAGTAGCGAACTCGGGAGAGGGAAAACAACAGCAGTAGCACAAGGCTGCAGGAGAGGTGCCCGGGCACCCAGCCACCCAGAGATCCTCTATGGATGCCAGCCTCCCCCCCTCCTGACCTCCCTGCATGACTCTGCAAGGCAAGCCTTGTGTGTGGGGGGAAACAGAAGAACAAGGGCACAGGGCACCCAACCATTGCAAGGCCGGCAATCCTCCATGGATGCCAGCCTCCCACCCAACCTCTTCTCATGGCTCTCTGCAAGGCAAACCTTGCAGGGAGTGGGAGAACAACAGCAGCAGAACGAGGCTGCAGGAAAGGTGCCCAAGAGTCCAGCCGCCCCAAGACGGGCAAACCTCCATGGATGCTGGCCTCCCCCCCCCACTTCCCCCACCTCCTGACCTCCCTGCATGGCTCTGCAAGGCAAGCCTTGCAGGGAGAGAGGGAAAAAAACCCTAGAAGAACACGGGCACAGGGTGCCCAGCCTCCCTGAGGCTGGCAATCCTCCAAGGATACCAGCCTCTCCCCCCAACCTCCTCGCATGGCTCTCTGCAAGGCAAGCCTTGCAGGGAGCGGGAAAACAACAGCAGCAGCACAAGGCCACAGGAAAGGTGCTTGGGCACCCAGCCACCCCAAGGCTGGCCTCAGCCAGCCAGCCTGGGCACTCTCTGCCTAGTGCCCACCACCCCACCCCTGAAAACACTCCCCCCTCGCTAGAGCCCCAGGACAGCTCCTTACCTTTCTGTGTGGGAAAGCTGAAAGCATTGAAAACATGTGCATCCCCCAGATCCACCAGACCCAACTGAGGGTTTCTGGGAGCTGGGGGTGGGGCTTAGCTTTCAGGAAGCAAGCCCTGAATTTCCTGTCACCCCACTTGAAGTCTCAGAAAGCGGAGGGAAAAGCCCCTCCGCTTTCAAAATGGGTTGGGGGTGGCATGGGGTGGTAGTGGCAAGGCTTGTGAGCCTGTTTGACCGGGGGGGGGGGCTCAGTCACCCCTGGAAAATTTTGGAGGTAGCCTCAGCCCTCAAGCCCCCCTGAAATTTACACCTATGATGTGGGTTAGTTGTTCAGGAGGTAGCAGATTTTTAGAAGATATGGACTGTGAGCTGAAGAAGATCAAGAGAAGAGGAGTCTCCAGCGAAGAATTTTTCTTTTGCAGATAATGCTTTTGGTTAGTGGGGGGAGGTATGGATAAAATAGGGGTGAAGGGTTCACATAAAAAAGATGGATGACTGATGATTATTGTGCAAATGAAATTTAAATGTATTCTATCAACTTAGACTAATATTTTAAATGGAAGAGGTGAAGGGGATATTACTTGATGCCTATTTAGGTTCTGTCTGTGTTGTTTTTCTTTTTAATAAGAGTATAAATGGAGTGAGCTTTTAGAAGAAGGATATAAAGCCTAATTTTGATATATTTAGTAATTTCACTTCAATAATTTTGGATGTTGGGAGGATTGCAGGTAATGGTTGGTTAATGGACAGAATGTAATAGCCAGAAACTATTATTTTTTAGATGATGAGGATGCCTGATGTTTGCATATAAGAAATTTAAGTGTATTTCAGAAGTATACTCCAAACAGTCTGTATGAGCTAGAGCTTCTATAAGCGATTGATCTAACTGTCACCTTCAAGGTTAACAACTGAAAGTTCTTCTTAATGCCATATTTGTAAGCATTGTATGCGATGACCACACCTTGGATTTTCTTTTCTTTCTCTCTTTGTAGTGTGTTTTAGTACCCTTCCCTTTTTCTGTAGTTTTTTAGAAAAGGCAATAAAAAATTCCCTTTGGGGGGGCCAAAAAAAAAAAGGAATTAGGTGTCCATCTTCCTCCCTGGTGACACCACGCCCCCCGCCTTATTATATATTAATTCACCATCTGGGCAATGTACGTTGAGATTCATGATAGGACCTTTCTAGTGGTGTGGAATGTCCTCCCTGGAGAGATTTGTTCTTCCTTACTAGTGCTTATATTTTAGTAGGCAGTAAAGATCTGGCTGTTAGGAAGGACTTTGAGTCATTTTTGTGTATGATTCCTTCTTGTCCCTTGTTCCTATGTTTTTAACATCTGTATTTCATTTTGTAACTGCTGCAGTTTTAATATTTGTTGCTATTAAATTGGTCTGTTATTTAAGAGAGCCAGTTTGGTGTAGTGGTTAAGTGCACGGACTGTTATCTGGGAGAACCAGGTTTAATTCCTCACTCCTCCACTTGCACCTGCTGATGTGATCTTGCGTCAGTCACAAGCTCTGGCACAGCTGTCCTTGAAAAAGAGCAGTTTCTGTCAGAAGTTCTCTCAGTTCCACCTACCTCACAGGGTGTCTGTTGTGGGGAGGGGAAGGGAAAGGAGTTTGTAAGCCACTCTGAGATGCCTTTGGGCAGTGAAGGGCAGGGTATAAATCCAATCTCTTCTTCTTCTCTTCTTATTATTCTGATTAAGTATTTTATCAATGTTAGTATCATAATACCAATAAAGTATTTTATCAGAATAGTTAACAATTCAGGGGCCTATGATTAATTAACACAAGTTAAGAGCTTGTGTAAGTGTTGCACAAATAAAACAGACAAACACAAAACAAAAACACAATCATTTGTTTTAAACAGCAAGCTTTTGGCCTTCAGATTTTTTGTATCTGCGCCAGCCACTGGTTAGAATGTGCCTTGTCTTAAAGGGCATGCCAACTGTTAGCCTTGGGTTGGCTTGAACTTCCTGCAACTTGAAAAGAAAGGGAAACTAGAAATTCCACTTAAAATTCCAGTCTGACTTTTCTATGTGATTGACAGCTCTGAGGAATTCCAGATGGCTTAGCCCATTCTTTTGAACTTATCGTTTGATCTCACTTGAATTTCCTACTTGTTTCACCTGTTCCCTGTTTATTGAATGGAGACTGAGCAGGTAGACATAGCAACCTTGCCATAGGGTGAAAATGATTCACAGGAAATTGATGTACACAGCTGGAAGACTATAAATGGAATACGTAAATTAATGGGGAAATTAAGTAATGGAGATTTCAATTATGTGAATTTTAGTGTAAAAACACACTACTGGTTGTAATAAACCAATTGACCAAAACCCCTTGACCAGCAGTGTGTTTGAAGTCAGCATTCCAAGGTGTAAAGTTAGTCCTTTGACATAAAACTTGTATAGCAAGTCATACAGGAACAGGAGAGTACAAAGATTGGATCACATCCATACTTATTTTTCAATAACAAATATGAAGCTGCCTTATACTGAGTTAGAAACCAAGAGGGTTGAGCTAATGTAATATTAAACAGTTCAAAATTTAATAAGGTGTACACAAGTTAAAATACGTTTAAAATCCACATGTAAACAGGACTTTCACACATTTATACACATGATGGGACAATACATATGATACTAAAGACCAGACGCGTTTCGGCCATAAAAGGCCTTCTTCAGTGGTCACAAATACAATCTTGTCTAGACACACATTCATACACTAATATACAAATTCTTAAAAACCCTTTGTACAAAAACCAGATGTGATGCCTGCAGATCAAAAAATCAAAAGAAGAAAAATCAATTATTATTACAATGTAAACCCAATTTTTATAAATTGAAAACTATTGCTTTAAAAAAAAAACTTATTAGCTTTTATAGATGTAATTTAGTTACAGGTATGTAAAATGGGCCATACCAATGCCAATATGTATTCTAAATGAAAAATGAAAAAATGAAATAATTATGTTAATAATCCATATAATATATAATCCACATTAGAGATATGTTAAATTATGTTAGTAATAACCAACCTGGTAGTCAGGGTATCTAAGGTATGAATGTGTGTCCATCCATGCAAGAATACTGTTGTAGGTTACTGTGTTATCCACCTAAAATAGTAGCTCAAAGATGATGCAATCACACCTTGCCATTGCCTATACTAATTAAGAGAGATACAGAAAGGGACGGGGAGGAGGTGTAAAAAATAGAAGGTCAGGACCTAAGTAGGGAGGAGGGAGAATATCTGTCAGTACACAGTATTATACATTTTAAAACAGAGGCTCCAACCATTCACATGCAGCAAGTCCAATCTACTTCTTCATTGAGTCCAAATGGAGCTGAAGTTTGTAGTGTGTGGATCCAGAATAATTCTCTTCTAAGAAGCACTTTGCACATGTTCTGATTCTTAGTCCGTACAATCTCTATGATCCAAAATTGTAGCTCTTTGTCCGTGTGTCCTTTGTCCAGATAGTGACTCACTAGTGGAGCTGATCTTTTATATAGCCGAATATTACTTCTGTGCTCACCCACCCTCACTTTAATTGGTCTTGATGTCTGCCCCAAATACAACATGTCACACGGGCACTGAATGCAATAAATCACCCTTTACTTTGACAGTTACAAAACTCATTGATCCTGAAAGTTTTTGTCTTTAAAGTATTTTCAAATGATTTCCTGGGCTCAGCATATAAACAGCTTACGCAACGGCCACATGGAAAAAAGCCTTTTGGAATATTACTCCCACTTGTGCAGCTGGTGTTATCTCCTTGTAGCCTACTTTTAACTAAAACATCTTTCAGATTTCTTGCTCTCCTCGCAGTGAACCAGGAAGGGTTCAGGCATCTCGGTATGTTAGACAAGAGATACTAGTATTTATTAATAATAGTTTTGACCGTTTTGAATGTGCTGTTATATGTGAGGGGTATAATGATCCTATCAATATTCTTGCTGTGTGATTTAGGTGTTAATAAAGATGTTCTAGGGGTGTTATAAGCTCTATAGAAGGCCCTTTTTAAAGTTCTACTTGTATATCCCCTATCAGTAAGTTCATTCATAAGGATGCCAGCCTGCCTCTTAAAATCAGATATCTCACTGCAGTTCCTCCTCAATCTTAAAAATTGTGAATAAGGTAGATTTTTTTGATATGCATCGGGTAAAAGCTGTCACTGGCTAAGTTGGAGTTTGCATCCATGGATTTCCTATATATCTCTGTAATCAGTTTGTTACCAGTCCTTCTAATTGCAACATCCAAAAAGTGTATTTGCTGTTTATCATACTTTAATTCAAATTTAATAGTGTTATGTACTCCATTTATATACCTGCCAAATTCAATCAGGGATTTTGTTGTTCCTCCCCCAAAAATGAAAATGTCATCCAGAAATCTCTTGTAAAAAATTATGTGTTTACTATATGGATTATTATTTAGAATAAATTTGTTCTCCAATCTATCCATAAAAAGGTTAGCCAATTCAGGGGCAAACTTGCTGTGCCTGGAACTTGCCAGAAATATTCATCTTGGAATTGAATTTTTTTTTTCCAGGCACAGGTCAGCAATATGACAGAGGAATGAAGTGGGGGGGATGAGCTGCCCTGACCTGCGATCTAAAGTGTCCCATATAACTTCTAAGGCCTCATCTTGAGGAATGTTGGTATATAGTGCAACCACATCAAGGGTGGCAAAAATGACCTCCTCTGCCTTTAGCTGTAGATCACTGATGTGGTTGAGAAAATCCATAGTGTCTCTAAGATATGACTGTGTAGTATGCAAAAAGGGCTTGAGAAAGATGTCTAAGAATTGGGCCAAGGGTTCCAAAATAGACCCACATCCTGAAACTATAGGCCTACTGGGGACAGGAATGGTACCTTTATGAATTTTAGGCAGAAGGTAAAATTGAGGCATCCTCTCTTCTGAATCTAGGAGATAGTCATATCTGGTCTTGTCTATATATGCTTCTGTTAAGGCTTCCTCCAGCATGTCTTTTATCTCTTTTTTAACAATCAGTGATGGATTATCCTTAGTCCTTTGGTAGTGAGTGACATTATTGAGTTGTCTGTGGGCTTCTGTGATATACTCCTCCCTGCCCCAAATTACAACTGCCCCACCTTTATCCGCTGGTTTAATAATGATGTCTTTCCTATGCTCTAGCTCTTTCAAAGCTAGATGTTCCTGCTTGTTCAAATTCTGCCAGACTGGTAGGGGTTTATGGTCCAAATTTTGTACTTCTTCTAACACCAATTCAATGTCAGCAGTGTCTTCTCTGAATGGCAGCACCCCTCCAAAGTCTCAAGCAGAGGCCTTCTACATCAGTTGCCACTTGACCCATTTAACTGGAAATACTGGGGATTGAACCTTGGACGTTTTGCATGCAAAACAGATGCTTCCATTTTCACTAAGCATTATGCAAACCTCTGTTTTGGATGTTGGGCCTTCCTTCTTTATTAATCACATTCTTACCGCCATGGGGGGAAAATTAAGGCTTGCACCAAAATATAATGCTAAATCACTGAACCTGAGAGCATGGTACACAGGATTCTATGGAAGCAGTGATGTTTCACTTAGATAAAAGCACTGTGGAACATTTTACTGGCTAAAAAAAAAGAAAAAAAGAAATGTGGAAAAGCTGAAACATATTGGGCAGGAGTACATGAAATAATCCAAAAAAGTCTAGGAATTTCTGTTCCTTTTACCCCAGAATTGTTTTTGCTACTACCGAAACAAAGTCCAAAAAACAATTTACATTGTATACTGCATATTATTATTTCAGTTAGAATCCTGTTTGCTAAATATTGGAGGAAAACTGAACTACCATCTCGATCAGAAATCATTAGTAAAATATTGGAAGCAGCTGAAATTGATAAGCTGACCTTTTACTTAAAAGATAGGACAGAACAATTTGTAAGAACATGGTCAAGATTTTATAGTTGGGTCGAAAACCAGGGAATACTAAAATAAATAAATAAAACTTTAAAAAATGATATTTTAATATTTAAAAATGAGGGAACAAAAATAATTGTTTTTCCTTGCTCTTGTAAAATATAATGAAAAAAGATTGTAACAGTCCAATAGAAAACACTATATATTATGTTCAAGTGTCAAAAGGGCAATGAAGCTAGCCTACCCTCACCCCTATTTTGTTGTGTTTTGTTGTTTATATCTTTTTTGATGGTTTGTCTTGTTTTCTCTTTGTTTAAAAATAAAGAAATAAATTAAAAAATAACAGAACAAAAGAACAGAACCTAAATGTGACTAGAGTTCTTTTGATTCTGTATTGTGAAATATTTTAACTCAAAATGACCCTGAGACCTTAAAGTTATTCCATGCTCATCCATATCATTGTGCAGCTGCTTATTCACAAGTAAATGCCAATACGGAATACTTTACAATTCACACCTTGTTGGAAGAGTCTTCATTCATCAGAGCCTATTTTCAGCTCCCTTCTTCCTTGCCATCACTTTGATTTCTGTATACATCCACGAGACATTCGCTTACAACTGAGTTGGAGTCTTTATTGCCATTTATTTGTTTCTTCCTGAAATATAATTGAAATAAATTGGAGATATCTCCCCCACAAGCAAGACTGCCAAACTCAATTTGCTGAAATGCTGACATTACTTAACCCTAAGAAAAATAACAATAATAAGGGAGCTCGAAATATAAGCAAACCACATGGCTGCCTTTTGCTGAATCAATGAATCTCTGCCAAAATGGTAGATTAGCATGTCGGGCTGTCAATTGCAGCTTTACATAAATGCAGACTTTCATTATCCAACCCTCTGTTCCCTCTGAACTGTTGAGCCCATGCAAAACTATTTATTTAGGGCATGATTCAGCCACACTGTGGCACTTTAAAAAAATCTCATTTGTCTCAATATGAAGGACTGAAGCAAGTGCTTAACTCTCCCATTGAAATCAATGGGACAAAAAGTGATTATCTTGGTTGGGCTAACGATTAACAAATTGCAAGGCTGTACAAGGTGAGGGGCTAAAAACAGAGACACAGATGGCAAAAACAGAGAATACTGGTTGGTACCCTAATCCTCTCCCCATAAAAGGCACTGACTCTCTAATGGAGATCTTTCTGTTCTCCAGTTTGTCCTCACAACAACCCTGTGAAGTGGGTTAGGCTGAGTGTGCGACTAGCCCAGAGTCACCCAGCAAGCTTCCATAGCAGAATGGAAATTTGAACCTGGGTATCCCAGAGGCTAGTCTGACACTCTAACCACAGCACCACACTTGCTTCATGCCACCAAGACCCAACCTTGACACCTAAAAAGGATCACATGACTTGTCCAGCCTCCAGGGCCCCTAAAGCGATCAGGGATCCCAGAATGTTGTGCCCTGAACTCCTTATTTTTGGCTCCCTTCAGCAAAGTGGCCTTTCCAGCTTTGCTTGTCAAACTGCAAAAGTATTTATGAATTTGTAGTTTATGTGCCAAAGGAATTGTTTCAGGTATCTAAACTGTATGAATGCAGGCTGCTCTGGATTGTTTTTAATAGGCAGCGTAACTTCTTTCAGTAGTCTGTATTTTATGAATACTCCTATGTCTATGTTAATATCATAAAATATTTTATGATTTGCCTGTTAAACAATGAGTTTAGCCTATGTTTGGTCCAGAGCAGACTGAATTGCAGCTGACCTGCAGGGCTGCCTTGAAAACATCTGGGAACTAGTACAAACATCCCTGGAAACTGTTTTTGTACTGTCCAAGGTGTTCCACTTTGAAGAGGGGTAAATGTTCCTGCTAACATCTAACAAAGTACAAAAATATTTAGAGATGAACATTCTGAGTTAATCTTGTCCTTGGCACCAATTACTGCCATGGGTGGGCTGTTCTGATCTGCCCATCTTGCTCCCTGCCTCCCCCCCCATCCCAGCTTTTATCCTGTCTGCCTGGCACTAAAATGACACTGTATTTTGGGAAAGTTTACGACTTTGCGGGGTTTCTTGTATGCACCTATTTCTGAGATTCTTCTGTAAATTCTCTATTGTTGTGTCATTCTCAATTACATTTTAAAAAATCGAACTCAATACTAATTCATGAAAACAGCAAACAAGCAAAAACGTTTGGCTGCTTAGGTGGCAGGGAGATTCTTCTCTCCTTTGTAACCTGGCGACATGCCTGGAGGTTTGCTCACATAAACAGGAAACATTATAGATTTCCCTACAGAGTCCAGGAGCTGCTTCATGCTTGTTGGTTGCCCTGAGATTGCTGTAAGACTGGAATGTTTACAACTGCTCTCTTACTTTGCTCTGTACAAGTGAGTGGATCAAGTGAAAGGGGTTCCCTGCAGGAAAACTGTATGTGGGTGGTCAGACTAAATTCTTGAATTCTGCTGCCCTAGACTGAACCACTAATATATCTGGCTTTACTCTAGGGAGAAGAAGAAGGTGCTCATTTAGAACTAGGAAGGGAAGAACTGCATAGCAAGTAGGGATGCCAGCCTCCAGGTGGGATCTGGGGATCCCCTAGATTTTACAGGTCATCTCCAGACCACAGAGATCAGTTCCACTAGAGAAATGGATGCTTCAAAAGGTGGACTCTATGGCATTGTACCCCACTGAGGTCCCTGTCCTTCCCTGACTCTACCCCCCAAATCTCCAGGAGTTTTCCAACCTGGATCTGGCAACCCACCCCCCTATCCCCCGCCAGTGGCCAGGGAGGACCTGGCAACCTTAGCAAAGGGCAAGATTCTAAAAAAATTGGTAAAGGAAAGGGGAGGTGATTTTTGCATATTCCCCCTCCCACTACAGGCCTCTGGTTCACCCATCCTATTGTTCTTGGGGTCCCCCATCCCCTACAGAAGCAGCATGTACAGGTCATTTTGGGCTGTAGTGGAAGGGAGAGGTGAGAAAATTGCTCTTTGCTGATGGAAAGCCTTCTGCCAGGAATAATTTTTGGCAGGTTCCAAGCCATGGATTGGAAACTGAAACAAGAGTGCCCATCAATGTCGCCTTCTGCCCTCCAAATTCTCACTGCCTGCCAACAAGACAATGAAAAAATGTCATTGACAGAGCTGAAGGATGGCTTTGTAGCACAGATAGCTCATTAGGCATCAGCTTGTGGGTCTTGACCTAATGTGGAATTATTTCCTTTCCTAAGGTGGGACCTGAAAGCAGCACCACCACCATTTGTTGTGGGAGGGAAAGAGAGTAGGGGAAGGGATAAGGTTGCCACCCTCCAGGTGGGGCCTGGAGTTCTCCCGGAATTCCAGTTGGTCTTCAGACTACAGCGATCTGTTCCCCTGGAGATGATGTAGCTTCAGAGGGTAGCCTCTGGCATCACATTGCAGCCAAGCCCTCTCATCTCCCCAGACTCTGCATTCCCCAGGCTTCTCTCCCAAATCTCCAGGAATTTCCCAAGCTGAAGCTGGCAACCCTAGGAAGGGAGCGATACAGAAATATATATCACTAATTAAAAGTGAGGCCAGAATTGCAGAAATTTGGGGCTAAAGAAAGGTCTTAGACTGAAAAAAATGAAGACAGTCGGGATAGTTTTCTGCTGTTTAAACATTGGGTCCTCTTATATCCTCTGGCAACAGGTAGAAGTCAGACATTTATATGCAATGTTGGCTCAGAACCAGAAAATCAACTATGTGATGATGCAGTAAGTGGACAAATCCTAAACTGCATTTGTGACATAGGTCTGTTACAAGGTACAGGAGGAAAAAGAAAAAGAAAAAACAATGACCAGGAGTGTGAGTGATATAACAGCAAATGTAAAAAAGCATAGGACTCCTGCCATTTTAATAGCTGTGCAGAGAAGAGAACTGGTTTGCTACACGTGAACCCAGTTCCCACAGATAATAGATGAGAAGCTAAAGCAGTCTCTGTACATTTTCATAGTGCAGTCACACAATTCAGTGCTAGTCCATACCAAAAAAAACCAAAACAAAAAATCCTGAAAAAACCTTGCATATAAAAAAGTAGGTTATCAGGAAGACCTGTCTTTTTTAAAAGTTGAAGAGCCCTGTTCTGTGC
Source organism: Gekko gecko (assembly GCA_029375565.1). Taxonomy (NCBI): domain Eukaryota; kingdom Metazoa; phylum Chordata; class Lepidosauria; order Squamata; family Gekkonidae; genus Gekko; species Gekko gecko. The sequence continues at coordinate 93,548,038 of JAPDNY010000005.1, read as the reverse complement.
AAGTCCAAATGTCCTCTGGTATAATAGGTTTGCCTTATGTTGTTTTTTTGTAAGAAGTAGAACCTGTTGCTGCAGATAGATCCAGGTGGTCAGCTGCATTGGTCTGAAGCAGTAGAACACATATAGAATTAAGTGGCACCTTTAAAACCAAGAAAGGTTTACTATTTATTGAATAAACCTTTGTTGTTCTTAAAGGTGCCACTGGCCTTTAAATTTGTTTTATTGCTGCAGAGCCATGCTTGTTGACATTCCCTACAGCTTTTAAAGGTGAAAAGTCTCCGTCTTTATGCCTCTGTCACAAACAAGAGTGACATTTGGAGTGTTCTCTTCATAGTGAAAGAATTTCTGAGCGATGCCAAACACTGTGAGCAAGAACGGTGAGAGTGGGCAAGGCCGTTTCATTAAAGGAAATCTCAATGGCTCCAAAATGATAATTTGAATTGATGTCTGCTAAAAAAGACTATCATCTTAAGCATTCCAAACATTTTTGGGGTTCTTATTCTGGGAAGGGTAGATTGGTTTGTGTGGAAGAGAGCAATTACATTCCCCCATTGACACCGCCAACCAACACTGTCATTAAAAACATGGGACAAAATTTTGTTTACCATGTGAGGCCACACTCAAATCTTTACAATGTATATTGTAGGAGGTATATATTTTTGTACCAAAATATAGCAGTCACCGCAAACCATATCTTGACATCCTGTATACAACCCTGTGATGGCTTCCTGGTCTTTTCTATTTCTTTGTCCTGTCCAACCCAAGATTATTATACTTTTATAAACAAGGCAAGAAGTCTGGAAATCTATAGGCCCATTTGAATGGCCAGTTTTACATGGAACTTGCTGTGCAACTGTGCAAAAGGAAAAGAAAATCAGCATAGGGAATACGTTGATTATCTGAGTCCCTTAAGACTATATTGTATAACAAAATAATGAATGTTATTTTGGCTTCCTTACTTCTCTTTACATTCTGAGCATTACGTTGATTTGTATTTCAGTTTGCACATCCCAACCATTAATTGTGTGTGTTTAAAAAAAAATCTTTCTCAAAACTATTAACCAGAAGAAATGGTCACAGAAATTCACAGCATAGGTAGCTCTTTGTGGCAAGATGGCTCTCTCATTCCAATGTTCCAGCCTGGGTCACTTATACATTATCCTGTCTGGCACAGCACACACATGGATTGCTTGCCCCAGCTTGATGCAGTTTTTTTCCTTGCTTCGCTACAGCACTATAATAATAATAATAATAATTTTTAAAAATTACATTTATATCCCGCCCTCCCTGCCATGGCGGGCTCAGGGTGGCTAACAAACATACATATGAATATATACATTAAAACTCCATAATATAGTAAACAAATCAAGTTAAGATTACAATATAAAACCATAACTGCTCAGTACATACTATAATAAAAGATGGTGATGTTCTGTCTACATTTGAATGGCCACCTACACCCTAGTCCTGGCTGTTAGTTGTCCAGTTGGTGGTGATGTACTGTAGTGCTTCTATACAGTTCTTAGGTTTTCCCCATCCTCGGTCAGTGTTTTGGGAAAGATCACAGTAAAGCTCAGGAGGCATCCCTGTGATTGGGAAAGTCCATGATTGCCTGGTTTTGCTCACATTGGCTCCATTTTTCCTGCCCCAGTGCCCAAGGTGGCCAACTGCCCCCATGCCACAGGAGGGCTTTGTTTTTAATCAGTAATTATCGCATCAATATAATGTTATAGGCCATTGGATCATGCAGAGAAACATGCTGTGTGTAAGCCATGCTGTCACTGCACTGAGCTATCCACACCATATTGAAAATATCCAAGACTCTCACAGGGTCCTTTTAAGACAGAAGTTTGTGTGCCAGGAACAGCTGCATGCTGAAACAGACCCACTTAGGTAGCCATGGAACAACAGTGAAAGCTTTTTCTGTTGACTTTCTGCCTTGCTTGCTGCTGTCAAAGGCATGAGAACTTCTGTCATGAAAATGCCTGCAAAGGAAGCCTTGCTAAAAAAGGCAGCAAGTTAGGTCCAAAATACACAATATGAAATTCATTTATCAGGACATAGGTACCCAACCTGACTCACAATTTATATTCTAGCAGGGATCCACCTTTTAAAGACTTTTTGTTTCACCTTTCAGCCACAAACAGGGGGAGGGAGGAGGGAGGGGCTTCAATCTTTCCTCTTGTAACATTTTTGCTACTAGAAACAGTGTGGGGGCGGCTTCATGTGCATTCCTCTGGCTTCATATGTCCTGGGATGGACACAGGGTGCCATAGGAAAGGGCCCCCTGGTACAGTTTCCAGTGATGAAAATGCCACAGGAGGGAAACTCCTCCCTCTCCCATGCTCCAGTTGCAGCCAAATGGAGAGCTTCTTAAAGGTGAGTCCCCACTAGAATATATAACCACAAGTCAGGCTGAGAACCCATGCCCTGACGTGGATTTCATATTGTGTATTTTGGCCCTTAGAGAAAGAGAGAAATGAACCCATGTGAAGCCACCTTATGCTGAATCAGACCATCAGTTCATAAGGATCAGTATTGTCTACTCAGAGTAGCAGCAGCTCGCCAAAGTCTCATAGGGTGATTTCCCACTAAAGCTGCCGCGGGGTTGCGCCGCCGTTTGCCCCGAGATTTTTAGTCAATTTCACACCCGAAGCCGCGGGGCTGCATTTTGACCCGCGGCTTCGCCCGATTTCCCCGCAGTTTCGTAATCCTCAAAAAACAGGATTACGAAACTGCGGGGGAAATCGGGCGAAGCCGCGGGTCAAAATGCAGCCCCGCGGCTTCGGGTGTGAAATTGACTAAAAATCTCGGGCAAACGGTGGCGCAACCCCGCGGCAGCTTTAGTGGGAAATCACCCATAATCTCTGGCCTTATCATTAATTGGGGATTGAATTTAGGACCTTCTTCAGGTTGTGATCTCCCTGACGGGGGAAGGGAATCCCAAGCCTCTCAATGGTGCTTTTTGCCACTGCTCAGGTAGGCAGTTGAGGGAAAACAGGGAAATAATGGACAATCTGATATGCCATTGTCACACCCCATGTACCTGGAAGTAAAGCCTGTGCATTGCTGGGGATACTCTAGCATTTGGACAAAACTGTACAGTTAAACCATAGAGCGTCCCCAGTGACATGCTGATGTCACTTCAGATTATGCAAGGAGTGACATCAGCATTTTGCTGGTGATATCATTATGGCAGTGGTGGGACTGTCCCCTCATTGCCATGCCATGCCTGGCACCCCTAGAACTTCTGCATGCAAAGCAGAGTCTCTTCCACTGAGCCAAAGTCCCTTCCCATCTAGGATGACTATTTTCCCTTTTATATATAGCCCTATTTTGATCTGTCTACTGTCCAAGACCAATATGGTATAGGGAACCTGTTGTGTACTAATGGTGACCGCACATGCAGTCTAGCCTAGCTTTGCATCCCTAGACAATAGAAGGAGAGGATCCTAGAACCAGCCTATCAGTTCACCTGGATCCTCAAGGGAACCTATGGTTGCAGTAATTTTGTACATAATCCTATCACAGGTGTGTGTGTGTGAGTTGGGTGTGGTTTGTACTTGTATTTAAAGCAACCTCTGGCCGATTACCGTATCTCAAAGTTTTCCTAATTCTGAAGTGAAATATGAGCTGAAATCACTACGCTATGCTTCAGTCTCAGTACTTTATACTGGCGACGAAGGTGGGATCCTGATGAGCGAGCCTGACTCTGACTCCGCAGCTGAGAGCAATGCACCACACACCGATCTCCAGGACACTGTGCCCCGCACCACTCTAGCTCCTAGAGTCATGGCTGCCGCTCTGGGACAAATATCCACCTACGATCCAGAACATCCCGAATTCTGGGAAGCCGGGGTCGAACAGCTGGAACACTTTTTCAAGATCCAGAAAACAGAAGATGCCGATTTGAAGAAATCCTGGCTGCTAAGTACATGCGGTGTCACCACAATCTGCTTGGTCCAGGGCCTTATCACCCTGAAAACCTTGGAAGCAGCCACCTACAATGAGCTGGTAAAAGCCCTGATGGGCCATTTCACACCAAAGCCCTCCAAAATGGTGATGCGGATGGACTTCATGGTGCACACCCAGAGGTCCAGAGAATCGGCTGCTGATTTTCTAGCTGACATCCGTTGGCTAGCAATCGATTGTGAACCAGTTTGTTTGGAAGGTCTGGGAACCAAAACTAAGAAGGAAAATTGTCGGCCTGGAGGACCCCAAGATTGACAAGGCACTCTGGGCAGCTACCACTTTTGAGAAATCCCAATGGGATTGCCAAGCCCCCACTGCACATCAGGCCATCAACACCCAAGACTCCAACATCTCGGACAATGAGGAAGCTCACCAGGTACAGCACCCAGTATGGCCTGACGTGTGCAAGTCAACCACTTCAGTCACCCGACCTTTGGCTCAAGCGCCTGCCAAGTCCAGCGCTCCTACACCCTGTGCAAGCTGTGGGGAAGACCACGAGCGCCGATCCTGCCAGTTCCACAATGCCATCTGCCGGACCTGTGGTAAAGCCGGCCATCTTGTACATGTCTGCCACTCCCGGGGGACTCACTGGAAGTCAACCATGCACCAGGAATCAATGGACCTTCACATCATGAACATCAACCACCACCAGCATCAGGTACTGAATTTGCCCCCCTGACACCCCCAACAAAATGCATGTAACCGTGATGATAGAGGGGTCCACCAGTAAAATGGCATTGGACACGGGGTCTTCATTCTCTATCATTTCAGCAGAGACCCTGCAGAGACTCTTCCCGAGGGGGGAACCCCCCTGAAGAAACTGCTAGGCCTGTCTCTATGGGACTTCCAAAAAAACCTGGTGGCCATCAGGGGTTGGGGCAAATTCAGGGTCCAATACAAAGGACTTTGATGGGGTGTTGGATCTGCTGGTGGTGGAACAGTGGCTCATGAGCCTACTGGGACTTTCTTGGTTTGGGCCCTTGGGGTTTGGAGTCATGGGGGTTAACCAGGTGCAGCCGCAGGACTTTAATGCAGTCTGCAATGAATTTATGGGGGTCTTCGATGGCACGCTCGGCTGCTACACCGGTCACACTTGATTTAAACACCAACATAAGACCAAACAGAATGAAAGCCAGGCGATCCCCGTTTGCACTACGGCCCAAGATCTAATAATAAAAATAAAAACTAATAAATCACCAGGCCCGGATGGCATTCATCTGAGAGTTCTGAAAGAACTCAAATGTGAACTTGTGGATCTCCTGACAAAAATATGTAATCTTTCTTTAAAATCTGCCTCCATTCCTGAGGACTGGAAGGTAGCTAATGTCACTTCCATCTTTAAAAAGGGCTCCAGGGGAGATCCGGGAAATTACAGGCCAGTCAGTCTGACATCAATACTGGGTAAGTTGGTGGAAACTGTTATTAAGGAAAGAATTAGTAGGGACATTGATGAACAAAAACTATTGAGGCAGACTCAGCATGGGTTCTGTAAGGGGATATCTTGTCTCACTAACCTGTTAGTGTTTTTTGAGGGAGTGAACAAACATGTGGACAAGGGGGACCCAATAGATATTATTTACTTTGACTTCTGGAAAGCTTTTGATACAGTTCCTCATCAAAGGCTCCTAAGTAAGCTCAATAGTCATGGGATAAAAGGACAAGTCCTCTTGTGGATCAAAAACTGACTTATAAATAGGAAACAGAGAGTGAGTATAAATGGGAAACTTTCTCAGTGGAGGGTGGTAAGCAGTGGGGTACCACAGGGATCAGTACTCGGTCCGATGCTTTTTAACTTGTTTATTAATGATTTGGAATTGGGAGTAAGCAGTGAAGTGGCTAAATTTGCAGATGACACGAAGTTGTTCCGGGTGGTGAAAACCAGGGAGGATTGTGAGGCACTCCAAAGGGATCTGTTGAGGATGGGTGAGTGGGCGTCAACGTGGCAAATGGGGTTCAATGGGGCCAAGTGCAAAGTGATGCACATTGGAGCCAAAAATCCTAAATATAAATACACGTTGATGGGGTCTGAACTGGCAGAGACAGACCAAGAGAGAGATCTTGGAGTCGTAGTGGATAACTCAATGAAAATGTCTAGACAGTGTGTAGCTGCAATAAAGAAGGCCAACGCTATGCTGGGGATTATTAGGAAGGGAATTGAAAACAAATCAGCCAGTATCATCATGCCCCTGTATAAATCATTGGTGTGACCTCATTTGGAATACTGTGTACAGTTCTGGTCACCACATCTCAAAAAGGATATTATAGCATTGGGAAAAGTGCAGAGAAGGGCAACTAGAATGATAAAAGGGTTGGAACACCTTCCCTATGAAGAAAGGTTAAAATGCTTGGGGCTCTTTAGCTTGGAGAAACGACGGCTGAGGGGTGACATGATCGAGGTTTATAAGATTATGAATGGGATTGAGCAGGTTGAGAAAGAAGTACTTTTCTCCCTTTCTCACAATACAAGTACTCGTGGGCACTCCATGAAATTGCTGAGCAGTCGGGTTAGAACAGATAAAAGGAAATACTTCTTCACTCAAAGAGTGATTAACATATGGAATTCACTGCCACAGGAGGTGGTGGCAGCTACAAGGATGGACAGTTTCAAGAGGGAATTAGATAAACATATGGAGCAGAAGTCCATCAGTGGCTATTAGCCACAGGGTATAGATGGGAACTCTCAGTGTGGGGCAGGTGATGCACTCTATTCTTGGTGCTGGAGGGGGCAGCAGTGAGAGGGCTTCTAGTGTCCTGGCCCCACTGTTGGACCTCCTGATGGCACCTAGTATATTTTGGCCGCTGTGTGACAGAGTGTTGGACTAGATGGGCCATTGGCCTGATTCAACATTGGCTTCTCTTATGTTCTTATGTTCTAAGATCGAGGCAGAATTCAACTGCCTGGTAACACAGGGAATGCTAGAGCTCATTCTGCATGCCCAGTGGGAAACACCCATAGTCACCCCAGTTAAGCCGAATGGTGACGTCCAGATTTGCGTGGACTATAAATGCACTCTGAATAAATCGCTGCAGGACCATGCCTACCCAGTACCAGTCATCAGCCATGTGCTGGCCTCACTGGTGGGTGCCCAGGTCTTTGGGAAACTGGACCTGGCACAAGCATATCAGCAGCTACTGGTGGACGAGGCCACCACTGAGGCCCAGACCACAGTCACCCACCAGAGTGCTTTCTGAGTTTGCAGGCTACAATTTGGGGTGAGTGTGGCTCCGGGGATTTTCCAAAACCTGATGGACTGTCTCCTCAAAGGCATCCCCAGAGTCCAACAATTTTTTGATAATGTTTTAATTGCAACACCCGACTCCATGACCTTCGCGACACAGCTCCAGATGGTACTCCAGCACTTCAGCAAGGCAGGGCTGAAGGTGAAACGTGAAAAGTGTCTCCTGGGGGTGCTGCGAGTAGAATTTCTGGGGTTTGTGGTTGATGCTCAGGGCATCGACCCAACACTGGACAAGGTCCATGCCATTGTGAATTCCCCTGCTCTCTCCTCCAAAGCTGAACTGCAAGGCCTTCCTGGGGATTTTAAATTTCTATCATTCCTTCCTGCCCCACAAAGCCACGGTCATGGAATCCCTCCACCAGCTCCTGGACAAGTCCACTCCATGGTCCTGAGGTCCCAAGTATGTGCCGCCTTCCAGGCTGTAAAGGAACTGTTGTCCTCAAATGCAGTCCTTGCCCATTTCGATGAGAACCTCCTGGTGACTCTGGCTTGCAATTCTTCCCCGTATGGGGTGGGGGTGGTCCTGGGGCACAAACTGGCCAACGTCTGTGAAATACCAATCGTGTACTATTTCCACACCCTCTCAGTGGCCAAGCACAATTATGTGCAAATTGACAAAGAGGCCTTGGCAATCGTGGCTGGTGTTAAAGAATTTCATGACTACCTGTACAGCTGGGCCTTCACCGTGGTCATGGACCACAAGCCTCTGCTGGGCCTCTTGGCCCCTGACCACCAGACCCTGCAGATACTGTCTCCCCAGGTGCTACTCTGGTCCATATTTCTGGCTGGCTACCAGTATGTGCTGGTTCATTGCCCCGAGAAAGCGATGGGCCACGCTGATGCACTGAGCCATCTCCCCCTGCCATCTTGTGACCCTGCACACCACATCACCCTGCTGGAGGACCTGCCCAACTGTCCGGTTCAGGTCTCCAAGGTCATGAGGCTCACCGGCCAAGATCGTGTCCTCTCTTGGGTCTTGGTCTGGGTGGGGAGGGGGTGGCCCACTGGTCTGATGGGACCAGTTTACAGCATTCTCTTCTTGGAGGGATGAACTGTCTTCGCACAAGGGGTGCCTGCTCTGGGGCAGCAGGGTAGTGGTGTCTGTACCCCTGAGAAATAGATTAATTGCAGTTCTGCACGAAAATCACCCAGAGATTGTAAGGATGAAAGCCCTGGCTTGGAGTTATGTGTGGTGGCTGGGTCTCGATAGTGAAATTGAAGACAAGGTGAAACGGTGCCAGAAGTGCCAGGAGTCACAGCTGGAGCCACCGAAGGCACCAGTGCAGCCATGGGAGTCTTTGCACAAACCATGGGCTAGGCTCCACCTGGACTTTGTGGGGCCCTTCCAAGGACAAATATTCTTTATCTTGGTCGATGCATACACAAAGTGTTTGGAGGTGGTCCCAGTGCCCTCTACGTCATCTCGCTCAGCCATCCGCACAATGTGGCAGATCTTTAGTACTCATGGGATACTGGACTCCCTAGTGACAGACAATGGCACAACCTTCACCTCCATGGAGTTCCAGGAGTTCGTGCAGTATTACAGGATCAGGCACATCCACTCGGCTCCTTTTCATTCCTCCACCAACGGCCAAGCCGAGTGCATGGTCCGAACTATGAAAGACTCCCTGCGTCGCATGGACCAAGGGGACTGGGACTACAAGCTGATGGCCTTCCTATTCAGCCAATGAATGACACCCATTCCACCACGGGCCGCTGCCCAGCGGAGCTCCTCATGGGATAGCACCCAACCACCCAACTAGATTGCCTCCATCCCATTAGTGACCCTGAGCACAGCGCAGCCACAGAAGATCAGGAAGCTTCCTGAGGGTTCTTTCTGGGAGACCCAGTGTTCACCTGGAACTATGCCCGAGGCCCCGCATGGGTTTCAGCCAAGATCATCCGAGTTACAGGCTCACGTTCGTATGAGGTGTCCTGAGAGGATGACCAGCTGCTGCGATGACATATAGACCAGCTGTGCAGCCACATCCTCCCAGCTGCTCCAGAGGTACCAGAAGGGAGCGAAGTTGACTCACAGAGCCAGGAGGAGCTGGCAGTATCCGCTCAACCCCAGCTACAGTCAAGTGCTTTGTCGGGGGGGGGAAACGGTGGCAACCCAGAGCCGGCCCATGGCCCAGATCCCTGAAGTGCATCTGCCCCGGAAGAAACCCTGGCACCTTCCCCAGAGAACACAGGAGCGACACAGGACAGCATGCCCCCGACTCCCAAAGTACACTGCTCAACAAGAGAACAACGGAGTCCCACATACCTCAAAGACTATGTTTGCTAGGGGGGATCTGAACCATGGGGGGAGGGGTGTTGTGTACTAATGGTTATCGCACATGCAGTCGCCTTTCCACATGGCCATGCGGACTAGCCTAGCTTCGCATCCCTAGACAATAGAAGGAGAGGATCCTAGAACCAGCCTATCGGCTCCCCTGGATCCTCAAGGGAACCTTTGGTTGCAGTAACTTTGTATATAATCCTATCACGGGTGTGAGTGTGTTGGGTGTGGTTTGTACTTGTATTTAAAGCAGCCTCTGGCCGGTTACTGTATCTCAAAGTTTTCCTAATTCTGAAGTAAAGTATGAGCTGAAATCACTACGCTATGCTTCAGTTTCAGTACTTTATAGAACCATAAATCTGATAATATAGGGAAGGAATTGTAATCCCATGCACACTTTTCTGAGAGTAAACTTCATGAGCATAGTACTAGGTATGCATAAGATTGTGCAGCAATATCCTGAACACGGCTTTGAGCAGGGGCAGACCATCATAGGTGATGCTGACAATGCCTCCTTCCTGACCTTGGATTGCTGTCATTGCCACTTCTTTCCCATAAAACTGCACTTACACCCCGAGCCCAGGACACCCAGAGGAAACGCCAGCCTGCCTCCAGAGAATTCAGAATTCATTTCAGTGTAAAGATATGTTTGATATTATTAGGATTATGTTTCTCTGCACCAAATCGTCTTCTGCTCAATTATTCAATGTTCTTAGCCCTACCCCATTTTCCTCCTCTTCATTTAATTCTGCCTCCTTCAAAAAGTATAGCTTCTAGTGATATAATTAGGGTTGACAGCTCCAGTTTGGGAAATATATGGACATTTTAGGGGTGGAGCCTGAGGAAAGCAGGGTTTAAGACCATAAGAAGAGCCCTGCTGCATCAGACCAATAGTCTATCTAGTCCAGTTTAGGAAGGGGAGGGGTTTCAATGGGGTATTCTCTCCTTATATATAAAAGAGTTTTCATATCCCTCTTGCCCACACTTCCACAGTCTTTGGCCCACTCAGCTTCCACTTTCAATAGTACTTGCTTGCCATTGGCCAGGTGCTGGGTCTGCTCCTCTTCCCCGCCCACTCCCACTTCAGCCCCGGTTGCCTGTCACATTTACTGGCAGACAGCTCTCTCTCCTGAAGGGGACACTTCTTTTGGCTCTGCACCTCCACAGGCCGCCACTGTGAGATTCCCTTCCTTCCTTCCTCGCGTCCGCCCTTGCCAGCTCAACCTGGCATCTCCCTCAGCTCCATCCAATCAGTGCCTGCCCCACCATCTTCCTCCCTCCCTCCCTTCAGCCAGGGATCCCAGCACCCTCCGCCTCCCGCTCTGCCTCTTCCCTTCCCCACCTGCTTCTGGAGCCGTCTGAAGCCAGCCCCGCTTTTCCCATCCCAGCAGGCTGGCTGGCTGGCTATGAGAGGCTCTGCCATGAGGAAAGGGGAGGAAAGGAGAAAACAAAGTGGTGACAGAAATGTCCTGCTCTCAGGGCCATGACTGCAGGGAGTGAAGCACAAAATGGAGTGTTTGTTGGCTTCTTAAAAGGTCGGATTCGGATTTATTCTCCAGAGTCCTCGGGTACTCTCACTCCTTAATTCATGCAGAGAGGGCCTAATTTCAGAAAGAGGCTTTTTGGTTTAGGTTTCTTCACACAGGAGCCCGGACGTCTTCATAAGCTGCATGTGAAGCCTCCAAGCAGCCAGGTCGTTGTACTTTAAAGGCCCCCAGGGTGCTCTAAGAATTTGGGGGGAGGCTCAGTCATTGGTGTCTTGGATCTCACCTATCATTTTAGCAAAGAACCAGGGTTCCAACATCAAACCCACTTTTGATTCAAATGATAGTTATAACTGTGTATCTTTCCTTTTTTATATATATAATCAAGCCCACTGTTACAATTCAGATCCACATGACAGAGATCAATTCCCCAGGAGAAAATGGCTGCTTTGGAGGGTACACCATATTGCATTATATCCTGCTGAGTCCTTCCATCCTCCCCCAAATGCTGTCCTCCACAGGATTCACACCCCAAATCTCCAGGTATTTCCCTAATCAGAGCTGGCAACTGTCCTTTCTCCTCGGTGCCTGTTGCTAGCCAACCTAGCTTCCTTCTGTCAGTGAAAGACCTATGTTGGCCTTTGGGAGAAAACACATTGGGGCCGGTCCTGCTAGGGTTGCCATCTGCAGGTGGGGAATTCCTGGAGATTTGAGGGATGGAGCCTGGACAAGGTCAGGTTTGAGGAGGGGTGGGACCTCAGACAGGTACAATGCCAGACTCCACCCTCCAAGCCAGCCATTCCCTCATGGGGAACCATTGTTGCCAATCTCCAGGTGGGGGCTGGAGATCACTCAGAATTACAACTGCTCTCTAGGAAGGAGGGGGGAGGAGATGGAAAGCTGAAGCCAGGGGCCAGACACTGGTATATTGCCAGTTGGCTGGCTAGGATATAGGGTTGCCAACTCCAGGTTGGCAAATCCCTGGAGATTTGAGGGGTCAAGCCTGGAGAGGTATGAGGAGGGGTAGGATCTCAGACAGGTTCAGTACCATAGACTCCACCTGCCAAACCAGCCATTCCCTCATGGGAAGCTATTCCTGCCAATCTCCTGGGAAAGGATGGAGATCGCACAGTACTACAACTGCTCTGGCAGGGATCAGTTCCTCTGGAGAAAATGGTGGACTCTGTGTCATTATACCCTTGCTGAGGTCACCTCAGCAAATTGATGCTGAATGCCCCAGGCCAGGGCACTCTTGCAGAGCCTCTTTCTAGAGCTCATTGTATTTCTTCCCACAACGGGCCTTATTCCTAGTAATGCCATAAAGCCCATCTTCCAAAGCCATCATTTTATCCCAGTGAACAAATCTGAGTTGCCTGGAGATCAGTTGTAATCCCAGGAGATCTTCAGCCACCACCTGGAGTTTGGCTACCGTAAATATATGTGACTCCTTCCCCCACCCCAGTACACGTTCCCTCTCACCCTTTAGGTTATTGTCATTTTAGCTCTTCAACAACATTTCCAGAGATAGATCAAGATGGGTAGCCGTGTTAGTCTGTGTGCAGCAGCAGAAAAGAGTAAGAGTCCAGTAGCAATCATGCTATTGGACTCTTAATCTTTCCAGACTTTGATACTACTTCCTAAATAACTCACCAGACTCATACATCCACACAGTATTACATGTCTGAACCGATCTTCTCTCTAAGCTCCACGGTGTTGTGAGCAGAAATTCTACCTTGTGAGTGAAAAACGCTAGCAGCATTAAAGTTGTGAGTGAGTCTACATTTGACTATCACATAAATTAGTTTTTAGAAGATTATTTCCATAACCTTGTAAAATCTCAGAATAAATTCTTTTAAATTATATTAAAATTATATATTAACAATACTTCAAACGTTATAAGAAAAAACAAATCAAATTTCACTCACCCCTTTCCACTATATTGGTAGATCTGGCCTCTGGAGAACAGGTCTACCCGCCCTAGTCCACTATATTGGTAGACCTGGCCTCAGACTGTCAACCCATGCTGAGCCTCAGAAAACATACCAGCACTTCGGTGGGTGGGTGGGAACTCTTGCAGTCTACTTTGGGGGTTGTTTGTTTTTAGTGAAATGTGACAACCAGCATCACAGGTCAAGTAAAACAGAGGAGGAACAATCACTATCAGAACCCTGTCTAACCTAACAAATGGGAAGTCGCTTAAATGTTATCAACCTGCCCAAACTACTTATTGATTCAAATATTTATATCCCACTTTTCTCTGTGACTCAAGGCAGCTTACAAATCACACTGAAAAGCATAATTGGGGTACACAAAAAAAATTGGGTGTTTTTTTTCAGGCTCCATTGTAGCCTATGGGGACCATTATAGTCAATGGGTCCCATAAGCTATAATGGAGAATCGATCTGGGGGTATCTGGAGCTTGGGAGAGGCTCTTTTTTGAAGTAGATGCACCAAATTTGCAGCATACCTGCTGGTGCCTTTCCACAAACCCCTCTCCAAGTTTCAAAAAGATTGGACCAGGGGGTCCAATTCTATGGGACCCAGAAGAAGGTGCCCCCATCCTTCAATGTTTCTAAAAGAGGGGAAAAAACATCTTGTGGGCTGAAAGAGAAATCCCTGCACTACCTGTTAAAATTTTGTGTGCTAGTGCCCCCTAGCACAGCTTAGATGAAACTATGGTCTGAACTTCCCTTTAATTCTCCCCTCACTCTTTATTTTATACTTTCTTTATGGCTTGTCACGGTCTGTATTCTTGAGTCCTATCAGTCACAATCTCAAAGCCATTTTTAGATTAAACCTACCACTGATCACTGTTTAGAATTGGAGTAATCTTTCTGTTGTCTTTTTCAGCAGTTGCTTTTTGGCATTTTGCAGCACTTTGAACATTTTTTTCAGTTTTGCTACAATCAGGGCTCTTTTTGTAGCAGGAACTCCTTTGCATATTAGGCGACACACCCCTAATGTAGCCAGTTTTCCAAGAGCTTACAGTAGCCCCTGGAAGAAGAGCTCTGTAAGCTCTTGGAGGATTGGCTACATTAGGGGTGTGTTGTCTAATATGCAAAGGAGTTCCTGCTACAATCAGTCTGAGGAAATCAAGTAAACAAGGATTACCTCCAGCAATCTGCACATAAATACTGTGTTTCTTTACACATGTCAGAAGTTTCAAACCAGATGTGTCTACAACATTGCATAAATTGGTGTTCTTAATGCTGAAAGCATAAAAATGTTTACTTGGAATTCAATTCTTTTGTTATCGCTGGCATTTCTTCTGAATAATTATCTTTACGGTTAATTCTGTCAAGCTAAGCCAGATCCCACACAAACAGAATGCTCAGGCTTAAACTATAGAAATCTGATTTAAATTGTGCAAGGTTATAAGTATGAATTGGTATAATTGAGTTAACTGAATGACATTAAGCCAGTTTAACTTTTATATGGTAAAGTACAGTAGCTTCTCAAACTTATGTAAGATACCTCTATCAAAGAATCCAGGTCTTGACATGATGGAAACAATAAATCCACTTTTTTCAAGAAAGACAATTGTATATTTACAGGTATCCTGTTTACACACACACACCAGTAAATGGTAAGGACACAGAAATTACACCCATATTGTTGAGAATAAATTTTATTGCTATGGCTTTAAACACAAACAACAATAATAATTCCATTAGCAGTTGAAAATTCTAATAGTACTATTGAGCATAAATTTTTCTGCTATAGTAACTGTGAAACACAAAGCAAAACACTGGTGAAGCAATGTAGATTACATGGGATCCCTACAAAAGGAAAAAGAGGACAGTACTTCTAATCCACTTACAGATAGAAGTCACACGATCTGGAAAAAATTCAGCTGCTTTGTTAACAGAGAGAATATTTGGGGATTCTACATATGATGTTCTTTAGTTGTTGTGATGATTAGGACAATGATGTGACTCAAAATGGTGGTAAGAGAAATGGAAGAAGGGCAGAAGCACAGTGGATAATCCCTGGCAGGAAGGATCAGCAGGACAGAGCAGATCAAAGACACTTGCAGGTGGGAGGGGGAATAGACGGGAGACTAGAGAAACACTAAGTGTTCAAGGTTACTACTAGCATGCCAAAAGGTCACAGATGGATAATCTATGGTAGGAAGGGTCAGCAGGAGATAGCATGTCATGCTTGGAGGTGGACATAGATATTGAAGGAGAGCAAACTCTTAGCAATTATTATAAAAACTCTGCACCCCACTAGGGTGATCTCAACCTCTTCCCTCCCTCCCTCATGGGATTTTTCCTTTTTCTTTCTTGCTGAGCAGCCTCTTTATCTCTCCTCCCCCTATTTATTTGTCCATGGCTCTCTTACCCACTTGCTTTATTATATATATTTTGATGCTGGCCCAGCCCAGGGAGCTGAGGGAAGAGACAAAATCACCTTCTTATATTTTACTTCTTAAATGGCACACAAGAGGCTTTTGAAAGTTCCAAAATAAACAAAATGTTTTATTTCACTTAGAGGAGAAAAGGTCAAATGGAATTAAGTGTAGGATGTATGAGGCAAACAGATAATAAAAACTCAGGTAACGTTATCACACTAACCACAGATAATTTGTTGCCAACAAGAGGTGCTTCTGTTATTCAACAACGTTTTTAAAACTTTAAGGACAGAAGTTTTCTTCTCAATTTCTGCTTCAACGCTCAAGCATAGGTTTCTGAGTTTCACTGAGTCTTAAATTCTAGAAGGTAGGAACATAAACCGAATTCCCAATATTCTTCTATATGCACAGACCAGGGATCAGTCCTTTCCCTCCAAGAGCTATTTCCCTTTTCACTGGGCAAGGATTACTTCTCTTGACTAGAAGTTCTGTCCCTTTTTAGCTTGAATGGGGATCCACTGTGATCCACTCACTCCTTCAGCCTCTTTCCCAGTGCTAAACTGGCTCTTCTTCAATCACAGCAGGATCGAGTGATTAATAAATCGAATTTTTTATATTATTATTATTATTATTATTATTATTATTATTATTATTATTATTATTATTATTATTATTATTATTATTATTATTATTATTATTATTATTGTGTCCCACTGGTGGTAAACATGCCTCTGGCTGATACCACATGACTCTGGTCTAGGACTCAGGTTTAGTTGGGGATGTACTTACATGATGGTATTTTGTAGGATATAAACAAAGGTTTAGTAGAAATAGAGTAACCAGAGTAGAAAATAAAGTGGTCTTTCTTCTACTAAAATCCTAGAAACATATGGTGATTAGGGTTGCCAACTCTGAGTTAGGTAATTCCTGGAGATTTGGGGGTAGAGCTTGGGGAAGTACCTCAGTGGTGTATAATACCATAGAGTCCACTGTCCAAAACCACAATTTTCTCCAGGGGAACGGATCTCTGTCATCTGGAGATGTGTTGTAGTTCCAAGAGATTTCCAGGCCCCACCTGGAGGCTGGAAACCTTACCTGCTAATTAGTGTTGCTAACATTTGCTAGCTCAGTTCTTCTATCCTTAACAGCAGTCTGCACACATGTGTTTCCTCAGGCATTACAGACATTAACTACTTTAGCAAAACAATGAAAATTGTGTCATCACCAGTGGCTGCCATTGTGAATGGTCCTTGTTATTTCAAAAATTACACTGAATTTTACATAGGTACATAGGTACATCTTACCTTGTATTGCCTGCGTTTCATAGCAGTTTGATTCTGCTGTTTAAACAATTAATAAGAATTCACATCCCCGAATATAAATGCCTGCCCAGGGAGGACTGACTGCATGCCTCAGATGATGTCGTTTCTATTCCACAAAGGCTTGTGCTATTGTTAGTCTTCAAGGTGCAATAAAATGCCTATTATTTATGTTTATCTTTAAGCAGACAAAACTTGCATCACTTGATCTCTGCTGCCAGGAAAATCTTTACTTTTGGGGATGAACTAATTTTAAAAGATGGCCATCCTCTCACCAGCAATCTGCACTGCTGAAGTTAAAATGTTTTTTAGAGCTAGTCTGGCAGACTGCAAATATCCCGTGATCTAGCATTGGCTGTGAAGAATCTTACTATTAAAATGAAAGGTTTCTGGTTTGGTGCCTGCCGTTAGTGGTTAACCACAGGCTAAGTGTTCTCTTATAGGCAAATTAATTGAGGATCGTTGGGAGAAGCTGCATAAAAACAACTAAAATAATTGATTACAATGTAGGCAATTTAGAACTTAAAGGTTTTTTTTTAAAAAGAACTTAATTGCTTTTCATTAAAATTCTCCACCCCAAAACATTCTTAGTGGGTAGATCACAAAGGGGCCAGAGGAAACTTTGTTCTGTTCTTCTCTCTCTTGCAACACCCCCCCCCCCCCAACATTCCTATCCAGGCAGAATAAATCCTTCAGCAGCATTCTTTATCCATGGCTGTTTGATGTAGTTCCAGCAACTTCAAACACAAGAACCATCCAAACTGCTTAAAGTCGAAATGGCTGAGATTCCACTGTCAAGGGAACGGGGCAATAGCGACAATGCAGCCTGACTATGATGAGTAAGGAAGGCTGGGAGGGAAACGCAGGGAAACAAGCTGGCTATAGAGCCTCCTCAGCCCTCCTGCTTTTCAGGGGACCTTGATGCATCTTTTGTCAATCTGTTACCAACTAAACAAGAGAGGGAACTCCTGAATAGCTCTACTGCTGTGCTCAAAGGAATCAGAGCTCGGCACAAGCTGTACGAGAAAACTTCAAGGAGGTCTTGGTTGATGAAAACAACCGCATGCTGAAGGGTTTGGCGGTGGTTAAAAGTTTCACAGTACTCCTTTTCCATCATTGGAACTGCCTTGTAACTTCCATATGCCTGAATTGTCAGCTCATTTCCCAAGGGTGAGCAACCTACAGGCCCATTCCTTAGGCAATATGCAGGATGATCCTAGTAAATCACACTGATTTCAACCCTAGCATGTGTGTTTATCATGGCAAATTGCCCAAATCTCCAACATGGTGATCTCCAACATGGAGCCTACTAATGAGTTTTCTGGTGGCCACTTCCATCTTTCTCAAAACATATTTTTTCCAAAGCAAAGAGCTGGTCTTGCTTTCCTCTGTCTTTTGGGAGCCGTAAGTGCTTTGAGAAGTGCAGGCGACATCTCCTTTCTTTCTGCAGTGAGCACCCATAACTGAACCAGCTATTTTCATCACAGGAAGAAACTTGGCTTGGACTCTCCCAATATAAGATGACTGGGCCCAGCTTTGTGGCAACCATTTGAAGGTAGCACCCACTCAGGGTTCTCAAAATTCCAAAAGTGCCTATGGGCTCAATAAGGTTGGGGGATCCTGGCCTAGGCCTAGGTTGAAACCAAGGGCCCTGGGGATTAAAAAACAAATGAACCAGACAGACATTTATTTCTGCCATATCTTTTCTGTATGAGGAGTGACTGAACTGACCATCAACTACAGTCACATTCTGTCTGTTGTATATTGAAATGTGAATCAAGGCTATCTTTTTACATGTTAAGCTTGATTCTGTATGTGGCTCTTCAGATGTCACATTTCTGTTGGCTGGTTTCTATGAAACCTTGGTAAGAACCAATCATCTTGTAAATATGTATCAAAGCGGGAACAGTTGTGATTGGACCTTATCTCTGTATTTCTATTGGTCCTTAACTATTTCTGGGAGTGGCTTTGAAGGCCCGGGAGAGTTTAAAAAGGAGCTGTGCTCCACTGTTTGTTGCTGCATTCTGAGTTGGAGTTTGCTGTTACCAATAAAGCTGAATCACTTGCTGAAATCACTTCGTTGTTAAGTTGTCCATACTTAACAATTGGCGACGAGGATGGGATTCTAAAGCGGGTAGGCAGCCCCACTGAACCGACCCAGTAACGGCAGATGAGAACACACACCCGGCCGAGCCGGCTGTAGCTCCACAGGTGGTTATGGACGCTTGACCAATCAAGATGGCCGTCAACCCGGCGTTCGAGGTATTCGACCCGGCAATGGAGGACTGGGACTCTTACCTAGCGCGGTTTGAGTTTCACCTCCAGGCAAACCAGATCGTTGACAAAGTGAGAAAGAAGGCGATGCTCCTGAGCTTCTGCGGCAAGGCCGTCTTCGACATCACTTGATCCCTGGTTGCACCCACCGAACTCAGTGCGGACACATGGGCCGGCATCACGGCCAAGCTCAAGGGCCATTTTTCACCGCAACCATCGAAGATTGCATGCAGGCACGCTTTTTACAAGCGCTTCCAGGGGCCATCGGAGTTGATAGCCGAGTTCGTCACCACCTTGCGAAAGGCGGCCCGGCCTTGCGGGTTCACAGACCTTGAGGAAGCCCTTCTTGACCGCCTGGTGTGTGGCCTTCGGGATGAACGACTTCAGCAGCGTCTCTTCGCCCGCACCGATCTCACATATGCAGTGGCCTACGCCGAGGCCATCGCCGTGGAAGCAGCTGATAGGTCAACTCACGAAGTTCGACAGTGGCCAACCCAGACCAGCAAAGAGCCTGCAGTTCACCAGCAGTCCGCCAGTGAATCTGACAGTGACGCCGATGGCGTGTGCAGAACTCGGGAGACACGCCCACCGCGGACCAGACCGAAGACCACAGTGACGCGTTCCTGTGCCGGCTGTGGCGGTAAGCATGAAAGAGACCTCTATTGGGCAAAAGAACTGATCTGCCACTCCTGTGGCAAACGAGGTCACTTGGCCTGAGTTTGTTGAGCAACCAAGAGATCTCCACTGTCTTCGCGATGTACAGACCCCAGGGTTCGACCCCGAGACAGCAACCAGACATCTGGCTGTCATCAGACCGACACCTGCTGCTGCCCATCGATGGTCCTGACTAATGGGAACAAGCCCAGCTGCAAGATTCACATCACACTTCGGCTAGATGGCATGCCCTGCATGATGGAGGTGGACTCCGGATCATCCGTCATGGTCATCTCCACAGAAATGTGGCAGCGCCTTTTTCTGAGACGAAGCCACTGCCACCTGTCACCCGTGTCAACCCGCCTGACCGATTTCCAGGGACGGCGCATTCCATTGGCAGGACGAGCGACCTTCGAAGTTGAGTTCAAGGATCGGAAGGCCGAGCTGTTTCTCCTGGTTGCAGAGGGTGAGCGAGTCAGCTTGTTAGGTCTTGATTGGTTTGAGGCTTTGGGTATCACTATTACTGGGGTCAACCAGATTAGTGACAATAAATGGAATTCATTGTATAGCGAGTTTCCGGATGTGTTTGGGGAAGGGCTTGGCACATACACCGGGCCTCCGGTTTCGTTTGATTTAGACCCTTCAGTATGTCCAATACGGCTGAAGTATAGGAAGGTTCCGCTCGCTCTTAAAACCAAAATTGAACATGAGTTAGACAAACTGGTGAAACAGGGCATCCTTGAACCAGTGCCCTATGGTAAATGGGAGACCCCCATTGTGACGCCCGTCAAGGCCAATGGTTCAATCCGTCTCTGTGCTGATTATAAGTGTACAGTCAACAAAGCCCTGCAGCCACACTCCTACCCGGTGCCGGTGATCATCCACGTCTTGGCATCACTGGGAGGAGGAAAAGTTTTCACCAAGCTTGACTTAGGTCAAGCTTATCAGCAGTTGCCAGTAGATGATGCAACCGCTGAAGCTCAAACAATTGTGACTCTCAAAGGGGCTATTAAGGTACAGCGACTGCAATTCGGGGTTAATGTCGCCCCAGGTATCTTTCAAGGGCAATGGAGAGGCTCCTGCATGGGCTACTGGGTGTCGTGCCCTATTTCGACAACGTTTTGATTGCAGGCAATGACGATGATGAACTTATGACTCGAGTAAGAGCAGTGTTAGATCGCTTTAAGGGTGTTGGGCTGCGGGTTAAAAAATCTAAATGGGATATTGGTGTGGACAAGGTCGAATTTTTAGGTTTTCTTATCGATGCGAATGGGGTCCACCCCACACTGGACAAGGTTGCAGCCATCAAAAGGGCACCCCCGCCACAGTCCAAGAAGGATCTCCAGTCCTTCCTTGGAATATTAAACTTTTATCACTCCTTCCTGCCACATAAGGCTTCTGTGGCAGAGCCCCTGCACACCCTGTTCCACAAGAATGCCAAGTGGGAGTGGGGCGAGTGGCAGAGGTGAGCCTTCGAAGTGGTCAAGGATCTCCTTTAATCGGACGCAGTACTCACACATTTTGATGAGGGCAAGCTCCTTGTGTTGGCTGCTGACGCGTCCCCTTATGGGGTGGGCGCAGTTCTCAGTCATCTGATGCCTGATGGCACTGAAGCACCCATGGCTTTCTACTCTCGCTCCCTGACCGCCGCGGAGAAAAACTATGCCCAAATTGACAGGGAGGGCCTCGCCCTAATCGCCGGAATTAAAAAATTCCATGACTTTGTATATGGGCGACGGTTCCTCCTTGTAACTGACCATAAACCACTCCTGGGCATATTTTCTCCAGACTGGCAAACACCGAACATTCTGTCACCGCGGATGCTGAGATGGGTGGTTTTCCTCTCAGCATATGACTTCGAATTGGAGCACCGACCGGGGAAGGCTATTGGGCACACCGACGCCCTTAGCTGTTGCCCCGCACCAATGGCTGACTCTGTTGAGGAACCTGAGCTGGACATTTTGGCTCTTGATGAGCTTCCAGAGGCACCAGTTACCTCAAGGGACATTGCTGCTGCGACGGCACAGGACTCTGTGATCGCCCGTGTTTTGAATTGGGCATTGAGGGGGTGGCCGGCGGGAAAGGTTGGTGCGGAATTCAAACCATTCATATCCCACCAAAATGAATTATCAGTAGCAAAGGGATGTCTGCTGTTGGGGAGCCGGGTGGTGGTTCCCTCCAGGCTCAGGGAAAGGGTCCTGGAAGCCTTGCACGCTGGCCACCTCGGGATTGTCCATATGAAGGCCCTCGCATGAGGGTATGTGTGGTGGCCGAACCTGGACGCCGGGATTGAAGTATAGGTTAAGAACTGTATGACGTGCCAACAGTCATGTCCAGAGCCACCTCAGGCACCCACTCAGCCCTGGGAAAGGGTGCGGAGGCCGTGGTCCCGCCTCCATGTTGATTTAGCTGTCCCCTACCATGGACAAATGTTTTTTATATGTGTTGATTCTTTCTCCAAATGGTTGGAGGCTATTCATTTACATTCTACTGGGTCAGGGGCTGTAATTAATGCACTAAGGAAACTCTTTGCAACGCACGGGCTGCCGGACTGTCTGGTCTCCGACAACGGGCCACAGTTCGTGTCAGCTGAGTTCGAGGGCTTCTTGAGGGACAACCTCATCCGCCACGTGACTTCTGCGCTGTTCCACCCAGCCTCCAACGGCCAAGCTGAGCGCATGGTGAGAACGGCAAAGGAGTCACTGGGGCGCCTGACGAGCAGGGACTGGAGCCAGAAACTTGCCTCATTTCTGCTGAGGCAACACATCACCCCATGCTCAGCAATGGGGCAGAGCCCTGCGGAACTTCTAATGGACAGGAAACTGGCCTCTCTGCTTGACCGCCTGCACCCCGACCTCGATCAGTCTCGGCAGCGGTCGGAGCCTTCAGAGCAGGGGAGAGTCTTTGTAGTCAGGGACAGAGTGTTTGCCCGCAACTATGCGGAAGGTCATCGGTGACTACCAGCCGTAGTCACCAGGGTTGCAGGGTCCAGGCTGTATGTGGTCCGGCTTCCCAGTGGATGGGAGATTCGCCGCCACATAGACCAGCTCAGGGAGCATTGGGCGGACTCCAGCGCCGAGTCAGTGCCCGAACCTGAGCTGGTCCCTGAGCAGGAGGGGCCTCCCACCGAAGAGGTGAGTGCTGCAGAAGGGGAATCGGAGTCTGGGCAGACCCCAACTCCAGAGAAGTTACCAGGGCTCCAGAAGTGTGTGCTGCTCCTCCACCATTGGAGCAGAGACCACTGCGCCAGTCAAGCCGAAGCCGCTGTGCCCCCTCCTATCTGAGAGACTATGTATGGCAGGGTAATGCGCCATCTTAGGGGGGAGGAATTGTTGTATATTGAAATGTGAATCAAAGCTATCTTTTTACATGTTAAGCTTGATTCTGTATGTGGCTCTTCAGATGTCGCATTTCTATTGGCTGGTTTCTGTGAAACCTTGGTAAGAACCAATCATCTTGTAAATATGTATCAAAGCGGGAACAGTTGTGATTGGACCTTATCTCTGTATTTCTATTGGTCTTTAACTATTTCTGGGAGTGGCTTTGAAAGCCCGGGAGAGTTTAAAAAGGAGCTGTGCTCCACTGTTTGTTACTGCGTTCTGAGTTGGAGTTTGCTGTTACCAATAAAGCTGAATCACTTGCTGAAATCACTTCATTGTTAAGTTGTCCATACATAACACTGTCAGTAGCCACAGAGGCATCCTCTCCCTCAGAGAGCAAGAGATGGGTCATGCGTGTGATCAATATATCACATTGCTAATTCCTGATATGTCTTTTGGTACACAGCTGCACTGCTGGATGGGTGAAGCACTGAAAGAAATTAAGATAAAGATAAACAAAATGCTGCATACATAGTTCTATCTTATGATCAATTACTACTGCTGTTCTCTTGAATGACAGGAGCCATGAAATTAGGGTTGCCAACATCTGGTTGGGAAATACCTGGAAATTTTGGGGGTGGAATCTGGGGAGAGTTTGGGAAAGGACCTCAGTAGGTTGTAATGCAATAAAGTCCTTCCTCCAAAGCAGCCATTTTCTCCTTTGTAGACAGGATATCACTTATAATTCCAGGGAATCTCCAGGCCATACCTGGAGATTGGTAAATACATGAAGCAAAGCATGTCAATATATAGCATTTTATGCTTTTGGAATGCTTTCTGTTTTTCACATTGATTGTCTGAGGTCTGATTTTCACATGTCAGAGAAAGAGGTGACAATGGTGGGCAGGACTTCCAACTGTAGGATCAGTATCATGGAGGTTCACATTTTGAAGTATCATCTAAGTTTAAAACCCCTCAGCAAACAGAAAACAAGCACAACAAGCAAAGATAGGTAGTAGAAGTGCTGATGTTCTATTCACATGGCATTTATATGTGAAGGAATATTCCAAACTGCTCTGTCACCTGTAGTATGAAGCAGCTCTTGTCATCTGACCAAGCCTGTTGACCATCTCTTCATGTTGGATGGTTAGATCAGCCTCCGCCCACTTCTGGGCTCTTACTGTGGTTGATTCCTCATTATGGAACAGCTTTCCTGATGATGGCTTGAATTCCATGGAGTATTACAGCAGGTAGAGGGGGTGATGATTTTTGTCAATTCTCCCCTTTCTGTGGCAGACTCCTCTATCATCCTGTACCTTCAGGATCCCAGTCTTCTGGACATTTTAGGCTGCAGTGGGAGGGGGGATGTGGGAAAATCATATTTAACACACAGAAATTCTTTCCTTCTGTTATGTATTGAGCCTAAGCTTTTCCTCTAGCTGTACCTAGAATGGGCTGAGCTTGCTTCTCTAGAACAATAGCTCACCTGGATCCAGGATCTGACCAATAGATAAAACAGTGGAACAGCCTATCACTGGCAGTGTGTGTGTTGGTTGTGGTGTTTTGCATGCTTCTTGTCTTATAGTTTGCTGAAATCACTTAATAAACCAGAGCTGATAACTGCAATGCGTCTAGAACCCAGTATTTAACACCTTCTATGGAAATTATCTGCTAGATCCAGCTCTATGTCAGGAAGATACCCGCTCTGTTATAGTTCTATAAAGGCTGAACTCTTCAAGAGGGCTTTTTCAGAATATAGTTAAATTTCTGGGAGGTGTTTCAGTGTTCATAGATGGTTCTTCCTTTGTAGATAGATACTGTTTTAGTTGCATTATTAAATATGTGTTAATTTCCTATTGCAAGGTACCTTGAGCCCATCAGAGAGGAAAGATGGGTTAAAAATGATGTAAATAAATAATTCTATTCTGCCATGTAAGTCTGCAGCATGTGTAAACCAAGCCTCACTATTTCAGCTAACCTTATATGAAGCTCCATTGTGACTGCAAGTTTAGAAAGCTGTCTCTAACAATTAGTGGCTGGTGAATTCATGGCCAAAGAGACAGTGGAGCCAGATGGACTTCCCGTCTAATTACTCTCATTCCTAGTCTGAGGTGTGTTGTCTCAGCCTGCAGATTGGGTTGTAAATGTGCATTGTGGATCAGACAAAGATGGCACAAACAGTAGGAACATAAATCAGGAGGAAAAGCAAACTGAAAGAAAATGAAAAGAGGGGTGTAATTATGCCCAAAATGTTGTAGGGTTTTGAGCACAAACAGCAGAGAGCAAAGAGAGTCTGGGGCATTGATGCTCTGTATTCTTGGTGCTTGGGGGGCACAGTGGGAAGGCTTCTGAAGTTCTGGCACTGCTGGTGGACCTCCTGATGGAACTTGGGTTTTGGCCACTTTGTGACTCGGAGTGTTGGACTGGATAGGCCTATATGGCTTATGTTCTTAAATAAGTTCAAATACTTTTGTTTGCTATATGAAAAATGGCCACAGATGGAACAAACTTGAAACCAATGGCTCTCTTCAGATGGAAAGTACAGATTTAGATTTTATATATTTAGATATTTGTAGACAGATGACCCTAAGTGGATTACAACATCATTCCCCCATTAGCCATTTTATCCTCATTACTATTAACTCTTTATGGGACAGGATACCATTCCTGTTTTACTGCTTCCAGTAAAAATGAACGTCCCACTGCCCTGCATCTTCAGGTACCCTCTGGGCTGCTGTCTGCACTGCTTTTTGGACTGGATGTACTCTGTCCACACAACTATCTTTTTTTGCCCCAATAACTGCTGGGCGTTTCCAGATTCACTAGTGAGGAAAGGTCCTGGTGACTAGTTTTTCTGTTCATCCTTCATGGGTTCAAGTCCAACCATAAGGGAAGCTGTGTTTTTCAGTAGTAGGCCTTATGACACTTTTACAGCAGTTTTGCCACACTGTAAGCCAGCAAGCTACACACTGTTCTCTGCAGTAGCCAGTTGCTGCTTTTCACCAAAAGGTTGCCATATTCAAGTTCCCCAAATATGAGTAACCAATTTTTCATATTCTGCAAACTGATTACTAATTATTCAGCTCAAGCCCATTACTTATTGTGCTATCTACCAGTTGCTCTGCATCTCCTCTGGTAACTACTACAAAAACATTTGGGAAGAATGCATCTTGCTTAAAAGGAAAATAATCTCAGATCTATCATTTTTGTTTAGATTTTCAGATAAGTCGAATGATTTCTGGTCCCCACGGCTTCCAAAGACAAAAGCACTTGACAGGCCAGACCTATTTATTTACTTCATATACCCTACCTGTCTTCTGAAAGTGGCTTACATTGTTTTCCTTGCCTCAATTTTCCCCCCACAACAACTCTGTGAATTAGGTTAGGCTGATAATATGTGGTCACCCAATTCACTATCTCCATCCACTAAGTAATGCTATCCCATTGGTCCCTAGTGCACTATCTAACATTCTTTTCCAGTTTTGAAAATACAATGATCACTTTGTTTTACTGCTGCTCTCAGTAATACAGATAGACCTGGGGAAAGGACTGATAAGCACTGGGGTTTTAGTGAAGAAATCTAGGGTTTTATTCTCAAGTGAGCATAAGCAAAATAAAACTACTTTTCTTTAGTGTGTATCAGCAGACACTGCAAGTGAGGAGAATGGGCTGCTTGAACCCCCCACCCCCAATTTGCTCCCAAAAGTTCTGAATGCCCCATAAATTTGTAAACATTTCCCTGGGAAGTTCTACAGCCCCATTAAGAATCACTGAGATACACACACACAAAGATAGGTGCCCTTATAGCCTACACACACACAACATGTGCATGGACATGGCCAATGTGTGTATCAAGGAAATGGAACAGCAATCAAGTATGCAGGACCTGCCAACCATCTACATGCATTTGCCATATGAGGGAACAGTATCTATGCCATTCACATTGTATATATCCTAATTACAGGGCATGTTACAATATATGGCCCTTTCCAAGCCTCTATCATGTACTTGTTTATTTCGGAAAGCATACGCCTGTTTAAGAATTACAGCAACATGTTATGTTGAGAATTCTGAAGGCTATCCTGCCTACAAGCAGAAAATTTTTTTAAGAGAGAAAGAGACTCCATTTTTCACATTAGTATTTTTTGGAATAATTTGGAAATTCGCAAGAAGGGTTGAAATACTTTCCCAGTTTCATACCTGTCCACCGTGGTTATGACTAGAACAATGGGAAGGCAGAATGAGCCTTTCCCCAGTGCTTAAATTAAGCAGAAAACTGTTTTTTGACTTATAACACTGGATGTAAAAGATGTAGAGACTTTTTTAAAAAAGAGCAAGCTGGGAGCTGGGCCATTTAATAGTTCAAACAGGTATAGGGTGGCATACCCAAGTTCCAGGAGAAACTGGGAAGTATGGCAACCATAACACAGGAGGTGTTAGGTCCAAATGACAAACAAGAATAAACTATGTTTAGCTATTGATCCCAAAAATCTAAGTTTTGCTCTAGACCTTCCAGATAACATTTTTTAATCATTCCCTGTTAAGCACAGAGATATCTCAGATGGTGTCGCTATCCACAACACAATAGGAATGTCCTATTGCCAGTGCTTGTGGGCAAAGGGAAGGTGATAGTCTCTAATTCATAATTTGCATTGTAGTACCTTTTATGAAGGGGGGTGGGAACCTCAAATAGACGAGCCCTAAATAAACTTCTCAGAACTGCTGTAGTCACAAATACCTAGTTTAAGACCTTGTTGAAAACTGAATAGGTTGTACTTGTTATATGTGGTTAGACCAGGTCATTAACATTAACATTGTTCACCATAGTAAATATATTGCAAGCTTCTCTCATTTTGTTCGTGGTTTAGCCATCACAATTTCCAGGCTCTAGTGAAAAGATTTACTATACAACTTAATGCCTTTCAGCTGTCAGTCAGATAAAAGAGATCCCTAGAACAAACTGCCAATGAAAAGAACCAACACTCATCCAAGAGCAGCTTGGCTAAGAGTGGGAGCCCCAGTTTGGCAGAAGGTTCAGGAGAGATCACATAATGCTCTTTGATCCATCCCTGGTACCCAGCAAAATACAACTTGAACCCTTATGACCTTCATACCTACTTCCTATATACTACAGTATTTTGGCATGGCACTTTGGTTTTAAAATTTTTATAGATTTGTTTTTGTTCTTGGGTTATACTCATTAATTGCACCCAACACTGGGAAGCTAAACTGTGCATATGAATCATGAAGATAACAATTTTATTTATGCTGGATCAAGCTTACTGAAGAGGAAGTCACTCCATTCATTTTACATTACTATATGTATAATTTATTCTCTGTACACAGCCTCAGGTAAAAGAGTCAACCTACTCAATATAGGGGATGGCAAAACTCCCTTGAGGCCATTTAGCAGCATGACCTGAGGAAAACCCTTTCCCAGCACTAAATCAGGCAGTAGACCTTGAGCAAAACACATTTGAAGGATGTGTAGCTGAATGGTAGAGCATTTGCTTTGCTTGCACAAGGTTCCAACTCAAACCCTAGCATCTCCAGTTAAATCAGGTAGTAAGTTATGTGAAAGACCTCTGCTTGAGACCCTGTTAATCACAGAAGAAAATGTTGACCTAATCAATGGTCAGTATTGACCTAATCGATGGTCTGATTCAGTATGAGGCAAAGTGATGTGTCGATGACATATTATGCTTATTGGATAGTTATCCCACCTTTCATCCATCATGTAACTCAAGGCAGCATATATTGGGACCCCTAGGCAGTCTTCAGTCTCTGAACACTGACTGAACTAAAATCTGCTGAGCTTTAGTAAGGTTACTGGAACCATCTGCAATCATACCCTGGGATCCAGGTTAGATGTGGGGTTTTTTTTACTTTTTGTGCAGCACTGGCATCCTTACCAAGGAACTGTTACATACTCTAAATAACAACGGGGAAAATAAGTTTAGTGAGAAGAATGAAGCTGATGATGTGCTTTAAGAGCTAGCAAGATATCTCCTCATTGCATGTTCCCATGGATTTCTGTGTGACATTTTGCTGTGCCATAAAATTCTGCAATGAGATGTTCCCAGAGTGCCAGTATCTCTTTTGTGTTATATTTGTCTGTTTGAATTTAATTATTTACCTCTGCCTTCTCTAATTAAAAAAGAACCTCAGAAGGCTGCATAAGGAACAAATAACCTTTGTTACAAAAGCAAGGACAATCGAAAACAAATGTCACAATGTGCTGGGTTTAAAGGTTGTGTTGGGATTGTGCATCTCTGTTATCTGTCCTATTGGAACATCACTGTAAGAACATTTGAAACAAGTAGGTAAAGTTCGGAGTTTAAATTTCATTCTCTTTAAATTAGGATGTTTTTAATCCATTTAACAAGTGAACATTTGTCTAAATATTTAATAAACTCAGTGCACTTGCCTTGTATTTTCTCTGCTTAATGGATCTCCGTCTTTGATTTAGCTGTTTGTTTTTTCATTTGCTGCCAGAGAAAATTGATTGGTACTTCTCAGGCAAAACAGTCATCTGAATGATCAAAAGAAGTTTCAGTCTAAATACAAAGCAACAAACTGTTTCTGATTGTTCCTGAAATCCTCAAGATATTGTGCAGGCCTAACATTACTGGTCTCTTTTTTTGTCTGTGTGTGGCCTCAAGATACACTCAACAGGTTTTGATGGAAACATATCACCAACAAAACGTGCAGACCTGAGGAATTTGTTACTCCAGTACCTAATACTTTTCTGAACAGCCTGCATGATCTTTTGGGGTTTTCCCTTCATGCATGTCCTATGTTTTTCATGTACCTAACATAATTAAATGACATGGTATGAGGTATGCAGGTATATAATACTTTATGGTGCACATTGTTTAAAGGGGGAGGTGAAGGTGGCCCCCAGCTATCCAATCCAAAAAAATAACATTTAACCATTATCATATGAACCCTGACATTCATTTCAAAATACTTTAATATCCTTCACAAACACTTCGGGATAAATTGCAAGCTGCAGTGCATGGATTTAAATCTTGATGCTTAAATCTTGATGGTTTAAAATGGCAATCTATTTGTTCTAGAGCATTGCTGCTGAAATCAATGAAACTACGTTGGTGTACAAGGTTTTAGAATTTCTGCCTCTATTGAAATACAACCTGAGTTTTTGAAACAATCCTATAGATTTCTGTGATGTTCCCAGAAGGGCAAGACTAAGACCAGCTGCTTAGAAATGTCATTGAAATATATGCCAGGGTACCCACAAATAAATGCACTCTCTAAGTGTTTTTTTTTTCACCCAGCCTGCTGTTATTTTTAGTAATCAACCTAACTTGCAAGTAAGCTTACAATGGGGTCACCCAAGCATCCAGGGGAGCTGGAAGAACTTTCGCCCACCCTTGTCTCAGCAATCAAAGATAGGAGCAAGGCCTTTCTAGGCAAATGACTCTGTTAAAGCCTCTGGCTGCATCTTGGCAGACTTCTGCATCCTTATGGTGAGAACCATGGAACGTATTTACAGCAATTTAACTCCTTTGCATTCTAAGTTGGACCATCTAATCTGCCAAAGCTGGAGCCACAAAAAAGTAGCAGAGGAAAAAAATCCTTGCAAACCAACATCCCTCTTTTGGACTGGATCCCCTCAGGATACCACTACCAGCTTCAACTTTAATTTAGGGTAAGCATCTTCCTGGCATTTGTTATTACAAATTGTTATTATAATCACACAAAATATGTTTAACAGTCTGCAACTTTAGGGGCCACACTCCATCCTGGCACACAAAACCTCTCACAGTGAGGCATCTAAAGTCTCTTTCGTTGATTAAGCATGTTGACCTGATAGTCATGGAGGTCATGTGCCTGAATTGGAGTGGTATGGGGGTAGGGATCCAATTATCGGCCTTCGATGGGGTGCCATTGGTGCCAGTGCTGAGGATCCGGAGTCTGGGAGTGCTCCTGGATGCTTCCTTAACAATGGAGGCCCAGGTAGCAGCCACTGCCAAGGCAGCCTTTTATCATCTCTGGCTGATCAGGCAGTTGGTTTCCTTCCTCAAACGCAATGATCTGGCATTGGTGATCCATGCAATGGTCACCTCAAGATTGGACTACTGCAATGCTGTCTACATGGGGCTGCCCTTGGTGCAACTCCAGAAGCTGCAGCTGGTGCAAAATGTGGCGGCCAAGCTGTTGATGGGTCTCACTATGTGGGAACACATCCAGCACGTGCTAAAGGCATTGTACTGGCTGCCAATAGTATTCCGGATTCACTTCAAGGTGCTGTTTTTGATCTTTATGGTCAGGGACCTGTCTATCTGAGGGTCCACCTTTTCCTGCATGTTCCCCAGAGAGCACTTCGATCAGGACTCCAAAACAACCTGGCCCTCCCTGGTCCAAAGGAGGCCAGATTGACATCAACTAGGACCAGGGCGTTTTCTTTAGTAGCCCTGGCTTACTGGATCGAGCTCCCTGGTGAGATCAGGCCCCTGCGAGACCTCTCACAATTCCATAGGGCCATGAAAATGGAGCTTTTCCAGCAGGCCTTCCGATAACCTCTGGGCTGACCTAGAGTTGAAGCTTCCCAGAGTGGTAGTACAGTTGACAGCATGTGAACCACCATCAAAATAATGGTTTTAAATTGTATTATGCAGTGTTTTAGATTTTTTTGTATTGAATATATATTGTTTTACTGGTTTTATGTGAGCCGCCCTGAGCCTGCTTTAGTGGGGAGGGCGGGGTAAAAAACTAAATAATAAATAAAAAAATAAAATAAATAAAAATATTGGTAGAGTGGCTGAATAACTCCAACCAAGTACAAAAAATCCTGTTATCTTTTGGCTGTGCAAAAATTCCACAGCTTATGAGCACAAAAGCTTTTCTCAAGACCAAAGTTTTTCCCACAAGAGTTTTTCAGAATACTACAGTAGTCCCGTTATTTCCCCCATCTTCTACAGCTGCACTGATTAGGCCAACAACTCTCTCCAGCGATGCCTCTAATCCCACCAATGATAACTATAACACATTAAATAAAACCATGCTGAATGACCTGACCAACCAGAAAGACCCCGTTGAGACATCTGGCTCACTGGGAGAGTACCTGGTGGGACATCTTGCCTGGGAAGAAGACCTCCTGTCTTCTTACAAAAACCTGACAGCACATGAACAACAATCAATTACAGCCAGGTTGGAGGAACTGAGAACATGCCTTTTGTCCAATCAGAACAAAGGTGAGGAGCAACCGACTTCAACTCCATCATAAGATCTATCTAATGTGACTTCACCTCCTTCCTCCCCACAGTCGTGGAGGTAGAGATCCATCTTCACACGGCCCCAGGACCAGTCAGTGCAGCTCAGTGCAGCCCAGTGTCTCTAATCCTAACCCACCCACTTCTGGAACAAATTTTGGTCTGAACAACAACAATGGCTGTATCAGCTTCGATATAAATAAATCTTTGGAGCAGCTGATAGAGATTGATTGACGGTCAATTAAACCCCAGCCCTCATCCATGAAGTTGTTATCCTGGAATATTGCTGGATGGAACATGATTTTTGCTCCTATCTAAAGCAATTCAAGATAATTTTTCTCTAAGAAACTTGGACAGAATCTACACTCTTCCTTGAAGGAGTCTCAATACACTCCTTGCCCGGGTTCAAGAACAATCCTCAGAGTTGTTTCCAAGTGGGTTTAACCCTTTTGTTCTCCCAACATTTTAAATTCAAACTGTTGGAATTGCCTGCTTAGCTGCCCATGCTTTTCATTTTAGCCTTCAGGATTTTGCTTTTATTGCTGTTAAAGTTTATTTACCTCCTATGCCTGACAAACTGTCCCTATGATCTCTTTGGGACCGTTTGGCTTCATACCTTGAACAATGGTAGGTATTATCCTACTTGGTGATTTTAAGGCCAGAATTGGTAAAAATGACCACGACCTTCTGGCTACTCTGAATTTAGATCCTAATGACTTCCTCCCAAACTTTTTTAGCTTTGTTAGGTCTTCCAAATATTTCCATATTAATCAGACAGGCATACTTCTTACTAAATTTTGTATGCAATTTGATAAATTGATTCTGAATAGGTCTCATGATGGCGATATCTTTGAGGAATTTACCTTTGCATCCACCAGAGGTTGCAGTGTACTGGACTACGTTTTAATCCCCTCATCCTTTAAAGCTAATTTAGAGCTCTTTTATAGATCCCTGTACCGAGACCGATCATTTTCCTCTTGTTTTTTCAATCATTCCTCAGATACACTTTGAATCTGATTTGGCCCCTCCAGTTGATAATGTGCTCCCTGAGTTTCTCCCTGGATCTATCAGGTCACATAATCTCTCAGAGAGAGCCCAGCTACTGATTACCAATCCTATAGAAGTTATATTCTTATATGACACTTTAGTTTTGAACTTTATTTCT
The DNA here is from genome assembly GCA_029375565.1 of Gekko gecko. Lineage (NCBI taxonomy): Eukaryota > Metazoa > Chordata > Lepidosauria > Squamata > Gekkonidae > Gekko > Gekko gecko. Next base: position 93,514,737 of record JAPDNY010000005.1, on the reverse strand, counting down.
TTACTCAGTCCTGCCCCCAAGTATAACACATGGTACAATGGAGAATGTTTACACCTGAAGTCCACTCTTTGCTCCATTTATCATTGTTTTCAGAGCCAGAAAAAGTCTTCCTTATTGAAGGAATATTTCACTGTTAAACAACAGTTATCAGACCTAGTCAAGGTCAAGAGGCTCCAGTATGCCAGAGACCAGGGGAAAGTGTTGATCAAGGCAGTCAGGTCAAATGAATGTGGGAAATTTTGGGCCTTAATCTCAGATGTCTCGTGGGCGAAACTAATCTCATCATCATCAATCCCATCCCAAATCTGGTTTTCATATTTTCTAAATCTTTTCAATGAAGATGGTGTTAATTTTACCAATTCTACTGAATTTGATATCCCTGTGATGCCTGAGTGGCTACCTGTGTCACCTGAGGATATCATTACTTTGATCACACATTTTAAATCAAAAAAGCCCCCAGGCCCTGACACAGTTACTCCAGAACTATTGAAGTCCCACCCTGATTGATGGGTCCCCTGTTTGCTGTCTTGTTTACCATGATAAGTAGCACAGGAATAATGCCACAGTCATGGACAAACGCAATCATCATCCTCATTTTTAAAAGGGCGATCCTTCTTCACCTGATAATTACAGACCAATTAGTCTTTCAATAGTAGTTGGCAAGCTTTATGCCAAACATCTTATAACCAAATTAGAAGGATGGATGATTGACCACAATATACTAGACTCAGAACAAATAGGGTTTCATTGTGGAAAGTCTACACTGGATCACTGTATATTATCTAGTTGCCCAATACAGTGGAAAACCTGGTAAAAAGTTTTTCGCTGCCCTTCTGGACCTTAAAGTGGCGTTTGACTCAATCCCAAGAGATCTCTTGTGGAATAAGATGGCCAGAATGAATATGGAGCCCAGATTACTTTTTTTACTTAAAAAACCTTTGTACAGACACTAGCTGTCAGGTCAAATTCAATTGCCACGGAAATCTAACTTCAAAAATCCCAATCGATAAAGGCATAAAATAGGGTTGCATCCTTGCCCTCTCACTGTTTAACCTGTTTCTAATGACCTGGCCCCAGTTTTGCTGAAATTGATGGATACTTCCCCAAAATTGATCAACACCATATTCCAGTTCTTGTATATGCGAAAGACGCTGTTTTACTTTCATGTTCCCGAATTGGACTGGGACATCTTTTATATCAATGTTTGACTTACTGCAATAATAACAGGCTAAGTCTGAATCACAGGAAAACAAAGATCTTAGTTTTTGGTAAACCCTGGAAACAGTTTGAGAAGGCTAAATCCTTCAAATATTTGGGGATCAACTTCTATTACAATGGGAGCTGGGCTACACACTGTAAATGTGCCTCCAATTTAGCAAGGAATAGTACTACTGCCGTTGCCTGTTTTTTCTATTTGAAAGGCAATAGGTATGTTCCCATGGCTTTAAAAGCCTTTAATGCAGAATCCAGCCCACAATTTCTCTATGGAGCTCCCATATGGATAAGTACAATCAATCAATCTGCTGAGGGGCTACAGTCTTTTTTTCTACAGAAAATCCTTGGTCCTCCTGTGTTCCATACGCTGCGATTTGTCTTGAAATCAGCCAGATGTTCCTAGAAACTTGGGCCTGGCTTTTGACAATAAAATTTTGGCTTTGCCTTTTGTTTAATTCTGATTCAAATTCTTTTACTTTCTTAATGCTGACAGATTATCATGAAACCAACTGGTTGAAATTAGTCCTCAACAAAATTAGGACCTCTAGATTCACTTTACTTATCATCTGCCTCAGCAACATTTCAGATAATTAAACACAGGCAGTTAGATATCCAATTTCAGCGCTTGACCAAGGCAGCTAGGAAAACTTGCTCTCCAATTCATCTGGGATTATCTCTGATACCTGACCAGATAGCCTCTTATTTCTGTTCTTTAATTGATCTCCATCAAAGAAGGGCATTTCTGTTGGCCAGATTCAACATATTGCCATCAGTCATCTTCTCTGGAAGATGTAAAAAAAATCCTCTATGGATTTAGACAATGCCCCTGTAGCCTGGATGCTATTGAATCCATTTCTCATGTTCTGTTAAATTGTCCATTACACATTAAGATCTGAGAAAAACTTCTGAACTCCCTTCTCTGTACATGGTGTCGCCTCCCTGACAGTGTTGTGGTTACTTTCTGAATACAACTTCTTGACACAACTTATAGTTACTTTCTGGACACTTTTCATAACCTCTAATGCGGCCTGTTTTCTCCAGTCTGTAATTCGAATCAGGGGAGCTATTAACTAATCTATTTCATTTTGTTTGGCCTTATGATTGCTTTGTTACCCGATGTATTTTTAATTTTTTTAATGCATTCTCATCTTTGACATGCCAATAAAGGTTGTCTGTCTGTCTAAATGCACTCAGATTACATTGAGTACAGGTTGCAATGCTAAAGTCTCTTACAATATAGTTTCACTGATTTCATTAGACAGTGCTATAAGAGAACATAAGAACATAAGAGAAGCCAATGTTGAATCAGGCCAATGGCCCATCTAGTCCAACACTCTGTCATACAGCGGCCAAAATATACCAGGTGCCATCAGGAGGTCCAGCAGTGGGGCCAGGACACTAGAAGCCCTCCCACTGCTGCCCCCTCCAGCACCAAGAATAGAGTGCATCACCTGCCCCAGACTGAGAGTTCCCATCTATACCCTGTGGCTAATAGCCACTGATGGACTTCTGCTCCATATGTTTCTCTAATTCCCTCTTGAAACTGTCCATGCTTGTAGCTGCCACCACCTCCTGTGGCAGTGAATTCCATATGTTAATCACTCTTTGGGTGAAGAAGTATTTCCTTTTATCTGTTCTAACCCGACTGCTCAGCAATTTCATGGAGTGCCCATGAGTTCTTGTATTGTGAGAAAGGGAGAAAAGTACTTCTTTCTCAACCTGCCCAATCCCATTCATAATCTTATAAACCTCGATCATGTCACCCCTCAGCCGTTGTTTCTCCAAGCTGAAGAGCCCCAAGCATTTTAACCTTTCTTCGTAGGGAAGGTGTTCCAACCCTCCTATCATTCTAGTTGCCCTTCTCTGCACTTTTTCCAATGCTATAATATCCTTTTTGAGATGTGGTGACCAGAACTGTACACAGTATTCCAAATGAGGTTGCACCAATGATTTATACAGGGGCATGATGATACTGGCTGATTTGTTTTCAATTCCCTTCCTAATAATCCCCAGCATAGCATTGGCCTTATTTATTGCAGCTACACACTGTGTAGACATTTTCATTGAGTTATCCACTACGACTCCAAGATCTCTCTCTTGGTCTGTCTCTGCCAGTTCAGACCCCATCAACGTGTATTTATATTTAGGATTTTTGGCTCCAATGTGCATCACTTTGCACTTGGCCACATTGAACCCCATTTGCCACGTTGACGCCCACTCACCCATCCTCGACAGATCCCTTTGGAGTGTCTCACAATCCTCCCTGGTTTTCACCACCCGGAACAACTTCGTGTCATCTGCAAATTTAGCCACTTCAATGCTTACTCCCAATTCCAAATCATTAATAAACAAGTTAAAAAGCATCGGACCGAGTACTGATCCCTGTGGTACCCCACTGCTTACCACCCTCCACTGGGAAAGTTTCCCATTTATACTCACTCTCTGTTTTCTATTTATAAGCCAGTTTTTGATCCACAAGAGGACTTGTCCTTTTATCCCATGACTATTGAGCTTACTCATTTTATCCCATGACTATTGAGCTATCCTATACCCTTCTAAACCCATTGACTTTAATGGACTTAGAAGGGTGTAACTCTTGCCCTGTCAGTGTATTTGTTGGATCCTGTGTATATCTATCTATCTATCTATCTATCTATCTATCTATCTATCTATCTATCTATCTATCTATCTATCTATCTATCTATCCATCCATCCATCCATCCATCCATCCATCCATCCATCCATCCATCCATCCATCCATCTACCTACCTACCTACCTACCTACCTACCTACCTATCATCTATTTATTTATTTATTGCATTAGATTTTATACCACGCTCCCCGTCAGGACAGGGCTTAGGATGGTGTACAACATAATAGATTCATATCACACATAGTTAAAACAATTTAAAACAACAAAAACAGTGTAGCCTAAAAGACAGCACTAAAATTCAGTGGCACTTATTCCCAAGTAAAACTGTAAGAGATTGTAACTTCATGTGTTTAAATCTACCTAGTCTTGCAAATATAATATACTCGGCTAGTAACTTTTACAACAGTATCTATGTAGAACAACTTAAGTTCATGATACTACAATACCCTATAGAAAATTTGCACACATGAAGTTTTATTTAGATTTTGAGTTGTCAGATTTTTGGAACATTATAAATCCTTCCTTATATATAATTGCATTTTGGTCATACCTTATATGGCCAAAATGCGCGCCGGAATCAGTTGGCCGAGGGACCTGCCAGTCAGATAGGGGGTCCCTCGCCACTGGCTGCATTGGGTCCCTGCGCGGCTGCAGACCCGCCCAGCACGCGCCATAGGGCCTCATGCCCCCATTCTCACGCCGGACGCCGGCAGGGATGGCTGCTCTGGCGACAGCCCACCCCACGACCCGGACCTCTGCTCGCCGGCAGACTCGCCTGGAGAGAGGCAGCGGCCGCTTCCTCCGCCGTGCGCAAGGATTCGCCCTCCAGCCCGGCACATCCTCCCTGCTACACCCGCGCCTCAGGAGGAGCCACGCCCGCTTCCTCCGCCGTCCGGGCAGATTCGCCCTCCAGGCCGACGGGCCCGCCCTGCTGCGGACGCGCCTGAAAAGAGGCGCCTCCCACTTCCTCCACGGCCGCACGAGCAACAGGCTCCCGCCGACGCCAAGGCTGCCTCACACAGGTAGCCCTCAGGGAGCTCGACGACCGTGCCGGCTACTGGCCCCTACCGCGGCCCACAGCCACAAAAATGCCTCCTTCTCATGCCTCTCCAGCACTGGAGAGGCGCGCCGCCAACGCTGCATCCCAGGAGGGCGCGGGGGGGCCTTCACCCACCAAACGGCTAGGGCCCGTTGCATCGCACCACGCAATGGGCTTGGTCGCTAGTATCATAATAAAACAGATTAAAGTAAGGCACAATTAAATTTGGTGTGTTCTGCAAAGCCTTCCTATAATCTACTAGAATAATACTGTCCTATAATCTATTAGAATAATACTGTTGTTGAAGTTTTGTGCTTTCTACAGTGCTTTGAGCAGTTATTCCCCAGTGTTAAATAGTGTTTATAATGAGATATATGGAAGGAATAGGTTTTGGGTTAAACAATAGGATTGACTTCTTAAACAAAAGTTAACAATTTTTTTCATAAAACAGTTTGGACCACCTTCTTGATACTTATTGCCAAATGAGTGACTGAAGTGTTATCAGGACTATCTTGTGGCTGTCTGCTGAATTCACACAGTGATTTAATTCTCTTGTAGTAGCCACTAGGAGCTGAAATACTAGAGTTGATAATGTATTATACTGCTGAGTAATTTTAATCAGTGGAGAAACCATACCCCCATGTTCTGTTGCATTTGATCAGTTTATGGTGTATAGGCTGTAATTATCATTGGTATCTCATCAGCTGTTACCACCTGTACTTGTGAAGGTTAGTCATAAATGGTATAGTTTTCCTTGGACATACCCAAAGAAAGATTACACAAGAATCTAGTGAATACTTTTGTTATAGTATGTCCTATAGTGGCTTAATAGCGGTTCCCAGGTGTTATTTACCTCTATGCCATGAAAAGCTTCATCTGCCCTCTTCCACACACTATTAACTCTCTATTAAAGGAACAGAACATTTTTATTCAGGTCTCTTGGCTGCCCTAGGTGGTTTCAGGACAATGTGCAGTTGTGCACCTCTGTGTGGCAACCAGTGCTCCCTCTAAGCTGTTCACATGAGTGGCCACTCATTAACACAGGAAGCCCCACTCAGCAGCAATCTAGGGCCGTGCAGGGTCTTGCACTGCCCATTGCCCATTTTGAGATTACAGCAGTTATATTCTGCTCAGGATGTGAACTGTTCCACTCAGTAGGGGGGGGGAATTAGAGGGAACACTGGTAGCAAAAATGCTTGAATGATACAGTTGACATGGAGTTTAGGGAGTGCACAGTAAATGTGGTCAAGACGGCTGGAAAGTGAGGGCTCTATTATAAAGAAATACTCTGACCCTCAGTCTGATTAAAGTTAATAATGACAACCGGCATAATCCTTAGCATGTCTTTTCTGAGCCACTGTGTTCGGACAGGCAAAGATGCAGTGGTTTACAGCTTAAATCATATAGAAAGCAGTGATACATAACTTGTTCAGCTAAACTCAGTGGGATAAGCAGTCCAGTAATATTAATGCTTTGGAGTGTAAAGGTATGGGAAGCTCTCTTCTATCCTATAAAGTGCCACACCTTTGAAGGTGCTTTTGAATGAACAACAAAAATATAATAGTAATAAGTGCTTGGAAGTAAGCGCCATTGACTTCAGTGGCATAATGTACTTATTCTAATGTAAGACTGTGTCTACTTACCTGGGAATATGCCCTATTAGATTCAGTATTATTTACTGCATAGGATCAGGCTGTTGTAGCCCAGCTCCATTAGTTTTAACTCAGAAGTATGTGCACCCAAGTAAATATGCATAGAATTTCAATCTTAATAGTGACTCCTTACAGTTGGATTGGGAACTCTGTCCAGTAATACGAGAAACAGAAGATGGATGCTTTCATTGCACAGATGTAAATACTTTTCATGTAGTTTTAATATCAAAAGCTTTAACACTGAAAAGTTTGCCTTATAGCATCTGTTCGAGGCTAAGCCTGGCAACTCATCAGTTACAAAAGAGAACAAGACATTAAAATAAACAGAAAAAGCTGCTGGATAATCATGATTCATAACAAACTGGAGCACCAAGTACAAGATGCTTACACAGTAGCCAAGACTGTTACATAAAATTTTGCAGCCAACTCTCTGAGAATGGAAAGAAATGCCAAGCTTATATTCAATCAGGGTCAACAAATTAGGAACCAAAACTGTAAAGGCTGAATTTCTAAAATATATAAAATATTGCTTTCTAAAGACAGAAAACCTTCTATATGGTATCAGAAAAAGTGGCAAGAAGACTGTAAGCTCAATTGTTTTGATTCTCAGTGGGGAAAAAATTGGGAATCCAAAATTTTATTAACAAAACTGATTAATATAAAAATATTATCATATAAAATTATGGCTTAATGGTACATAACACCATTAAAATCACATTATATCAGCCCTAGCCATCAACCCTTGTGTTGGAAACATTGAGGATCTGTGGGGTCATTCATACACTGTTGTTGGGACTGCCCAAGGGTAGGAAATTACTGAGAGAAAATCATAATACAGATTAGAAATATTACAGGCTATACTATTCCTTTATGCCCAGAAACAATTTTCTTAAACCTTTGGGAAGACTCAGATATCCCTCCCTCTAGAAAACACCTAATCTCTATCCTTCTCATGGCAGCTAAAGCTCTTCTGGCTTCTAAATGGAAAACAAAAGAATTACCTTTAACTTTGCAGTGGTATACTGAGCTTTGGGATTTCTTCATCATGGAGAAAATCTCTGATCAGCTTCAATCCATAGATAATCCACTTTACCAACCTACAACCCTTGAATTTTGGCTCCCCTTTCTAAAGTATGAAGCTAAAGAAAATGACCCAGATGTCTCTGTTCCAACAGCATATTTCTTTTTAGCATTGATCTAAAAGATTCATCAATAAAAAGGTTATAATATAAAGCTCGAATTGTACTTTGACAGATGTATGAAGTAGATACATTAACATTTTTTGCTTCTCTCTCTTGTCAAACTATCAGTCTATGGCCGAGGACAGACTGGCAATTTGCCGCGGGATGGGACCCGGGCTGACAACGACTCAATATCGGATTAAATGGAATGTTCACACAGGCACATCTGCCTGGCGTCCCCCACCCGTAGCCTACCGGTGCTCTCGCGCTTCACTGCCGGATTAAAAAAAACACCTGATAAAAGCCGACGCAAATCTTGAAAGCCTGCGTTTGTCGCGCGTTTCTCCGCTTCCGGGGAGTCTGAACGCGCAGCTGAAAAGCCGGGAGCAACCCGCGTTGGGCATGAGGCAGCAGCGGTGTGATTGGCTGCGCTCCACTCCACTGCCCAATGCGGTGCCGGCGTTGCAGGGCAAAAAAAAAATCGCCAAAATGCGCTTATGCGCATGAGCGCATGAGCGCATGAGCGCTCATGCGCACATACACCCACAGCCGAAATAATGGGGAAACAGTGAATATAGCGCGCCTCTGGCGCGGCAGTCTGAACGCTCCCGCGCGCCTCCGTCCAGTATCTTCCAGCAGAGGCCCCCGCTGTGTGGACGGGAAAACCCGGTATCGTTTACTCTGCGTTTTTTTTGCCGTGACTCGATACCGGGGCAAATTGCCAGTCTGTCCTGGGCCTATGTTTAATGTTTAATATTTTATTGAATCATATTAATGTACTGGATTCTTTACATTATGTAAAAACTAAAATAAAAAGTTTTTAAAAGATCAGGGTCAAGTGTTAAGTAGCCCTGTGATAGCTTCCATGTTATTGTCTCTAGCATCAAATGCACAGCACAGTAAACTGTGTGTGTGTGGGGGGATGACAATCCATTGTGACTCAGTTCAAATCAATATATCTAATTCCGAGCATGGTCCCAGAGTGTGAATCAAAAGATCTGCACAGTGAGGCCATGTACAGGTCAGAGGATTTTTCCAAGCAAAAATGGAGGCACCCTCATGTTTGCAGAAAAATCCTACAACAAAGAGTTTTTTTAAAAAACAAACAAACACCCCAACTTCAAATTAAAGGGAAAAAACAGATGTTTTGTGAATTATGTCATGAAATTTCAGTCACCATTTTGAGTGTTTTTTGCAATCCCATTAACTAGGTTGTCGGGGGCCCACAACTGCCACTACAGAAGGAGGATTAGGGTGGTAGTGGGATGGCAGGAATGCAAGACCAGAAGTCAAGTGAAGGAAAAAAAGCTGATGGAAGGAGGTGGCAGGTGAAGCAAGGGAGGGAGAGGTGGCAAAAGAAAGAACAGATTGGTAAGCAAGTGAACCAGTGGGGGAGTGGCAGCAACAGAGATGGAGAAGGGGGGAAGTAGAGGCAGTGAAAGCTATGCCAGGCAGATGAATAAGCAAGCAAAAGAGGTGTTGGAGCTGCAAAGGAAGGAGAAAGCAGCAGTGGATGAGGGGGGGAAAGGACTGGGGATCAGAAAGAAGCATGAGAAATAAGCAGGAACCAGCATGGGTGGATGAGATTTCCCCTCCCGTGAGTTTCTTGGAGGCCCCTCTTGTGCATACAGACTTACAAACCATAGGCTGCGATCACACAGAAGGGGGAAAAGGCGGGTAGGAAGCGAGGCTGTTTGCCCCATCTGCAATGACACATGTTTGCGCGATCATACTTCCCGCTGCGCACCCGCAGTTCCCAATAATACTGAGTTTTCGGCAGTAGCTTTTTTCCACGCTACTGCCGCACGAAACGACACCCCGCCAACGACTCCGGGACGCCAGACAGATGTGCCTGTCTGATCACGTCCCTTTAATCTGCGGGGGAATCACACGTCTGCCATTGCTTCCTGTACATATGATCACACCCTTTCTCTAGTTTCTTATAAATCCCTGCAAAATCCAAGTCTAATCTTACTTTTGTCCCTACACTATTTCCCTCTTTCATTCAGATAGTTGTATGTCTAGAAACCAACATTCCTCACATTAAGAAAGGGGGCAAAGACTGTTGTGAAGTAAAAAGAAGAACAAATGAATCACTGTAACTACTTGAAATATATACTCTGCATATTACATTGGTGTGTATAGGAATATATTCATATTTACCAGAAATTTTCAGGGCACGTATATATATTTTTTCAAGTCTCACTGGAATTTGCATGAGGATATAGTGATATTTGGACATCTCAAAATTATGTTTTTCTTCTATGCATTGCATGTTAGTTTATCAGCATATAATGTTATTCCTTATGATCAGTGTGAGCTGCTCTAATGTCACAGAAGCCAGGATATCTGACAAATGTGCACTTTAGTCATGTACTTTGGCTATGCTGTTGCTATGTAGATGTGTGTACTGGTATCACAACTGAATGAAAAAATTGGCAATAGATATATATTTCTCAGTCCAACACTTAATCCCTGAACCGTGTTGGCTCTCAGGCCCACTCTGCCCACAGAATTACATAATGAATTGTGCATACGTTTCTACAGCATTTGTACTACTGTGGCAGTCTTCAGAGTTTCAAATTAGCATTCTCTCTGTTTCAGAGCAGGGGATTTATGACAAATAAGAACATGATGAATCTTTATTTTAAAATATTTTTGATATATTGAAGCGCGTCCCGCCATGTCAAGTGCTTAACCCTTTTTTGGGGTGGGCATATTATATGGAGACTCCTTCCCACTTGTTTCTAGTACAAATACAGCTTTTCTTCCCTATAAAGGATGAGTGCAACAGCAGTCATAAACAACTGAGTCCTAATTTCATTTTGCACAAGTTGCTTATATTTTTAGCCCTATAATGCCTCTAGCACATTGGCACTATAGCATCATACACTGTGACACATTTAGGGATAGTGGGAGATGCAAGCACCAGGCAGAGCCTCTAAATGACAATGCAGAAGAGAAGCTAGGAACGCTGGCCCTCTTGGTGGGAATTTCCAAAATTGACTGGCTGTTGGAAGTGTACTGAAGGAAAAGTGCAGAAAACCCCCAGAGACAGTTGGGTGGACTTGAGACAGTGGCTTAGGATGACCACCAAGTGCTCAGAGGGCCAAAACAGAATAAGGCTTGTAAATGTTCCTGGACACATGGGTGCATGAAGCTGCCTTACACTGAATCAGACCACTGGTCCATCAAAGTCAGTATTGTCTACTCAGACTGGCAGTGACTCTCCAAAGACTCAGGCAGAAGTCTTTCACATCACCTATTACCTGGTCCTTTAAACTGGAAATGCTAGGGGTTGTATGAACTGTTTTATATTAGGGCTTGGGTCCACCAGTGTTCTTCCATGGGTGGGGGTATTTCTGCCAGTGGAGGGTGTTTTTCTTGCCCCCTCCATTCCCAATGCAGCCCAAAATTCCTTTCAAAATGCTGTTCCTGAGAGTTCCCCATCCTTCAGGAGCAGCACTGGGGGAGGGGGCTGCAGCAGGATGAGGGAGCTGAAAAAGTCTCACTCTGTGGGCAGAAATCCTTCTGCCACCAGAAAAGCTCTGGTGGATCCAAGCCTAAGAGACAGTGGAGATTACCTTTTCATTTCTTTTAGAAAAGAGGTTTGAATCTGTGGTCTTCTTCACTTTTATGTGGTACTCTTCCCTTCTGTATTCCATATACACGGCTATTTTGGGGCAGGAACACACAGGAACAGAGTTCTGGCTGGCTCCTGAGTTGGCCACACCCAGCAGGAACTCATTAGCATAATAGGCCACACCCAACAGCAGAAACTCATTAGGATTGGCTACATTAGGGGTCTGTGGCCTAAGATGCAAAGGAGTTTCTGCTCAAAAAAAGCCCTGGGTTTTGACAACAAACAAGGTAAACAGAACAATAAGCAAAAGGTGGGTGTGGCTGGATGACCACACTTCTGATAACATGGGGGTCTGGCCTAATATGCTAATGAGCTGTACTATCAGGGGTGTGGCCTATTATGCTAATAAGTTCCTGCTGGACTTTTTCTACCAAAAAAGCCCTGTCCATGTATATGCTGCTTTTTAAAAAAAGATCACTACAGGGATTTACTAGTATGAGAGCAAAGGATGATCCTTTCAGTACTACACCAGTAATACATTTGTCCTCTACTCTCTTGCCATCCCACAAAAAGTCCCAGTGATGCCCTTATGGAATTTGCAGGAGCTCAGAAAGAGTAATGAAAGGAGTGACCAAGGTATTGTTACACTGGTGCAAGTGGATTGTTTTGGTTTCCCTGGCATTGGGACAATGTCCCCTTGTGCCTATGATGTATTGAATGTGCTCCTTGTCACAGTGGAGCACAAGATAAGCCTAGTAATGAGATTCTTTCAATACATCGTCATATGTCTCCACACACAAAAACTAAAGCAGCATCTTTATTTCATACATAACAATCAGTATAAAAATGTTTATTACATAAGAGCTGTTTTGTGTACAATATATTATATTGCTATAAGCCAATGTAAAGACTGTGTTCATACTTCATAGTTCCACTTTGTTTCCAATATATTATATTGTTTCAGTGCCACAACCACATTTTATTTAATACAGAGAATGCAGTAGAAATGGGAATTGGTTTTAAATTAGAAAACTTTTTGTTTTATCAAACAAAATATGTTTTAAAAAATCACTGTGCCCCCAAATTAAATGTTCTATTTTGCTTAAGCCACCTCAGCACAATCAGGCAAAACTTGTATATTCCAGGCCAGTATTTTTTAACCCTCCCCCCATTTGGGGGGTTTGTCAATTTGTTCCAAGAAGTGAACTAAAGAAAAATTTAACATGGTAAAGAGTTGAAATAAAGAACAAAAAGAAACCAATCAAAAGCACTGAAAACAAGACGCCTATATAACTGTGCTAGGCGAAGTAAAACTTAAAAAGAAATAGCGACTATCAACTCAGTGGTTTACAATGAAGCTAGTAAAATTCAGGCCAGTAATCTTAAAATGTAATGAACAGCATTTTAACATTCAACACATGAAAGGTTAATGAAGGCGATGAACTTTGTGTAACCTAAAACGTTGCAGATGTTGGAGTTCACCAGATATAATTGGATTCGGGTGGCGTTTGCCTCTCTTCGGACCTTTTAGGTGAAGGTGTGTGCTGCCTGTGCTTGGTGCCTGTTGGCTTCAGGGCATTTGCGAGGTTGGCTCCATACCCTGAAAAATGATCCAGTTGAAGAGTAAAGAAACTACAGATGCAGACCTGCTGTTTTTCACTGTTAATATTTCACATGGAAAGAGTTTTCTGTCCTTGAATGCAGCAAGGGACTGTACAAGCCCTGGCATCATCCAAGGCAATGCTGTGTGACTCAATTTTCATTTTGAAAAGATGGCATTTCCTATGACATTTCTGGACCTAGCATTCAATAGTAGATCACTGCCAGTCAAGAGCTGAATCACTCAATCATTTTTGCCTGACCACTTCCTGAGTGGATCCTGGCACATTAAACAAGCCTTTTAAACGCTTCAACACATTGTGGGTTGCCACTTTTTCCGTGTTCTGGTTTCTTGCTTTTTAAAGGATTTGGGGACTTGTGACCTAGTAAAATATTCATATGCTACAGGAAAAAATTCAATTAGTATTGACTTCACAATTTCTCTTAACAAGAGACTTTGTGAGACAAACATTCAGATTACTTACTGGTACCCATTCTAAAGGCTTGTGATGTGTAGCAATAGATGCAATGCTGAGACAGTCTGTATGTAGACAATGGGCTGTATCCTATGACTCTCTTCCACTAAATGAGGAAGCTTTCTTCTGACAGGGAAAGCGTCCTTTGCTAGAACAAGTTTTTTCATTTAGTGGAAGGGGATCATAGGCTCAACCCAATAACTTTTCAGAGATTTCTTGTGTAATCCTAAAAACACTTTTCTAGAAGTAAACCTGATTGAATATACCTGATAAGGATTTTGAGTAGACCTCCTTAGAATAGCACTGTTGGAGATTATATAGTAGGGTTATCATAGTGGATAGTGTTAATTTTGTGCATCCACTATGTTGTTTGGTCAGTCTGGTTTGGCCAGTTTTTGTAGTATTCCAGGTTCAATCTGCAGCAACAGATGTATGGACAGCACCCATAGATCCCTTGATGAATAATGCTCTGTCCCTACACCCCTGACTAGGGTTTCTGCCTGCTCTTTTATTCTTATTATTGGCTTATATGTCTGATGATTTTATCTTGCTGCCTGTTTTTTAGGTTGTCATATGGATTTATTTTATTTTTAAAAATATTAATATCCATTTTCAGCCCAATCAGGGACAACAAGAGAGCTAACAACTAAAAACAGAGCAGTATGAAAACACATAATAAAATGAATTAAAAACCAAAACTAAAATACACACACATATAAAAACAGAGAAAAATCACTTTAAAATATAGGGCAGGGAGGAGGGATTCTTGATGGAATGCCGGACAATGTCTTCACCTTCTGGTGTAAGACAGTGATAGAAGGGGACAGATGAATACCCTGGGGACACAGTTCCAAAACCTTGGTGCCATGACCGAAAGACCATCTCTTGGGTTGTCACCTGACTGAACTTAAAAGGGGAGGACCCAAAGCAAAGCCGCAGAACTTGACTGTAGTGATTAGATATGTTTGTATGGGAGTAGGTGGTCCTTAAGTTTTGCTGGCACCAGTCAGTATAAGGCTTTGGAAGTCAACACCAGCACCTTGACTTGCTCCCAGGAACAAACTGAGAGTCTGTGAAGATGAACCAACACTGGCATGATATGGTCCATATAACCCACTTCAGTCAATATCCTGGCAGCAGCATTCTGGACAAAATGAAGTTTCTGAACACTTGTCAAAGGCAGCCCCAAGTAGAGTGCATTGTAGTAATCAAATCTAGACATCATCAGGGCATGCCCCACGGTGGCCTGATTCTTTTCTGTACAGGAAAGGCCACAGATGTCTAATTAGTCAAAGCTGGTAAAAGGTATTCCCAGTCACAGCTGCCACCTGCTTCTGCAGAAGTATGGCTGGGTCCAGTGTCACTCCCAAACTATAGACCTGCTCTTTTGTGGGAGGGCAACCCCATCCAGAATGGCAGACACCTCAATTCTCAGGTCAGTCCTTATGCTCACCAACAGCACTTCCATTTTTCACGATCATTAAGTGTTATGCTGTCCATGCTGCTTTTATTGATCTTTGTATTGTGTTATTTTATTGTTTTCACTTGCTATTGTACTGCTGTTTTAATTTGGAGGCTGCTATGGGCAATCTTGTTGAAGATGTGGTAAAGAGATTTTTCAGTAAATAAACAGAAGATGGCTGTTTTATTATGTATTATGTGAAGGGATGAAAGCACATCAATGGTCATGCAGCCATCAAAAATAGTGTCAGGTTATTTGCAAAGAACTCCTTAAAGGAGGTTTCCTTTCCCCTTCCTTACATTTGAATGGTTATCAAAATGGTGAAGCAGAATCCTGGTTAGTGCCATTGTAGCAGTAAGGCCAAAGTCACTTCCGCTGACCCACATAAATACTTAAATTTACAAAGTCTAAAGTAGTCCAGTCTCACAAATTCCAGGGAGTGGGTTTTGAAGAAACATTTTGCAATGAGCAAGTGGAAGATGTTAATAATCCAAACACCAGGATACTTTTTGTAGCAGGAACTCCTTTGAATATTAGGCGACACACCTCTAATGTAGCCAATCCTCCAAAAGCTTAGAGTAGCCCCTGTAAGAAGAGCTCTGCAAGCTCTTGGAGGATTGGCTACATTAGGGGTATGTCCCTTAATATGCAAAGGAGTTCCTGCTACAAAAAGAGCCCTGCCAAACACCATGTGGACTATTAAATAAGTTGCTTCAAACAATCTCACATGCTGTGGCACTGGGCTAGTGCTGCAAGTTGAACCTGGATATCTAATAGTTCACAGCAATGTGGGTTCATGTTATCCTGCGAGTAGCGGTCACCATTGTCAGATGTGGCATAGAGACTTTGCACAATGCTGTTGTTTGCAAAATAATTGTTTGGAGAGGGAGAATGGACAGGTACCCCTTCCATGCAACATTTGCAATGAATACGCTTCTGCGCTTAATGGTTTGATGGAATTTCAGCTGCCAGATGGGAAGGAATGTCATTGTGCCTCCATTATCTCAAGCTATTACCTCATTGTAGCCCTGACCTGGATAGCCTAGACTAGCCCAATCCTGTCAGATCTTGGAAGCTAAGCCAAGGTCAGCCTTGGCTAGTATTTGAAAGGACAACCTTCAAGGATTACCAGGGTTGTGACGCAGAGGCAAGCAATGGCAAACCACCTCTGAAATGTCTCTTGCCTTAAAAACAAGTCGAGCTCACCACCTAGTGGTTCATAACACTGAAAGAGCTAGAACTTCCGGATGCCAGACAAACTTAGGATCTCCAGGCTATTCTACACCCAATGCCACACGATGATGATGATAATTATTATTATTATCATTACCCTGTTGATATTTATAGACTCAAGAATCAGATTTTTTTAAATGCCACTTACTTTTATTGCAATACCTTCCATGCCATCCATCCTGACATTGGCACTTGTTGGGTTCAGTACAGGTCCCATATAATCCACAGCCAGGTTCACAAACAGCTGAAAGAAAATATCTATTCTTAATAGCCAAAGCAACTTTCTATCTGTTAAGGGGTCAATATATTTATCTCTCCTTATATTATAAAGCTGATTTGGGGTGGCAAGATTTGATGCATGCCAAAATCAGTTGGCTGCACAAGCTGCCACTCACAATGGAGACCATGGCCACTGGCTGTGTTCTCTGACTCCCGCCCACCCACCCAATCACCTTGCTCCATGCTGTGTCCCTCACCAGGGGGCTCTATCCACTGGCTGCGCTGCTGCCCGCAGTCCCGCCCACAGAGGTCAGCGCCCAGCATCTTAGCCTCATTCTCCTGGGAGCCGACAGGCGGGCAGCACGATCTGGCATCCAGAGACTCATCAGGCCAAGGGGCACGCTCCGGCTCCGCGGAAGAACAGCCAGCCATGGACGAGGCCGGCCCCGACATACAGTCAGTGCCCGACCCTGAGTGCGTCTTTGCCAGGCTCCAGTACCTCCAGCCCACCAGTGCACCATGCTGCCCGAGCCGCTGAGACACTGGCCTGTGCAGCTAGCTGGGAAGCCACCAAATGCAGCCGGCTTGCCATTTGCAAGGCTGGCTGAAGACAGAGAGGTGGCTGCATGCTCCCGGGGCTGGGCCTGGGCAGTGGTGCCACACCCAACACCTTCCTTTCATCCCCCAGCCACTGCCGGGGACATGCCACCATAACCCACTGAGAACCAGGGAGGGCCCAAGTCACTGCCACTCGCCATTTCTGATGGCCCCCCAATGCACAAAGGTGGCCGCATGCTCATGAGGCTGGGCCTGCCCACTGTCGGGAAACCCACCACCTTCCTCCCATCCCTGGCCCACTGGCGGGGATGCACCGTGCTTGCTCCCTGCCTTGGGCAGGGGGTCTCCATGCCTCATTGTGCTCAGCGACGCTGCTCTGTTTGGTGGTGGTGGCCTGAGCAGTGGATGACCTGCACCCAAGTCACTGCCTCACAATTTCTGCCACCTCCACACAAGCCGGAGGCGTGCGGGTGTGGGGACGGGTGGCCTTGGCAAGCAGCAGCGTTGCCGATGTGGGTCCTTTGAGAGAAGCGGCCATCCCCTCTGTGTGATTTGCATGCCGGTTTCCTCAGTGCTGGGGATGGGGCGGGAGCCCGAACCCACAGAGGAGGAGCCCACGGAGAAGGCTGAATGGGATGAGGAAGAGGACACAGGCGCTGAAGATGGGGACGAGCCCATGGTGGTGGTGGCGGGGGAGACCCTGGCTGAAGCCCCATTGCCGCCTTCCTCTCCCCCCTCCCCTCCTGCTCCCGAGGATGCAGCCCGCCTCCCCTCAGATGGGCCTATTGAGGTGTGGCCCAGTGTCTGCCACCGGGGGGGGGGAATGGCAGAGGGAGCGCAATTGGTCAGCCCTCCCTTATCCCTTCATCGCTGGCTGCCTGGCCACTGCAACTCCGCGGCTGCTGGAGGATCGGGGGTTTCCCACAATGGGGCTGGAATTGCTGCTGCTACTGCTAACCGGGCCCCAGGGATGCCTGCAGCTATTGCTGCCACTGCGAACGTTTCTTGGCGACAGACCTCCCCCGCGCTCCTGCTAGGGTCCATCACATTGACTTTGCAATGGGCTTGCTGGCTAGTTTATATATAACGCAAATCTACAACATGGACACCTACATCTTTTGTGTGGATGTAACACTGTAGAAACAGCTTTAGAAAAGCTTGATCCATGTTTGAAGTGCAAAGTACTTCTGTTTTACTGTCTGGACTAGATTTTAAAAACAAATAACTGAAATGAAATCTTGGGTGGTGGTGGGGAGACATAACATGAATGTGGCACTTACGCTTCGAACAAAGATCTCCTTGGTAGCCTTTGGAGCACTTGCATTTATTTTTCCCAGTACATTTACCTCCATTTCGACACAGCTGATGGCATTTGCCTGAAAATAGGAAACAGTGCCTTTAACATCTTAAATGAAAATCAGGCCAATACCAAAAGAACTGGAGTAGTTACAGGACAATAGTATGAGGACTATGATACACAAGTTATATGGATGCCACTATGGTCAATAAAACTGGACTTCCCAACCACAGAGTAGGTACAGTCAGATGGCCTGGAGACAGCTGTCTTGTATGACATACACCCCCCCCAACCCATCACTTATAAACTATCATGGAGAGGGCTGTTGTTCAAAGACGTTTCAGAACTCACTGGTTGCATAAGAATTCTAAGGAGCAAACTACATGTTACACCCAAACATGTGTAACAAAAGCTTAGTGCCAGGTTGTCCTAAAGAAAAGCAGCTCCAGGGGAATGGGGAAAGTCAACCCTTTCACTCAAAATCAACTCCTTACAAGTGTTTTTTTTTAAAAAACAAAACATCTTGCACCAGAACTCTGTTATATACATTTGCTTGTAAACATGTAGTCAGTCAGCTCATAAAATAACTTCATTACTCTCATGATTTCTTGCTGCTGTGGACTGAGGTGGCTAATGTTATAGAAACTTGTAACTAACAGTGCAATCCTAAACAGAGTTACACCCTTCTAAGCCTATTGACTTCTGGGGAGGAGACATGGCTCAGTGGTAGATTATCTGCTTGGCATACAGAAGGTCCCAGACTCAGTTCCCGGCATCTCCAATTAAAAAGACCAGGTGGTCAGCGATGTGAAAGACCTCTGCCTGAGAACATGGATAGCCTGAACTTGATGGCAACTTCAGCTTCATGTCGTTTTAGAAAGGTTTAACCCCATTTGGGACTGCCTTGTAAATTAGAAGAAGAAGAAGAGAAGAGATTGGATTTATACCACGCCCTTCACTTGGAGTCTCAGAGCGGCTTACAAACTCCTTTCCCTTCCTCTCCCCACAACAGACACTCTGTGAGGTAGGTGGGGCTGAGAGCTCTTTCCAGAACTGTCCTTGAGAGAACAGCTCTGACAGAACTATGGCTTGCCCAAGGTCATCCAGCAGCTGCAAGTGGAGGAGTGGGGAATCAAACCCGGTTCTCCGAGATTAGAGTCTGCACACTTAACCACTACACCAAACTGGCTCTCACTGAACTTACTTCTCACTGAACTGTAGAATGTGTACCATTGTGTTCCTTTTTTTTTGTAATCACATGGCTGAATCATTCATTCTTGATGAAATGGGATTCATACAGTAGTTGACTAAATGCACCTAATTGTCATCTTGCCACAACTCCTGCTGCATAGTTCAAAATACAATAAGCACAGTAATCACTGAGTAGCCCTGTGCTAAGACTTATTTTGGCCATGAATAACCTTGTGTTTTAGGGACTTCAAGCCAGGGCTTTTTTTGTAGAAAAAGTCCAGCAGGAACTCATTAGCATAATAGGCCACACCCAACATCAGAAACTCATTAGCACATTAGGCCACACCCCTGACTGCACAGCTCCTTCCCAGGATCAGCTTCCCCAGGTGCCCTGTGGCTTGCGGGGTGCCTGGGGAACCCAAGGGAAAGAAGGCAGGATCAGCTTCCCCAGGCACCCCGCAGTTTAAACTGCCTTCCCTCCTTGGATCGGCTTGGCTTCCCCAGGTGCCCCAGCTTGCAAGGTGCCTGGGAAACCCTGGGGTGGGGGGGGAGGCTGTAGGCGTGGCCAACTCAGAAGTCAGCCGGAACTCCATTCCTATGCGTTCCTGTCCAAAAGTGGCCCTGCTTCAAGCAAAATGCTTTTGGTTTAGTATAATGATTTAATACAGGAACTCACTAATTTCACACTGATCCCCCTCATATCCTGCAAGACAAATACATTTTCCAGGATAAATGCATGTTCCTCCATTGAAGCAGGTTGTTGTGCAGTTTGCTGAGGGAGACAAAACAAAATATTAACATGAGTATGTATTTGTTTTAAAAATGGGTACCCCCTACTGGTAGTGGTTGAAAGTGCCGTCAAGTCACTCCTGACTTATGGCAACCCCTGCAGGGTTTTCAAGGCAAGAGATGAACAGAGGTGGCTTGCCATGACTACTCTCAGTTAAATGCTTTGAGGCTGCTTACAAACTACAGGGGTGCCAGCCTGTATTTGATCCTGTATAGATATTTAAGAAAGAATATGGTGTAGTTTTGATAGGGCACAACAAATGCTTTGGTCTCATAAACAAATTCAGTCAAAGGCTACCAAGGCAATGTTCTGCTGTATAGTCCTCCATAGGATCCAATATATTCCCAGAATTCCAGCATCTATTTATGTGCAAATAACTGCCATTTCTACTGAACTGAATTTCAGACTACTGACCGTATGGTGACTTGCCTGCCTGGTATGAAGGTAGCAGACATTATGTGTGTTTTAGATAGGCTGGAAGCTTGGAGACTATTTAAAACTACAATCCTAGAAGCTCAGAAAAATATATACTGCAGGTTAGGAAAGGCACAAATAGGCATAGAAAAAAGCCTACATGGTTAACAAACAAAGTAATGGAAGCTGTAAATGGTAAAAAGGATTCCTTTAAGTGGTGGAAAGCTAGTCACAGTGAGGCTGATAAAAGGGAACACAGGCTGTGGCAAATAAAATGCAAGTCTATGATCAGGCAGGCAAAGAGGGAATATGAGGAGCATATAGCGAAAAACATAAAGACCAACAATAAAACTTTCTTCAAATACATTAGAAGCAGGAAACCAGCCAGGGAGGGAGTGGAGCCCTTGGATAACCAAGGGGTAAAAGGAGTAGTGAAGGATGACAGGGAAATGGTTGAGAAGCTGAATGTGTTTTTTGCCTCTGTCTGTGGAAGATGAGAAGTCCTCACCCATTCCAGAACCGCTGATTTTGGGAGGGGTGTTGAAAGACCTGAGTCAGATTGAGGTGATGAGAGAGGAGATCCTACAACTGATAGACAACTTAAAAACTGATAAATCACCAGGCCCGGATGGCATACGTCTGAGAGTTCTGAAAGAACTCAAATGTGAACTTGTGGATCTCCTGACAAAAATATGTAATCTTTCTTTAAAATCTGCCTCCATTCCTGAGGACTGGAAGGTAGCTAATGTCACTCCCATCTTTAAAAAGGGTTCCAGAGGAGATCTGGGAAATTATAGGCCAATCAGTCTGATGTCAATACCGGGTAAATTAGTGGAAACTGTTATTAAGGAAAGAAATAGTAAGCACATTGATCAACAAAAGCTATTGAGGCACACTCAGCATGGGTTCTGTAAGGGAAGATCTTGTCTCACTAACCTGTTAATGTTCTTTGAGGGGGTGAACAAACATGTGGACAAGGGGGACCCAATAGATATTGTTTACCTTGATTTCCAGAAAGCTTTCGATAAAGTTCCTCATTAAAGGTTCCTAAGTAAACTCAAAAATCATGGGATAAAAGGATAAGTCCTTTTGTGGCTCAAAAACTGGCTAAATAATAGGAAACAGAGAGTGAGTATAAATAGGCAATTTTCTCAGTGGAGGGTGGTAAGTGGGGTACCGCAAGGATCAGTACTTGGTCTGATGCTTTTTAACTTGTTCATTAGTGATTTGGAGTTGAGAGTAAGCAGTGAAGTACCTAAATTTGCAGATGATTCGAAGTTGTTCAGGGTGGTGAAAACCAGGGAGGATTGTGAGGCACTCCAAAGGGATCTGTCGAGGATGGGTGAGTGGGCATCAATGTGGCAAATGGGGTTCAATGTGGCCAAGTGCAAGGCGATGTACATTGGAGCCAAAATTCCTAACTATAAATACACGTTGATGGGGTCCGAACTGGCAGAGACTGACCAAGAGAGAGATCTTGGAGTCGTAGTAGATAACTCACTGAAAATGTCAAGACAGTGCAATAAAAAAGGCCAGTGCTATGCTGGGGATTATTAGGAAAGGTATTGAAAACAGATCAGCCAATATCATAATGCCCCTATATAAATCAATGGCACGACCTCATTTGGAACACTGTGTACAGTTCTGGTTGCCACGCCTTAAAAAGGATATTATAGCATTGGAAAAAGTGCAGAAAAGGGCAACTAGAATGATAAAAGGGTTGGAACACTTTCCCTATGAAGAAACGTTAAAGTGCTTGGGGCTCTTTGGCTTGGAGAAATGAAGGCTGAGGGGTGACATGACTGAGGTTTATAAGACTGCTAGGAGAAAGGCCCATTGCGGCAATCAATGCAATGGGCACTAGAAGAGGGGCTGGGTGAGTGCAGCGTCATGGAGCAGGCGCCCCCCCCTCACAGCTCCAGGCAAGCACGATGGCCAGACCACTGGGGGAGGCTGTGTCAGCTCTTTGTGAAGGTGGGGTTAGGCGCTAGGCAGGCCGCCCCCTCCCCGCCTCTGGTTCGGTAGAAGAAGTGGTGCTGTTGTCTTCCCCTGACAGGGTGGGTGGCAGAGGGGTGCCCTCCTGATGCCGCCGGTTCCTCTTCAGTTGCTTCCGAGTCCGCCAGCACCCGAGCATTGTAGCCAGGTGCTGCGGAGCGCTTGTGGAAGCGAGCCGGGGGCCCGCAAGGCAAGTGGGAAGGAATTGGGGGGGAGTCACTTATAGTGACCTGGCCGTGTCCCAGTCCCCACCAGGACTCACAGAGAGTCGGCGGTGGGACAGAAGGCCACCCACACGCCCCACCATCGCCAGAGGTGGCCCATGGCCCCTGACCCGCCCGGAGCTACAGAGACACAGAGGAGCGTGGGCTGGGCAAAGTAGCACAGAGGTTGGCGGCAGTGCAGCGCAGCACCAAAGGAGAGGGCCGACGCCAGCTGCCCCTCCTGGAGGCCTCCCTGAAGGTTCAGAAGGCAGCTGGGTGGGAGAGGGAGGGAAAGAAGACAAATGGGAAGGTGCTGCCGGGCCACCAAGGCCGGCTGTGGTCATCCCCCCGCCCCCAAGCCAGGGCCTGCCAGTCCAGTGGGGTCAGCTGTGGCATTGCCAGGCAAGGGGCCATGGGCTCAGTGAGGGCGGGTGCGGGCCTCCCTCCCAAGGCAGGGCCAGCCAGGCCAGCAAGTGTGGCCATGGCCTCACCAGGCCAGCGAGTCTGGGCGTGGGTGTCAGCCCCTGCCCGAGCCAGGGACCACTGGTTCTGGGCATGGGGAGAGGTGGAGGAGGATGGTGGAGGCCGCAGCAGTGGGCTGGGCTTGGCTCCCCCCAGGCGAGGGGTGAGGCATCTGGGGAGGCCGCACAGGATCCCCCCGGCCACAGCAGGCCTGCGGAGCCACCATCACCACCAGCAGCCGGGCTCTGCGTCTTCCAAGGGATTGTGACAGGGCACGGTAGCTGAAGGGGGAGTGGGCGGGGAAGAGGAGCAGACCCAGCACCCAGCCAATGGCACGTGAGTAGTCTAGAGTGGCAGCTGATGGGCCAGTGCCTGAGGGAGCGCATAGAATCTTGGCACTCCAAATTGCTTTTATAATATAGGAGAGATGCATGGGATAGAGCAGGTAGAGAAAGAGGTACTTTTCTCCCTTTCTCAGAATACAAGAACTCGTGGGCACTCAATGAAATTGCTGAGCGGTCGGGTTAGAACAGATAAAAGAAAGTACTTCTTCACCCAAAGAGTAATTAACACATGGAATTCACTATCACAGGAGGTGGTGGTGGCTACAAGCATGGACTGCTTCAAAAGGGAATTAGATAAGCATATGGAGCAGAGGTCCACCAGTGGCTATTAGCCACAAGGTATGGATAGGGACTCTGGGGCAAGTGATGCTCTGTATTCTTGGTGCTTGGGGGGCGATCAACAGTGGGAGGGCTTCTAGTGTCCTGGCCCCACTGGTGAACCTCCTGATGGCACCTGGTATTTTTGGCCACTGTGTGACAGAGTGTTGGACTAGATGGGCCGTTGGCTGATCCAACATTGGCTTTTCTTATGTTCTTATACTCCTAACTCTGTGTTAACTCACAGCCCAGTTGTGAGAGCAGATAAAGATAATTCCTGGATCTCACCTATGTGTCATTGCTGGGATGAGTTCCGGCCAGGGCTGACAACATGAAATGGTCACACTGATTGCATTGCTATCCCAGAATCCTTTGGGCACATTTTAAGGTTATTGCTCTATTTGTGCAGGGAATCAACTATGCTGGTCTTTTCAGTGCAAATTGACAGTATGTAACTGAATAGATGCAGGCCTGTGTTCCTGTAAAAACTCTGATTTCACACTGGGAAGCACTGCGAATTGTGAATGTTCCTATTCCCTTGTGTGACCTTGCAGGACCATCATAGGCAAGCAGAAGCAGAAAGCAGAGCATAGGGACTGAGTGGAGATGGGAAAAGAGCCTTGGTTCTAGACAGGGTTGCCAGGTCCTATCTTCTCCCCAGCGGGGGGATTTGGGAGCGGTCTGGGCAGGGCTGTCCCCAATGTGATGATGTCATGCAAAGTGACATCACTGCATTGGGGAATGCAGCACCACGTGTGCATGACCCCCCCCCTGCTCTCCCCCAACCATTTAAAGGGAACTTTCCCTTTAAATGGTGGGAGGAAAAGTGGGCACTGCAATCACCTGCCCTGCAACCTGTGAATTCGTGGCTTCCATGGCAGGCATGCATGGTCCCTGCTTGAAAAGAGCACGTGCCCCACACACCTGCCCAGCAAGCTGCACATTTGTGGCTTGTGGGGCAGGTGTATGCAGCCCTCACTCTTTTCAAGCGGGATGACAGATGACAGTTGGGAGTGAAGCTGTCACCTGGGGGAGCCCTCAAAATAGGGGATCTGCCCCCATTTGGAAGTAGTATAAAGAGCTGGAAGGAGTAAAGAGAGAAAGGAGGAGACGGAACCAATCCTCTTCCCCTTTTCTGCTGCTGGAAAAATGTCCTTTCCCCTAGATGTTACCTTGATGGTCATTTAGTCTACCATTCATTTTAATAGGAGAGGCTATGGGTTGGATTCAGTGTTCCCTCTAAGCTGGGTTAGTGTAAGCTAGCTCACAGTTTTTTAGCCTCCGGCTCACACATTTTTGTCTTAGCTCAGGAAGGATGGCTCCAGAGCAGACCAGCTTATGCAGTAGCCAAATCGCTTGCTCACGACTTTAATGCCAATAGCTCAAAAAGTAGAATTTTGCTCACAAGACTCCACAGCTTAGAGGGTGCATTGGTTGGATCCAATGTTCCCTCTAAGCTGTGGAGTCTTCTGAGCAAAGATTCTACTTTGTGAGCTGCTGGCATTAAAGTTGTGAACAAGTGATATGCCTACTGCATAATTTAGTTTGCTCTGGAGTCATCCTGCCTGAGCTAAGGCAAAAATGTGTGAGCCGGAGGCTAAGAAACTGTGAGCCAGCTCACACTGACTCAGCTTAGAGGAAACACTGGTTGGATCCCACCAATTTTCACTGATCACCCTCTCCCCACAGTGGGCCTTTGACTTCTCCCTCTTCCTGTCCCTTGGGTTCCCTGTCCCTCAGAAGCAGCATTTCAGGGGGCATTTGGGACTGCAGCAAGTTGGGGGGAGGTAGAGAAGTCATGCTCTGCTGACAAAAATCCTTTAGTCACTGGAGATTTTTGGCAGGATCTAACCCTATATTTGTTTCCCATCAAGTTATGTGCAAGAATACGAACTATTATTCATTACAATAAGCCAGAGTTAAAATGGCTTCTGAAATTAAGAAGTTCTCATCCAGTCCATACTATTGAACATCCAAACTTACTTATTTAAGCCCTGCTCTCTTGATGAAATAATATGCCCTGAATGTATGGGACAAGATAGAGCAGGATTGCTCCTGTAGGATTGCTCACTTCAAGCTCTGTGTGTTCAGAGAAAGTTATGAAAGCACCACTGTATGTAGGCTTTGTACACACAATCAGGAAACCTGCTCTGTTCACAGCTTTCACTGAGCCTGTGGAGGCTGGGAGCACAGATGGTGGGCATGATTCTGCTCTTCCCTCATGCATGTAGTACTCTTCCCTCATGCCCTTCTCACATGAACTGAAAACATGAGTTTTCAGCATTTGTCAGGTACTTGTGGTTCTTATTGGCCAAAGAAAAACTATAATGTTGTCATGTTAAAACACAAAATAGGTGTTAACTATGGGCAGGAATAGGGGAAAAGCAGCAAAGGTGCTTTCCCCCATTAAATTTGATATGGGAAAGTGGCAAATCTGTGCAGCCTGCAGTGGTGTGCCTTTCAAGAGATCTTGGTTGATTACAACTCCACCAGTTAGCCGACTCTATTTTTAATCTGCAATTTAAGGCCTTGGTGGCTTAGTCTCCGATTTAATCAGTTTAAGCTTGGATTTCTAATCGTCATTCTTTTCAGCATACCTTTATCACAGTTGATGCCATTGAAGCCAGGTGGGCAGATGCACAATCCAGGCATGACACAGAGCCCCCCATTCATGCAGTGTGGTGTGCACAGAGCTGATGGAAGGAAATGGACAGGGGACATCAAGTGAATTTAGGGAACATTTTAAAAAATCAGGACTGACCAGAGGAAAAAGCATTGAAGCTTAAAGCATATTGTTGCTCACAGTTTTGTCTTGTTAAGATAAGTAATTACATGTCTTGTAATGTCCATGGGGTCTTGTAATGTCCATGGGGTCATGAAGAGCAGGCTTGCCAAGAACTTACCGTACGTCGGCAAGGGATGGATACATCCTGGCAGGAACATCCCCGGGGGAAGGAAAGACGTGGCGCACGATGCCGTAGCCAGGAAGTGATGCCGGGTACCATCGAGTTTCCAGTCCCACTGCCAGAGCATTGCCCAGCGTCACTTCCTGGCGATGGCATCGTGCAGCGTGGGTGTTGCCCGGGGAAATGTTTTGGCCAGGGACTGTGCGTCCCCCACCGGTGTACGGTAAGTACTTGGGAACCCTAGCAAAGAGTCAGACCCGACTGTGCGACTGAACAACAACAAACAGAACAGCTGATTCATTGGCAGTGCCACAAATCTGGTGGCATGCACAAGCCACTACCCATGATTTGGCTCAAGCTGGATCTGTAAATGCCTTTTGAACCTCGTATTGCTTCAGGAACACAGTATTAGATTGCTCATAGATTCATTAAGATTGTTATGTAATATAATGTAATTAAAATAATGTAATGCTGGCTGCAAGATTTTGGAAAGCCTTGAGCAAAACACTCTTAATGTATTCCCTTAATCTGGAAGAGTTGGGGCACGCAAATGGAGGATTCTCTTACCTTCTGAGGTGCTCCACATAAAGTGAGAAGAGCAGAGACACCACTGGGCAGTGATCCCTCTGTGGGTCTTAGAGGCTCCAGCAAATTCTCAACCTTATCAAATGCCCAGTGTTAAGTATGGAGACTCAACAACGACTGGATTTCAGCAAGTGATTTCAGCTTTATTTGTAACAGCAAACACCAACTCAGAACACCACAACGAACACCCACACAACAGTGGAGCACAGCTCTTTCTTTTAAACTCTCCCAGGCTGTCAAAGCCACTCCCAAATAAGTTAAGGTCCAATCAGATTACAGGGATAAAGGCCAATCAGCTTTGTTCCCTCCATACAACATATTTACACTGTCACTGGTTGTTTCAAACACTTCCACAGGAAGGGCCAATAGGAATGTTACATCTTATGATCCTGTACATAAACTCAAGCTTTACATGGTAAAGAATAGGCAGCATTCACTGTTAAGACATAACACCCAGATACAGTAAAATCTGTTTATCCAAAAGGAAGATGCTGTATTTAACTTCTTCCCACTCTACAAAGAAGGGAGGCACCTTCCATTTGGGTATTAGGCTCTGGTTAAGTGGCAGGAAGCTACTATTGTGACCCCAGTGCTGGGAAGGGCCAAGCCCTGCCTATCAGCTGGGCTGCTTCCAGTCTCTTGTGCCTGCTGTTGGGCCTGTCATCTGTCCTCCATGCCTACAGGCTGCTGCCAGAAGATGCAGAGGTGGAGAGCTCACCATCCATCTACCTGGGCTGAAAGCAGCCTGGCAAGACAGCTGGTTAGTGCTTCCCCCCGCCCCCGGCCCTGTGCCTTCTGGCTAGTGCCAGACAGAGATGAGCACACACACCCAGCTACTGTCGTGTTTCAATGCATAACTGTCTTTTTTAATTGGGGGGGGGGGTTGTCTTACATTCTGTGACATAATTCTTGTGGGTAAATATGGTATTGTTAGGACACACCATCTGAACACTGGACAAATTTCAAAGTATGTATTCCCTGAGACATTTTCTTCTTTTTTACTCATAGCACATGAAATGCCTTATACTGAGTCTCACCACTGATTTTTCAAGGTCAATACTGTCAACTCTGATAGGCTGTGGCTCTCTGGGTTCACAGACATTTGTCTTTCACATCACCTTCTGTCCCATCTGTTTAACTGGAGATGCTAGGGAATGAACCTGGAACCTTTTGCATCTCTGTTTTCAAAGACACATAATGAATCAGATCATTGGTCCATCAAAGTCAGTATTGTCTACTCAGACTGGCAGCAACTCTCCAAGGTCTCAGGTAGAGATCTTTCACATCACCCACTGCCAGATCTTTTAACTGGAGATACCAGTAGGGATACCAGTCCCCAGGTGGGCTCCTTTCATGGGCTCCTGTCGCCGCCATCCAGCTGGCTAGTGAGAGGAAACTGCCCCCACCTCCCACTGCATACAACACGCTGACATCACCCAGAAGCGATGTCAGCGTGTTCGTGACATTGTAAGGGGGTGACATTCTGCTTTTTGGGCAAAACTCTATGGTTTGAGACCATTGTTACCACAGAGTTTTGTCCAAAAAAGCAGAATGTCACCCTCAGTGTCATTAATGCGCTGATGTCACTTATGTAAAAATAATACTAGAATAGTATTTTGTCTTATAGCTTTTCATTAGCAACAGCATTCTACTTAAAGTTTTGCCAGATGGACTTGCATTCAGTTGTTGATCAGCTAGATTTTATGCTTTAAATCCTTCACTGGAGACACCATTATCTTTTCTGTAAATAGTCCATGCTTTCTTAGAAGCCACAGCTCATAAACTATTTTTCTTATGTCTTTAGATTTGATTTTTGGACACATCCTAGCAACATCTGAACATTTCCACAAAACGGTATTTTGAAAGGCAGAGACAGCTTGGCTGCTCTTGCAATATAAATAAAGTGTAGAACTTGTGGGATAGGGTGAGCTATAAATTAAATCTCACTCGTGGGATAGGGCGGGTTATAAATTAATTAAAACAACAACAACAACAACAATGAATAAACCATTTTGATTACCTTTTTCACAGTGAGGCCCGTAAAAGCCATCTGGACACTCGCATACATGCCTTTCATTGCAAAAACCTCCATTTCTGCAGCCACCAGGACATTCAGCTTGAAACCAAATAATACAGATTGAAATAACTGCATGTGCTGTGAACCATTTTGTGATTTGTCCTTGAGTGAGAGCATCAGATTCTACTAATAATATAGCAACGAAAAATATTAGCTGCAAACTGCACTGTACACATGATTGACAGGGGTTGGTGCATGTTGACTGACGTGCTCAGGAAAAATGTGTAAGAATATTCTTTTCCTTACAGTGTTGAAATATTTAAACCATATATAACCAATAGTTTCCCAAAAAGTCTGATGCATCTGTCCAACACTTTTTGCCCCTGATTAAAACTAATCTAACAAGTTTGTAAACACACTGCTTTCAATGGGATTTAGTTACAACTAATCCAGGGCAGGGACTGAAGTTATTCTTCAGTAGTTTGGATTTAAACCAAAGATAGGGATGCCAACTCTGGGTTGGGAACTTCCTGGAGATTTGGGGGTGGAATCTGGGGAGGGTGGGGTTTAGGGAGGGGAGGTACTTCAGCAGGCTATAATACCATAGAGTCCACCTTCCAAAGCAGCCATTTTCTCCAGGGGAACTGATCTCTGTTGCCAAAGAGAAGTTCTAATCCCAGGAGATTTCCAGCCACCACCTGGATGTTGGCAATACTAACGAAAAGCACAGGAACAAGTTACACTGCAAGAAAATCTATCAACTGAGACTTACAACAGAAACCTATAAAATCCAGGGTCACCAGCACTAGTAAATTCAGGGCAGTACACTGAAGAAAAATTCTCTTCTTGAAGATAGTTTTAAGGTTGCTTATATCTTATCTGACTTGAGAGTTATGTCTGATAATGATTTAATAGGCAACACTTCTAACAGTGATTTTGTCCACTTGAAAAAGTATGATATTCAGATTGATGAATAGTATTTGGATAAGATTGAGGGAGCCAGTTTTGCATAGTGTACCAATACTATGTTTAGTCGCAATCTCTTGGCTTTTCCTGTGTTTTGCATCTGAACAGGTACATAATCTGTTGATTCTCCCTAAATATGACAAGATAAATATTAAACTTCTGGATACCTTGCTGACATGTTTTAAAGAAGATGGCATTCTGTGGTGTCTGGAGTATGATGTTGCCTTCTGAGTTCATTATAATCACTGTAACTTCAAACGCTGCCACTCCATCTTGCTTCCCAAGACAAGGAAATCCAACCTGAACAACTAAAAAGGAAGGGTGGGGTGGGAGGGGGTACAGATGTTAGTAAAGTCAAATGCAAACGTCTTAATGACCAGAGATGCAATTTATATTCTTCTAGGAAAAACAATCACTGTGCAGAGAACAAGACAATCCAATTCTACTGCAAACTATAGTTACACTCCCAATGCAGTGTTGTCTTACTCATTTCACTGAACACATTTTGCTGGCATCCATCACAAGACAGTCCTTAAGAACACATATGAGCCCAAGGTTCATCTGTCCTAGTATCCCATTTCTATTAGTGTTCAGGTAGGAAGTGCACAAGCAAGGTGTGCAGGCCACAGCTTTTCCTCTGTGTGCCCCCAGTGCCTTTTATTCAGCACTGTACTACCTCTGGATGTTCTCATAGCTACTGACAGACCTATCCTTCCTTCTTTCTAATGCAGGTGCTGGTGATAAATAGGGTGGGAAGATGGAAAGTTGCCGCCATCATACTTACACCTTGTTTTCCAGAGAGCGGTTAGAGTGTCGGACTAAGACTTGGGAGACCCTGTTGTATGTTAATCTCCAGTAGCTAGATCATTAGGATCTAGGATGACAGCTACCTGTCAGTTAGTGTCAGCTGATGTACTCAGAGGACAAGTCCCAACTTGTTCTGCCTGGCACTGAACAGTGTGCAGTCACTGTGACTCAGCAGTCCACTGATTGGTGGAGGTTTGTATATATGTCTTTGTATTACTGCCATACTTTTTCCTTTTGTATATTGGATGCCTGGCGTAGCACTTTGCTTGTGAATACTGTGAATAAAACTCTTGTATATAGTGTACCACTGGACTGCCTTTGTTACTATAAGAGGTTCCTCTGCTGGATCTGCAGTGCAAGCAGGTGAGAGACTGAGGTGGCTGGGAAGTCCTAGTAAAGGTTTGGGGGCTTGAACCGTTAAGACACGCACCCCGTAACAGGGTTATGGGCCCAGACCTTAACGGGTTCGAACCCAGCCTGCTAAGGACTCAGCCCAGTCTGAAGGAGAGCCAGCTTGGTGCGAACAACCAGCTCTGCTTTCCAAGGAACGCCGGTGAGCCGTGTTGAAAGGTGGTGTGTACAGCTGTGAGTCCAGGAGCTGAGGTGGACGGTTACTGCATTCTCCAGGAGTGGGGGAGTGACCTGCCCAGATAAGCCTGTATGCAGCAAGAGCCACGCCGGAGAACAGACGGCAGTTCCAGCTTGTGAGTGTTGGTGAGTCGGGAGTGAATTATGGCTCTCATGCCAGCTATGCAAGTGGTGGACAAATTAACTTCTACAAACTACGACGTTTGGGCTTTTAAAATGAAGCATTACCTCATTAGAGAGGGGATTTGGCTGTATGTTGAAGACCCTTCTGACCCTGTGCCTGTGGGAGACCAGCCGAAGGCTAAACGAGCCCTGGCATGCATCGTTTTGTCGGTGAGTGACGATCAGCTTATTCATATTACGTCAGCAACTGATGCACGGGAGGCTTGGCAATCACTTAAAGATGTTTATGTGCAAACAACTGCTGGAACCGTGATGTCTTTGACACGCCGTTTGTATAGAAAAGTTCAAGCTCCAAACGAATCAGTTCGGGAGCATATCAATGTGCTGACTGAGCTTTATCAACAGCTTGAAGGCAGAGGTAAACAAATTAGCGCTGAAGATAAATGTTATCTCCTACTCAGTTCATTAAACGAGGCTTTCGACCCCCTTATAGTAAATTTGGAGGGGCTGCAGCCTGCCCAATTGAACCTTCAGCATATAATTGGGAGAGCTTTGGAATATGAAGCAAAACTAAAATCTCAGCAGTCTCTGTCTGCTCCGGTTGCCTGCCAGCGAACTAATGACTGTGTGGGAGTTGCCAGTGGAAATAAAGGCTTCATCAGAAGTTTCAAAGAGGAAAAGATAGAGCCAGCTAAAGCTCTGCGAGTAAAACGCTGTTATCTGTGTGGCTCAACAAAACATGTAAAAAAATCCTGTCCTTCAAACAAAAGGAACAATCTTGGTGGTTGCTCTGACACGTCGTCGAGTCGTCCTTTTGTGTCTCTTGTCACTACCAAGGAGGAAGACAAGTCAAAATGGGTTCTCGACAGTGGGGCAAGTGTCACAATTGTAAACAGTCCTGACTTGTTGAAGAATGTGCGTGATGCTCAGCTACAACATGTAAGCCTTGCAGATGGTCATGTAGCAGAAGTGACTTGTTCTGGAGAACTAACCCTACAGTGTCTAAACCACACCTTCCAGAACGTAATCTGTGTTCCAACTCTGGAAAGTAATTTACTTAGTGTTCTGGCACTGGATCGTGCCAACTTTGAAATTATTTTTGGTGGGGAGCAATGTCTTATTAAGAAAGGTGGAAGGGAAATTGCAAATGCTAACCTTGTAAATGGGGTGTATGTATTGAATAGCTCTGTTCTTGCAGCTACAGCAAGTGTTCCTGGAAATAAGGATCCACATCATGAGTGCCTACATCTCCTCCATCGCCGGTTAGGCCACGCCTCCTTCAAGGCAATTAATGAAACCCTTGCTTTAACAGGTAAAGAAGGTGTTAAGGCTTGTAATACTTTTCTTGATTGCCAAATATGTAAACAGGTTAAATCTCATGCTTATCCTGTGGCATGCAAAAGTGAAAGGGAGTCAACTTATCCTTTGCAACTAGTACATGTTGATATCATAGGTCCTTTTGCACCCAGTGTGTCTAATAATCGCTTTGCCCTGACAGTGGTTGACGATTTTTCAAAATATGTTTGGACTTATATTTTAAAACATAAGTCTGATGCCTTTGAGTCACTGAAATATTGGTACAAGAAGGTAAAGAACCAATTAGGGGATCTCAAAGCTATACAAACTGACATGGGTTCTGAATTTATGTCAAACAAAATGAAACAATGGTTAAGAAATCTAGGGGTGAAACATCGTGTGGCAAATGTAAGCACGCCAGCTGAGAATGGGGTTGTTGAAAGAAAAAATGCTACTTTACAGACGGTTATGTATGCCATGCTCGCTGATGCACAATTGCCTAAACAGTATTGGGCTGAAGCCTTAAAATATGCCACTTTTGTTACAAATAGGCTGTGGACAAGAGTAACAAATTCCATACCATATGCAATGTTGTACCAAAAAATGCCAAAGTTAGATTTTCTGCGTGTGTTTGGTTCCCAAGCATGGGTAAATGTACCATTGAATCAGCGCAGGAAGGGTGGTCAGAGATCCAAACTCTTGACTTTCATAGGATGCCAGTCTGGTATGAAGGCTTATAGGTTTGTAAATGATCATAACCAACTCAGTTTTAGTAGGTCTGCCAACTTCACTGAGGGAAGGAATTGGCACAAGATTCATGGTAACTCACTATATGAAAAGGCAATGTTACCACTCTCAGGTGATCAACAAACTGTGTCAAATTCTGAGGAGTCTCAACCTGGCTCATCTTCTCAGTCTACTGTTTCAAGTGATGTACAGGCTGAAACCAGTACTCTTAGAAGGTCTGAAAGGAGCAACAAAGGTATTCCTCCTCAGAGGTATGGTTTTGAAACACAAGTTGTAAATATGGTCTGTGTAAAGGAGCCTACATGTTATTATGATGTTACTGTAATGCCTAAAGATGAAAAACAAGCCTGGATGCAGGCGATGCAAACTGAATATGATTCATTGTGTTCAAATGATGTGTTTGAACTGGCTGAAACACCAGAGGGTAGCAGAATCATAGGTTGCAAATGGGTGTATAAATTAAAACCTGTACAGGGTGGTCAACCTCAAAAGAAAGCTAGGTTAGTAGCTCAAGGCTTTTCTCAACTTATTGGTGAAGATTTTGATGAAACTTTTGCACCCACAATAAAAAGTCATACTTTAAATGTGGCCCTGACTA
This sequence comes from Gekko gecko, assembly GCA_029375565.1. Classification (NCBI taxonomy): domain Eukaryota; kingdom Metazoa; phylum Chordata; class Lepidosauria; order Squamata; family Gekkonidae; genus Gekko; species Gekko gecko. The sequence goes on along the minus strand of JAPDNY010000005.1, from coordinate 93,480,220 downwards.
AAGCAGGTATAGAGGGAATGCATGTTCAACACTTTGATTTCACTACAGCATATTTGAATGCAGACTTGAAAGAAGCATTGTACATGCAACAAATCCCTGGTTTTGTGAATGAAAATCCAAATTTGGTATTAAAACTAAAGAAAGGTCTTTATGGTTTACGTCAATCAGGTCATCTCTGGAACCAATGTTTAACAAACACTTTGACTGATATGGGGTTCAAACAGAGTCTTGCTGACCCATGCATGTTCAGTAAAGTCATCAATGGAAACAAATGTTATTTGGTACTTTTCGTCGATGATGTGTGTTTTATCTATGGGCAAGCAGAAGATCTGACATGGTTTGAATGTACAACAAAACAATATTTTAAAATGAAGAATCTTGGTACAATTAGTCATTATCTGGGAATAGATATCAGCAGAAACTCTGATGGTTATTTTGAAATATGCCAAGAAAACAAAATTGTGAAATTGTTGGAAAAATATAATATGCTTGATGCAAAACCTGTGTCCACACCAATCTCTACTAGCTATGCTAGAGAACCTGAAGATGAAGTCTTTGAACAAAAACAATTGTACCAGTCATTGATAGGTTCTTTAAACTATTTAGCTACATGGTCTCGGCCAGATATTTGTTATGCTGTTCATGCACTTAGCCAAAAAAGTGCTAAACCATACAAACGGGACTGGAATGCAGCTAAAAGGCTTTTAAGGTACTTAAAGGGAACCAAGAAATGCAAACTTGTATTGGGTTTAAACAATGCACAACAGGTTCTGGGTTATAGTGATTCAAATTGGGGCTCCAATCTTGATGCAAAGTCTATAACTGGCTATGTAATTTTTGTGCATGGATCATTGGTGATATGGAAATCTGTAAAACAGAGTCTAGTTTCGACCAGTACGTGTGAGTCCGAATTTGCGGCCTTGAATGAATTGACTGTACAAATGGAATGGCTACAACAACTGTTAACAGATTTTGATGTAAAGCATGATATGCCTATGATTGTAAAATGTGACAATACTGCAGCTGAAATGTTAGCAGATGCCCAAGGTATAAGGCCTAGATCTAGGCACATTAACATTAGATACCAAAATGTTAGGGATATTGTCCAAAGAAAAATAGTGTCATTATAACACTGTATGTCTAGTGAGAATGTTGCAGACATGTTTACTAAGGGCTTGAATGAAGCACAATTCTTGAACCTTAGGGGAAGACTCAACATGATCCTACCCACTGAAGCTTAAGGGGGAGTGTTGTATGTTAATCTCCAGTAGCTAGATCATTAGGATCTAGGATGACAGCTACCTGTCAGTTAGTGTCAGCTGATGTACTCAGAGGACAAGTCCCAACTTGTTCTGCCTGGCACTGAACAGTGTGCAGTCACTGTGACTCAGCAGTCCACTGATTGGTGGAGGTTTGTATATATGTCTTTGTATTACTGCCATACTTTTTCCTTTTGTATATTGGATGCCTGGCGTAGCACTTTGCTTGTGAATACTGTGAATAAAACTCTTGTATATAGTGTACCACTGGACTGCCTTTGTGTGGTTACTATAAGAGGTTCCTCTGCTGGATCTGCAGTGCAAGCAGGTGAGAGACTGAGGTGGCTGGGAAGTCCTAGTAAAGGTTTGGGGGCTTGAACCGTTAAGACACGCACCCCGCAACAGACCCGGGTTCTTATCTCCACACTGCCACTAAAGGTGACTTTAGGCCAGTCACTCAGCCTCACCGACCTTACAAGGTTGTTGTGTGGATAAAATGGAGGAGGAGAGAACAATGCTCTAAGCCTCTTTAGAAAGAAAAGTGGGATATAAAGGTCTAAAAAGACATTGCTTGTGAGCTTCCTAGAGATGTTAGCCTAGCCAGGATTCTGCAAACTTGGTTTGATCTAATGACGTTTGTCTTAGTTCTTATGACAGCAGAACAGGTACACTGAAATGAGCACGGTAACACCACACTATAAGGATTAGGTGAGCAATCCTAAAAAGGTCTCCCCAGAGTCCTACTGGGGTCTATTTAATGGGATTTACTGGAGGGAAAGCGTTGTTAGGATTGCATTGTAAATACTCTTCACTCTTATTTAAATACTTGCAATTGCCACACAAAGAACTTGTGTCAGAAATCAGTCTCCTTTTGAAACCATCATCTTCTCCAAAACAAGTGCCTATTGCTTTGCGTTCCCCCACCTTTTGAGATTAGGCAGGTGACAACCCAGGACAGGGCCTTCTTAATTATTGCACCAAAACTCTGGAATTCTCTCCTGAGACTTACGTGTCCTGTTCTGTTACCATCTTCTGTGTTCATGTGAAGACTTTTTTGTTTCATCTGGCATTCTCTCAGTGATCCTCCCTCCTGCTGTTTTTTAATTGCTTTTATATGAATGTATTCTATTGTATTGTATATGCATTTTAACTTGGTTTTAATTGTTTGAATGGCATGTTTTTGTTTAATTGTAATGGTTTTTATGTGTTTTTATCTATGTTCTAATCTGTTAGCCACTTTGGTAGTCCTGATGGGGGCAGAAAGGGGAAGTATGAATTCTGTAGTGTAAATAAATATTAAGTCTTTCATGTCAGAGCCATCCATGCCTTGTTGCCATGAGGGGTAATGATGCTTATTTTGAGGTTTCAATCACAGATGGAGAATGGGCCAGAGTTGCAACCTAGGATCATTCCTGTACCTAAATTATCAGATAGATCCATTACAGGGAAATATGTTATTTCTGTTACATGTACTTCAATATAGTTTGAAGGTTTACTTTAAGGGAAAAGTCAGTTTTGGTAGGAACAGGTGCCAGCAAGTCAGTGGATCCATTCCAGAGTTTTTAGTAAAAGCAAATTACATTAACTGCTAGTAGCAGCATTCCTTTTACTTTTCAAATATATTGTAATATCAGTGGCTATGACCTGTGATGGGTAACTGGATCTTCCATGTTCACAGACGGTATGCTACTGAATACCTGTTGCTGGGCATAGTAGTGGGAAAAGTCAGTCTTCATGCCCTGTTTATAGGTGTCCCAAGACAGCTAGTTGGCCACCCCAGGAAGCACAATGTCAGATTAAATGGGCCTTTGGTCTGATCCAGCAGGGCTTTTTCTATGATGTTATGAAGAAAACTGGGGGTGGGGGGCTCCAGAAAGAAAGCTCTAACAAATTTTGTCAAGCGTTCTATATACAATGAATAGATGGAGACGGCTGCTTCCAATACAAACTTTGTTTTTAACTACAAAGAGTCAATGAAAAGCAGTAAATCTGGAATATTTTAATGAGGAGAAAGGCCTGGTAACCCTACAGCCTTGGAATGCTGTTCTGTGGTTGTTTCATCTGAAGATTGCTTAAGATTAATAGTGACAATTATCTGCTTTCTTCATGGCTGGCTTCTCATTCATGCTTTTAAAACTACATCTGTTACTTAGTTTCTTTCTCCTTCCAGCACATTTAAGACTTTATGACAAAATACTCTCCTAATGTGGTGTGAATCTATTTTTCTGGGTGTCTCATTGTCTTAAACATCTGATAATTAAATATATGTTACACATCATGTAAACATTCTACATCACGGATCAGTTTTTTAATTAATTTGATATGATAATTTTCTTGACTTAGATGGTCCTGGGCAAAGTTATGATCATAGGTGTAAAATTCATGCCTCTTAATTCTTTTTAAAGCATATATCTTTAGCCCCGCTTCAGTTCCTATTGACAGAAAAAGCCTGTCAAAACACTACTATTCATTTAGTTGCATTTGGGTTAACAAATTCTGTTGAGTCTTAAATTACTAATATGTCATTTTGACACACATACACATTCCAAACCAGTTTACTGATTACTACTGCATGCCATATTTAGTGTGGACTTATTCTGCACTACAGAGTATAAGTATATTGGTAGATCTGCACATGCCTGCCACAAAGGAATAAGCTGTCCATCCACAAGCAGTCTTGGAAGTCAGTCACCAGAACTACAATTACAACACAACCTTCATTCCATTCAGACCTCCCAAAATGATAGTTAGCAGAGCTCCTGCTTAAAACAGGAAGAAGCCAACTCTCCCTGACAAGAGTGGAGCATAAAGCAAGTTGAAACTGAGTACATCTCAACTGGTCATTCACTGAAACTGAAGCAAGCTTCAGAATACTTGTTGTGTCCTTTTTAACTACTTCTTGCATTGAGTCTGATGAGATAAGGTTAGTTATATGATTAGACAAATATGACACATTGTGCACTAAAACTGATCCTTTCACACACCTTGGCCAATTTTTCTGCTCAGTCATGATTCATAGCACACTTTCATTGTTGCAGTCCACCCAAGCTGACTATTTGTAATTTTCTGAAAATCCCCCCGTGTATACTAAGAACATTACAAGGGCTTTTGGAGATACCTAGTTATTAGAGCACATGACACAGACAAGGTCACAGAGAAAGAAAGCATATTTTATATGCATATAAACTTGCTTCTGTAGGGTAATTCTCCATGCTGCTTTCATCACCACTGCAAATACAGAGGTGTGTGCATTATCATCAAGTGTGGGAGCAGCGCTGGTTCCAATTTTATATGGAATCTGGGCAACAGAGTATAACTGCACCCCCTTGGTACAGTCCCATTCTCCTGTAAACACCACATTCCTTCCACTGACCCCTGCCCTTTGGCTCTACCCTTTCTTCTTTAACAATTCCCTTTTCAATTCACTTTGGGGTTGCCAGGTCTTAACTGGCTACCAGTGGGGATGTTCCTCCCTGGTCCCAGGATCTTCTGGTCTGACATCATCTCTCCAGACACATCATGTGGGGGATGCTCCAGCATTTGAGCAAATTTGATCACCGTAGAGTTTTAACCCAAATGCTAGAGCGCCCCCTATGTGGCATGCCTGGCATGATGACATTACCTCCAGGTGATGTCATCGTGCTGGGCACATGGGACACAACAGGGCTTATGGGGGGCAGGGCTCCCCCACTGGCCAACAGGCCATCAGCTGATTGAGGCCCCCAAATGTGGAAGAACCCTCACCCCATCAAGGGGATAAAGGTAAAGGTAAAGGTTCCCTTGCTCGAAAGCCAGTCGAATCCGACTCTAGGGTTGCGGTGCTCATCTCCGTTTCAAAGCCGAAGAGCCAGCGCTGTCCGAAGACGTTTCCGTGGTCATGTGGCCGGCATGACTAAACACCAAGGCGCACGGAACGCTGTTACCTTCCCACCGAAGTGGTACCTATTTATCTACTTGCAATTTCTTGCTTTCGAACTGCTAGGTTGGCAGGAGCTGGAACTAGAGACAGGAGCTCACCCTGTCATGCGGCACCCGGGTCTCGAACTGCTGAACTACTGACCTTCCACAGCCTCACCCCATCAAGGGGATGGCAACCCTAATTGGCTTATCCTCATAAAGAGAAATCATACCAAATTTTGCTTTCTTGGTTACCCTTTATCGGGGGTCATTTAGTAGAAAAAGAGGTGCAGGAGCTCATTAGCATAACTCATTACACCCACACATCCTGACATCACCGGAAGTATGGTGAGCTGGTGAGAAAGAGAGAAAGAAAGAGAAAGAGAGAGAGAGAGAGAGAGAGAGAGAGAGAGAGAGAGAGAGAGAAAGAAAGAAAGAAAGAAAGAAAGAAAGAAAGAAAGAAAGAAAGAAAGAAAGAAAGAAAGAAAGAAGAGAGAGAGAGAGAGAGAGAGAGAGAGAGAGAGAGATGGGGAGGAAGAAAGAGAAAGAGGGAGGGAGGAAAAGAGGGCAAAGAACTTTGGGAATGAAGGGAAGGGAAGGAAGGGAAGGAGAAGAGAAAGAAAGAAAGAAAGAAAGAAAGAAAGAAAGAAAGAAAGAAAGAAAGAAAGAAAGAAAGAAAGAAAGAAAGAAAGAAAGAAAGAGGGAAAGAAAGAGGGAAAGAAAGAGGGAAAGAAAGAGGGAAAGAAAGAAAGGGGAAAGAAAGGGGAAAGAAAGGGGAAAGAAACAAAGGGGGAAAGAAAGGGGGAAAAGAGGGAAAAGAGGGAAAGAGATGGGGAGGAAAGGAAGGAGGGAAAGAGGGCAAAGAACTTTGGGAAAGAAGGAAAGAAAGAGAGAGAGAGATGGAGAGGAAGGATGAGAAAGAGGGAGAGAGGGAAGGAAAGAAGGCAAAGAAAGCGGGTGCGCAGAGGATGCGGCAGGTGGGGGGTGCACTCCAGAGTTCTTTCTCTGCGCCAAAGGTGGTGGGTGGGGGGCGCACTCCGGAGTTGTTTCTCTGCCCGCTGCCGAGGCGCACAAACAGAGAAAGGCGGCGGGTGGGGGGTGCTCCTGAGTTCTATCTCTGCCTGTTGCTGAGGCACGTGGGCTGAGAAAGGTGGTGGGTGGGGGCGCGCTTCGGAGTTGTTTCTCTGCCCACCGCCGAGGCACATGGGCTGAGAAAGGTGGCAGGTGGGGGCACGTTCCTGAGTTGTTTCTCTGCCTGCCACCAAGGCACGCAGGCAGAGAAAGACAGCGGGTGGGGGAGCGCTCCGGAATTCTATCTCTGCCCACTGCCAAGGCGCGCAGGCTGAGAAAGGTGGCAGGTGGGGGCACGCTCCAGAGTTTTTTCTTTGCCCGCCACCGAGGTGCACAGGCAAAGAAAGGCAGTGGGGGGGTGCTCCGGCAGTCCTTCTCCGCCCGCGTGCCTTGGAGGGTGGGCAGAGAAAGGCGGCAGTTGGGGGGACGCTCTGGAGGAAGCCAGGGATAGGGCAGGAGGCAGCCGACTTACCTTCCTTTTTCTGCCTCCTTGTGGCATGAGCACTACTGGGAGCAGGGGGCAGGGCTTGATCATGTGCCCGCCCCCCGGGCGCCTCACTCCCACAGTGCCACTCCGGCATGCTCCAGCCCCAACCAAGGCCTGCCCTTTATTACTTTGTATTAAACAATATAACTAAGGTGTAACTTTGATGTAACAAGTATAATTATTTTCCTGTAACAGAATTCTTTAAAATCTCATGTATTTTGTGAGTGCTGCACCGGTGGAATGAGCTCCCGGAGGATATCAGGGCCCAGCAGAGCTTGCTACAATTCCACAGGACCTGCAAGACAGAGCTCTTCCACCAGGCATTTGACTGCACTTGACCACATTTAACATCTAGTACATTTGGTACATCTGGTTATAACATCAGAGCCCTCCCTGGGATCTTGCCATCATCACTGTTACACTGACTGACTTCTGTCACAAAAATGTTGGATATGGCAATATTGGAACATGTTTGCTGCTACATAGGAAACTATGAAAGTATAGCACTTTAGTTTTTATGTTGGTTTTAAACTGTTTTAAAATTGTATGCTTTGGCAGGAAGGGTGGGGTATAAATCTAATAAATAAATAAATAAATAAAATATGTTGTTTGCAACTTAAAAGTGGCTTCAGACTAAGACAAATGGACATTTCAAGATCTCCAGAGTTCATTTCCCCAGAAAAAATATATACACTGCAGCCCCAGCTGCTTATTTATATTTTTTGGAATCTAACAACACCAGAAGGGCATTTACACTGGCCAGAAATTCAACTTTGCCTTTGGCAGTGTTGGAAGGGAGGTTTAAAGCAATCCCTTACTCCTTAAGGCTCTGTTCTTGCTCTCTGGGTGAAATTGACTTTATAGAACACTTTTTTTTAACTGTCTTAATTATACAAAGATCTGATTGGAAAGTATTAGCCCACTGTTAGAAAGATTTCCTGGGAGATCAAATAAAACCAAGTTTGATTATCTCCTGTCTGATAGAAACCACCAGACTACTCATCAGGTGGCTAAATTCTGTGCTCAGGTTTACAAGCATTGAAAATCCCATATGGCAGCATGACTTTGTAGTTATTTGGAATGATTTTGAATGTTTCTATCTTTTCTATCATTTAATTTTTTTAAAATCCAACTGTATGGCTGATTGCTGGCTATTGCATTTCTTAATCAAACTGTACTGCTGGTCATTGACTGTTGTAATAAAGTGTGTGTGTGTGACTTCAGACCAACACGGCTGACCAACTGGATGCATGTAATTAGAACACTTTCCACCTTGTTTTTACAGCAGCAAAACGGTGAATCGCAGGGCCGAACTAGATGTGACCACAAAGACGACCGAGCATCTTAAAAGTCATTTATAAATGTTGTGAAGGCCTGATCCTGATCAGGCTCACAGCATGGCAGCCTGAGGAACTATTGTTCCCTGCCATATCAAGTGCTGAAATGGCTGTACACTTGCCCCCGTGGCTTTTTATGGCACTTGAAAAGGTGGGAGGGAAACAACATCTCAGCCCATTGCAGTACACTTGCTGCACACAAGGATGCTGTCTCTTCTAGTTTTAAGTTAAAGTATGAAGAATGTTTGCCTAAACTGCTGCAAGTTTTAATCATTGTGGCATATCTGCTTGTTTTACAGGTGGCTTCTTTTGTCAGAAGGGTTATTTTTATTGTTTTAAATCTGCTTGTAAATACTCAATGAGGCATTCTGTCACAGGTTCAGCAAGTGGAATACCATTGGAAGGGCCGGTCCAAGCTTATTTTGCACCCTAGGTGAGGATCCCTTCTAGCACCCTCCTGTGCGCTGCCTCCTCCTCCCATGCACCCCCCCGTGTGCTGCCCCCCTCCCCCCAATGCCAGTAGCTCAGAAAGTAGTATTTTAGCTCACAGGACTCCACAGCTTAGAGGGCCCCTGAGAAGCCCCTGCACGGCCGCAGGAGGGCGCTGCTCCACAGACGGGCTGGCTGGTGGTGAGTCCCCCGCGCGCGGGATGCAGGCCCGGGAGGCCCCTATCCCAATGCCTCCTCCATGGGGGACACTCAGCCCAGACAGTCCCCGGCCTGGAAAAGGCAGGTGGCTCTCCGTTTAGCTCACTCTGGATCGCTAGCCTGTAATCGTCTGTTGAGGGTGGCTTTGAGGACAAGCCCTTCTTGATTTCTTCCTCTGAGTCTAGTCCTGAAATCGATGGGAACGAGCCGGGAGCATTTGGATGGGCTCATAACACGGCCACTGTTCCTTACAAAAGGGAATCTCTGTTGAGAGCAGATCACTACCCCCCCCCCGCCACCCCCACAGAGGCACAGAAGAGATGCATTCTCAGGGGAGTCTGAGACAGACGCCACGGGAGACTTTCTTTCTCAGTGCACGAACAGTCCAGCAGGCTAGCCGCATCCTAGCAGCCTAGTCTTTAAAGTCTCTAATCTCGCTGCACACCCATGTGAAGGATGGACAAGATGGTGTCTGTCCCCAATCACCACATCCTGAGACACATGCAGTGATTCCTGGCCCTGAATTGGGATAGCACGGCTGCTAACAAAATTGGGCAGGGCAGTAAAATATAGGGTAGGGGGAGCATTAATATTGGGAGAACCATCCTTGAAGGCTGTGCTGGCCACAATGGTTCCTCGGCATAGCGGAGGTTCAGCTCAGAGGGGACAGAGAATCCAGTCTCCAGTGGTGCTGTTTTCCCCGGCGCCTGTCTTGGAGGCGGTTCTGGGTGGAGCGGCCTCTCTGAACTAGAGAGAGCCCTCTAAGCTGTGGAGTCTTCCTCTGTGGGGGGCACTTGGCCCAGCCAGTCCCCGGCCCTCAGCCCAGCCCCCCTGCAATCCCCAGAGGGAGGATGGGCCTGCCTGCCTGCTGTCCTCTGCATGCCCCAGGGGGGTGGGAGGCCACGAGACGCCTCAGAGAGCTGCGGGGCAGCAGAGGAGGAGCACCCCAGGCTGCGGGCCCGCCTGGCCACCACTGCTCTATCCTCACATGTCCAAAGGAGGGGCAGGAGTTGCCGGGCTGGGAGGAATGCCGCCCCTCTGCGCCCTCCTGGGCCCTCCTGGGCAGTGGGGAAAGGCTCCCTAACTCCCTGCCTGCTGCCCTCTATGTGCCCCAGGGGGCAGAAGGCTGTGAGGCACCTCGGAGAGCTGTGGGGCAGCAGAGGAGGAGGAGCACCCCTGGCCACAGGCCTGCTTGGCTGCCACTGCTCCTCTGTCCTCACACGCCCGAAGGGGGAGTTGCCAGGCCAGGTCAGGGCTTTTGGTGGGGGCAGGGGGGCTTTTGGTGGGGGTGGATGCAATTTGGTGCCCTAAAGGCCGGCCCGCCCTAGGCGAATGCCTAGTTCACCTAGTAAGTGAGCATTGGAGAAGTTTATGGTTTTGCATGTACAGCAAGGCTGATTACAGTTAGTGTTTTTTTTAAAAGCCCCCTGGTGGTGCCGCAGGGGAAAATGCTGGGGAAATGACCATGGCAAAATGGAGGCAGTGCAGAAGGAAACTGCAGGCAGGAAAATGTGCGCCATTCTTTCCATTCTTTCTGGACAGTGTACTAACATGCTTGGGCAACATTCTTTCAAAAGAATATTGAAGTAAAACAGGTTTGGGAAAGAGCATATTGAGGATAGGGAAAAGCTTAAAAAGGATGGTTACAGCATAATGTCATGTGACTGTACAGTACTGAGGAATGACATGTAAAGACCAGAGACAGAACTTCCATCTCATCACACGTTCCCTTAAACTCAAATGATTTTTTTCCAGAGGAGGTAGTTCTCATGTTCAATTATCACGGAATACACATTGAGTCATGAGAATGTAAAGTTTCTGAATCAATCTACATGTCATGGCGCCAAGTGGAATACAGCTAGAAATGCTTCTGTGAGGCAAAAATTCCAAGTGAAAGCTTTAATGCATGAAAGGTGCATTATGCCCTCCATGTTGTGCCATCACTACACAGGAACAGTTTTCAGTGTAGTAACAGTGGTTGTAACAAGGAAATGCAGATCCAACACCCAAGAGGCCTCTGGCGTCAAAGAAAGCACTCTAGTCTGGAAACCAAGCAGTTAAATCCTAGGGCTTCTGGCTGAAAGGAACTGGTTCCCCTTTATTGAAGCAGATAGACATGGAAATGATAATCATCTATTCACTAGACAGATTGCTGTTGGGATATCCTGAATTAGAGCCATAAACACCAAAGACATGCTCCTGATTACAATTGGGTAAAGGGAATGGTAGAAAGCATGTGTATACTGGAACACTGAATAAAAGCACATAAAGTACTGATAAATATAGTGAGACTGTTTGTTTTGCTACCTTTTAAATTTCCCTTAGGAAAAGCGGAAGCAATGCAGTTCTGTTTTATGAACATGGAAGAGTGGAGAGAGAAGGCAAGAGAGGGAGGGTGTTAGAAAATGCCAGTGATAGTTGACTGTAGCTGGAATGGTTGTTTTTTCTGCTGCTTTGTACACAAATGCTTTGTACCGTCAACTGTATCTAGCTGACTAGGAAGAGCTGTGCTACTGAACTAAATGGAATTTGTGAATTCAGTGGTAACAAAAAAACATAACACTAATCAGATTAACAAGCCAGGTACAAATGGTAGTTTAGAATTCTATTATTTATTTGTTAGTTTATTGCACTAGATTTTAAACCACCCTCCCTCTGCTCAGGGCAGTGTACAACATAATACATTCATATCATACATAGTTAAAACAATTTTAAACAATATAAACAGAGTAATTAGCCTAAAAGATGGTGCTAAAAGTTCCAGTAGTGCCATTGCCTCATGGGGGGGGGGGATGGAACCATCACTGTCCTCAACCAAACACCTGGCGGAACATCTCTGCCTTACAGGCCCTGCAGAACTGCATCAAGTCCCGCAGGGCACAGATGTTGTTCAGCAGAAATTCCACCAGGTTGGAGCCTGGGTGGAAAAAGCTCTGGCTCTACTTGAGGACAGCTGGATATCTCTTGAGCCGGGGACAACCAATAGGTTCTGATCTACTGAGTGTAATGCTCTTCTGGAGGTATACCGGATATACCTGAAGATACATGGGTCTTGGACCATTAAGTGCTTTAAAGATCTAGAACAGAGGTGTCAAACTCATTTGTTACAAGGCCCGGATCTGACATAAATGTCACATTGTTGGGCCAGGCCATGTGTGCTATAAAATGTTACACGTGGTACTGGAGACATAAACTTTATAAAGATGCTTTCAGATGTTGAATGGCAATAGCAGGTGAATGACAATAGCAGGCTTGATTGGATTAGGTGTAACATGCAAAGGGGTAGTAGGTGTGGAGATACCAGTGTTGGTAGGTCTCAATTCCATCCAGGAGGATTCAGTCCAGGATGACGCAAAAAATAAATGGACATAAATCTGACATTAGAAACCACAACATTCAGTTGCAGATCTAAGAGTAGCAATGCTCTTGCAAAGGAATTTCAAAGCGAGATTAGAAAGAGAGACTGCTGAATTGCAATTGATAATGAAGCTCAAGACAATAAGAACATAAGAACATAAGAGAAGCCAATGTTGAATCAGGCCAATGGCCCATCTAGTCCAACACTCTGTCACACAGCGGCCAAAATATACCAGGTGCCATCAGGAGGTCCAGCAGTGGGGCCAGGGCACCAGAAGCCCTCCCACTGCTGCCCCCTCCAGCACCAAGAATAGAGTGCATCACCTGCCCCAGACTGAGAGTTCCCATCTATACCCTGTGGCTAATAGCCACTGATGGACTTCTGCTCCATATGTTTATCTAATTCCCTCTTGAAACTGTCCATGCTTGCAGCTGCCACGACCTCCTGTGGCAGTGAATTCCATACGTTAATCACTCTTTGCATCCTCCTGGACTGAATTGAGACCTAGTTTTCCTGTCTCATTACCAATACGTGCTATTATCATTTGGCATCTGAAATCATTTGGCATCATTTGGCATCTGAAATCACTCCACTCTCCAAAATATAAAGACCAGTCTACGTGTTCTAATTCCTAATCAGGGTCTTTTTGAAAGAAAATAAATCCAGACAGGAACAGAGAAATTCAATCTACTTAATCCCCCCCGAATATAAGCCAAAATAATTTCTTCAATGTACACTGTGCTTGTCAGAAAAATCCACCCTCCCTCCCACTCACCCACCCACCCAAGAAGTGTGCTTGCACTCAAAAAGCTTATACCTGGAATAAAATATTGTTGATCTTAATTTTGTTTTATGTCTGTCTCTTTCTCCCCTCCCCCCAAAAAAGAGGAGGAGCAGCCCTGGAGAAGGAAGCAGAAGCATGTGTGTGTGTGTGAGAGAGAGAGAGAGAGAGAGAGAGAGAGAGAGAAAGCGCCCAAGGGGGGAATAGGGAGGTTTATTTTTTTATCTCTCCAGCAGGAAGCAACCAGGAAGCTCTATCTGTGTGTGGGGGTGGGGAGAGTGTGGGGGGGGAGGGAGGAAAGAGGCAAGAAACAAAGAACCACTGAGGGAGCTGGGGAAAAAACAAGTTAGGGTCCGGCTGCACCAGCAGCCCTGGAAAAGGAAGCAGGAGAAGGAAGTTGCTTGGGGGCTGGTTCTGAACTCTGGGTGGGCTGGAACTGGCCCACGGTCCACATGTTTGACACCTCTAGCCTAGAACCTTGAATTTGATCCAATACTTACATACATACATACATTTTCAATTTGTATACCGCTCACCCCCCCCCTTGGGGGCTCTGAGCGGTTCACATATTTCATCATTACAAATTCTAACCTAGGGCCACATACATACAAGGGAGGTGACAAGCCTACCAGGCACCCTTTTTGCAGCGAGTTGTCTTTCTTCTGAGGACGATGACTTTTCTCTGGCGCTGGTCTTTGGATTTTTCTGCGGATGATGTCTTTCTTCAAGTCCCGGCCGAGTGCACGTTTTTTTGCGCAGGCTCGCTGATTGTCCTCCATCCATCAGGCTCCAGCCTGTCGCATCGCCCCACCTCCGCGCTTCTCGGCCCAGCCTCCTTTCGCTTCGCCCGTCTCACCAGCCACCAACATGCTTTTCCTGCCGCCGCCGCTGTTCGCTTGCGCCGTTCGTCGCACGAGCTGCTGCCACCACACCACAAGGGCGGGTGCCCCCCCGCTCTAGAAGTAGGTACCCAGTTTATCTATTTGCCCTTTAACGGGCTTTCGAACCGCTGGGTAGGCAGGAGCTGGGACATAGGGCCGGAAGCTCACTCCGGCCACCGTGGGGCTTGAACAGCTGAAGCTGTCTAGCCAGATGTCATGCAGGCTTCACTTACTGCCTGCACCACCGCTCCCACTACTCCACTGGAAGCCAGTGCACCTCACGCAGCACAGGATAGATGCATGCTCTATGTGGAGTCCCCATAAGGACCTGCGCTGCTGCATTTTGTACCAGTTGAAGCTTCTGGGTCAGCCTCAAGGGAGGCCCACATAGAGCAAGTTACAGTAGTCTAATCTGGAGGTAACTGTTGCATGGATTACTGTGGCTAGATCAGGGCAAGACAGGTGAGAAGTCAGTTGCCTGACCTGCTGCTGTTTGAAAAACACCAGTCTGGCAACATTTGTGACCTGGGCCTCCATTGTTAGGGAGGCATCCAGAATCACACCCAAGCTCCTGACAGTTGGTGCTGGTATTAAGGGCATGCCATCAAGAGCTGGGAGTTGGCACCCCAAACCTGAATCTCCCTGCCCTGGCCACAGAACCTCCATCTTAGAAGGATTCAGTCTCAGCCAGCTCTGCTTCACCCATCCCTCCACAGCCTCCAACACCTTAGCCAGGTTTACTGGGGTGGTATCCAGCCAACTGCCCATCAGTAGGAACCTCCTAACAAACTGACCTGGATAGCTCAGACTAACTTGATTTCATCAGATCTTGGAAGCTAAACTGGGTTGGCCCTGGTTAGTATTTGGATGGGAGACCGCCAAGGAATACCAGGGTCATGACCCAGAGGCAGGCAACGGCAAACCACTTCTGAATGTCTCTTGCCTTGAAAACCCTACAAGGTCACCAGCTGCATCTTGATGGGAAAGAAAAGAAAAAACCTATTGTGACCTGGATAGTACAGGCTAGCCTGATCTCATTAGATCTCAGAAGCTAAATGGGATCAGCCTTGGTCAGTATTTGGATGGGAGACCACCAAGGGATACCTGGGTCAATATACAAACCACCTATGAATGTTTCTTGCCTTGAAAACTTTCTGGGGTCACCATAAATTTGCTCAACTTGACAGCAAAAAACAAACAAACAAAAACCCCTACAGTTTATTGGGCAGCCTTCATTTCAACACAACAATAAACAACACAACAATTAATTTAAACTTAATATGACTCCCCCATATCTTTTGTTGTCATCTGTGCCCAGTTTTCCAGTCTTAATCCGACTGTCTCCTTCCCCTCTGTTTGCAATCCAACCTTATTCTTGTCCTCGCTGGTAATTTTTTTCTTTGTTGTTAAATAAATTACTTATTCCCAGTTTCTACATTTTTAAACTTTATGGAGGGAATAGGGAAAGGGACTGGGGTTCCGCAGAGTATCAAGGCATGTTACAAGTGTTCCTCAAACAAATAATGGCTGGAAATTCTATATAAAACCTTCTGGATTCCTCTTTGCAGGCATTCTTAGTCATAACATCTACTCTCCTCAGTCTATGTAGGTGGCTTTTTGCTAAACCTCTCATCACCACGAAGGCATCAGCCTACTCCATAGTCCTTTCCTCTTACTCCTTGTAATTCAGTTACAATCTTCTAGGCAGCAGCTGAGCTGGCACAAAGTCTTGAATCGATGCAGAGCTGAGAGCCCTGTCTTGCTCTCTTGCTCCACAGAGTCAGCTGCTATGTACTGATGCCATTTGTTCTCTTGCCCCACTCTCATCTCTGTCATGCTACTCCTTTTGCCTGGAACAGCTTATTACACCCTCTGTATGCCACTGCATCTCTTTCCAATTCAGTTTCCAACTCCACCACTGTCCTTGCCTTTCCATATAATACTGCCTGCCTCTGTTAACCCTCACATGTCTCTGTGGATCCAGTCAAGATTTAAGATTACCTCGTCCTCAAGGGCCTATGGTTCAAGAGCCAACCATGTTTACCTAATAAAAACATTGCTTATCCATTCATCCACTATTTAAAACCCTTTACAATCTGTTCAGAATGGGAAAGAATTTGTTTTTGTGATTAACACAGAAGGTTGCCGATCAGCTCTATAAACCCTAGTCTGGAAACAGGAAAGATGGTTTTGTGCTGTGTGAATCTGGTTTCTGTGAAAACACAGACCAGACTTTCCCCGAGCCTCATTCTGGGAAGAAGCCAGTAAATATGTTGTAACTATGGTAAGGACAGTAGAAGAAGAAGGGTGCATGCACCCATGTTTAGCTAGATCAGAGCCTAAAAGCAGTTGAATAGTCTGTCAAAACTAGAGAAGATATTGGTGCAACTCACTGGAAACTTCCTCTGCATAAGCCTAATTGCAATAGTTGGGAGATGGGGGGGATTCTATTGAGTGTGTCGGCCTGATGCTGGAGGCCGAGGAGAGTTTGGCGATCTGGTTGGTGTACCGGCCGCCTAACGCACCAGCCAGTGGCCTGCTGTCCCTGCTTGAGGCCGTATCAGGCTGGGCGCTGGAGCACCCTAGGCTGATTGTCTTGGGTGACTTCAACGTCCATGCCGAGGACGCGGCCTCGGGCCGGGCTACGGACCTCGTGTCATCCATGGTGGCACTGGGACTCTCCCAATTCATCTCAGCTCCCACACATTGGGCTGGTCACACGCTCGATCTGATCTTTGCGGTGGGGGTGATGGTGGACCGGATTGCCATAGAGGCAGTGCCATGGTCGGACCACCTGGCCCTGAGGGCTCGACTGAATATCCCACCCCAACCCTGTTTAGGCAGCGAGCAGATATTTGCTCGCCCGTGGCGCCAGATGGACCCTATGCGGTTCCAGATGGCCCTGCGGGATCCAAGACCCCCTGGCGGCTCGTTGGATGAGCTTGTGGAGGACTAGCATGTCCGGCTCTCTGCAGCCATCGATGAGATCGCTCCCAGGCGCCCTCTCCGCACTCGTGCTAGGCGAGCGCCTTGGTACACCCAGGAGCTGCACAAGCTGAAGCGAGAACTGAGACGGCTAGAGAGACGGTGGCGTCAAGCCCGCGACGAGGCATCAAGAACATCCTATAGGACGCTTATGAGAGCCTATGAGATGGCAGTCAAGACCGCAAAGAGAGATTTCTTTGCGGTCACGATTGCATCTGCTAACTCACACCCAGCCCAATTATTTAATACAATTCGGTCCTTGACGGCTCTGCCACAGGGCAGGCAAAATGCTAGGGAATTGGATAATGGCTGTGAGGCTTTTGCGAGCTATTTTGCAGATAAAGTCTTGGCACTCCGCCGTGACCTCCCCGCCACAATTGAAACAGTTAGAGAACTTGAGGCCCCTTGCTCGTCTTTGGGGTCAGGTTTAGAGTGTTTTAGCCTGCTCAGCCTGGAGGAAGTTGACAGATTGCTTGTATCTGTGCGTCCAACCACTTGCGACCTTGATCCGTGCCCATCATGGCTCATTAAAGTAGGCCATGAGGGGTTTCGAGGTGCCCTGCGGGAGATTATCAACACGTCCCTCTTGGAGGGGCGGTTCCCCAGGGCGCTCAAGGACGCGATGGTCCGCCCCCTCTTGAAAAAGCCATCTCTGGACCCAGCCGAATTGGCCAACTATCGGCCGGTGTCCAATTTGCCCTATTTGGGCAAACTTATTGAGAGGGCGATGGCGCTGCAGCTGCAGAGCTTTCTGGATGATGCTTCCATCCTAGATCCTTACCAGTCCGGCTTTCGCCCGGGTCATGGGATGAAGACAGTACTGGTCGCCCTGACTGACGATCTCCGTAGGCATCTGGATCAGGGCGGTGTGGCAGCTCTGGTGTTGTTGGATCTGTCGGCAGCATTCGACACAGTCGACCACCAGTTGCTGGCCCACCGCCTTGCCGACGTGGGGATTCAGGGGCTTGCCCTTCAATGGTTTGCCTCTTTTCTCCAAGGTCGGGGACAGAGGGTGGTGATGGGGGGACAGCGGTCCCGGAGACACCCCCTTGAGTGTGGGGTGCCTCAGGGGGCAGTGCTGTCCCCGATGTTGTTTAACATCTACATGCGCCCCCTTGCCCAGATTGCCCGGAGTTGTGGGCTTGGGTGTCATCAATATGCAGATGACACCCAGCTCTATCTGATGTTGGGGGGCCAGTCGGGCTCCACTCCGGATGATCTGCATCGGGCGTTACAGGCTGTGGCTGGGTGGCTCAGACTGAGCCGGCTGAAACGAAACCCGGCAAAGACGGAGGTCCTGGGCCTGAGTCGGATCGGTTCGGGGCTGGGGCTCCCTCTCCCGGCCTTCGACGGGGTACCTTTGGTGCCAGCGTCAGAGGTTAGGAGTTTGGGAGTGCTCCTGGACTCCTCTCTAACAATGGAGGCCCAGGTAGCAGCCACTGCCAGGTTGGCCTTTTTCCATCTGAGGCAGGCACGGCAGTTGGCCCCCTTCCTTGGCCGCGATGACCTGGCCACGGTGATCCATGCAACGATCACCTCAAGGTTAGACTACTGTAATGCTCTCCACTTAGGGCTGCCTTTGTCACAAATCCGGAAGCTGCAGCTAGTGCAGAATGCTGCAGCCAGCTGCTGATGGGTCTCTCTAGGAGGGACCATATTCAGCCTGTGTTGAAAGTGCTGCACTGGCTGCCAATAGCGTACTAGATTCGCTTCAAAGTGCGGGTGAACACCTTTAAAGCCCTGTATGGCCAGGGTCCAGCTTACCTGAGGGACCGCCTTTCCCTACATGTTCCCCCAAGGGCACTTCGGTCTGGGGGCTGTCATCTCCTGGAAATTCCGGGCCCCAGAGATGTGAGGCTGGCTGCCACAAGAGCCAGGGCTTTTTCGGTGGTGGCTCCTACCTGGTGGAAGGAGCTCCCAGAGGAGATCCGGGCCCTGCGGGACCTTGTCCAGTTCCGCAGGGCCTGCAAGACGGAGCTCTTCCGCCAGGCTTTTGAGTAGGAGCCGCCACTGCCGCTATTCCACCTTCGATATCCCACCTCGAAAACCATGCCATCGTATTCCCGTCATCTTGGTTTTAAATGTTGTGCTTATGTTGTATTGCTTGATTTTATAATTTTACCTGTTGATATTGTTTTATATTGTTTAAATTGGCATTCATGCCCCTGTTAGCCGCCCTGAGCCTTCGGGGAGGGCGGGATACAAATCGAAACAAATAAATAAAATAAATAAATAATAATAATTTGTGTGTCTTTTGTTAGATGGAGATTCCTTTATTGAATTAGCCACAGGCTGTCAACAGAAAAGTAGCCACAGGAACTGATACAGAAACACAAGATAGGTCATAAAGTCAGTAACAAACCAACCCACAGAATAAAAGATGTGCTAGAATTCATATAAACTAAGCTAAAGTGCTTCAAAACACCCAGATCTTCAGTTCTACATGCGTACAAAAGAGGCCAAACAGAAAGACTTATTTCAGGTACGCATTTTAACCCCATCTCTTCAAAAGCTTGTGTAATATTCAAGAGTAGACAATGCTGCTAATGTAGTTACAGTCTTTACGACTTTGTGAGGCCTTTATCACATTTTGTCCTTGGAAACTAATTTTGGTGACTCCCCACATTACCAGTCAATCACAATATTAAAGTGGATGTAAGACACCTTGGCAACATTTTTGTTACATGTACAGCTATATCCACCAGCTGTTATTTGGCTCACACTGTGTAGACGCTGAAGATTTAAAATAGTGACGCCTTTGTGAGCATTCTGAGTAGGAATGACATTTTATATACATGCATTTTATGCATTGCACTTTGAACTAACTCCTGCTAGACTGCATCCATTAGCAAGACTAACAAGGTGGGCTTGTATAGAGAAAATATATAAAAGAGGCTATTCAGTACATATTTTAAATGTGGAGGCACAGTAAATTGATCACACATTATGTCTACATTATAAATGTGTGTCATTATTCAAGCCTTTCTCTGGATGTGTCAGTGACAGAGCAGCCTTCTCCTTCCAGAGAAAACTTTCCTTTGATGGAAGACTTTTTTCCATTTGATGACCCAACCCAGGGTATTTCAAAACATACACATTCATTAACTTTATGTAAATGCCACAAACCTGATGCTTTGTGAGGTACAGTTCCAAGCAGAGGGATGTTTACAGTTGGGTCAGCCATTATGCTTTTATCCAACGAGCGCAAAGACAGGAACTCATAAAAGTATTCAGCCTATAAGAAAATCCATTTAAAAGAAATGTTTATTCTGATTACCTCACTTTGTGTCATTCAGCCTATTATACTGAAGAGAGGGCAATAATGTTGTTTATACATTTCAGTCTATTTACAGGTGTTTTCATTTTTACTTTTATTGCTATTGTAAAATGTTTTACACAATTTTAAATAAAAATCAAAGGACTAGGGGGAAAAAAGACTATACAAATATATTTAAAGCAGAGGGCCTGTTGTATTCCCCCTCCTACAGAGTCTTATTGCAACCGAAGGGATTTTTAATTGGGAAAAACAGTACAGGGCAGATGCCTCATATTGGGGCTTTTGGGGGTGCTTTTGCAGGTACTATTTGGGGATCTCATAACGGCTTTCTTGATTTAGCGAGACTTGAAATTCTGTAGCATTTATGTAGTTCTGAAACAAAGAATTGAAATTATTTACAATCTGCCAAATTGTCCAATTTTTTGCCATTCAGTTTTTAAATACAAATCTATTTTGAAATTCATTTTAAACTTATTGAATTTCTTGATTAAATTGTCAGCATCAAATATGAGATCTTACAAGCTAAATACCATTACAGTAATACTAACTACTATTACAGTTGGCAACTGGCAACTGGTGAGAGATGGGGGAGAGCAGGGGCTTATGTCAGTGGTGTTGTCCATGGCATGACCTGGAAATGATATCATTTCTAGCATTCATCTAGCATTCATCCAACATCTAGCATTCATCCAACATTCTATGGTTTAACCATAGAATTTGGGGAGAATGTTACAGCATTGCCTGATGCAATGACATCATTTCCAGGTTGTGCCAGGAGTGACATTATTGCATCAGGTGACAATGATTGCCCCTCCCTCAATTTTGCCTGGCATTTCCCCCTCACCACCCAGCTGAGCAATGGTGGACGGAAGCAAGAGGGGACAGGAAGTCTCTTGGTAAAGTGGGAGACCTGGTAACCCTGATTACCAATCATCTATCAAATATAACTGCCAGGTATGAGAAAATGAAATCAAATATGGAAGTGAGGCATCAAATAAAATGATGTAATACAGATACCAAATATTTGATGAATTCACAACAACTGTGCTGTTGGCTTTTTATCGCATAGTTTGCACTCTTAAAAATTAAAAAGGAAAATGGAAGAAAGTTTAGAGATTTCTGAAGAAAACAACTTGGTGAGGCATACCACTGAAGTATAGGGTTGCCAGTCTCTGGCCCCAGCCACATGGGCCAGATAACGCGGGGGGAGGGGAGGCAAGGCTATTTGTGCCGCTGCAATCTAATCCACCCTTATCTGATCTGATACCGCAGCAGTGGACTTGGGTTGTTTCTGGCGGCACGTGTTCCTGGGGCGCTTCAAGGTGGCAAGAGGAATGTGCTGGAGTGATCAGATGGAGGACGTCCATCTGTGGCCCATTGCAAGCATTTGATAGTGGACTTTCCAAAGTACTTTTTTACTCCAGATCATCGGCCAGAGGAGATGGGTTGGCTACGGGTGCGCAACACTTGCCAGATGTGTCCATGTGATCGCGCCCGTACAACCCGCCTGGCATTCGTCCCTCTCACGTGGCTAATTGTGCATGTAATCGGGGCCTCTAAGTGGTGGCTGGAGATCTCCTGGAATTACAACTTCTCTCCACATGAAAGATATCAGTTCTGTGGAGAAAGTGGCTGCCTTGGAAGGCGGACTCCATGACATTATAGCCCACTACAGTCTCTCTCCACCCCCAAATCCCACTCTCCCCAGTCTCCACTTCCAAAATCTCCAGGAATTTCATAATCCAGAGTTGGCAATCCTACCAAGTGTCACTACTACTGTTGATTATACCTTCTTTCCCCCATAGATCCATAGACTTGACATCCTTCAGAGTTAGGGTTGCCAGACCCCCAGTCTGAACAGGAATTCCCCTGATTTTGGGGGCTCCTTCCTGCCGCCAGCCACCTGGTTGGCGGGGGGATGCCCTGCCTCAAGCCCTGCACCCAGAAGTGACCACCTGCAGCCTACCCTACTGCAAGATTTAAAGGGCCCTCTAGCTGACTGATGGGAGCAACTGGCCACCAATCAGTTGGAGGTCCCTTTAAATCTTTCTGGAAGGAGGGTGGGAAAGGCCCATGAATTCATGGCTTGGAGTACAGGTGTGTGTGGCCTGCCCCCTTCTTCCAAAAAGCATTTAAAGGGACCCTTTAAATGCTTTTGGGAAGAAGCAGGGGGCACCAGTCCCCAATGTAATGATGTCACTTCTTCATGATGTCATAGCATTGGGGACAGCCCCTCCCCCTCCAGTAATGCCCCCCAAAGTCCCCTGCTGGGGACTTAAAAGGATTTGGCAACCCTACTTCAGAGAACAATCTTAAGCAGGCCTACTCCAAATCCTATTCAGATCTATTCCCAGGAAAGTGTTCTTAGGATTGCATACAGGCATAACGGCAAACTGAAGTCACTTGTACTTCTTCTGCTAGCAAACTGAAGTCACTCGTATTTCTTCTGCTAGCTGTCACATCCCAAGCTGTCCTGAAGAATTTTCTCTCCCCCCCCCCGGCTAAGCAATTTTTGAGATTTAGAGGCTGCCCTTGGAAGGTGAAGATAGCAGCACCTCATATTGCAAGGGTTAGGGTTAGCCATTTGCAGTGCTTTGAATCCAATCCTTGGCAAGTAAGTGAAATTTGGTCAAATATAGGATGCTCCTCTTAGTGAAAGATGTTTTGAAAAGATCAAATACAAAGTGGGAGGACAGCAAAATGTGAATCCAGAGATGGACTACAGTAATACTTAAGGCTGGATTTTATGTAATGTGGAATAACAAAATGACCCATACAGCTCACTTTATGCACAGTTGTTTTTTTAAAACAAAATCATCTGTTCGGGGGGGGGGGAATTATTTTGTTCCCTGCAGACCCTCACAAAGCCATGGCAACAGAGCTACTGCCATACTGTCTGTTTCTCATTGTTTTGCTTTTGATGTTTTAATTGTATCTAAAACCAGGTTATAATGGATTTTGTGATTAAAACAACATGTTCTTAGTAGTAGGAAAACAACAATTGGTGAGTCAACCAAAAAAAACTCCACACTCATCTTTCAAATGTAGTGGCCTTCATTGTGTGCTGTCCCCTCCATAAGACTCAATGCTTAAGTACAGGGGGGACTATCTGACATTATTTGTATCTCTTGCACAAGTGTTACTGAATCAAGTGAGGTGAATGGGACACTTGGTAAAATGAGAATACGCAACTCAAATCCCTCTTTTTTCTACGCCCCCATAAGGTTGCCAACTCTAGGTTAGGAAATTCCTAGAGATTTGGGGGTAGAACCTGGGAAGGGTGGGGTTAAGAATATAAGAGCTTGGCTGGATCAGACCAATAGTCCATCTAGTCCAGCGTCCTGTCTCATGCAGTGGCCAACCAGTTCCTCTGAAAAGCCAACAACAAGGCACAGAGGCTGATGCCTTTCCCTGATGGTGCCTCCTGGCTCTGGGGTTCAAAGGACTAGTGCCTTTGAATGTAGAGGTTCCCTTCAGTCACCATGGCTAGTAGCCATTGATAGACATCTTCCATGAATCTATCTAATCCCCTTTTACAGCTATTGATCCTTGTGGCCATCACTGCATCCTCTGGCAGCGAATTCCACACTTTAACCACTCTCTGTGTAAAGTAGTATTTCCTTTTGTCCAAGTTTGGGAAGGGGAGGGATCAAGCAGGGTATAATGCCTTAGGGTCCACCCTCCAAAGCAGCCACGTTCTCAGTAGTCTGAAGCTCAGTTGTGTGATAATAAGTGTGATTATAAAGTTGTAAATCTGGGAGATCTCCAGGCCCCATCAAGAAATTGGCAACCCTATACCTTCCACCTTAACTCCATGGTTACCTGCAGAACTCCAAAGTAACATCACAAAAGACTTTTATTTTCCCAATAAAGCATATATTGAAGGTATTTAGGGTGCAAGAGGACAGTATAGCATCACTGGCTAGCCATCACTGGCTGGAAAAAGAGACAGAAGGAGCAACATCTTTACCTTTCCATTGTTATTTATGTATTATTTATCTAAAATACTTATATGATTGCCTTTCTTCTGAGCACCTCGGGGCCCAACGTGCCTATGTGAATATTTCCCCAAAGAAGTGGGTTTGGTAAGCAAATGATACATGTTTAGAATTCCATTGTAGGCCTATAAATAGGGAAAAGGATGCAATTAGCCTCTGAGCCTTATACCATTCATGCATGGCTTAAAAGCTAGACATGGGATTTATTAAAACTCCCTATAAGGAGGAAAAATGAAAGGCAAAGCCAAGCCAAAAATGAGATGGATTCAAAAAAGGCATCTAGTCCAATTCCCTATCCCAAATGTACCATCCCCTAAGAGGGGTTGAACTGCCAGAAATATGAAGTGGTAGTGAATTTTGTTGTTCATCTTAGCCATGCTCCACTCTTAAAAAACAAAACAAACCAGAGAACCAATGAGCCTTAAGACCAGAAAATGCCAGCTTCAAAAGTTTGGTCTTCACAGGCTCACCTGAAAAGTAGGGGTTTTCCTGTCACTCTCAGGATTGACCAGGCCCATAGGTACAGTGGGGCATTTCAGGGCCCGCCCTCCTGACTTCCTGCCAAGGCCCCATGACTTCCATCCAGCCCAGGCCCCTTGACTCTCTGGGCTGCCTGGAGAACTCCCTGCCATTACCCCTTCTCCAAGTGCAGCTTGCTTTCCCGCCTGCCAGCAGACCCACCAGCTCTGTCCCAGGCTGACAGTTGGGGAGGCTGTGTGTCCCGAGCTGGCAGTGCTCAGAGGCTGGCGGGGCTGAGGCAAGTGCACGGCATGACCCAAGCCGGGGCGCCTCTTCCTCCTCCTCTTCTGCCTCCTCCTCTTCCTCCTGGGTGCCCAGCTGGAGCCAGAGCACGGGTAGAGGCCAGCTCCATGGCACTTGGCATCCAGGGCTCGCTAGCCCACCTCCTCACCCTATTGCTGCCAGAGCCCCTTGCCTTGCCCGATCCTGGTGCACCATTCCCTCTAGCCACCACATAGAAGGCCTCCATGGTGAGCGTGAGTTATTTTAATTTTATTTTTTTATTTTGTGATGTCAGTGCCCCCCAACTTATTTAAAGTCCCCCCGAATTAAAAATTCCTGGCCAAAGAACAGGAGATACTAGGAGGACAGCCTGAGAATAAGCAGGGTATGTACTTTGTGCAAGAGAGTGCAGACTGGAGAAACTGTTGTGATTAGTAGAGCTGCCACATGGGTTCGTACAGAGACATGTAAATAGTGTTCAAGAGAACTGGTGTAATGGCTGTTGTTGTCAAAACACATGTCACAAATGCACTGAAAACTCCCTACTAAGACTGGCTTGCTGTGTTATTGTCATATAATGTAAGACAGAAGACAATTCCCTCAACTCCTAGGTAAAAGGTTGCAAATACCGCCCACAACACACCAGTAATCATCTTTCCAATTATACTTCTTCCTGCACCAGCAAAGTGGTTGAAGAAAAGTTGACCAGTTTTGCTCACAGATGTGTAGAACATTATGATAGAATCACAAGATTACAATTTAATTTTGAAGAACAAAATCAACACTGGCCAAATGAGGCAATACATTTGATTTTAAGGCTATTATTTTGGCAATACTACTTTGAAGCAGATTTATTTGCAACAGATCTTAAGAATTATTTGTAAAACATTTGAGCAACATCCTGTTTCATTAAAGAGGGATATTTCAAGGTGTTTCATCTTTCAGAGATGGAAGCCGGCCTGATGTGATGAGAGAAGAGTTCACAGCCTTTCAGTAAGCCTAATTCACCTCTTCTAATGGTAGGAAACATGAATCGGACATGCAAGCTCACTCTGGCCATGCTTCAAACTGGTGAGCCTTTGTTCTTAAGGCTCAGAAGACACCTTTGAAGTTGGGATAAAACTCCTCTAACACGCCATTACCAAAGAACAACCTTTTGATTATGATCTCATGAAAGTATAATCAATAACTTACATAAGTGAAAAGTGTGGCTAGAAGCAAAGGTCTTGTAATTGGACCTTTATTGGTTCCACATGTTTCTCTACTGCCTTCAGCTTGCTCTGATGTATAATAACTACCCCCACACATACATTTAAATCCTTCTATAAAAGTGATGAAACTTCAGCAGCTACTGTCAGCCATGAACTTATTCAGGTCATAAAGAAGGGTTTCACTGCATCTTTTAGGTATGAAGAACACTTGATGAAATCCAGCCTCTAATAGACTTCAACTCTTAACAGAACATTCAGTGAAAGAAATTCAAATGGATTTATAAAGCAAACATTAGGAAATGAAGGGGGACCAAATATTTTGATACCTACAATTGGGGAAATGTACGTTACTATTAAGGACACACAAGCTGGGGGCCTGCAATAAACTGCAGAAGAAGGGAACAATTTGGTATTGATTAAAATGCCAAACATGGGTGTGTGTGACCCGATGTTAATTTTTTCCCACCATAGAGAACAATGGAGGGAACAGGGGCAACCTGTTTGGGGGCCCATAGAATTGGACCCCATGTTCCAATGTTCTTGAAACTTGGTGGGTATCTTGGGGAGAGGCTCCATAAGCTACCCTGTGAGTTTGGAGCCTCTCCCTCAAACCCCATCCCCTCCAGCCCCCAGAATATACCCTATGTTTTCACCATTGACTTCAATGGCCCATAGGATATAATGGGGCCGAATTTGACTGCTGTTCACTTTACATGGTTCAAATGTTATACTGTTATAGTTTATTAAATATTTTATTACACTATTTGGTTCAGAATATTTTTTTTCCTGTTTTCCTCCTCTAAAAACTAGGTGCATCTTATGGTCAGGTGCATCTTATGGAGCGAAAAATACGGTACTTCCTTTTATCCGTTTTAACCCGACCGCTCAGCAATTTCATTGAGTGCCCACGAGTTCTTGTACTGTGAGAAATAGAGGAAAGTACATCTTTCTCTACCTGCTTTATCCCATGCACAGTCTTATAAACCTCTATCATGTCACCCCTCAGCTGTTGTTTCTCCAAGCCAAAGAGCCCCAAGCGCTTTAACCTTTCTTCATAGGGAAAGTGTTCCAAGCCTTTTATTATTCTAGTTGTCCTTTTCTGCATGTTTCCCAAAGTTATAATATCCTTTTTAAGGTGTGGTGACCAGAACTGTACAAATGAGTCCAAATGAGGCTGCACCACTGATTTATATAGGGGCATTATGATATTGGCTGATCTGTTTTCTTAAACCCTTCCTAGTAATCCCCAGCATAGCATTAGCCTTTTTTATTGCTGTCACACACTGTCTTGACATCTACAGTGAGATATCTACTATGACTCCAAGATCTCTCTCTTAGTCAGTCTTTGCCAGTTCGGACACCATCAACATGTATTTATAGTTAGGATTTTTGGCTCCAATGTGCATCACCTTGCACTTGGTCACACTGAACCCCATTTGCCATGTTGATGCCCACTCACCCATCCTCAACAGATCCCTTTGGAGTGCCTCACAATCCTCCCTGGTTTTCACCACCATGCAAATTTAGCCACTTCACTGCTTACTCCCAACTCCAAATCATTAATGAATAAGTTAAAAAGCATTGGACCAAGTACTGATCCCTGCTTCTAATGTATTTGAAGAAAGTTTTATTGTTGGTCTTTATGTTTTTTGCTATATGCTCCTCATATTCCCTTTTTGCCTGCCTGATCACAGACTTGCATTTTATTTGCCACAGCCTGTGTTCCCTTTTATCAGCCTCACTGAGACTAGCTTTCCACCGCTTAAAGGAATCTTTTTTACCTTTACAGCTTCCATTACTTTGTTTGTTAACCATGCAGTTTTTTTTCTATACCTATTTGTGCCTTTCCTAACCTGTGGTATATATTTTTTCTGAGCTTCTAGGATTGTAGTTTTAAGTAGTCTTCAAGCTTCCCCAACGGTTTTGACCCTTTCTACTTTTCCTTTCAGTTTCCTCCTCACATGTCCCCTCATATCAGAGAAGCTACTCCTTTTAAAGTTAAAAGTGGTTGTGTCTTTTTGGCTAATTTCCTATTTATAAAAATGTTGAACTCAATAACATTATGGTCACTGTTCCCAAGCGGTGCAATCACTCTTACATCTCTCACCAGGTCTTGGGCATTACTTAGGACCAAATCCAGGATCGCCTCTCCCCTGTTACATTCCGTGACCATCTGCTCCATAGCACAGTCATTGAGAGTGTCTAGAAACGCAATCGCTTTTTCCCAACTAGAACACATATTGACCCAGTCAATGTGTGGGTAGTTAACATCACCTATTATGACACAGTTTTTTTTGTCTAGCCGCTATCTTTAATTCATTCATCATTTTATAATCCTCCTCTATCTTTTGATCTGGTGGGTGATAACAAACTCCCAGTGTTAAGTTTCCTTTTGGCCCATTGGCTACCTTATAAAAGTCTTTTAAAATTAGAAGGGAAGAACTTTGTGTTAAAAGACAGATTTGATGTGGAATTTGAATATGATTGGTTGAAGTATAGACAGATTTATGACTTATTTAAGACCGATAAAAGAGAATATGGTTTTAGAGAAAGTAACACTGAAATTGAAACTGTATGGCTTGAGAAAGGTAAAAAAATGATTTCTAAACTGTATAAGGTTTTATTGAAATGGTATACTGAGGATGAAATTGTAAAAGAGCAAATGATAAAATGGGCGGTAAATATTAATAATGAGATATTAATGACATCTTGGGAATATTTGTGGAAAAAGTCAATGAAAATTTCAACTTGTGTAAATGTTAAAGAGAATTGTTATAAAATGATGTACAGATGGTATATGACGCCTAAAAAAATTGCTATTATAAATGAAAGTATGTCTAACAAATGTTGGAAATGTAAGAAACATGAAGGGTCTTTTTACCATATGTGGTGGACATGTGATAAAGCAGTAAAGTATTGGACTGAGATCCACAATGAGATACAAAAAATTTTGAATTGTACTTTTAAGAAAGACCCACAGATGTTATTGTTAGGTCTTAAAATGGAAGAAATAAATGTAGCCAAGAGAACACTACTATGGTACTTGATTACAGCAGCTAGACTGACTTTTGCTCAATGTTGGAAACAAGATAAAGTACCTGAAACATGGGAATGGATTAAAAAGACGTTGTTTATGGCAGAAATGGACAAATTAACAAGAAAATTAAACAATGAAGAAGACGAAACCTTTTTCGGAGACTGGAAAGACTTTCAAGAATACTTGTTGAAGAATTGGGATGTAAAACGTGGTTTGATTTGTTTTGACAGCTATTGAGGAGAAGTGGAAAGAGACTCAGATCTTTGAATTGTTACCATTAGTAAAAGAAATATGTTTAGTAGTAAATGTAATTGTATAAGAGAAATATCAAGGGGGTTGGAGCAGTGCGGGAAGCCTTGTTTGAGGGGGAGAGGGAGAAAGAAAAATGGACATGTATTGGTTTGTTTAAACTGTATGAACATGTGATATATCCAATAATAAATTGTTTTTTTTTAAAAAAAAAAAGTTTCCTTTTGGCCCCACTGTTTAAACCCATAGCATTTCCAGAAGCAAATCCAATTCTCTTACCCTCTCAATCTTACTGGATTGTATACCCTCTCTGACATACAGAGCCACCCCACCTCCAACCCTTCCCCCCTATCCTTCCAATATAATGTAGAACTGGGAATCACCGTATCCCACTGATTTTCCTCATCACACCAAGTTTCTGAAATATCCACAGTCTATTTGACCCAGCTGAGCTCTGAGAAGGAGCAAGGTGTTTGAGCTGCCAGAGGGGTGAGTGGTATTTTTATTTATTTACTTTCAGCTGAGGTGCTTTAGCTGAGAAGGTATTGTGTCAGGGACTGTATTTGGGAGTGTGTGGGTGAGTTGTAACAGACTCCTGACTGCTGGAGTTAGGGTGTGAAAGGGTCATTGTTTGCCTGTAATTAAGTGCTTGGGTGAAATTGAATAGCAGACTCCTGCCTGCTGGAGTTGGGGTGTGAAAGGGTCATTGTCTGACTGTCATTAAGTGCCTTGGGTGAATTTGAGTAGCTGCTGGCCACACCCTCTCCTGGGAGACAATTCTATTTAAGGCAGGAAGTTTGCAAGAGGCACGAGCATCTTTGCCTGTGGCTCTTGGCCTAGGGGCTCTGTAAGAAGCACAGGAAGAGCCAGAAAGCCAGGGACCTTGGCTCCTTGGTAAGGTAAGGTAAGTAGACTCCTACAACAGGAGCCATATAAATACAAAGTGTTTTAAAAGGGGGGTTATAGAAAACTATTTGTTTAAAAACAATTATGAAGCCAGAATGCCAGCAGGGGGTTGGGGGCTATCCAGTGTTTTGCATGGAGTGTCACATGTATGACTATCTGCCAACTGGTCAGAAGTCTTGGGTATGTGCTCGGTGCAAGGAGCTCCTGGTTCTCAGGGAGCGAGTTTGCTCCCTTGAGGCCAAGGTGGCTGACCTGGAGAAGCAGGGACAGATAGTTAGGTGCACGGGGAAGACTCTCGGGGACTTATTAGATATGTCCCACTCTGGATCTGGCAGCCCGGCTGCTGCCAGGGAGCATGAGGGTCAAGGGGAAACAGGGCACCATGCTGAGGATAAGGGGAATGTGCCCTCAGAAGGGACCTCTTCTTCAGCTGGTGAACGGGTATCCTTTCGTACCAAGGAACTGTCCCTGGGAAGGGTGGGAGGGGGCTCGTGGTAGTTGGTGATTCGATCCTTAGGCAGGTAGAGAGCTGGGTGGCGAACCCGCGTACTGACCGTATGGTGACTTGCCTGCCTGGTGCGAAGGTAGCGGACATTACGCGTGTTTTAGATAGGCTGGTAGATAGTGCTGGGGAGGAGCCAGTGGTCGTGGTGCACGTCGGCACCAACGATGTGGGGAAATGCAGTCGTGAGGTCCTGGAGGAGAAATTTAGGCTGCTGGGCAGGAAGCTCAAGGCCAGGACCTCCAAGGTAGCCTTCTCGGAAGTGCTACCTGTTCCACGCGCAGGGCCGGAGAGACAGGCACAGATCAGAAGTCTCAATGCGTGGATGAGACGGTGGTGTAGGGGGAAGGGTTCAAGTTTGTTAGGCACTGGGATGCTTTTTGGGACAAGAGGGAGCTGTACAAAAGGGACGGTCTCCACTTGTCCCAAGAAGGAACCAGGCTGCTGGTGCTCAAAATC
Source organism: Gekko gecko (assembly GCA_029375565.1). Classification (NCBI taxonomy): domain Eukaryota; kingdom Metazoa; phylum Chordata; class Lepidosauria; order Squamata; family Gekkonidae; genus Gekko; species Gekko gecko. The sequence goes on along the minus strand of JAPDNY010000005.1, from coordinate 93,449,136 downwards.
AAAAAGGTGGCAGAGCAGATTTTAAACTGAATAATGGGGGAAAGCCGACAGGAGATGAAAAGTCTCTGGTTTGGGATGGCTCATCTCAAAGAGATGAAGGGGTAGCTATTACTTTTGTACAAGGAAATGGATTACAATTGTCCACTGAGACTGTGGCTAATGATAGGAACTGCCTGGCAAGGTCTCGAGGCAGCAAGAGGAAGGCTGTGGGTTTAATAAACCTGGGAAACTATAAGTGTTTATACACAAATGCTAGAAGTCTCCGAGGTAAAATCGGGGAGTTGGAATGCTTGGTGTTGGGGGGAAATAGACATTGTGGGTATTTCAGAAACTTGGTGGGATGAGGAAAATCAGTGGGATATGGTGATTCCTGGTTATAAATTATATCGGAAGGATAGGGGGGAAGGGTTGGAGGTGGGGTGGCTCTGTATGTCAGAGAGAGTATACCGTCCAGTAAGATTGAGAGGGTAAGAGAATTGGATTCGCTTCTGGAAATGCTATGGGTTGAAATAGTGGGTCCAAAAAGAGGCTTAACAGTGGGAGTTTGTTATCGCCCACCAGATCAAAAGATAGAGGAGGATTATAAGATGATGAATGAATTAAAGATAGCGGCTAGACAAAATAACTGTGTTGTAATAGGCGACTTTAACTACCCACACATTGATTGGGGCAATATGAGTTCTAGTCGGGAAAAAGAGATTGCGTTCTTAGACACTCTCAATGACTGTGCTGTGGAACAGATGGTCACAGATCCTACCAGGGGAGAGGAGATCCTGGATTTGGTCCTAAGTAACACCCAAGACCTGGTGAGAGATGTAAAAGTGATTGCACCACTTGGGAACAGTGACCATAATGTCATTGAGTTTAACATTAGCACAGATAGGGAGTTGCCCAAAAAGACTGACGCAACCACTTTTAACTTTAAAAGGGGTAACTTATCTGGTATGAGGGGACATGTGAGGAAGAAATTGAAAGGAAGAGTGGAGAAGGTCAAAACCAGTGGGGAAGCTTGGAGACTATTTAAAAAGACAATCCTAGAAGCTCAGAAAAAATATATACCGCAGGTTAGGAAAGGTACAAATAGGTATAGAAAAAAGCCTGCATGGTTAACAAATAAAGTAATGGAAGCTGTAAAAAGTAAGAAGGATTCCTTTAAGCGGTGGAAAGCTAGTCTTAGTGAGGTTGATAAAGGGAACACAGACTATGGCAAATAAAATGCAAGTCTGTGATCAGGCAAGCAAAAAGGGAATATGAGGAGCATATTGCAAAAAACATAAAGACCAACAATAAAACCTTCTTCAAATACATTAGAAGTAGGAAGCCAGCCAGGGAGGCAGTGGGGCCCTTGGATGACCAAGGGGTAAAAGGAGTAGTGAAGGATGATAGGGAAATGGCTGAGAAGCTGAATGCATTTTTTGCCTCTGTCTTCACTGTGGAAGAGGAGAAGTGTTTGCCCACTCCAGAAGCACCGATTTCGGGAGGGGGTTTGAAAGACCTGAATCAGATTGCGGTGACAAGAGAGGAAGTCCTACGACTGATGGACAATTTAAAAACTAATAAATCTCCAGGCCCGGATGGCATTCATCCGAGAGTTCTGAAAGAACTCAAATGTGAACTTGTGGATCTCCTGACAAAAATATGTAATCTTTCTTTAAAATCTGCCTCCATTCCTGAGGACTAGAAGGTAGCTAATGTCACTCCCATCTTTAAAAAGGGCTCCAGGGGAGATCCGGGAAATTACAGGCCAGTCAGTCTGACATCGATACCGGGTAAGTTGGTGGAAACTGTTATTAAGGAAATAATTAGTAGGCACATTGATGAACAAAAACTATTGAGGCAGACTCAGCATGGGTTCTGTAAGGGAAGATCTTGTCTCACTAACCTGTTAGTGTTTTTTGAGGGAGTGAACAAACATGTGGACAAGGGGGACCCAATAGATATTATTTACCTTGACTTCCGGAAAGCTTTTGATACAGTTCCTCATCAAAGACTCCTAAGTAAGCTCAATAGTCATGGGATAAAAGGACAAGTCCTCTTGTGGATCGAAAACTGGCTTATAAATAGGAAACAGAGAGTGAGTATAAATGGGAAACTTTCTCAGTGGAGGGTGGTAAGCAGTGGGGTACCACAGGGATCAGTACTCGGTGCGATGCTTTTTAACTTGTTTATTAATGATTTGGAATTGGGAGTAAGCAGTGATGTGGCTAAATTTGCAGATGACACGAAGTTGTTCAGGGTGGTGAAAACCAAGGATGAGTGTGAGGCACTCCAAAGGGATCTGTTGAGGATGGGTGAGTGGGTGTCAACGTGGCAAATGGGGTTCAATGTGGCCAAGTGCAAAGTGATGCACATTGGAGCCAAAAATCCTAAATATAAATACACGTTGATGGGGTCTGAACTGGCAGAGACGGACCAAGAGAGAGATCTTGGAGTCGTAGTGGATAACTCGATGAAAATGTCTAGACAATGTGTAGCAGCAATAAAGAAGGCCAACACTATGCTGTGAATTATTAGGAAGGGAATTGATAACAAATCAGCCAGTATCATCATGCCCCTGTATAAATCATTGGTGCGACCTCATTTGGAATACTGTGTACAGTTCTGGTCACCACATCTCAAAAAGGATATTATAGCATTGGAAAAAGTGCAGAGAAGGGCAACTAGAATGATAAAAGGGTTGGAACACCTTCCCTATGAAGAAAGGTTAAAATGCTTGGGGCTCTTTAGCTTGGAGAAACAACGGCTGAGAGGTGACATGATTGAGGTTTATAAGATTATCAATGGGATTGAGCAGGTTGAGAAAGAAGTACTTTTCTCCCTTTCTCATAATACAAGAACTTGTGGGCACTCTATGAAATTGCTGAGCAGTCGGGTTAGAACAGATAAAAGGAAATACTTCTTCACCCAAAGAGTGATTAACATATGGAATTCACTGCCACATGAGGTCGTGGCAGCTGCAAGCATGGACAGTTTCAAGAGGGAATTAGATAAACATATGGAGCAGAAGTCCATCAGTGGCTATTAGCCACAGGATATAGATGGGAACTCTCAGTCTGGGGCAGGTGATGCACTCTATTCTTGGTGCTGGAGGGGGCAGCAGTGGGAGGGCTTCTGGTGCCCTGGCCCCACTGCTGGACCTCCTGATGGCACCTGGTATATTTTGGCCGCTGTGTGACAGAGTGTTGGACTAGATGGGCCATTGGCCTGATTCAACATTGGCTTCTCTTATGTTCTTATGTTCTTATGTTCTATTCCCCCCCCCAACACCAAGCAGTCCAGCTCCCCAATTTTACCTCAGACACTTCTAGCATTTGTATAGAAACACCTAAATTTTCCCAGCGGGACTGCCAGATCCAGAGTGGGACATATCTAACAAGTCACTGAGAGTCTTCTCTTTGTGCCTAACTGACTGTCTCTGCTTCTCCAGGTCAGCCACCTTGGCCTCAAGGGAGAAAATTCATTCCCTGAGAACCAGGAGCTCCTTGCATCGAGCACACATCCAAGACTTCTGTCCAGTAGGCAGATAGACATACATTTGACACTCCATGCAAAACACTGGATAGCCCCCACCCCCTACTGGCATTCTGGCTTCATAATTGCTTTTAAAATAATAATTATATATAATCCCCCTTTTAAACCCCTTTGTATTTATGGGGTTCTCCTTGTAGAAGTCTACTTACCTTACTGGGAACACAAGGAGACTAGGGCCTTGGCTTTCTGGCTCTTCCTGGGCTTCTTACGGAGTCCCTAATCTAAGAGTCCCTAGGCTCATGCCTCTGGCAAGGTGCTGCCTTAAACAGAGGCCTCCCCCAGCAGAGGGCGGGGCAGCAGCAGCTATTCAAATTCATCCAGGCACTGAATTACATTCAAACAATGACCCTTTCTCACCGTATCTCAAGCAGCCAGGACTCTGCAACAACTCTAATGCCTTCCCCACACTCCCAAACACAATACCATCAGCTAAATCCCCTCAGCTGAAAGCAAGTTAAAAATACTCACCCCTCTAGCAGCTCTGTCTCCTGCTCCTTCTCAGAGCTCAGCTGGCTCCAATTCCACTTGCCTAACTGTCCTGCTGGAGCAGAATTCCTGGACAACGCCATTGACTGGCTCACTTTTGCTGCCAAAACTGAACTCCCTACCAGCCAGTCAGGAGGGCTGGTATCAGCCCAACAGGCCTGGTCTACACAGCTTTCAGGGGCAGTAGGAATTGTGAGTTGATGGAAGACAATAGCTGCTCAATGTGTGGGAACCCAGGAGCAGTGCTCCCTCTAAGCTGTGGAATCTTGTGAGCAAAAATTCTACTTAGCGAGCTACTGGCATTAAAGTTGTGACTGAATGATTTGGCTACTGAATAAATTAGTTTGCTCTGGAGCCATCCTTCCTGAGCTAAGACAAAAATCTTTGAGCTGGAGGCTAAAAAAACCTGTGAGCTAGCTCACACTAACTCAGCTTACAGGGAACACGGTGTCACGCCTCTTGCCACGCCTGAGCCTTCGGAGGCCGCAGAGGAGCTAAGTGTCAGCAGGAACGAGCTCCCCTCGCCAGAAGCCTCCACACCTGACGACGCGGCAAGCTCTGAGCCCAGCCCAGCAACAGCTGGGGCAGATTGCTGCTCGAGTGACACACCCCCTGACTCACCCCCACTGGTGTCTCGCATGCATGTGCACCCGGCGTTCATTTAGCCCCGAATATTAGCGGGAACTGGGCCATGCTCAGAGTGTGCTAATTACCACCTCCTGGGATTGCTATTTAGCCAGTGCTGGCATGGCATCAAACTCATGCCAGCAACTAGTCGCACCCACAAAGCTCTGCACTGCACCACTCCGGTTCCTGATGCCTTGCTCCTAGTTTGATCTCTCCAGTTCCTCGACCCCAGGTCATCTTGACCTTGCTACTCTGCACCTTGCACCCCTGGACTTTTGACCCTTGGCTTTCGGATTCTCGACTCATGGCTCTCGTACTCTGGACACTCGACTCTCGGACTTCCTGACCATGGTAACAGTTGGCACCATGGACTTGGCTCCCCGGTTTTCTTGGCTTGCTCGGCTTCTGACTCGGGACTGTCTCTCGACCACCCTGCTCGTCTTCCTCTTTGAACCTGGTTGTTTGCTCCCGGCCGGCTCTGACCTCGGACTGTGTTTCTCGACCACCCCGCTTGTCCTACCCCTTGAACTTGGTTATTTAGTCTTGGCCGGTTCTGACCTCAGACTCTGCTCTGACCACCCCATGCTTGCCTGGTCCCACACCCCAGCCCGTGACAGATTGCTGGCACCACAAACACATGCTCATCCCCCACAATGGATGAAGCAAGTGGAGGAGCGCTTCAGCTAGCAGACCTGGCTGCGCAGCTGCAACAGCTTACGCAGGTTGTCAGCCACCTGCACACACAGCAGCAAGCTACCGCTGCCACCGTTCCACCACCCCGCTGTCTGGTAAACCCTTCCGAGAAGTTTGGTGGAAATGTGGAGGAGTTTCCTGCCTTTCTCACCCAGTGCAAGCTGTACATTGGGTTGAAAGACCGTGACTTCCCAAATAACAAGACAAAGGTTTGCTTTATTGTCAGCCTGTTAAAGGGGCAAGCAGTAAAATGGGCCACACCCCTCCTGGTCTCCTCATCCCCACTCCTGTCAGACTACCCCAGGTTCCTGGCCCATTTCTCCACCGCGTATGCAAACCCAGCAAGCCGCCATAGCTAACCACAAAATCCATGCCTTGAAACAAGGTAAATCGTCAGTCACCCACTACTCCATAGAGTTCCAGCTGTTGGCCTAAGACCTAAGTTGGAACGAATCCGCCCTCATGGATCAATACATGGAGGGCTTGGCGGACAAGATCCTTGATGAATTGGCCCATGTCGACCGGCCAACCTCCTTACAGGCTTTAATCACCCTGTGCCTTCGCATTGATGGCCGTCTTGAGAGCCGACTCCAGCACCAAAGCTGTACCCATGGCTCCCCCAGCACCCACTGGTCCACCTCATGATCAAGCCCAGCCAACCACAACAGCCCGGGAAATGAGGGTGAGCACATGCAAGTCGGGTCAGTCTGCTCACGCCTCACCCCTGAAGAAAAAAACCATTGTCGCACCCAGAATTTGTGCCTCTACTGTGGCAGGGCTGGGCACTACTCTCTTGGGTGCCCCGCTAAACAGGTGCGTTCCGAGGCGCCGCCCCTGTTGCCACCAGTAAAAGAGCAGCCCCAAGCCTAAATGGACCCCCCGGCATGGGGCGATTAGCCGGGTCCTCCGAACTTCTGTCTCCCGATCCTGGACCCTTTCTGGTCCCCCTCAAGCTACAGTTACCAGACGACTACTGGTCACTTGTCCACACGATGCTTGACTCCAGAGCCGCCAGCTGTTTCATGGATGCCACCTTCATAAAGCAGCACCATATCCCGGTCCAGGAGAAACCGACCCCGGCACTGGTAGAAGTGGTTGATGGGCGCCTCCTTCGTTCAGGTCCTGTAACGCATGAAACCCAGCCATTGACCCTATGCATCCGGCAACACCAGGAGAAGCTACAGTTTGACATAGCTCACATGCCCCGGTTTCCAGTAATCCTGGGCCTGTCCTGGCTGGTGGCCCATAACCCCCGAGTGGATTGGGTTCGCCAAGACCTGCACTTTTCTACCGCCCCCTCCTCGGCGGGCCCAGCCACCACCACCTTGCTCACTTCCACTTCAGACAACCAGTTGTTCCTCCCTCGCCCGTACCACGACTTTACTGACGTCTTTGAAGAAAAAGGAGCCAACCAGTTACCCCCGCACCAGCCATATGACTGTGCCATAGACCTGGTTCCCGAGGCACCCTTACCAGTGGGTCACCTATACCCTATGGCTGAACCAAAACTAGCCACGTTTTGAGACTTCCTCGAGAAGAACCTGGCTCGAGGATTCATCCGGCCTTCTACCTCTCTGTTGTCTGCACCGGTGCTCTTTGTAAAAAAGAAGAGCGGAGAACTGCACCTCTGCAATGACTATCGTGTGCTGAATAAGATCACCGTTCATGACTGATATCCCCTACCACTGATCCCGGAGCTCCTTGACCACCTTAAGGGAGCCCAGATCTACACCAAGTTGGGCCTCCACAGTGCTTACAACCTCGTGTGCATCCACTCTAGTGATGAGTGGAAAATTGCTTTTGGCACACGTTACAGGCAGTACGAATACCTCATGATGCCGTTTGGCTTGACCAATGTATCCATGGTGTTTCAACGGCTCATGAATGATGTGTTCTGGGACCTTCTCAATCGTGTCGTGATCATTTATTTAGATGACATCTTGCTGTATTCCGAGAGCCCCACTCAGCACGTGGAACATGTTCGGTTGGTCCTGCAGTGCCTCAGAACCCACAACTACCAAGCGAAGCTGGAAAAGTGTGCCTTCCACCTCCACTCCATAGAGTTCCTCGGTCACATCATATCCCCAAAAGGGATACTGATGGATCCTAAGAAAGTGGAGGCCATCGTGACCTGGCAAGTTCCCCGCACTCACAAGGACATCCAATGCCTCCTCGGCTTCGCCAACTATTACCAGCAATATATCCCTGCCTATGTGTCCCTAACGACTCCCTTGACCCGTCTTCTCTGTCCCAAGGAACCATTCCAGTGGACTCCTGAGGCTGACCAGGCCTTCGCCACGTTGAAAACCTGCTTTGTCTCCGGTCCCTTACTTTGTTACCCAGATCCTTGGGTCCCATTCACGGTCTCCAGTGTTGCTATCAGTGCTGTGCTCTCCCAACAAGATGACCCTTCGCAGCCTCCGCAGCCATGTGCGTACTATTCCCGCCAACTGACAGTGGCAAAGCAGAACTACACCATTTGGGAGACGGAGCTCCTAGCTATCAAAGCAGCTTTTGAGGTCTGGAGGCACCACCTCGAACAACATCATGTACATTCCCCAGACGCAGAACCAGAAGGCAGATGCCTTGTCCTGCAAACTGGAATATGCACCCGCCTTAAAGGAAGAAATCCTCGAGGCGTCCATCCTGTCCCCCTTGGTGTTCGCTGCCACCACCAGTTATCATGCCCCGTCTGAGGAGATCCGCTTGGCACAACAATGACTGTGTGACCTCCAGGACGGGGCATCCGGAAACCTCACCACCCGTGACGGCCTCCTGTTCTACCAAGACTGTCTCTATGTACCCCCAGGCCTCTCCAGACCCATATCCTGCACCTCACCCACGACTCGCTCCCCACCAGACACTTAGGCCACCATAAGATGAAGCATCTCACTTGAGAGTTTTGGTGGCCCCGAGTCTGCGGTGATGTAGCCCCCTACGTAAGCTCCTGCGAAGTGTGCTGATGAGCCATTACCTGTGCCCTCCAAACCCTGGGACACCATATCAATGGACTTCATTGTTGATCTTCTGTGCTCCCACGGGCACTCCTGCATCTTTGTCGTGGTGGACTTGTTCACCAAAATGGCTCACTTCGTCCCCTGTGCCAAGGTCCCCACAGCTACAGAAACAGCGCAGCTGTACATCCAGCAGATTTTCTGGCTCCATAGTTTCTCCAACCACATGATCTCCGATCGAGACCCCCAATTTACCTCTTGGTTCTGGCAAGCGATGCATTCCGGCCTCAGTACCCAGGTGCACCTGCCCTCCGCCTACCAACCCAAAATGGATGGGCAAACAGAACGCACCGCCGCACTGGAACAGTACCTTCGTTGCTATTCCTGCTACCAGCAGGATAACTGGTCTACGTTGTTGCCCAACAATTCCGTCCATTCGTCCACTCAAACAACCCCCTTCGCAGCCAACTACGAATACCGCCCTCATTTCTTCCCCAATGTCCTGACACCCACTAACATCCCTGCCGCAGAGGCACACTTGCAAGAATTGCAAGCCCTTCAAGCATTACTCCGGGAACAGCTTCAGCAAGCCAAGGATGCTTACAAGCTGGCAGCCAACTGGAAATGACAGGAGGGTCCGCCTCTCCATGTTGGGGATCAAGTGTGGCTTTCAACCCGGTACCTGCACCGTCCAGGCCGGTCCCAGAAGTTGGATGCCCAGTTCATCAGCCCCTACAAAATCCTTGAACAACTTAACCCCATTTCTTTCCGCCTGCAACTACCAGACCACCTTCACGTCCACCCTGTCTTTCACCGCTTGTTGTTACTTCTGTCAACCCCCCCAGTCCAGATTACCCCATGCCACCAGTGCCTCCACCGCCTGTCCTTGTTGATGACGAAGAATAATACAAAGTCCACCAGATTCTAGACTCTCGGATCTGCCAAGGTTCCCTGCAATACCTCGTAGACTGGGAAGGCTATGGTCCCAACGATTGCTCCTGGGAACCAGCTGATCATCTCCACGCTCCTGTTCTGATCCAGCAGTTCCATGATGCCTACCCAGCCAGACCTGGCCCATCTGTGGGGGGTCCTGGGGGGGGATAGTGTCACGCCTCTTGCCGCACCTGAGCCTTTGGAGGCCATGGAAGAGCTAAGTGTCAGCAGAAACGAGCTCGCCTCGCCAGAAGCCTCCACACCTGATGACGTGGCAAGCTCCAAGCCCGGCTCAGCAACAGTTGGGGCAGATCACTGCTCAAGTGACATGCCCCCTGACTCGCCCCCACAGGTGTCTCACTTACGAGAGCGGCGCAGGCGAGACTTGACAGCTCGCCGGCACAAAGCACACATGCGCGCCCAGCATTCGTTTAGCCCAGAGTATTAGCGGAAGCCGGGCCATGCTCGGAGTGTGCTAATTACCACCTGATGGGATTGCTATTTAGCCCATGCTGGCACGGCATCAAACTCGTGCCAGCAACTAGTCGCATCCACAAAGCTCTGCACTGCACCACTCTGGTTCCTGACACCTTGCTCCTGGTTTGATCTCTCCAGTTCCTCGACCCCTTCTCGTCTTGACCTTGCTACTCTGCACCTCGCACCCCTGGACTTTTGACCCTCAGCTGTCGGACTCTTGACTCACGGGTCTCGTACTCTAGACCCTCGACTCTCGGACCTCCTGACTATGCTCCTCGGTTTTCTCAGCTTGCTCGGCTTCTGACTCAGGCCTGTGTCTCGACCACTCCACTTGTCTTCCTCCTTGAACCTGGTTGTTTGCTCCTGGCCGGCTCTGACCTTGGACTGTGTTTCTCGACCACCCCGCTCATCCTTTTTTAAAAAAAAATAGGTTTATTTTTTGAATTTTCTATATATTACACAATATCTTTTGTCTCCTTACTTTACATAACTCAATAAGTTCCCCCCTCCCTCCCTCTACCCCTTGTTTGTTGATCCTTTATTCACAGCCATGGGCACAAAGTCTGAATCTTCCACCGAATGTCCTGTCTTCCTTCCACTGTTATCCACTTTAGATAGGTCTTCCATCTCGCTTTAATTTCTTCGGCTTTATCATCCCATGTGGTCTTCTGGCGCAATTTCTCAATGATGTCCGACTGCACAAAATCAAACAAATAAGTGTGCCAGGTATCTATTGTCCATTTGTTCTTATCTTTCCAGCCCAGAGCTATCACTGCCTTGCCTGCTTTGAGTATAGCCTGGGTTTCCTTATTGACTGCCTTATTTCCTAATATACCCATTAACATTAGTTTAAAGTCTACATTCAATGAGATTCTACATATTTTCTTTATAATTTGCATTATTTTTGACCAAAAGACTCTCACCTCTGGACATTCCCACCACATATGGGAGAACCAACCCTTAAATTGTTTACAGTGCCAACACATAGAACTCGATCCCGGAAACATGTTTGCTATCTGCGCTGGTGTTTTATACCACTTTGTGAAAAATTTATGTTCCAGTTCATTAAATTTAATAATTTTGGTTTCTTCTATTCCCTTCATTATTCTATTTGCATCGTTTTCCGATATCTGGCCTTCCTTACACCATGTTTTCTGTAAATATAGTATCGCCTTATCTTTATTGGATAACATTTTCTTGTAAATATATCCTGCTAATCCTTGTTTAAATTTTTGCATCCTATTATGTATTTCTTCAATTGGTTCTTCTGTCCAAATATTTCCTTTTTCATAAACTTCCTTAATCATTCTATAAAGGCCTGTAATTTTTAACCAATATTGCTTGCCTATCTCCTCGATTAATTCCTGTGCTGGTTTTAGAGTGCCTCCTCTAAATAAGTCTCTTAGCCTATAATATCCCTTTGATCTCAGGAGTTCGCACCATTTATTTTCTTCTGTTTCGTTATAGAGGGACTTTAGTGGTGCCCATTTTGAGGTTCTTTTAAGCCATGAGGGCTGCCACTTGTTCCACACTGTTAGTGTTGAATACCTAGGTCCCTTAACTTGTATAAGATCTTTATTTGTAATTTTGGAGAATACCCCAAAACTCCCTATGTTATTATTGATTTCGTTCTCAAAACTCACCCATTTTAGTCCCTCTCCATCGCCTATCTCCAGTATCGATTTTATTTGGAAGGCTTCGTAATAGCTAATCAGGTCAGAGACTCCCCATCCCAACTCTGATCTATGGCTATAAATTATCTTTCTCTGTATTCTGCATTTTTTACTACCAAAAATCCATTCCTTAATCACTCTGTTCCATTGGTCTAGTTTTTTGGTATACATTCCTAGAGGTATTGTCTGAAAGAGGTATATTAATCTTGGCAGCCAAAACATTTTAACACTTTTTATTCTAGTAGATATATTCATTATTTTATTTTTCCACTTTTTCATATCTTTTTCTATTTTCTTCCAGACCTTGTTATAATTGTTCTCTGCTATTTTATCGATATTCTTCTGTAGTACAATACCTAAATATCTGAATTTTTTGGTGCCCATTCCAATATTAGTAATCCCATGTATTTGTTCCCTTTCCTCTTTAGTCACATTAAGGTACTTAATTTCTGATTTAGCCATGTTCACCTTCAGTCCTGAACATTTTTCGAAGTCCTCTAATATAACTTTTATTTCTTTTACTGCCTCTTTGGGGTTTGTCATAGCGATTATGATGTCGTCGGCAAATAAATTGATTTTCATTTCTTCCTTCTTTACCCTGTATCCTTCCACCTTTGCAGAATTTCTTATTCTTTTGGCTAGCTGTTCTATTGCTAGTATAAATAGGAGGGGCGAGAGCGGGCATCCTTTGAATCTTGAGGGGTTGTGAGTGTTCTTCGTTAACTCTCACCACTGCTGTCCCTTCTCTGTATATTTCTTGGATCGCTTTTATATATGGCTCCCCCATCTCGTATTTAGTCATTACCTGCCACAGAAAATCCTGGGAGAGTGTATCGAATGCTTTGTAGACATCTAATTTCAAGAGGCCTAGCTTTTTTTTGTGGCCATGTTGTAATACATTTATAATATTCCTTATGGGGTGGGCTATATTCCTGTCTTTTACAAATCCATATTGGTCCTCCTTTATTATGTTAGGTATGATCTTCTTTAATCTATTTGCCAATATTTTTGCAAAGATTTTATAATCCTGATTTAGTAAACTAATAGGTCTATATGAGCCCACTTCCTCTGGGTCTTTATGTGGTTTAGGGATTACCACTATTTCTGATTGCCTCCCTTTCAATATTCCATTAAATACCTCTTGGAGCTCTGGGGTCAATATGTCTGCCGTCTCCTTATAGAATTCACTTGTGAAACCGTCTAGGCCTGGGGATTTGCCCTTTTTCAATTCTTTAATTACATCCTTTATCTCCTGTAGTGTTATTTCCTCCCTTAACATAATTTTATCATTTTCTTTAAGTGTTGTTCTTATATCTTCCTCATATATGACTATGTCCTTTTTTTTATACAGCTCTTTGTAAAAGGTCTCGAAGGCTTTTACTATATCTTTTGAGTTGCCAGTTCTTTGGCCATTCACTTTTATATTTTCTATCTTTTGCCTTACCTTCCTGTTTTTCAAATAGTTAGCTAACCTTCTGGCCGAATTAATACTATTTCTATGGAAGTCATTTCTTACCATTGCTTCTCTCTTCCATAATGTAATTGAGTCCAACTCATCTAATTGTTTTTAATTGTTGTTATCTGACTCCGTACTTTTAAATCATGATTGTTGATTTGTTCCTTTTGCAACCTCTCCAGTTCCTGAATTTTAGATTGTCTTTTTAGATAGCGTTCTCTTTTGATGTACCTTTCCTTATTTATGCAGTGTCCCCTTATCACCGCCTTCGCGGCATCCCACAGGGTATTAGTTGGGACAGTCCCTCTATTCTCCTCAAAATATAATCTTATCTGCTCCATCATATAGCTCCTATCTTCCTCTTTAGCCATTATTAAATTATTATACCTCCAAGTTCTACTTTTTGGTTTTTGATTACCTTCTATTTCTATAGTGATTGGTGCATGATCCGATGTCCAGATTGGGTGCGTTGTAATTTTTTTTATAGTCAGATTGCTGCTTTTTTCTACAATTATGTAATCTATGCATGATGGGGTTTTGTGCCAGCTGAATACATGGGTGGGTTTTGGCTGCTGTCCTATCAATTCATGTGCTTCCCTCAAGCCCCAATCTCCTATTTTAATTGCCTTATTTTTGGTCAGATCCATGTTCAAATCTCCTGTCATAATTAATTCTCCCTCTGCGAATTGCTTAGTTTTTTTAACTAGCCTGGCTAAAAATTTCTATTGTCCTTTATTGGGTGCATATATATTTACCAATGTAAATTTCTTCCCCTCTAATCTGAATTTAGCCATCACATATCTCCCTTCCCTGTCTGTCTTTCTTTCTAGTACCTCTACTCTAAGTTTCTTATGAGTCATTATTGCCACTCCTCTGGCCTTGGTGTGGCTCCTAGCTTCCACTAACATCATCCAGGTCGAGTCTTTTAGCAAAGGCTTGTTGTCATTTCTTTTCTTATGTGTTTCCTATAAACACAGAACATCAGTTTTTTGCTCTCTTGCCAACTTGGCTATCCTATATCTTTTAATTTCTGATGTTAAACCATTGACATTCAGTGATAAAATTTTTATTGTTTTATCCATATCCCACATCAATTAAGGCTTTGACATCTTGTGGCTGTGAAAAATTTGAATGGTTAATTAGTTTACCCTTCCCCTTCCCTTTCCCCCCCTGTGGTTGAGAGTAAAGGTGGAAAGAAAATCTCTTCCCCTCTCTCCACTGCATGGGGTGCACACATCCCCCCTCCTCCTCCGTCTTGATACTGTAAAAAATGATAATACTATTAATAGTCATTAGCTCAATCAATAAAGGTATACTTCCCTTAATTGGTTATCGGGAGCTGGTCCTGAGGCGTTTCCCTCCTCTCTCTGAAGTTCCTTCGTCACCATCTTCAGGAACCCCCGATTCCTCTTCCATTTCTTGTTCTCCCATATCGTCTGTGTTGATACCTAATTGTTTAAGTAGTTCCTTTGCCTCTGTAGTGTTCCTTGCCATAAGTCGCTTTCCTTCCCGAAATATAATTATCGAGGATGGATAGCCCCATGAAAATTTAACGTTGTTTGCATAAAGCTTTTGGGCAAAGGGGCGCATGAGGGTTTTTTTCCTTAAGGTCTCTTGACAAAAGTCTTGTCTCACCCAGACTTTTCTTCCTCTAAAAGTCAGGTCTTTCCTCTTCTTTAGTGCCGTATATATTTGCTGTTGAATTTTCTCTCTGGCAAATTTAATTATTACATCTCTAGGGGCCCCGCCCCTCCCATTCCTTTGTAGTCGATGCACTCTCAACATCCTCTGTTTTTATCTCTACTTCATTTGTCTGCATCCACTGTATCAGAGACTCCTCCAGTTTATTTACGGAAATTTCTTCAGATATCCCTGATAAAATAAGGTTAGCTCTCCTGTTTCTGTCTGACAAGTCATTTATTTGGCGGTTCAGAGCGGTTATTTTTTGCTCATTAGCTTCAGCAAGCTCTTTGGCTGTTGTAGCTGTCTGCTTTATAAAAGCTATTTCTGTGCCTATTTTGCTAATTTCTCCACGTAGTGAGTTTAACTCACCACTAATTTTTTCTTGAAAGGCAAGGACTGTATTTTGGAGTCCTGCAATTTGTTCAGATAGGTCCTTAATTGCCTTCGCCATATCTGGTTCAAAGCTTTGGGAGCGGCCTTAAGAATCTCAAGGCTTTCCTTTCTAACACAGCAATAAATTAGTTTCTTACCACTCTGAAGTTGTTCTAGCCAGCTGCTTCCTGGTTATCAGCCTCTTATCTTGGTTTGCGTAGTATTTAAAAACTTTGAGCTATAAATTCTTTAGTTCGAAGGAGGAGCTCGGAGGAAACACAGCCGGCTTGGTTTAACGCATGTGTGCAACCCCCGACCACCCCGCTCATCCTACCCCTTGTACTTGGTTATTTAGTCTCGGCTGGTTCTGACTTCAGACTCTGCTCTGACCACCCCACGCTTGCCTGGTCCCACACCCCAGCCCATGACACACTGCCCAGGAGGGAGGAGAGCCTTCTGTTGCTCTGCCATGCTTTTAGGACTGGTTGGAACAATTTGTCTCCAATCAGAGAAGAAAAAAGAGCCTCTTTTCCTTCAAGGAAAAGACAAATGAGGTCTCTCATCCCCTTCCCCTCCAGCACCTTTAAGAAATCTAGCGACTTCAGAGGCTTTTCACAGAGAAAACAGAAAAGGCTCACCTGGCCCACGAAGGCAACTTTTAAAAGCTTCCTTCCCGTTAGGAACAATTATTCATATTTCACAGACTATAGATCTGAATACAAGGATTTTCCCATAAGGTCTGAAGCCAACTCACTATCTCTTTTCAGATTAGGAGCTCCTCTTATTTCCTTCAAAAAGCACAAAAAATTCTGCAGCTTTCTGCTCTTAAGGTAGAAGTTCCTAAGGATGAAAAGGAGGAGGAGGTCCATGAGGTGTTTTCTAGGGTTAGGGAACTGAGTTCCGCTTTACTTTCCCCTTGTTTTCTAAACGTAAGATTAAAAAGAAATAGATGGATCTGACCAATAACTGCTTGTATTCTGGACAGACTAAAAGAATGTACTCTTTTCCTCCTAAGATAAATTAGTTTAGCGAAGGTTTCAGTGGTGGACACTCCAAAGGCTAGCTTGTCATCAGGAATGGCTCTTCCAAAGGCCAGTCAGTCTGACATCGATACCGGGTAAGTTGGTGGAAACTGTTATTAAGGAAATAATTAGTAGGCACATTGATGAACAAAAACTATTGAGGCAGACTCAGCATGGGTTCTGTAAGGGAAGATCTTGTCTCACTAACCTGTTAGTGTTTTTTGAGGGAGTGAACAAACATGTGGACAAGGGGGACCCAATAGATATTATTTACCTTGACTTCCGGAAAGCTTTTGATACAGTTCCTCATCAAAGGCTCCTAAGTAAGCTCAATAGTCATGGGATAAAAGGACAAGTCCTCTTGTGGATCGAAAACTGGCTTATAAATAGAAAACAGAGAGTGAGTATAAATGGGAAACTTTCCCAGTGGAGGGTGGTAAGCAGTGGGGTACCACAGGGATCAGTACTCGGTCCGATGCTTTTTAACTTGTTTATTAATGATTTAGAATTGGGAGTAAGCAGTGAAGTGGCTAAATTTGCAGATGATACGAAGTTGTTCCGGGTGGTCAAAACCAGGGAGGAGTGTGAGGCACTCCAAAGGGATCTGTCGAGGATGGGTGAGTGGGTGTCAATGTGGCAAATGGGGTTCAATGTGGCCAAGTGCAAAGTGATGCACATTGGAGCCAAAAATCCTAAATATAAATACACGTTGATGGGGTCTGAACTGGCAGAGACGGACCAAGCGAGAGATCTTGGAGTCGTAGTAGATAACTCAATGAAAATGTCTACACAGTGTGTAGCTGCAATAAAGAAGGCCAACGCTATGCTGGGGATTATTAGGAAGGGAATTGAAAACAAATCAGCCAGTATCATCATGCCCCTGTATAAATCATTGGTGCGACCTCATTTGGAATACTGTGTACAGTTCTGGTCACCACATCTCAAAAAGGATATTATAGCATTGGAAAAAGTGCAGAGAAGGGCAACTAGAATGATAAAAGGGTTGGAACACCTTCCCTATGAAGAAAGGTTAAAATGCTTGGGGCTCTTTAGCTTGGAGAAACAACGGCTGAGAGGTGACATGATTGAGGTTTATAAGATTATCAATGGGATTGAGCAGGTTGAGAAAGAAGTACTTTTCTCCCTTTCTCACAATACAAGAACTCGTGGGCACTCCATGAAATTGCTGAGCAGTCGGGTTAGAACAGATAAAAGGAAATACTTCTTCACCCAAAGAATGATTAACATATGGAATTCACTGCCACAGGAGGTGGTGGCAGCTGCAAGCATGGACAGTTTCAAGAGGGAATTAGATAAACATATGGAGCAGAAGTCCATCAGTGGCTATTAGCCACAGGGTATAGATGGGAACTCTCAGTCTGGGACAGGTGATGCACTCTATCCTTGGTGCTGGAGGGGGCAGCAGTGGGAGGGCTTCCGGTGCCCTGGCCCCACTGCTGGACCTCCTGATGGCACCTGGTATATTTTGGCCGCTGTGTGACAGAATGTTGGACTAGATGGGCCATTGGCCTGATTCAACATTGGCTTCTCTTATGTTCTTATGTGCTGTACTGTTCACCTAAAAAAGCGAAGACAGAAGGCAGAAGAGTTATGGTTCACTATCCTTTCATTCCAACCAAATATACTTCTTATCCTATCAAAACTTCAGAACCACAAGGCAATACAGCAACTTAGACCAAGCACCTGCCTCTGGTAATGGAGGAAAACAGCACCACAAACAAAAGTGATGCCAGATTAGCGACAGTGAGGGGATAGCTTCAACAATTCCATCAGGTCTGGAAATGATCAGCCACCAACCAGTGGGTAAAGGAAAACATATCTCATGACTATTCAATAGAATTTGTGACCCCAGCTTGTGACAGATTTCTGTGTTCACCAGTTCCTTGCTGCCCCATGAAGAGATAGCACAAACAAGTTACCATCAGACATCTATTGGAGCACATAACTATCAAACCTGCATTGTCATCTCAAAGGTTCTTAGGCACTGATTCTATTTTTTTCCCAGTTTCAAAAAAGAACGGGGACTGGAAGGATACCCTAGATCTCAGATTCCTGAACAGGCTTGTGAGGTACAGGAAGTTCAAGACGGTGACCCTGAAGACCCTCATAGAGGCCTTGCAAACAGAGGATTTTATGACCTTCATAGATTTGACCAAGATATATCTTCTCGTGCCCATAACTATTCAGTGCCTTTCCAATCATGGCTTCCTAACCAATTTCCAGAAGAGACAGATGAAACTGGCCCAACTCATTCTGCGTTTGGGGGCAGTGACAGATTTGATCCAGGGAAAACTGTTTCTTCCCCTAGACAGTGCAGAAAGGATTCTGCAGACCGTGAAACAGGTTTGTCCTGTGACGTCAGTGGGCTTGATGTTCCTAGAATGTCTGCTATGCTGCATAATTGCAGCAATCAGGACTGCCCCTTGGGCCTGAACACATTCTTGGGTACTTCAGCAGACCCTGTTACCATATCTCAGAAAACACATCAGAATCTATATCAGCCGCCATCTCAAGAAGGACATCCTTTGGTGGTTAACCAAGAAACACTTGCTTGAAGGCAAACCCTTTCAAGTGAACACAGACGTACAGATCATGATGGATGCCAGTCTAACAGGGGATTTGGTTCCATGTGCAGAGGATTTGGTTTCATCAAGAAGCTGCCTCCAGCATCAGTCTTTGAAACTGCATGCAATTTGTCTGACAGTTATTTCCAAGACCATCTGCCTCAGCTGATCAACTTCAGGACCGTTTCTCCCTATACATGCCCTGGAGAGCCTTGCACTCCACAGAACATCTACTGATAGTCCCTGGCCTGAAAGATGCCCACTTAGCCTCAACCAAGGCCAGGGCCTTCTTTGCCCTGTCCCCCCACCCACCTGGTGGAACATACTTCCAATTGAGATCAGGGCCCAGCAGGACTTGGTACAATTCCACAGGGCCTGCAAAATGAAGCAGAAGGCCTTTGGTTGAGGCAGCGGATGTTTCCACCATCTCGGCCTCCCCTGCCCAAAGTATTTATTTATTTTTTTATTTCGACATACCCTCCCTGCAAGCAAGCTTAGAGCAAATAACGTCAGTAAGCGTTAAAACATTCCACAGTAGGAGTTAAAACATAAGAATGATTCACACAAAAACAGATTAAAACAGAATTATAAGATAAACTGATGGCACGGCATTCAGTGTAGTGGTCTCAGAGCTGGAGCCGCTAGGACATGGACCAAATTGTTGGTCTTCACTTGATGGGCTGATCGCAGATGTAAGATTCAGCAGGGGGAGGCCAATAGATGGAATGACTGGATGCCCGCTGCCTCAACCAAAGGCCTGGTGGAACAGCTCTGTTTTACAGGCCCTGCAGAACTGTAATAGGTCCCACATGGCCCTGATCTCCAGTGGTAGCATGTTCCACCAGGCCGGGGCCAGGGCAGAAAAGGCCCTGGCTCTGGTTGAGGCTAAGTGGATGTCCCGGCCTGCTGAGCACAGAGCTCTCTGTGGCATATATGGGAAAATGTTGGTCCTTCAGATATGTTGGTCCCTGACCACACAGGGCTTTGAAGTTCAATACCAGCACCTTGAAATGGATCTGGTACTCTGTGCAGCACTGGCTGAATGTGCACCCACACATACAACATAGTCAGCAAATGGGCTGCTGCATTTTGCACTAGTTGGAGTTTCTGGACCAGCCTCAAGGGCAAGCCTGCATAAAGCGAGTTACATCAGTAAAGTCTGGAAGTGACCATTGCATGGGTCACTGTAGCCAAGTCATCGGGGAGAGATAGGGAACCAGTTGCCTGATCTGCCAAAGATGGTAAAAGGCAGACCCGGCAACAATGGTGACCTGGGCCTCCCTTGAGAGAGAGGCATCCAGGATCACCCCTAAGCTCCTCACCCTCTGAGCTAGCACTAATGTTGCACTGTCAAAGGTAAGGAGCCTGATCCCCGACCCACCCATCCCCAGCTCATCTTTGCTGGATTAAGTTTCAACTGACTCTGCTGTAACAACTCAGTCACAGCCCCTAGTGCCCTGTCCAAGTTTTCTGACCCTCCCACCAAGCACCACCCTCTGTCCCCAACCGCGGAGTAAGGAGGAAAACCATTGCAGGGCAATCCTCCGTACCTGTATGTTAGTGAGGCGGTAGGTCATGAGATCCTAATCAACCATGTTGAATGCTGTTGTTAGATCTAGAAGCAACAGTAGCGCCAATCCACCTCAATCCAGATTTTTCCGGAGGTCCTCTGTAAGGGCAACCAGTGCTGTCTCTGTCCCATGACTAGGGCAGAAATCGGACTGAATGGGTCAAGGATTGGTGCTTCATCCAAGAAAGCCTGGAACTGTTCAGCCACTGCTCTCTCAACCACCTTACCCAGAAATGGTAGATTAGAAATTGGGTGGTAGTAGGACAGGATTGCAGGGTCCAGAGATGGTTTCTTTAAGAGCAGGCGGACTACTGCCTCCTTCAATCCCACTGGGAATGTCCCAGAAGAAGGGGACAACTTGATGATTTCTCCCAGAAATCAGCCAGGAAGGGCATGGGTCAAGGAAGCAAGTAGTTGGCCTTACAGCAGCAAGGATCTTGTTGACATTGTCCTGAGAAAGTTGGTTGAAATGCTCCAGTATTGGACTTGAAGACGGACAAGGGGCTTCCAGTTCCTTTACTGTATCAATTGTGGTCGGGATGTCCTGGTGGAGCAACAAGGGACTTTATCTGAGAAATATTTCACAGATGCCTCACAGCTAATAGCCAATTCTACCATTTTGCTTGCCTTGTGGCAATTGGGTTAAAGATTGAATAGCCCTAAATAATTGGGCCAGGTGTGAATTCACAGATACAATGGAGGTCATATGGAACTACTTCTTAGTGGACTTCACTGCCATCTCATAGACTTTCATAAATGTTCTATAAAATGTTCTTGCAACTTTGTCACGAGTACACTGCCACACTCACTCTAGCCATTTCAGCTCCCATTCCATCCTCAGCAGCTCCAGGTTATACCATGGGGCAGTTTGGTATGAGGGCAGGGGGGGCACCAGGGAGTGATTTCGTTGACGGCCTCAGAGAGGTGGCCATGGCATTCCAACCCCCCATCAGTGCATCTAATGAACCATCAGGGGGCATCGGGTCCCACAGAGCATCCTGAAGCTGACTAGCGGATGATGATGATGATGATGATTTGGCTCTGTGGGCGGAGGATTCAGCATGTTTAGCTGGACTTTCAGGGCAAACTGGTTTGACCATGGGACTGCAGCTGCTGTCACCAGATCCACATTTATCCCCATCCCTAAAATCAAATTCAGCATGTGGCTTGCTTGATGCCTGGAAGTTGATACAAATTGGGAGAATCCCAGCGCCTCCGTGGACGACACTAGGTCCTTGGCCTGTGAGGATGCTGCATCATTGACATGGACAGTGAAATCCCCCAAGTTCAGCAACCTGGGGTGTTCCAAAGCCCAGCTGGACACAGCATCCAGAAGGTCAGGTAGACCATCTGCCGGTGTGTTAGGCGGTTGGTACACCAGCCAGATGGCCAAACCCTCCTCGGCTTCCCATACCAGGCCAACACATTCAATGCCAGTGATCTTTGGTATGGGGAGTGCCCTAAAGGAAAAAGAGTCTTGGATAAGCAGTGCCATTCCACCCCGCCAGTTGTCTGGAACTGGTGGAGGACCAAAAACCCAAGTGGAGAAAGTTGATTTAGGGCAACAGTTTTGCCCTCTCTCACCTAGATCTCAGTCACATGCACCAGTTCTACATTCTGCCCCATGAGATAATCCCGCAGGACAGAGGTCTTATTAATAGGCCTGACAGTTAGCAGTCCCAGTGTTAGAGATGGGTATTTCTTCCTAGCCCCACAATTGACATTTCTTGGAATGGGACGTAGGAGGGAAGAGGTACGAGAATTACTGTATCTCTGGTCTCTTCCATTCCCTTTAATGGAATTCCTCCTAGTTCCATCACCATATTTCCCCTGCTCCTCTATTACTGGTATCCCCCACCCCCTGCATGGTCTCCCCTGCTAGACATTATTGGCCCAGAAATGACCCAGCTAATCATCCAGCAAGAAGCCCAATATAGTCCCAAAACAGTATTTATAATCCAACCAATCACAACTTAAGTCAAACCATTCCCCCCAGTCGCCTCCCTCTCCCAGTCTATTAGTTCTACCCTGCTACTATGCAATACCATTAAATTTGAACAATTAGAACACCACCCCAATTTAATCAGCACATAAGAACATAAAAACATAAGAGAAGCCAATGTTGAATCAGGCCAATGGCCCATCTAGTTCAACACTCTGTCACACAGCGGCCAAAATATACCAGGTGCCATCAGGAGGTCCAGCAGTGGGGCCAGGGCACCGGATGCCCTCCCACTGCTGCCCCCTCCAGCACCAAGAATAGAGTGCATCACCTGCCCCAGACTTAGAATTCCCATCTATACCCTGTGGCTAATAGCCACTGATGGACTTCTGCTCCATATGTTTATCTAATTCCCTCTTGAAACTGTCCATGCTTGTAGCTGCCACCACCTCCTGAGGCAGTGAATTCCATATGTTAATCACTCTTTGAGTGAAGAAGTATTTCCTTTTATCTGTTCTAACCCGACTGCTCAGCAATTTCATGGAGTGCCCACGAGTTCTTGTATTGTGAGAAAGGGAGAAAAGTACTTCTTTCTCAACCTGCTCAATCCCATTCATATTCTTATAAACCTCAATCATGTCACCCCTCAGCCGTTGTTTCTCCAAGCTGAAGAGCCCCAAGCATTTTAACCTTTCTTCATAGGGAAGGTGTTCCAACCCTTTTATCATTCTAGTTGCCCTTCTCTGCACTTTTTCCAATGCTATAATATCCTTTTTGAGATGTGGTGACCAGAACTGTACACAGTATTCCAAATGAGGTCGCACCAATGATTTATACAGGGGCATGATGATACTGGCTGATTTGTTTTCAATTCCCTTCCTAATAATCCCCAGCATAGCGTTGGCCTTCTTTATTGTAGCTACACACTGTCTAGACATTTCATTGAGTTATCCACTACGACTCCAAGATCTCTCTCTTGGTCTGTCTCTGCCAGTTCAGACCCCATCAACATGTATTTATATTTAGGATTTTTGGCTCCAATGTGCATCACTTTGCACTTGGCCACATTGAACCCCATTTGCCACGTTGATGCCCACTCAAGAGATCCCTTTGGAGTGCCTCACAATCCTCCCTGGTTTTCACCACCCTGAACAACTTCGTGTCATCTGCAAATTTAGCCACTTCACTGCTTACTCCCAATTCCAAATCATTAATAAACAAGTTAAAAAGCATCGGACTGAGTACTAATCCCTGTGGTACCCCACTGCTTACCACCCTCCACTGAGAGAGTTTCCCATTTATACTCACTCTCTGTTTCCTATTTATAAGCCAGTTTTTGATCCACAAGAGGACTTGTCCTTTTATCCCATGACTATTGAGCTTACTTAGGAGCCTTTGATGAGGAACTGTATCAAAAGCTTTCCAGAAGTCAAGGTAAATAATATCTATTGGGTCCCCCTTGTCCACATGTTTGTTCACTCCCTCAAAAAACACTAACAGGTTAATGAGACAAGATCTTCCCTTACAGAACCCATGCTGAGTTTGCCTCAATAGTTTTTGTTCATCAATGTGCCTACTAATTCTTTCCTTAATAACAGTTTCCACCAACTTACCCGGTATCAATGTCAGACTGACTGGCCTGTAATTTCCCGGATCTCCCCTGGAGCCCTTTTTAAAGATGGGAGTGACATTAGCTACCTTCCAGTCCTCAGGAATGGAGGCAGATTTTAAAGAAAGATTACATATTTTTGTCAGGAGATCCACAAGTTCACATTTGAGTCCTTTCAGAACTCTCGGATAAATGCCATCCGGGCCTGGTGATTTATTAGTTTTTAAATTGTCCATCAGTCGGAGGACTCCCTCTCTTGTCACCGCAATCTGATTCAGGTCTTTCAAACCCCCTCCCGAAATCGGTGCTTCTGGATTGGGCAAGCACTTCTCCTCTTCCACAGTGAAGACAGAGGCAAAAAATGCATTCAGCTTCTCAGCCATTTCCCTATCATCCTTCACTACTCCTTTTACCCCTTGGTCATCCAAGGGCCCCACTGCCTCCCTGGCTGGCTTCCTACTTCTAATGTATTTGAAGAAAGTTTTATTGTTGGCCTTTATGTTTTTTGCGATATGTTCCTCATATTCCCTTTTTGCTTGCCTGATCACAGACTTGCATTTTATTTGCCATAGTCTGTGTTCCCTTTTATCAACCTCACTAAGACTAGCTTTCCACCGCTTAAAGGAATCCTTCTTACCTTTTACAGCTTCCATTACTTTATTTGTTAACCATGTAGGCTTTTTTCTATACCTATTTGTACCTTTCCTAACCTGCGGTATATATTTTTTCTGAGATTCTAGGACTGTATTTTTAAATAGTCTCCAAGCTTCCCCAATAGTTTTGACGTTCTCCACTCTTCCTTTCAATTTCTTCCTCACATGTCCCCTCATACCAGATAAGTTAACCCTTTTAAAGTTAAAAGTTGTTGCATCAGTCTTTTTGGGCAACTCCCTATCTGTACAAATGTTAAACTCAATGACATTATGGTCACTGTTCCCAAGCGGTGCAATCACTTTTACATCTCTCACCAGGTCTTGAGTGTTACTTAGGACCAAATCCAGGATCGCCTCTCCCCTGGGAGGATCCGTGACCATCTGTTCCATAGCACAGTCATTGAGAGTGTCTAAAAACTCAATCTCTTTTTCCCGACTAGAACTCATATTGACCCAATTATCCTAAACTGATTAGATTAATTAATCAAAAAGTCCAATTAAATCAGTAGGAAAAATATAAATTAGGCTGGGGGCAAATCATTAATATTCCAAATTATCTCCCTCATCTTTAACCACCCCAACCCAGCATTCCAATAAATTATTAGTAATACATAATATAAATACATCTCATTTAATCAATTTAGAATTAATTCAGTTAAGTTAATTATTCAGAAACACAATTTCAACTAGCAAGGGAGCTAACATTCAATTAAATAAGGGATAGGGAGCATGACACACAGTCACATTAAAGGGCAGGGAAGAAAACTTGATTTCACACCAATCAGGCCAAGTTCTAAAATCGCTGCAATTCCATTGAGGTTGTGACAGCCCTCATGTTGCTTGCCAGTCTCTAGAAGGCAGATTGCAGATACTGATAGCAGTTTCATAAAACAGTGGTGGCAGCAAGGCCACAGTCTATGGCAGCAGCAAGACCGCGATTTTTCTCTGCTGCCACTTGGTCCCCAAGCAGATGGTAGAAAGAGCAACAGCCTTATAAATCACCACCACCGGTCCAGGATCTCCACCGCTTTTCTCTGCAGCCAGAGGTTCAGGGTGAAACTAGCCTGGGGCACAGAGCTCCAAAAGCATCTGATTCAAGCTCTTATCAGATTGAAATGACAGATTCTGAAGGCACGAGTCTGGAGTGCAGGGGCCAGTGGCTTAGACTGAGCTGACTGAAATTGAATCTGACAAAGACGGAGGTCCTGTGCCTGAGCCGGGGTGGCTGGAGGGCAGGGATCCCACTCCCAATCTTTGATGGGGCGCAGCTGATGCCAGGGCTGGAGGGTAGGAGTTTGGAAGTGGTCTTGGATTCCTCCTTAACAGTGGAGGCCCAGGTAGCAGCCACTGCCAAGACAGCCTTCTATCATCTTCGGCTGATTAGGCAGTTGGTTCCCTTCCCTGAACACAACGCCTTGGCAACAGTGATCCATGCAATGGTCACCTCAAGATTAGACTACTGTAATGCTCTCTACATGGGGCTGCCCTTGTCCCAAATCCGGAAGCTGCAGCTAATGCAAAATGCTTCGGCCAGGGTATCGATGGGTCTCTCCATGTAGGAGCACATCCAGCCTGTGCTGAAGGCACTGCACTGGCTGCCGATAGCATACCAAATTCACTTCAAGGTGCTGATTCTTACTTTTAAAGCCCTTTATGGTCAGCGTCTGGCATACCTAAGGGACAGCCTTTTCCCACATGTTCCCCAGAGAGCACTGCGTTCAGGGTCCTGAAATTGACTGGCCCTCCTGGGCCCCAAAGATGACAGGCTGGCTATAACCAGGGCCAGGGCCTTCTCAGTGGCAGCTCCGTACTGGTGGAATGAGCTCCTGGAAGAGATCAGGGCCCTGCAGGACCTTTTACAATTCCACAGGGCCTGCAAGACGGAGCTCTTCCACCAGGCCTTTGATCAAGGAGCCGCATCAGACATCTGAGGAGTGATCCTGTGCCCTGGCTTTACCACCTACAGCCTGTGCCTGCCACACAAATAAGCTGAATAAGTTGAGCTGGTTTGAGAATACCAACATGATTGTCACTGTCACCTTAAGTAGCACTGTAACTATGAAATCTACTGTTCTAGCACTTTATTAGATCATGGTTCTGGCACTTTATGATAATTGATAATTGAACTGTTATGGTTGGTTTATGACTGGTTTTAATTGTATTTATATATGGAATTTTATGTAAGCCACCCTGAACTGCCTTGGCAGGGAGGGCAGGGTATAAATTGAATAAATAAATACATAAATGTGGGGTCTCCTGGATTGTTTACTATCCACACCCAGCTCTCCTTGTCTTGCGCCATTTGTTAATCCTCCCGGTCAGGGGGCTTTTCGTAGAAAAACAGCTGCAGAAGCTCATTAGCATATGGTATGCTAATGAGCTATTAGGCTATTAGCATATGCCACACCCCCTGACATCACCGGAAGTGATGTCAGAAGGGGAAGCAAAAGGGGGGGAGGCATCTTCAAAAGCCTCCCCTTCCCTAGCTGGCCTGGGTGGGGGAGCTAAGAGAGAAGAGGTTTAAAGTTTAAACTCCTTCTCACTAGAGTTGGGCCACAGAAGGAGGAAAGAGGGAAGGAAAGAGAGAGAGAGTAGAGAGAAGGAAAGAAGGAAGGAAAGAAGGAAAGAAAGAGAAGGAAAGGGGAGGGAAAGAAAGAGAGGGAAGATGGAGGGAAACAGGGAAAGGAGGAAAAAAGAGAAGAGAAGAAGGTGGGAAAGAAATAAAGAGAGAAGAGAAGAAGGAGGGAAAGAGGAAAAAGAGAGAAGGAAAGGAGGGAATGAAAGAAATTCGGCGGCAAATAACTTTTCCCCCACCATAGAGAACAATGGAGGAAATGGGGGCAACCTGTTTGGGGGCCCATAGAATTGGACCCCCTGGTCCAATGTTCTTGAAACTTGGTGGGTATCTTGGGGAGAGGCTCCAGCAGCTACCCGGTGAGTTTGGAGCCTCTCCCTCAAACCCCCTCCCCTCCAGAATATACCCTATGTTTTCACCATTGACTTCAATGGCCCATAGGATATAATGCAGCTGAAATTGGCATGCGGCTGCCTGAAAGACTCCCCGGGAAGCCGGCTGGGGGCGGGGCTTGGCTCCTGAGCTCCCGAAGCTGCACTCCGGTGCGCTCCCCCCAAAAAAAGACCCCTGCTCCCAATAATTCTGGAAAGAGCCCCCTCACTGGACACCCCCTACGGATGCCTACTATCCTGCTAATTTCTAACAGAAAGCAAATTGGGCTGCTGTAGAGTAATGTTATGTTTCTTAGCTGCCATCCTTTTTTATTTAACTGGTTCTTAATTATATATTTACTGTATTTTTTTTCTGTTGTAAGCTAACCTGAGCCCATCATGGGATAGGGTGGAATATAAGTACAATAAATAAATTAATAAATAAATAAATATCATTTGCATATGGATGGACAACACCACTGCCAAGGCGCCTGTGAGTCATCAGGGAGGCACCAAAGCCAGCAATCTATAGCAGGAAACAACCATCCTTATGTCCTGGGCAGAGCGGTATCTCTCTCAAGACAGAACACAACAGTGGCATAGCAAATGTTCAAGCAGATTGGCTCAGCTGTACCAGGATGCACCAGGGGGAGTGGTTCCTCAACCAGGCAAAAATTCCAGTCCCTTTGTTCAGCTTTTTTTGCCTACCTTGTGTGGATCTCTGCCTCCCCAGGCAATGTCAAATGTCTAGATTCTTCTTGTGACATCAGTATCAACAAGCAGAGCCAAGTGGATGCTCTGGTGTCCTCACGGCCATCAGGTCTCCTATATGCCTTCCCCCCAATCCTTTTGATATCAAATGCTGAACAAACTGCAATGGGAGAACACAAAATTGATTTGTCTGGCCCCATCTTGGCCCAGGAGATCATGGTTTCCCAGCCTGCTGAACTCCTTAGTTGCCTAGGGTTCCGTCTCTCATCCAGACCCAGCCTGGCTTTGTCTGACAAGATGAAGATTGAGTGGCAAGGACTGATTATGCCAGGTTTCTCTGATCAGGTTGGTCAGACCATGAAAAATTCAACTTCCAAAAATCACAGTAGTTCTTGGAAGGCCTTTGTTAGTTAGTGCAAGAGGGAACACCTGCTCTATCTACCAGAAATGGTTTATCTGTCTTCCACAAGTATATGGTGCTCCTCATTTATTTCTAAGTTTGCCAACTTTGTCCGCATTTGTTGGCTTGGCAACAGTATCTCGCAACACATATCCAGGCTTTGCCTCTGCTAAAGAACTCGGGCTAGAGCTGTTTTCTCTCTTTTCCAGGAGATCTCTGTCTGCCTTTACTTCACTCCAAAGGTCAATACACATTTTTGCAACACACAGGGAATGTTTTTGCCATTCTTCTGCCCAGAACCTTCTCACTCTAGTGGCACACACTGGACCTTTGTTGAGCTCTTTGCATTTATATCACAAGAACGAAGTCATTTAGGCAGGGCTTTTTTTGTAGAAAAAGCCCATGAGGAACTTATTAGCATAACAGGCCACAGCCAACAGCAGAACCTCATTAGCATATTAGGCCACACCCTAACACCACAGTTCATTAGCATATTAGGTCACACCCCCGTGTTACCAGAAGTGTGGTCAGGGCTCATTTTGTAGCAGGAACTCCTTTGCATATTAGGCGACAAACCCTGAATGTAGCCAATCCTCCAAGAGCTTACAGAGCTCTTCTTACAGGGGCTACTGTAAGCTCTTGGAGGACTGGCTACATTAGGGGTGTGTGGCCTAATATGCAAAGGAGTTCCTGCTACAAAAAGAGCTCTGAGTGTGGTCATCCAGCCACACCCACCTTTTGCTTCTTATTCTGTTTCCTTTGTTTGTTGTTAAAATCCAGGGCTTTTTTTGTAGCAAGAACTCCTTTGCATGTTAGGCCACACACCCCTAATGTAGCTAATCCTAATGAGTTCTGATGTTGGGTGTGGCCTATTATGCTAATGAGTTCCTGCTGGTCATGGCCAACTTGGGAGCCAGCCAGAACTCTGTTCCTGCCCCAAAATAGCCCTGCATTTAGGAAGTCTGATTTCCTTTTCATGACTTTTCATCCAATAGTCAAGGGGAAAAGGGTTTCCAAGGTTATGTTGAGCAGGTAGTTAAAGGACTGCACCTCCCCAGCAGGCTCCAGAGGGAATCATGGCACATTCAATGAAAAGTGCCTCCACATCAGTGGTAAATGCATCTCTATATGCAAGACTGCTATTTGGGCTTTGGTGTCAAAGTTCATCAGGTACATCAAGATGGACTCTGTGGCTGTAGCATTTGGGCAGTAAGTTCTACTGCAAGTAGTTTAGTCTGAGTGTTATCTCTGTAATTGGCAGTCATTGTACCAAGGACATAAGAGAAGCCAATGTTGAATCAGGCCAATGGCCCCTCTAGTCCAACACTCTGTCACACAGCGGCCAAAATATACCACGTGCCATCAGGAGGTCCAGCAGTGGGGCCAGGACACTAGAAGCCCTCCCACTGCTGCCCCCTCCAGCCCCAGAATATCTGCCCAGGAGGCAGAAAGTCATACGTGTGACACTGCACATTTCTGTATAGCTTGCACATGGTATCTTTTATAAATTGAGTTCTTTTGTATGGCTAAATAGGAGGGGGTGTGATTTTTGTTGTTTTTGTTGACCAATGAGGCATTTCATATTACCTTTCTGAACTGGATGGTATTCTTTATTGGCCTGTCAGCTTGTAAAAGAATAGAGGGATGGGGGTTTCGCACAGAGATTTTCTTCCCGTTAATGAGCCATCCCTGAAGTGTTATGGCCATTTCAAACTGTGCTCCTTCTTTCCTGCTCTTTTTTGCCCTGTGCAAAATCTTCCTTGGAAGTTTTTTAAAACATTCTGTTGGAAGCATTATGACGCTGAAACAGGACCACAAATCAGTGTAATAGTGACTCCACTGAGATGACTGGACTCTATTGAGATAGACTGTGATACATGGGATCACAACTACTGTCGCCTAGAAACAAGAAGGACATAAGTGGCTCATTGGACAGCAGGTTTAAGCAGGAGTTTTGGGCTTCAGTGACTGATGTGACAGATGTTTCCGGTTGTTCTGGGATTTCCTCAAGTGTAAATATTCTTCGAACTGGTAACACTCATTTACTAATTTATTGTCAATATCATCTTTGTAATGCAATATTATAAGTTTAATTTTGTCCTCATCAATTTCAGAATTGTTCACCAATTCTGAGAGGAACTTGAACCTTTTCACAATCTGCTCATATGGGTCAATCCTCTTGCCTTACAGTCATAGAGTTGATTTAGAACTTCAATCCTAAATTTTTCAGCTCCTTTCAAAGAAGCCCTTCCACTTGTTCCATCTGAAAATTTCTTTGTAACTATGTGTTTGGAAGCATCAGAATAACTTGAGATAATATCGTCACACAAACCTTTTGCTTCTGATTCATAGTGTACAATCCGGTCATATGAATTTTCTCAAAGTTCTTTAACAAATGAAAGTAAAGATAACAGCAGAAGATAACCTTCATATACATCAAAACCAGGAATTTGGAGTTTCTAACTTGTTTTGTTGAAACACTCAAGAACTTCTTCCCAAGCAACTGTTAAAATAGCATATTCCAACTTTACCAGATTGTGGTATAAATTCTTTGCATCTCATTTATATTCAGGCCTCTCTTCTGAGTCTTCAAAAATATGTTTGAGAGTTTGTAAAATACCTGTATATCCATGTTTAATTGCCCAGACTGCTTCATATTGCGCAGACCATCTAGTTACATTTAAGCTCTTTAGGGAAAAATCTAGATTGCCATGTGTGTTTAAAATACCCCATCTTCATGGAGATCCAGAAAACATACAGCTCCTGCAAAATGCCAAAATAGTCAACTTCAGGCACAGTAGACACTGCCTTTACTCCAACAAGGTTGAGTGAATGGGCTGCACATAGTCTGCATACCTGTTAATGTTTTTAAAGAGCGCTTGCAGCCCTTTCTCTGAGCCCTTCGTGTTAGATGCATTGTCGTAGGACTGACCATGGATATTTTCAACTGACAGCTTATGTTTGCCCAGAACTTCTTGTATTTTGTTGAACAAGGTCATAGATGAATGGTTTTCTATTGTTAAAATCTCTATTGTTTCTATTGTAACAATTCTATTGTTAACAATCTCTCACAGTGTTTTCCATTATAGCAGTATCAAATCACAATTACCAGCTGGTCAAAATGTGTCAGGTCAGGCATAGTGTCAACAATAATAGAGTAGTATTTGGTGTCTGGATCATTGATTTGAATCACAATTTCATCTTGCACATGTTTCCCCATGACTTCTATCAGTTCTTCATACACGGTTTTGGATAGGTAAGTAATATTTACTTTTTCATTTTTACATTTCTCAAGATGTTCATGTAAAAATGGGTCAAACTCTGCAATATGTTCAATGGCCCCCCTGAAGTTTCCATTATTTGGTGAGCCCCACTTCTCATGACCGCTAAATGCTAAATCTCTTTCACTTAAAAGCCTTTATAACAGCCACAACTCTTTTCAGTACTTCAGAATAGTACTGTATATTTTTTCTCATCTGTTCCTCAAGTTGCTGATCCACAGTGTTTCTATTTGAATTTCTTGTTATCCAACACAACATTGCCCTCTTATGTTCCATGCTGTCTTCATGATTCTTCAGAGTACTGAGTACATTCATACAGTCAGAAAACCCACCTGTTGTAAATAATGTTTGGCATTTAGAAAAGAGTTTGCAAGCAAAACAGTATATACAGCCTGTTGTGTACTGAGCATGAATCATCCCTGAGTTCATATCTGAGACTGGCTGAGCTTGTTGCTCCAGAACAATAGCTTGCCAGGATTCTAGGAGAGACCACTGGGGAAGTAGTGTTATGTAAATAGCCTGTCGTTGGAAATGGGGTGTGTTTGGGTGTGGTGCTTGCATGCTATTTAACCAGGGTGGCAGCTCTGGAGTTTGTCTTGTAGTATTCCTGAAATCACTTAACAGAGTAGAGCTGTTCACTGTAATGTGTCGTGAACCCAGTATTTAATACTGGTGATGAGGATGGGAACCTGTTGAGCCAGCCCAGCACCCATCTACACTGCACTGAGCTCTGGCACCATGCGCATCGCACCACACCCGGGACCATGGCTGCCACTCCAGGACACTTCAACGCATTTGACGCTGCTGCAGAAGACTGGGACTCCTACATCTCCCATTTTGAGTTTTTCCTCGAGTCCTCCAAGTTCACTGAGAATGAAAAGAAGTGCACTACTTTCTTCCACGACTGTGGCTGCTCGACCTTTGAGATTGCTCGTTCACTGTTTGCTCCGGCGGAGCTCAAAAACACCGCATACAAGTCGATTATAGACTGGCTACAGGAGCACTCCATAATCTCGGAGGACACCTTTAGAAGGATAGGCCCAAGGGGGGGGCCTCACCTTAGACCAGCTGGTTTCACCCTACAGAACTTCCAACAAAATGAGGTGGCCATGAGAGGGGTGGGTAAGTTCTGGGTGCAGTACTGGAATTTTGATTAACTTTTGGACTTGCTGGTGGTGGGAGGCAATCGCATGAGTCTCCTAGGTCTAGCCTGGTTCGTGCCACTGGGGTTCCGAGTACATTGCCACAAAAGACTTTCAGACGGTGTGCAACGAGTTCCCAGCCATCTTCAATGGGCTGCTCGGTCACTACACCAGGCCCCCCATCTCACTCCAGCTCTGCCCAGAGGTGCAGCCCATACAGCCGAAGGCAAGGTGCGTCCCATTCGCATTGACCCCAAAAATAGATGAGGAGCTGGATTGCCTGGTGGGTCAAAGTCTTAGAACCAGTCCCACATGCCCTCTGGGAAACCCCAATTGTGACACCCGTAAAGCCCAACAGGGATGTCTGTATCTGTGCGGACTAGAAATGCACCATTAATAAAGCACTGCAGGACCACTCCTACCTGGTCCCGGTAGTCAGCCACATCTTGGCCTCTCTGGCAGGTGCCAAGGTATTCGGAAAGTTAGACTTGGCCCAGGCCTACCAGCAGCTTCCTATGGATGATGCAGTCGCAGAGGCCCAGACCATTGTAACTTACCAGGGCATGTTCAGGGTCAGTGTGACCCCAGGAATCTTCCAAAATCTAATAGACTCTCTTCTTAAAGGAATTCCTGGGGTCCAGCCCTTCTTTGATGATATTCTGATTGCCGCTCCCACAGAAGATGACTTCACCAGCAGGCTGTGCACCATCCTGCAGTGATTCCAGGAGGCCAGCCTCAAGGTAAAGCAAGAGAAGTGCCTCCTGGGTGTTCTGTGGGTCGAGTTCCTAGGGTTCTTCGTGGATGCTGATGGCATCCATCTGGCCTCAGACAAGGTGTGCACCATCTTCGATGCTCCCACACCAACCTCCAAGCAGGAGCTTCAGGCATTCTTGGGACTGCTGAACTGCCCTGGAGTTTGTCTTGTAGTGTTCCTGAAATCCTGTCCTTATATATAAAAGCATTTTCGCATGGCGACATTCTATGCCCGCCAAAATCAGTTGGCTCTGTGATATGTCAATCATAAGGTATCTCTATCCACTGGCTGCATTGCCTGAGTTCTCTCCCACCCACTGCAGCCTAGGCCACTCTTCTTTGATTGGGCCAGCGTTTCAAGTTAATTTGCATATGGAAGCTGATTGGACTTCATTCCGCACCTCAGACTCCCCCCCTATTTGCATATGCAACCTGGTGTATTCTGAGGTAAAATGTATCCTCACCCACAACATATCACTTCCCCTTCAAAAGAAACAAACCCAATAACACAACCATGCCACACCACAAAAAAGACAGATCACACTACAAGCAGAATACCACAAGGCAAAAAATGACAGGAAAAGATGCCAGCAGTCACTCCATTACGGCCACAGATATGTACCTGAGTGCATTTCAGAGGATGGTGTGCAGGTCCCGGGTTCATGTTATGAAAGCTGCCTGGAGGATTATGGACCATTCACAGACTTTCTACCTTAATATACCTCACAGGGTTGTTGTGAGGATCATACAGGGGAGAGGAGAATGATGTCAGCTGCTTTGGTTCCCACTGTAGGGAAAGACTGCCCTTTCCCTAGGCAGAGGCTGCTGGGGGTGGGGGAGGAGATGTAAAGACTGAAGACAGACAGGCAGATAAAGGTAGGCTGATGATTTCCTGGAAAGGACATAGGGTTGCTAGCTCCAGGTTGCAAACTTCCAGGATATTTTAGGGATGAAGCCTGCTGAGGGTGGGGTCTGAGGAGGAGGAAGCGGGGGACCTCAGACAGATACAATGTCATAGATCCCACCCTCCAAAAAAGCTGTTGCCAATCTCCAGGTGACAGCAGGAGAGCTCTTAAAGCTCTGGTGTTAATTCAAAGTGCTGGGGATGTGCTGCATTCTGGTGCTGGGGATGTGCTGCTGTGAGTGTAGAAAATGAATTATCGACAGAGTAGTGTTTTGGAAAATCTTTAAGAATTGTCCATTTACCATGGGGCACCCAGCCAGAGCCTCTGGCATTTTGTCACTCTGCTGGCATCAAAACCAATTTAAGGCAAAATAGAGATATGGAGACTTTTCCATCCTCCTTTGCATCAATCTGTCTTTGTTGGCAACCCTAGGCCTGCCAGCACTCTCAGGGTGACTTCATGCATTACTTCACTAGCCCTGGCTGCTTGCTCCTGTTCAGCAGGAGCCTCCCTATGGAAGCTGCCTGGGTGATTTTGGACCAGCCCCAGACTTTCTTCCTAACCTACCTTGCAGGGTTGCTGTATAGATCACAAAGTGGAAGAGAAGAATGAAGTAAGCTGCTTTGCTCCCCACTAACGAGAAAGACAGAACTTTGCCTAGGAAGAGGCTTCTGAGAGGGGAGGATATAAAGTTGCCAACTTTAGATATGGAAATTCCTGGAGATTTGAGGGGTGGAGCCTGGAGAGGGTGGGGTTTGAGGAGGGGTGGAACCTCAGACAGGTACAGTGCCATAGACTCCACCCTCCAAACCAGCCATTTTGTCCCAGGGAACCATTGTTGCCAATCTCCAGGGGACGGCTGGAGATCACTTAGAAATAAAACTGCTATCCAGGAGGGAGGGGGGAGGAGATGGAAAGCTGAGTCAGAAGGGGAGGGAAAGGTAGGTTGATGAGTGGCTGGGAAGGAGATTGGGTTGCCAACTCCAGGTGGGAGATTCCTGGAGATTTGAGGGGTGGAGCCTGGAGATGGTGGGGTTTGTGGAGGGGTGGGACCTCAGACAGGTACAATGCCATAGACTCCACTCTCCAAACCAGCCATTTCCTCTTGGGGAACCATTGTTGCCAATCTCCAGAGGAGGGCTGGAGATCAGAATTACAACTGCTCTCCAGGAGGGAGGGGGGAGGAGATGGAAAGCTGAAGTCAGACAGGCACATAAAGGTAGGTTGATGGTTGGCTGGGAAGGAGCTAGGCTTGTCAATTCCAGGTGGGAAATTCCTGGAGATTTGAGGGTTGGAGCCTGGAGAGGGTGGGATTTGAGGAGGGGTAGGACCTCAGACAGGTACAATGCCATAGACTCCACCCTCCAAACCAGCCATTTCCTCCTGGTGATCCACTGTTGCCAATTTCCAGGGGAGGGCTGGAGATCACTCAGAATTACAACTGCTCTTCAGATGGCAGAGATCAGTTCCCCTGAAGAAAACGGTAAGCTCTGAGGTCACCACAGCAAATTAAGGGTGAGTGCCAAAGACCAGGGCACCCACGCAGAGTCTCTTTCTAGAGCTCGTTGTATGTATTTCCACAATGGGCCTTCTTCCTAGTCACTTAATAAAGTAGAGCTGTTCACTGTAATGTGTCTTGGACCCAATATTTAATACAGCCTTTCCTCTTTGAGTAAACTAACCAGGTTCTCATCACAGTCTGACCATTTTTCAATCTTTTTTTCAAAGTATTTGTTTGAGAAACTTATGTTTTGCTGCTTGTAAACCTTGCTGGATTCGGTATATACTTAATCTGTTTTTTATTTTGAAAAAAATTGATGTCTTGCATTAAATAATTCTGTATAAAATCATTCTCAACTGTCATGGGCCAGTTTGCAAGGTCACTGTATTCTTTGAAATAACTGAATTTGCTTCCTGTTTCTGCTCTATCTCTTCTTGTTCCATGGTACTTTCATGTTGACCACTGTGATTGTCATCTGAATCAAAAGTGTCAACAGTGGGTTGATGATTGCTATAAAGAGCTCCTTTGGTTTGTGCACCATCACTGGCTTCACTGGTGTGTGCTTGGCTTGTTTCAGCTGTAGGTGTTGGCAAAGTTTGACTTGACATTGTAAAATAGTTTGATAATTTTTTGACATATAGAAATTTCATCATATCGTTTCTCCTTGAGTTTGCATTTTTGGTATCCACTTAAGTACTTTCTTGAACTCATTGCTATTCCTCTTGGGGTCTTGATCTCTACATTTACAGCCACAAAGTTGTTATTGTTATTAGTTCTACTGTAACTACATGTATTTATTAATAACACACTTAAACACAAACATAAAAGAGGCAATGCAACAGATGCAATTTAATACTGCAATACACTATATAAACAAAAGCATGGAGGTTTTCTTAGGAGTCCATGTTCATCCCAATCCAGTTGCTACTACTTCATAGCTAGGCTTTTTAGGATATTATTGGCTACAAATATCTTCAGCATCTACAAAGATGCACAGTACAAAAAGTCTAAACACATAAGTAATACATATATTGTAAGTCCAGGTTAACCTCACAATATTGGAACATCAGATAAGATTTCCAGGCTATATCTGGGAGGCCGCAGTTTTTCTCACTTGGATCCTGAGTCCACCTTTGTTTTAAAAGATCTCTAGTACTTGCACAGATTACCAACATTTACTTGCAGTAATCCAAAGTAGGCCTTGAAACAAGATCTATGCAGGCCTTTCCCTCCCTTTATGGTGCTGCCTCTTCCTGGGCCAGGCCAAACTCCTCAGAAACATTAACAAACAGAATACTAAAAACATATATTACAACAGTTCTAAATAATAGTAATTTACCTGCAATAATCCAAAGCAGGCCTTGAAACAATAAGATCTGTGCAGGCCTTTCCCCACTCTTATGGTGCTGTTGCTTCTTCCTGGGCCAGGCTGAACAGCTAGGCTGCTGGGAACAACCAGCCTACTTTAGGGGAAGCAACAACACTGAGCATGCTACATTCTAAGGTCAGTATTAAGTATTTCAACATACTGGCTTATGATTCTGTCACTAAAATAGCCTTATTTTAATGGCAAACACTTGAAAAATTAATTTTTGTTGAAAAATTCACTCAAAAAAAAAGTTGCTTCAGAGATCCCCTGGGATTGGGGCCCCTGAAGCTTAAGCTTCATTAGTTTCACAGTAGATCTGTCTCTGCCTAGGTCTATACCTCTCCTGTTTGTGAATGAGATCTTTAGAGGAGCCACAACCCAGTGACACAAGATATGGCTGCAGAGAACCTGCAGTCCCAGTTGTACCTATATTTCAGAGCTTGGCAGGAGTAAGAAAAGACCAAAAGTCTACCTATCCCAATCTTCTTTACTATTGGCTCATCAGAAACTGATATTCACATACTGCCTCTGAACCTGGAGGTTCTGTTTAGCTACCATGACTAAACAAAAGTTCACAGACTAACTTCCATAAATGCATCTAATCCTCTTTTTAACATTATGTAGTTCAATAGAAATCTACACATCCTGAGGCAGTGCATTAATTATACAGTAATGGGAAGCATGCTATACTTGTCCAGCATCCAATCCTGGGACAACGCACTGGGGGAGCTGGACTAACCAGCAGGCCTAAGCCAACTAAGGTAGCCTGGGCCTTTACTACAGAATGTTTGCATCATATGTGGCCTAAATCCTGTTGAGAGCTAAAATACGCCTGTAGTGATAGTGATTCTAGGAGATAAAACCTTCCTGGAAGAGATTGACTTTTGGTTACAGAGCCAGCATTCTGCATTTAATCCATGTTCTTTGGCAGTGGTGATGCTTACTGCTGCCTTTGGGACTGGTGTGTTGGTGAAGGTAGGAAAAACAGAGTGTCTAGTGAGAGGAAAAATGCATCTCATGGGCTATGAGAGAGCAGCAAAATAATCACTGGGATTAATGGAGAGTAAATTATAAATTAAATCCACTGAAACCCAAGATAAAGGAAGTAGAGGCTGAACTATCAAGTATCCCACTGACTGACACCATAAGAATTGCATGGATTGTTCAAAAGCAGTATTTGAATTTACAAATAGATGCATGACCAGAATTCATCTTTATTATCATGTCACATGTACTGCTCTACAGGAGTGTTTTCCATTAATCTTCTATATATTTATAAAAGAAATTCCCATCACCGTAAAATCAATGCCCAGGCCAAACCACTGCACCTAGAGACACCAAATTCGGGGAGAGTGCTCCTACCATGGCGTAGGTGCTCACTACAAAGGAATTTTTAGTAATTCGACCCCTAAGTGCTGTCCACAAGGAAAGAGATATCCAGTAGCAGACTGGATTGTTAACTGATTAAGCAAGCATATTGTGCACTCTTTAGTGACGTATGCAGACCACTTCAGTCCATTTATTTCAAGCTTTCTCTATCAATAAACATGGCCTTGAAATTTCAAAGCAGAGGCCCAGCCTGTTCTCTTTCATCCACATCGCTTTCTCTGCCAAGGCTCTTGAAAATAAAAGAAGGATACTAATTAAATTCAGCAGGGTGAAAAGGAAAATAAGCTGAATGTAACGAGATGCTAAAGTCACTGCAGCCCAAAAGTCTAAGTTTCCCTTGGTGGCCTCACATGTGTGCAGAAGAATTCTCAGTAGGAGTCCTACAGGATCTGACAGGAGAGCCCTTGGCAGAAAGTAAACATTTACTCAACACCACATTCTGGAATCTCTCAGTATGCAAAGGAAGAATTCTGTTTTGCTTTTGAAGATGGTGGTCCATGGGTGACACTTGCTTAGGGACACAGCATCAGACTGTCTCATACCTTGGGGTGAACATTGCAAGCACATTATATGAGGCTGAAAACTGGATTTTTACTGCCTTGTGCAATAACAGAAATAAAACTGAGTGGCTAATTTCTAGCAATAACATATCGTTTTATTTCTCACTTTTGTTAAATTCCAACCATTTCCTGTCTTAAATAAGGCTATTGAGATGTACAGCAGGAAAACTAGCTTTGCGGAGACAAAGTAAAGGCAAAGTATGGCTGATTTTTTAAAGAAAAATTGTGTGGGTTTTTGTTCCAAGGCTATGTCATGGCTGATTTTGAAACTAGAACTATTTAAATTAATTAGTATATGCTTATAAGCAGGGGCTGGTGTTAATTTTTTCCTAATAAGTGAAAAAATCTTACTATGGCCGAGGACAGACTGGCAATTTGCCGCGGGATGGGACCCGGGCTGACAACGACTCAATATCGGATTAAATGGAATGTTCACACAGGCACATCTGCCTGGCGTCCCCCACCCGTAGCCTACCGGTGCTCTCGCGCTTCACTGCCGGTTTAAAAAAACACCTGATAAAAGCCGACGCACATCTTGAAAGCCTGCATTTGTCGCGCGTTTCTCCGCTTCCGGGGAGTCTGAACGCGCAGCCGAAAAGCCGGGAGCAACCCGCGTTGGGCATGAGGCAGCAGCGGTGTGATTGGCTGCGCTCCGCTCCACTGCCCAATGCGGTGCCGGCATTGCAGGGCAAAAAAAAAAAAATCACCAAAATGCGCTTATGTGCACATACGCCCACAGCCGAAATAATGGGGAAACAGCGAATATAGCGCGCCTCCGGCGCGGCAGTCTGAACGCTCCCGCGCGCCTCCGTCCAGTATCTTCCGGCAGAGGCCCCCGCTGTGTGGACGGGAAAACCCGGTATCGTTTACTCCGGGGTTTTTTTGCCGCGACTCGATACCGGGGCAAATTGCCAGTCTGTCCTGGGCCTCTGAAAGAGAGAATGATGGACAGCCCATTCAAGGCCATCTCTTTTAAACTTCCTTGATAAAATTAAAAAGTAATCTTTAGCACATTTTCAAAACAAATTCATTGAGGACTGCTTTCAAGAAAATATGCGTAGGACTGATTTGTTAGTCTTTGTATTATATGTGGTTAGCAGGACATTGCTTTCATTTAGCAGTGCAAAGCATATATATGACTAGCTTTTACTGTGTTACCAGTTATGTTCTGGTGTTCTTAAAATCCACAAACACCTGCTCTCCAATGGAATTCAGGGTATCCTCAAGTGAAATTTTACAATATCTATTACAAGACATTTTAAAGGTGCCAGATTTTCATTTGGATACCAATACTTTGGATTGGATCCAGACTAAATTTTCCATTAATGGATGGCACTTCCGTAAAGTCCCATCCCCCTTAATGGAAATGCATTCTGTTAACAGAAACTTTGGATTCTGCCCTCTGGGTAGGTTCTTTTTCAACTTTTGTCACAAATTAAAGCAATCAACCATTTTATATATCTCCTTTGTGGCAATTTCTTCCTGAAGATGT
The DNA here is from genome assembly GCA_029375565.1 of Gekko gecko. Classification (NCBI taxonomy): domain Eukaryota; kingdom Metazoa; phylum Chordata; class Lepidosauria; order Squamata; family Gekkonidae; genus Gekko; species Gekko gecko. The sequence continues at coordinate 93,408,421 of JAPDNY010000005.1, read as the reverse complement.
GTGATTTCACTTAAGCTATTTTTTAGCAGAAGCAAACAATATTCTTGAGCTCATGTTAATCATGAAATGGGTACCTTCCAAAACTAGCCAATGTTTCCTGTAGTATTCATACCAGAACAATGGTTTTATGTCTTAAGCAGCAGGCTTTCTAGTTCTAGTCCCACTCTAACTGGTAATGTTCCCCTTTCCCCAAGTATCTAGTAGTCCTGTCCTATTTCTTTCCACTATAATTATAATTGGGAAATACATTTAACTTCTACAAGATTTATCAGCAACAAATAAAATGCAGTCAGTAGGCTTTATTTAAAAGGGAAAAATTAAATTAGTTAGTGGGAAATCATGCACTGGTGTCCAGTAGGGGTGTGCATTCGGGTCTTCCCGAGCCAAAAATATACCTGAAAAACACCACATTGGTATTTTTGGATACATTTTGGCTTCCCAGATGTATCCAGGCATTCTTGGGAAAATGGGGGAAAATACCAGATATATTCAGGAATTTTGGGTAGATCTGAAAACAGTGGAGAGGCAAAAGCAGATTGCTCCCGCCTCTCAGCTGTTTGTCAGGCAGGCTTATGCAGTCCCTTTAAACTTTAAAGGGACTACAGAAGTCAGCCCGAGGATCAGCCAGGGTGATTCCCCACAGCCTTGGCTGTGACTGGCTTCTCAAGATCAGCTTGGTTGGTGGGGAGGTGAGAGCTCCTCAGTGGTACAGTTCTGTGCTGCCTTCTCCTGCTGCATGGTTTAAACCAGACGGCAGGAGAGGGCAACCCAGCCAGGATCACTGTGCCCATGGAGAGTCTAGCTCCCTGCAGGCGCAGCTCTGTGCTGTTTTCTTCTCCTGCCTGGTCTAAACCGGGAGGCAGGAGAGAGCAGCCCAATCTGGATTGCCTATACCTGTGGGGAGCCGATCGCTCCCCACTGGCACATGTCTGCACTGCCTTCTCTTGCAGCTTGATTTAAACCAGGCTGCAGGAGAAGCCAAGGCTGCCCCAGGATTGGTCTGGTATTTTTTAGTGGTATTTTTTGGTTCAGGTATATTGGACCCCCAAAATTTTGGGATTTCTGAAAAATCTTGGATCCAAATACTATACCAGTATTTGAAGCCAGGATTTTTTGGGGAACCTCAATTTTTTGGGGGGCCCAATAGACCCGAAATGAAAAATACCAGTACAAAAAACAATTGCACACCCCTAGTGTCCAGAGTGGTACTGTGGACTCTAATCTGGAGAACTGGGTTTGATTTTCCTCTCCTCCACATGAAATCTGCTGGGTAACCTTGGGCCAGTCACAGGTCTCTCTGAACTCACTAGGTGCCTGTTGTGGGGAGAGAAAGGGAGGATGACTGTAGGCCTCTTTGAGACTCCTAAGGGTGGAGAAAAGTGGGGATATAAAGACCTTTTCTTCTTCTCCTTAATTTGCCAGAAGGTACCGTCACAGATGGTTTCTGACACCAAGCTCGAGAATGGCCAAGAAGTCACAATTTGTTGCCCTGTGCTGTTATTGAAATCTGTCATCTGAGCTGGAAATAAGAAGGCTGGTCCATTAGGGCAGTGCCCCACCAATCCAGGATGCCCCCTGCTGCCTGCCTCTTTACTGTTCTCACCAGATAGTCCAGGGCGTGGCAGTAGGGGATACCAAAAAACTTGGAGAAAAGGGGTCTTTCCCCTTTAATAGAGGCTTAATGGGATGTTATTTACCACATGATTACTTACCTCTGTGCCATGAAAATATTCATATGCCATTTCAGCACATTAAGCTTTTTTCTACAGGTTATTTGCAACCTCCTCTGGCAGCTAAGTCACCCTCTGCCTTGTTTCTGTTTAACTCAGCACAGCAAGTATGTGCTGCTCTAGAGAGGTCTTTTTACCCCATAAGCCAGGTCTGGCCACACCAGGACAGCAGTTCACTGGGCAGAGAGCTGTCCTTAGGGCTCCATTGGTTAATGATTCATAAAAATCCATAGACTGGTTCTCTCAATCTTTTTCTTCCACTAAATGACTCATCAGAGACTTTCTCAGAGGGAGCATTATTAAGCTACCTGTTATGTCCTGAGCTTGATGTAAATCCCATTGACAGGCCAGTATCCAAAATGGCAATACCTGATTGGCTACTCTGCATAGCAAGCCAATCAGGATACAAGGATTGTGCTGGAGGGAAGCAAACTGATTGGACTTTATCTAAGCAATGCTATTGGTTGTTACCACTGATGTGGGTGTGGCTAGGCTAGCCCGCACTGTTTAAATAAGAGCCTGTTCCTCTATGTTGTGTTGTCTGTTCTGGTCTGTTCTGATCTGTTGAATCACTACCATTAAAGCTGATCACTTGTTGGAAAGCTGCCTTTAAGTGTCATACTTATCACTACCAAAGCCCCAACACATGAGTGTTGTCTCTTTAAAACCACCATCTACTCACAATTCAGAATTAGGCCCGTAGAAGAGAACAAATTCAGAGTGTTTTTGTTGCACATGCCCATTTCACTCAGGATTTAAGCTATGAACAGAGCAGCCATTTTCTGTTTGTAAAAGGGGAAAATCCTGGAGAGGAAGATTAACACGTAGGTCTCTCACAATGATACTTTCTTGATGCTGCAGAATTAATGGATTGTGAAGGGGGAAATGTCCATCCTTCTCCCTGGCTCTGAGAATTTGAAGAAGGTAGATTCTGGAAGGTAACTTCTTCAGTAACTTGATTGTTAAACAAAGGCAGGAACTTCTTTCCTCCCAAAATAATCATTGTTACCCAAAGAAAAACAAATATCTTTAGGCTGCAATCCTGTGCATGCTTGCTTGAGAATGAATCCTACTGAATACAGAGAGACTTACTTCTGATCAAACATTCATAGGATTGCACCATTAATAGTAAATTAAAGGTGCTTGGCACCTGACCTCAATCATTCCATTACCAGAACTTTTTTTGGGGGGGGGAAACCTCATGAAAGTAAAGGGGACTCTTGAAAGTCTCACTTTTAAAACCAGCAGCCCTTCATATGGTATGGGATGATTGTACGCAATTAATTGCCCCACTTTAAGGGAATGATCTTGACTTCTACATGGGGCCAAAGACCACTTAGCTTTGTGTTATTTTATAGCATGGGAAATGAGTTCTTGAGCTAGGGGTCTGCAAAGTTGGTCAAACTGGGACCTGCAGTGCTCATAGCCTTCTTTGTCTCATAACGCTCTTCTGGCTAGCATGCTGAGTAATGGGCTTTAGGAAAGAAGGATATGTGGCAGGTTTTCTCTCCTGTGTTGGATATGCCTACTGTTGTGGTGATAAACACAGATGCAAAGGGAGAGGCTACATTAGGTTGGCACCTACATGGGGATTGGTGTACAATTGGAGAAAGGTTTCTAGACTGTCTTCCAAAAGTGTTTGTCTTCTATGCGATGTTACAAGGGAAAAGAGGATGAGGACAAAACTAGACTGTGGTCATACACACTAAATAATCCACTTTCAATCCACTTTCCAACAGGATTTTACCAGTTCACACAGTAAAATCCAGTTGGAAAGTGCACTGAAAGTGGATTGAAAGTGGATTATTTAGTGTGTATGACTGCAGCCCTAGTTGTCCCTGCCTACATTTGACTTTGGCCCTGCCCTGCCCTCTGCCCTATCAGCCCTGGTGGGCACCGGCTGCCACAGGAAATCATTGGTGCTGCTGGATAGAAACAACAGAAAGGCATCATCCTTGACTGGAGAGTGCCTAGGGCAGCTGCATGTTATGGTGCAGTTGGGCCAGTGGTGAGTCTTCGGAGGAGGGAAGAGATCTGCAGCTGCAAAGACCAGATGGGGGCCCCACCCCTGCTGTGGCAGCACAGCTTCCTGATTGCGCGGCTACAACTTTTGCTACTCTGTATGGACATTCTGTTGATTACTGCTGCTGTCAGTATGAAAGCTCATAGTTGCTAAAATAAGAAAAGCTACTTACTGTGCTCATATCACTTTGTCTGAGAAATGTGCATGCAAAAAACACTGTGTTTGCCAAAAGTTGTTGTTGTTATGAAAAAGAGTAATTCTGTAGTTTACATATATGCCATGTAAATTACTATGCAAACCAGATGTAGCTTACATGGTACCTTGTAACTCATCTCTGCTGAGCAATAAAGCCTTTTTGGCAAAAGGCTGAGAAATTTACTGCTGTTTTCTGTCAGCAGCTACAACAGATGGTTGGCACATGCCTCCTTTGCTAAATGAAGTGGGATCTCTACAGCATGATTCTTTGATCTCTGGTGGCATGTCTATGACATCAAGATGCAAAATACCACAGCAGAGCTGAATCTAAATATTAAAAGTTCAGAGCATTGCTTTTGATACAGAGATTCCTGTTTTTGTTTTTTATTGTGCCCATAAGCATATACATATTCCACATGACAACTACAGGATGGAAGTTAAAAAAAGATTGCATTTATCCTGCTGGATGACATGAAAGCATAGTGAAGGTATTGTTAAAGGCGGAGGGCCATACACAATTGCATCTGCCATAGCATCCAAGATAGCCATAAGTTTATGGCTCTGCTGGCCACTTGTGTGGTTACTGCCTAAGAAACATGGATTTAAAAGAGAAGGAATGAAAGGAAGGAGGGAGGAGAGAAAGATTGTGGAGGAACGTGATCTGTACACCTCAAAGAATTGTAGAACTAATGAAAAAATAACTAATGAAAAAATAAAATGTTATCAAAGAAAGGATGATTTATGTGTACATAAAGGGCAAGGGGTGGATGCTGAATCTACCCAGTTTAATAGTACAATCCTAATTACATTTTCCTCGTTGAATAACATGGGACCTACTTCTGAGTAGAGATGCTGAGGATGTTATAAGAGGGTAGTTCATGTCTCTTTAGTGGTTCCTTTTGAAAGACAATTGAAACGGAGCACAATCACTGCACTTTAATTACTCATTTAGTTATCACATTAAAAAAGTAATCCCTATTTATCACTCTTATACCAACAGTAGATAATAGACGACTAGGGTGAAACTGGTAAATCTTAGCACAGCCAAAATTCCCTTCCCCTTCTCCCCAAGCCAATGTCTGAACTCAATAATACCTGTTTCAATCCAAAGACATTCAAGTCATTGTATGCTGGTTTTCCTCCCAGGTAGTAAACATCTTGTTTGTCAGTCTCCACTATATTTCCCTGTCCTCGGAGTACAGCTTGCAGCGCTGAAAGGCTGGGCTTTCAATGATGCATGCCTTTCAATATTTCTTGTGGATTTGCTATCACATTTGTATCTTCTTGTTGTCTGGACATTAGAAACCAAAACTCTGTTTGGATCTGCATCTTGAACAGTGGAGTAGGAAAATTGGAATATTTTTCAGCTTTTACTTAAGATTGCCCAGTTGTTCACACACAGTCCTATCCTTTTAAATCCGGATAAATCGATAGATGCTACTTCATTTTTCATCATCATCCTTGCTTGATAAAGAGGAGGCAAGTTTAACAAAATGGAACCACTATATAGCCTGTATGGATGACCCAATACCCAAGTATTTTGAATAGCAAGAAGATGACTGCACTGTGAATAACTACAGCTTTGAACTTACCATAGGGCAAATATGTATGGGATTTGTACCAATTTTGAATCAGATTGGTAACAGGATTTTTAAAAATATTCACAGGATAAAACACTGCATTTTGTGCTGTAAAACCTGCTGGTATGTAGCATTGTCCTTATTGCTCTGTCACCTCCATTTTGTTTGTGCAGTTTTTAATACTTCTGCCACTTTCATAGATAACCACATTTTTACATATTGTGCAAAAGAACAAAAAAAACAAAATAAATGTCATGGACAACACTGAAACTGCCTAATGTTCAAGGATGAATTGCATGTAAATTCACAATTGTGTAAAGAAATCTTGGGTTCCAGTTTAAGCATTTCGCTGCTCAGTCGCATCCCTGTCTTGCTCCGATGGGGTTGTGCCAGGACTTGGCTGACGGGAAGGCTCTGAGTGCGTCCTGGACCCTCCTGGGGTCTCTGTAGGAGATCCTCCTCAGCCTGTAGAGCTGAGGAGAACCTCTTCCAAGGCGATGGCCAAGGAATCGAGGCTCACCTTTATCTCCAAAAGGTCCCGTCACCGCAGAGCCAGCATGGCGCCGAGAGATGACTGCTGGACCAGCACACACGATCAAAAGTTTTGAAAGGCTTCTAAAAGACTTCCAAGACTTCAAAGCATGAGTCAAGCAATGCTCAGGTGATTTAAGTGAACAAAAGAGCCTTGGCAGCAATTAGAAGCGCCTAAGGGCAAAGCTGCAGGGGGGAGGGAGAAGCTCAAGAATTCACCCCCCCATCTAAAGCAAGGCGGTTTTAAAATGGAACTAAAAAACTTTGAATTAAACTAAACACATTAGAGGATTAGCAAAAACAAAAGCTGCATAATAACGAAAAGCGGATTAAGTTCTGCTAACTTTTACTTTGTTTTGGGAAACTTACTTCTTGTTGATATTATGGCTGGAAGAGGGCGGAAGCTGGGTCTGGAGAAAAAAAACGTCAACCGGAAATAGCCTACCAACAACTCCCTCCCAAAACCAGGAAGTAGCTGTAGATATGTCTATCCTGTTGGCAAATGCACTGCACCCCCTAATGGAGCAGATGACTAACCTCAATGTTAAAATGGACAATATTCAAAAGCAGATGACTCAAATGGACAGAAGGACTTCAGTAATCGAAAATATGTTAAAAAAATGGACAGACTGAGAGTATCAATAAAAGAGCAGATGAAGCAGAAAAAGAGAGATCCTCCAATAAAACTCAACTAATACAGCTCCAGCTGGAAAGATCCATGTACATCCTATGTTTCTCTTTTTTTGGCCCCCTGTAGGGGATTTTTTATTTGCATTTTCTATAAACTACAACAAAGATATAGGTAGGGGAATTTCTACAAACTACAGGAGAAAGAAAAGAAAACCTAACTAAAAGCCCAAGTGGTGGAAGTTATACAATGCTTATAAATTTGCTTATTACTCTTACACATCTTTTCTAGGATGAGGAGTATTCAATAGTAATAGTTTCTGAATCAATATCAGCTTATCTGGCCCAACAAAGAATATTTTCATCATTATATCATAATCACAGACTTCAGAAGGCCATGGCCCCTCTTTATGCACTTGCCACCCCCCTCAGATATTTTTAATTTGGAACCCTATCTCTTTGATAACTATTAAACCATTAAGTTCATTTCATCTTCTTTGTAATCAGTCTTCTTGTCTTCCTTCCTCTATGGATCTCAATGCTTTTTTAAAATTTTTGTTGTTGTTGCTGCTGGCTAGTTCGTTATGTCCTTTTCCCAGCTGTAACATGCTTGTCTGAAATCAAAAGAGTCCTTGCTTCTTTTGTTTCGCTGCTTCTGGCTTAGTAACAGCATCCGTTTTAAAATTCTAGCCACATTGCACGATAGTATCCCTTCAATGCATCCTGAAGACCAGCAGAGGGCATATGGCTTTCACCCACCCAAACAGGAAGAGTCTATGATTCTTGCAAAGGCACATGAACTAGTCCAGCTAGGTCACATGATCAGTCAGCCGATCTACCTCTTCCTGAAGAAAGAATGGGTCCTGCTTTCTCCTACGCCATAATCGCCATCTTTGAAGGGTGTTTACATTTGCCGGTAACAATAACATCTGTGGGTCTTTCTTAAAAGTACAATTCAAAATTTTTGTATCTCATTGTGGATCTCTGTCCAATACTTTGCTGCTTTATCACATGTCCACCACATATGGTAAAAAGACCCTTCATGTTTCTTACATTTCCAGCATTTGTTAGACATACTTTCATTTATGATAGCAATTTTTTTAGGCGTCATATACCATCTGTACATCATTTTATAACAATTCTCTTTAACATTTACACAAGTTGAAATTTTCATCGACTTTTTCCACAAATATTCCCAAGATGTCATTAATATCTCATTATTAACATTTACAGCCCATTTTATCATTTGCTCTTTTACAACTTCATCCTCAGTATACCATTTCAATAACACCTTGTACAGTTTAGAAATCATTTTTTTATCTTTCTCAAGCCATACAATTTCAATTTCGATATTCTTTTCTCTAAAACCATGTTCTCTTTTATCGGTCTTAAATAAATCATAAATCTGTCTAAACTTCAACCAATCATATTCAAATTCAACATCAAATCTATCTTTTAACACAAAATTTTTCCCTTCAGATTTTAGAAGATTTTTATAAGGTAGCCAGTCTAGTCCTTGATTTCTTGAATATGGATTGATCACTTCAGCTGGTACAATCCAAAGTGGTCTTTCTTCTGAGAAGAATTTTCTATATCTCATCCATGTCTCGAACAGTGATTGTCTTACAAAGTGGTGTTTAAAAAATTTGTCCATTTTTACTTTTCCATACCATAAATATGCATGCCATCCGAATTTATTATCATGCCCTTCCAGGGCCAATAGCTTCTTATTCTCCAAATTAATCCACTGTTCCAACCAAGTTAAACAGACGGCATCATAATACAGTCTTAGATTTGGTAGTTGTAGACCTCCTCTTTCCTTTGCATCACATAAAATTTTCATTTTAATCCTTGGCTTTCTTCCTGCCCATACGAATTTAGATAATTCTTTCTGCCACGAATCCAATACTTTCCTTTGTTTTAGTACTGGAATAGTCTGAAATAAATACATCAAACGCGGTAAAATATTCATTTTTACAGTCGCGATTCTTCCCATCAATGATAAATTCAAAGTGTCCCATTTCTTCATATCTTGCTGAATTTTGTGCCACACCTTTTCATAATTGTTTTTAAACAAATCAATATTTTTCATGGTTAATTCAATTCCAAGATATTTAGTCTTTGTAACTACTTCACATTGAATTTTCTCTTGAAGTTCTATTTGTCTTTGTTTCGTCATATTTTTGCACATCACTTTGGTTTTACTTTTATTAACATAGAATCCCGCAACTGAACCAAATTCTTCAATTTTTTCCATCAGTAGTGGTATTTTCTCGATTGGGTCTTGAATCATAAACATTACATCATCTGCAAATGCCCTGTATTTATAGACAAAACCTTTCACTGTAAGTCCTTCAATACTGTTATCTTTTCTTATCGCTGTCAATAATATTTCCAATATCCAAATAAACAACAACGGGGATAACGGGCAGCCTTGACGTGTTCCCTTTTGGACTTGGAAGAAGTCCGTCTTTTCTTTGTTTATATTCAAAGCCGCTTTTTGTTCTGAATATATTGCCACAATCATATTTAAAAAGGACTGTCCAATATCCATTTTTTCAATAACTTGCAGCATAAATTCCCAATTTAAGTTGTCAAAAGCTTTTTCCGCATCTAGGAAGAGGAATCCAACTTCTTTTTCAGGATGCTTGTCATAATATTCAATTGCATCTATCACCACTCTTAAATTGTCTCTGATTTGTCTGTTTGGTAAAAATCCAGCTTGTTCTTCCGCTATTATGTCTTTCAGATATTTTTTCAGTCTCTCTGAGATTATTTTCGCAAATAATTTGTAATCATTATTTAATAGCGATATTGGCCTGTAATTCTTTACTTGAGTCAAATCCAAACCTTCTTTGGGTATCAATGAAATATTTGCTTCTTTCCATGAATCTGGGATCCGTTTGGTCTTTCTTATCTCATTCGACAGAAGAACCAAAATAGGGGTTAGCTCCTCTTTAAATTTCTTATAAAACTTTGCTGTAAAGCCATCTGGTCCTGGAGCCTTGCCCAACTTCGCATCTTCTATCGCCATTGTCACTTCTTCTTTCGTTACTAAACCATTTAATAATTCCTTAATTTGTTTTCCCAGCTCTGGAACTTCAATCGTCTCCAAATATTTGTTGATTCTCTGTTGATCAATTCCTTTCTTTTTGAATAATTTGGCGTAATATTTAAAAAAGCTCTTTTTATACCATTCAAGCTCATAACATCCTTTCCATCTTCAATAATCTTGGTTATAAAATTCCTTTCTTTTCTATTTTTCAATTGCCATGCTAAAAACTTTCCTGGTTTGTTTGCACCCTCAAATGCTTTTTGCTGTAATTTCTTCAAATTCCAATATAATTCTCTGTTTAGTAAAACATTCAGCTGATCTTGCAGAAAGTGGATCTCTTTAATAATCTTCTTCTTCCCTGGTCTTTTCTTTAATTCCTTTTCTTTTTGTCGAATTTTTTCATGAAGGTCTTTCTGTTGTTGGATCTTTTGTTTTTTGTCCTTGGAGTTCAGAGAGATAAGCATACCTCTCATTACTGCTTTATATGCATCCCAAACAACTTGTATGTCCGTGCCTTTATTCAAATTCAGTTCAAAAAAACTTTTCGTTTCCTTTTTTAAGATTTCATTAATTTGTTTTTGATCCAATAAATCTTCATTAATTCTCCAATATAGCTGTTTAGGTTTTGCTTTAGATATCCAAAGTAAGGGATTATGATCAGAATTGGTTTTCGGTAAAATTTGTATTTTATAAGTTTTTTGCGCCATCTCCTCTGACATCCAAATCATGTCAATTCGAGAAAAGGAATTATGTCTATTCGAATAAAACGTGTAGTCCTTAATCTTAGGATTCCATTTCCTCCAAACGTCTTCCAGTTTCTCTTGCTTCATCAGTTGAAAGAAATTTTTTGGTAACTTTCCAACTGTCTCTCCACTTGCTTTAGATTTTCTATCCAATGTATTATTCACTGTACCATTGAAGTCTCCAGCAAGAACAATTTGGTCATAGTTTAAACACTCCAACTCTTTGGTCAAGTCACTAAAAAAGTCTCTTTTGCACCATTGGGTGCATATATATTTACAAGCAATGTCTTTTTTCTATTCATCCATATTTCCACGCCAACATACCTTCCTTCTTTGTCCGAAAAAATTTGTTTAGGATCCAAATCCTTTGAGATATAAATCACTGTTCCTTTTTTCTTATTAGCTGCTGAGGAATAAAATTCTTCTCCCAATTTTTTATTAATCAAATATTTGTCGTCTTGTTTTCTTATATGTGTTTCTTGTAAACAAATTATATTACATTTTTGCTTCTCCAACCAATGATTCACCAGTCTTCTTTTACCTGGTGAATTTAGTCCATTTACGTTCCAAGATAAAAATTTATAATCCATAATAGTGTTGGATTAAATATCTTTAAAATCGTCCAGATTGCTCGCTTTAAATCTATATAAATCTCCTTCAGTTTTAAGAGTAGTTCTCACCGAGTTGTACATAAATGTAAGTCCATATGGAATCTCCCATCTAAACCTAATGTTCATTTCTTTTAGTCTGTCTGTCAATTTCTTGAACTTCTTCCTGTCTTGTAGAATCAATCTCGGAATTTCTCTCAAAATTATTATTTTCTTTCCATTTATTTCCAACGGTTGTGTAAATTGTTTCTTGAAAACGTCTTCCTTCATCTTTGTTGTCACAAATTGAACAATCACATCTCTGGGTAGTTGCTTTCTTTTGGCATAAGCTGAATTTACTCTGTAAATCAAATCAAAGTCTGCATCCAAATCTCCTTCATCTTCTCCTATATAAGTTGTCAATGTCTTAATTACTAGAGCCCGTAGATCCTGATCTTCCTCCTCTTCTATCCCTCTCAATCTCAGGTGATTCTGAGTAGCCCTGTAATCCATCATGGTCTCCAGCCTTGTATTTTCAGACAGAGTTTTTTTAACCTTTTGTTCCATATCTTCAGATTTTGTCACCAGATTTTTGACTTCTTTTTTAAGTTCTTCTGTATCTTTTTTTATCCCTGACACTTCAGTAAGTACCTGTTCTTTCAATTCTTCCATATTTTTTTCTGTACTTGAACTTGCACTTGTTCTATTTGCTCCAATTGACTTTGCAGTTGCTGTTGCAACTGTGATTCTATTTGTTTTCCCAGGTGTGATTCTATTTGTTTTCCAAGATTCTGCACCACTTCGGTCATCCGTTTTTCCATCGCTTCCATAGCTGCTTGCCACTCTTTTTTTTCCTTTGCAGTCATTCTTGGGCTGGGTGATGAAGCAGCTCTGGGTCTTGTTCTCAAATCCATCTTGGAGGGCACTTCACTACTAATCAATCTTTATATTAGCAATCTCCAAGCCAAATCGCCACTTTTATAGCTTGCTTAAACACATTTTCGGCTTAAAAATAACTTTTTAAATTTTAGTCCTCCCAAAAATGTCGGGCGCAATTTCTCTATGGTTTTCCGGCTAGAGTAGGCTCCTTTCAAACTTCCTGTGCCTCTGTCCGTCTCTGTAATCCGACTTCCAATGAGGATAGTGTCACACAGTAAAATGTCCATCCGCTTCAAACACAACAGCCTCTAAAATCTCCACTCTAGCCCACTTCCTGTATCACAGAGTCACAGTTAGTTTCGTTTCTGCTACGTAACGTTTAGACTTGGCTGACCACAGGAATGCAAAACAAAGTCACTTTTCAGCCTTTATCTCTAAAGGAAAGCTTTCATTTTACTTTTAATTCAAGCGGAATAGTTCCTTAAATGTTTCAGCGCTTATCCGTGCGTTTCAATATCACAATCTTCTTTAAACCGGTAAGTGCTTATTCGTTTGTTCGTTTGTTACCTTGCTTGTAATCTCGGGGTTTCGCGGTGCTTCTTCTGTAAACGATGTTAATCTGATGGTAAAGAGATCGGTAGATGGCGAATTTATGCTGAATTCTCAGCCCGGCTGGCATCTGTAGAGTTGATTTACAACTGCCCTCTTCACGGAAGGAGATCAAAGTGTAAACAAGCTTCCTCCGAAGCTTATCTCCACCGATCTCAACTCCCCCTCAGGCTTCGCTGTTTGCTTGCCACTCTCCCGCCTGGAGAGTGCTGCGCTGGGTCCGATAGAGCCCAGACTGTCGTCAGATGCCGCAGTACACTCTGCACAACTCGCAAAGTGTGTCAATTCGCCATTTTCTCCGACCGGAAGTCCTAATCGCCATCTTTGAAGGGTGTTTACATTTGCCGGTAGAATGCCAGAGTCCCGAAGGTCTGTTAAAACGCTTATAAAGTTCTGGAAAACTCTCTGTTGTAGTCCATTTTCTCTATTTGCTCAGTTTCCCCCGCATAGTTGCACTTCTTTAAATCGCTTGGGGTAGGGCATCCCCTCCCCCCTCCCTCTTGTACTGGGGAGACTTTGCATTAAAGAATTTGATGTCTCATTTCAACTTTAAAAACTCACTCATCAATCTTCAAAACAATCCATCAGGTCTCCCTGGGATCTCGCTATGCAGATTTAAATTGCTGCACTTCCAAACACTTGACTGGGCGGTCACTTTGAATCCAATACTGGGAATCAGGGCAGGACCTTCGAGGCAGGGAGTAGCCCCCCGCTGGCTGCATGCTGGGGGAAGGGCTCTCCTGGAAGCCCCCTGGCTTAAAGGCTCTCTTAGGAGACACTTTGGCTCTAATAATGGATTACAAACAGGAAGATTTACTGAAGAAGATGGACTGGGCTTACAGGATTTATCCAGACTTTATTAAAAAAAAAATTCCCGGGAGAAATATGTTTGAGATTCATGAGAAGGTCTGCCAGAGATCTGGTGCTGAAATCTACACAGGGGAACTCCTTAAAAATCAAGAATGAAGAGATAAAAATCTTGAAGGATATCCCCTTTGAAGTTAGAAAGCGGAGGAGACTCTACAGGGAGCTTACTCTCTCTCTACAGAAGAAAGGGGTCCCTTACAGGTGGTTATTTCCCAAAGAATTGAGTTTCAAATATGAAGACAGAAACTATAATATTGACACTGTTCCTAAGGCCAAAACGTTTGTGGATCAATATTGTAATTTAAAGCAACACAACAAAGATAAGAAACCTAAAAAGGATGAGGAGGAAGAAGAAGAAGAATCCTACTCGCAGGATTCAGCAAGCAGTAGTCCAAAATTCTTTAGTTCTTCAGATACATCAGAGTCAGAGAAAGGAACAGCTGCTCCCAAACCCCGAGGAAAAAAGAAATGCAAGAAGAAAAGAACCTAAGACTAAGATAATTGTTGAAAATGCAGTTTTTGCTAACCAGTCAGTTTATGCAACTCTTTATTATTTTTTGTTAATTTTTTTATAAGCAATAATAACTTTGTAACATTAGGTGACAATGACATATATGTAACCAGATCGTGTCACCATATTAGTCTTCCCCTCCCTATATCCAGTAGTTTGTTTAGAGTTAGGGTTTAGTTTCCTTTCCCCATCCTTGTAGATTATGTTGTATTAGTTTTCCTTCCCTATTTCCCATAGGTTTTAGAAATAGGGATTTAATAACCTTTCCCCATATCCTGTAGTAATGCAAAACCAATAAAATACTTATATATAAAAAAACCAATTGCATAAAGAAATCTTGAAAACTAACCCTGCAAACTAAATACCATGTGCTTGACTGGCAGCCAATCCCCTTTTGCCCCAGACAGAATGGACTGAGGAAGGGGGCCACATGAAAGCACAACAACAGAAGACCTCCATATGGTAGTCCAACCGAACCCAACATGATGATGCATTTGCTGCAAAATGAATCTCTCATTTCTCTTATTACTTATTTTACATGTACACCACTGAAAAAAAATAACAATGTTTTCAAATGGGTGTAGAGGAAACTAAACAAGGGGGGGAGGTGGTTTATTCTCTAGCAAACTTTCTATAGAGTACCCATTTCCCACTTTCTACTTTAGTTATAAAGAAAGAGTATGTCATTGAATTGCAACTGACTCATTGCAACCCCAAGAATTTCCACATCATGGGGTTTTCAAGTCCAGAGATGAGCAGAGTTGGTTTGCCTCTGAATAGCAGCCCTGGTCTTCCTTGGTGGTCTCCCATCCAAATACAGACTCTGTTTAGCTTCTGAGCTCTGACAGGATTAGGTATGGGCTATTAGGACTGCTGCAGTTTTAGTTTTAACCTCATTTAAAAGTTTCATGCTATTGCAGAATAATGCTTTTGGCAGTGAGACCACACTGCCACTGTGTTGTGGGGATCAGAGTGTCTAGGAGCACCAGGTTCAAATCTTTACTCTGTCTTGAAGCTTGATGAGTGACCTTGGACCAGTCATTCTCTCAGTCTAGGCTACCTCACAGGGTTCTTGTGCTGATAAAACTGAAGAATGCAGAATATTGTATCCTGCTCTTAGCATAATATGGGATAAAAATATACCAAATAAAAAACAACAGATGTAAGGCTGAATCTTGTCTTGAAAGGCTTGACCTACTTATTGAGAGACTCTTTCAGAGCCTATTTTCAACACATTTTTAAAATTGCTGTTTATAAATTGTTCTAAAGACTTTAAAAGCAAAAAAATCAACTTGAAAAGTAAACATCTGTTTTCAGAATCTTATACTAACCTCAATCAGATTCACCATATATTGTCAGTATACCAAACTCTGCCTATGTTTGATTTTCAAAGTATGTCATACATGGCATTCATAGAGATGTAACCCAAATAAACTTTGGTGGGTGTCACCATTTGGACATTATAATTTTAATCCCAAACCTGTTAACCACAAATCAAACTCTTCATGGCCAGTCCATTGCAATTCTCCAGGTTCAACATTTTTAAAATGTACAGTAAAGACTGAAGGTGTTCATTTTCACTGTGGCTTCCATCCTGGATCCACAGGCACATAAGCAATGACACTGAAATCTGAGAGCACAGGGGCCAGCAATGCAAATACTGAGCAGCATTACCCCCTCCTAAATCCGCAACAGTCAATTGACTTTATGCACAGATTAGGGTTTTAATGCAAAAATCTAAGCTGTCAACCAGGAAATGTTTCTAGTTTTGCTGGGACATGAAATGATTAGTATCATGAAACAAGCCACCAACAGTGTAATCCCAAGTACTGTCACACCATTCTAAATCCATTGAAGTCAATGGGCTTAGAAGTTTCTCTCATTCTAAGAAAGCTATCAAATGTTTCCAGTCTTGCCTGGGCCAGGATTCAGGTTGAGGTTGAGAGTCCATTGAAATCAGTGGGCTTAAGGTGCGATCACACATACAATTAGCCACGCCATAGGCACGAATGCCGGGCGGATTTAAAGGGCGTGATCAGACACGAACATCTGGGAAGCACCCCACACCCTTTGGCAACCCATTTTGCTCCACCACAGAAGTGGAGTAAAAAGATACCAGGGAAAGTCTGGTAGCAAATGGGTTGCTATGGGCCACAGACAGACTTTCCCCTGTTTGATCGCTTACAGTGCGGTCTCATGGTGTTGGAATGGTCTGCTCAGGACATCCTGACTCATTTCCCCCCTTCTCATTATGCGCATCATCACACACTCCATAGGGAGCCCTTGTGCTGAGATGTGATTCATTGATTCCCCATTTAAGCGCATCGGGAACAAATGGCCAATCCCCCCCACTCACCCACGGTTGTGTCTGATCATGCAGTGGCGGGCTGCCCACATAGCTTCAAAGGACTGTGTGAACGCGCAACTGTGGGTCAAATTCCTCTTCCCCCCTGCGTTATCTCACGCATGTGACCGCCACCTTAGATGCTTATCCTCTACTAAGGATAACTCTCAGCTTGAACTCGGTGGAGATAAAAATACTGACCTACTTTACAAGAGTGTTGTAATGATTATTGATTTGAATACACAGAAGCACAGCATAAACAGTAAACGTCATTTGTAAATGCCCTCAAGAACATTGCCTAAAGACTTAAGTGCAGCTAGAATTCTCCTGTAAATTATCTCATCAAGCCTGTTTTCTGTAAACCTGAGTTCTTCATCTGCCAAACATAATCTGCCAGGTTGAATGGACAGCACTGACCTCACCAGATCATTGGTCTGGCTCGACATAAAGCAGCCTCACATGTTTTCAGATCTTTGTGACATCTACTCGCCTTTTAATACTTGGCACACATGCCCGAGATGGTTTTTCTACATACTCTTTACTTGATAATATTTTTTTCTGGATTAAATTGCAAACTGTTTATTTAGGAGCAGAGTTTCCCTGAAGGATGAGGAAAATGAGCACTGTTTACTTTTGCTTGCTACGGGTTTGATTTATTCATATTTCTCATGACAGGTGATTTAAGCTACCACTCTGTAGAAACTTTTTGGCACATCTCTGAAATACTTTCCATAAATATTTGTTTAATAAGACAAATATTTGCTCCAGCTAAATGTCTTGCTTCTTTCTGCCACCAGTCCCAGGCTCTGCCCCGATGAGTCTCTACTTACCCTGCCGGTTGCTTGCCAGGTAAAATTCATCGCATGGATATTGACAGGGATGGCTGGCATCCTTTGCTGGGCTTTTCTGAAATCATGAGTGAAAGGGGCCATCTTCCCCTCCGAAACAATCAGAATATCCTCTTCAAAGCCTGAAAAACAACCCCTAATTAACTAGAAACAGGTGGAAAATTCTTCCTAATGTGGGATGAAAAACATTTTACTCTGAAGCATGTTCACATTCAGTCAAACACAGATTCTTTCCCCTCCCCCAAGAGAGCTGTTGAAAAGTTCCTACCCAGAAAACACTTCTGTAGAGGGGAAAGGGTGTAAACTGCATACCTGCAAACTGCAGGACTGCTAAGAGCCATTGTGGCCCCACAGGAAAAGATTTCAGGATGCCAGCCTACAGGTGGGACCTGGGGATCCCCTGGAATTACAGCTCATCTCCAGACTACAGAGATCAGTTCCCCTGGAGAAAATAGATGCTTTGGAGGGTGAACTCTATGGCATTGTGCCCCACTGAGGTCCCTGTCCTCCCCAGGCTCCATCCCTAAACCTCCAGGAGTTTCCCAATCTGGAGCTGGAAACTCCACTCCTCATCCCTCACCGATGGCTAGGGGGACCTGGCAACCCTATCCCATGCATGTCCAACCCAAATATTGTATGAAAGCCAATCATATGACTTGCCCCACTGCACAGGGCCTCAGGCTGACCAAGGCTCTGGGAATTTTATTCCACCCCCCCCCACCCTAGGCCAATCTGGTAGGTTGCAGCACAATAAAGCAGGAGCAATGACACTTTCAAAGACTAACAAAGTTTTTCAGCAAAAGTTTCCATGACCTTGCTTTTTCAGATGACTCATGACAGCTTATGCTGGAATAAACTCTATTAGTGTTTAAGGTGTCACTGGATTTATGTTTTATTTTGCTGCAATAAACTAAAAGATCTACCCCTCTACTACACTGCCATGTGTGACAATTTCATATTAATCTGTATAGGATGAAACTGAGGTTGGCTATAGTATGCATTCACTGTCATGGGTGTGTGTGTATGTGCATTACACATGACAATGTTTACATGGACAAGCACTGGACTGGGTTTACTGTGGGAAAGAACCCATGCGCAATCAATCACAGTTCACGATCTGGTTACAGTTTTCATGTTTTCCCCTGCACTGCATGGAAAGGTTTTCCAGGTAGAAAAAACTGGTCTGTTCAAAGGAGAGATCACTCCTTGCCCTGCACCTTTGGTTTTCATGGGGTGCAAAGAGCAGCATTTAAGCAAATCGAATTTAAATAACAGCACAAGAAAAATAAACAGTCTTTTTTATAGAAGACTGCGACCCACTTCCCTATTGCAATGTTCCTCAGCAGCGAGATAAAATGAGTCCAGAGAGACCCCAGTGTGTGACTGACACCCATTCTCTATCTGGTACAGCTACTTCAAGACTGAAGTTGGACAAAAGTACCCTGAGAGGATCTACCTGGGAAGCCCCGAGGCTGCAGAGGCTGGAAGCCGTTGGCAGTCACGTCTGGGGCTGAAGAGCTCTGGACAAGATCCTTCCCGGGCACACCCCCTCACCCCGAGCAGAGTCTCAGCTTACCTATCAAGACGCGGGCTTGATGAGCATCGATCCACAGGTAGAGCGTGTCTTCCTGGCGCGGCGCGGCGCGCAGAGGCTGCAGGCTGGAAAGGTACAGGACGCTGCAAAACCAGAGCGCGGGGAAACTCCGGGGGCTGGCGGCACCGGCCATGCTGCGTGCTGGTCTCTTATCCCAGAGCACAGACCTGCTGCCGCGGCTCGCTCGTCTGCTGGGGCGCTCCCTTCTCCGCGGCGGCAGCCCTTTAGCACGGCTCACCCGCGCCCAGCTGGGGTCCCCCGCTCCGCGCGCTCCGAGGGCAGGCTGCCTGCTGCCGCTTCGCCTGCTGGCCGGAACGGGTTCGTCTCTTGCTTGGCAGCCTCCGCCGTCGTGAGCCGGACGGCGAGAGGGGGACGAGTCGGGGAGAGGTGCAGGGACAGGCGCTCCCGCTCTGCTTCGCTAGGTGGCGCGGCGGCACCGAGGACGCGCGGCCAGAAGTGTCCGGCATCTGATCGGATCGTGGGGTATAAAAGCGGGGAGCTGGGGGAGGATCCCACAGAAAGAGGTCGTCGCGTCTCTCGAGGCCTTAGCAGGATGCGTGCGTCGATTTGAGCAAAACTTTTTTTAAAAGGATCGCCGGTGAAGTCATCTGCTTGCTGTTTGTTTCAGATGGTGTTGGAAGGCTTTTTATTTTTGAAAGGAATGCATCCCTCAGCAGGAATAAAGAAACGGGTTCCCTGGGGCTGAAACAAAAAAAGCTTCGTGTAGAGACAAACGGTGTCACATTGACCGCAACAGCCCCCACCCCCACCCCCGGTCATGTTAGATGAGAACAAGAATTACAAAATATTTCAGCCAGGGCCCGCTTCACCATCTTGTGGTTGGATTCACACAGCAGGCCGCAAGCTCCATGCACGCACACACTCATAGAAATGTTACACAAAAGCGTTGCTGGATCCTGTGACTATCTTTCGTTGAAATCCAACTTAAAATGGGTTTTGTGTGGTGATCAGCCAACATTCACCTCCAGAAACGATGCCACATAGTTGCTTTGAACAGCACAGGAAAGTCAGCTGTTGCCTCCATTTATACTCTGTGCATCTGTGAGATGAGTTCATAACACAAAAAAATGAATAGTGGGCAGCAAACGGGCTAGCAAGGCTGGTTACAAACCTAATGGTATTTTCTTTCTTTAGAAGATTGTATTTTGAGTTTCAAAGCAAGAGGGGAGGGGACCATTATTTCTGTGGGAGTGAATGCCACCTTTGGGTCTTGTTTTCCACACTGCTGGTTACTTCTGCTGGCTGAAAGTAGGGAGGGATGAGTTCCATTATCTGCATGGACCCAGGCACTGGAGCTGGAGGGCGATGTAAGGGAGGAGTGTGGCTGTGGGTAAATAAAGGCAGTGGAAAGACAAGTACCATTTTTCTCCTTGCAGGCAAGGCTTTCACAAGGCTTTTGAGAGCTGTTAAACATGATCAATAATGGCATAATAGCACTATAGCAATTACTGGTCTTTAAAAGCTCTCAACCCCCCTGCAAGTGCTGAGGCAGGGGAAGTGGTGGCCATCAGGGGTTGGTGAAAGGGAGAGAGTGCCAATGTGTGTGACACCATGTGCGCACCTTCCTGTCCTGTATTCAAAGTCATTTGAACTGTGTTCTTTCAGAAAAGATAATAGTAAACCAATCAGGAGTGAGAAAGAGGATGGGGAAAAGCCGATTGGGGGCAATTAAGAGGATGACTGTTATGTATTAGGGCTGGAATATTCCAGGACTGTTTTTACCAGACCTCAAGAACAATAGCCCACCAGGAGTCTGGAGGTGACCTATGGGAAACTAATGTTATGTAAATAGCCTGTCGTTGGGAGTTGGGTGTGTTTGGGTGTGGGTTTTCCATGCTATTTAAACATGGCTGTTGCCCTGAGGTTTCAGTCTTGTATCTGTTGAATCACTTAATAAAGTAGAGCTGTTCACTGCAATGCATCTGGAACCCAGTATTTAACAATGACGTTATGTTGATGCTTCCAAAAACCGCACTCTGGTTTGGGAGGAAAGGTGAAGAAAAATGCCCATGAGGAAGCTGTACAAGTTATGCAGTTCAACTGTGTACATGTTTTGCAAGAAACTCTGTACATCTTTTACAAGAAACTTCTACTGAATTCAAGAGGGGCTTATTTCAAAAGAAATATTAATTGGATCACCTCAGAAAAATGGTTTGTAAATTTAATTGAACTCTCATTGTTTTAAATCGTAAACTGAATGCGCCACGGCCCTCGTCATAACGCCGGATACGGCTTCTTTCCATCAGGCTGGGTATAGACATTTCACCATCTGTATATACTAGCACCTTATACAACTGTTTTTATTATACATTTTATTGTATTTATTGGTTTTATTGCATTTTAACTTATGTACGCTGCCTTGAGCCAGTCTGTACCGGCAAGATGGGATACAAATTGGAAGTAAATAAAATAAATAAATAGCCAGTTTAATCTAGTGGCCAGTTTAATCTATCATTGCACTTGCATGTTCTTATCCTTTTAATCATCAGTTTATGGTCTGAACACATTTGATCATGGTGTTCACCGATTCTATGTAATGCTTTATATTGATTTTGATAAACAGCATCTGCGGAGTCTCCATTTAACAAGGGATTAACTGCTGTCAGTATAAGGAGGCCCTCTGGTGGCTGATATTCCTAGTAGCAACTAGTTAGGAAAATCTCACTGGCTTCTTGAATCACAACAAAATTATCTTATTTTTGGACTTCTGTATATGGCCCCAAACTCCTTAAGCAGAACTTTATGGCTTTTCTTGTTTTAGTGGTGTATGATAAAGACCAAATCTTGTTTTTTCTTGTATGGATTGTAGAAACTTCTTCTGGTTTGGAAGGGGGCATGCATGAGTCCCCCAAATCCAGTTCAAATAGAATGAAGAGTATACCTATTCAGAAACTGTCCTTTGCTAAGTTTCATGGCAGACAGTTAATGCTGCACACAGACATAATGGGAAGTCAGAAGCTGCTGAGCTGCAGGCAGTTCTCCAAGCCCAAGACTCCGCTTTTAATTAAATTTAAACTCTATCGATGTATATTTTTCTCCAGCCCTGCTCCCAAGGAGTCCAGGGTGACATATATGGTTGTGCCTTCACCATTTGCTCCTCCCAGCAACTTTGTGGGGTAGGCTAAGCTGAGAGAGAGTGACTGATGCAAGATCACCCAGCAAGTTCTACAGAAGATTGGGATCTGAACTCAGATCTCCCAGTCTGCTGCACTAACCACCACTGCATTACCATATCACTTTGTAATGTTCATCTCTACCAATCTAAAAAAGAAGAGGCAATGTGTGAAAGAATAAGGGAAACCAGGACAGATGAGAGGAAATCTTACTCTGTGAGCCAGCTCACAAAATGGATGCTAAAAGTATGCTGGTGATTTAGACAAGGTAATATTTTTTACTTTATTTGTATCCCACCTTTCTCCCCAGTGGGGACCCAAAGCAACTTACATCATCATCCTCTTCTCCATTTTATCCTCACAACAACCCTGTGATGTAGATTAGGCTGTGAGTGTGTGACTCGCCCAAGGTCACCTAGTGAGCTTCCATGGCAAGGGGGAGGGATTTCAACCTGGGTTTCCCAGATCCTAGCCTGACACTTTAGCCACTACACCATGCTGGCTGATAAGTATCATCTGCATACCACATACCCAAACTATGTATGATCTTGTTCAGGTGTCTCTCACAGATAGTGAACAACATGGGGAAAGGGAGCAAGCCTCATGGGGACTTCTTCCCATCGTAGATTCCATGGATCTGATTCTTCATCTCCCTCTGTCATCCTTTGAGCTGGTGTTTCAATTTCATTTATCAGGCAGTCTGATGTGCTTTCTACAGAAACCAACAAGATGCTGAATAATTGGAATTATAAAATATATATTCAAAAATATTCCAGATATTTTCAATATGGCATTATTTAGCGACCTCTGAATATTTCCAGATTCCACATTTCTTCCTAAATTTTGCCCTGGGTTGTCCAGAGTTTCTTTATAAATAACTGCTTCCCTGTTAAGCATATAAATGCCTGTTTTTCACAATATAATAGCTCCCGTATGCATTTTTCTTCTGGTTCACTGTATCATCAAGTAACTTCCACATGGGAAAAGCCCATCAAAGTTTCGACACCATGAACAGATCTTCTGCATCACTCTGCATGTTGTATCTAAGACATTATCATGGTGCAGTTCACACATTTAGCTTTGTACCCAGACACGAATTAATCAGCTTGTAGGCAGCATTGCTCAAAGCCTGAATCTGGAGGTTCACCAATAGGATTTTGGGAGGTTTTTGAGGGTTTTTTTTTTTGAGAATCTACAACTTGGTTCTGTTTTTTAACTAGGGTTGCCAACTTTGGGTTGGAAAATTCCTGGGAATTTGGTGGCCGTGTCAGGGGAGGGTGGAGTCTGGGGAGGGGAGGGAGCTCACTGGGGATGTGGTGCCACAGGGGGTCTGCCCTCTGAAGCTGTTATTCCCTCCTCCAGGGCAACTGGTTTCTGCCACCTGGAGCTCAGTTGCCCCCCCAGCCCCCCCCCGAAAATGGCACCCCTACTTCTAACTCAGAAATTAGATTTTTTAGTCCCATTGGCACACAGTTCTCACTGACTGCAAGCAAGATCCTTAGCAAACTACACCAGATTTTTCTGTAACTCACTAATGAATCCCAGCCCATTGTTTAGGATGAATTGCAAAAAGTCAAGAATTTATTTACTATGTTTCTGTACCACTTTTTTCAATGCTGTTTACCACGGCTAGTTTTGCACAGGAATGCACAGGAACAGAGTTCTGGCTGGCTCCTGAGTTGGCCACACCCAGCAGGAACTCATTAGCATAATAGGCCACACCCAACAGCAGAAACTCATTAAGATTGGCTACATTTGGGGTATGTGGCCTAACATGCAAAGGAGTTCCTGCTACTAAAAAAGCCCTGGGTTTTCACAACAAACAAGGTAAACAGAATAAGAAGCAAAAGGTAGGTGTGGCTGGATAACCACACTTCTGGTAACATGAGAGTGTGGCCTAATAGGCTAATGAGCTTGTGCTGTCGGGTGTGGCCTGTTATGCTAATGAGTTCCTGCTGGGCTTTTTCTACAAAAAAAGCCCTGCTGTTTACAATAAATTTGCAAACATGCCCTTTTTAAGATTCCAAGAGGCCTGGGGATAAAAATGTTCATTTGAGACTAGGCTTACCAGGTCCCCACATCTCCAACCCAGAGAATCCTGGAAAGGAGAATGGCAATGCCACATTGAAGAGCAGGGTTAATGTTAGCAGTTCCAGACACCAGTCAGAATGGTACCTTACGGTATCTGTGAATGCCTATAGTCACAATCATATGGCTTCAAACAGGTGGACTATTAACACACACATACATCCATGGAAATAAAGTATATGCTAAACACGAAAGGTATTTGAGCGGTTAGTGCCAATTCATCGTCTTTGTTTTGTGCAGGCATACGTGGAACTGTGCATGCACACAGACCAGCTTTCCGGAAGATTTCTAGCTTTCCCCCCTTTCCTTGGCAAAGAGCAGGGGGAGCCCCTCCTGCACAGAGCCAGCAGAGGCCACTTTCCCGCCTAAACAAGCTCCAAGGGGGGGGGGAGCTTTCCCTCAGTTCATTCTTTGATGCCACTCTGTGAAGTACATTCTAGTTTAGCTAGTTTTTCTTCTAATTCAAAATGTCTCAGAAGGCTCTCTTTAAAAAATGTTCATCCTGTGCCACTAAAATGACTTGCACAGATGAACACTCAGTATCTCTCCGATGTCTAGGGGAAATTCATAAAGTCTGCCAACAGTTCACCCCCAAAGCTCAGGCAGATTGCGCTTTGCACCTAAAGGCTGCCTTGTGGGAGAGGGCTTTGTCATCTGCCCTGGTGGAATGTGCTCCTCCTTCAACTTCTAAACCAACTGTGGATTGTACTTTGTGCCTGGCTTCAGTAATCTCCATTCCATCAGTTCTGAGGTTGGATCTGACCCATAGAAGGTTGATGTCACCTGAGACTGACCCTTTTAGATCTTCATGAGAACCACCACTGAAAAAGCATAAAGCCAAACATAGCCTAAGACTCGCCCTTTTGTTCCGACAGTTCCGGCAAATTACTTGGAACTAAGACGACTTGAGGGAACTGATGAGAGCTCTGAGTCCACTGCCTTCCATGGTTGTGACTGAGCTGCCTATACTGCACACCCCTTCACCTGGGCTTCTTCTTTCTCTGAGGGTGAGGTGGTTCCTGAGCAAGTTGACTTACCTGCCATCCTTGGCACCTTGGCCATTGTGGTCTCAGGCCTATCCTCCAGGGCCTTGACATCAATACCCCTTTTTCTATCCCTCTCCCTTTCCTCAAGAATGGAGTGATCACTCTCATTCTTGGTTTGAACCAAGACTT
This sequence comes from Gekko gecko, assembly GCA_029375565.1. Taxonomy (NCBI): domain Eukaryota; kingdom Metazoa; phylum Chordata; class Lepidosauria; order Squamata; family Gekkonidae; genus Gekko; species Gekko gecko. The sequence goes on along the minus strand of JAPDNY010000005.1, from coordinate 93,383,301 downwards.
TCTGCTTCCAAACCAAAGGACAAGTAATTAGCACCATTACACTGGTTTCTGCAATCTCAACCCCCATTATCCATCTCTGGTTCCAAAAAGAGGAAGAAAGCTGATCAAGAGCCAGCTCAGGCTTGCCCTCCAATCCTTCCCCAGATGACCCCTTTGACCTGGTCCTCCTAGGTCACCCAAGTGGACTCTGGGACACCCAGGTGCATTCTGGGAGCCCTCCTTGTAGGCATTCTGAGAAATCTCCAGGAGTCACCTGGAGATTCCTAACACCAAATCCCTCAGTTCCTTTGCAAGTCAAGTCATTTACATAACTATGGCAGGTAATTGCCCTAGCTTCCTGCCCTTCCAAAGAGAAGAGGGGAAAAAACAGGAACACTTTAAAACTCAGAATGAGGAGAGGGGTTTCTCCACAAGAATGAATGGTCAGGATGTCTCAGTCACTGGACATTCAAAACACCTCCATTGACACCAAGCCATGCAACAAATTCTAAACCATTTTAGATATGGTGAAGTCTATTCAGGACAAATCTTCCTCCATCCCTGCTACATCTCATAGGGTGGAAAATATGTATAGGATTAAACAAGAAGGCTGCCCGTTTCTTTTCACTCATCCTGTTCTATCTTCACTTACAGTGGAGGAAATGCAGGAAAAGCAAAGGGTTAGGGTCCTGCTCGACTCCTGCTGACAAAGAAGTCAGGAAAATTGATGCCCTAGGTTGTAAAACTTACTCCTCTTCTTTGCTCAATCTTAGAATAGCTAATTACCAAACAATCATGGGAACTTATCAAAACTTTTTATTGGGGGGGGGAATTCGCCTTACCTTGATCAGCTACCGGAGGAGAAGAAATCCTTAGCCAAGATGATTCAGACTGAAGCGCTGAGATTATTGAAACAGCAAATAAACACTGGCAGGCACCCCTCTGATACCTCAGTTTGTGCTATGGCCTCCTCAATAGTTTTATATAGACATGCCTGGTTCCACTCAACTGCACTCCCTCCTGACACAAGGTCCAGAGTGGAGGACTTGCCCTTTGAAGTATCTCATTAGTCTCTGTCAAGACAGATGAGTTCCTACAGCAAATTAGAACAACCAACAATACGTTGCCTGCTCTTTCGGGATCACTCAAGGCTCCACTTCTTTGTACAAGCCTAGATACCAGCCCAGGTTCCAACTTACTTATCAGAGTCATCAGCACCCTTACCACCAGCCTTACCAGTATCCTTCTCAAAGGTCTGCCTTGCAGTCCCCTCAAAATGCAAGGCACAGGTCAGGATTGACACCCAAGTCTAGCCACCAGCATCAACACCCTTCTAAAGAGTCTGCTCAAGCATCAAAACTCTCCTTCTGATTAGTACTGGATACTAGTTCCTCTTCCCCTTTCTTTTTAGACAGACTGTCAAGATCTTTGCCTCAATGGCAAGCTATTATCTCAGATGTGTGGGTGTTATCAATAGCACACTTGCAGCCCCACCAAGTCTCCAAACACTGATTCTGAAGGACAAGAAAGTCAGACATCCCCAGAGTTTTGACAGGGACTCCCCAAAGTTACCTCACAACAGCTTGGTGTGCACCCCAGCCCCACCAGACTATTGAAAATCAGAGTTTTCCTTTGGAAGTGATTAGTGATGCAAACTGTCTTAAATAATAAAGAAAGACTTACAGTTTCTTGCCCAACCAAGTATTTATGGATTGAAGTGCTGATGTATGTTCATACACTGAAATAATGCATGGGGACTATTTCAAGTATGTTCCTAAGAAATAGTTGTTCCTCTAGGGTTGCTTCTGTAGTGGATGTTAGGACTGGCTCCTCTACAATCTCTCCAAGCTGGGGGTGGATTACATTTCTGGGGTCCCAGTTACAGAGCCCCCCAAAAGGGGGAAAGCATCCTCCCCTTCCACATCCCAACTTTCTGTTGTTGCTCCCCCACAAGTACTCCCCTCCATGTCCCCTGCCAGCTCAGCACTAAAAAGCAGCCGTGCCTCCCACTTTCTCCAATCTTGGGGCCACAGTTTGGAAATATTTCCACACTTTCCCTGTGTGGCAGAGTGCCAGGTGTGCCACACCCATGTCTGGAAGGGTATAAACCCACCACAACACTTCTACTTCTCTGTCCTCTACAGGCACCTGCAAAGGCACCTGCAAAGGGTGCATCCAACTACGTTACCGCCAGAGGAAAGAGTGGTGGCGAGCGGGAAGGAGAACAGGCCCTCTCCTTCTCAGCAAGAAGTGGAGAGGGAGCAGGAGGCCCATCCAAGAAAGGCTCCCTGGATTCGGGCTGCTGTGGGTGGAACATCAAGGTGGGCCACCCTCCAAGAGGTCAAAAGGGCTATGTGGAGGGCCCAGGAAGCCGTCACTTGCCTCATCACTGACAAGATGATTGCTGTGGATGGCCATCCCTTCTCCATCATGGGGGACATAGCATTTCATCAGTTGCAGTGGCATGGTCAAGGCTCAGGTCTCCAGAGCACAAGGCAGAACTGTGCACTTCATGGCAGACCTCTGGAGCAGCCAGCAGGACTGTCGGAGCATAGCCCAGGCCCCAGGACGGGACAGTCCTGCCACCCAGCTACAGTGGTTCTGCTTCATGTGCAGGGGATGGATGCAGACCTCACAGCACCAAATATCACTGCCATGTAATACAGAGAAGCCTGAGAGAGTTGGTGGGTCATGGTCATGGATGCTGGCACCAACATGTTGGCAGAGGTGAAAAGTGTGCACTTCAAGGACATTGTCTGTCCGGTGTACATGCTTCGGGTGGTGGTGAAGGATGCCTGAGGCTGTGGAACACTGTCAAGGCCACCTGGGATGCTGCCCCCATTGAGTTGCGGTCCTTGCTCGAGACTTCTTGCACAGCATCAAGTCTGCCCGTCTGCTGCGCGAGATGCAGGGGGAGGGGGAGGAACACCTATGCCATGATTGCATGTTCGGTGGAGCAGAAGAGCTCTGTACAGGATGTCATCTCCTCCATGACCACATCGGGAAGAGGGGCTCATCATCAGCTCCAATGACTGGCTGACCCTCTCCCAAATGATGCATGTCCTCAAGTCCACCCAGGACACTGGTGACATGCTGTGTTCCCATACAACCAGCCTGGGGCAAATCATCTCCATGATTCGAGGGCTGGATTGGGCACTGGCCTCTTCTCTGAAATTGGCTGTTCTCCCATTGGTCAGGGCCTTGGCAAAGAGGATGCGGGTAGACAGGGCACCACCACCAGGTTGCATCCTCTCTGCAGTAAAGGAGAGTATAAACTGGCCTGTACAGACTGTGACTCCTAGATAAAAAGTAGCATTGCACTCCTGAATGCAGAACTCTTGCAATGGAAGCATGAGCTCTGCAAAAAATGTGAAGGCTACAGGCCAACAGACATTGCCAGAAGGAACAGCAGGTGGAAGAGGTGGGGGGGGGACAAGGAGCCACAGCCCAGCAATTTTGCCTCAAAGAGTCCAACCTGGGAGAAGTCTCATTACTGGTTGGCAGTAGTGAACCAGGAGGTCAGCAGCAGCGGAGATGCCAGATGTGCAATGGCAGAGGATTTGGCAGAGGTGATGGGGAGGGAGGATCTTGCCAAGTCCCCTGAAATCACTGATGCTGTCACACAAGGTTGTCACCTGGCCCAACCTCTCTTGCATGGCCGTGAGCCCTGAGTCCACGTTGCACCCAAACCCCAGCAGGGGAGAGGAGTTCACAATCAGGAGGGTAAAAAACCTGGGTACTCACAGTAGCTAAGCCCCACAGCTCAGCATCAGCATGGAGACAGGGTGGCAAAGAGTCCTGAGTCCACCTAACACACAAACTGTAGCAGGGAGACAAGTTCACAATCAGGAGGGTATAAAATGTGGATCCCCACTCAGCCAAGGCACCCAGTAGGTAAGACCCGCCATTTGGCATGAGCAGAAAGAATGGGTGGCAAAGAGCCTCAAGTCTACCTAACACCCAAAACACAGAGGCATCACAATCAAAATGTGGGTCCTCACTTAGCCAAGGCACCCTGTAGGGAAGCCCCTCTCCTCAATGGGAGCGGAGAGACGGGGTGGCTCAGAGAGCCCTGAGTTGACCTAACATCCAAACCTCAGTAGGGAAGCGGGAATAAATGAATGTGTTCTGCTAGGTGGTTTTTAACAAGTTCCCTGCCTTTCTGCTGACAGCTAACAGACAAAAGGGTGTGGAGCTGAGCTGGGCTGATCCCATAGAGCAGAATGGGAACTCTGTGCCTGTTAAGCTTTTGGAGGGCTCCTACTGGTGTTTCCAAGGCTGGAGAATTCTGCCCCCTTGTTGCCTTGGAGTTTTGTAAACAATTTAATTAAGTGGAGATAGTCTGTCTGGAAATGTATCAATTCATAAACTGCCATGAACAACACCAAATGTTGTGAAATGTTCATGCTGGGTGCCCTTTCAAGAACATTGCTTCACGAACTGCAAACCGGCCAAAATTCACGATGAACTTTACTTCATGAGCCTGTTTGTGCCCATCCCAGCTTACAAGATGCATACTTCCATATACCAATCCACAGAGGGCCCAGGAAGTAGTTATGTTTAAAATTTTTAGGGATACCTTACCAATACACAGTGCTGCCCTTTGGGCTGGCCACTGCCCCTCAGCTGTTCACTAAATGCATGGCAGTGATGGTGGCCCACTTAAAGGCCCAGGCGTGTTCTATCTTTCCCTTCCTGGATGATTGGTTATTTACCTTTCCCTCAGAATAGGACCTGCAAGCACAGTTGTCACTGGCAATCAGGATTTGCCAAGGGTTAGGCCTTATGATAAACTGGAAAAAGTCTTCACAGCAGGTCTCTTTCACTGGAGCCTCTTTAGATTCCACCATGGGCCAAGTCTTTTTACCTGTGACAGAGCCTTACATATTAAAGGTCTCATCAAACAATTTATCTCAAACCATTTTCAAACTGCAGTTGCCATACAGAGGCTGTTAGGCCTTATGGCATCCACCACCTTTGTGGTCCCCCTTTGGCTGTTTGAGAATGAGACTAGGGGTGTTACGACAAACCCCTGTATCTTCCCAACTGTCTGACAGATTTTTCTCGCCAAATCTTCAGTTCCCCTCAGTGATTGAGTTGCCCTACAGTAGCATGTATATATTCTTTGTCATAAAAGACTTGATTGTCCCACCCTATGTTTAGATATTTAGTTTAGGCTTTTTCTCAGCTCAGAAACTCTACTGAAAATAGAGGAGCTGTCCTGTTTTGTAAACCCTTGTGAAATGGCACTGAAGGAAAATTAACTTTCAAAAACAGAATAAAGATTTTATCAAACAGGCAGGCAATATAAGTATAATAGGAATAGTCAAGGTTTTGAGATTGCTGGGGTAAAAAACTTTCTAATATATACAGAGTTGAATTCTTAGAACATTCAAGAGAGTGTATTTGTAGTTTTGTTTCAAGGCTTTCTATTTCTTTCTTTGAGAGGTACTTTGTTTAGGATATTTCAGCACTAACACAGTTCTTATTGATGTTTCTAGCTTTCTTCCTTCAGATATTACAGGTTTTCCTTTAGATAAGAGAGCTTTTCATTAACTCCTGAGGTGTCTAAGCTTCTCATCTTTAACACAGACCAGGATTCTCTTCCTGGCCCCTTTCACTGGCAGGAAGTTATTCTCCTTGTCCCTAAGAAGCAATAATCACTTTTACTCTTTGGCTTGTATGGGAGTTCTCTCTAACTACCCAGACCTTCTGACAAATCCTTCTCCAGTATCCTTGTGTGTATAAGCTTGTTCTGTAGCTTTTCTGACTGAGAATTTAAGTTCTCCCTCAGAGCAATTTTTAATATATAGAGGACAATGGGGTTTCTCTTCTTCTCTTTGTAGAAGTACTTTTCTGACTATTGCCTGTCAAAAAACACTGGCTCCCAAATGTCTCTTCCCTCAGAAGCCAAACCCTCTGGCTACTGATTCAGATGTTAGTTTTCCAATGACCAAAAGGTGAAAGACCAATTTGTGAAAGACCTCTTTTCACTCCAGATCAGCTGTTTCATTTTCTCTCTCAGCTGATGTTGGCCAGTCAGAGAGCCAGTAGAGCAACCAATCACATAAGCTCTTCTTTCCACGGAAGATTAACTCTTGAACTCCCTGACTCTCTGATAAAAGCAGCATCTAAAAAAACCAACAATCCTGCTTTTCTGTGCTATCTGTCACAGGTGTGCACACACACATAAAATCAGTATTTTTCGGGTTCAGGTATATTGAACCCTAAAAATATCAGTTTTTCCAGATATTCCTGAATCCCAAAATCTGTATGATATTGGGATTAAAGAAATAATTGGAATTGCCAAATTTATTTAAAGGGACCTGGCAGATCGGTGGAGCCTGTGCATGAATGGTCACTGGGTCACGAGTATATTTCCCATATTTTACACTGTAGGGGTCACCCTTCGATGGATCTTTTTGTGACATGCCTGAACACCAAGGCCCCTCTTTTCTGTTCCAGAGCCATCCTAGACTCACTCTCCCTAGGAGATGCTTTTCCACTAGTTTTGACATGTACTCTATTCTATGTCAGATTCAGCAGAGATAACAATTTTTGCATCCTTTCTTGTCCCTTCAGGTCCTCCTCCAAAGGTTATGGGGCAGTTATATCTGTCTGCCATAGATACCAGACCTGATTCAGATAGGAGAGACACTCCACCATGATGTAGGTTGCCTGTGCCTGCCTGTATGGCTGCTGATGCTAGAGGGTGAGCTGTCTTGGAACCAGTAGCCATGGTTATTTTGAATGCCTATAGATTATCTACTACAGTCTCCTATGACCATTAGTGGAAATGTTTCTCTTCAAGGTCCATCACTAAGCACTTCCCCCCTGCTATTTGTCCCTTGCCAGTAGTCTTGGAATACAGTTTGGTGTAGTGGTGTAGTGGTTAAGAGCGTGGGCTCTAATCTGGAGAACTGGGTTTGATTCCCCACCCCATCCCTGGGTGACCTTGAGTCAGTTACAGTTCTTTCAGAGCTGTTCTCTCAAGAGCAGTTCTCTCAGAGCTCTCTCAGCCCCACCTACTTCACAGGGTGTCTGTTCTAGCGAGAGGAAGGGGAGAAGATTATAAACTGCTCTGAGATTCTGAGTGAAGGGCAGAGTATAAATCCAATCTCTTCTCCTTCTCCTCCTTCTTGTCTTTAAAGACAGCAGGCTTAGCCATTTCTTCTGTTAAAGTTCACTTGGCAACTATTTTTGCTTTTAATTCATTAGCAGATGGGAGGTCACTTTTTCATACAACTCATCCAAAAAGTTCCTCAAGGGTTTAAACAACCTTTCTCTTCCAAGGATGCCCATTGTCCCCCAGTGGTCTTGTCCATTTTTCTAGCTCAATTGATGCAACCTCCCCTCAAACTACTAGCCAGATACTCCTTAGATAGTCTTTTGTTCGAAGTTTCATTCCTCAGAGTGATCACTTACTGTTTTATTTTAAAAGAACAAGTCAGTTTAGAAAAATACCATAATTTTTGTTTGCTTTGCTGGGCCCTCTAAGGGAAGGGAAGCCTCATCCAGACTGCTTCAGAGGTCTGCCGTGAAGTGCACAGTTCTACATTGACACTCCATGGGAACCCAACTATGTGTCCCCCCCCTAAAATTATACCCTACTTTTCTTTGCAATGGGGATCCAAAATGTTTATATAACTAAGGCCCCGGTCACACGGGCCAGAAAACGCGCGGGGGAGGCATGGCAGTTTGCCCCGGAGCTAAATAAGGCGCGGTAGCCCGATCTCACAGGCCACCGGGTTGCCACGCGCCAGCTCTGCGCCGCGATCACACTGTGCTGCTGCAGCGCGGCAAAACAGCAGCACAGCAGACCACGCAAGTGCGAAGTGCGCATACGCCGTTGGGGGGGGTGGGCCGCTGTCGGTGACTTGTGTGTGCGCATGCTCTGTCCAGCGTTGGTGCGCATCCCAGGGAAACTTACAACATCCGGAAACCCCGAGGACATGGGCGGGCGTCGGAAGCTGCGGGATACCGGCGCTCCCGCGATCAGACGCCAGCCTTTGCCCCGGGGTTTCCAGAAACTAGTACCTCGGACCTTCTAGTTTTTTACCCCGCGTTTTCAGAGGGAAGCCGCAGGTTGGCCATGGGAGCCCTACGCCTCCCAGATGTGCTCGTATGAACGCGCACGGAAAGTCTGCAGGGCTCCCGTGACTTCAGCGGGGCAAATGCTCCGTGTGGACGGGGCCATTGTTATCCTTTGTCCATTTTATTCTCAGAAAAACCCCATGAGGTAGGTAAGCCGAGAGTGATGGGACCAAGGTCACTCAGTGAACTATGGCAGTGTGTTTGTGTGTGGGGGGGCTTGAACCTGGTTCTCCCAGGTGCTCTGATCTGACACTCTTAACACTACACCATATTAGGAGTCAAGGCAAAGAAACCCTCACCTACTTTGGAGCAAGGCCAAAGGAAAGGGGGAAGCAGAGAAGCGCCTCCTTCCTCACTGCTCAGAGGAGGCTGGCCCAGGGCTTCCTCTCCAGGTCACCCTGTTCCTTTCCCCCCTGGTCTGGGTTCTGGTGGGTCATCCTTCAGCATTTGAGGGCTTGCACCAGCTTCCTCCATCGTTTCTGTTGTGTAGTGGGTTCAACGCATAAGGAGAACAGATGCTGAGTGATTAGCAGCTCACACTTTACTGTACACAGCACAAGAATACACCAACGGGTCAAGTGACCAACTATATACAATTCCCGGCTGCCACCCACAGGTCCCATTGGCAGGTTTGAATTTCCCACCACAGTTCCCATAGGTGCTGACTAGGAGTCTCAGGATCCTAGTCCCCATTGCTCTCTCAGAGCCAAGCTCCTTGTGTAGACCACTGTGCCCTAGTGGCGGTCTGTGGACATAACACCCCTCTCCCCGTAGTTCGAGCCCACCCTAGGTGACACAGTCCTTAAGATAAGCCGGGGGCCTATACTCCTGCTGGGAATGCCTTGAAGCCAGGGCTGGAGTGTCGGGTTCCCTGGCCAGTGGACTCTCCAGCATGCTTGGCTGCAGCGGTGGAAGAGCCTCGTCCTGCGCTGGGGCGGAGGCAGGCGGCTTGTGGTTCTGCTGTGTCTTGGGAGTGGAAGCTGGCTCCTGTAGACTGCCCCCTGTTGTTTTGTGGTCGTGGCCGCTGGGCAGGTCCCTGCCTTCAGTACTGGGATCGGGGCGGTGTCCGATGCCAGGAGCGTGCGCCATCACAGCTGGTCCACATGCTGTCACAGGACTTGGTCATCTTCAATGGAGACCTCGTACGACACAGGACTGTGGTGCAGATTATGCAACCCGCAAGCCATGTGGGGCCCCTGCCATAGTTCCTGACATAGACCATGTCGTTGGGAAAGAACCCACAGGGTGCCTCCCTCTGCTCCTCCAGACGGCGTGACTCTGGGGCCCTATCTGGGTGGAGGAGGTCCAAGAGAATTGCAGGTTGCTGGCCCATTAGGAGTTCCACCGGGCAGTGGCTGGAGACTGGGCTGGGAGTAGTCCTTTGCACTAAAAGGAACTGGGCCAGTCGGAACTCCCAGTCCCCCTCCATAAGGTGGCTGAGGGCTTCTTTGGCAGTGCACACCATGCATTCCACCTGACTGTTGGTGGCTGAGTGGAACAGGGCTGACTTCACATGCCTGATCAGGTTGCCGTGGAGGAATTCTTGGAACTCTTCAGAGGTGAACACCAACCCGTTGTCCAAAACAATGGTGTCTGGCAGTCTGTAGGTCGCGAAGATCTTTCAAAGGGCCCGGATGGTAGCCTTGGAGGAGGTGGCAGAGACGGGGCTTATCTCCAGCCACTTTGAGGAGTTGGCCGTGACAAGGAACAGCAGCCTGTGGAATGGCGTGGCAAAATCAATGTGGAGCCTTGTCCACAGCATCTTGGTAGACTCCCAGGCCTGGGTGGGCATGCTTGGCGGATTGGGCCGGATGGCTTGGCATGTTTGACAGCACTTCACCCAATCCTCCACTTCCATATCGATCCCTGGCCACCACACATAGCTCCTTGCCAGGGTCTTCATGCACACAATCCCAGGATGCACTTCATGAAGGGCCACCAGGACTTGGTGCCGTAGGGTGCTGGGGACTACCACCCAGTCCCCCCACAGTAGGTATCCCTTCTGTGTGGGCAACTCATCCCTTCGAGCCCTGAAAGCTGTAAATTCCAGGCCCACTGTGGCTGCAGGCCACCCCCTCAACACCCAGCCCAGAACCCAGGAGATAACAGGGTCCTTGGCCAAGTGGTGGGTGATGTCCTTGGCCCAGAGGGGGGAGTCGGGTAGGTCTTCCATCTGGAGGACATGGTACACCGGGGCCGGGTTGGCATCGATGGATGACAGGGGCAGGTGGCTGAGAACATCGGCATGACCCATGACCTTCCCCGGGCAATGCACCAGCTTGTAATTGTAGCCCGACAGGAAAATGGACCACCGGAGGACTCGTGGGGAGAGAACTTGCGGTGTCCGGCAGTCTGCAGCGAAGAGGCCGAGAAGGGGGTGGTGGTATATGACGATGGTGAAGGGCTGGTCTTGGACGAAGTCATGGAACTTCTTGATGCCCGCCACAACTGCCAGGCCCTTGCAGTCAGTTTGGGCATAGTTCTGTTCTGCTGCCAACAGCATCGGGGAGTAATAGGCGACAGGCACCTCCTGCCTGTCTGGGAGGCGGTGGGCCAGCATGGCACTCACACCATAAGGGGAGGTGTCGCAAGCCAGCACTACCAGCAGGGACTCGTCAAAATGGGCCAGGACCTGGTTGGAAATCAGCAGCGCTTTGACCGGCTTGAATGCTGTGGCCTGGTGGGGGCCCCAAGACCAAGGGGCCTGCTTGTCCAGGAGCCGGTGTAGGGGCTCTACCACCACTGCCTTGTGGGGAAGGAAGGCATGGTAGAAGTTCAAGAGCCTTAAGAACTCCTGGAGTTCTGCCTTTGTTTTGGGTGGGGGGGCCTCAACAATAGCCTTTATTTTGTCCCTAGCTGGATGCAGGCCATCTGCATCGACCGTGAAGCCCAGGAAATCTACGGATGTGTCAATATATGTAACAGTAAGACATAAGTTGGTGAGCTAGATCAAATGCATCTATTTGACAGCTGGCAACATCTGACTGACAGTCTCATCTGCAGCAAACCAGTTCTGGCTAGTTCTGGCTAGTGCTCAAAGGCCAGAGTCAGAATGACTCAGCAGTGAAAGCTGATTGGCTAATGATGTGTATATATGTAACCATGTACAGTATAGCTATTGTCTCTCTTCATGTATGGATGTATGGTGAAACACTTTGTCTGTGTATACCTGCATCATCAATGTCTGGGTAAATAAATCTGTAAATAGTTTCTACACAAGTCTGTGTGGACAGTGGCTTCTTTGGACTGAGCTCACTATTGTAGAAACTGGTGCACGGCACTCAACACGCCTGACCAATAGTATGGTACCCCCAACAGGCACTTTTCCCGCTTAACTTTCAGTCCTGCATCCTGGAAGCAGGGAAGTACCGCACACAGACGGTGGGCAAACTCCTCTGGTGTCGCCGCGGCAATCATCACATCATCAAAGAAGGGTGTGATGCCTGGAATCCCTTTTAAGAGAGAGTCCATCAGGTTTTGAAAGAGTCCAGGGGTCATGCTCACCCCAAACTGTAGCTGCTTCACTAGAAAGGCCCCCCCCGTGAGTCACATTGTTTGTGTGGTGGTGGTGGCCTCGTCCATCGGGAGTTGTTGGTAAGCTTGGGCTAGATCAAGCTTGCCAAAGAGCTTGGCGCCGGCTAAAGTGGCTAGCACATGGCTCACTACCAGGACTGGATAAGCGTGATCCTAGAGAGCCTTGTTAATCTTGCACTTGTAGTCCGTGCAGATGTGGACATCCCCATTCGGTTTCAGGGGGGTGACTATGAGGGTCTCCCACGCCGTGTGGGAGACCAATTCCAGGACTCCTTGTGCCACCAAATGATCCAGTTCTGCGTCAATCTTAGGTTTCAGCACGAACGGAACAGTCCTGGAGCGCATGTAGATGGGGGCCACTTGGGGGAGGGCCCATGTATTAGCCCAGAGTCCTGTCGAAGACAGCCGGGAACTCCCTGCAGACTTCTCCAAAGTCTTGGGGGGCGCAGAGCTTGACTCCCTCAATGGAAATTCCCAGCAGGCCGAACCACGCATGGCCCAATAGGCTGACCAGGTTGCCCTGGACCACTATTAAGTCCAAGTAGTTGTCAAACCCCTGGTACTGAACCCTGAAGCTCTTCACTCCCAGGACAGGGACACGATTTCTTTGAAAGTCCATCAGGGTCACAGGGGAAGGGCGTAAACGGGGTCCCCCCTGCAGGCATAGTCTCTTAGGGGTCTCCTCTGAAATGATGGAGGCTGCGGAGCCGGAATCCAGCTCCATGGAACAAGGGGACCTTTCAATTTTAACCCAGACCTGGATTTTAGGGGCCGAGGTTTGACTGGGAAGTCACAGTACCTGCTCTGAAGATTCATTCGCGAGGAGGTAGAGCTCTTCCTGGGATGCCTCCTCCTCATAGTACACAGTCGATCTGCAGTCTGGTGGGGATTGAGATGGCATGGCCTGGGACCCCCAGGAATGGCATGCCCTTGCAATGTGGCACTTATGGCTGCAGGTCCAGCAGATGGTGTCCCGGAAACGACATGTCTTTCAGTCATGCTGGTCTCCACAGCTGGCACAATCCTGGCGGCTGGACTCCTTGGCCTGCGTGGAGCGATGAGCGGTACCTGGGTTGTGCCTCCAGCCGGAGGCTTGGGTCCGGTGTACTGCATCCTTCTCTCAGTCAGTCGAGTCTGCACTCATCTTGTGTGCGGTGGTCGGAGCTGGATGTGAGCTCTCCCAAGCCGTGGCAGTTGTGAAGGCCGATACCAAAGTGCATTTTTCGTCCTCTAGGATACTGTGCCTCAGCTTCTCATCGCTGAGGACACAGACCAACTTGTACCGGAGGGCTGTGTCCAGGTGCACCCCGCACTCTGAGGTGAGCCAATGGAGCTCAGCCAGGTATGTGGCCACCGGTTCCCTCGGCTGCCACCCACAGGTCCCATTGGCAGGTTTGAATTTCCTTCCACAGTTCCCATAGGTGCTGACTAGGAGTCTCAGGATCCTAGTCTCCATTGTTCTCTCGGAGCCAAGCTCCTTGTGTAGACCGCTGTGCCCTAGTGGCGGTCTGTGAGCTTAACGGTTTCGTCATCTGAGGAAGTGCTGGCAGGCAGACCCATGACACCTCCTTCCTGACATCAAGACTCTTTTGTGACAGAGCTGTGATCTTCATTGGGACCCTGACCCACAGTTTGGGAATCACTGCAATAGTTCAATGGCAATGAACAACAGTGATGATCGCCAAGCAAAATTAGTCCTGTTCAGTTATCTGGGGGCCCTCCCCTCAAAATTGTGTCTGCTATTCCTGTCCTGCATTTATTCATCAGAAAGTCTGAATATTTTATTTTTTTATTTAAAACATTTATAAGGCAGCTCTCTCCCAGGCAATCTACATATGAGTGCACAACTTCACATGTGTAGGCTCTGTATATGTGATTGGGGAACCTGTCTTTTTCAGTGTTTCCAACTATGCAGAGAGAGCATATGTATGTATGCACAGCTTGCATCTTTGTAGGTTCTAATCAGGCCTTTAGCTGAATGTCTGAAGGATGGGAAACTGGGTCAGTGGGCACAAGCCATATTTGCCACATCACGCATTCAGTGGGCACCTGAAAAACCTAGAGGTGCTATTTTTCATTGCATGCTTTTATCATATGGCGGAGAACAAAGTCATCACCTTAGACTGTGAGGCATGTCACATTTTAGCTATGTATATTTCTATACTGCGGTTTCTTGTAACTTCACAAAAAAGTGGTCAATGCATATTGAGGTGACAAATATCTGCAACAAAAGCCAACCTTTTGTTCTAAAGAGAGAGTAAAGTTTGTAGGAAATAAACTTTCCAATCCCATAGACAAAAAAACAGCCACCAAGCCTCCTGAAAATCTGCCCTATGAAGACCAGTAAAGGTAAAAGTTTCCCTTGCTCAAAAGCCAGTCAAATCTGACTCTAGGGATGCGGTGCTCATCTCTGTTTCCAAGCCAAAGAGCCAGCGCTGTCCGGAGACATTTCTGTGGTCATGTGGCTGACATGACTAGACACTGAGGCACACTGAACACTGTTACCTTCCCACTGAAGTGGTACCTATTTATCTACTTGCAATTTCTTGCTTTCGAACTGCTAGGTTGGCAGGAGCTGGGACCAGAGACAGGAGCTCACTCCGTCATGCGGCACTCGAGTCTCGAACTGCTGAACTACCAATCTTCCAGTCTGCAGTTCAGCATCTTAACCACTTGAGCCACTGCAGCCCAATGATCAAGATAAGCCCATTTCTCACAAGCAGCAGCATGGTCTTACACAGAGGCTATGTCTGCAGCCCAAAACTGGGAATAAGCAGAGGAAGGCCTTTTGCTGGCTCCACATTGGCCTAATGGTCCTTTAGGACACGGCCGCAGCAACAGCCATAGGCTGGCCAATCATGTCCTCCTTGGGCTGGCCTGGGAGGGATGGAGCTCCCAGGTGGATGTGGAGTTTGAATATTTAGCCAGGGTGCCATGGGTACTTTGCCCCCAGTCAGTTCAGGCTTTTTGGGGGAAGGGAGAGGCAGTTCCTGTATGCCCACCTCCCCTATTTTGGGAACTCCTTTTAGGGGGTCTTGGGGGTGAAGTAATTTAGTGGCATGCCCAGCTTGGAGACTGTTGGCTGGCTCTCACCAGCAGGTGGCAAGGGAACCATGCACTGAATGGTGTCCACATGGATCCCAAAGCTTGCCACTCAGTGGGTTCACCCCCAAAAAAAGGTGGGCTGGGGGGATGGGATATTGGGTGGTAGGCGGGTTGCAAAATCAGTCCCTGTGTCATGCCTATGCTCCTGTGGTCGTATTCAACAAAAACTATGGGTGGAATTTTCCCAAACTGGTTTGTGTCATGGTACGTCCTCACTCTCTCTCCCTTCCTTGCCTCTAGGCCCGCAAAAGCCCATCACTCTTTATATAGGGTGCGTTTAGACAGCGTGCTGGAGCGGTTTAAACTGCTCTGGCACGATGCGTTTTTTTTTTTAAACTGGAGAATCGCGATCACACTCACCTCCTCCTTCCCTCCTTCGGAGCTCCCTGCCGTCCTCCTGCAGGTGGGGGGGGGTTCCCCTCTCCTTTGAGCATGCGCACAGGCAGCCCTCTCCCGAACAGGAAGTTTGGCGCGTGCGCAGAAGAGCGATCTTAACTGGTTCCTTTAAAGTTTAAATGAAGACTCCTTTTACATTGTCTCCCCGAAAATGGCCTCCCCGAGATCCCGGACTCGTCTAAATGCCTAAATTAGGCACCAGTGAAGCTTTGTTTCATTTAACTTAGGAGCAGAGCTCCGCTCAAGCGCACACCGCTAAGGGGGGGGGAAATGGCGGACTAAAACCGGAAGCTGGAGGCAGCTTCCCAGAGGGGAGGGGGGGTTGAAGCACCCGGAAGTGGCTGGATGGAGCGATCAGACAGGGAAAAGTGCGGCTTGAAACGGAGAATCATGGAAAACACCACTTGGGTAAGTGGTGTCAAAATACTCCGTTTCAAAGGGGGTTTGCTCCAGAAAGCGACGGCTGGGGACGGTAGGCAGATGTTGGGCGTGTGAACGCGCAGGTAAAAGCCGTTTCTGAGCCGTGCCGAAAACGGCTCAAACGGCGCATCTGAACACACCCATAAAGTTGTTTAATTCCATTTTAATAGGATGTTTGATATGATGCTGCTGAAGATAAAATTTGTTTAGGATTTTAGGTCAGGGCTAACAGCAATGCATCTCCCTGCCACCCACCTCCTCAACCCAGGGTGTCGTGCTGGAGATATTGTTTCATCAAGAGCTAACCTGAAAATTGCAAATTGATTTCACCTGTAAATAAATTCAAGACTGAAGCAAGTTTTAAAAGAGAAGACAGTCTTGTCATCTTGGAATGCATACTGATGTAAACAAGCCTTATAAAACATAATGCTTGTATTAAATTACACCATATTCCAACCAGTCACAGAACCCATACTTCTAACTAGTTTGAAGGGAGAGTGAACTGGTGCCAAGGATGAATGTGCATGAATGCTTTCATTCTTTTACTGATTTAAGCCCTTTTAAAGTGGTACAAAAGTCTAGACATGCCCTAATAGCTTTGCTGATTTATAAGCATTCAAACTCTCTTTAAGACACTGTAAAGCATTTCTCCTCATCAAGCAGATCTATTTGTGTCATTGAATTGCAAATTGTCTGCACAGCAGAATGTCAAAGTGCCATCTAGGTGTTCATTTTTGAAAGAGATGGTACTTTCCAGGTTTTTTAAAAAAATAAACCACAGGGGTCTGTGGCTGGAATCAGCAGGGATAGGGTTGTTATACTGTAAGACAATTTATTCTGCCAGGTATGACTTTCATTGAAGGAACTGCCCTGAGGGTTGTTCCTTAGTATTTCTGCAATATTAACAAGGAATGTTATGATGGTTACATGTTCTCTGAAGGCATTCAGACTAGAAGGGTGCATGCACATGAAAGTTTATACCCAGAAATAAACTTTGTTGATCTTAAAGGTACCACTGGACTCAAACTTTGTTCTAGATAACATTGTTCCACTTCCTCAGTGTTTCTAACAGGTCGTCCCCCGTCCCCCCCCCCAGTCTTACTTAAAATTTCTTGGGGGCTGAAGTTTCTCCAAATAATCACAGGCATATATATGTATAATAATTTGAGGGTCCAAAGCCCTTCAGACACAGTTTTATAATTCTTAGAGTAGACTTGTAAATAGGCTAATATTATTCCTCCCCCACAAGTTGCAGATGGAAGTGGTGGGGCTAGGAAGAATGCTTGCCTAAGGCCACCAGTTCATAGCGGAGGCAGGACTTGCAGTGGCAGATCACAACTCCTCTTTTTAGACACTGTGCTAAGAAACTGATCAAAGCTTCACAGGAAAAGGAACTCATCATAGTAATTCAGTTGTGGAGGTAAGGCAGACGTTTATAAAAGGATGCATAATGAGAACAGGAAGGAGGCAGATCTCTAGTTATTGCATGGGTCTATCTCTGAATGCACAAAGGGAATATCTTGCATGAAATACTCAACATTATTCTAGATAGAGATGGGATGCCTGGGTGGTGGTGGGGGGAGCAACAACAAAAACAGGAAAAGAGAAATTTTCCTCCCTGAGAAAGAATTGGGGAAATTTGGGGGAGCACTGGAAAAAGCTCCTGAAAAAATATTCACTTTTTGAGTGAAAAAGCTTTCTCCTACAAAGCAATTAATTTTCCCAAATGCACAGCATGGAAAGGTCTGAGGACTTTCTTAGTTTTTCCAATAGTTCTTTTCTAGTTTAGAGCTCTTCCTGTATACCTCTCTGCTATCCTAATACGAATCTAGCAAAGAAGCCTCAACAGCTTTATATGGACTTCTAAGAAATCAAGAGCTGGGTTTCAGACCATGCGTCATCCAACTAAGAATGCTAGTCTGGTGATTCCTGATCTACAGACATATTGTGAGGCAGTCAACCTATCTAACTTAACCAAGCAATATAATTCTTCCTTTCAAACAGACTTGAAAATAATCGAAGAAGACTATCTAACCTCTCATTCTTTTCAACAGTATGGACACCTCATAATTGCAGACTCTCAAATAATATTATATACCCCTTTCTGGAAGCAACTTTTCGAACATGGGACAAATCTAAAGACAAAATGTCTCCTGCAGTGTCTCCTCTGGCTACCTTTCTAGGGCAGTCATGGTTTCCACCGGGATTGTCACCCCATGCTTATCCTCTCTGATGCTCCACTAATCTCTTCTAATGGATGACTTAAAGAGAAAGGAACTTTGGAACAATCATGTGATTCCAGTCTACCTTGGTTTGAATATCTTCAGATTTCCCATTTGTTTCGCTCTCCTACTTTACGGAAAAGTTTGAATAAACCTCTTACAGGTTTGGAATGTGGTATGAGCTCTAAATCTCTTTGCTTAAAAGACCTAATTTTGAAACTTTATAAAGTTTTTTTAATGGATACAAAACTCCCTTTAACATCATACCAAATGGCATGGACAAAAGATTTGGGTATAAATCTTACTACTTATCAATGGGAAAAGATTTGGACCTCATCTAGTTATACCTCATGTTCCTTACCTATTCAACAACCGGTGATAAAAATTTTGTTTTGTTGGCATCTGACCCCATCAAAACTCTCTTATATTAATCCACACATGTCATCATCATGCTGGAAACCATGTGGGGCAAAAGGCTCTTTTTCCCACTGTTGGTGGTCAGGTAGTAAGGTTAATACATTTTGGAGTGAAATCATATCACAAATTCATTTTACAACAGGTCATTATATCCCTCTCCCTCATGGATCACTGCCTTGATGTGGAGAAGGGGCTTCTGTGGTTTGATGAGGCCGTGGGCTATGCCGTGGAGGGCCACCCAGGACAGACAGGTCACAGCAGAGAACTCAGACAAAGCGTGATCCACTGGAGAAGGAAATGGCAACCCACACCAGGATCTTTGCCAAGAGAAACCCATGGACAGTAACAAAAGGCTAAAAGATATGATGCCAGAAGACGAGCCCCTCAGGTAGGAAGGTATCCAATATGCTACTGGGGAAGAGCAGAGGGCAAGTACAAGTAACCCCAGAAAGAGTGAAGCAACTGGGCCAAAGCCGAAAGGACGTTCAGTTCTGGATGTGTCTGCTAGTGAAAAGAAAGTCTGCTGCTGCAAAGAACAATACTGCATAGGAACCTGGAATGTAAGATCTATGAATCAAGGTAAGTTTGACGTGGTCAAGAATGAGATGGCAAGACTGAACATTGACATCTTGGGAATCAGTGAACTAAAGTAGATAGGAATGGGCGAATTTAACTCAGAAGACCATTATATCTACTACTGTGGCCAAGAATCCTGTAGAAAAAATGGTGTGGCCTTTATAGTCAACAAGAGAGTGCGAAAGGCAGTAATGGGATACAATCTCAAAAACGACAGAATGATCTTGGTCCGAATCCAAGGCAAACCATTCAACATCACAGTAACCCAAGTCTATGCCCCAACCACTGATGCAGAAGAGGCTGAAGTGGACTGCCTCTCTGAAGACCTACAACACCTCATAGAACTAACACCAAAAAAAAGATGTCCTCATCATCATAGGGGACTGGAATGCTAAAGTAGGAAGTCAAAAGGTAACTGGAATAATGGACAAATTTGGCCTTGGAGAACGAAACAAAGCAGGGCAAAGGCTAACAGAGTTTTGTCAAGAGAACACACTTGTCATAGCGAACACCCTCTTCCAACCTAAGAGGGGACTCTATACATGGACATCACCAGATGGGCAACACCAAAATCAGACTGATTATATCATTTGCAGTCAAAGATGGAGAAGCTTTATATAGTCAGTAAAAACAAGACCTGGAGCTGACTGTGGCTCAGATCATGAGCTACTCATTGCAAAATTCAGACTTAAACTGAAGAAAGTTGGGAAAACCACTAGGCCATTCAGGTTTGACCTAGATCACATCCCTGATGAATATACAGTAGAGGTGAAGAATAGGTTTAAGGGACTAGATTTGATAGACAGAGTGCATGAAGAACTATGGACGGTGGTTTGTGGCACTGTACAGGAGGCAGCAAGCAGCACCATCCCAAAGAAAAAGAAATGCAAGAAAGCAAAGTGGCTGTCTGATGAGGCTTTACACATAGCAGAGGAAAGAAGGAAAGCAAAAGGCAAAATGAACAGGAAAGATTTACCCAACTGAATGCAGATTTCCAGAGAACAGCAAGGAGAGATAAGGAGGCTTTCCTGAATGAACAATGCAAAGTAATAGAGGAAAACAATAGAATGGAAGAACTAGAGAGCTTCAATAAAATTGGAGAAATCAAGGGGACATTCTATGCAAAGCTGGCCATGATAAAAAACAAAAATGGTAGGAACCTAACAGAAGCAGAAGAGATTAGGAAAAGATGGCAAGAATACACAGAAGAACTATACAAGAATAACTTGAATGTCCTTGACAACCAGAGATCCTGGAGTGTGAAGTCAAATGGGCCTTAGAAAGCATTACTAACAACAAAGCTAGTGGAGGTGATCGTATCCCAGCTGAGCTATTCAAAGTTTTAAAAGATGATGCTGTTAAAGTGCTGCACTCAATTTGTCAGCAAATTTGGAAATTGCAACAGTGGCCACAGGATTGGAAAAGTTCAGTTTACATTCCAATCCCAAAGAAGGGCAATGCCAAGGAATGTTCAAACTATCGCACAATTGCACTCATTTCACATGCTGGCAAGGTCATGCTAAATATCCTACAAGCTAGGCTTCAGCAGTATGTGGATACAGAATTGCCAGAAGTACAAGCTGGGTTTCGAAGAGGTAGAGGAACTAGAGATCAAATTGCCAACATTCGCTGGATTATGGAGAAGGCAAGAGAGTACCAGAAAAACATCTACTTCTACTTCATTGACTATGCTAAAGCCTTTGATTGTGTGGATCACAACAAACTATGGCAAGTCCTTAAAGAGATAGGAGTACCAGACCACCTCACATGTCTCTTGAGAAAACTGTATAAGGGTTAAGAAACGACAGTTAGAACTGGATACAGAACAACTGATTGGTTTAGCATAGGAAAAGGTGTATGACAAGGATGTATATTGACACATTGCTTATTTAATTTATATGCAGAGTACAGCATGTGAAATTCTGGCCTGGATGAATCACAGACTGGAATTGAGATTGCTGTGAAGAACATCAACAACCTCAGATATGCGGACGATACCACTCTAATGGCAGAAAGTGAAGAGGACCTAAAGAGCTTCTTGCTAAAAGTAAAAGAGGAGAGCACAAAGGTTGGCTTGAAACTCAATATCAAAAAAACTAAGATCATGGCATCCGGCCCCATCACTCCTTGGTAAATAGAAGGGGAAGTCATGGAAGCAGTGACAGACTTCACCTTCCTGGGATCCAAGATCACTGCAGAAGGTGACTGCAGCCATGAAATTAAAAGATGCCTGCTCCTTGGGAGGAAAGCGATGGCAAATCTAGACACCATAATAAAAAGTAGAGATGTTGTGTCTGCTGACCACTGCAGGCAGTCAGCAAAGGAGCCTGAGCTTGAGTCCCGGAGAACAATGGGACTGGGGCTCTGAGCTCCTGCTTTGGGGAACCAATGGGAACGGCGGCGGGAATTCAAACCCACCAATGGCACCAGGGGGCGTTCCCCTTAGCATGTATATAGTTGGCCACCTGGCCAGGTATTCTTGTCTTGAGTTGTATAATAGCGAACCATGTTGATCACTACATCGTTGTCCGTGGTTTCATTATGCGTCTAACCCACTATACAACAGACATCACCCTGCCAACAAAAGTCCATATGGTCAAAGCAATGGTATTCCCAGTAGTAATGCATGGCTGTGAGAGTTGGACTATAAGGAAGGCCAAGCGCCAAAAAATAGATGTTTTTGAATTATGGTGCTGGAGAAGACTCTTGAGAGTCCCTTGGACTGCAAGGAGATCAAATCAGTCAGTCCTAAAAGAAATGAACCCTAACTGTTCCCTGGAAGGCCAGATACTAATGCTGAAGTTCAAATACTTTGGCCACCAAATGAGAAGGGAGCACTCACTGGAGAAGACCCTGATGCTGGGAAAGATTGAAGGTCAAAGAAGAAGGGGACAGCAAAGGATGAGATGGTTAGACAGTGTAATCGATGCAGTGAACATGAAATTAAGCAAACTTCGGAGCATGACAGAAGACAGGAGGGCCTGGCGTGATGTGGTCCATGGGGTTGTGAAGAGTCAGACGACTGTGTAACTGAACAACATTATATCCCTAAAGACCCAACCTTAATTCTTTTGGACTTATGGCCAAGAATCAGGATTCCTCAAAATACTAAATACCTCATTTCCACTCTTTTGGCAGCAGCAAAACATGTGCTTGCTTCAGATTGGAAATTACAGAATCTCCCCTCAATGCATCAGTGGTACCAAAGGGTATGGGAACATTTTTTACTAGATGATACCTCAGATTGGATTGCATAGCAAGATAGGCAGCTTACCTCTACTAGTCAGTATTATGGCCAAATGGTTATTATGGCTAGATCCTTTTGCTGACCCAGAAGGAACTTTACAGAAAGCACCTTTAATTGGTTCACACACCTTATATCTTTACTATTAAGTAGTTGAAGGATCTTTAAAACTGGCTTGAACTCCATTTCTTTTTCTTTTTAATTATTTGAATGATAAGGTCAAAATTAGCAGATAACTTGTAATGGCAATCCTTGATTCACCACAGACTTAATGATCATTTTGTAATTGTTTCCTTCATAATTTACTAAGTACTACATTGTATTTCATTTCAATCTTCAATAAACAGTCTAATTAAAAAAATATTCTCTTTTTGACTGAAAAAAACTGTCTTACAAAGCAATTTACTCTTCCCAAATGCACAGCATGGAAAAGTCTGAGGACTTTCTTAGTTTTTCCAATGGCAAAATGGGGAAATTTGGACGAAACACTGAAAAAAATCAAACCTTTTAATACTGTAGACATCTACAACATTTTCAAGATTTTTTTTGTTTAAATGTAAATTATTTTTGGCAACAATTAATATGCTATAATGTGTTTAATGATATCACATTATTAAATAGCTGGGTGTTTTCATGATTATAAAGTTTAGCCTAATATCTAAATTTGCTCATAATCCTAACTATTGTGATTCTAAGAGAGTTTCTGTCCAAATAATACATTTTAATTTTGTTTACTACAGAATCTGTATTATTTATTTATTTATTTATTTGGATTTATATCCCGCCCTCCCCGGAGGCTGTAGTTGCGAGGAGTCGGATTAGACTGTGCGACTGAACAACAACAGAATCTATTACCTTTAACTTTTATTTTCCTACCTTTCAGATGGCAAAAATTAATGATACACATGCTATGGTAGTAGCAGTTTGCAACTGTTTCTCAAATATTGGGTAACTTGTAAATACTACAAAATTATAAATGATACATTCTATGTTGTTAGATCAGTTAAAGAAATTTGATAAGAAAATCAGTATTGCATAAATTTCTGTTTCTGGTTTTTCCCCCAGAAAGAAGTTGGGGTGGGGGGAGATTTTACCAGTTGCTTCAAAACTTCAGTAAATTTTTCTTCTCAGCACAAGCCCTTTTTTGGAATGTTAGCTTATTGTATGCAGGGGGCTTTCAAACAAACAATTCCATTTGTGCGTTCTGAAATGGCACTGGGCTAGAAGAGGTGTGTGTGGGCATTTCTGATAGAACTTCTGTTTTGACAGTCCTGTTCCAGGAGTCTAAAACAGGCAGGCGTCTTTGATGATTAGGAAGGTAAAAGAAGAAGAAAGCACAAATCTTTAATGCTTTATTTAAACAATGCTATATTTTCAGATGGAAAATATTTGGAGATTGTCCAGAAGAAAATTATTACACATTTTATTCTTATGTGCAAAATTACTCAAATTATTCCCAAATGTGTTATTTAATTTTCTTACCTGCTTCAGTTTGTGCCAATCATGCTCCAATATCTTTAACTTGTTTTACATAAACTGTGTACATAAAAGCCTCATCAAAGAATGGAGATTAAATAACCAGCTATGACATGATATCTTAGAAGACAATTTTGAACTGCTACTTTTAAATACATTATTTAGGAATCCTGCAGGCAACTTTCACTTCAGTGATTTTGTAAATACATACCCCAGAACAACTGATTGGTTTAGCATAGGAAAAGGAGTACGACAAGGATGTATATTGTCACCTTGCTTATTTAATTTATATGCAGAGTACATCATGCGAAATGCTGGCCTGGATGAATCACAAGCTGGAGTTAAGATTGCTGGGGAAAAGATCAATAACCTCAGATATGCAGACGATACCACTCTGATGGCAGAAAGTGAAGAGAACCTAAAGAGCCTCTTGCTCAGGGTGAAAGAGGAGAGCGCAAAAGTGGGCTTGAAGCTCAACATCAAAAAAACTAAGATCATGGCATCTGGCCCCATCACTCCTTGGCAAATAGAAGGGGAAGTCGTAGAAGTAGTGACAGACTTCACGTTCCTAGGATCCCAGATCACTGCAGATGGTGACTGCAGCCATGAAATTAAAAGACGCCTGCTCCTTGGGAGGAAAGCGATGGCAAACCTAAACAGCATGATAAAAAGCAGAGACATCACCTTGCCAACAAAAGTCTGCATGGTCAAAGCAATGGTATTCCCCGTAGTAATGTATGGCTGTGAGAGTTGGACTATAAGGAAGGCCGAGCGCTGAAGAATAGATTCTTTTGAACTATGGTGCTGGAGAAGACTCTTGAGAGTCCCTTGGACTGCAAGGAGATCAAACCATTCCATCCTAAAAGAAATCAACCCTGACTGTTCCCTGGAAGGCCAGATCCTGAAGCTGAAGCTCAAATACTTTGGCCACCAAGTGAGAAGGGAGCATTCACTGGAGAAGACCCTGATGCTGGGAAAGATTGAAGGTCAAAGAAGAAGGGGACGGCAAAGGATGAGATGGTTAGACAGTGTCATCAATGCAATGAACATGAAACTGAGCAAACTTCAGCGGACAGCGGAAGACAGGAGGGCCTGGCGTAATCTGGTCCATGGGGTCGCGAAGAGTCGGACTTGACTGTGCGACTGAACAACAAAACCCCAGTCTTGTAATCCATGAGCTTTCTATCTTGTGATTTATTTATTTATTTATTTATTTATATATCTTTCATATTTATAGCCTTCACATCCCACAAGCAGGCTCAGGGCAGGTAACTTCTTATCAAAAACAATACAATAAATAGTTAAAATTTACAACACAATAATGAACATTAAAATTGGTGGTTGCAGCTCAAAATAAAAAATTAGCTGGCTGCTAGAGGGTTCCCTGGTCCATTGGTAACAGGTGGATAATGGCCAGTTACCAATAGATGGGTGACAGCAACCCCTGGGAGGCCATACATGGATGCCTGCTGCCTCAGCCATAGGCCTGGAGAAAGAAGCTCCTTCTTACAGGCCCTGAGGGATTGAAGAAGATACTGCAGGGCCCTGATCTCAATAGGGAGCATGTTCCACCAGGCAGAAAAAGCCCTGGCCCTGGTCGAGGCAAGGCAGACATCGTTCAGGCCAGGGACCACCAGGAAATGTTGATCCATAGAGTGTAATGCTCTTTGGGGCGTATATGGGAAGAGGCTGAAGCTCTAGCCTTGCTCTGCAAAGGGAACTCAGACATCTCTTCACAGAAGCCATGGAAAATTCTCTTCACAGAAGCCATGGAAAATTCTCTTCTCCATCACGCAGGAACCTTCCCCCACACCTCTGCATATTGACCCCTCCAGGTGAAGCAAGTACTCAGCTTCAATCTAAACAAAAGAACTGACTCCATGATAGGATTAGTCAGCATTCACATCCTCCAGCCGCCCATCCTGATAATGCAGCTTTTGTTCATCGGATCGTTAATACCAACTACTGCCAATGGGGCTGGGACATTGCTATCCTTTTCTTTCATCTTCCCCCACGTCCCTTAAGAGGTGTCACTATTAGTCGACCATTAATGCAATTGCCCAACGATTAATCCCATTCTCCTGACCCATTAGTAACTGGATTTTTCTAGTACTTCCTAGGGACTATGTGACTAGTGAAGCATCAGCTTCCAGTCATTTTAGGGTATAAAAGGAGAGCATCACCCCATTGCTCTCTCTCTCTTGCTTCTATCCTCCTACTCCAACCCTATCTTGCTGGTTCCATTCCTTGCACAGTTTGGGACCTCTCCATGTGTGTTGCTGGCCAACCTATGATTCCCCCTCCCTAGTTATTTCCTTTTTCGCTGCAGAATCGACTCGCCACGTCAGACAGGTAACATGTCGCCCAACCAATGATATTTCCTGCTAATGCAACCGTCTCTGTATTTATCTAGATTCCTAGATCTGTATTGCTTGTCTGTGTGTTTGATTTTATTGTATGTGTGTGAGAATTATTAGTTAAGACAATCACTACTTTTAGACATCTTGCCTCAGCGTTTATTTCTGGACTCCTGTATTCACAGGTTATTGATCCCGTAGTATAAGCCTTTGCCATTTTAATATTCAGATTCCCCACTATTATTAATAAATCAAGGCAATTTGGCTGACATCCAGAGTACATGCCAAACATGAGCCTGCACAGGCATCAACATCAGCAGGCATGCTGCTGGATTTTGCACCAGCTGTAATTTCTGGGTCAGCTTCAAGGGCAAGCCTATGTAGAGTGAATTGCAATAATCAAGCCTGGAAGTGACCATCACATGGGTCACTGTATTTAAGTCCTGGGGGGAGAGATAGCGTTTCAGTAGCCTAATCAGCCTAAGATGGAAAAATGCAAAGGGGAGCAAAGGGCCAACATGGGGAGCCTGATGCCCACATCTATCCCCCCCCCCGACCTAGCTACAGGACCTCTGTCTTTGATAGATTTTACTTCAGCCAGCTCTGCTGCAACCATCCAGTATTTTTCCCCATTGTGTATGTATTGAACCATAGAAAATTAGATATTAGAATACTTATGAATGTTCTTAATACAAAAACAAAAAAACCTTTGACTTGATATCTGAATATTTATTATTCTAAAAAGCACACAGCATTCAGCTTAAGTTATTAGATTCTCGTGTCTGTATTCCTTTTCAATTAATTTGGCAACTTTAAACAGACATCTGATGCACATAAATTTCCACCAAAATTTGTCTCCCCTTTCAGATGACAATATAACTGATTCTCATCAACATTTTCAAATAATAAATGGCATAACCCATCCTCTCTTACAAAAACAACTTAATTCAAGCCATAGACCAGGGGTCCTCAAACTACGGCCCGCGGGCCACATGCGGCCTGCGGAGGACACTTATGCGGCCCGCCGAGTGTTTTGCCGGCCCCCCAAAGCCCCCCGCCTCTTTCTTCCTCCAGCAGCCCTGGGCTGCAAGAGCGCCCAGGAGCTGAGGAGGAGGAAGGGCGAGCAGGCTGGTCGTGGGGGAGGGGGCGAACGCGGCGGCGGGGCAGCAGGCTGGTGGGGGGGGAGCAGGAGTCTTTTTGGGGGGGAGCGCACAGGAGCGCAGCTCCGGGAGCTCAGGAACCAGGCCCCGCCCCCAGCCGGCGTCCCGGAGAGTCTTTCAGGCAGCCGCATGTCAATTTCAGCTCCATTATATCCTATGGGCCATTGAAGTCAATGGTGAAAACATAGGGTATATTCTGGGGGCTGGAGGGGAGGGGGTTTGAGGGAGAGGCTCCAAACTCACAGGGTAGCTGATGGAGCCTCTCCCCAAGATACCCACCAAGTTTCAAGAACATTGGACCAGGGGGTCCAATTCTATGGGCCCCCAAACAGGTTGCCTCTATTCCCTCCATTGTTCTCTATGGTGGGAAAAAAAGTTATTTTTTTCCCACCATAGAGAACAATGGAGGGAATAGGGCAACCTGTTTAGGGACCCATAGAATTGGACCCCTTGATACAATGTTCTTGAAACTTGGTGGGTATCTTGGGGAGAGGTTCCACCAGCTACCCTGTGAGTTTGGTGTCTCTCCCTCAAACCCCTCCCTTCCAGCCCCCAGAATATATCCTATGTTTTCACCATTGACATCAATGGCCCATAGGATATAATGGGGCCGAATTGCCGCCAAATTTCTTTCATTCCCTCCTTTCCTTCTCTCTTTTTCCTCTTTCCCTCCTTCTTCTCTTCTCTCTTTCTTTCTTTCCCACATTCTTCTCTTCTCTTTTTTCCTCCTTTCCATGTTTCCCTCCTTCTTCCCTCTCTTTCTTTCCCTCCCCTTTCCTTCTCTTCCTTTCCCTCTTTCCTTCTTTCTACTCTCTCTCTTTCCTTCCTTCTTTCCTCCTTCTGTGGCCCAACTCTAGTGAGAAGGAGTTTAAACTTTAAACCCCTTCTCTCTTAGCTCCCCCACCCAGACCAGCTGGGGAAGGGAAGGAGAGGCTTTTGAAGATGCCTCCCCCTTTTGCTTCCCCTTCTGACATCACTTCCGGTGATGTCAGGAGGCGTGGCATATGCTAATAGCCTAATAGCTCATTAGCATACCATATGCTAATGAGCTCCTGCAGCTGTTTTTCTACGAAAAGACCCCTGGGAGGGAGCGAACGTGGCAGCGGGGCGAGCAGGCTGGTGGGGGGAGGGGCGAACGCGGCGGCCCTCCAACGGTCTGAGGGACAGTGAACTGGCCCCCTGTTTAAAAAGTTTGAGGACCCCTGCCATAGACCACCATGTGAAGAGATTAGTCTAGTTTAGAGATACAAGGAACTGCATCAAAAGACTGAAAATGGCCCAGAATGTAATATGCAAAAGAAGGATAGTTAGTTGCGATCAACTCAATTGTTCAGTTGGTTTTTACAAAGCATCTTGACAAAATAATCCAAATAGCCCTAAAATTGTTTTAAAGTTCATAACATCTTACCAGAGGTATCTTCACTGAGGCTTAATTATTGAGACTTAGTAGATCTCATGCCCACTTGCCTACCTGAAAATTATGCCTCTGTTCTAAAGAAAATTCTAGATGTTACTATGCTGTGATTACTTAGCACTGAGATGGCACTCTGTGTCATGGCTTTCTCCTCTCACCCCAGTCCAGGGATGAGAGTTAGAAACCTTTGACTTCAGTAACAATTAAACAAACCCCCAAGAGAATGTCTATACACACTCCAGGGTACCAGTAGTCACTGCCACCAGGGTCTCTCACGCAAAGGTCCCCCCCCAATGATCAGGAGTAGAGATCCCAACTCCTGTCTGGTCTATAGGACTTAACAACTTACCAGCTCTGTATCAGGGCTGCAAACAATTAATTAACACATTGGTAGCCTTCTTAGGCGAACGGCTCAGACACAAGATTTAGTCTTAGACATCAAGTTGCAACAGAGGAAAACAAGTCCAGATAATATTGATTATGTATTAATTTTATTCAGTGCAAAAACATGCATATAAAGAGACTAGTAAAAGGTAATAAAACAAAATATACCTATAGCCTGTTCAGCTCTAACTACACAATAGAGGTATTCCATAGTTACCAGGCTTTCAGAGGTATAAGATGATTCAGTATGCAAATAGTCCAAGGTCTCACCAGGGAATCTTGAGAAGGAACCACATGGTTGTTGTGGGCAGCTAAGTCCAGCTTTGCTGCCTGATAGTAAAACTCCATGACAAGCAAGCAGCCAGTCCAAAAAAGAACTCTTTGTTTCCAGAGAGGAACTAACGTTTTTCAGGAACTCCCTTCCAAAAAGAAACTCTCTTCCAAAGAAAACTCTCTCCCTTTTCCCATAGGGTGATTACAATTATACCCCTTTCTCCATCACCTTCAGGTATGGCCATTACCCAGTAGTGAGAGAGTAGGTGGGCGTGCCCATTGCCAGGGTCTACGTGTCACATGTCAGGTCAGGGAATGCTTTTTGATGTGTTAATGTAATGGGCATAGCTTTCCCATGCTTGGGAAGGCGTCTGCCTGTCTCTCTGCTCCAGCAAAGGTGTCAAAGTGTCTTGCATATGGATATGAGGCTTGGCCATCTGGTAGGCCATCTGTTCAGGTGACAAAAGTCACACGGAAGTGTTACCAGCTAAGGCCATCTGGCCCAGGCAGGGAGAATTTCAGAAAAGGCGTTTTCGGTACACTCTGCTCATGTTCAGATGCAATGTCTTTTTATTCACATATTCAAGGATGAGTTTTAACTCTGAGTACCATTTTCAGAACAGGCTCCTGATGAGCTCACTCTCAGATAGGGTCACAAACCTCCACATGGGGCCGGAAGATCTCCCAGAATTACAGCTAGACTTACCATATGCCTGTTTACTTTACACTAGACTTACCAAATGCTTAGGACCTTTCTAAATGTATGCTGAAACAAGTAAGTGATTGATGAGCCCTTTGAGGGGAATGAGAGATGCTGCTAAATCATTTCATATTGACTTGCAGGATGAATAGACACATCCATTCTCCTAGTGGAGACTTACTATCAGGGGTCATCTTGTAGAAAAAGAGATGCAGGAGCTTATTTGCATAACTCATTTGCATATGCCACACCCCCTGACAAAGGGCAGGCATGCAAGCATGCCTGGGTTCCCTGCCTTATGTTCTCCAGGTGCCCCGCAGTCACGGGGCACCTGGAGAAAATCAGGAAGGGAACCCAGGCATGTTTAAAATGACCCCCCCCCTCCCCATTCTTTCCCTTCTCCATTCCCTTCCCTTCCTGCAAGGAAAGGCAGTGCAGGGGGGTACCCCGGGCTCCTTACTGCCGGAGCGCCGCTCCTGCACACTCCTGCAGGAAATGACCCCTGCTTACTATGATGTGCCTTAACCAATCATGTGTTGCCCTGACAAGTTTGTAGGGCTGCAAACTCCAGCTTGATAAATTCCTAGAGGTTTGGGGATGGAACCTGAAGAGTGGTGTTTGGGAATGGAGCTCAGCAGGGATGCGATTTGCCCTCTGAAACTGCTATTTCCTCCTGAGATTAGATGTAGATCAGTTGTGATTCCAGGAGAACTCCAAGCCCCACCTGGAGGAGATCAGGGTATCAGCTGTAATTCTGGGAGAACTCCAAGCCATGCCCGTAGCTATCAGGGGACCCACGGGTCCCGTCCCCCCGTGGTTCTTGTGGGCTCCTCCCTGATCCTCAGCTCCCCCTCCCTCCCTTCAGCCTCCTCATCCCTGATCGATCATCTTGTTGGCACTCTGCTGGCTGACTTGGGAGAAGAACAGCAGGACTTGTTGGGGAAAACAGAAAGAGGAGCAGAGCCAGTTCCTGCCCCGACTGACCTCAGGCTCAGCATTGGCTGCCTTATTTGGAATAGTGGGTGGGCTCTAGGCAAAGCGCCTGCCAAATCACGGCCGGATTGCCCATAGGGCAAACTAGGTGCTCACTCCCCCCAAAAAAGCGCCCCCCGCTACCCTAACCGGGCGTCCACCGCTGCCGCTAGACCCCCGCCCCCTTCCCGGTTTTCCTGGGGACCCTGCAGCCGCGGAGCCTCCAGAAAAGCCGACGCTGGGAGGGAGGGGGTGGCGGCTAGATCCCTGCCTCCTTCCCGGCTTTCCTGGGGGTCCCGCAGCTGCGGAGCCCCCAGAAAAGCCGGCACTGGGAGGGAGGGGGTGGCGGTTAGACCCCCGCCCCCTTCCCAGCTTTCCTGGGGACCCTGCAGCCGCGGAGCCCCCAGAAAAGCCAGCGGTGGGAGGGAGGGGGCGGCGGCTAGACCCCTGCCCCCTTCCCGGTTTTCCTGGGGACCCTGCAGCCGCGGAGCCCCCAGAAAAGCCGGCGGTGGGAGGGAGGGGGCGGAGGCTAGACCCCCGCCCCTTCCCAGCTTTCCTGGGGCCCCCGCAGCTGTGGAGCCTCCAGGAAAGCCAGCGCTCCGCCGCCGCCCCCGGTCTCCAGGCCCCACTGGGAGGTTGGCATCCCCAGTGGGGGGCACCCCAGGCTGTCCTTCCTAGGGCGCCCAGACACCTGGAGCCAGCCCTGTGCCAAATACAAGTTTAAGCCAGCCACCCCTCCACTTCCTCCAACTCCAGGCAAACTGCAGCAGCAGCAGAGCATGAGGATCTGTGCCTTCTGCTTGTTCTCCTGCGCAGCCCAGGGCCATAGCTCTTTCTTCTCTTCCTCCTTTGAACTATCGGACCCTGGCAGCTATGCCTTCAACAGCTCAGCAGTCTCGGAGAAAGTCTCCTCTGCTGAACCTGGTCATCTTCCGTGGGGCCAGGCTGGTTGGCTGGGGTTTGTTGTAACCCCCCTCATTTTTGTGCTGCTGCATTTCCAGCATCCATTCCTCCCTCCACCATTGTGCAGCCTGCAAGACTCAAAGTTCAGGTAGAGACCAGAGGGGCTCTTGCGGGGAATGTACTAAAAGGGAGGACAGGATTGCCCTTTGGAAATAATGGAAGCCAGGAATGCCAACTGGCTTGCATGGGAATACCAGGCCTATCATTACAGTCCCAGGACACATCTTCTACCCCCCTGGGCTGTCAGTCCACTCTGGAGCTGATTATTGCAGTCCCAGAATACTCCTGCTAACCCCAGGGGCTGCCATTCCACTCTGGTGCCTGTCATTCCACTCCCAGAACACTCCTGTAACCCCCAGGGGCTGTCATTCCACTCTGGAGCCTGTCATTCCATTCCCAGGACACATCTCCTAACCTCCTGGGCTGTCATTCCACTGTGGGGCTTGTCATTCTAGTCCCAGAGCAGTGTATTTGGGACCAGAAACCTTAATGGAAAATCCATTCTGCATTTTCTTAGCAACTCTTCTTGAACCCATGCAAGTCAATTGGCATTCCTGGCTCCCATTATTTCCAATGGGCCCTCAAGTCTCTCCCTGAAATATTTTAGTGCAATAAACCACTTGTATTTATTATTTAGTTGTTATTTAGAAGTATGAGCATGGCATGGCAGTACCACACAGAAGGCCCCCCCCAGAGAAAAACATTGGCCCCCTGAGCAAAAAGTTGTTAGCTATGGGGCTGGTCCAAGCCCTCTACAAGTTGGTAAATTTAGCACTGCCCTGCTTTCCTTGGATTTAAACACAGAAGTGCAATAAATTTCTCTTGACTGGATGTTTCAGAAAGCACATACAGAAGTCCAAACTAATCCAGGTGAACCATGCTAACCAGGCTAGTTTGACTGTATCACTCTGCAAGCGGTAAGAGGGGGGAGAGGGAAGTGACTTCCGGCTACACTCCTGGGCTGAGCAGGTGGTGCTTGACTCGCTCCTGAACTTTTGATTTATCATCATTTGTGGGTTTTATCTACTCTTCAGCAACATACAGAAACTGAATGTAAGAAATTTATATTCTTGGCCAGTTAAGAGCTGCTGTTTTATTTTGCCTGAAAGGACTGGTAAGGAGAAATTTACTGCCCCTTCAGTATCAAAATGTGGTGAAAAGGTTATCTACATGGCTCAAACAATCGATTCACCAAGTACTTACACTGATTAACTACCTCTGTGGTGCTGAAAGTTATAGTCTCATCCATACAACAGAAACAAATGCACGAAATTTATCTAAGCTACATTCCCGTTCTCAGTAACTGGGCACAGACTTTGGCATCTTTATTCAGGATCCTTCGAAGAAACATTTTGAAATGAATATGGTTCTGGCTGCATACAAAGTAGTATGATGGTAATACTTATTTTGTGTTGAATCTAGAATAAAAACTTTATGGTTGCTAAACATCTTTTATGATTGTTCCTTTTAGAATACAGAGAGTACTTATTGAGTTCAGAACATTACAATATCATAAACTAAATGAGAGTTTGTGTATGTGCGGAGCAGGACCCTTTCATTTCATAGTATCTTTTGTTACTGAACTTGCATTTGTCTTCGGTTGCAAAGCAGAGCAACGGACTTCGAGACGGTCATGCAAACTGAAACACCAAACGAAAGACCATTTTAAAAAAAAGGTATTATGTGCTGTTCTTGGGCTTGTTATAAGCGTCCACGTCCCTTTACAAAGCAGAAACGTCCGTACGTGCGTCTCTCGATCTTAATAAAGCCACCTCTTCCTCTCCCTCCCCCTAGCAGGCGGCACGACGCTTCCAGGGTGACGGGCGGGTCTAGGCCACAGTCTAGAGCGCAGGCGTCCGTTCAGGCCGGCGGGGACTAAAGAGAGAAAAAGCACGCAGGAGCCACCACATTAGATTCCGGTTAAAAAGCCTACGCATGAGGGGCAAGATTACATAGGGAATTTTTTAAATGAAGCATCGCTGGGTCGGGGGTTCCGTTTCCTTGCAAGTGTCTTAATGTCCTCTACTACCCCGCAAATATAAAACTGGAGTCTGCAATGGATCACAGTAGTCCCTCTGGAGTTATTACCCCCTTCTGCTCGATGCTGTAAACCTGTTTAAAGTAGTCTTTAAAAAAGCCAACAGTATAGCTGGGTTTTGGTCGAGAGTGGAAGAAGCAGACTGTAGGGAAATTAAAAGCCACTATTTAGCGTATAAAATTGATTCTCTTTAGTATATATGAGCATTGAAGGACAGAAAGTTTTAAACAAAAGGTTGATGCCTGCATCCTGAAAGGAGATTGTTTGCAGGGATTCACTGAAATTTCACTATAAATCCGCTGTACAACACAAACAGATCGAAAATCGTCTGTGCGTGTAAAAGCTGCTTATCAGGCAGACAGTCAAGAAATGCACTCTTTCCCGCCACTGTATCTGGATGATTGGGGAGGGGGGGTCGTTCCCTTTTTCCTATCACAGCCTTGTTAGGGCTGCCAGGTCCCGCCCCGGCCACCGGCTGGGTAGGGGTGAGTCTAGAAAGCCGGATCAAGGTTGGGAAACTCCTGGAAATTTGGGGGTTGAGCAGGGACTTCAGTGGGGAACAATGCCACAGAGTTCACCCTCCAAAGCATCCATTTTTTTCCAGGGGAATGGATCTCTGTAGTCGGGAGATAAACTGTAATCCCAGGGGATCTACAGGTCCCACCTGGAGGCTGGCATCCCTAGCTCAGGAGTCTCCCCAAACAGCTTTTAAAAAGCGTGTCACTTTTGGGGAGTAATGTTCATCATCTCACAACATATTGCAGCATAAAGGAAGACCCCGTAAATTACACTCTTATGAAGCCCGATAAGGCAAAAGTCCTTCCGGGAGAAGGGAGAAATATGGACCCGGTCAAGATTTCTTTTTTTTTAAATCCCGTTCTAGCTTTAAAATACATATCTGGGGATTTAAAGAACGTCTATAAAACAGATATAAAATTAATCCCTGTGTACGGGGACATCGCTTTCCCTGCACCTAGAAGGCTATTCCAACTGCAATCCGGAACCGGAACTATCATTAATCAACGACTAAGCCTGCAGCTCGCTGGGCGGGGACTAGAGAGCGGCGCGTGGGTAGGAAGCGGCCGCGGCGGCTGTGGAGGGAGGAAAATGGCGGTGGCCGCCGCGCAGCTCACTGACGAGGAGCTTTTCTCCGAGCTGAGGCGACTCGGTTTCTCCCCGGGGCCTGTCACCGAAAGCACCCGGCCAGTCTACCTGAAAAAGCTCAAGAAGCTGCGCGAGGAGGAACGGGCAGGCGGGGCTGCCGCCAGCAAGACCCGGAACAGTAACAACAATAACCCTGGGGCAGCGGTGGCGGGGACAGCAGGAGACGGCGGCGGCGGCCTGGGAGGGAGGCTGCCTGGCACTGACCTCCCTTCTCTGTCCCGGCCGGCTGCGAGTGGGAGCGGCCGGGCCCGCGCAGCCCCCCTCGGCGGCGGCGGCAAAGTACTGCTGGGTTTCAGCTCGGATGAGTCGGATGTGGAGACCAGCCCCAGGGGCCAGGCTGGCGCCGCTGCGAGCAGCCGAAGGGAGCGGGCGTCAGCCTCGCGCCGAGACCCGAGGCCTGCGGCTGCCCTCGGCAACAGCGGCGTGCAGCCTGAGGCGTCGGCCAGGAAGAAGCCCAATGCCTGGTGGGGGGCGGTGGCTAGACAGCCGGCGCTTTCGCCGGGGACTTGGGAGCAAGCAGAAGGCGGCAGGGAAGTCAGGAACGCCGAGGAGGAGGAGGAGGAAGCCGCCGAGCGAGAGTCGCAGCGGTGTAAGAACCGGGCCGTGAATGGGAACAGGTTCATTTCCTACGGCGGCCCTAGTAAGAGGGATAAGTATTCGGACTCCGAGGAAGAGGAGGAGGAAGAGGAGGAGGAAGAGGCGGCAGAGATGAAGCAGCAGGTGTGGAAGGAGGAGTCGCTGGCCCGCCACTACCTGGCCAGGAAAAGCCTGAGCAAATCGGCTTCCCCTTTTGGCGCCCGTAAAGGGGCTGTAGCTACCGATGGTTTTATAGAGACCTGCCAGGAGCCAGGTGACGCTGGTGGCCTTTCACTGAGCAACAGGGCAGCGGTTGATGCTTCTGCTGGTGTGGATAGGAGGAGACATCAGGAGGTGGAGGCAGAAGAGGACGGAGCAGCGGCAAGCAGAAGTGGTGAATATTTGGACTCAGGTCCGCTCCTTCCCAGATACCGCTGTGGCTCTTCTAAGAAGACCCATCCACTTTTGTTGTCGCCACTGCTTGCTGACTTGGACAATAGCAAGATGATGGCTTCTTTGGGCAGTAACAGGAAACCAGCTAACAATCATGTCCTCACAGGTGCAGTCAGGAGCTATGGTGTTGAACCCAGGATATATACTGCTGCCAACAGCCTCTCTTCAGGTGCTATCCCTTCCTCATCCATTAGAGTAAATCACTCCAACCATACAGGTTCTAATCATATGTACCTGAAAAACACATACAAACAGAAGCTCTCGGAGCCTGAGGAGGATCTGTTTCAGCAATTCAAGGGAGAAGAAATATCCACCACAGGAGGCTTCAGTGCGCATTACCTGTCTATGTTCCTTCTAACTGCTGCATGCTTGTTCTTTCTGATACTGGGACTCACTTACCTAAGAATGAGAGGTTCGGGAGTAACTGGCGATGTGGGAGTTGACAGTAAGTATTAGGTTATGGGGCAGAGGTCCCTTGCTGTATACTTGCATGACAAGTAAATGGGTGAAACATAGAAATGTGTTGTAGAAGTCAAGAGAGCCAAGGAAGCCTGACTTGCTGGTTGACTATAGTTTTCTATTTCAGCAGTGAGACTAGGAATTGCAACTATTTCTTAATGTTACCTAATTTAGTGTTGCCTATATGTAGACTTTGTTTTCTTGAACTCTTAGTTATCCCAGGGAGGCCTATGACCAGGTGGCCACTAATACACCTAACTAAGCTGCTGGAGGGTTATGTGTTTGATTCACTTATTCTGACAATATAATTTCACCTTTATGCCTCCCGTGGAGACTTGTTATCTGCTCCAGTGGGATGAAATAAGTTTTAAATAAATCTTTGATGCTGAAATTCTTGAATCCTGGCTAATTTACTTTCTTGCAGGAGGTTGCTTCATGTACTACAAAGATTTCACATGGTTAACACTTTCAGTTAGGACTTAATGAATTGGGTAGTATAGATTATGACATATAAAATAGTGGTTTGGCTCCCATCTAAATTTCCATAGATGCAAGGGGCTGTGATTTTTGCTGCTTCACTGTTCCTATAGGTGACCTTTGATCCTGCTTGTAGCTATTGGGGGATGTTCTCTATCCCCCACGGAAGAGCATGTGAGAGACTGCTGTGGGAGAGGGGAAAATGAGCAAAATTTGCCCCCCCACCTATACCCAAGGAAATTCTACGTGGGATTCAAGCCAACATCTGCTTTGTGATCTGCATGTAATACATTTATTTTTGCCTGGGAAACAGTTATGTGTGAATCTGTGAAGTAATCAAGTATGTCCTTGGTTTAGATCTGCTGGAATAGCATCTGGATGTAATTTCATATAAATTTTTGTTATCAAAATTAACTTAGGTATAAGGCATCCAAGTGGCTAAAAGAGCAGAATAATGATGAGAAGAAAAAATCTAACTTGAGAGGAGAGGAACAGGGCAGTGAACATTAAGAAACATGTTTTCCATTAGTCAAAAGTAGTTGGAGCAAGATGCTGTGTTCAGTTCAGTACCTAAGTTTTTTGCACTTTAATGTGCTCTGCATAAAGGTACAGGAGTGTAAAGGAAATATTTCAGTTTCTTCCATGTTGATCCTTTTCTGACGAACTAAAGATGGAACATGGTGAAATTCTGCCCCCCTCCGAATAGTCATTCCATAGGTTATGAAAATGTTCTTATTAACAGGAAAGCCTTGATAAAATAGTGTCAATCCTGTGTGTTACTGTTTTACTTGCCTTGCAAGTATTTAGGGGACTAAATATTTATTCAAATAAGGGAATCTCTAAAATCTGTATCAGAATATAAAACCATTCTTCAAGTAGTGTGTTTTATTAATTTTATTGCTATGGATAGTCTGACTATCCAGATCAAACACATATAAAAGACTACTGGTGAACAGAATCTTGGAAGTGTGCTTCTGTATGCTGATGATTTTGACAGATGGATATTGAACTATTTTTATTTATTAGTTCATCTTTACCCTGCCTTTTCCTCCATTTTTCCCCTCACAACGTTCCTGTGGGGTAAGTTAGGCTGAGTGTGTGTGACTAGCTCTAGATCACCCAGCAAATTTCCATGGCAGAGTGGGGATTTGAACCAGGGTCTCCCAGCAGGTCCTAGTCTGACACTCTAGTCACCCCACTGGCTCTCAGAGAAGACTGAAAGTAGCCTGTTCCTTTCCTTTCTGTGCATCTAGTTTTAAGTTGTGCTTGTGCATAAATTCTTAAAGGATTATAATTCTACAAAGGATATGTTCTTGATTAGGAACATGCTAAAATGTTTAGCTCATTAAGTGAGGTTTACAGCACTATTTCTAAAATGGCATCTGTGGACTCCTGGGTGTCTTCCAGTCCTTTGTAAGCACAGAGGACAATCTGCCCATCTGGCTAATGAGAAAATCTCAGGAGGCAGCGTCTCTGTCTCAGAGGAAAGAGACAGAATCTGTTTCCCCTTCTATCAAAGGATGGGTGCTTATAGAGCTGTCATCACCCACAGTCACCTATGTTCCTCCTCAGAGCACTGGCCGGGAAACATGCTAATTGATTGATGGGATGTGGTAGTTTGGTACCTAGAAATCTAGTTGGCTAAGTCACACCAAAGAGGGACTATCAAAGTCAGTCATCTTAGACACTTTTCTGTTCTGGTACATAGGATTCAGGGGTTAAGGAAAGAAAGACCACTTTGTATCCATATGGTAGTTTTCAGTGGAATGCTGGAAGTTCAGTTTTTTGTAACACTGGTCTTTTTTCTGTTTTTGTGAGCTACTCTGAAAGTTTTCCAGTCCCCTTCTCCATCCCTTTTCAGGCAGTTTCTGGCTAAAAGTGATTAACTCATAACAATTTCTTGCTGTCTCTGATGCAAAGTCTCTTCCAGTCAAGGGATGTAAAGGATTCGAATTTAGGTTATGGACTTCTGAGTAGTGACCCTATAGTGTCAGCTATCCTTTGAGATTTAATTTTGTAGGCCATATACAGACAGAAAATCTTACTTAGAAGAAAGTTTGTAATTTTTCATGGTATTATTTTAGAGGGACTGGAGAATGGAGTGGCAGGCTATGGCCAAACCACCTCTGAACTTCTCTTGCCTTGAAAAACCCAGGAGGGGTCATCATAAACTGTCTATGACTTGACAGCGCTTTCTACCACAGAGAAGGGAGGCAATCACAAGGATACACTGCTTGCAATGCACTTTTAAAAGTGGCTGTCAAATACATGGCAGGCGTCAGAGAGAATGAAGGGGAGATCTTCAAGGCAGCTTGTGAAAATTTTTAAACAACAATGGTGGATTCAGTGTTGCTAACATTAAAGAACTAGTTTTAGCTTATAGGCCGAATTTTCAGGGTTGTGCTTTTGTGAAGCCTGCATTTCCACAGTTGTATCTGTGCAGTCATTTTTTATATTTTTGTCAGGATTACGAGAACTTTAGCAAGAAACTGAAATT
Organism: Gekko gecko; assembly: GCA_029375565.1. Taxonomy (NCBI): domain Eukaryota; kingdom Metazoa; phylum Chordata; class Lepidosauria; order Squamata; family Gekkonidae; genus Gekko; species Gekko gecko. Next base: position 93,343,951 of record JAPDNY010000005.1, on the reverse strand, counting down.
ATTCTAGAAAGGCTCTGTGAGTTTGAGAAGTGACTTGCAGCTAATTTCTAAACATCTAGAGTGCAATGATTGTAATTTCAGAGATTTTTGCTTGTTCAGGTTATAACATCATCCTTGTGTGTGTGGTTAATTTATACCTTTCAGGGTTGTAATGCAGGAGTTTAAAAGTACTGAAATTTGTATGAATCTACTGTCTCTACAGATAGCATAAATAATCATATACTGAAAATTACAGAATGCAATTGACAAAATTTGGGCCACAGAGAACTTCAGCCAGTTGCTGTATGATTGAATGTTATAAAAAGCTTTAAGGCTGTCACTGAAAACCGTGTGGGTCCCTCCACATAGTATGTACTACTATTACCTAGTATCCTGAGGGCACTATGCACTTTTCTTCTGCTCTGCATTACTGAATGGTGAGAGTGGGAAAATGCTCAGCATAATATTGGGGCATGTGATAAATTATATTGTGTGGAGGGGGAGAATCTGTTTTGTATAATGTGTAGTTCTGCCCAAAATCTTACCACATTAAATGGAATTTAGTGCTTTAAATATGAAGAGCAACTTCACACATTACTAAGCGCAAACCCAGGTCTGCCTCTGCATATATTTGACAAAGGTATTACAGTTCCCTGACAAGTTTACTTGTAAGATATTAATGTGTGTTGCATTTATATTTCTGTGTATGTGCTTAAAACATCTTACATGTATACCTAAAGAATACTTAACATAATACCTGGAAAGGCTCTAAAAGGTCCCCCCCCATTGCAAATATATAGACCTGGAACCCCAGGAGCATCATTGGGAGGGGGGCTGCAGTGGGATGGGGAAGCAAGGAAGTTACGCTGCATGGGTGGAATTTACAAAAATGATCCATTGGATCCAGCCCCTGTATTTCTGTTGCCCTGCACCTGTAATTTTCTGAAGTTTTTCAAGTTCTTGCTTTCAGCAATAGTTGGGTGTATTTCACTACTGCATTTGGAATCATATAGTTACATTATTTATAGACCTTTATTCTCACTAGGACTCAAGGTGGATTACACAGAGGAAGTCAGTACAATCAACAGGGTGGGACATCTAATAAACAATGCAATAGAATTTGTATTGTAGAAATCTGGAACTAACCAGAAATCTCAAAACAAAACTGAAGCAAAGCATAAATGTTAACATGATGAGTTAAATAGTGCAAGGATTACATAGTAGGACTGTATTTTGTAGCAGAGATTAATATCTTGATCTTATTATTTAGCCATTTTGGGGCAAGCATGCTGTGCAAGGCCGGCAGTGGGCTGTTCTGTCCAACCTGCTTTTAAAAGCAGAGAGAAATATACTGCAGTTGCTGGCTAGGGCAAGACTGTGCTGGTGCTAGCTGTGGTGTGTGGTACTGTACTGTGTTGAGTTTCTGTACAATATTTAGTAAAGTACTTGGGATAATTTTACATAGGAATAATATTCATATGCTTGCATTGTCAAAATTTATGGTACTGTACTTGCATTTAAGGGGAAAACGATTGCTCTTCAATGTTGTGCTTGTACTGTAACATTTAGTATTAACACAACTGATTTTGCTCTTCACCACTTTCGAATGTGAACTATGGATGTTGTCTTCAGTTTGACATGGTATTGATTGCTTTGTTAAACATTTTGTTTCAAATATTGGTATTGAAGTGGTTTTGTTAACTTCTTGTTTATTTCCGTTAATAGATAAAACTCTGTTCACTGAAGAATTACAAGTAAGTATATCCTTAATGTCTGCATTAAGAGGGCCTAATTTCTTGAAAAGTGTTGAGGCATACACTTAATTCTTATGTTATTTTGATATAAGAAACTTGTAGTCTAATAGCCATTATATAAATGTTTTATCCTTTCCAAAGAATTAGTTTTATTGGGGAGTCCTGTTTGGTGTGACTCTAAAGTAATGGCTGGTCTACATTTTAACATTAGGTTTGAATACCTTGTAGACCCATACTAAAAATATATTGTAGAGAAGAAGATAGGTGAATTGGGAGATCCTGTTTACCTTAGACAAATCCTTTTCTGAAGTTTTACTCATGATACCTCTGTCTTAAGGCAAGTGCTGCTTCCAGTTGCAGACTTAATGTGAGGTATACACATCAGTTCATGGTCTGGTACTTCAGTCACATCTCCTCTGCTGAATTTTCACTGTCTTTGATGGCAAGATGAATTAATCCTTAAATGACAGAGCCTTGTAAACATCACTCTTGTATCCAAACATAACCTAAAGTTTCACATACTCTGCATGTGTTGTTCTTTGTGCCATTTTGAATAGTGGTAGTTGTTTTTCTCCCATGTTTTAGGATCCATGAAGATGAAAGTAGTCTAATGGTGTAATCCTAAAATTTGCACCCATCTAATCCTAAAATTTTCCTAGTTTTGCATTACCTGGCTGAGACATACTCAGCCTTTAAGGGGGGGCATCTGTATGTGGCTTTTATTGAACTTAGGGAGGCCTTTGATTCTGTAAATCACTCCAGATTGTAGAACAAACTTAAACTACTACAGACAAAAGACTCTTAGGACTCATTCAACGATTATATTCGAGTTTGACTGAACATAAGAGAAGCCAATGTTGGATCAGGCCAATGGCCCATCCAGTCCAATACTCTGTCACACAGTGGCCAAAAATACCAGGTGCCATCAGGAGGTCTATCAGTGGGGCCAGGACACTAGAAGCCCTCCCACTGTTGCTCCCCCCCAAGCACCAAGAATACAGAGCATCATTTGCCACAGACCGAGAGTTCCTACCTACACCTTGTGGCTAATAGCCACTGATGGACCTCTGCTCCCTATATTTATCCAATTCCCTCTTGAAGCCGTTCATGCTTGTAGCCACCACCATCTCCTGTGGCAGTGAATTCCATGTGTTAATCACTCTTTGGGTGAAGAAGTACTTCCTATTATCCGTTCTAATTTGACTGTTCAGCAAATCCATTGAGTGCCCACAAGTTCTTATATTGTGAGAAAGGGAGAAAAGTACTTCTTTCTCTATCTGCTCTATCCCATGCATAATCTTGTAAACCTCTATCATGTCACCCCTCAGCCGTCATTTCTCCAAGCTAAAGAGCCCCAAGCACTTAACCTTTCTTCATAGGGAAAGTGTTCCAACACTTTTATCATTCTAGTTGTCCTTTTCTGCACTTTTTCCAGTGCTATAACATCCTTTCTGAGGTGTGGTGACCAGAATTGTACACAGTATTCCAAATGAGGTTGCACCATTGATTTATACAGGGGCATTATGATACTGGCTGATTTGTTTTCTGTTCCCTTCCTAATAATACCCAGCACAGTGTTGGCCTTTTTTATTGCAGTCGCACACTGCCTCGACATTTTCAGTGAGCTATCTACTATGACTCCAAGATCTCTCTCTTAGTCTCTGCCAGTTTGGACTCCATCAACATGTACTTATTATAGTTAGCTGCTCTAAATTGAGATACCCACAAATTGACTTGGATGAAAGGCCTGGATGAGAAATTGATGATAGTTAGAATGTTGATAAATGATATTTTAGAGATGGGCAAATCCAAAGCATTTCTCTGATCAAAAAGTGTGTCCTAAAAATCGATTACAGTAATTTGATCCTGAGAGCCCACAGAGTTTGTTCACCCTTATCTTTTGGTCTTTCTTTCCCAAGAACTTTACCCCTCCCTATGTGTACTATCTTACCATCCCACGCTACTGTAGAGCCTTTTCTGTTTGCAAGACTGAATATTATCCCTGCAATGGTTTTACATGGGAGATTTTTGAATAGGCTCTATTCTGACAGAATCTGCCCTTGCGTCCTTAATAGGATAGATACACCCTTCCACGCCCTGCTTGAATGTAGGTTCCTTGAAAACATAAGGGATCACTATATCAAGCCTTTAATCAACTAACCATCCCCCTACCCTCTGGAAACCATGACTCTTTTACTCAGTTATAAGGATCCTAAGCTTACTCTAGCAACTGCAAAATTTGTCTCAGTCCTTTTAGCCCTTGTATCAAAAAAATAAGAGGCAAGTATCTTCTGCTGCTCAAGATCTGTGAATCAGTGAGCTTCTAAAGGTATGAAAGGATAGGAATAAAGTCACTAGGCTTAGAAGGGAGTAACTGCTTAGTTACATCTAACAAAGAGTATTCTCCAGTGTCCTTGGTGCTGAAATGTATTGTATCTTAATGGGGGGGATCTTGCATGTGAATGGGGGTTTCTTAATGTTTGTGATGCAATACTAGTCTCTGTTAATAAACTGAGTGCTTTAAATAGTTTCAGTATTTGCTAATTAGCTGCTTAAATTTCTAGGAAAATCTCATGAACAGCTTATACAAGCTTCATGATAAGTTGGCACAAATAGCAGGTAAGACTTCTAAACTAATATGAGGGAGTTGGATTTCCAAAACATGCACGTGTGTCCATAGAAGAGCAAGATGTATTTGAGATCATAGATAAATATTTGTTCTTCCTCATTACAGGAACATTATGATAATAGCTGTTTCACTTAACATTAGGTTGATTAAATTGTTGAAATACTTAAGCGAATGCACTGGGACACAGGGGTCTGCTAGGCACTGGGGGAATTGATAACATTTCTTTCACTTTCCTTTTGCAAAGATGGTGGGTGCAGGTTGGTTGGCATCACTTACAGAAAATTGAGAAGGGGTGAAGTTGCCTGATTTCCTCTTCATAGCAACTCCTGATGCCAATGTCACATGGGCTTCCATGCCTCTGTCAACTTTTGTGAGGGTCTTAGGAAATTGCTAGGCAAAGGGGCAGAGGTCCACTAGTGCCTTTGCACTCACAGTTCATAGGATCCAACCCTCTATAACTCCACAGTGTGGACACTAGATTAAAAATATTCCTGGTACTTACCATCTACTGTTGTAATACTTCTGTATTATATTCAGCATTTACTGTTACATCATGTTAGGTAGTAACAAGTGCAGTATAAGTCACATGCTGTGGAATGGTTCCTGCAGTGTCACAGTAGCAGTTCTCCTGTCTCTGGTTGTGCAAGAGGTTGTCCAAGCTTTTGTTTTAATTAACCACTTGTGCAAGCAGAACAAAAAGATACCTTTGGATTTAGTTTCATTTTCATATGTATTACTTTTGCATGATGTGTGGATATCTATCTAGTACTGCTCATGTAGATAGTCTTTTCCCAAAAACAAATGATACTTTCTACATGCCATATATCGTCTTTGAATCAATCAGGTTTCTTCAGTTCTTTTGAAGCTTTAATTAATAATATTTAGAGGTGTGTAGGACACTGTGATGGCTCCACAGACCTGTTTTATTCAAGTATGAGGTTTTGTATTCAAGAATTTATTTGTATTCAAGTATGAGGTTTTGTATAGTGTCATATCCCACCAAACTGGTAATATTGTTGAAAATGTATTTGTGTCTAGTCCTGACCTGGATAGTCCAGACAAACCCGATCTCAGCAGATCTTGGAAGCTAAGCAGGGCTCCCAAGTATTTGGTGGGAGACCTCCAAAGGACACCAGGGCCCGGGTGGCAGAGTCATTTCTCTGAACATCCTCCATGCCCCAGTAGGAGTTGCCAGAAGTTGCCGTGCATTCCAGGCACAGGTGCGTGCATGCACACACAAAAAAAAAAGGAAAGGAAAGGAAATTTGTGTCTGGAAGCAATGTTTTTAAGTGGTGCTATATTAGTGGTACTTAGCAATGACTTCAGAAACTTCTGCCTGAATCCTTGGGCACAATTTAAGATTCCCTTTTGTTACAGATTGATGGCAGGGGATCAGGTTTGTTTTTAAGTTTACATTTGTGTTCACATATGTAAAACACTGAAGTGATAGGTCAATCAATACACTTTTAATGGCATATAAATATTAAACATAAAACAAAAACAAGGACAGTAAATAACACAATCAGCTAGAAGTCAGAGTTAATTTATAAAATCATAAAACGTAGTTTCCCAATTTTTTCACTCTTATCACGTCAACTATGAAGTGATAGGTATAACAGCATGTATTGTGTATAGTCAAAGGCGGCTGTTCAATAAATTACTGAAATGTCAAATGTAATTTTGAAAGTGAACAACTCTAAACTAGGAAAGGGTTGAGTGAACTTTGTTTGCACTTTCTTGCTATTTTGTGTGCAATTAGATACTGTATATTCATTTAACTCTCTTGCATTCAGTTTTTATTTCTAAATAGTTACAAATGAAATTAAATTTGCAGTGTGCATACCCTGTGGAACAACATAGAGATCTAATTTCAACTGTGTGAAAAGTTTAAGCAGTGCATTAAATTCAAAAATTCTTAATGTTGTTGAATTGAAGCTATTCAGATTCATGATCTGAAGATGATACTTGTGACAAGCACCTGATGGTAGAGATGCACTGACTTATAGACACAGAGTTTATTTGTGTAGTGCTACATCCAAAGATTATCTTCTTCAGTTACTTAACAGAGTGATTTCACTTTTGGCTATGTGTTCTTTAATATAAAGAAGTAATAAATAGACAAAAATATTTAATTCATCCAGGAGATCATGAGTGTGGCAACTCCGGCAACAAAGGTCTTTCCATCCAGGAGGCAGCTGAATATTTAAAAGTAAGCAAATGTTTACCATTAAGTGGGAGTTACTTTTATGTAAATGTTTATTGAGTTTAAATAGCTACTTCTAGATGTACTGTACTTGTAAAATTGAACTTTCATAGTATATATTCAGATACATACAACTATGTAAAAACATGAAGCTAAAGATCTTGTAAGTGGGAGAAAAAAAGCACAGTTATTTTGTTCAAAGTGTATTTTTTTAATCTCTGACTAAATTACTGAACATAATCTGTAGTTTTAAAGTGGAGTATGTTGTGTCATCTGATTTCTGGTAATATTCTTCAACAGTAGTTTTGAAGCATGCTTTACTAGAAACCAGAAAGCTTTTTATTTATTTATTTTTATCCTGGTACTATCCTGGTACAAACATGTATATGCCCACTGCTGTATGAACAATTCCTTTATTCTTACTTCATGTATATGTTAATGGATTCTCATTTTCATAGTGTCAATATCATTTTTCAAAAACTAGAAGGGCAGCAGTCTAAGGTCCATACTAGCTTTAAGTTTTTTTTCTTTATTTTAGAGTTTAGGTCCGGAATATGAAAATCAGTTTAATAAATCCCTGCAATGGATTCTAAAAAGTGGAGAAGATGTTGGCATAAAGTAAGTTATTTGATTCATAGTCTTCATTTTTTAAAAAAACACAGTTCAATTGAGACATCCATATGTGAACAAACTGCAGGTTCATGTGTGCCCTTCTTCCCACTCTGTTTCCTGTTTAGTGCTGGTCATAATTTGCTGTGATGTCTGAATTGATGCACTGTGGTTAATGTGTCAAATCACAGTTGGAAACAACAGTTTTGAAGTGAGTTTCTGGTTGTAGTCTTGAGGGTGAGTGCTAGCCACAGTTTGCTGACTTGGATGCCACAGCAAACTATGGTTAATGCTGGAAAGAAAATGCACATTCATGATTTTCTGAGCCATGACTTAGGTGATCACCAGAATTGAGCCATAGTTACCCTGAAAATAAGGATTTGGATTTTTTTCTTTTTGTAGGTGTGTTGGCCACAGCTCTGATGAGGAATCCATAACTAATACAACTGATGTAAAATACCTGGTATCAACCAGGCCACAGATGTCATTTACATGTCGTTTTCGTCGTGCATTCATTACCGTAACATGTAGATCATTAATTCTGCTTTTAGGTGAGTGCCCCCCATATAAAAGCTTATACTGGATGTGTAGTCTTAAAAGTGCAAGCACAATCTTTGCATCTTACTGCTTAAGAGTATGGGAATCTACTGTGAAGTGTGATGCAGTGTCTGAAAGAAGATGGAATATGCAAACCATGTTCTAAATACTTTGTTTAAGATAGGCAGGAGTGTCAAAATTCTATTAATGGAACTATGCATTTCCTTCATTACAAAGAGATAGCATAACTGAACACTTCACTTAGTAGCCTCACAGGCATTATCCATTCAAACCAAACAATGATAACTGTGTAGCTGCTCATCTAAACTATGTATAAAACAGAAGTTCATGCATACTTCAAAGGAGAGAAAGAAAAGATGAGACTGTGATTCCATATTTAGTCTCATTCCTGCTGAAAATATTTAACCAGTTCTAGACTGTGCTGAATGTAAATTATTTGAATTACTTGGTCAATCCATGAATCTTAATAAATGTCGGTTGGTTTAACAGACTTTTTAAATGATTTAACACAGGTATAGGAATTATTTGGGCAGTCTTGAGGTATATGAAATATCGGTGGTCTAAGGAGGAAGAGGAGACTAGACAAATGTATGATATGGTTGTAAAACTTATAGGTAAGTTTTAAAAATGTACATTTTCTCCCAGAAAATAGCCATATGTACAATATCTCATTTAAATGAGCTTGCATAATTTTCAGCCAAAAGGTTGAGAAATTCAGAATTATTCACAGTATGAATATTGAAAGTATTTTGACAGATCTTGAATGATCTCCATTTATCTTAAGTGGAAGAGTGTCCAAGTATGTATGTGTGTTGGTGTGGTAAAAGTGCAGCACTGGAAGAAGAGGCTTCTCAAGATTCTGTCCTGCTAGTTAAGCCACCACTTATTACTTTGGCATTCCCCCACTGAGGGAACTTGCATCTGTGCAGTTGGTTGGCTCTGATCCTAGATTGTCAGCTGCCTGGAATATTTTTTACCACACCTCTCAGGCTCATCCAAGAGGATTGTATTCGTTGCACTGTCCTTAAATACTTCTAATCAGCCTTATCAATATGATTGTTTTCAGCTTAATTTCTGTTAACTGCAACTCTTTTAGATGTCCTAAGAAGCCACAATGAAGCATGCCAGGAAAACAAAGACTTGCAGCCATATATGCCTATTCCACATGTACGAGATTCTTTGATTCCACCTCAAGACAGGTACGGGAAAATTAATGTGTACCCAGGTCAATTTATACGAATGTCTTAAAGATACATGTTTTAACTTCAGGATGTGGTATAAGAGGTATAGTGCTTCTAATAGTTACTGGAACAGAGTGGTATTAATCTTCTTCATGATCCTGTGCATCACATCTATGGGATCCAGTGCACCTGTGCTGGTCTCATCGGTGGTTTACCAGAGCTAAAAGAGATTTTCATGCCCTTGCCCCTGGGCATGTGCAGGAACCCTACCATGCATGCCCAAGGGGTGGAGCGCAAGGATCCCGCCAGTTCTCTTCTTACCGCCGCACTGTTCACGGCTTGCTCTCGTCGGTCAGTGAGATTTACCTCAGCTTTTTACCTCATTTTCTCTTCCTTAGTTTCTTTTTTCGGACTTTGGAGGACTTTTTTTTGCTTTTCCTCTAAACAAACAAACCTGTTATTTGTGGATTTTTGTTTCCCCTCACCGGCTTTTGGCTAGTTCCCCCCTTTTTGTGGTGGGAGGCCTTCATTTTATGGCTAAACGTTGGGGATTTTTTAAAAGGTGCTCTAACTGTGGGAGCAAGCTTACACCTCCGGATGGTCATTCATTGTGTATTTTGTGTTTGGAGGAAGCCCTTTGGCCTGACTCTTGCCCTCATTGTTTAAAATTTTCTAATCAAACTCGGAAGAATCGAGTGGCAAGGCTCTGGGTAGCTCTTCTGGAATCTGCACTGACTCCTGCAGCTGCGTCCTCTTTGGCTCCTTCCGGGGAGATGACCTCTGCTGCTCTGGCCACACTTCCCCCATCTTCGACACCGATGTCTTTGACATCAGCCTCAGATATCGGTCCTTCGACATCGAAGCGCCCTATTCCAATGACTCGGTCAGCCTCTTCCACGCCGGCCAAGAAGAAGAAAAAGAAGAAATCGGAGAAAGGACATAATACCTCTAACAAGGGCACAAAAAAGTCCCTTAAAGAGTGTCAAAGAGGGATCGTCCATACCTCTGCAGCTAATTGCTCAGCCTGCGTGATCGATCCCTTCACCAAAGACATCAGCACCAGTCCTGCCTAGGATTGCATCAACCCTGCCAATCCAGCTACTTGATTCCCCTATTCGGCAGGTGAACCCTACAGTGTCGTACCCAGTGTCGATCAACCACCCGCCTTCCTCGTCGGCATCAGAGCCTGATGAAGTCATTCTTCCATACTCTCTTAGACGGTCCAGGTCTCCTTCCAGATCATCTTCTTCCGGTACTGGTCATTCCCGATCCCCTGTCGGCATGGATCGTCGCCGGCGTACTTACAATATCGATCGCCATAGTCCCATTCTCCATCGTGGGCATCTTTCACCTCGGCAAGGCCATTCGCCTTCACGCTCCACGTCACAACAATTTTTTCCTACTGCACCACACATGATTCTGTGGGACCAGAGGAACCTTCAGTGCCTTTATGGGGCCTTTCTTTGCCGATGACGATGCCTTGGCTTACTCTGGCAAGGCATGCAGATTACGACCTCTGTTCTTCTCCATGCCGTAACATTTCTTCCGGCGTGAGGCGCTCAATTCCTTCTGCTTCGTTATCGAGGTTCCTGAGGCCTGCCTCTCCATCTTGATCGCCCCGTCGTCACTGATCACGCTCACCACCGCAGGAGGCTCCATCGTTGCTGGTCGCTCCGTCATCTCACATCTTGCAACCAGAACAGGGGATTCCGGAGCCCATTCCAATTGATGCTTCTTCGGAATCTTCTGAGGTCGACTGATGGCAACGGCTCTGACGTGCACAGTTCACCTGCAGATCCTTCGCCCAAATCGACGGTCTCAGATGGCCTTCCTATTTCCCCTTCTGAGAATTTGGCTTTGTATGGAGATCTGATTAAGAGAATGGCCCATATCCTGAGCTTGTCGATTGTCCAACCTCGACCGTCGGTGTCGGATGCGGTTTTCGACATCGTTCAACTCGAGACCTCCACTGCAATTGCTTTGCCCATGTCTACACTCCTTCTTCAGGCAGCAAAGTCTCCTTGGGACAAGCCTCTGTTGGGACTGGTCTCTTCACGTAGATTGGATCACATGTACAAAGTGCAGGACGCTGGGGCTGAATTCCTTTTCACTCACCTGAAACCGAATTCCATGGTGATGATGTCATCTTCTAAGAGTAAGCAAACCCACTCTACACCTGTGGATCAAGAAAGCAAAAAGTTGGACTCTTTTGGCCACCACTTCTATTCTGTGGGGGCATTGGGAGTCAAGACTACTAATTATTTGGCCTGTATGTTGCGATACCAATACGTTCTCTGGGAACGAATGAGCGATTTTCTTACCATCTTGCCTGATGAAAAATGCCAAGAGGCCAGAAAGCTTCAAAAGGAAGGTTTGGTATTAGCCAAGCAGTTGATAAACATCTCCAAGCGCTCCTTAGACACCTTCTCTAAGACCATGGCTTCTGCAATGGCATTATGCCATCATGCCTGGCTCCGCACAACCAGCCTTCAACAGGATACAAAAGCTTGCATTGAAGGACCTACCTTTCGACAGACTGGGCCTCTTTCATGCAACCACTGACACAGTTTTACAGGACTTAGATAAAAGTATCAAACCATCCCACACCTTAGGAGTGTCGTTTTCATCGAGACCTTACTAGCCTAAGTCTTGGTCGTGCTCCTGGCCAAAACATTCATATTCTCGTCTCTTGGCGGCCTTGTACCTCTCCAGCTGGAAATCTTCCTTCATATCCCACAAAGTCTAAATATAACTCTGGACAATCTGCCACCTGCTCCAAGACTCTGAAGTCACAAAAACAGAGTCTTTGACTCCCTTGAGCCCCCTTTCCCATCTTCTCCAGTTGCCCTGGGACCCACATGCCTTTTCCAGTTTCTACCAGCTTGGAAGGATATAATAACGGATACGTGGGTCCTCTCCATTCTGTCTCAAGGGTACTTGATAGAGTTTCTTCAGAACCTTCCAGAACCATTTTTCGTTCCGACTCAACCGTCTCCCGCACTTCTTCGAGAAGTTGCCGTCCTGTTGCAGAACGATGCCGTAGAGCTGGTTCCCCTTTCATCTCGGCCATGGATTTTATCCCCACTACTTCACCGTTCCCAAAAGAGATGGCGGCGTCAGACCCATAATGCACTTAAGAGCTCTGAATGTTTATATTGTTGTCCAAATGATTTCCCTCCAAAATATTATTCCTCTGCTGACAGAGGGCATGTGGATGGCAACGTTGGATCTTCAGGATGCCTATTTTCATTAGTCAATTCATCCTGCCCATCATCAGTACCGCCGTTTTACCATTGGACGGGACCACTACCAATACAAGGTCCTCCCTTTTGGCCTATCCACTGCCCCCAGATTGTTCACAGAAACCATGGTTGTAGTAGCAGGTTTTCTCTGTCTGCAAGGCATCACCATTTTCCTGTACACAAATGATTGGCTTCTTGGAGCTACTTCACGAACAGGTCTTCTGTGGGACATTCACACCTTTGGTCTTCGAGTAATCTTTGGCAAGTCCCACCTTGTCCCCTCTCAACAGGTACAGTTCATTGGAGCTCTCCTAGACTCCATGACATGCAGAGCCTACCTACCACTCGACAGAGCAGAGACACTCAGGGACCTTGCCGTACAGGTCCGGACTCTGCCATATGTTTCTGCCTTCACCATCCAACGTCTCTTAGGGCTAATGTTGGCAGCTACCTCAGTCCTGTTGCATTCCAGACTGCGGATGCGAATTCTTCAGTTGTGGTTCCTAAGATCTTTCAACCCACTATGTCAAGCACAGTCCACCCTTCTGAAGCCCCCCGATCTGGTCCGGGACTCCCTCTCATGGTGGGAATGCCTTGGGAATCTTATGGCTGGAGCACTTTTCCACCCTCTGCCACCCGTGATCAGTATGACCACAGGTACATCCCTGGGAGGTTGGGGTGCTCATTTGAATGGCTTCTGTGTAGGTGACAGATGGGAACACCGGTTTCTCTGCTGCCACATCAACTACCTGGAACTTCTGCTGTAAAATTCACCCTTCACTCTTTCCAGCCACTGCTCTACGGGACTTCGGTGGTCATTCTCATGGACAACACCACTGCCTTGAGTTACATCAACCATCAAAGAGGAACTGTGTCCCACCGCCTTTGTTGTCTGGTGGTAGAACTTTGGGACTGGTGCATAGCGCAGAACATTCACCTCTCTGCAGCCCATATCCCGGGGGCCTTGAATCTGGAAGCCGACTTGCTCAGTAGAATGCAAACTTTCTTCAACTAATGGGAACTGAATTACTGCTATCTGAAGCCTGTATTCCTTCGTTGGGGACATCCAACAGTCAACGTCTTTGCCTCAAGACTGAACAAGAAATGCCCCTTGTTTTGTACCCAGGAAGGAGCAGATCCTCAATCCCTAGGTGACGGTCTTTTCCTCCCCTGGAATCACAGTTTCTTGTACCTTTTTCCTCCATTCCCCCTTCTTACCAGGGTGATCCACAAGATTCTTCGAGAAGAGGCAGACTGTATACTAATCACACCCTGGTGGCCGAGACAGGTGTGGTTCCCGTTTCTCCTAAGTCTGGCAACCGAATGCTCCCACGTGTTCCCATCAGCTCCTGATCTTCTACTCGCCTCCAGCAGTCGTTTATATTACCACAATGTTCCTCAGCTAAAATTGACAGACTGGAGGATGGTCTCCGCTCCTTCTCAGGTCGCGTCTCTGAGGTTCTGTTGAACTGCCGCAAATCATCCACTAGGAAATCCTATTCTTACAAGTGGAAGAAATTCCTTTCTTTCCTTGGGGCTGCTCCTTGCACCCCTCATTCTGCTGGCCTCAATCGTATTTTTAATTTTGTTTCATCATTAGCCGATGCCAGCCTTGCTCATTCTTCGTTGCGAATATATTTAATGGCTGTTTCGGCTCACCACGTTGCTGTTGATGGTTATACAGTTTTTTCTCATTCTGTTACTAAACGGTTCCTGAAAGGTTTCCTGCATCTCTACCCTCCTGTTAAGGTCCTGGTTTATTTTTGGGACCTTCCCTTGGTACTGCGCCATCTAACGAGAAAGTCCTTTGCACCAATGGCTACTTCTGACATTAAACTAGTCTCTTGGAAAACAGCCTTTTTGCTAGCAGTCACATCAGCCAGAAGTGAACTCCTAGCTCTCAGGCATGATCCACCATATCTCCAGTTCTTACCTGATGGTGTCCGTTTGGCTCCGGATATCTCCTTCCTCCCAAAGGTTGTCTCAGAATTTCATTTACATGCTGACATCTTTCTTCCGGATTTTTTCCCTGCTTCCAAGTCTGCAGAGGACTGCCTACTCCATTCGTTGGATGTTAAACGGGCACTTCTATCTGAACCGTACTCATGACACACGTCGGGACTCACGCCTTTTTGTGTCGTATGCTAGTAACAAAGCAGGTACTAGAATTACAGCTCAGAGGCTCTCTAAGTGGATTGCTGGCACATTTTGTCTGTGTTGTTTATTGGCAAAGCAGTCGCTCCCGGGGCCCCTGCGTGCCCATTCCACGAGATCTTTTAGCACTTCTATTGCTTTCTTAAAGGGTGTTCCACTCTCTGACATTTGTAATGCTGCGACCTGGGCAGCACCGAACACCTTCATCAGGCACTATGCCCTAGACGTCCGCGCTCAACAACGGTCGCAGATGGGTCGCCTGATCTTATCTTCCGCACAGTAATCACCTGCCAGCACCCTCCTCCAGGTGAGCCACTGCTTGCTGTTCACCCATAGGTGTGATGCACAGAGACCATGAAGAAGATAAACAGGTTGCTTACCTGTAACTGATGATCTTCGAGTGGTCATCTGTGCAGTCACACTACCCGCCCGTCCTTCCCCACTGCTGTCAGCTGAACTTCTTTTTGCCTGTACGGCACAGCGGTTGGAAGGAACTGGCAGGATCCTTGTGCCCTGCCCCTCGGGCATGCGTGGTAGGGTTCCTGCACATGTCCAGGGACAAGGGCGTGAAAATCCCTTTTAACTCTGGTAAACAACTGATGAGACCAGCACAGGCGCACTGGATCCCATAGGTGTGACTGCACAGATGACCACTCGAAGATCATCAGTTACAGGTAAGCAACCTGTTTTTTTAAAAATAATTTGATTTTCTTTTTGCTCTATGTTTAAGGAAAAAAATGAAAAGAGTGTGGAATAGAGCTGTTGATTTCCTTGCTGCAAATGAATCTAGAGTTCGCACAGAAACACGAAGAATAGGTGGTGCCGATTTCCTGGTTTGGAGATGGATACAGCCATCTACATCATGTGACAAAATGTTGGTTATACCATCTAAAGTATGGCAGGGGCAAGGTATGTGACAGTGTTCTTGTATTTTCTAAAACATACCAGTTGCAAGTTGCCAAACCTGCCCTATGTCAGAGAAGTGTAATTGAGATGCATTACACATTTCACTTTCTGTAATGCATCTTAAGGTACCTAAAACTTTAAAATACATCATGTTCTGAAAAGTGATTTCTTTTCAGCCTTTACATACTGTGTGCCTATTTGACTTTGTGCAGGGTTTTTGTGCTTTAGAAGCTGCAACATGTGGAGTGCCTAACTTGCACAGTAATGCCTGGTAGACATGAACACATGTGCACATTTTGGGAACAACTGTGAGGAGGAGAGAACTGTGAGGAGGAGAATTTCAAAGCAATAAACTTCTGTTTAACACTGGACAGCTAGTTCCCTTCAAATGTGTACTTTGTTATCATATGGTTCACCTAAAAGAATGAAACCAGCAAAGATGTCTGGATTAGCTGTTTTAGTTGCCAGTATTCAGCAGAGTTGGCAACCAGACATGGAATTCTACAACTACTTAACAGTGTTTGGGTTGGGATGCTGTTTGTTAGCTTCCTTGCCTATGAGTGTTCTCAAAACAATAAACTTGACTTATGTGACCTTCAAGAGAACTGCAGTGATGCTTGAATGAAAGTTAAGTATAATTTACTGAAATGAACATCATCAGAATGCCAGATTATTCAGCCAATTACAACATCTAAGGCTCAAGCTGTGGCGAATGTATTTGCTTAAACCTGAGTCTGCCTTAATTATGTGCACTCCAATTTTTAGAGCAAAAACACAACAAAGAGGAATGACTGAGCCTCAGGTTTGATTCACGCATGTAGGTGAATAAGGTTGTTAAAAAGCCCTGCACCACTTCAGACTTAATGAGGAATGGGGCTTCACCCCTCCCATGCTTCCCTCTGTAACTCCCTGCAAATAGAAAACCTGCATAGTAAGGTCTCCCTGCTGTGCTATGTAGTGTTTTATATGAAGGAACATTCAGAACTGGAGTATTCCACTTATAGTATGAAGTGGTACAGTCAATTTTCCATGGTCAGGCGGCCCAACTCAGAAGTAAGCTCCCAAGGTGTTTAAGTGCCTTCAGAGGTCACTTGGATAGGGCTGTGGGCAAGTGGTGAGCTCAGATGGCATTTAAATACTTTTGAAGCTCACTTCTGGGTGGTCTGCCACACATTTAAATGCCTTCGGAGCCCAAGAAAGTGTCTCCCATGAACCTCCATGGAAAACATGGAGGTTCGTGGACGGTTTATGGGAGACATGTTCTCCCACACTCCCGGTTCGCAAACCATGGTGTACATTTGTGGGTTCGTGCCCATCCCTAGTGTAATACAATGGTCCATGTTTTTAAATATGTACCAGTGCTATATTAAAAACATAAGTAAAAATTTAGCAAATGTGTGTATTGTTCATTTGCATTTGTTAAATGTGCCATATTTAGCTCTGAGGGTGCCAATTTTTATAGAATCAGTTTTCCGCTTAGTCATAAGCTTAGGAAAATAGTGTTGGGTATGGTATTTAGGCTTCCCAATTGTATGATTGTATTAATTTTTTTGATGTGGCAATAATGAGTGAAATACATTTATATTAGTCTGTACAGGAAACAGGCTAATATTTAAATTATGTTTGAACTGGTGTTGTCTTTGCTACATAAATACTCCTGTGTTTTCTTCATAGCTTTTCATTTGGATAGAAGAAATTCACCCCCAAATAGTTTGACACCATGCCTAAAGATTCGCAATATGTTTGATCCTGTTATGTAAGTGCAATTTTTTTCATCACATAAGGGAAAAGAACAGATTTTGTGGCTAGAAGTTATGGAAGCACAAAGGAATGCAATTGTATTCACTGTTTCAGTATAGGGTAATGGCACTTGGGGGGCAGGGTGGGGGAGGATAGAATAAAATCACCCCTTGGAACTTGCGAAGACTTGTCTCTATATACACTTCCTGTTGAGAATCTTATTCACAGATCTGAATGATTACTTCCACTTAGTTGGTCAGATCCACCAGTCGTGTAAAGGTTTTTGGCCTACCAAGGCTTTAAGGATAAATGAGAAATGCAAATTTGGAGCCAGGCTTATTGCCTCAAAAAATGGGAACATATAGAAAGTTCTACCACTGCTGGCTGACTTCCTGAGAGTCTTGCTGGCATTGCTCCAACTAAGAGCAAAAATTACTCTGCTGAAGAAAAATTTGTTACAAAATGAAAGGGGAATAATGCCATGTCAGGAAGATGAGCCAATTTTGTGATGTCTGAAAAGTTTGCCTTCATTCCAAATAATAATGAAATACCTTGCCACTGGAAGTGATGTACTTAAGATGTCATGTCATCATAACTAGTACTGAACAGAGCATATATTTTGTTTAATTTCTGATCAAGCTGCCTATTTATTTGGAGTTAAAAGATTTTAATTTAGGTTTAGTTCTTTAAAGTTAGCATTTGTGATTATGAAATAGTTACTATTCAGCATTCTTTATTTAGAGGTTTTATGTCCTGCTGAGGTATAGGGCATCAAAAGAGGATTCCTATCTATCAACTTTTTAACCTGACTTTCCTCCAGGGAGCTCAGAGCAATATATATTGTTTTCCCTCTTTGTCCTCACAACTAGGTAAATTTGCATACAAGAAAAAGTGAGTCACATATCTCCCCCGCCTCCCCCAAATTAGGCAATTTAGGATTTAGGAAGCAATCATAGAGTTCTGCTCAGAAGTACAGTTAGATCTGAGTCTAGTAGGCACATTAGTGACCAACAAGTTTCAGGGTATAAACTTTCAAGAGTCAAAGCTCTCTTCATCGCACAAATGAAGGCAGCTTTCACTCTCAAAAACTTATACCCTGAAAACGGTTGTTGGTTTCTAAGGTGTTATTAGACTCAAATACTAACTGTTCTGCTGCAGACCAACATGGCTATCCTCTGAAACTACTCAGAAGCCTTATGTTATTTAATGGGACTTACTTGCAGGAAAATTGTCCTTTGTATTACAACCTTACCCTGTGATCTGTTCACCATCTTTAGGTATACAATTGCTGTGTAAACTACTTGCTAATGAATTAGCTGTTCCTTGAAATCAGATACATTAGATGTTATCAAGAATAGTTACTATAAATGAAACATTAATGAATATGGTTTTTATATCCTTAAAGTTAGATTATGCTGTCTTTGAACCAATGAACCAATGAAAAGCATACTACTTGCAGACTTCTTGAGGCACAGTTGGTGTCAAGCAAGTCAGCCGTTGTGGACTCATAAGTCCATTTTGTCAGTATGCTCGTGAGCCGTTCTTCTTCCTCCCCACCACCACTTCCTCTTTTGTGGCAAGCCATAGTTTGCTTTTCACAGTCTGGGTGATCAAACTGTGGATGCATTTCTAGCTTGGGGGACAAAGTACAAGCACATGATCTTCTAGTTCAAGTAAATAAATCTTTCAAAGGGAGGGTGGCAGAGAAAACGTGGCTCATTTACCGAACTGGGTCCTTATCTCTTAGCTACTGGCTTGAACCCCTTCTCATTGCAGCTGCTCCTGTTCCACTGACACAGACCATTGAAAATATACCCAGAATTCTTTACTACTGTATTACTTCCTAATTAAGATTAGTCTAACCTTTAAGAACAAAAATTGACATGAAGGTTTTGTGATTTTTGTGTGTGTGTATAGGGAAATAGGTGATCATTGGCATTTGGCAATTCAAGAGGCAATCTTGGAAAAATGCAGTGATAATGAGGGAATCGTTCATATAGCAGTGGACAAAAATTCACGTGAGGTAAAACTAATTTTTAATAGTGAATTCACTTATTTAACTTTGTCATTAGACCTAAACCAAGATATTTTTGTTTCCTTTCAGGGTTGTGTCTATGTCAAATGTTTGTCTCCAGAATATGCTGGAAAGGCTTTTAAGGCATTACATGGATCTTGGTTTGATGGTAAGAAGTTTGAAATTCAGGAAGTTGCCTTTAGTAGCAAGAGTAGTTACCCTGTAATATAAATATTGCAGGCCTCATCTTTTTAATAAATGTAAGCTTTATGCAGGGTTGTTTTTTAACTATCTTTTTAGAAGTGAAAAGTCTTACATATTATTGTACCTTACTACAGGAAAATTGGTAACAGTAAAATATCTACGGCTAGATCGATACCATCATCGTTTCCCCCAGGCTATTACTTGTAATGTTCCTTTGAAGCCATCAAACACACACATGAACTCGATGTCACATCTTCGCCTCCGGACAGGGACAACTAACTCTCAGGGAAATTCCTGAGATACTGTTACTAGAAACTGCTAACTTGCTGCAGGAACACTTCCTCTGGCACTGTCTTCCACTTTTAGTACTTTTTGTATGTAACATTTTCATTAATCCATGTTCCTAAAGTCTCATTTTTCAGAATGTCTATGAGTAATGAGGCGATAATACTGAACTAAAAGAAACAGTTGCTCTTTGAAGTGTATTGGAGCTAAAGCAAACCAACTCATTGTTTTGCATGACAAGTGTTGAATTTATTAAACATTCTCAGATGTGGCTGTATTTTTGCACCAACAAGTGTTTGATAACAATCTAAAAGCATGGAGATGTACGGTATTTCCATAATTTCCTGTGAAATAATCTTGTGGGTATTTTGTAATAAAACCACCTACAGTTTCTGATGGCAAGTGAATAGAGGTGTTTCTTTCTGTATGATCTTCAGTTGTTGTTGCCATAAAAGATTTTATCTGTCAGCCTAGGGATGAAAACAAAATTGTTTTGGTGGTTACTGAGGAAAAATCAACTTAATGTAGATATACTGGTTTTGTATATAAATGTAAATGCTGGTGGTGGCAGCAAAAGTAATCTTGTTTTGTGAGGATGTCTCCATTAAAGCAGTGAATAAGCTTCCTGTTTTATTCATAACCTAATATTTTATATATTTTGGCTGTACCAGTACATAAAGGTCAGACAGCCAAAACACCTTGAAGTATTAGATACAAGTTAAATATCTTTTATAGGTTTTATATTAAAATATCTGGTTATGATTTTATGTGAATGGTATGATATTGTAATTGTGATGATGGATTCAGAATTATGTGAGCAATAAAGAAGCAATTGGCAGGTACTCAAACATTTTGTGAAAAGCCGTTATTTATTACAAAAGGAAGGTAGTGGCAATGTACCACTGGGGGAATAGATTTTCCTGTATGGTTTTGCTACCTAGACATGTAAAACTAAAAAGGTGCACATACTTTGGAAATGAACTTTTGGTTGTAAGAGCTTAGAAATGCAGTACATTTACATGAAGACTTGTATATGTTTCTGTAGTAAACTTGTGCATTGTTTACACCTAAAACTACAAAATCTAGTTGAAAATATAAAATCATTGGATACAATGATTCCTATTGATGCAACATAATTTGTCAATCCAGTTGGATATTGTATAGGTAAAGAGATGGGAAACCAACCAGTTTAAGATACATTTACTAAAGCCCAGATTTATTGTAGATATGGATCTGCAGCATGAACTTGCACAAATAATGCACGTTTTCTTATTGTTAAGTGAACATGATGCACACTATTCTGCAACAGAAAATCCTATTGTGCCTTACCTTTGTGCTTTTTGTGGGCAACATGTTTAATAATGGAGGGTTTCTTATCTGGGGAAAAACACCTTAGTTTGTTTTATGTCTTGGATGCTAACAAGTATGTGTAATATAATCAGCCATGCAAAATTCTACTCACCAAGAGCAAGTACATATTTTTGACAAGTGAGTAGATTTTTGTTAAGTCTGGTAGATTTTTCATTACTATATACATATACAAATGTGTATAATATACATGTATATGTACTATATGTATATAATCAGAGTTTGCTGTATTTGTGCATCATAGTGATTTATTGACCTGATCTTAGTAACCATCTTGTGATCTGTTGCAAGTGTGAATGTAAAATTAGTTGTGGCAGTTTATAAGGTTGCCTTTTGATGCTGATGCATCTTCCTTGCTTCTAAACTATTTGTAAACACTGTACATTTATTATAGTAATCTGTATTATTATGCAGCTTATTTTACCTAAAAATATTGACCAATATTCCTTCCTGCAAGACAGATGGGAATGTGTATAATACCTTGGACATTTGAGAAAATCAGATGTTTGTAATTTGTCATTTGTCCTGTAAAAACACAAAAACAAGATTAATTAAAGATTTATTAGGCCTTTTTATACGCGTGTCAGTTTTTAAATGCTTAAATCAGGGATTCATGGCAGGTCTTGTGTGTTTTTTGTGCATGTGCATGGGGGGGGGCAAATGGAAGAAGAAGAGTTTGGATTTATACCCCGCCCTTCACTGCCCAAAGGCGTCTCAGAGCGGCTTACAAATTCCTTTCCCTTCCCCTCCCCACAACAGAAACCCTGTGAGATAGGTGGGGCTGAGAGAACTTCTGACAGAAACTGTCCTTGAGAGAACAGCTGTGCCAGAGCTTGTGACTGACCTAAGGTCACATCAGCAGGTGCAAGTGGAGGAGTGGGGAATCAAACCCGGTTCTCCCAGATAAGAGTCCACACACTTAACCAACCGCACCAAACTGACATCTCTGACAAGAGAAGATTGCTGTACTCAAAGCCACACTGCCTGTACCCTTCTTCCACAAAACAGAGATGGCTTTCTTCTTAAAGAGTCAGTCTGTCTTCTGCTGCTTGCTACTAAATGCTCCTTAAAAGTACCATTGCAGAATGAGGGACAGCCTTGCATTGACAGACTCAATGCAGCTGTCAAACCAGTGATAATGTTTGGGGACTCCATAGATATGTAACGCATTTGCAGAGAGCAGATGCCAAAGCATCACTGCAAAGAGCTCCAAACTCCCTCTGAAGAATACCAGCTTCATTTCATTTACACAAGTCATTTACACCCACCCTTTGTTTACCGAAGCTAAGAGAAGGATGACTGTATGCCCCCTAACCACCATTCCTTCTTTCAAACTGGTAGTGTACAGCAAGAGTTCATCCTGTTACCTGTGAGGAATATACCTACTGCTTTCAATTATTCCAATGGCCACTTCATGTTATTCCTCAGTTTTAAAAAAATGGAAGTATTGAATTTTAAGAATTTAATGTTATAAATTACAATTGCAATTATGTAAGAGAAGTTTAAAAATTGAAAAGGAGTTGCTTTAGTCAAGCCATTTAGAGATACTTCATTTCCAACAGGTTTCATAAGAGCAACTGTATCTCTCAGGACCTAGTTAATACAATTAAAAAGTTGTACTTTGAGCATGATGCTGTTAAAATTCATTTCCATCTCTGAGGAAGTAGACAGTATTTTCTATATGCTTTTGCCTTCATAGTAGTCCCATAAACCCAAAATTTTAATGATCATATGACTACCACAGCTGAACTTTGTTTTACCATCTGTTACTAGCTTTTCACTTAGAGGGCCAAGTGTTACTGTAACTTACACCTTTTAAAGTGTAAGAACAGAACTGTAAAGGTAAAGGTTCCCTTGCTCGAAAGCCAGTCGAATCCGACTCTAGGGTTGCGGTGCTCATCTCCGTTTCAAAGCTGAAGAGCCAGCGCTGTCCGAAGACGTTTCCATGGTCATGTGGCCGGCATGACTAAACACCAAGGGCTGTTACCTTCCCACCGAAGTGATACCTATTTATCTACTTGCAATTTCTTGCTTTCGAACTGCTAGGTTGGCAGGAGCTGGAACTAGAGACAGGAGCTCACCCCGTCATGCGGCACCCGGGTCTCAAACTGCTGAACTACTGACCTTCCACAGCCTGCAGTTCAGTGTCTTAACCACTTGAGCCACCGCAGCTCACAAAACTGTACCCACCCTTAAAGGGCTTGCCTCTTGGTGATTCTGATGAGGCAGTGGAGACATTGTACCTCTGGACAGACCATTGGAAACGGCCACAATAACTTCCATGGTTGCTTTGGGAGTTTTCTAGAAGCATTTAGGTCCCAGCAATGATGTGTGTGGGTAAAGCCTTCTGGATTTGTCTTGGCAAAAGCGGGACAAATGCAGCCCCCCCCCTTTCTGGAAATTGTTCCAGCCCTACCAAGCACCCGACTATCCGCCGGGAAGGCGTGGAGTTGGCTGACTTCTCCGTCGCTCTCTCCATGCTCATATTTGGAGCTGCCTGGGCAGCCGGTGCCCAGGAATTTCCCGTCATGCCTCCCTGGGAAGCTGCTGGGCCTGTCACTTCGCTTGACCGCGGGGCGGAGGGGCCGGACGGGGCTTGTGCCTCCGGCGGTTTGTACTGCTGGACCTCTTTTTGCCTCTGCCTTCCTCTCCATGCGCCTCCAGGTCTTCCTGCTGCTGCTCACCTCGTGCTTTCCGGCGGCTGCTGCGCTGGTAGCAGGTGAGGGGAGCCCTTGCCCGTCGTGCCAGCACGGCACTTTGCCTGCCCGTCTCCCTTGGCTCCCGGGGGTCTTCTCTTCGGCCCGCACAGTTCGGCGCCTCCTTCTTCTCCGACGCGGGGAGCTGGGACTTGATCACCAGGGGCGGTGGGCGGGCGATGGAGGCACTCCCGGCCGCTCCCCCGCCCGGATTCCTCCCTTCTTTCTTCTTTCCGCGGCTCCCTCCCAGTGGCCGCCGCAGCAGCCTCTCACTCGCGCAGGCGGGCTCGGAGGCGGCGATGGGAGCCGGGGGAGGGGGCGGGCGGGGGTTGGGGTCTGGTTTTGCGAATAAGTCGAGGCGAATTAGCGCGGCTTTGCTGGAGGAACCGGGGGTGGGGGGCGGGGGAAGTGGTCTGCGCGTTCTGTCTGCTAAAGCAACGAGCCCGAATTTGCCTCTGGCCGGCAGAGCCGGCGCGTGACGTCCGAACGTGGGTCTAATGTCTGCAGAAACGTGTGGAGCGCCTTCTGGGGCTGGCCGGCCGGCGCAGTTCAGACTCGCGCCTCGCGGGGGGGGGGGGGTGCGGGTGTCTTGCTTTCCACGCAGGATGGCCTCGGCAGGCATCCTTTCTCTAAGGAGCCGGGACTGAAGGAGATGGCGTTCCTTTTCTACTTCCAGGGGGGCGATGGAGAACTTCCCCAAATCAACCAAATAGGGCGCTAGTTTAACGGCAGAAAGTGCGCGGTGACGTCCGAAGTGGGTAGAAATAAGGCCCCTGACTCAGTTTGCCAGGAATCTGGAATGTTCAGGATTCTTTCCAACTGTCTATGGAGGTCTCGGTCTCTCTCTGTCAAATAGCTTAAATA
Source organism: Gekko gecko (assembly GCA_029375565.1). Classification (NCBI taxonomy): domain Eukaryota; kingdom Metazoa; phylum Chordata; class Lepidosauria; order Squamata; family Gekkonidae; genus Gekko; species Gekko gecko. The sequence goes on along the minus strand of JAPDNY010000005.1, from coordinate 93,319,565 downwards.
TTTTTATTTGTCTGTGTTGAAGGTTATATTATTTCAGTCTGTGGAACTGTTAAGGTATTGGCCTTTTCTTCGCCTCTGGTTGTCATTCTGATTTGTGCTAATGTTGAATCCTGACATCAGAGAGACAGTGGCGTTGCATAAGATGAGTGGAAAAAACTGGGACAGGGACATCTCCCCCCGCGCCCTTTTCGTAGTATTGAATAAGAATACAAGTGTAGACTGACAAGAAAATAACACAGAGATTAGCATTTTTGTTCCTTTTATATTACAAAGAAAAAAGCTCCAGGCTATTTAAGGACTTTCTCAGTCAGGATTCCGAGACAGACATCTTCAACTACAAGGCAGGCCAATGAATCTTGTGTCTTAGACCCCTCTTTCCACAAAGAGGCATGTTTGAGACACTACAGTGGTGATATTTAAGGGAATTGTTTTAAATACCGGTTATCTATGTCAGGGAATTTCATTATTCCTTTTCTCCTTCTCTAGCAGTAATGTCACTGCCTATATGCTTCCCAGTTGTGGGGGGCACAGGGGATAGATGCTAAATTTGAAGTCATATATGAAGGTTCTTTTCCCAATGTACTACAGCACATAGTTTGGCTTTAGGGCTATGATGGTTGAGCAAATGATGCTGTTAATGTTGAAATATCTACTTGATTATCAGGGTTGGACACTGTCAATCAGAGAACTGTCCTGAATGTCCCTAACAGTAAACTGTTTTCTGACAGGCAAGTTGGAAATAGCAGCTATTGAAGGGGTAGATCCAACTTATAACCTCATAGTCATGCAAATGCACAAAAATATAACAGTGTTACAAGTGGCCAATGAAATAACTGTTTTATTGCAAAAAAATTGTAGGTTAATCTAAATTATGTTCAGATGATGTGGAGTGTGAAGTAATAGGCATGTTGATTTGGAAGTCCCACATATTTAAATAGGACCTGTTCTCAGGTCAGTGTACAATCACCAGAGGTTATTGTGAAGATCCAGGCTAAAATTCCATCTTGGCCTTGGATGATGTTTATAGGATGATAAGATAAAGACATCTCCCTCACACACACAAATACTCTGCCTTTATCCAAGTGCAGCAGCAGATATGTTGAGAGGCTTAAATAGTACCAAGAGCTCCTTGAAGAATGAGCAGAATAAAAATGTAACCAATAAAATAGTCCAGGTTAGCTCGATCTTATCAGATCTTGGAAGCTAAGCAGGGTCGGCCATGAATAGGGTACCACCAAGGAACTCCAGGGTTGCTATGCAGAGGTGGGCAATGGCAAACCACTTGCTTATGTCTCTTGCTTTGAAAACCCTGTGGGGTTGCCATAAGTTGGCTGTGATTTGACAGCACGTTGCAGCATCAAAATTGTAAGAAAGCAGTCCTGACCTGGATGGCCCAGGCAGGCCCAATCTCATCAGATCTTGGAAGCTAAGCAGGGTCAACTCTGGCAAATAGTTGGATGGGAGACCTCCTTGGAATACTAGCAATTGGGAGGCAGGGGCAGGCTTTATTCAGCCACCTCTCTGAATATTCTCCAGACCTCCCAGTAGGGGTCAATCACTAGAAGTCACCATGACTTCCAGGAGCACCCACACTCACATGCACATATAATTTAAAAAAAAAAATCAAGAAGCTGTTGCCCTGATTGAGAGCATGCAATGTGTGTACATGGAGCTGCTACAAAAGTGGGTTGCTTTGTTTTGGGTTTGTGAGTAGTGCCTAAATAAAACAGTGTTTGTTTTAGGCATTGCCTTGATTTGTCAGTTGTGTAAAATCTGTTTCTTATTATTATGACACATCAAAACAGCTGCAGCTCTTGGATACTACCTATAGAGGAGGAGGAGGAGGAGGATATGCCACGCTTTATCTAGTGTGCATTTGATTTTCTCAGTAGTGATGTGATGATCTCTCTGTGACCCACATTCCATTCACATTCCACCTGTAATGTTTTATCCATATAAAGGAGAGAGGCCCAACTGAGTGGTGACATAATGTCAACTACCTTGACTCCAGTTCAAAACTAAGGGACTTCTCCAAGTGCATTCTGTTGGTGCTGACTTATGGTGACAGATGATGTATTTGACTGCTTCATCATTTCTGTTTTGGCAGTGCTTTTCTGCCTATTATTTGTTTAGCTAGCAGAATCCTTTGAGTTTTTACTCTGGGTTTTCATAAAGATAGGAAAGGATCTGAAATCTCTATATGCAGTTCAATAAGGTTAAGAGAATATCTGGGTTAATTTCTCAATAATTTGCCAGTAGTCTTCATACATTCCTTGATGGATTAAATTGCTTGTTTTGAAGCGTAGAGATGTGCTGTACTTTAGTATCTGATGTGGCGTGTCTATATCTAATGAAATGCAAGTTGTTATGATGGACACCCTTTAAGTGGAGAAGGTACAAAACATCTCTGGGTGCTGTGTGCACAGATCTGCATCATGCACACTCCCCTTTGGGATTCCTGTCAATGAGGACAGGTCACCAAGTATCACTAAAGTAGGGCAGGTTTTTGCTCTCATCCTCAAGTGCAGTGCTTTGTTCTTCCTTGTAGAAGTGAATTGAACCATTTGTTTGGTCAAAATTGAAACAGGCTCATTTGGGGACACTGTTGAAATGTGGCTAGCTCTGTTCTCTGACCTCTGTTCCCATGAAACTCAAGACTGCCACTCCATTTTTTATTCTCTTGCAAACTGTCCTCTACTGTGTTGCAAAGGTTATCACACCCAAAATGTCTTTGCTTTTCTATTATGGTTCTTTATCAACATCTTTATCAAAAATGCAAATCATTGCATGATTACATACATTGCATTAATTGTATTGGTTAAACCTAAGGAGTAGAATTCGTTTTGTGTGATTGTTTAAATCAGTTTTACTTTAATCTTGCCTAAAATGGTAAGCAATTAGATTAAGTGAACCAATTAAGGTAGCTTCAAAGGAAATAATTGCCACTAACTTAAAAAAACAACAACAACCACCCTTATTTAATTGTCTGAGATTCCAAAAAGGTCTTGGTTTTATCTGAGGTGTAATAATTGCTTTAGACAAAGTGTTGATCCATGCCTTCAGTTATAGACGCAGACTTCCAGAAGAGCAGAAACAGATATTGTGTGGCCTTGTAGCAACTCCTGTTATTACAAGGCATTGGACAAATGGGGAGTTTCCCACATCACTGGCTTGTTGCATATAAATGAGCACACAGTTGGACTAGAATCCCCAATGCATTTTGTGTAACTTCTTCTTCTACCCCTTCACCCCCTATTTCTGCAACAAAACAGATTTGCAAGATGCTGCCATACATGTTTTCTATAGTTGTGAATTCTGTATGCCTTTATTTTTTCCTAGTTGTGGATCCGCCTTTGTGTTACACCACCAGCAAATGTGCTTAGTGCTTCAACATGACCCTTTAATATCTTCTGGTCTTCCTATACCAGGGGTTCTCCTCTCCTTCCTGAAAGAAAATGAGTCTTCCAGTGTAGTCCAATGCAGATTTATTCCAGTATAACTCTACTATGATTGTTTATTTATTTTTTCCATTTATACCCTGGGGACCCAACTTGGCTTACAGCATTCTCTCCTTCTCCCTTTTGTCTTAATCACAACCTGGTGAGAGAGGTAGAGTGTGGATTCAAGCCTTGGTCTCCCAGATCCTAGTCAGGCACCCCTATCAGTGTACCACTCTGGCTCCACTGAAATCAGTGGGGTTAGGCTGGAGTAGCTCTGCATAGGATTTCATAGTGTGGCTCTTTGTGTCAAGTGGAAAGCCTGAACGTTGGTGATCTGTGGTTGCTGCCACTATTTCAGAGCTAAACTTGGACCATATAAAAATGCTGATCCTGACTGTGCACAGTGGACCCAAACAACCAATATATACAGTGCAAAAACCTTTGTATAAGTTAATGTGTTCTATTTGTTCCATCTTATAAAGTGCATAGTGTGTTATTTATAATATTCTGAAACAGGTATATTCATTAAATTCAATAACAACAATAATAATCAGTTTATACAGTACTAATAACTACCAGTCAATTTACATCTTTTTTACACAGTCAACCCCAACAGGAGTTTCTAGAATTATACACCCACTTCTCCTTGCTTGAAAGTCTTCTAAAGGGGGAAGTTTTCTTTTGTGGTTACATTGATGTTTTAAATTGATGTTTGTTGCTGGTCCTACAAGAGGCCCATTAGGCAGCTGAAGTTCATAGACGGAGCACTCCTGTCTTTCTCAAAGCTGCCTGGAAGAAGCTGGAGATACGATGAGGCTCAGTCTTCTTCCCACCTACATCCCATCCTGCAAAATGCTAGTTGTGGGGCTAAGGAAAGATACCCTTCTCCAACACTGGTGCTGTGCAATGCCAGGGCTATGAATAATAAAATTACTGTTCTTCAGGATTATCTTGCAGAGCAAAATGTAGAACTGGCTTGTGTGACTGGGATGAGAGAGGGTGAAACTGTTGCCCTGAACCAGCTTTCCCTGCCTGGTTTCTCAGTCCTCCACCTGGCCCGGACTGCTGGGCAGGGAGGAGGAGGAGGAATGGCTTTGCTTATCTGAGAATATTTTTCCTTCAGAGCACTCCCTGAACCAAAAATAGCTTGCATTGAATGTGCTGGCCTGGCATGGGAAGCCAAGGAAAGTTTGGCTGTCTGGTTGGTGTACTGGCCTAGCTTGATGGATGCTGTATCATGCTGGGCTCTGGAGCACCCCAGGCTGTTGGCACTGGGGAACATCAATGTCCATGTCAATGATGCAGCGTCCTCTCAGGCTAGAGACCTAGTGTCATCCATGGAGGCACTGGGATTCTCACAATTTATATAAGCTCCCACGCAACAAGCAGGTCACATGTGAGGATAAATGCTGATCTGGAAGCTGCAGAGACAGTACCATGGTCATACAATTATGCCTTGAAGGTCCAGTTGAAAATACCAAACCCTCCCTGTTTAGATGGTGAGCAGATTTATGCTCACTTGCAGAGCCTTAAGGACCCTAAGCAGTTTCAGAATGCTCTGTGGGATCCAATGCCCCCTAGTGGCTCGTTAGATCTGATTGAGGACTGACATTGCTGGCTCTCCAAAGCCATCGATAAGATTGCTCCCTAGCACCCTTTCCACCCTTGAGCCAAACTAGCTCCATGGTATGTCCCAGAGCTACGGAGGATGAAATGAGAGCTGAGATGGTTAGAGCGATGTTTATGGAAGTTTATGAAAGCCTATGAGATGGTAGTGAAGACTGCAAAGAAAGTTTACTATGTGGCTTCCATTGCATCTGCAAGCTCTCACCCAGCCCAATTATTTAGAATATTCAATCACTAAAGATATTGCCACAAGACGAACAAAATAGTAGGAAATTGGCTATTGGCTGTGATGCATTTTACAGATAAAGGCATGTCACTCTGCCAGGACCTCCCGACCACGGTTGAAACAGTAAGGGAACTGGAAGCTCCTTGCCCATCTTCTGGTCCTCTACTGGACCACTTCAGCTGACTCTACTTGAAAGATGTCAACAGGTTCCTGGCAGCTGTTAGGCCCACCACTTGTCTCCTTGACTCATGCCCATCCTGGCTGGTTAAGGCCTGCGGGGATGGTATATGAGACCCCCTGGAGGTCAATTTGTCCCTTTCAACAGGGACTTTCCCAATGGGGTTGAAGGAGGCGGTGGTGCATCTGCTCTTGAAGAAGCCATCATTAAACCCTGCAGTCTTAGCCAACTATTGCCCAGTGTCTAACTTGCCATTCCTGGGTAAGGTAGTTGAGAGGGTGGCAGCTGAGCAACTTCAGGTTTTCCTGGATGAAGCATCAATTCTGGATCCATTCCAGTCCAGTTTCTGTCCTGGTCATGGGATGGAGATGGTGCTGGTCACCCTCACGGATGACCTCCAGAGACAGCTGGATCGGGGTGGGTTGGCACTGCTGTTGCTTTTAGATCTGACGGCAGCGTTTGACATGGTCGGTTATGATCTGTTGATACACTGCCTCACCGACATAGGAGTTAGGGGGACTACCCTACAATGGTTTTCCTCCTTTGTTCGTGGTCAGGGAGAGAGGATGGCACTTGATGAGATGGTCTCCCAGTGGTACCCACTGGAATGTGGTGTGCCGCAAGGGGCGATCCTCTCACTGATGCTATTTCCATCCCTTGCCCAGCTGGCACGGCAGTATGGGTTGGGTTGTCATCAGCTGACACCACGGTATGGATTGGGATGACACCCAGCTCTATCTACTGATGGACGGCTGACTGTACTCCACCCCAGAAAATCTGGGTAAGAATATAAGAACATAAGAGAAGCCAATGTTGAATCAGGCCAATGGCCCATCTAGTCCAACACTCTGTCACACAGCGGCCAAAATATACCAGGTGCCATCAGGAGGTCCAGCAGTGGGGCCAGGACACTAGAAGCCCCCTCCCACTGCTGCCCCCTCCAGCACCAAGAATAGAGTGCATCACCTGCCCCAGACTGAGAGTTCCCATCTATACCCTGTGGCTAATAGTCACTGATGGACTTCTGCTCCATATGTTTATCTAATTCCCTCTTGAAACTGTCCATGCTTGTAGCTGCCACCACCTCCTGTGGCAGTGAATTCCATATGTTAATCACTCTTTGGGTGAGGAAGTATTTCCTTTTATCTGTTCTAACCCGACTGCTCAGCAATTTCATGGAGTGCCCACGAGTTCTTGTATTGTGAGAAAGGGAGAAAAGTACTTCTTTCTCAACCTGCTCAATCCCATTCATAATCTTATAAACCTCAATCATGTCACCCCTTAGCTGTCATTTCTCCAAGCTAAAGAGCCCCAAGCATTTTAACCTTTCTTCTTAGGGAAGGTGTTCCAACCCTTTTATCATTCTAGTTGCCTTTCTCTGCACTTTTTCCAATGCTATAATATCCTTTTTGAGATGTGGTGACCAGAACTGTACACAGTATTCCAAATGAGGTCGCACCAATGATTTATACAGGGGCGTGATGATACTGGCTGATTTGTTTTCAATTCCCTTCCTAATAATCCCCAGCATAGCGTTGGCCTTCTTTATTGCAGCTACACACTGTCTAGACATTTTCATTGAGTTATCCACTACGACTCCAAGATCTCTCGCTTGGTCCGTCTCTGCCAGTTCAGACCCCATCAACGTGTATTTATATTTAGGATTTTTGGCTCCAATGTGCATCACTTTGCACTTGGCCACATTGAACCCCATTTGCCACGTTGACGCCCACTCACCCATCCTCAACAGATCCCTTTGGAGTGTCTCACACTCCTCCCTGGTTTTCACCACCCGGAACAATTTCGTGTCATCTGCAAATTTAGGCACTTCACTGCTTACTCCCAATTCCAAATCATTAATAACCACTTGATGTGGAGGTTGAAGTTTTTTCATTTTAATTCATCAGTCTCTTTTAAATGATAAAAAAATCTTCAGTTTTGACCATTTCATCAATTTGAGCACAATGCATAACTAAAGAGGAGTAACTGGTACCAAAGAGGCTGGTAGAAAGAAGCAACCCGTAAAGGAATCTTATGCCATAATAAATCTGATAGTTTTTGAAGTGTCATTGTGACTCATTTTTATCTACTAAGTTAGAAAGGGGGTAAGTGGGTCTCCTAAGGGTATAGCCTCAGTCGGACAGGGCTTCTTCCCATTATGTGTTCCGAACATTCTTTGTAACACTGTTCTCTCATTAGAAACAAGTGGCAAAGTACTCTAGTCCCAAGGTTAGACAGAAGATCACTTAGGAGTGACTAGTCACTCTCCAAGCAATTAAAAGGAGCTGTCCACCCACTCCTCCAGAGCTGTGGTAACAATTTTCTTATCCACAGCAGCTTCTTTACTTTCTCTTTCATGGACAGGAAAATGACAGCACCAGCACCTTCCCCATATGTCTCTCCTCCACCTCCTTCACTCATGCATGAAAGCATGTGTTCCCACCCTTGCTCTAGGTGAGAAAACAGTGTCTTTGCTATTTTCACACGTATCAAAGTTGCTGTTTGCTTTTTTAAGGAAAACATAAAAGGAGCTGCATATTTTTCTCCTGTGGGACAAATTATAGTTTGGTATAGTGGTTATTGTGTTTGCTTTAGGAAAGTAGCAAAAAAAAGGTTTACCCACCCAGGCACCACAGATATGTACAAGCTGCCATTTTGTGACTGGCTCTACCCACCTAGCTGCCATTTTATGACTGTTAGCTCTCTTCTGCATGAGTACCTGAGACCCAATCTGAATCAGACACCATGCACACAGGAACTGAAGAGAACCCTCAGCTGTTGCTGACTGTTAACACAGGGTGGAGACCCCAGACCCAGTATATGTACTCTGTAGCATGTGGCAGCCACTGTGGGCTGGGCTCGATCCTTTCTTCCTGATGGCACCTGGTATTTTTGTCTGCTGTGTGACAGAGTGTTGGACTGGATGGGCCATTGGCCTGATCCAACATTGGCTTCTCTTATGTTCTTATGAGTTAAGTGTTTTTTGTTTAAATTTAATTTACTAGCAGGGAGTTTCTCAAACAGGGACTATTCAAAATGGTATCACCACTTGTAATCTGAATGGTAAATATCCTCCCATTCTTACTCATTCTGCTTTAACTGTGGATCAGGCCTAAAATGTACCAGTAGTTGGAGATGAGGGCAGGGAAATGGGGGGGGGGGGCACTGCCAGTTATGGCAATGACATCACATCCAGGTGAAACAGGGAAGTGACGTTATACCTTTCTAGCAATTTTTTGGAAAATCTGTGGTAATGACAGTGACACTGGCTATGTGGTGTTCCCATCATCCAGTGCTGTGCTTACCTGAAAATGGAGAAGGCTAAGCATTCCAAGCCTGAATAAGAATCCTCTCAGGAACTTCTGTGAGATTCTGCTGTTTTTGCAAAGGAGGATACCACTGAGTCAGCAGAACAAAAGAGGGCATTGATGCATTATGAAAAATGTTCTGAGCTAGAACTGGATCTTTGGGTCTTCTACTTTGAATGGAAGTATGGTAAAATAGCAATAAGGATTGAACCAAATTCCTAGAATACCTGGACTCTGATTAGGAAACACTGTTCACTACACATTTGTACACTACATAGACACCACACATAACTGTTTTTTTCTTTTGTAACATCTGATCTGAAAAAGAGTTCTGGGGAATTTGAGGGCTTGTACATTGTTATGTTGCATTGAGTTGGTCCTAATAAAATGTATTATATGAATTGTGTGCTTGGCTGTTTAAATTTTTATTTTGGGCCAGCATGGCTGTAAACAACTTGCACTACATACATGTATCGGTGCCGAAGAACTGATGCAATTATCTGAGGATAAAGTATTCAGTAGCTTTCTGAAGGCAAGCTTTTGTTGTTGTTCAGTCGCACAGTCAAGTCCAACTCTTCACGACCCCATGGACCAGATCACGCCAGGCCCTCCTGTCTTCCGCTGTCCTCTGAAGTTTGCTCAATTTCATATTCGTGGCATCGATGACACTGTCTAACCATCTCATCCTTTGCCATCCCCTTCTTCTTTGACCTTCAATCTTTCCCAGCATCAGGGTCTTCTCCAGTGAATGCTCCTTTCTCATTTGGTGGCCAAAGTATTTGAGCTTCAACTTCAGGATCTGGCCTTCCAGGGAACAGTCAGGGTTGATTTCTTTTAGGATTGAATGATTTGATCTCCTTGCAGTCCAAGGGACTCTCAAGAGTCTTCTCCAGCACCACAGTTCAAAAGAATCTATTCTTCGGTGCTCGGCTTAGCTTTGCCTTTATTCTTATTACAACTTACAATAGTTTATTTTCTAGCTTTTGCCACATAAGTTCTGCCCCCTTTTTGCTCACTCCTGATTTTCCTTGTAATCTTTTTGCTGAGCTATCCACACGGTGGTGCTGTACTACTTAGCTAATCGGAAGAATCACATTAACCGTAAATTACCAAGTAAAAAGCATGCGTGAGGCCTCTACTTCTGGGGCACCTGGCTTTTTAAATGGTAGAATGCATCTTTGTTCTTTGCCTGACCTGAAGAGTGACATCACTGCCTTTCTTCCTGTTGTACTGTAGCTGCTTGACTCTCAGGCTCTGACACAAGCCAGATGGCTGCAATTGGTAGGTGCACAGGCTCCCTGGTACTACAGTTGATGAAACAGAATAGGAAGACGTTTTATGATCAGCTGCGGGAGCACAATAAGACTGCAGCTTTGCTAGGTAATTACATTTTCACTGCACACTTTTCTTCCTTGAGGTGAAGGTTGCTAGAGGGAGAAAATATCAATTTTTTTGTGGTGTTGAGTATGCATAGACCTTTGATCTTTTATTAGTCAGTAGTCTGCTCCAGAGGAATGTTCTTTTCCTTTTTTTCTTTTTTTAAAGGAAACAAAAATGCTGTTCTGCAGTCACTCGTGAAAATGACATGTTTATTTATGTTTAATGGTTCTCTGAGTAGTGCTTACCTTTTTCTCCTCCCCCTTTGTCTCCATTTAGTAACTTGCAAATGTTTTCTAGTTGGATGAAGTCAGTGTTCAGGCATGTTAATACAAGCAGTTTTTTTCTGTCAGATGTATCCTAGAGTGATTTAGTAACACATGTACTGATGCTTGTTACATCAAAGTGTTTAGGAGACCAGAAGAGAGAACTCATGACTTCTTCTCTGCTTGAGGGGAGAAAAATACACTAAGTAATCATCTTTGTATCCTTTTATGTGAGTTTACATTTCATCTCACATGTACAGATCTGTGCACCTATGCACACATTCTCATAGTTTTTTCAGACGGGCTACAAAAGTCCACTGCTACCCATCAGGATCTTGTTTTTCCTCTAAGTTCAGCAGAAGTACCTCTGCAAAAACACATCTGGAACAAACTCACTTATCTGATTACTGTTCTCTTTTCCTTCATTCCTTTGAATGTAGTGAGATAACCAGGTTTATTGCAAGCCATACTATCTTCTTATGTCAGATGGTGATGATCTGAATGAGCAAACTCTAGTTTGTGCTTCTCTGACAACCAGGATTTCAAGTTATGGGTTATTTCCTGTTTATAAATGTGATTTATGGGGCTCACATCAAACACAAGTAGCTAGATTAGGTGTAAATGCAATCTATTACCAGGTTTTGCTACAAACCTGGTGATATTTGGTTATCTGGCTGCATGAGAAGGGAGAAGATAAATCATGTAAGAGCCAGGTCCCTGCCATGCTCATTCTTATGGTAGCAAACCATGGTTTCCTGTTCTGTCTGAATCAAACTTATCACATAGATTTAGTGCAGCTGGAACCCAGAAGCTACATGATTGCTGTATCTATTCCCATGCTGATCTTTTTTTGGCCAAACGGCAGAAATTCAGCAAGAATAATATGATGGCACATTCCAAAAGGGAGAGGGGTTGCCCAGATTCTTGTACAAATCAGGGTGAAAATTTGTACTTCTTTACATTGTTTCCTGCAACTCTGGTTTGGCTTGAAATCATGCAGGAACCTGTGCAGCTTTATGAAGTTTCTGTTGCTTTCAGGAAAGATGTGAGATATGTGTGCACGAGTGATCTGTTGCAAATGTGTAGACAAGTATATTAAAACAGGAGCTGTACAAGAGAATGGGTGTAGTCTTGCACAGCTCATATTCATGTTGCTCATTAGTGCATGGATCCTATGACTCCCATCTACTGTGCTGGATCCTATAACTCCTTCCACCAAGACTGCCTCCAAGAGAGAGAGACTTTTCTATCAGAAAAAAGTAATTATTGATTAGAGGAAGTCTTTCCCTACTGAGAGAAGACTTAGCAGAAGAGAGTCATAGGATCCAATTTAGTGAAAGGGAGTTGTTGTAGGGTTGCCAGCCAGGAGCCTTTTGGGGGCAGGAGCATTAGGGGGTGGGAACTGGGGGAAATGATATTGCTCAGTGTCATGATGTTGCTTGTGGGTAAGTACCAGAAAGTGATGTCACACTGGTATGCAGTGCTCTAGGAATTCCCCGATTCCATAAAACCCTTGGAGGTTAGGGGAATTCCTGGAACATTGTGTGACTCCCCCCCCCCCCAGCAGGGGGTAGGAGTTTTGGCAACTGGACTGTAGATTCCATAAGATCCAACCCGAGAGATTTCAATGGCTGCATTATCTGAGAAATGTTTGAAACAATGAATGATTATCACATGAAGCAGTGGCATGTCGCCTATTTTGCTATTGTAACAATTTTATGAGTGATCTTGGACAACTTTCCACATTGCATGAACTAATGGCAATAAACATGGTATGAGTCCACTTGTGTTTGAAGGTTCATCTTGCCACACTGCTATTTTGTGTTAGAGGGAAACTGCTAAAGTAATCCACAGTTAAGCTAACAGTTGTCTGTGCAATGCTAGGCGCTCCGTTAATTTGATGGGATCTTTCATACAACATACATGCTATATAATGAATAAAAATGACAGTTCCCTTGTTTACTTTCTGGATTTTTCATGTAGTCCTTTTCAGTCATTGATTAGTTGCCATTTTTTGGTTGTCCTGTTTTGAGTAAGATATTTCCTTGTTGGGTATAGTTAAAGTTAATTGACCTTTTACAAACCAGTGTACATTGTTTGTTGCATTAATATAATAAAGCATAAAGTTAATGACAAGGAATGAAGTCAACTTGATTATAAATATGTGTTTGAAACATTAGTTTTGTATTTTCTTTTCAGTAAAAAAGAATCATAACCATCAGTTTGGTATGGATTTGTCTAACATTTTTGGTGTTTTAATTTTATTTTCATCTTTTTTTTTCCCTACTCAGCTCTTGCCCCTGTTCTTTGCCTCTGTTGGTGAGGACATTACAGTGATGTCTGCATTCAACTTACTGCGTTTGGTGACCAAGAGCCAGCCAGTGGCCCTGCGAGCCTGTGGGCTTCCCTCAGGTTGAAGGGGGGCTGCTTGTTGTGGTCATGCATACGGAAATTCTGTGGAGTAAAGGGGGGGGTGTTTCTGCTACAGTAAATGAAACGTTATGGTTTGCTAAACTTTTAAATTTCTAAAACAAATTATTTAAGCTGAAAGTCCTTGTTTGTTAAATGTACTAATAAATACAGCTTTATTTTTTTTAAAAGAAAGAAACTTGTGAGGCCCTTTTAAAAAAGTTGTTGGACCTAGTACCTTTCTTAAATTTGATGCTATGTTTCATTATCTAAAGTGGAAAACAAAGTGGTTAATTAGTAATTAATAACCATATTACATCCCATAACTTGATATTATATTCCAATAAAAAAACCAAGGGGCACCACAGTAGCATGAGGACCACAACATAACAAAGATTTTGGGGTGGGGGAGAAGAACTGTGAACGGATCTATAAAGATCTGTTCGTTTACTGCATTTATCCTGCCTTAGCTCATGCAGCTCAAGGCACTTGTACCTAGGGCTCCCAAATAGTCTAACATCCAGATACTGACCAGGCTCGGGTTGCCTCCACAAGTCAACAGTTCTCTATGGAGCTTTCCTTGTTGCAGAGGCTGTGGCAACAAAACATCCACACAACGGTTTGCTGCTTACTTTTCTTGATTCAGCACCCTGCAACTTCTTAGAGGACTTTTTCAGGTTTGTGAAAAATTAGTCATTGGCATATCACTGTACTGCTATGTCATCTACTCAGTTTCATCTACAGCTTTGAGTAGCTCTCTAGAGTCTAGAAGTTATCGGGTGTATTCAGACAGCATGCTGGAGTGGTTTAAATTGCTCCGGTCCGATGCGTTTTCCTTTTTAACCTGGAGAATCGCGATCACACTAACCTCTTCGTTCCAGGCTCCCCACCGTCCTCATGCAGGTGGTGTTTTTTCCCCTCTCATTTGAGCATGCGCACAGGCAACCCTCTTCAGAACTAGAAGTTTGGTGTGTGCTCAGAACAGCGATTTCAACACGTCCGTTTAAAGTTTAAATGAATACTTCTCTTTAAATTTGCACCCCGAAACTGGCCTCCCCGAGATCCCGGACTTGTCTAAATGCCTAAACTAGGCACCATTTAAGCTTTTCTTTACTTAGGTACGGAGCTCCGCTCAAGCGCACACCGCCAAGGCATTAAAAAAAATGGCGGACTAAAAGCGGAAGCCCGAGGCAGCTTCCCAGAGGGAAGGGGGGCTGAAGCACCCGGAAGTGGCTCCATGAGCAATCAGACATCAGGAAAGTGCGGCTTGAAATGGAGAATCTGGAAAACACCACTTGGTAAGTGGTGTCAAAATACCCCGGTTTAAAGGGGGTTTGCTCCGGAAAGCGATGGCTGGGGACATTGCGCAGATGTTGGGCGTGTGAACGCGCACATAAAAGCTATTTCTGAGGCATGCTGAAAGCAGCTCAAATGGTACGTCTGAACGCACTCATCCTTACAATTAAAATACAAGTCTGAAAAAAGGCTTCCAGTGCCAGGGGAAGGGGGAAATTGAAGCCATTGGGGTGTGCTGGGGCAAGGAAAACTGTACTGAGTTGGGAGGAACTTACAAAAAATGTGTTCCTTCCCATCCCACAGTAGGTGGATGCATGTTGATTGTGGTCTTTCCCAAAAGATGGTATGAAATCATGTTGGGGAAGGATCAAAGCAAATCTGGGAAAAACCTGGATATTGAATAATTAGGAGATGATGATCATAGAATCATAGGATATTAGAGTTGGAAGGGACCTTGCAGGTCATCTAGTCCAACCCCCTGTACTCTGCAGGAGTGTAGCTGAAAGATAACCCTACATACCTACAACATACCTGAATGATGGTCATCCAGCCTCTGCTTGAAAACGTCCAGTGAAGGAGCATCCACCACCTCCCGAGGCAGACTGTTCCGCTGCTCAACCACTCTTACAGTTAGGAAGTTTCTCCTGATATCTAGCTGGTATCGACTCCCTTGTAATTTCTACCCATTAGATCTAGTCTTGCAATTCGGAGCAAGAGAGAATAGATCTGCTCCATCTTTTACATGACAGCCCTTCAAATACTTGAAGACTGCAATCATGTCTCCTCTAAGCCTTCTCTTTCCCAGGCTAAGCATACCCAACTCTTTCAGCCTTTCCTCATACGACTTGGATTCAAACCCTATCACCATCCTGGTTGCCCTCTTCTGGACATGCTCAAGCTTGTCAACATCCTTCCTAAAGTGTGGTGCCCAAAACTGAACCCAGTACTCCAGGTGAGACCTGACCATAGCAGATTAGAGCAGAACTACCACCCCCTGTGATCTGGACACAATGCTTCTGTTAATGCATCCTAAAATTGCATTAGCTTTCTTCACAGCCACATCGCACTGCAGGCTCATGTTGAGCTTGTGATCAACCAGAACACCTAGATCCCTTTCACATGTGCTGCTGTCAAGCCAAGTCCCTCCCATTCTATATCTGTGCCTTTGATTTTTTGTGCGTAGGTGTAGGAATTTGCACTTATCTCTCTTGAAATTCATTTTATTGGTCTCAGCCCACTGTTCCAGCCTATCTAGATCATTTTGAATCCTGACTCTGTCTTCTTCAGAATTAGCAGTCCCACCCAGCTTCGTGTCATCTGCAAATTTGATAAGCATCCCCTCTATGTCTTCCTCCAGGTAATTTATAAAAACATCATGATGATAATGTGTGGATGCTTACAAACAAACAAACAACACTCCAGTTTGAATATGGAAGCGACCCCACTCTACTACAGTATAGTTGCTGTTTCACGTGCCATCAGACCATGTCCTGGGATTTGAAAGAATACAGGGGCTTACATAGGAATTAATAATAAAAGGAATAGGGGAAATGTTGTGCCATTGATCTTTCTGGAGAGAAAAGGTAGAAAAAAGTTTAATTAGTTGGTCTTGGAACACCTAGTGATGGTTTTACTAGAATTGTGCCTGGATGGAATGGCAAAATCTCTAAATGAAGAATGACATTGGCTTCAATCATGCCAAGGATTTCTGTCTGCAGAAGTGTGACTTCCTTCCTCCTGGTGCAGCCTTTATTTATTTATACCCCCACCTTTCTCTTCAATGGGGACCCAAAACAGCTTACAGCATTCTCCTCTTCTGCACTGTATCCTCACAACAACCCTGTGAGGTAGGTTAGGCTGAGGGAGTGTAACTGGCCCAATGACACCCTAGCACAAGTGGGGATTCAGACTCATGTCTCCTTAGACTCTAGTCCTATCCAACATTCTTAATCACTGTACCACACTGACTCTCCTTTGTGGTGGCTGGGCTCCAGCTCTTCTGGATAATATACTTCAAGCAGTTACAATACCAGGTCTTGTCATCATTGCTAAGTATAGAAGCTTTCCTATTGGAACTCTGTACTTATTTGTTCCATCTTTGTGCCTGTTGTAAAGACAGGGATCAACCTTGCCCTGTTTGAAGCTCTGACTGAGTAGCATTTTGTTCCACTTGTCATTCCAGGCCTTAGCTAGTTTACGTCCATAAAGCCCTTTCTGGGGTTTGCAGACTAGTTGTTGATTCTTTTAATCTACCAACCTCGGTGGTTGTTGTACATATAATTCTTCTTCTATTTCACCATGTAGTAATGCAGTCTTTATATCTAAGTGTTCTGTCTGCATGTTTCTGGATGCTGCTATGCTTCGGAGCATCCTGACTATGGATTATTTTACAACTGGCACAGTAGTTTTGTCCTAATCTGATGCTTCCCTCCCCCCATGCTGCCCCGGGAAGACAAGGAACAGTTTGGAGAGGGGAGGAATCAAGAGATGCATTATAGGATGGGGGAGCTGATAAAAATCCCCCTCCCCTAACAAACAGAAATTTTAGCTGCAATTCAGCCTAATATTTCATAATATTTCAAGCTTAAAGTCAATACAGTTTTACAAACTGTTCTAAAATCTAAAACTGCAGAAATGGTCTACTTCTGAACTAGAAATGATTGAATATATTAAATCCGTATTCCAAGTGGCATAAACACTTTTAGCTAAAATGGTATCCTGAATGTTTACAAGACATCCTAAGAGAGCCTGTTTGGTGTAGTGGTTAAGAGCACTACAACAAACTGGGAGAACAGGGTTTGATTCCCCACTCCACTACATGCAACTGCTGGTGTGATCTTGGGTCAGTCATAAGTTCTTTCAGAGCTGGTCTTTCAAGGGCAGTTCTTGAGGGAGCTCTCTCAGCCCAACTACCTCACAGGGTTGTGGGGAGGGGAAGGGAAAGGGATTGTAAACCGCTATAAGACTCCTTCGGGTAGTGAAGGGTGGGGTATAAATCCAATCTCCTCCTCCTCCTCCTCCTCCTTCCCCATTCACTACAGTCCTAGTGAGCTCTTTGTTTTTCCTTAATTGCAAAATGTCACAAGTTGGGAGCTTACTGGTCAATGAAATGAATTCACTAGCTGCAGGAAAACCATAAGAAGTGCAAGGGCAGACTAGGATGCTAAAACAACTCTGGGGGAAGCTGAACCATACTGGCAGCCCCATAGGGGCTGCTTGGCTCAGGCAGTGCATACAGGCTTAGACTGCAGTGGTTTGATTGGCATGCCCTATTCCTGATGGCCAGTAGCCCTCCACGGCAGCAGCTTTCCCAGAATTTCTCCAGTCAGTTAAAGGATGTTACACCCTAAGGAAGCATCTTACTAAATTTTACTGCCATACTTGGACCTCAGCTTTCTTCTGTAGAGACACACTTGTAACTGAATTGTAAGTAGATATTAATTATATAATTAATAATATTGTATGCCTGGTCTGTAAAGCTGGTTTAGCAGGAACAATACAGTTTGAGTATATACGAATTTTAAGTAAGTCCATGAATGTCCTTTTTGCTCTTTAATGTTTTATATATTTACATTTTTGATAGAAAGCAGGTAGTTCTGAAGTATATGCTATCTTAAATGCATTCCTTAAACTCAGTCCTATGAGTGAAAGTGTTGGAGACCCAAGTTCAAATCCCTACCCAAAACTTTGATTTTTTTTTTCTTTTAGTCTAACCTACTTTGCAGGATGGTTTGACAGTGGAAGGGGAGAAAGACTATGGGAACTGCCCTGAGCTCCTTGGAAGAAAAGCAGGGTAAAAATAAGTAAACAAATTAAAATGACAGTCTAGGCCCCTTCTAATCCCCCCCATAGTCTGCATTACAGATGATTATTTCTGTACTAAATATTAGGGGTTATTTATAAATGTATTTTAGTCATTATGTCATTTTGATAAGTAGTTTTTAAATATAAATTAAATTAATTTTTTTGAAAATAAAGGCTTGATCTGCAGTTTTGCAGCTTGATAGTGATATAAAACCATTTTTCTGAATTTCCGGTAGGTGGCACTAACTGTATTGTTCTGCATAAAATTAAGGAAATCTGCAAGCTATCAATCAGTTATGTGTAGGGAAAGTGACATTTAGCTAAACTCTTATACAATCTGATATGAAAAATAAATTCATTATATAAATAATATCAATCTTTGGCACTTCTTTAAAATAATTTCTAATTATATTTGTAAATTCATTGTAGTTTTGTAGTTTAACCTTTTCTTGAAAATATTGGGTAAGTGTTTTCAGAACTGTAAATAAGTATGGGACGACACAATTCTCTAAACTTTCTCCTTTCCAGCAAACATCTAATGCAGACTCTATTTATGCAGAATTGGAACGATATTTTCTGTAGCAGAGCACCACATTGTGTATTGGGGGAGGGGACTTACTTTGCTTTGCTGTGAGTTTGCATTGTATGAGCTCACATCTCAGAGAAATGTAGTTTTTCCTTTAACACTTTAACTCCTGTTGTGTTGCTTGCATCACTGTTTTGCATGCAGTAGAAAGCTCTTTCTCTTCTGCTTTGTCTAGAAAAAGAGAATTGTATGATTTTAATTATATTAAGGCCGAAGGTTCTACAAATATGGATACTCTTAATGCTGAAGTGTTTGTTTTCCAAATAAAATTTTAGATATAATATTGTGCAGCATTTTATTACTAGAGTATTTAAATACCATTCATACACATATTTTATTAAGTTCAGAATACTAATTACAGTACATCTGTATGAAGGCACTGGGCATATCATGTTTACTCTTTGTATTTAATTCTGTGTTTTGTTAACTGATTTTAGTAATAGTTTAATATTAACTATAAAGTTTTAATTTGAAAATTTGTTACCACATAATGGATGCTATGTAAAATAATAATGGGTGACTCTAATATGATTCAAGTGTATGATATAATGATTCTTCCTGACCTTTGAACATTGGGAATAGTAACAGTGTTAGTATGAACAACAGTTACACATGATCTTAAGCAGATATATGTTCATTTTCAAAGAACAGGTGCACATTTGCCATGTATATTTTAATGTTCACTTGAGCATTCAACTGGCCAGATGTACCTTGTGATGCAAAGTGGGATGTGCATTCCTATCTGGACTTAATAATTGTCATGTCCAACTGTTTTCTGTCACAAGAGCTGGATAGCTTCCACTGGTTTTTGATGTACCTTAACTAAATCATGTGTCATCTTGTACAGAGAGATTGTTCTTCATTTTAACTTTTTATAGATGCATAACACTGCATGCAATCTGTTCAAAATTGAAATTGTTTACCATTTAAGAATATATTGTGTATTTTAAAGTCAGCTTATTGCTTATAATATTTCTAGCAATCAAAACCTTGGAGTGCTCCTTATTTATAGATCATTTATATATCTCATTTCCCATTCACTCCACTGTGTATATCTGTGTAGGGGCTTAGAGCTGTCTCATACCTTAAGATGTTTGTGATACCTGTTTTGTAAGAGAGGCCGTTCATTGCTAAAACTGGAGCTCAGTTACTATATCGGGTACCTCTCTGGATTGATGCAATGGACATTTCAGTTGAGCATGTCCACTGTACCTTTTTGCAAAAGATCGTGGGGGTACCTATGTGTGTTTTATATGCCACATTATGTTTGGAGTGCAGTGAGAATTTGTTGGCTACTAAGGCATGGATCCACACTATTAAATTTTGGTTATGACTCCATTTCAACTCTGACCCCTTTAGTTATATGTACCAACTACTTTCTGAATCTGTTAATTCCAGCTGGCTATCTTACATCAAAGCCAAACTAAGTTCCCTAGATTTATCTCTAGAATCCTTGTTTATGCTTTCTGAGTCTGACACCTTTTTAAAAATAAAATCTAGTTTATTGGGATCAGAGCTACAAACTCTCTACAGCCTGGCTAACAGAACCTGTTCTCCCTTAAATTTAGGGATTGTTCCAAATGCAAGTCTCCCAGCTGTATACCTCTATCAACTCATAGCTCCAAATTTGCGTAGAGCCATATCCTTGGCTAGATTTAATGTTCTTCCTTCAGCTATCTCATCTGGCAGATTCCAAGGGATTCCCTATCCTAGCAGGTGCTGTCCTTGTATGAAGGACTGTGTTGAAACTGTCACCCATGTTCTTTTCCAGTGCCCTCTCTATCTAGCATCCCATCAGGATCTTCTATATCCCATATTAGCCCAACTTTTAGAGACCTCTGATGATTTTAAGGTCATTTTTTAGCTTGATAACCCAGATACAGAAATAACTGAAATAGTAGCAAAATTTCTTTGCCGTGCCATGGTCACATGTCCTGATAAGGGATACTGTGAATTAGGTTTTATTATGTTGTTAATCTGTTTATTTAATCTGTAACTCTTATTTTACTCTGCCAGTTTGGTGTAGTGGTTAAGTGTGCGGACTCTAATCTGGGAGAACCTAGTTTGATTCCCCACTCCTCCACTTGCACCTGCTGATGTGACCTTGGGTCAGTCACAAGCTCTGGCACAGCTGTTCCTGAAAGAGCAGTTTGTGTTAGAGTTTTCTCAGCCCCACCTACCTCACAGGGTGTCTGTTGTGGGGAGGGGAAGGGAGAGAAGTTTGTAAGTCGCTCTGAGACTCAAAAGTGAAGGGCGGGGTATAAATCCAATCTCTTCTTCTTCTGCACGGATTTTGTATTTAGATTACTGTATCTACATGTATATGCAATAAAGGCTTGTCTTGTTGTTGTAAGAGAGGCCCTGAGCAAGGCCATTGTCTACTTGTAAAATTATATAGATGAATGAGACAAAAAATTGGTGTTCCCCATAGGAAGTTAAGAGAATCTGTCCTGTTACTACGCTCCTTTCCTACTGCATTTAGAATAAAGATTAACTGTCTCCTAGGCCTTGAGGAGCTGCTGTTTGCCTCATTGGTCAGGTACCCATATGTTTCCCAGTGGGCAACTTTCAGTTCCCCTGGGCTGTTTTAGATTGGAAAACAGCACAGGCAACAAGACTTAACCCAATGTTTCCCAACCTGTGGGCCAGGACCCAGAAGTGGTTTGTGAAGCCTCTGAAAGTGGGTCACAGGCCATCCCCCCTAATGGCTACTCTTGTTCTTTGCATCAACCTTGGGCTGTCCCTAGTTGGGTTACCATATCAAGTAAATTTGCACTTGTGGGTCACCACACCAAAAAGGTTGGGAACCACTGGCTAAACCCATCCTCTGCACCATGGCCTCAATCATGATTGATATATGAAACTAAAGAAAAAAATGTTGGCTCTAAAATATAAACTATTCTTCAGAAACCTTACTATGTAATGTATACGGAACAAATACTTCTGATCAACCTGGGGCAGAAGTGTGCATTTAGCTGTCCTACTTCAGAAAAATGTAGTTGATGCTGGGGTATTAGAACAGAACAAGGGTAAGTTATAAACTGACATAAGATAGTCACATGCAGTGTCCTGCAACCTAGCAGAATGGGAAAGCTGAAGCTCCAGTAACCATTGTACAGTTCTTTCTGTGAAGATTTTTCAGTGCTGGATGAAGTAGCTGCTGCTAGTATTATCCATGCAATGCATAGGAATCCTCTGCCTTACTGAATATAGTTTCCCCAGCTCTCCCAAATGATTGGGATTCATACCACAGGTTGTTGTGATGACCATTGATTTAGCTGGCTTTAAGAGGGGATTAGACAAATTTGTAATGGCCAGGTCCATCAGTGCCTATTAGCCATTGTGACTAACTGCAATATCCATGTTCAGAGGCAGTATCCCTGTGAATGCCAGTAGGGGGAGACTTTGACCATGCCCTACTTGTAGGTCTTCAGGAAGCCTGTGTGTGTGTTCTGAACAACAGGGTTGTTTTTTAAAAAAATGTTTATGAAACCCCATATCACACTTTAGATCCCAGTGTGGTATTGGAAAACCAGCATGGTGCAGTGTTTAGAGTGTTGAACCAGGATACGGAGACTACTGTGCCATGGAAGGTTGCTGGGTGCCCTTAGGGCAGTCACTCTTTTTGAGATTAAAATACCTCACAAGGTTGCTGTGAGGATAAAATAAGAGTATGACAGCCTGATGTATGTCACTTTGGGTCCCCATTGTGAATATCAGTTTACTAGTATGCAACGATAATTTTACAAAAGCTGTACTGGTTAATTTCCAAGAATGTTGCCTCAATGCATTCTTTGTACTTCTCCCATTTTTGTTAGTCATGCTGATGGTAGAGATAGGTTGCCCGCCTCCTCTTCAGACATCTGCCTGCATAAAAGCTGGTTTTGAGAATTAATGAAGGAAGCTGAAAACCAGCTACTGGAGAGGAGAAAATGGTGTCAGGGTAGTTTGGCTAGTGGTCCTTTTCAGTCTGCAGTCAGCCACACAATAGAATACCTAAAGATGATCTATCCATCTCTGAAATCTGCCAGGTCAAAATGATCAAGGTCAGAACTACAGTTTAACTACAGCGTAAGCTGGGATAGGGCAATTAAATCATCATCATCATCATCATCCAGAAATGCTGGATGTCAACTACACATCCAACTGTCATCCTTTTCCTTTTAATTTTACTGTAGAAAGTAGTCTGAAGTGTCTCTTTGCAGCCCATGATACTTCTGAGTAATATCCACTTTCTTCAGATCGTAAGATTCTGATTTATGATCAGGAAAGGAGACTAGTTCTCTTTTTAATATTCTGTTAACTGCAGACATGGGGTGTCTCCATCATGCTTTGAAGCATCTCCCTCTACCTTTTTATTTATTTTATTTCATTAGGCTTCTATACCGCTCTCCCCGCAAAGTGGGCTCAGGGTGGTATACAACAGATTCATACAAATTCATACAATAAATTCATAGAAAATATATTAAAAACAGTCTAAAAATACTAAACCAAGAGCTAAATCCTAGTATCTATTCACATGGTGCCAATAAAATTTCAAGCCCCCAGTTTATATTAGCATGGAGAGGAGGGGATAAGAAGCAGCTAATGGGCCAAATAGATGTTAAAACTATTGTTTGGTTGTGAACATCCAGCCCAAGGAAAAGTTTTGAGGGAAATAAAAAATATGGTACTTTCAATGAATCTGATATGGTGGTGACATTAGGAGTCTATGTGGTGAAAATATGGTGTCTTTCCCTAGCTATAAATACCTAGCAGCCATTATTCATGGTTTCCTAACCTTGAGTCTGATCTACTGTGATACACTTTATGTGATTCTGTCCTTAGTTCAGAAACTTCTGCTGACTAGTTGTGTTCTCCTAGGTTTATCATATATATACTGTTGAAAGAGAAGGACTCGGCCTCAGTCTTCAGGAGCTCACAATAGATTTAAGTTAGACAGGTCAGGACACACATATCCTTTCCTTCTTGTTAGACGAGTTTCCTTCCTTCTGGCTTGATACCTCACTCTCACACACACAAAGAAGGAGCAAGTTTCTCTCTCCATCTTTGAACAATGGATGCTGTGGTGCTCTGTCCCGGCATCCATACCCATCCTGGATAGTTAGATTCTGTCTCTGTCTCTCATCTATAATGTCTAGAATGGAATTCCATATAATAAAGAACTCTTATTAGTTTTGAATCTGACTGGTTCTGTGTAACTTTGTAAGTCTACTAGCACACTCAGTACCTAAGCTCTGCTTTGTGGAAATGCCTAGTGCGCTCTGCTACCTTAATAGTGATTCCTGGCTCTACTAAAACCAGAGAATCCAACATGTACTAGTTCAGGGCTTGCAAAGATGTGGTCTTGATTATAGAATTCCTTTCCCCTGGAGATTTGGCAAATGTAAATGGTTTTTGGTTTCCAAAGATAAGGAGGGATAAGACAGAGAAGGGGGATTTGTTCACTGGAATTCAATGTGTATGTGTGTTATATTTAACACAGAGCAACCTGTCTTGACTGTCGGATGAGCTATGAATAGCATTAAAAATTAATAACTTCTCCTTTTTGTGCTAGTGGACTTACAATGCAAGCCAGAGAACACTTTAGGAAGCAAGCTCTAATGAATAGAACAAAGTAGGATTCTGAGTAGACCTGCTTACGAAGGCACTTTTCAAATGGAAAAAACATTTGGGGTCTATAATCAATTCTAAATTTTAAAAGTATAGCAATTTACTAAAATATTTTGTGGCTTCAAAAGAAAATCCCTCAGATGAATGCTGCATTGCTATAGGTATGCATGTACAAATTAATACAACGTTATCTTTTGCTTCTGGCATAAAGGGAGAAACTTATTAGTGCAAGAAAACAGCATATCCTGAGAATATAAACCTTCGCCACTTGACTTCTTAAAATAAGCAACAGAATGTTATAAAGCACAAACGTCACTTACAGTTTGGAAACAATATTTATATTTAAGGTTGAAAAGCCAGGATGTAGGAAAATCTTGCTAATTTGCAAGGTGACCTTTAAGTGCACCAAAGCCAAATAATTTGTCAGTTATGACACAGGGCACATTCCTGCAAAATTTGTGTGAGTACTCCTTTAGTGGCTCTTGAAAGACAAACAAAGAAACCTGAAATGAAATCTTTATCCTCTCCAAAATAAGGTTTAATAATGGAAGGGGGGGTCAACATGGTCTTTCAAAGTCTCCTATTAAAATAAGGGCTCTGCCACAGTTAATGAGAGAGCTTACAACAGAAAACAGTGGTTTTTAAGAATGTTTAGATCAAAAGTAATTTCTAATCTGTGCAATAGAAGTTTTTTCTCTGTACCTTAGATTCAGCAGCTAAGCTTTTAATGTCTGCAGTATTTATTTCAATCATGTGTTTTTGATTTTGCTGTTTTCTGCCTGCAAATACTTAACAGAGTTAGTTGGTAGTGACCAGCAGCATGTTTTTTTCTTAAATAAAAAAGATGGAGTTGGAATAAAGTGGGGGACATCTTGGGTTAAATTATTTTCAAGCATCTGTTCTTTAAGCTACGTTTTATGAACACTCTGTAGTAATGACTGAAGGTAAAAAAGGAGAAAAGCATCCAATGTTAGGAAATTGCAATCCAATACCATGTAATTTAAACCTGCCGTTTCCCCTCTTGTACTAAATGACATACAGATGGATAGCTCTGGTCACTTTACCTTGATATATGTATATTTCTACCAAACTTTTTAGTTACAACTGTTTATTTCTAATCAAGGATGATTCCATCAGTATTTTTTAAACAAACTTTACTTCTGAAAAATGCTAATTTTTCAAACGTGCTTTGGGCAGACAAACATGTTATAGTAATCTGCAGGCAATCCTTACCAGGGTTATATCCTTTTAAGCTCATTGACTTCAATGTATTTAGAGGGAGGTAACCGTGCTTAGGAAGGTGCTGTTGGGGATCTGACTCTCCTGTCTGCATTTCCAATCCCCTTCCCCGCCCCAAATTTGTAACATGTGTTTTACATAGTGCAAAATTAATAAAATTTATACATTTTTGCTTTGCTTCCTGATTCTTTATACTTGCCTATTTGTATCAGTAAGAATTTTAAAATATCTTTGTCAGATTTCTTTTTTTTAAAATGTGACCAGTACTTGCAGTGTGAGGTATGATGACTGTTGGAAAAAGAGAAATGTTTGGAGTAAGATTTTAAAATAGGATCTAGTTGGCACCAAGAGCCCGGGCATAATGTAGATGATTAGTAAATGATGTCTCAGTCACATTTGAGCCTGAGAGCAACAGCCTGCAAACGTGGTTATAGTGGTCACCATAAGGCAAAACAAGAAAAGAAAAAAGGTGGATATGTGGTCCAGTATTTGAGAAGTGGACTAGGCAGCTAAAGAACTATTCTTTTTTAACAGGCAAAACTTATACCTCCTGAGCTCAAGGGTAGTTTACAATGAGCTAAGAAGAGTTACTGGAAAATCTGTGCAAGCCTAAAACAACAGATCAAGAGGATTATGTTTGTGGAATGTTTGGATTCTGCCGGCCACCACTCGGATGCAATCTCTTGTATTATTTATTTATTTATTTGTTACAGTTATACCCCACCCTCCCCGTGAACAGGCTCAGGGCGGCTTACAAATCGGTACAGTGTACCTAGTCCACATAACATTTAAAATATTTAAACAGATTTAACAGATAAGAGATTTAAACAGATTTAACAAATAGATTTAAAACAATCATACATTCAAAATGCGCACAAAACTAATCACTCCATTAAAGAGTATTTACAAGTGCTACTGCTCTAGAATGGTGCTGTAGGGGAGCCATCATTCTATAAAATAAAACACAGTTTAAGATGCAAAGCCTTGTTCAGTCATTATGATTTGGCACTCCAGTTGTGGATAATAAGACATTGCACGATTCTCCCAACATAGGCAGTAAATAGAGCAATGAGCATATTTTCCAGCTTCAGAATGCTCAAATGTGTACCTTCAAAACTCTGTGAATCTGATTGCTCCTTGGGTGGTTGTATCACCAGAATCATAATGACTGACAAATGCTATGGGGAGTAGGTGGAGCCTGAGACATACCACTGCACATGTTTCAGGGAGAGGCAATATTTTATTTATTAGCCCTTCATGGAGTATTTTATTATTTGACTTTAATGTAACTCAAGGTGATGTACATTGGATTTATAAAAGAGTCTGCCATCCAGGTGCTGACCAGATGAAGACTTGCCTAAGCAGGTTGGGGGTGTATCATGTGCCTTCTTACCTTGGTTATCAAACTCATGCACCAGTTGCTCAGCTATATTCTATATAGTAGCTGCAATAGAAATGGGTGCACTACCTCCCACATTATGAAATTATCTGCCTGAGGGTATTAGGAAGGTCCCCATACTTCAATTGTTTTTCAAAATGTGCAAAACAGAATTGTTCAGGAGGGCATTCTTGTAGAAGAGTAAAGATGTGAGCTGTAGTGTAAAGCATCAGCTCAGGAGGTGACATCTATCACTGGTAGGCTCAAATGTTATCATGTTTTGTTATCTACTTGCTGATTGATTGAATAGCTTTGTTTTATTTGCTGCTAGGTTCAACTGTTGTTATAATGCAAATATTATCCTATTTTATAATTGGCTTATTGATTGACTGAACAGTTCTATTGTACTTGTAATGCACCTTGAGTCCCAGTAAGAAAGGTGGACTATAAATGAAAATAAACTAAAATATCTAGGATAAATTTCTTGTTCCCCAAGTACAAATTTTCAGTACCGATAAAATGCTGATGGCCCTGATCCAGCTGTAGTTGCAGATGAACAAGCTATTAATTACTTGTGCAAGAATGCCAGTGGCCACATTGAAAATGGATTACATTATCACTCAGATGTGCCCTGGAATGCGTGTACAGTTTATGCCTTGTTATATGTTGTTGTAAATATCTTTGCATAACAATTTTGTACACATGAAATCAAAAAGTTGGACCAATAATGATCATTTGAAAGTGGATATTTATACTCACTTGTTATAACAGAATTCACAAAGTCTGTCAAATAACATGTTTATTAGGACTGTCATCTTAAATTACTTTGTTTCTCAGGGTGGTTTTTGACACACTTCTAAATGTAGGAAATTCCCATTTTAAATTAACTTCTTTTTGTGTAAATTCTGAGTCTCAGAACTATACTATCTGAGGAAGGACCAAGTGCAAAGGACTGTTTGGTTTTATATGAGTTTATGAAGTTTTCTGTTCAGTGTTTGTTTTTCAAAGTTTATTCTCTTATTCTGGTTAAACATCATATGCCCATTACCTTATGTCTGCAATATAGATGTCTTGCTACTGTTAAATCCTAAACATATTTATAGAGAAGATATGATCAAATATGTTTAGGATCACAACTGCAGCTTATGGCGATCATGTGAATTCTGAAAACAGTTTTAATTTTTCCTGCATAGAGAAGGCTTTGGCTGTATCACATTATCCCTATGCCAGCAGAGTCACAGGCTTTGTGAAGAGCAGACTTGTTGGATCTGAAGATGCAATCAGCTGAGCCACTCTAATGCATAAAAAACAGATCTTGTCTTTGGAAAAGAGAATGCAGAAGCTGTGCTTAGGCTGCCCGCCAAAGTGATGATTCAGGTTTTGAGCTTTTTAAAAGTTCCTTCTTCCGTATCCTCTCATTTTGCAGGGTCATGTAGGGATAAAAAGACCTGTAAGGTGGTCTTCTCCCAACAGGATTTGAAGAAGCGGCTGACACCATTGCAGTACCATGTTACTCAGGAAAAAGGGACTGAAAGGTAAGGCAAGATGAGAGAAATATGGTCAGTATCCAGTAGATAAGTTTTCCCCAGTGCTGCTGTTTCATCTATGTTCCAGAAACACTTTTAAGGAGTTCTGCACTTGTTTACTAACTCACACAAATTAACACCATTGAACAGACAGCAATTTGCTGTACGGAAGGTCATGGATTTTATAAATGAACACTCTTCTGTTAAAACCTCCCAGTTCATGTTTAGGGTCTGTTTTCAGTTTGGCCACAAAATGTGTGGAAGTAATGGCAGTCAGGAAATTCTGAGAGGGTTTTTTTGTTTGTTTCTTTGTTTTATTTTTTGGAAGACACCACAGTAATCAAGCACATAAGGGAAATAAGCTGAAATTTTAAACATCATTTTATGTATAGACATTTTGTTTGCGTGAAGAAGGTGGCTTAATTTAGCTCCTCTTGATTCAGTTTCTTTTCTTTTTTAAAAGCACATGTGGAGAAAGTATAATTTGGCTGATTTGTTTCTGGAATGTCAAATATTTTCAATAACTGCCCTTACATGGCTTTAGCCCTTGAATGTAAGCTCTAAATCTTGAAAGAGGGTGCAAAGGACAGCTCACCAAGGCTGTTCTAGTGAATATAACTTTTCACAACTGTACCTTTGTCAAAGTCTATATGTCCTTTGGTGTTTTTCTCAGGCCATGAAGGTTGGTATCAGATCTGGGCTTCCACTTCTGAACCAATAGTATTAATAATGGAACTGCTTGGTTCCCTTCCAGACTCCAAAAGGCACTTACCACATGTGGGGCCCAAGTTAAGCAGCAACACTGTTCCTAAGACTTGCCTTTTCACTGGATTTTGTCAATGGGGATGACTTGCACTAAGTTTATATCCTGACAAGGAGCTGGTGGTGAACTGCTCCTCCCAACTCAGAAGGCCTTCCAGCCAAACAGTTATTTAATTGTTGTGTACAAGACAGCAAAAATGATTTAATGCACACAAACAACCATAGATTAGGTCATTTAAAAAAAAATCCTGTTTATAAAAAAAATTGGACCCCATAAAAAGGGTGAAAGGATAATAAAAACAAGCTGCAGAACACACGGACTTTTTGTTAGAGTAGCACAGCTGATTTGTATTAGATATATGACCTCCTAGCCTTTAAGATTGTTAACTGAGAAAAATATTCCCTTAAAGCAATAATATTCCTCTTCAAATACAAATGCAGAGCTCACACAGCTTGAAATCAGAGGCCAGTTATTTCAATTTCAGTTGGATTCTTTCAGTATTCAAATATATTTTGGTGCCCTGTCTGAGACCAGCTAATGAATCTTGCACTTGTACTTTATCTAGGTTACATGTAAGAAACCAAGATTAACAAATAGGATCTGAAAAAGTAAAGTCAGAAAGATGTTTAGGGTATGAATGCATTCTAAAGTAAAACCTTAGCAGCTGCTAACTGAAGGGTTGAACTGAGGAAAATCTATTGGGTCTATAAGAGATTTTGTATTTTGACACTTTGTATTCTCACAGTAGTTTCATGTCTTATGTTCAAAATGTTTATGTGGATTGTTTGGATTTCAATATGAATGTTTTGGCTTTATTTTATAAAGGGCAACGATGCCTAAATTATGAGATGTAGAAAAATGCTGAGCCCTAGTCAAACCAATTTAGTGTTAGCAGAATCATGACTCAGTAGTGCTCACAGCTTTATTATTTCCCCCCAGTGCCTTTGAGGGAGAATACACATATCACAAAGCTCATGGAGTATACAAATGTGTGGTTTGCGGAACTCCTTTGTTCAAGTGAGTAGATCAAATATACTGCAAAACAATGGTTTCTCTTCTTGGTTTTTGAACATTGCTTATGAGCTAGACAGGCATATGAAGATTAAAGAAGCTTTTAAAAATTATACATATCTGTAAACAAAAATACAGTTCAATAAAAACATATAGAATACCATAAACAGAGAGTTTAACTAGCAAACAACTATGTTACAAGAGGTAAATTTAGGTCTCCTTACTGAGTCTTTTCTATCTAGGCATTCATGTCACAGAGACAAAGGGGAAGAAGAGAGAAATTAGTGTCTGCCTGTTGTCACCCACTATCTTTTTTAACCCTCCAGAAGGGACAAAAATACCAAATTTACTGGTGATGTCTAATTTGGCTCTTAGGAAGAGGAGGTTGCATTTAATTCTGAAATCTCTGTTACATACATACATATTCTGAGACCTTTTCAAATTAAAGTCTTTCCTCCTGGGCTGTTGCACAGAGACTATAGTTGGGGGTTCTGTTTTGTTTGGCTTTCTTCATCATTTGCTCTTCCTTCTTTCTGTGTATTGCACTATCTCTGCTGAGATGTACGTACAAAGCTGTCTCATATCAAATCAGTCCATTACTCTGTCTGGCTCTGAACTGTCTACTAGTGGCAGGGGCTGTCCAGGCTACTAGGCAGAGAAAGGTCTTTCCCTGCACATACTGCCAGAGAACTTTTAACTAGACATGTTAAGTATTGAACTGGGTGCATACGAAGTATACGTACTCATATTGAGGGCCTAATTTTTTCCAGTTGGGACCCCAGGTCAGGTCAACAGATGTAGTCTAATTCCAAGGTCCCTAGGTGCATGGGGTGCATGATCTAGATTGGGACCACTGCACTCAGAGATAGAAGGCTTTAAGTCTCCCTCCTGCACCATTTTCTTGACTTGAGATAGCTGCAGGGAACTGCTACTCATCTTGCTCAGGAAACTTACACTGATGGGCCAAATAGTGGCTGCCTAGGACTATTTCTGGTCAGGAAAATGAATTGGGGGAGTTAAACCCCCTCTCCCTGTGTGCTCCAGCTCTGATTTGAATTGGACCCTCACATGTCTGGGAAATGCAGAATATACCCAGGGAAAACATACCCTGTAGTTAGATCCTGACTCAGAGCCATTGTTCTCTCTTTCTTTCTTCTTCAGCCATCAATCAATAGCTTCAAATTCTTTGCTTCCTGCAGGTCCAGCTGAACTCCCTTTTACAATCCTTTAGGATGAGAAATGGCTAAGAGGACTGAAAGTTAATTGAAATGTTTTGTTTGTGCTGATGTGTCTGTTTCAAAAACTCAAATACTAGCCACGTAAATTCAGATCATGCCTGTAGCATGGGGTGGAGGAAGCTTAATTTTTCCATCCTTACTTGCTTTCATCAGTTATAAAACAACCCCTCATCCATCTATTTTCCTCCCTCAAGGACAAATAGCCTGGGGGAAGGAGGAATTTGTATGCTGAAACTATGCAGAGTGGGAATGGTTAACACCCCCCCCCCCAACTGCAGACCTGGGCTAAACTGGGGCCCTATATAGCTGCTCGTTGACTTTTTTAAAAAATGCTCCGAAGATCCACCAGTGGATCTCCCTGCATCTCTTTCTTTTTAGGCCCACAGATATTTGGAATACATGTGGTCTTCCATCATGATGATCTATACCGCATGTTCTTCTGTGGATATGGCATTTAAGGTGTTTACTGGAATTGTAGACATTTAACACCTGTCTTAAACTGAATTTCACACCTTGTAAACAGGAGCTCATATAGCAGTTGGTGTAATAGTATCTCTCTAAATTTCAAGAGCATTTTCCTTTGCCTCAAATGCTGTGTAGCTATAGCTACAGCTTGTGTCCCTAAATACATTTTTGTCAATATTGAGTGAGTAGTAATGCATTTATTTATTTAAACTCTAGACTGGATCCCACCCATCTGTTCTGCTAATGCTGGTGCTTTCCTCTGGTGCAAGGCACTTCCTCTTGTGAAAGAAGCTCTTCTGCTAACCTTACACTAGAGAACCAGGCCAACGTGAGCAGAGTGGATCTGTGACTGTATTATTCTTCCAGCATTGTTGAGGAAGGAGAGATTTTTGATGGCTCTTTGTGAGTGTCCAGGCATACAGAACTGGAAGATATAAATTAAAGAGTAAGGCATAAAAAGAGTATCACATGTATGTTCAATGTTGTTAAACTTAGATGAATCTGTTAATTGATTAGTGAAAAAGTAGGGAAATGATATGGAACAGGAGAAACCACAGCTAAATGGGACTGGATTTGGGAAAATGTCTGATCAAGATTGATACTGAGGGACCTGAAGGAAAGCTTTATACAAATATAGTTCTGGTGATGCTTCACACCTTACGGTTTACCAGTGATTTATTCCAATTCACCTGGTATATGTTGGATCAAGTAACAAATCTCCTTCACATCTTTTGGAGCTGTCCACTGATTAGGAAATTTTGGTCTATGATTATTGAGGAGATTCATAATATGACAGGATATTTATTATCATTCAGTCCTAAAGAAATACTAACATAAGAACATAAGAACATAAGAACATAAGAGAAGCCAATGTTGAATCAGGCCAATGGCCCATCTAGTCCAACACTCTGTCACACAGCAGCCAAAATATATCAGGTGCCATCAGGAGGTCCAGCAGTGGGGCCAGGACACTAGAAGCCCTCCCACTGCTGCCCCCTCCAGCACCAAGAATAGACTGAGAGTTCCCATCTATACCCTGTGGCTAATAGCCACTGATGGACTTCTGCTCCATATGTTTATCTAATTCCCTCTTGAAACTGTCCATGCTTGCAGCTGCCACCACCTCCTGTGGCAGTGAATTCCATATGTTAATCACTCTTTGGGTGAAGAAGTATTTCCTTTTATCTGTTCTAACCCGACTGCTCAGCAATTTCATAGAGTGCCCACGAGTTCTTGTATTGTGAGAAAGGGAGAAAAGTACTTCTTTCTCAACCTGCTCAATCCCATTCATAATCTTATAAACCTCGATCATGTCACCTCTCAGCCGTCGTTTCTCCAAGCTAAAGAGCCCCAAGCATTTTAACCTTTCTTCATAGGGAAGGTGTTCCAACCCTTTTATCATTCTAGTTGCCCTTCTCTGCACTTTTTCCAATGCTATAATATCCTTTTTGAGATGTGGTGACCATAACTGTACACAGTACTCCAAATGAGGTCGCACCAATGATTTATACAGGGGCATGATGATACTGGCTGATTTGTTATCAATTCCCTTCCTAATAATCCCCAGCATAGCGTTGGCCTTCTTTATTGCAGCTACACATTGTGTAGACATTTTCAGCGAGCTATCCACTACCACTCCAAGATCTCTCTCTTGGTCCGTCTCTGCCAGATCAGACCCCATCAACGTGTATTTATATTTAGGATTTTTGGCTCCAATGTGCATCACTTTGCACTTGGCCACATTGAACCCCATTTGCCACGTTGACGCCCACTCACCCATCCTCAACAGATCCCTTTGGAGTGCCTCACAATCCTCCCTAGTTTTTACCACCCTGAACAACTTCATGTCATCTGCAAATTTAGCCACTTTACTGCTTACTCCCAATTCCAAATCGTTAATAAACAAGTTAAAAAGCATCGGACTGAGTACTGATCCCTGTGGTACCCCACTGCTTACCACCCTCCACTGAGAAAGTTTCCCATTTATACTCACTCTCTGTTTCCTATTTATAAGCCAGTTTTTGATCCACAAGAGGACTTGTCCTTTTATCCCATGACTATTGAGCTTACTTAGGAGCCTTTGATGAGGAACTGTATCAAAAGCTTTCCGGAAGTCAAGATAAATAATATCTATTGGGTCCCCCTTGTCCACATGTTTGTTCACTCCCTCAAAAAACACTAACAGGTTAGTGAGACAAGATCTTCCCTTACAGAACCCATGCTGAGTCTGCCTCAATAGTTTTTGTTCATCAATGTGCCTACTAATTCTTTCCTTAATAACAGTTTCCACCAACTTACCCGGTATCGATGTCAGACTGACTGGCCTGTAATTTCCTGGATCTCCCCTGGAGCCCTTTTTAAAGATGGGAGTGACATTAGCTACCTTCCAGTCCTCAGGAATGGAGGCAGATTTTAAAGAAAGATTACATATTTTTGTCAGGAGATCCACAAGTTCACATTTGAGTTCTTTCAGAACTCTCCGATGAATGCCATCCGGGCCTGGTGATTTATTAGTTTTTAAATTGTCCATCAGTCGGAGGACTTCCTCTCTTGTTACCGCAATCTGATTCAGGTCTTTCAAACCCCCTCCCGAAATCGGTGCTTCTGGAGTGGGCAAACACTTCTCCTCTTCCACAGTGAAGACAGAGGCAAAAAATGCATTCAGCTTCTCAGCCATTTCCCTATCATCCTTCACTACTCTTTTTACCCCTTGGTCATCCAAGTGCCCCACTGCCTCCCTGGCTGGCTTCCTACTTCTAATGTATTTGAAGAAAGTTTTATTGTTGGTCTTTATGTTTTTTGCGATATGCTCCTCATATTCCCTTTTTGCTTGCCTGATCACAGACTTGCATTTTATTTGCCATAGTCTGTGTTCCCTTTTATCAACCTCACTAAGACTAGCTTTCCACCGCTTAAAGGAATCCTTCTTACCTTTTACAGCTTCCATTACTTTATTTGTTAACCATGCAGGCTTTTTTCTATACCTATTTGTACCTTTCCTAACCTGTGGTATATATTTTTTCTGAGCTTCTAGGATTATCTTTTTAAATAGTCTCCAAGCTTCCCCAATAGTTTTGACCTTCTCCACTCTTCCTTTCAATTTCTTCCTCACATGTCCCCTCATACCAGAGAAGTTACCCCTTTTAAAGTTAAAAGTGGTTGCGTCAGTCTTTTTGGGCAACTCCCTATCTGTACAAATGTTAAACTCAATGACATTATGGTCACTGTTCCCAAGTGGTGCAATCACTTTTACATCTCTCACCAGGTCTTGGGTGTTACTTAGGACCAAATCCAAGATCGCCTTTCCCCTGGTAGGATCTGTGACCATCTGTTCCACAGCACAGTCATTGAGAGTGTCTAAGAATGCAATCTCTTTTTCCCGACTAGAACTCATATTGACCCAATCAATGTGTGGGTAGTTAAAGTCGCCTATTACAACACAGTTATTTCGTCTAGCCGCTATCTTTAATTCATTCATCATTTTATAATCCTCCTCTATCTTTTGATCTGGTGGGCGATAACAAACTCCCACTGTTAAGCCTCCTTTTGGACCCACTATTTCAACCCATAGCATTTCCAGAAGCGAATCCAATTCTCTTACCCTCTCAATCTTACTGGACGGTACGCCCTCTCTGACATACAGAGCCACCCCACCTCCAACCCTTTCCCCCCTATCCCTCCGATATAATTTATAACCAGGAATCATTGTATCCCACTGATTTTCCTCATCCCACCAAGTTTCTGAAATACCCACAATGTCTATTTCCCCCCCAACACCAAGCATTCCAACTCCCCGGTTTTACCTCGGAGACTTCTAGCATTTGTGTATAAACACTTATAGTTTCCCATGTTTGTTAAGCCCACAGCCTTCCTCTTGCTGCCTTGAGACCTTGCCAGGCAGTTCCTATCATTAGCCACAGTCTCAGTGGACAATTGTAATCCATTTCCTTGTACAAAAGTAATAGCTACCCCTTCATCTCTTTGAGATGAGCCATCCCGAACCAGAGACTTTTCATCTCCTGTCGGCTTTCCCCCATTATTCAGTTTAAAAACTGCTCTGCCACCTTTTTGATTTTGAGCGCCAGCAGCCTGGTTCCTTCTCGGGACAAGTGGAGACCGTCCCTTTTGTACAGCTCCCTCTTGTCCCAAAAAGCATCTCAGTGCCTAACAAACTTGAAACCTTCCCCCTACACCACCGTCTCATCCACGCATTGAGACTCCTGATCTGTGCCTGTCTCTCCGGCCCTGCGCGTGGAACAGGTAGCACTTCTGAGAAGGCTACCTTGGAGGTCCTGGCCTTGAGTTTCCTGCCCAGCAGCCTAAATTTCTCCTCCAGGACCTCACGACTGCATTTCCCCACATCGTTGGTGCCGACGTGCACCACGACCACTGGCTCCTCCCCAGCACTATCTACCAGCCTATCTAAAACACGCGTAATGTCTGCTACCTTCGCACCAGGCAGGCAAGTCACCATACAGTCAGTACGCGGGTTCGCCACCCAGCTGTCTACCTGCCTAAGGATCGAATCACCAACTACCAAGAGCCCCCTCCCACCCTTCCCAAGGACGGTTCCTTGGTACGAAAGGATACCCGTTCACCAGCTGAAGAAGTGGTCCCTTCTGAGGGCACATTCCCCTTATCCTCAGCATGGTGCCCCTTTTCCCCTTGACCCTTATGCTCCCTGGCAGCAGCCGGGCTGCCAGATCCAGAGTGGGACATATCTAACAAGTCCCCGAGGGTCTTCCCCGTGCACCTAACTGACTGTCCCTGCTTCTCCAGGTCAGCCACCTTGGCCTCAAGGGAGCAAACTCGCTCCCTGAGAACCAGGAGCTCCTTGCACCGAGCACACACCCAAGACTTCTGACCAGTGGGCAGATAGTCATACATGTGACACTCCATGCAAAACACTGGATAGCCCCCAACCCCCTGCTGGCATTCTGGCTTCATAATTGTTTTTAAACAAATACTTTTCTATAACCCCCCTTTTAAACCCCTTTGTATTTATATGGCTCCTGTTGTAGGAGTCTACTTACCTTACCAAGGAGCCAAGGTCCTGGCTTTCTGGCTCTTCCTGGGCTTCTTACAGAGCCCCTCAGCCAAGAGCCACAGGCAAAGAGCCTTGCCCTTCGGCTCGTGCCAGAGGCTCGTGCCTCTTGCAAACTTCCTGCCTTAAATGGAATTGTCTCCCAGGAGAGGGTGTGGCCAGCAGCTACTCCAAATCACCCAAGGCACTTAATGACGGTCAAACAAAGCCCCTTTCACATCCCAACTCCAGCAGCCAGGAGTCTGCTATTCAATTTCACCCAAGCACTTAATTACAGGCAAACAATGACCCTTTCACACCCTAACTCCA
This sequence comes from Gekko gecko, assembly GCA_029375565.1. Classification (NCBI taxonomy): domain Eukaryota; kingdom Metazoa; phylum Chordata; class Lepidosauria; order Squamata; family Gekkonidae; genus Gekko; species Gekko gecko. The sequence goes on along the minus strand of JAPDNY010000005.1, from coordinate 93,282,463 downwards.
GCAGTCAGGAGTCTGTTACAACTCACCCACACACTCCCAAATACAGTCCCTGACACAGTACCTTCTCAGCTAAAGCCCCTCAGCTGAAAGTAAATAAATAAAAATATCACTCACCCCTCTGGCAGCTCAAACACCTTGCTCCTTCTCAGAGCTCAGCTGGGTCAGCTAATACGTTACATGAAATGGATAGCCACAAAGTTATGTTTGGAAATTATTTTTATTTTATCTACAACAGTGCAATGTTGCATAGTGACAAGACAGAAAAAAAAATCCACCAAAAATGAAAGTGAGGTATCTCAGATTATGGCGATTCTCTTAATGATAACATTAACATGTTATGAGAGGTCTAATGGCTCAGTTTTCTCTGATAGATTTATAGAAGAACGGTCCATGTTTATTATGTATTGGAATGACAAAGTCCAGGTTGTACTTTTGTGTATTTGGGTCAAATATAATGGACTGAGAGTATGGTATGGGTATGTGGAATAGAATGGCTGGCTGTTCTGGGAAATGTATGAATAATAAATCATTAGATAGAAGTACTGGTATTTTCTTTTTGATAGGACTAAGTGTTTATGTTTGTTATTGTTTTTTGTAAGTAGGTTTGTAGAAAAATTAAATTTAAATTATTTTAAAAGAGAACATAAGAACATAAGAGAAGCCAATGTTGAATCAGGCCAATGGCCCATCTAGTCCAACACTCTGTCACACAGCGGCCAAAATATACCAGGTGCCATCAGGAGGTCCAGCAGTGGGGCCAGGAATCTAGAAGCCCTCCCACTGCTGCCCCCTCCAGCACCAAGGATAGAGTGCATCACCTGCCCCAGACTTAGAATTCCCATCTATACCCTGTGGCTAATAGCCACTGATGGACTTCTGCTCCATGTTTATCTAATTCCCTCTTGAAACTGTCCATGCTTGTAGCTGCCACCACATCCTGTGGTAGTGAATTCCATACGTTAATCACTCTTTGGGTGAAGAAGTATTTCCTTTTATCTGTTCTAACCCAACTGCTCAGCAATTTCATGGAGTGTCCACGAGTTCTTGTATTGTGAGAAAGGGAGAAAAGTACTTCTTTCTCAACCTGCTCAATCCCATTCATAATCTTATAAACCTTGATCATGTCACCCCTCAGTCGTCGTTTCTCCAAGCTGAAGAGCCCCAAGCATTTTAACCTTTCTTCATAGGGAAGGTGTTCCAACCGTTTTATCATTTTAGTTGCCCTTCTCTGCACTTTTTCCAATGCTATAATATCCTTTTTGAGATGTGGTGACCAGAACTGTACACCGTATTCCAAATGAGGCCGCACCAATGATTTATACAGGGGCATGATGATACTGGCTGATTTGTTTTCAATTCCCTTCCTAATAATCCCCAGCATAGCGTTGGCCTTCTTTATTGCAGTTACACACTGTCTAGACATTTCATTGAGTTATCCACTACGACTCCAAGATCTCTCGCTTGGTCCGTCTCTGCCAGTTCAGACCCCATCAACGTGTATTTATATTTAGGATTTTTGGCTCCAATGTGCATCACTTTGCACTTGGCCACATTGAATCCCATTTGCCACGTTGATGCCCACTCACCCATCCTCAACAGATCCCTTTGGAGTGCCTCACAATCGTCCCTGGTTTTCACCACCCTGAACAACTTCGTGTTATCTGCAAATTTAGCCACTTCACTGCTTACTCCCAATTCCAAATCATTAATAAACAAGTTAAAAAGCATCGGACCGAGTGCTGATCCCTGTGGTACCCCACTGCTTACCACCCTCCACTGAGAAAGTTTCCCATTTATACTCACTCTCTGTTTCCTATTTATAAGCCAGTTTTTGATCCACAAGAGGACTTGTCCTTTTATCCCATGACTATTGAGTTTACTTAGGAGCCTTTGATGAGGAACTGTATCAAAAGCTTTCCGGAAGTCAAGGTAAATAATATGTATTGGATCCCCCTTGTCCACATGTTTGTTCACCTTATCCTCCTGCTGTCCCTCCACTGGGCATTTCTGTAGCAGGAATCGCAAGAAAGTTCTGCAGCTCCTCGCTGAGGTACTGTATAGGAAAGAGTTTCTGTTTGTGGTGAAATAATTATTTTTAAATTTTCCAGACTCTGGCCAATGCCTTGTATAAGTTGCGGTGAGTGTTCCTGTGGAGCTAGAAAAGTGATTCAGACATCTTAGAAATAAATAAAATTTGAGAGCTTTGTACAGGTAGCTAGCTCCCTTACAAAGGGATCCAGGCAAGCAGTTTCTTCATTCCCCCCAAAGGGAATTCATGCTTCCTTCAGATGTCTTGGAGGAGGCTCTGTAAAGACTTCAGTTTGTCTTTCCAGAAACTTTTCGGTGTAACCCCGCTGATGGATTCATAAAGCTGCTTGGCTCTTTAATATCTCTTGTGAAAGAGGCCATATTGCTTTCTCTAGTTTACACGACCTACAATGCATTGCCCCAGTTTATTTTACACATCCCATTCTCACATGTTTAACTCTGTTACACAGTATCACTAGGATTTACAACATTTATATGCCACCTTCCTTGACTGACTTCTGATTGATTTTTTTAAAACTTTAAATCTAAGGTAATTTAACTCTGTCCAGTGGGATTTGACTTTTTTTCTCCACTGAACAACAGATTGTCATGCTATATCACAAATAGTTGTGTGAAATTGGATATACCTGAGCCAAATGTAAATTTCAAATTAACTGGTTTGGGTCAATTTGGGGATATCCACAATAATCTAAAACACTCCTGAGACTCCACTGCCATTGAAACGAATGGACCATTATTTACTATGGGCTTGAGAGAGGCCAGATTTACGCATAGGAAATAATAGCTTCATTATGTCTAACAGCAGGTAGAACTAGACTCTCTAGTGCCCATAGGAAATTATGGCCCTATTAGTTCCAATTGCAGTAGACTTGGCCTCTGGTTTACCCAACTATCAGCTAGTACTTTTAAAATGTAAGGGGATGGTAAACACCAACAGCTCTTGGATGGGGCCACCTTCCTCTGCCCTCCCTCCCTGTTCCTGCTGCCTTGGTGGGATATTGGGAAAATGGTCCTCAGTTTTTGGGACCCAAATAAAGTACCTGGAAAAAATCCCAGAACAGTTAACAAGATTCCAGAAACTCAGAGAAAATGAAGAGCATGCCCTCCCTGAAATTTGGATCTGCAATTAATATGAACATTTTTGAAGTGTGAAATTTTTGAAGTGTTTTTAATCCGTTAGTCACCTTGATGGCCTTGATGAGGGCAGAAAGGGAGGGTATAAACTTTGTGAACAAATCAATTGCTTTAAATGAAAACACTGTATTAAACTTGTTGTTGACATGGATTTTAAGAAGGATCATTCAAGCTACATCAAAGTCCAAATGTAATTTGCACAAGTAAGATGTGTAATATACATTCCGTCAAGCTGGTATTCATGTGAAGCAGCAGCTCAGCCATGCTTTTGGAAGACATGGTATTTCTGGAGCACTATTTCACAAATTAAAATGTTCAGCATTTTAGATCTAAAGAACAAAATGAACAATATCAGCGCACTGTAAACAGTAAAACTGAAAACAGACATTCAAGTCAACATTTGGCAAGTTTTCCCAACTCCAAGTTAGCATCATCATTACAACCTCTGAAATATTAAATGCAACATCGTAAGTTGAAACTTAGGTAACAGAGTTTCGGGCTTCCTCACCACCCCCACCCATGAAGCCCATATGGTTCTGTTAGTTCCTGCTGGGTGTCAGATGGGCATCCATAGATTTTTTCTCTCTCTGCATCACTGCTATGTGTAAATATATAATCGTGACCTGTGAACTAGTTAGTTTTGCCAGAAAGAGAAGAATGGAACTTCAGCACTAAGATTAACAAACTTCAACTTTTAATAGGTCTGATTTATGCTGTTTCATTACTGTGTGACATGTAAGGTCAAGTAACACATGAATTTTGTTCTGCTGATGAAAGACCAGAGGTATTTGAGGTACATAGTTAAGATAGAACTCCATCTTTATCAGCAAGACAGTTTAAAAAATCATTGAAACCAAACATTACTCTTCTTTTAACCTTCTCAGTCATTTACAAAGCTACCATAGGCTTAATAGGATAATACACCCCAGCTCCCACTTTTTATAGTGGAATGTGGCATAGTCTTTAAAATGTTGCTAGTTGAACCCAATATTTCATTTGCCACATTACACTGGAAATCTTGCTAAGAAAAGTTCCTCACATGTGGCAACCTAAAGAAAGATGAGGTCATCCCTTTTATTCTTGTAGGTGGCCACTACTTACTGTAAGTGTTATGAGTTTCACTCTTAAAATCCTTTGTGTTTTGTTTCCTATCCACGAGGTTTGGAGAAAAATCTAAAACAAAACAGAAAAGCTAAGAGGGACATAAAAGTTAAATAAAAAAGATCTCACAATGTAAATTCATGAGATCTCAGCCACCATTATGGTCAAGGTGCTTTTTAAGGACATGGTATGTTTGAGTGGCTATGCAGCTTCAGGCAGTTTTGAATGAGATAAGGTTATCTAGACCTATTTCAATCCAGATTCAGGCCTGGGTTTGGGATGGAAATGGTCTTGATTGCCTTAATGGATGATCTTCACCAGGCATTCCTTTTGATTCTTCCTAGATTACTCTGTGGCATTCAGTGCCATTGACCATGGTATTCTTTCTGTATGTGCTGGTTGAGTTGGGAGTGCGGGAGCACTGTGCTTCAGTGGTTCTGCTCTTACTTGACTGATCAAGTCCAGAAACTGGTTCTGGAGTACTGTTGTAGGGTTCCACAGGGTTGCATCTTGTCCCCCATACTGTTTAGCTCAGACGTGTTGAACTCATTTGTTACAAGGGCCGGATCTGACATAAATGTCACTTTGTCAGGCCAGGCCATGTGTACCATAAAATGTAATGTCAGGTACCAGAGATATAATCTGTATAAAGGACAGCAGCTAGTAAGCTCTGAGTTGGTGTATCCTCACTGCAAGGCCCCAAGGGTTGGGTGGGAGGTGCAAAGGAAAACCCATATGGGCAGACTGGATGGCCAGTGGTGCAGCACTGGGCAGATGCTCCCACACTGCTGCAGATGAGGTTGTTCTGCCATGCTGAAGCCACAATTGGAGTGGCTCTACCCACTCCTCTCCCTGAGCAGTCTTCTCTTCCCTCTCTTGCACCAGTTGCTTGTGGGCCACATAAGAGCCCTGGACGGGCTGGTTTGGCCCCCAGGCCTTATGTTTGACACCCCTGGTTTAGCTTCTACGTGAAACTGCTGGGAGAGATCATAAGGGGTTTTGAAGTAAGATACCATCAATATTTTTGTTTTTTATTTGTTTTTCTAAATTTGTATCCCTAATAAATTAAAACATATATAATAAAACTACATTTTAAAATCATTAAAACCAGCCAAACAACAACACCACATCACTAAAACAATTAAAACCAAAACTAAAAACCACACAAAGAGATAAAAAGCAATTAAAATATTTGAAACAAAATGTTGGGCAGGAAGGAGGGATCACTGAGGGAATGCCAAATGAAACAAACAAAAAAATCTGGCAGAAGATGGCAACAGAAGGGAATATGCAGATGACACCCAGCTGTACTTCTCAATAGCTGAGTAAGATGAGTTTGTAGAAGGCCTGGACAGTTGCCTAGAGGTGGTAATGGGATGGGTGAAGGACAATAAACTGAAGCTTAGTCCAGACAAGCTTGAGGTGCTTTCTACTGAAGAAACAGGGTTCATAGCTTAAGGATATTGCTGGATCCTGGCCTACAGTGGGAGGCCCAGATCTCCTCTGTGGCATGTAGTGCTTTTTATCAGCTTCAGCTGCTACACCAGCTATGACCATTCCTTGAAAAACATGATCTGGGCATGGTGATTCATGCTCTGATTCTTTTCAGGATCTGTAGTGTACTTTACTAGAGGCTGGCTTTGAAAATGCTCCAGAAATAGGACTGAGAGCCCCCAGGTCTGGGCAGCGATCCCCTGATTTTGCAGGCTCCTTCCATCTGCTGGCTAGCTGGCCAGTGGGGAGGGGGGAAGCCATGCCCCAGCAGCCATTATGTGCCTTTAAATCTCAACAGGACATTTTAGAAGAAGTTTGCAAACTGTTTGTGTTTGAGAATGTCTGTGTGCTTTTAAATCTCAGCAGGATGAAAGCTGCATGGGGCGGGGGGTGACCAGGCACGAGGCACGTGGTTCTTTCTGGTGAGTGTGTGAAGTGTTTGAGAGAGGAAGAGAACACAGTTCCTCTGTTTGTTTTGCATTTGTTTCAGAAGTCTTGTTTATAGTAAAATGGATGGTAAACTAGAACCTGATTATGGGATGGAGGAAAACTCCACCACCTAGAATGCTCTCTTTTTTGTTATTGTTGTTCAGTTGCATAGTGGAGTCCAACTCTTTGCAACCCCATGGACCACATCACGCCAGGCCCTCTCATCTTCCATCGTTCTTCGGAGTTTGCTTAATTTCATGTTCATTGCATTGATAACACTGTCTACCCATCTTATCCTTTGATGTCCCCTTCTTCTTTGACTTTCAATCTTTCCCAGCATCAGGGTCTTCTCCAGTGAGTGCTCCCTTCTCATTTGGTGGCCAAAGTATTTGAGCTTCAGCTTCAATATCTGGCCTCCCAGGGAACAGTCAGGGTTGACTTCCTTTAGGATTGAATGATTCGATCTCCTTGCAGTCCAAGGGACTCTCAAGAGTCTTCTCCAGCATTCAAAAGAATCTGTTCTTCAGCGCTCGACCTTCCTTATAGTCCAACTCTCGCAGCCATACATTACTACTGGGAATACCATCGCTTTGACCATACGGACTTTTGTTGGCAGGGTGATATCTCTACTTTTTATTACGCTGTCTAGGTTTTCCATCTCTTTCATCCCAAGGTGCAGGCATCTTTTAATTTCATGGCTGCAGTCACCATCTGCAGTGACCCGAGAGCAGCGCCACTCACATCCAGCTTCAACGACCTCCGCCACTCTTGCCACCGCACCGCCCACCCAAGGAACAATGGCAGCGCCTCAAGGCAACATCCAGGCCTTCGGTATCTCCTGGCCCCAGCAATGGGACACCTGGTTGGAGACCACTTCGATTACCACGATGCTGTGGACGCCAGAAAAAAGAAGTCCCTGTTCCTCAGCTCCTGTGGCATGGACACCTTCCTGCTTCTATGGGACCTCATAAACCCGAAGACCACCAAGGAGGAGCCTTATGCAGTACTGGTAAAGGCCCTCATGGACCACTTTTCACCCAAACCCACCAAGTTCGTGGAGTGGTTGGGGTTCTTTGCCAGGGTCCAAGGTCCGGATGAGACAACCTCGGAATTTCTGGCTGGCCTTCAGCGGGCGGCCACGAGGTGCACTTTTCCTAGCCTTACAGACATTCTGCTTAACCAGTTTCTCGTGGGCCTCTGTGAGCCCAAGTTGCTACAGAAACTGGCCAGCAACAATGACCTTGACCTTGATAAGGCCATCCAGATGTTGGCCGCCTATGAAAAGGCACAGTAAGACTGCCCCAGCAAGGCGGTCCACTGCACGCTAGCCATGCGGGGTTCCAACGCCTCAGAGGACAAGGAGGTGCTCCAGGTCCACAGACGCCCGTCCCAGTGGCCCTGTGGGGCCCAAAAGGCCAAAGCACAGCCTACCGTAGCCTGCGCAAGCTGCAGCAACGCACACAAGTGGTGGTCTTGCCAGTTCCACTCTGCCATCTGCCAGACGTGCAACAAGGCAGGGCACATCGCGAACATCTGCCGCTCCCGGGGACAAAGGGATAAACTCACGATGCAGCTCGAAATGGAGGACCTGCACACCGTTTCAGTCCACCACCAAACGGTATGTAACTTGCCCCCAGACGGCCCAGACAAGGTGCATGTGATGGTCCAAATTGAAGAGTCCCCCTGTCAAATGGAAATAGACTTGGGCTCATCATTTTCAGTCATATCGGCCGAGACCCTCCGCTCCCTATGCCCGAAGGGTGGACCCCAGTTACACAAACTACAAGGTCTAGTGTTACGGGACTTTAATAAGAACCTGTGGCCATCCGGGGCTGGGGCAAGTTCCGGATCCAGTTTAAAGGCTTCTCGGGCATGCTGGACTTATTGGTGGTGGAAGGGCGGCTCACCAGCCTGTTGGGACTATTGTGGTTCAAACCACTGGGCCTCCAGATAACGGGGCTGAACCAGATCCGGACGGCGGACTGGGAGGCGGTGTGCCGGGAATTTCCTAAGGTTTTTGACGGGACTCTGGGGAAGTACACTGGGGACCCCATTTTGCTGGATCTGGACCCAGCCGTCCAGCCCATCCGCATCAGGGCCCGGGTCCCTCCATCGCAGTGCGCACTAAAATCAAAGTGGAGCTTGATCGCCTGGTTGAGCAAGGGGTGCTGGAGCCGGTAGCGTCTGTGTGGTGGGAGACCCCAATTGTGATGCCCGTTAAGCCAAACGGAGATGTGAGAATATGTGCCGATTATAAATGCACACTAAACAAGGCCTTGCAGGACCACAGTTATCCCGTCCCGGTGGTGAGCCACGTCCTCACATCACTAGCAGGGGCCAAGGTCTTCGGCAAGCTGAATTTGGCACAAGCGTACCAGCAGTTGCCAGTTGACGCGGCCGCCGCAGAGGTCCAGACTATCGCGACCCACAGGGGGGCCTTCTGGGTCATGCGGCTGCAGTTCGGGGTTTGTGTGGCTCCCAGAATTTTTCAGTCTTTTATGGATTCTTTCCTAAAAGACATCCCCGGAGTATACCCTTTTTTTATGACATCATCGTCACGGCACCAGACCCCACCGCCTTCGCAGACCGTCTCCGCCAAGTCCTCCAACGGTTCGACGCTGCTGGCCTGAAGGTTAAGAAGGAGAAATGCCTCCTGGGAGTGCCCCGCATCGAGTTCCTGGGGTTCGCAGTGGACACTCAAGGGATCCATCCCATGGACAATAAAATTAGAGCCATCACACATGCCCCCCCACCCTCATCCAAAGCGGAGTTGCAGGCTTTCTTAGGCCTGCTCAATTTTAATCACACATTTCTGCCCCTCAAGGCGGCCGTGGTGGAGCTGCTCCACTGCCTCCTGGACAAGGACGCGCCTTGGGCTTGGGGGCTGACGCACACTGCGGCGTTCCAAGGCATCAAGGACTTGCTGGTTTCGAACGCGATCCTACATCACTTCACAGAATCTCTCCTGGTGGTCCTCGCATGCGATGCCTCTCCCTATGGGGTCGGGGTGGCCCTGGGCCACCGGTTGCCTGACGGCTGGGAGGTCCCGGTCGCTTATTATTCATGGACTTTGTCTTCTGCGGAGCGGAAATACACGCAGATTGACAAAGAGGTGCTGGTGATAGTGGCTGGGGTGAAGAAATTCCACCACTACCTCTATGGCCGGCCGTTTGAAATTGTGACGGACCACAAGCCGCTCCTGGGCCTCCTTGCCGCAGACCGCCAGATGCCACAGATGGTCTCCCCCAGGGTCCTGCGGTTGTCCATTTTCCTGGCGGGGTACTCTTACTCCCTCACCCATTGGCCCGGGAAGGGGATGGGCCACGCGGACTCCCTTAGCCACCTGCCCCTGGCTACCACGGACCCTGACCCCGCCCCCATGCACTTGGTTGCTCTTGTGGAAGCGCTTCCCAACCGACCAGTCCATGTGTGGGAAGTGGCCCGCCTTTCAGCTCAGGATCCTGTCCTCTGCCGTGTCTTGGACTGGGTGGGGAGGGGGTGGCCAGTGGCCAAGGAGGGCCCCGAATTCACCCCATTTGCTATACGCAAACATTAACTGTCCACATACAAGGGGTGCCTGATGTGGGGAGGCCGGGTGGTAATCCCGGCTCCGCTCCAGCAGCACGTCTTGGAGGCGCTACATGAACATCACCCAGAAGAAGTACGGTTGAAGGCATTAGCGAGGAGCTACGTCTGGTGGCCAGGCCTTGATCGGGACATTGGACAAGGTGAAATGGTGTCAGCCCTGCCAGGTTTCATGCCTGGAGCCACCACGACCCCTGGAAAGAGCCTGGGAGTCCTCCCATCACCCCTGGTCTCGGCTCCACCTGGATTTCGCGGGGCCATTCCAGGGGCAGCTTTTCTTCATACTGGTGGATGCCTACAGCAAGTGGCTCGAGGTCATCCCCGTGTCATCCACCTCCTCAAAATCCGCCATCAGGGCCATGTGGCAAATCTTCAGTGCCCAAGGGCTGCCAGACACGCTGGTCATGGACAATAGCACAGCGTTCACGTCCCGGGAGTTCCAGGACTTCACAGCATATTATGGGATCCAGTATGTGCATTCAGCCCCGTTCCACCCCACCAAGTGGAGAGAATGGTCCGGACCACAAAGGACGCTCTATGCCAGCTTAACTCCCCAGACTGGGACTACAAACTGGCATCCTTTCTATTCAGGCAGTGCATCACACCGCACTCCACCACTGGGCGTAGTCCGGTGGAACTCCTCCTGGGTCGCTGCCTCATGACGCGCATGGACAGGTTGCACCTGGACTAGGCCCCGGCATGGGAGCTGGGGACCGAGGACCAGGAGGCCGCCCGAGGGTTCTTCCCAGAGGACCCCGTGTACACCCAGAGCTACAGTGCAGGTCCACTGTGGATCCCAGCATGGGTGGTACGGGTCAGGGCCCCCCGTTCATACGAGGTCTCCTGTGAAGATGGTACTGTGCTCCACCGCCACATCGACCAACTCCATCTCAGGGTGGTGCTGCGGGAGCCGGACGACTTCGAGGACCCCGAACCCCAAGAGGCTGAGGAGCCATGACCTTCTCCACGGGGGCCCAGCCCGGCAGAGAGCCCAGCCACGACACCCATCGCCCCATCTATAGGAGCCCCAACCGCCTCGAACGACACCGCAACGGCCACTTCCCTCCCACCAGCACCGGTAGGCTCCCTGACCGGAACCCAGACTCCGGCGTCTCTACCCGCCCTGGCTACCTGGCGCGTGACAAGGGACATGAAGCCTCTGGCTTATTTGAAAGACTTTGTTTGCGGGTGCATTTCGGACCAAGGGGGGAGGGGTGTAATGTATCCACTCCAGGCCCGTAGCTAACAACTTTTTGCTCAGGGGGCCCATGTATTTCTCAGGGGGCCCATCACTATATGTTTCTGTGGTACTGCCATGCCATGCTCATACTTCTAAATAATAACTAAATAATAAATACAAGTGGTTTGTTGCACAAAAATGTTTCGGTTTTATTATTTATTATTACAGTAATAGCCTTGAGGGGCAGGTTCTGGGCTGGGGAAATGTGCCAAAGGCCACGGCAGGAAAGAGAGGGTGCAGGGCCAGGGTGGGGGATTTGTTGTTGTGGCCAAGGATCTGGGTGAACTAGTATTTTTCCTGTGTATTAATTCAGCCATGGACACAAACGCCCAAATGCATAGGAAAGATGGAAAGAAATCCGTGCATTTTAACCACTGCCATGTTTGGAAACATTTCTTGCTCGTTTTACATGGATATATTCTGGGGTTTGCGGGGAGGGCAGGATACAAATGGAATGAAGAAATAAATAAATAAATTTGTTGGTTTATTTAAATGAGTTGTAATCTATTTGGGAATCAAACAGGAAGGCAAAGGTGAAATGCAAAGTACTTGGGGTGAAAATTATTTTGGACACACACACACCCCTCCTTTTGCTGAAGTATGAAAATGAATTTCTCAGAACCTTAGGAAGGGTCCACAAAGTACAGTCTGAAATGCTACTGGGAACTGGTCATATTTTGCTTTCAACGGAGAGTCGGTGTGTGTTTTCCAAGATGTCTTCTGGCTGGTGGACAGCAGGGGTCTAAGGGTTAAGAAGCACTGCCCTGGATTACCCCTGACCAGAGACACCAGACATAAGAACATAAGAGAAGCCAATGTTGAATCAGGCCAATGGCCCATCTAGTCCAACACTTTGTCACACAGCGGCCAAAATATACCAGGTGCCATCAGGAGGTCCAGCAGTGGGGCCAGGGCACCAGAAGCCCTCCCACTGCTGCCCCCTCCAGCACCAAGAATAGAGTGCATCACCTGCCCCAGACTGAGAGTTCCTATCTATACCCTGCGGCTAATAGCCACTGATGGACTTCTGCTCCATATGTTTATCTAATTTCCTCTTGAAACTGTCCATGCTTGTAGCTGACACCACCTCCTGTGGCAGTGAATTCCATATGTTAATCACTCTTTGGGTGAAGAAGTATTTCCTTTTATCTGTTCTAACCCGACTGCTCAGCAATTTCATGGAGTGCCCACGAGTTCTTGTATTGTGAGAAAGGGAGAAAAGTACTTCTTTCTCAACCTGCTCAATCCCATTCATAATCTTATAAACCTCGATCATGTCACCCCTCAGCTGTCGTTTCTCCAAGCTGAAGAGCCCCAAGCGTTTTAACCTTTCTTCATAGGGAAGAACTGGATGAACAGGGCTTCTCCTCCCACAGGGTCTCTGCTAGGTCGGCCAACCCCCCAGGTGGGGCCTGGAGATCAGTTCCTCTGCAGAAAGAGGCTGCTTTAGAGGGCAGTCTCTGGGGCATTATACCTCCCCTCCCCAGAAATCTCCCAACTCAGAGCCAGCCATTTCTATCCCGCCTCTCTTCCAGGAGGCTCCACACAGAGTGCCCTCCTCCCTCATCTCCACCAACCCTGCAAGGTAGACTAGTTGGGGAGGGAATGCTTGGCCCAAGGAGAGTCAAGTCTGAACTCAGACCTTCCTCTAGGCAGTTATCAAACTGTAACTATCCCCCCCCCGCTTTCTGAGGGCATTTCTGAAGGCATCCTCCCTCTTCTAGGGTTGCCAGCTCCAGGTTGGGAAACTCCTGGAGACTGGGGGGGCATGGAGTCTGGGGAAAGGAGGGGGTCAGCAGGGATCTTGATGCTGCAGAGTCCACCCCTCTGAAGTCGCCCTTTTCTACAGGGGGACTGTGGTCTCTGCAGTCTGAAGATCCAGGGTTATCCCAGCACATCTTCAGGCCCTCCTTGGAGGTTGGCAATCCTGTTCCAATCGCGGCACGGATCCTGTGGCAGGCCCCCATCCCGCCCAGCGCCCTCTGCCCCTCCTGGCCCCTCCCCCTCCTGGATCTCCAGCCGAGGCCCTGCAAAGAGCGCCACCCCTGAGCAGTTCCCCCAAATGCAAAAAAAGAAGCACCGGCAAAAGGAGGGGGAGGGGGCAAGGCAAAATATCCCCCCCCAAAAAAACCCCCTAAGCTGGGCTTCCCTGGGTCATTCCAGCCGAGAGGGATCCAAAATCCCCCCCTTACCTGCGGGAGGCCAGTGGGCAGAGCTCAGAGGCGGCAGCGAAGGACCAGCAGCGAGGAATGATGCGCATCGGGGCATGGAACCCCTGTCGTATAGATCCAGGTGCAGGAGGAGAAAACACGTGCACAGAAGAGCAGGGCTTTCCATTCACTCCCTGACACATGGCGGGGGGGGGGGCGAGACTTCAGCAGAAGGGGGGGGGAATGTTCCCTCTAAGCTGAGTCAGTGCTAGCTCACAGTTTTTTAGTCTCGGACTCACAGATTTTTGTCTTGGCTCAGGAAGGAGGGCTCCAGAGCAAACTAATTTATGCAGTAGCCAAATTGTTGGCTCACAACTTTGATGCCAGCAGCAGCTCACAGAATAGGATTTTGCCCACAAGAGTCTGCAGCTTAGAGGGAACATTGGGGGGGGGGAGCTTTTTCCATTGGGAGGAGGAGGGAACGAGAGAAGCCAGACGCCTCCTGGAAGGAGGAGGAAATGGGGGGGTATTCGTGGGGTCTTTCGGCTCTTGTCCGCTTTAGCCTAAGGATGGGGCTGATTATCAGACAGACTGCCTCTGCAAGCACCTTTCCTGCTCTTCCCCCTACTCCCTCGTGGAAGGACCTGGCAGCCGGGAAGGCAGGGAGGAGAGGAGGCTGCAGTTTCCACGCAGTTGGACTAGGAGGAGGAAGAGGAAGTAGCGGCCCCGCATGGCTTAATTTGCATTTCGCGGGCTCTTTGATTAGAACCCGCCCACTGGAGGCAGCTGAGCCAATGGTCTGAGCCTAGGCAGGGACTGGCTCCATCCGGAAGATCCTTTTTCGTCTGTATGTGCCCTCGCCCATCTCACGGCTGGGGGGAGGGAGAGCTGAAGGGGGGATGAGATTCCTCCCCCCTCCCCCACCATGTGCCGGAGGAAAAGGGCAGATCCAGAATGCCAGGGACGGACAAGGCCATCGATTGGGGGGAGGGGGCCGGGGAGGAGGGGGGAGCAAAGGATCGTGGGAGGGGCCCCCCACAAAATCCATGGGGGGCCGGGCCCCATGGGCCCCATGCGAGTTACGGGCCTGATCCACTCTGGAACATGGGCTCAGGACAGCCATGTGCTCAGACTGGTTCTAACTGGTCCGCCATGCAGCCAGGTGAAGGGCCTGAGCTTCACTCCCAAAGACAATGGACTGCAGGATCCTAGCTCCCCTCCAATTGAGGAGCCGGAATTCTAGGACACAATTCAATCACTGTAAATAGCCCAATCTTGGTGTGTGGGTGTGTGGGTTACTGGGGGATAAAAGCCGGCCTGCGAGCCGGCTTCCCTTGTCTTGTTCTGCAACTAATAAAGTATGTGAGAGCTGAAATCACTCGTCAGTCTCAGTACTTTTCAGTGTTGGTTCTTACTTTTAAATCTCTAAATAGCTTACAGCCAGGGTATTTGGAGGACTGCCTCCTCCCATATTATTCAGCTCACCAGTTAAGATCTTACTCACAAACCCTGCTCTCTGTGCCCCCACCTTCAAAGACAGAACTTTTCCAGTAGTGGCACTTCTCACAGGGAATGCCCTTCTCCTTGAGGCTCACCCGGCATCTATGTTGCTTTTTTTCAGAAGCCAGTCCAAAACAGTTCTGTTTACTCAGGCTTTTTATTAAGGGGTTAATCTTTTAACATTATTTTATCCTGGAAATTGTTATTTTAAGCTTTCAGTGTTTATGGTCTATGTTTTTATGTTGTACTGAGTTTTTAATACTGGATTTTAATTAATATATTTTGTTTTATTTTGATTTTGTAAGCTGTGACAGGCATATTCCTGGAGAGGAAGCAACAAAATTTTCTAAATAAATCAATATACCACAGCACGTGCCAGCAGCAATCAAAGAACAGGCTGTAGTGGGTGAGAAAGAAGAGAGAGAGCACACCCAGGGAGGCAAGAGAAAAAAGTCTGAGGAGAAAGACACACACACATGTACACCAAGGCTTCAAGGGGGAGTTGGCAGCAGGAGGGTTGGGGAAGAAGCCCCCCCCATCACTTCCATTTCTTTCCCTTTCCCCTGGTCCCCAAGTACCACCCAGCTGATAGGGAGACTGGATACGGTATTTTCCCCTCCAACCCACTCCTATCAACAGAATAATTGGTGGCACCTGGGAACACAGAGTGTGCAGAATGTGCTTTTCACCCCATATCCTCTCACTCTCTGTCCCAAGCTTCTGACCGGGGGGGGGGGGGAGGGAGAGAGAGAGAGGGAGGAAGAGATGAGAGGCAATGAGGGAGAGATGAGAGAAGGGAAAAGCAGCAATGTGAATATGGGGGGAGTGAATGAGGGAGGGAGAAAGAGAGGAATCACGTGTCCCCTCCCCTATGCATTCTTATAGACCCCTGTCTTGTAATTTAATAAACAAAATTTATCATTCATTGTTAGAAGAAAAACCCAACTTTTATTTTATTTTCCTAATATAATATTACACCAGAGCAACAGCAAAAGAAAATAAATCACTCTCAGGCCCACTATTTAAAATGTGCCCATACAAACTAATTTTTGGACTTTCACAATTTATTCAATAAAAGGTTTGGTTATCAGCCAACAAAGCCAATTAATTAAAGCTTCATTGCCTAATTAATCTCAGCTGTTTTAAGGTTATTAACTATCTTGACAGCTAATTTAAGCTCTAAACCAGTAGAGGAATCAACTTACAACATTTTATAGTGCCATCCAAAGCAGAATTACACTTCTAAAACAGTTTAAGTTGGTAGGCTTAGAAGAATGTAACTCTGCTTAGTATGGCACCATTATAGCAGACTGTGTAACGTACTAGCAACTTCTTGGTAGAATTTGCTTGAAATCAGGCCAATGCAGTCACAAATATGGTGATTCAGAGGTAAACATACATCAGTATAAGCAGTATTACTATACATAAGCCATCTCCTGCGAACATAGTTGTTGAGTAGGTATTTGTCTCTTCCTAACAATTTTTCTATGTGTGATTTCTTGTATACGTTTATTTATTAATTAAATTTGATTCTTATAGCACCCATTCCCTGTGAAGAGGGCTCACTAGTTGTTACAGCATCAGCTCTTAAAAGAGGATGGTCCTGTTTTTCTCTCCTTCTCCAAACCTTCCTAGAATAACCATCTGGCTTTGCACAAATGTCACTGCTGAAATGCAGCAGCTAGACTTCTCAGGATAGGTGACCTTTTGTAAGAAAACCTGGGAATTATCCAAGTTGCAGTGGCACCAAAGCACTTACAGTAATATGCTGTTTCTAGGCTATGAATGTATTTCAGAGTGACCGAGAAGCTGCTTCAAAAACTGTATAATGGAGGCACAACATGACTATACCAAGGGATAAACAAAACTTGTTCGGTTGCACCAATGCCTGTGGCTGCCTTCTGACACCACAATGGCTGGAACTTAAATTGAACATCTTTAATCTGATGTCTTTAGTAGAACAAACGGGACAAAGACACTTGTATTGTGCATTTTTGGCTACTGAGCTAGCCAAAGTATGTTTTGGAAGATGTCAGTTTGGCACTCTTAATATTAAAACTGTGATTCACAATATTAAGTATTAGGTCAAGACCAACTATTACAGTGAGAGATGAAATATTCTACTGCTTAGTACTGTTACTACAGTATCACATTATGGAGCTCCAATAGAATAAACATTTGTCATTTTAGGATAGATTGATATTTTGCCACACTAAGGCCTATTATGCACTGGTGCTTTCCGTCACTTTCACTGTGCCTGTCCATTGGGTTTTCTTTGTTGTTCTGCATTGATTTTCCTCCAGCATTCAATTCACTTTCTTCTTGCTGTTTCCCCAAGTTTTCTGAGAGTGCTTTTGTGCTGATTTCCCCCTTGCTTTACTTCCAAGCCAAAGGTAATTCAAAAGTGTACAGATTCCCTTGGATTCCCTTTTGCCACCCCTCGAAGGTCACCCCCCACCCACACTGAGGTCATTCTGAACACTCTGCACCTTCCACCATCCTCCCCCCTTCATTGGTGTACCATTTCCCCCTTGTTTTTAAATTTTTAAATTTTTTGACAAGTGGTATGAGTCTAGTGACAGTCTAGCTGGTCTTGGATTGCTGAAGAAAAAAACTTAAAATGACCATGGAAAGTTTAAAAGGAGCTGCACAAGGTTTAGTTCCCTGCTGGTATTGACTTGAAAGGGGGATCAGAGAGGAAGCAAACAGGAGCATCCCCAGTTGAAAAAAAGTTCAGTGCTGCATGCAAACAAAATAAAGGGTGCGGGGATTGTCAGCACAGAATGAAATTGACATGAGCTGGAGAGAGGGGGGGGAGAGACTGGAATGGGAAGCCTAAAGCTTTGAAAACATTTTTCCCCTCCCCAATTTTTTTCAGTTTAGTAGCACAAGACTAAAAAAGCTCTCCAGAGCTTCTACCAGATGACTCCTCCCCCATACAAATTGCAGCTCTATGCAGTGTGGTGGAGTTTCAGGTGACTTTGTACAGGCATGCACAGACACACACACATGCACATGTTGCGAACAGTCACAACTTGCAATGCCAATGTCAGACGGTTTTACTGTGCATTCTGTACATTCAACATGTTTCCCCATATTATGAGATTGTGTGACTCTTTCCCATTTTTCACAGTGGCTGATAACACATCAGATAATCCCCTAGTGCTCCACAATATGGAAAACTAGGAATAAGGCCCATTGTGGAAATAAATACAATGAGCTCTAGAACGAGGCTCTGGGAGAGTGCCCCGGCTTTGAGCACACAGTGTGAATTTGCTGTGGCGACCTCAGCAGGGTATAATGACAGAGTCTGTTATGTCCTAGGACCAGGAGCCCGAGCAGGTGAAATGCAGCCAAGCTCATAGGGACTAGGCTCCTGAGCTTGCCTAAAGGGAACCAATGGCAGCATTGGCGGGAGATTCAAACCCGCCAATGGGAATGTGGGGTGTCCCCCCTTACTGTATATAGTTGGCCTCTGGCCGTTACTGTTTGTCTTTGTTGTGAAGTACGAATAAATGCGTCTTCTCTTATGTCGTCGTCCAAGCCATGAGGCACGAAACCCAGTACTTTACAGTGACGACGAAGGTGGGATTCTAACACCTTCCATGAACAATGACAAGGACAACAAGGCCACTCCCGAGCATCGCATCACTGACCCCGAGAGCAGCACTGCACTGCTCGCCGAGCATCACACCGCAGACCCCGAGAGCATCACCGCACCGCTCGCACTGACGCCCGCCTTCCCAGCCGTAACTATGGCCGCCACGCACGGAAGACTCGAGCGCTTCGATCCGTCCCGGCCAGAAACATGGGACGCATGGGCCGACTAGCTCATATGTTACATGGACCTCAACAAGATACGCGACCCCGAAAAAAACCGGTCGCTCCTGTTGAGTTTGTGTGGGACCGACACTGTCCGCCTCGCAAAGAGCCTCTTGGTGCCACGCACAGCCCTGGAGAGCTCATTTGCGGACAGGGCTCCTCAATGCCTATTTCATCCCCAGGCCTACCTTTCTGGCCAAAAGGATGGAGTTCCAGGGGCGCGTACAGGCCCAAGGGGAATCCGCCGCCGCCTTCCTGGCCATGCTAAGGGCACTCGCTGTGGACTGCTTGTTCCTCAGGGTGGAGGACAACTTGCTGACCCAGTTCGTGTGGGGGCTGGTGGACTCCAAGCTGCAGCGCAAGCTAATTGGCAACCGGCGGCTCAACCTGGTCGAGGCCATGGACATCACAACCGCACATGAGGCTTCAGCGTGGGAACGCCCGGCCTTGGCAGCCCATTTGGTCGGAGCGGGTCCCAGCCCAGTGAACTTCAATATAGAGGAGGTTTACTCCCTCAGGCCGCAACCCCACTGGCTGGGAACCAGCCAAGCCTCCTGGCAACCAGACCATGTGTGCCAGCTGTGGATATGGCCATGGGAGGAAGACCTGTAGGTTCTGGGACACGGTCTGCCACGGCTGCGGGAAGCAGGGACACCTTGCCAAGGTCTGCCGATCTAAGGGCCCCCGGAGCACAAGATCATCAGCCCCACCTAACCGTGCACCAACCACTGCACACAAGACGACTGAGGAGGTCTCCAATCTCTACCACCTCACGGATCAGCTGCTGCAGGTACTGCGACTCCCCAACCCCAACCTGGCCTCCACCCCGAAGATCCAAGTGCATGTGTGGATCGAGGGGTCTCCCTGCTGCATGGAGGTTGACTCGGGTTCAGCGGCATCCATCATTTCCATGGACACCCTAAAAAAACTTTGCCCGTCTGGAGGACCCCCTCTACATCCATCGCCGCTAAGCTTGGTGGACTTCCAAAAGAATCCTGTCCCCATCTGGGGAGTTGGCACCTTCCGGGTGCAATATTGAGACTTTGAGGGAGACCTGGACTTGGTGGTGGTGGAGGGAAACCTTGTGAGCCTCCTGGGGCGGGTGTGGTTCGAGGCCCTGGGCATTATGATCGGGGGAGTGAATAGATGTGGGACATGGGACTGGGGTGCGATATGCAGGGAGTTCCCCGAGGTCTTTGATGGGGAGCTGGGTTGTTATAAGAGGCCCCCGGTGTTGCTACACTTAGACCCTACGGTAACGCCTATCAGGTGGCACTTCCGCACCGTGCCCCTGGCCCTCTGCCCTAAAATAGAGGTGGAACTAGACCGGCTGGTAGCCCAGGGAGTCCTAGAGCCCGTCCCAAATGCACATTGGGAAATCCCAATTGTGACCCCAGTAAAACCAAATGGGGACATCCGCATCTGCGTGGATTACAAGTGCACTATTAACCAGGCACTCCAGGCGCATGCATATCCCATGCCAGTAGTAAGTCATGTCTTAGCCACGCTGGCGGGGGCGTGCATATTTGGGAAGCTGGATCTTGCACAGGCGTACCAGCAACTCCCTGTGGATGAGGCCACGGCTGAGGCACAAACAATAGTGACACACTGGGGGGCCTTGAGGGTAAAACGGCTGCAGTTCGGGGTCAGTGTGGCCCCAGGGATCTTCCAAAATCTAATGGACAATTTGTTAAAAGGGATCCCAGGCGTGACGCCATTCTTCGACAACGTCCTCATCACCATGGCCACCCTGGAGAGCTTCGCCGCTTGCCTCCGAACTGTCCTGGGACGTTTCCAATCCGCGGGTCTAAAGGTGAAGCGGGAAAAGTGCCTTCTCGGGGTTCTGGAGGTGGAGTTCTTGGGGTACTGGGTCGACGCAACGGGCCTCCATCTGGTGAGGGACAAGGTGAAGGCCATCATGGAGGCCCCCACCCCGAAGTCCAAGGCGGATCTCCAGGCGTTCTTGGGCCTCATAAACTTTTATCACGCCTTTCTCCCGCACAAAGCCGCCATAGCGGAACCCCTACACAGGCTGCTAAGTCAACGCCTTGGGCATGGGGATCGAGGGAGGAGGCGGCGTTCCGTGGGGTTAAGGCTCTGTTGATCTCTAATGCTGTACTCGCTCATTTTGACGAGAAGCTCCCGGTGATCCTCATGTGTGATGCATCACCGTATGGGGTCGGGGCAGTCTTGGGCCACAAACTGCCGGATGGGAGGGAAGTCCCAGTGGCCTATTACTCCCGCACGCTGTCTCCCGCAGAGCGCAATTATGCACAAATAGACTGGGAGGGCTTGGCCCTGGTGGCAGGTGTAAAAAAATTCCATAATTTTGTGTATAGTCGGCCCTTCACACTCGTCACCGATCATAAGCCGCTCCTGGGGTTGTTTGCGGCTGACAAACAAACGCCACAGGTATTGTCGCCCCGAGTTTTACGTTGGTCCCTGTTCTTAGTGAGCTATCAGTACCAGTTGGAGCATCGGCCGGGCAGGGCGCTGGGGCATGCCGACGCCCTGAGCCACCTGCCGCTGCCGCACACGGGAGAGGACCCGGCTCCAGCCCCCGCGGTACTTTTGATGGAAGAGCTTCCTAACCCCCCCCCCTTCAGACTGCAGACGTGGCTGCCCGCTCGTCTCAGGATCTGATTCTCTCCCGGGTCCTAAACTGGGCGGTGAGGGGATGGCCAGCGGAACCGGCAGGGCCGGAGTTCATGGCATATAAAGCCAGAAAGGATGAGTTATCTGCCCTGAAAGGTTGTTTACTATGGGGGACAGGGTGGTCATCCCGGGCCCAATGAGACAAGGGGTCCTTCAATCACTACACGAGGCCCACCCCGACATTGTATGAATGAAAGCTCTGGCAAGGAGCTATGTGTGGTGGCCCAGGATCGATTCGGAAATTGAAACCTGGATCCGGGGGTGCACACGGTGCCAGGAGGTCCGCCCCAATCCCCTGAGCGCACCGACACAAAGTTGGGAGTCCACCCGCAAGCCGTGGTCACGCTTACAGGTTGACTTTGCCGGGCCGTTCCAGGGTCTCCTGTTCTTGGTAACGGTAGACTCCTACTCTAAGTGGGTAGAAATAAGTCCGGTGTCTACCACCTCGGCCAAAGCAGTAATAAGGGCCCTACGCAAAATATTCTCCACGCACGGCTTGCCGGACACGATTGTGTCGGACAACGGGGCCGCGTTCACCTCTGCGGAGTTCCAAGTGTTCCTCGCAAGGAACTTAATCAGGCACATACACTCCGCGCCTTTCCACCCAGCGACTAATGGCTAGACGGAAAGATCGGTCTGCACCGCAAAAGACGCCTTGAGCCACATAACAGAGGGGGAGGGGGAGTTCCGGCTGGCCCGCTTCCTCCTAACGCAGCGCACCACCCCGAATCCCATCTCTGGGCGCTGCCCAGTCGAACTGTTGATGGGCCGCCGCCCTACGACCCTATTAGACTGACTCCACCCGGACCGGGCCCTGGAGCGGAAGCTGGTCGAAACCTGGGAGGTACCCAGGGGGGCTTCCTCCCAGGGGAACCTCCCAGGGGAACCGGTCTATTTTAGGAACTCAATGGCTGGCTGGTCGCATTGTCAGACCCACAGGGCTGGTTTCTTATGAGGTCCTGGGCGATGGGGACCGGGTCCTTTGAAAACATGTGGACCAACTCCGGAGGTGACAGGACCCCGACACAGGTATAATGGCCCCGCCGCTGGAACACACAGAGGCCGCCCTGGCACCCGAATGTATGCAGGCGCTGATAGCGGAACATGAGCCAGAACAACCACTGGACGACGGCCTGGGCACGGAGCAAGCTGAGCCACTGCCACCATCCACGCCGCTGCCAGGAATCCAGGCTCCAAGTGCAGTAGGGCAACCAGAAGGGGCCCCCGCCAGTCCAATGCTGGCCCCCCAAAGGTCACTCAGAGAACAGAGGCCACCAGCCTACCTAAAAGACTATGTCACTGAGTAGGGGACGAACTATGGGGGGAGGGGTGTTATGTCCCAGGATCAGGAGCCCGAGCAGGCGAAATGCAGCCAAGCTCCATTCCTGAGAACAATAGGGACTAGGCTCCTGAGCTCGCCTAAAGGGAACCAATGGCAGTATTGGCAGAAGATTCAAACCCGCCAATGGGAATGTGGGGCGTCCCCCCCTTACTGTATATAGTTGGCCTCCGGCCGTTACTGTTTGTCTTTGTTGTGAAGTATGAATAAACGCCTCTTCTCTTATGTCGTCGTCTGAGCCATGAGGCACGAAACCCAGTACTTTACAGAGTCCACCATTTTCTCCAGAGGAACTGATCTCTGCTATCTGAAGAGCAGTTGTAATTTTGAGTGATCTCCAGCCCTCACCTGGAGATTGGCAACAATTGTTAGCCCAGGATCAATGACTAGTTTGGAGGATGTAATCTATGGCATTCTACCTGTCTGAGGTCCAACCCCTCCTCAATCCCCACCCTCTCCAGGCTCCGCCCCTCAAATCCCCAGGAATTTGCCAACCTGGAGTTGGCAACCTCATCTCCTTCCCAGCTAACCATCAACCTACCGTTATCTGCCCCTCTGACTGCAGCTGACTTCTGCCCTCCCTCCTGCAGAGCAGTTGTAATTCTGAGTCGTCTCCAGCCCTCACCTGGAGACTGGCAACAATGGTTCCCCATGAGGGACTGGCTGGTTTGGAGGGTGGTGTCTATGGCATTGTACCTGTCTGAGACCCCACCTGTCCTCAAACCTCACCATCTCCAGGCTCCACCTCTCAAATCTCCAGGAATTTCCAAACCTGGAGTTGTCAACCCTATCTCCCTCTCAGCCAATTGTCAACCTATCATTATCTGCCCCCTGATTTCAGCTTTGCATCTCCTCCCCCCTGCCTCCTGGAGAGCAGTTGTAATTCTGATTGATCTCTAGCCCCCACCTGGAGATTGGCAACAATGGTTCCCCAGGATGAAATGGCTGATTGATGGGTGGAGTCTATGGCATTGTACATGTCTGAGGTCCCACCCCTGAAACCTTACCCTCTTCAGGCTCCATCCCTCAAATCTTCAGGAATTTCCCATCTGGAGTTGGCAACCCTATCAGGACTGGCCCCAATGAGTTTTCTCCCAAAGGCCAAAATAGGTAACAGGACCAAGCTTTGTTGCCTACCAACAGGCATTGAGGGGAAAGTAGGGTTGCCAGCTCTAAGTAGGGAAACACCTGGAGATTTGGGGAGTGGATCCTGTGGAGGGCAGCATTGGGGGTTGGGGGTGGAAGGACTCAGCAGGGTATAATGCCATAGGGTCTACCTTCCAAAGCCGGCATTTTCTCCAGAGGAACTGATCTCTGTCATCTGGAGATCAATTGTAACAGCGGGAGATCTCCAGGTCCCACCTGGAGATTGGCAACCCTAGGGGAATTGGCAGCTGCACAGCAGGGGGTTGAAGAGAATGGTTTGATGGCCACTGGGCCGAGATTGGCAACAATAGTTCATCGTCGTGGCTTCTGTGCAGTCGCAGGCCAGCCACGGAAAAGATTTCCAAACTTTCTAACAGACTAGGAGCGCCCCTCTTCTCTCTGGCACTTTCCCACCAAAATGCTCACATGACCAGGAGGAGGGGCGCTACTCCCTCAGTTCTTTTTTTGCCGCCGCGGAGAGATCATCTCCACTGCTGTTCTCTGTGTTTTTCCTCACCTCAGCTTTGAGGCTGATGAGATTTTTTTCTCTTAACAGTTTTTATTCTAATGAACAATGAAATATGTCTAAAGAAGAATTTTTGTGGATTTCCACTGTGTGTGGAAAGAGCTGGACTCAGAAGAGCTTTCTTCAAAGGCTTCCCCCTCCCTGAGAGGAGGGGTGGACAAAGAGCTGGGCTGCAATGGCCGTAGCCTGATGAAGGCCTATTCCCCCTCTGCTCAGGTGTGTGGACAAAGAGCCAGGCTAAAATGGCCCTCTTAGGAGGTCGCCTATCCTGATGAAGGCCTATTTTCCCCTCTGCTGAGGTGTGTGGACAAAGAGCCGGGCTCAAATGGCCCTCCTAGGAGGTCGCCTGTGTGTCCAGCAGCCTGATGATGGCCTATTCCCCCTTTGCTGAGATGTGTGTGTGGGGGAAAGGAGTCTGAACGGAGGCATATTCTCCCCTCCGTGCTGGGGTGTTGTACGCAGAGCCTCAGAATAACTGGCTCTTTTCAGGGGCTTGGGATGTGTGCCTTGAAGTCACAACCCCCTCGACATCAAAGCATTTCTGCCTAGTCATTCCCTAAAAGGTTTCTGGCTTCTATGCCTCCGACATTGACCTAGAAGCCCTTCCCTCCCCCCTCCCTTCTCTCGGTGCAGAGAGAGAGAGAGAGAGAGAGAGAGAGAGAGAGAGAGAGAGAGAGAGAGAGAGAGAGAGAGAGAAAGGCTGGGAGGCGTGCCTGCCTGAAAGATTCTCTGGCCATTCCCATCACTTCCAGTGAAGCAGCTTAGAGGCGTGGCCTGGTAGGGGCTGTTATGTTCTGACTTGTGAACAGTCTGTATACTTTTACATGTTAAGCTTGAAGTCAGGACCAGGATTGTAAACCTCGACAATCCTATTGGTTGTTTTGATTCTGCACTGTTTTGTAACCAATCAGAACTGACTGAAATGTCATGGAGGGAACAGGCCTCATTGGTCCTTATCCCTCAAATGTTATTAGTTGTTAATCAAAGCAGGGGCGTGGTTTTGTTAGCCCGGACTGTTTAAAAAGGAGCTGTGCTCAACTGTTTGTGTATGTGTTATCTGATCATCTTGTTGTCTGTTCTGAGTTGCTGAATCATTGTTAAAGCTGAATCACTGTTCATCACTCTCAGAGTTAAGTCTCATACTTAACAGAGGCTGTCTGTCTTAAAGAGACTTCCCCCCTCTCTGCCTTTCTGTCAGTTCTGACCAGAAGCCTGGAAGTGTGGCCTCATAAAGGCCCGTTTTAAACCTTTGCTGTGCCTGACTGAAGGAAGCTTTCCCTGGCTGTCCTCAGGTCCAGGGTGGAATCTGGGGAGGCATGGGTTCACACAATCTTGTTATTCTCTATGCCCCTTTGTGGAAGGTATTATGTGTCAGAATGCTATTGTGCCCTTTAGTTGGGGTTGTTTGGACCTCTTCAGCTTCTGTAGTTTTGAAGAGTGGCTGAGGTGGGCAGAGTTTTCCCCACATGTCGTTAGCCATGACCTAGACAACAGACTACTTATGCTAAAGTCCTGTTGTGGGTTTTGACCACTCACTCTATTGGGACTGCCTGGATTCCAAGGTCAGAACCAGCTTTCTGCTGAGCTCCACTCCAAGCCCTCTTTCTAAGATCTAGTTTTAAAGGCTGACACAGCAGCCCTGCTGTTAGTCTCTCAGCACTGATACTTAACCCTACAGGGCTTTTCAATGCAGGTGTTATTTCAAGTGCAAGCAAGGCTTACTGTTTCCATCTTCATGGGGAACTCAGAATTAATCGGCAAGTATGCATTGGGAGGCAAGCCTAAGTAGTTTGCTAATCGTCTTGGTTCCATGGTATCCCTCAGAACCGTTAATGAATTGGGGGATTCCTTAGCCCGCACAAGTCACTCTTATGTGACATTATTCACACTCAGCCTTACCTCACTTGACTACCATTTTTCTTCTCACCTTGACACAGAGAGTACTCCATCTTTCTGTGTTGTAGCTCTGAGGATTCCAGTCACAGCGGTTGGTGAGGCGCTGGGTCCTGCAATGCCAGGACCACGGCCATACAGCCCAGAAAAATCTGCAACAGCTACTGTTATAAGACTCTTTGACTCTAGGTTACAGAATAGGATAAACTCCTTACTACTCTTTTTAAAAGAGAGCATATGTTGTTGTTGTTGTTTTCTGCTCAAAACAGCTGCCCTAATAGACAAAGGTCCAATGGACAAACTATAATTAATGGCTCTTGTTGCATCCTCTGCTGCAATCAATGACTGTATTCTTGATTCCATGTTGTTCCTGTTGGCCTACAGGTCAAACACCACTTACTCTTTATTTAACCAGTGCAGAGTATTAATGATCTGAAATAAACCCAATTGGGATGCAGTTTATAAATCAACAGGTCACTATGACCTTTATACTATTTTGTTTGAATGTATCTTAATGCACTGTGGTTCACGGCCTATGCTGGTGATCTGCATGATGAATCTGTCCCTTTAATTTGGATCACTCATGTGACCCTACCCTATTCCATGCTAGGAGATAATATAAACAAAATAAACAAGCGAAAAACAGAACAAAACAAAGCATTAAAGTAACTGACCTCGCAGAAGCTGTGAATTCTGCTGTCCAGTTGGACAACATTCTGGAGGCAATAACAGGCTTGTTGTCAGATCCTTGAGTCATGTTTCTTTCCCGCCTTCACTTAACGTGATATCTCAGGGTTCTGCATACCTTTTGTCCATGTACAAGAGGCCAAGTTCCATCCTTGGCATCTCCTACTGACAAATTCTCTTGTGATCAAGATCCTTTCACCTCTGCTGTTTTGTCCACCAGGCTTCCTGCAATTCTGTGTGCACCTGTGTCAGTTGGTGGACTTAAATCCAACAATTTGCCTCCTCTATATGAGGGCTACTGGTCTCCAATTGATTATATCATTCCATTTAGTGATAAATGGGGAGGATCTATAACTCAGTGGAAGAGCATCTGCTTGGCATCCTGAGGGTTCTAGGCCCTCCGGTTAACGGTCTGGTGATAGGTGATGTGAAGGGCCTTTCTCTGCCTGACACATTAGAGAGCTACTGCTAGTCTGAGTGGACAGTACTGACCTTGATGAACCAATGGTCTGATCCACTATAAGGCAAATTTGAGGTGCTCTGTTACACACGCCCCCTGGGACAGGGAGAATGATGTGATTTCAAATGATTCTTATGTCTTCAGTGCAGCACCTGAAGAGATGCCTATGATAGGCCCAAATTCAGTGTCTTTTGCTTGGTGGTTCTGTGTCTTGACCGCTCTTCCATTCCTGCAGTCAGTACCCCTCTTGTTGAGGAGGGAAGTTTCCAATGGTAGAATTCTTATATTCCCTTTCACGGGATTTATACTTAGCTGCCTTTCAATGTGCATAGAGATTAGTGAGGCCTATATGCAGCTTTTATATTAAATTTTCCCTGCCACTTTGACAGATATTATTGATCCTTTTCAAACCAACCTGCCTGAATTTACCCCCCTTGTTTTACTAAGACTGTCAGCTCTTTTACCTTTCACTGCTGCATTTCCTAGCATTTTTACATATCTATATGTGACATGATGGGCATATTTACTCTGTCTCTAGTTTTAGTGCAAACTCTCCACAGAGTTAAAGGAAGCACTGTAATCATGCTTTAACTGACTAGCAGACACCAGTTCCCTGGTATTACATAAGAACATAAGAACATAAGAGAAGCCAATGTTGAATCAGGCCAATGGCCCATCTAGTCCAACACTCTGTCACACAGAAGTCCGACCAAGCCCACCAAGCGCACCTACGCAGTCCTGGGAGGCGACAAGGTCACCATGGTCCCGGCTGCACATCGACTTCGCCGGCACTTTCCGCGGACTGACGTTCCTGGTGACTGTAGACGCGTACTCGAAGTGGCTAGAGGTGAGTCCTGTCTCCACCACCTCCGCGAGTGCCACCATTCGGGCCCTCCGGAAAATCTTTGCCATGCATGGGTTGCCAGCGTTCACGTCCGAGGAGTTCCAACGTTTCCTGAGGGACAACCTGATCCGGCACATCAGGTCAGCACCTTTCCATCCCGCAACGAATGGCCAGGCCGAGCAGATGGTCCGTACGGCAAAGGAAGCGCTGAGCCGTCTGATGGATGGGGACTGGGAGGCTTGCATTGCTCGTTTCCTCCTAGCAAACTGGACCACACCCAACCCTGTGAGCGGCTGCTGCCCTACAGAGCTCCTGATGGGCCGGAGACCCGCAATCCTACTCGACCGCCTGCACCCCGACAGGGCCCCAACAGCGCGCAACATGGTCAAGGACCGGGAGGCGCCCTGGGGCTTCTTCCCAGAGGACCCGGTGTTCACAAGGAACTATGGCCAGGGCCCAGAATGGCTAGCAGGGAAGGTGATCCGCCCTACCGGCCCCATCTCCTACGAGTTGTCAACAATGGACGGGCAGGTCCTGCGGCGCCACGTGGACCAGCTGAGGCGGCGCCTACTTCCTATGGTAGGAGATCCGGGGGACCAAGGGGAGGTGGAGCAGGCCCCATGAGAAGCCTGGGGAGAACATGAAGTGGGACGGGACCTCAGGGAAGCGGGCCCCAGTGACCGGCAGATCTCATCGCCAGAGAACCTGGCAGCCGAGGGCCCGACGGCACACTCGTCCCCAGAGGATGGAAGCAAAGCGGCCGGCCCCACCACACACCCACGACAGGCCTGCGGAGAAACCCCAACGCCCGCTCCGTTGTGATCCACTAGGGAATGCAGAGCCCCTGCATACCTGAAGGACTATGTCACCTAGTAAAGGTAAAGGTTCCCTTGCTCGAAAGCCAGTCGAATCCGACTCTAGGGTTGCGGTGCTCATCTCCGTTTCAAAGCCGAAGAGCCAGCGCTGTCCAAAGACATTTCCGTGGTCATGTGGCCGGCATGACTAAACACCAAGGCGCACGGAACACTGTTACCTTCCCACCGAAGTGGTACCTATTTATCTACTTGCAATTTCTTGCTTTCGAACTGCTAGGTTGGCAGGAGCTGGAACTAGAGACGGGAGCTCACCCCATCATGCGGCACTCATGGGTCTTGAACTGCTGAACTAC
Source organism: Gekko gecko (assembly GCA_029375565.1). Taxonomy (NCBI): domain Eukaryota; kingdom Metazoa; phylum Chordata; class Lepidosauria; order Squamata; family Gekkonidae; genus Gekko; species Gekko gecko. The sequence continues at coordinate 93,253,241 of JAPDNY010000005.1, read as the reverse complement.
TGACCTTCCACAGCCTGCAGTTCAGCGTCTTAACCACTTGAGCCACCACAGCTCCACCTAGGCAGGGTCAAAACTATGGGGGGAGGGGTGTTGTGTCCGCAGGCCACTACGGGCCATCAGCGAAGGAGCCTGAGCTTGAGGTCCTGTGAACAATGGGACTGGGGCTCCTGGCTCCAGCGTAGGGGAACCAATGGGAACGGCGGCGGGAATTCAAACCCACCAATGGCACCAGGGGGCATCCCCTGTCGCGTGTATATAGTTGGCCTCCTGGCCAGGTACCTTTGTCTCATGTTGTATAATAGCAAACCATGCTGATCACTACATCGTTGTCTGTGGTTTCATTATGCGTCTAACCCACTATACAACAACAAGTTTTCTTCCTTGTGGCGCATTCTCTCCACCTTTTCTTTAGCCACATCACACCTCTTTTCACTGCCTTCGTTACCATCATGCAGATCTGCTTATTCTCACTCCTGCTGATGAATTAATGCGTTGATCATCTCCTTTCCTGCATTGTAGCAGTAGCCTCCCACTTTTCTGAGTGGCAAACATCACTCTTGTACCTTGCACCTCTAAGTGGAGAGGAGAGTCTCTATAGAAACTGCAGCAAGGTTTGGGCCCTGCTTCTTGTGCTGTTGAATGTTTTTAGCAACTGATTTAAAAGAAAGAAAGACCCTCTCTGATCTTTTCCTTGTTGGATTCCTAAGCAGGCTACAAAAGATGGGTATAAACCCTTGTTTTATTTTTGGCACTTACATGGTGCTTCATTTATGATAGGGTTCTAACTTATACCCTCTCCCTGCATGAAATTTCAAAAGGTGATGTCCTGCTGGAATCCCCTACCAAGCATGGTCTCTCACTCCTCATGTAATGCATGGTCAGCATTTTCACACAATCCATCCTTGTGGGTCGGTTGATACTATCACAATGTGTTTGAGTGCACAGCCTTTCATTACCACTTTGTGTAATGAAACACAAAGTGCTCTTTTTTTCCCCTTTATCACACTCCCACATGTATTTTGGTGGGGACACTTGCACAGAGCTTACTGCTCTAGTATAAGAGAGTTCTGGGTGAAGGTCAATTCATGCTGCTAAACAACTGTCGATAAAGAGGCCCTTGGTGGTCTCCTTCTGAGAGCTTCACACCCACCTCCTTCGTTCAGTGATATTGCTAATCTTCCCATGTGGGACTGCACAGAAGCCATGATAATGCAAACAAGGTTGCACTTACCTGTAACTGTTGTTCATTGAGTGGTCTTCTGTGCAGGCACACATCCCTCCCTCCTGCCCTGCTGTGAACTCTTTGGAACTGTGGTTTTCTAGGGGTCTCCGGCAGCAGCTTGGAGAGAACTGAGGGAGTAGCGCCCCTTCTCCTGGTCATGTGAGCGTTTTGGCAGGAAAGCGCCAGAGGGAGGAGGGGCGCTCCTATTCTATTAGAAAGTTTGGAAATCTTTTCCGTGGCTGGCCTGCGACTGCACAGTCCCATGTATGCCTGCATAGAAGACCACTCAATGAACAACTGTTACAGGTAAGTGCAACCTTGTATTCCCTAGGTGGAAATGGCTGGTTTAGAGGGTGGAGTCTATGGCACTGTGCCTGTCTGAGGTCCCACCCCTCCTCAAACCTCACCCTCTCTGGGCTCTACCCCTCAAATCTCTAGGAATTTCCATACCTAAAGTTGGCAACTTTATCTTCTCCCATCTCAGCGGCCTCTTCCTAGAAAAAATTCTGTCTTTCTCATTAGCGGGGAGCAAAGCAGCTTACTTCATTCTCTTTGGCTTTGTGATCTGTACAGCAACTCTGTAAGGTAGGTTAGGCAGAAGGTCTGTGGCTGGTCTGAAATCATCCAGATAGCTTCCATAGGGATGCTCCTGCTGAACAAGAGCAAGCAGCCAGGGCTAGTGATGCCATCCCAGTCAGGAGGCATGAAGTCACCCTTAGAGTGCTGGCAGGCCTAGGGTTGCCATTGCCAACAAAGACAAATTGATGCAAAGGAGGATGGAAAAGTCTCCATATCTCTATTTTGCCTTAAATTGGTTTTGATGCCAGCAGAGTGAGAAAATCCCAGAGACTATGGATGAGTGCCCCATGGTAAATGCACCAAACAATTCCTAAAGATTGTCCAAAACACTACTCTGTTGATAAATCATTTTCTATACTCACAGCATCCCCTGCCAGAATGCAACTCATCCCCAGTACTGTGAATTAGTACCAGAGCTTTTTTTGCCTTGTGGTATTCTGCTTGTGTTGTGATCTGTCTTTTTTGTGGTGTGGCATGGTTGTGTTATTGGGTTTGTTTCTTTTGAAGGGGAAGTGTTGTGAGTGAGGACATATTTTACCTCAGAATACACCAGGTCGCATAAGCAACAGACAGTTCCAACAGTCTTGCAGGGGGGGGAGTTTTAGGTGCGGAATGGAGTGAAGTCCAGTCAGCTTCTATATGCAAATTACCTTGAAATGCTGCCCCAATCAGAGAAGAGTGGCCTAGGCTGCAGTGGGTGGGAGAGAACTCAGGCAACGCAACCAGTGGATAGGGACAGCTTCTGAAGGACGTATCAGGCAGCCAACTGATTTTGCTGGGCATAGAACTTTGCCACCCCAACTGGCTTTTATATTTATAGAGAGATGGGGCTTTGCAGTTGCTTATCACTTTTTTAAAAAGTCTTGTCAATTTCAACATCAGTTTCCCTCTTTTTGCCTGCATTCCTTTCTGTTCACTTTCATTCAAGGAACTAATGCTAAAATGCATGCACAGGACCTGAAGCACGAAGATTTAAATGGAGGGTGCTTGGTGTATGCTACTGCACAGCTGCAATAGGGCAACTGCATATATTTTTTTAAAAGTTGGATACCACGCCCCACACATCACAAGTGACATTCCAGTTCGATTTATAACAGTGCGTTTTGAAAATTGTAACTGCAGAATAAATACACCGAATGAAAAAGAATGATGCAATAGGCAGGCACAGAATCCAAAGTCAAGATTAAAGGCTTACTGCTCTGAAAATCTACAGTAAGATGGGCATGCGTAATGGGCCTAAGAGTCTGCAGTGATTATCAGAAAGTTGACCCAAGACTGAGGAGATCCTGGATCAAATTCCCTTGAAGGTCAATGGATAACTTTGACCTAATTGTTTCCCCTCAGCCTAACTTTCCTCACAGAATTGTGTTGTGAGAATAAAATGGAAGTGGGGGCAGAATCTAGTATCCTGTCGTGAATGAGGTTCTTAATGAATAATAGTAACAGGTAACAGTCATTAAATATTCCCTTGACACTCATTGGTCACCTCCCAGTAATTCAAGGCAACCCTAGTAGATTAAATTAAATCCCATGGACTGATATATATTTACATGTCTTCTGGGCATCATAAATAATAGAATCATAGAATGTTAGAGTTGGAAAGGACCTTGCAGGTCATCTAGTCCAACCCCCTGCACTCTGCAGGAGCATAGACAAAAGATAGCTCTACAACATACCCAAAAGATGGTCATCCAGCCTCTGCTTGAAAACATCCAGTGAAGGAGCATCCACCACCTCTTGAGGCAGTCTGTTCCATTGCTCAACCACTCTTACAGTTAGGAAGTTTCTCCTGATATCTAGCCGGTAACGACTCCCTTGTAATTTCCACCCATTAGATCTAGTCTTGCAATCCAGAGCAAGAGAGAATAGATCTGCTTCATCTTTTACATGACAGCCCTTCAAATACTTGAAGACTGCAATCATGTCCCCTCTAAGTCTTCTTTTTTCCAGGCTAAACATACCCAACTCTTTCAGCCTTTCCTCATAAGACTTGGATTCAGACCCTCTCACCATCCTGGTTGCCCTCTTCTGGACACACTCAACATCCTTCCTAAAGTGTGGTGCCCAAAACTGGACACAGTAGTCCAGGTGAAGCCTGACCATAGAAGAATAGAGCAGAACTACCACCTCCCATGATCTGGACACAATGCTTCTGTTAATGCATCCTAAGAATGCATTAGCTTTCTTCACAGCCACATCACACTGCAGGCTCATGTTGAGCTTGTGATCAACCAGATCACCTAGATCCCTTTCACAGGTGCTGCTGTCAAGCCAAGTCCCTCCCATTCTATTTCTGTGTCTTTGATTTTCTGTGCCTAGGTGTAGGACTTTGCACTTATCACTATTATGCACTATTGAATTTCATTTTATTTGTCTCAGCCCACTGTTCCAGCCTATTTAGATCATTTTGAATCCTGACTCTGTCTTCTTCAGAATTAGGAATCCCACCCAGCTTTGTGTCATCTGCAAATTTGATAAGCATCCCCTCTATGTCTTCCTCCAGGTCATTTATAAAAACATTGAACAACACCGGGCCCAGGACCGAGCCTTGTGGTACTCCACTTGAGACTTCCCTCCATGTAGACGCAGAGCCATTTACAAGCACTCATTGGGGACAATGTTTTAACCAACCATGAATCCATCCAACGGTTGCACCATCCAGCCCACACTTAACCAGCTTATCCTCAAGGATATCATGAGAAACTTTGTCAAATGCTTTACTGAAATCTAGATACACTATATCCACAACATTGCCAGAGTCAACCATTTTAGTAACTCTGTCAAAAATGGAGATAAGGTTGGTCTGGCATGACTTATTCTTGATAAACCCATGCTGGCTACTACTAATTAACTCATTCCATTCAAGGTGCTCACAAACAGAGCGTTTGATAATCTGCTCTAGAATTTTTCCAGGTATTGATGTCAAGCTGACAGGCCTGTAATTTCCCGGGTCCATCTTTTCCCCCTTCTTGAAGATCGGGACAACATTCACTCTTCTCCAGTCTTCTGGCACAACACCAGTACTCCAGGACATCTCAAAGAGTAGAGTCAGAGGCTCTGAAATAACATCTGCAATTTCTTTTAGCACCCTAGGATGCAAGCCATCCGGACCTGGAGATTTGAAAGTATTTAAGGCAGCTAGATGCTCTCTAACCATTTCCTTACTTACTCTGGACTGGCAGTTCCTCCTTCCTTCATATGCCCTGCATTCTTCAGTTTGTATACAGCTCACCTTACAGTTAAAGAGTGATGCAAAGTGAGAGTTGAGTAATTCCACTTTGTCTTCATCCCTTGTTAAGACTTGACCGTCTTCCCCTAGCAATGAGCTTACTCCATCCTTGTTCTTCTTTTTGCTCCAAACATAGGCATAGAAATTTTTCTTGTTATTTTTAGCATCCCTCGCAAGCCTCAGCTCCATCTGCGCTTTAGCCTTTCTGACACCTTCCCTACAGATTTGAGCCTGCTTCTTGTACTCACCCTCAGTAATTTGGCTCTCCTTCCATTTCCTGTAGATTTCCCTTTTTAGTCTCAGCTTTTCAGAGAGTTCACTTTGGCTTCATTACCTGTCTCCCACCTTTCTTTCTTACTGGAACAGTCTGCGATTGTGCCTTAAGCACTTCATTTTTCAGCATCTCCCATCCTTCCTGTGCAGACTTCCCCCTCAGCATTTCCAGCCATGGGATCCTACCTAATATTTCTCTGAGTTTTTTGAAATCAGCCTTTCTGAAGCCTGGATTCGAGTCCTACTATGTCCTGGTTTCACATCCCTCACTATGTCCCATTCCATGCTGACATGGTCACTATTCCCCAAGGATCCTACACAGGGCTGGCTCAAGGTGTTTCTATGCCCTAGGCCGGCACAGATACCAACTTCCCAGTGGGGCCCAGAGACGCCACCATGCCGCCCCTGCCTCCTCCCCCCCTCCAGTGGAGAGGGGGAGGGCAGGCGGGCGAGCTCTGCTGTCGCCTCCTGCACCCCGGCTGGCCCGGGCGCTCGGCACTGGCACTGGCAGTGGCAGAGGTGGGGAGTCCCCGCTGGCTGCCGCTGCCATGCTGCCGCTGTCTCCTCCCCCCACGGGCGAGCTCCGCTGTCGCTTCCTGTGCCCCGGCCGGCCTGGGCACACAGTACTGGCGGTAGCGGTGGCAGGGAGTCCCTGCTGGTTGCTGCCGCTGCTGCCATGCGGCTGCTGCCTCCTCCCCCCCAGGGGGGAGGGGGCGGGTGGGCAAGCTCCACCATCACCTCCTGCGCCCCGTCCGGCCCGGGTGCTCTGTACTGGTGGCAGCAGCAGGGAGTCTCTGCTGGCTGCTGCTGCCACTGCCTCCTCCCCCCAGGGGGGAGGGGGTGGGCGGGCAAGCTCTGCCATCACCTCCTGCGCCCCGTCCAGTCCGGGTGCTCTGTACTGGCGGCGGCAACAGGGAGTCCCCACTGGCTGCTGCTGCCACTGCCTCCTCCCCCCAGGGGGGAGGGAGAGGACAGGTGAGCTCCACCATCGCCTCCTGCACCCCGGCTGGCCCGGGCGCTCGGTACTGGCAGTGGCGGTGGCAGGGAGTCTCTGCTGGCTGCTGCTGCCGCCATGCCACTACCATGCCACTGCCACCTCCTCCCCCCAGGGGGGAGGGGGAGGGCAGGCGGGCAAGCTCTGCCATCTCCTCCTGCGCCCTAGCAGGCCCGGGCGCTCTGTACTGGTGTGGGGGGGAGTCCCCACTGGCTGCCGCTGCCATGCTGCTGCCACTTCCTCCTCCACCCTCAGGGGAGGGGGAGGGTGGGTGGGCAGACACCGCCATCACCTCCTGCACCCTGGCCGACCTGGGCACTCGGTACTGGCGGTGGTTGCAGGGGAGTTCCTGTTGGCCATTACTGCCATGCTGCCGCCATGCTGCCCCTGCCTCCCCCTCCAGGGGGGAGGGGGAGTGTGGGCAGGTGAACTCCGCCACCGCCTCGTCCCCCCAGTGGGGAGGGTGGGCGGGTGAGCTCTGCCACCACCTCCTGCACCCCGGCTGGGCACTCTGTACTGGTAGTGGTGAGGCGGTGGCAGCAGGTGCCCGGTTTGGGCAGTGGGGGGCTTTTTTGGGGGCGTGGGCATCGTTTGGTGCCCCTGAGGGCCGATGCACTCTAGGCGAGCGCCTAGTTCGCCTAGCAGGTGAGTCGGCCCTGATCCTTCAACATTCACCTCATCAACCAGTTCTTCCCTATTAGTCAGAATTAAATCTAGGATAGCAGATCTTCTGATTCCCACCTCCACCTTCTAAGAGATGAAATTGTACGCAAGAGTATTCTAGAATCTGTGGGATGCCCCGTGTCTAGCAGAGTTAGATTTCCAGCAAATATCTGGATAGTTGAAATCTCCCATAACCACTATATCCTGTCTCTGTGAAAGTTTAGCAAGCTGTTGTACAAATGCATTATCCCATTCCTCTGGTTGGTTTGGAGGTCTGTAGTATACCTCCACAACAATATCCCCTTCTTTTCCCCCCTGCTTTACACTTACCCACACACTTTCCACAGGGCAACTCTCAAAATCCTGAATTTCAGTGCAAGTGTATTCATTCTTGACATACAGTGCCACCCCACCACCTTTTTTGTTTATTCTATTCCATTTGAACAAGGTATATCCTTCAATTGCTGTGCTCCATATATGAGACTCATCTCACAAAGTCTCAGTGATACCTATCAGATCATACTTACTTTCCAATATTTGAAGTTCAAGTTCCTCCTGTTTATTTCCCATACTCTGTGCATTAGCATAAAGACATTTCAGATTACAGACATCCTTTCCTACCATAGGTCCCTTCGATTTTACCTGAAAATTACTGAACTCACCACTCTCCCGTTCATTTATTCTCTGGTCACTCCCCTTCTTAAACTTAGTGTTGGGGATGCTGCACAATATTGGGCTTTTTCTTCCCACCCCTGATGTCTTCAGTTTAAAGGCCTCCTGATCAGGTTCACAAGTCTTGCAGCAAAGACATTCCTCCCATTCTTCATAAGATGCACCCATCTGTCGCCAACAGTCCTTCGTCTTGGTCATAAGGTCATAAGGACATCAGAACATAAGAGAAGCCAATGTTGAATCAGGCCAGTGGCCCATGTAGTCCAACACTCCGTCACACAGTGGCCAAAAATACCAGGTGCCATCAGGAGGTCCAGCAGTGGGGCCAGGACACTAGAAGCCCTCCCACTGCTGCCCCCTCCAGCACCAAGAATAGAGTGCATCACCTGCCCCAGACTGAGAATTTCCATCTATACCCTGTGGCTAATAGCCACTGATGGACTTCTGCTCCATATGTTTATCTAATTCCCTCTTGAAACGGTCCATGCTTGTAGCTGCCACCACCTCCTGTGGCAGTGAATTCCATATGTTAATCACTCTTTGGGTGAAGAAGTATTTCCTTTTATCTGTTCTAACCCGACTACTCAGCAATTTCATGGAGTGCCCACGAGTTCATGTATTGTGAGAAAGGGAGAAAAGTACTTCTTTCTCAACCTGCTCTATCCCATGCATAATCTTATAAACCTAAATCATGTCACCCCTCAGCCATCGTTTCTCCAAGCTAAAGAGCCCCAAGCATTTTAACCTTTCTTCATAGGGAAGGTGTCCCAACCCTTTTATCATTCTAGTTGCCCTTCTCTGCACTTTTCCCAATGCTATAATATCCTTTTTGAGGTGTGGTGACCAGAACTGCACACAGTATTCCAGATGAGGTCGCACCAATGATTTATACAGGGGCATGATGATACTGGCTGATTTGTTATCAATTCCCTTCCTAATAACCCCCAGCATAGCGTTGGCCTTCTTTATTGCAGCTACACACTGTCTAGACATTTTCATTGAGTTATCCACTACGACTCCAAGATCTCTCTCTTGGTCAGTCTGTGCCAGTTCAGACCCCATCAACGTGTATTTATATTTAGGATTTTTGGCTCCAATGTGCATCACTGTGCACTTGGCCACATTGAACCCCATTTGCCACGTTGATGCCCACTCACCCATCCTCGACAGATCCCTTTGGAGTGCCTCACAATCGTCCCTGGTTTTCACCACCCGGAACAACTTCGTGTCATCTGCAAATTTAGCCACTTCACTGCTTACTCCCAATTCCAAATCATTAATAAACAAGTTAAAAAGCATCGGACCGAGTACTGATCCCTGTGGTACCCCACTGCTTACCACCCTCCACTGAGAAAGTTTCCCATTTATACTCACTCTCTGTTTCCTATTTATAAGCCAGTTTTTGATCCACAAGAGGACTTGTCCTTTTATCCCATGACTATTGAGCTTACTTAGGAGCCTTTGATGAGGAACTGTATCAAAAGCTTTCCAGAAGTCAAGGTAAATAATATCTATTGGATCCCCCTTGTCCACATGTTCGTTCACTCCCTCAAAAAACACTAACAGGTTAGTGAGACAAGATCTTCCCTTACAGAACCCATGCTGAGTCTGCCTCAATAGTTTTTGTTCATCAATGTGCCTACTAATTCTTTCCTTAATAACAGTTTCCACCAACTTACCCGGTATCGATGTCAGACTGAGAGGCCTGTAATTTTCCGGATCTTCCCTGGAGCCCTTTTTAAAGATGGGAGTGACATTAGCTACCTTCCAGTCCTCAGGAATGGAGGCAGATTTTAAAGAAAGATTACATATTTTTGTCAGGAGATCCACAAGTTCACATTTGAGTCCTTTCAGAACTCTCAGATGAATGCCATCCGGGCCTGGTGATTTATTAGGTTTTAAATTGTCCATCAGTTGGAGGACTTCCTCTCTTGTCACCGCAATCTGATTCAGGTCTTTCAAACCCCCTCCCGAAATTGGTGGTTCTGGAGTGGGCAAGCACTTCTCCTCTTCCACAGTGAAGACAGAGGCAAAAAATGCATTCAGCTTCTCAGCCATTTCCCTATCATCCTTCACTACTCTTTTTACCCCTTGGTCATCCAAGTGCCCCACTGCCTCCCTGGCTGGCTTCCTACTTCTAATGTTTTTGAAGAAAGTTTTATTGTTGGCCATTATGTTTTTTGTGATATGCTCCTCATATTCCCTTTTTGTTGCCTGATCACAGACTTGCATTTTATTTGCCATAGTCTGTGTTCCCTTTTATCAACCTCACTAAGACTAGCTTTCCACCACTTAAAGGAATCCTTCTTACCTTTTACAGCTTCCATTACTTTATTTGTTAACCATGCAGGCTTTTTTCTATACCTATTTGTGCCTTTCCTAACCTGCGCTATATATTTTTTCTGAGCTTCTAGAACTGTATTTTTGAATACTCTCCAAGCTTCCCCAATGGTTTTGACCTTTTCCACTTTTCCTTTCAATTTCTTCCTCATATGTCCCCTCATACCAGAGAAGTTACCCCTTTTAAAGTTAAAAGTGGTTGCATCAGTCATTTTGGGCAACTTCCTATGTGTACAAATGTTAAACTCAGTGACATTATGGTCACTGTTCCCAAGTGGTGCAATCACTTTTACATCTCTCACCAGGTCTTGGGTGTTACTTAGGACCAAATCCAGGATCACCTCTCCCCTGGTAGGATCTATGACCATCTGTTCCATAGCACAGTCATTGAGAGTGTCTAAAAACTCAATCTCTTTTTCCCGACTAGAACTCATATTGACCCAATCAATGTGTGGGTAGTTAAAGTCGCCTATTACGACACAGTTATTTCATCTAGCCGCTATCTTTAATTCATGCATCATTTTATAATCCTCCTCTATCTTTTGATCTGGTGGGCGATAACAAACTCCCACTGTTAAGCTTCCTTTTGGACCCACTATTTCAACCCATAGCATTCCCAGAAGCGAATCCAGTTCTCTTACCCTCTCAATCTTACTGAACGGTATACCCTCTCTGACATACAGAGCCACCCAACCTCCAACCCTTCCCCCTATCCTTCCGATATAATTTATAACCAGGAATCATTGTATCCCACTGATTTTCCTCATCCCACCATGTTTCTGAAATACCCACAATGTCTATTTCCCCCCCAACACCAAGCATTCCAACTCCCCATTTTACCTCGGAGACTTCTAGCATTTGTGTATAAACACTTATAGTTTCCCAGGTTTGTTAAGCCCACAGCCTTCCTCTTGCTGCCTCGAGACCTTTCCAGACAGTTCCTATCATTAGCCACAGTCTCAGTGGACAATTGTAATCCATTTCCTTGTACAAACATAATAGCTACCCCTTCAGCTCTCTGAGATGAGCCATCCCGAACCAGAGACTTTCCCCCATTATTCAGTTTAAAAACTGCTCTGCCGCCTTTTTGATTTTGATCGCCAGCAGTCTGGTTCCTTCTCGGGACAAGTGGAGACAGTCCCTTTTGTACAGCTCCCTCTTGTCCCAAAAAGCATCCCAGTGCCTAACAAACTTGAACCCTTACCCCCTACACCACCGTCTCATCCACGCATTGAGACTCCTGATCTGTGCCTGTCTCTCCGGCCCTGTGCGTGGAACAGGTAGAACTTCCGAGAAGGCTACCTTGGAGGTCCTGGCCTTGAGTTTCCTGCCCAGCAGCCTAAATTTCTCCTCCAGGACCTCACGACTGCATTTCCCCACATCATTGGTGCTGACGTGCACCACGACCACTGGCTCCTCCCCAGCACTATCTACCAGCCTATCTAAAACACGCGTAATGTCCGCTACCTTTGCACTGCTGCCCTCTCCAGCACCAAGAATAGAGTGCATCACCTGCCCCAGACTGAGAGTTCCTAGCTATACCTTGTGGCTAATAGCCACTGATGGACCTCTGCTCTATATGTTTATCTAATTCCCTCTTGAAACTGTCTATGCTTGTAGCTGCCACCACCTCCTGTGGCAGTGAATTCCATATGTTAAACACTCTGTGGGTGAAGAAGTACTTCCTTTTATCTGTTCTAACCCAACTGCTCAGCAATTTCATGGAGTGCCCACGAGTTCTTGTATTGTGAGAAAGGGAGAAAAGTACTTCTTTCTCAACCTGCTCTATCCCATGCATAATCTTATAACCTCGATCATGTCACCCCTCAGCCGTTGTTTCACCAAGCTAAAGAGCCCCAAGCGTTTTAACTTTTCTTCATCGGGAAAGTGTTCCAACCCTTTTATCATTCTAGTTGCCCTTCTCTGCACTTTTCCCAATGCTATAATATCCTTTTTGAGGTGTGGTGACGAGAACTGCACACAGTATTCCAGATGAGGTCGCACCAATGATTTATACAGGGGCATGATGATATTGGCTGATTTGTTTTCAGTTCCCTTCCTAATAATCCCCAGCATAGCATTGGCCTTCTTTATTGCAGTTACTCACTGTCTAGACATTTTCATTGAGATATCCACTATGACTCCAAGATCTCTCTCTTGGTCAATCTGTGCCAGTTCAGACCCCATCAACGTGTATTTATATTTAGGATTTTTGGCTCCAATGTGCATCACTGTGCACTTGGCCACATTGAACCCCATTTGCCATGTTGATGCCTACTCACCCATCCTCGACAGATCCCTTTGGAGTGCCTCACAATCCTCTCTGTTTGTCACCACCCTGAGCAACTTCATGTCATCCGCAAATTTAGCCACTTCACTGCTTACTCCCAATTCCAAATCGTTAATAAACAAGTTAAAAAGCATTCGGCCGAGTACCGATCCCTGTAGTACCCCACTGCTTATCATCCTTCACTGAGAAAGTTTCCCATTTATACTCACTCTCTGTTTCCTATTTATAAGCCAGTTTTTGATCCACAAGAGGACTTGTCCTTTTATCCCATGACTATTGAGCTTACTTAGGAGCCTTTGATGAGGAACTGTATTAAAAGCTTTCTGGAAGTCAAGGTAAATAACATCTATTGGGTCCCCCTTGTCCACGTGTTTGTTCACTCCCTCAAAAAAACACTGACAGGTTAGTGAGACAAGATCTTCCCTTACAGAACCCATGCTGAGTCTGCCTCAATAGTTTTTGTTCATCAATGTGCCTACTAATTCTTTCCTTAATAACAGTTTCCACCAACTTGCCCGGTATTGACATCAGACTGACTGGCCTGTAATTTTCCGGATCTCCCCTGGAGCCCTTTTTAAAGATGGGAGTGACATTAGCTACCTTCCAGTCCTCAGGAATGGAGGCAGATTTTAAAGAAAGATTACATATTTTTGTCAGGAGATCCAGAAGTTCACATTTTAGTTCTTTCAGAACTCTCGGATGAATGCCATCCGAGCCTGGTGATTTATTAGTTTTTAAATTGTCCAACAGTCGGAGGACTTCCTCTCTTGTCACCTCAATCTGATTCAGGTCTTTCAAACCCCCTCCCAAAATCAGTGCTTCTGGAGTGGGCAAGCACTTCTCCTCTTCCACAGTGAAGACAGAGGCAAAAAATGCATTCAGCTTCTCAGCCATTTCCCTGTCATCCTTCAGTAGTCCTTTTACCCTTGGTCATCCAAGGGCCCCACTGCCTCCCTGGCTGGTTTCCTACTTCTAATGTATTTGAAGAAAGTTTTATTGTTCGTCTTTTATGTTTTTTTGCGATATGCTCCTCATATTCCCTTTTTGCTTGCCTCATCACAGACTTGCATTTTATTTGCCACAGTCTGTGTTCCCTTTTATCAACCTGACTGAGACTAGCTTTCCACCGCTTAAAGGAATCCTTCTTACCTTTTACAGCTTCCATTTCTGTATTGTTAACCATGCAGCCTCTTTTCTATACCTATTTGTACCTTTCCTAACCTGCGCTATATATTTTTTCTGAGCTTCTAGGATTGTATTTTTAAGTAGTCTCCAAGCTTCCCCAATGGTTTTGACCTTTTCCACTTTTCCTTTCAATTTCTACCTCACATGTCCCCTCATTACCAGAGAAGTTACCCCTTTTAAAGTTAAAAGTGGTTGCGTCAGTCTTTTTGGGCAACTCCCTATCTGTAAAAATGTTAAACTCAATGACATTATGGTCACTGTTCCCAAGTGGTGCAATCACTTTTACATCTCTCACCAGGTCTTGGGTATTACTTAGAATCAAATTCAGGATCGCCTCTCCCCTGGTAGGATCTGTGACCATCTGTTCCATAGCACAGTCATTGAGAGTGTCTGAAAACTCAATCTCTTTTTCCCGACTAGAACTCATATTGACCCAATCAATGTGTGGGTAGTTAAGGTCGCCTATTATGACACAGTTATTCCATCTAACCGCCATCTTTAATTCATTCATCATTTTATAATCCTCCTCTATCTTTTGATCTGGTGGGCGATAACAAACTCCCACTGTTAAGCCTCCTTTTGGACCCACTATTTCAACCCATAGCATTTCCAGAAGCAAATACAATTCTCTTACCCTCTCAGTCTTACTGGACTGTATACCCTCTCTGACCTACAGAGCCACCCCACCTCCAACCCTTCCCCCCTATCCTTCCGATATAATTTATAACCAGGAATCACCGTATCCCACTGATTTTCCTCATCCCACCAAGTTTCTGAAATACCCACAATGTCATTCCCCCAACACCAAGCATTCCAACTCCCGATTTTACCTCGGAGACTTGTAGCATTTGTGTATAAACACTTATAGTTTCTCACGCTTGTTAAGCCCACAGCCTTCCTCTTGCTGCCTTGAGACCTTGCCAGGCAGTCCCTATTGTTAGTCACAGTCTCAGTGGACAATTTTAATCCATTTCCTTATACAAAAGTAACAGCTACCCCTTCATCTCTTTGAGATGAGCTATCCCGAACCAGAGACTTTTCATCAACTGTTGGCTTTCCCCCATTATTCAGTTTAAAAACTGCTCTGCCACTTTTTGATTTTGAGCACCAGCAGCCTGGTTCCTTCCTGGGACAAGTGGAGATCCTCTCTTTTGTATAGCTCCCTCTTGTCCCAAAAAGCATCCCAGTGCCTAACAAACTTGAACCCTTCCCCCCTACACCATCATTTCATCCACACATTGAGACTCCTGATCTGTGCCTGTCTTTCCAGCCCTGCGCGTGGAACAGGTAGCACTTCTGAGAAGGCTACCTTGGAGGTCCTGGCCTTGAGTTTCCTGCCCAGGAGCCTAAATTTCTCCTCCAGGACCTCATGACTGCATTTCCCCACATCGTTGGTGCCGACATGCACCACGACCACTGACTCCTCCCCAGCACTATCTACCAGCCTATCTAAAACACATGTCATGTCCGCTACCTTTGCACCAGGCAGGCATGTCACCATACGGTCAGTATGCAGGTTCACCACCCACCTGTCTACCTGCCTAAGGATTGAATCACCAACTATCGAGAGCCCTCCTCCCACCCTTCCCAGGGATGGTTCCTTGGTACGAAAGGATACCCACTCGCCAGCTGAAGAAGTGGTCCCTTCTGAGGGCACATTCCCCTTATCCTCTGCATGGTGCTCCATTTCCCTTTGACCCTCATGCTCCCTGGCAGCAGCGGGGCTGCCAGATCCAGAGTGGTCTAACAAGTCCCCGAGAGTCTTCTCTGTGCACCTAACTGACTGTCTCTGCTTCTCCAGGTCAGCCACTTGGGCCTCAAGGGAGGAAACTTGCTCCCTGAGAACCAGGAGCTCCTTGCACCAAGCACACACCCAAGACTTCTGACCAGTGGACAGATAGTCATACATGTGACACTCCATGCAAAACACTGGATAGCCCCCAACCCCCTGCTGGCATTCTGGCTTAATAATTGGTTTAAAATAAAACTTTTATATAATCCCCCTTTCAAAACCCTTTGTATTTATGTGGTCCCTGTTGTAGAAGTCTACTTACCTTACTGGGGACCCAAGGAGCCCAGGTCCCTGGCTTTCTGGCTCTTCCTGGGTGTCTTACAGAACCTGTTGGCTAAGAGTCCCTAGGCTAAGAGCCACAGGCAAAGAGCCTCACCCTTCGGCTCGTGCCAGAGGCTCGTGCCTCTTGCAAGCTTCCTGCCTTAAATAGAAGCGTCTCCCAGGAGAGGGTGTGGCCAACAGCTATTCAAATCCACCCAGGCACGCAATTACAGGCAAACAATGACCCTTTCAAATCCACCCAGGCACTCAATTACAGGCAAACAATGACCCTTTCACACCCTAACTCAAGCAGCCAGGAGTCTGCAGCAACTCACAACTCACCCACACACTCCCAAATACAGTCCCCCACACAGTACCTTCTCAGCTAAAGCACCTCAGCTGAAAGTAAATTAAAAAAAAACCCCCAAAACACTCACCCCTCTATCAGCTCTAACCCCTTGCTCCGTCTCAGAGCTCAGCTGGGTCCAGGAAGCCAAATCCCTCTCGACGGCACCATCTACGTAACCAGCCATTCACCTCCAGTATCCTGTTCTCCCTTCCACCTCCATGGCCCTCAACAGGTAAAATGGAGGAGAATACCACCTGTGCCCCCAGATCTTTCACCTTCTTGCCCAGAGCCTCATAGTTTTTGGAGAGCCATTCAAGGTTTCTTCATGCCGTATCTTTTGTTCCCACATGGATCAGCAGGAGCAGGTAGCAATCAGAGGTCTTGACCAGTCTTGGAATTCTCTCAGTCACATCTCAGATACACACTCCAGGAAGACAACAAACCTCTTGGGATTCCTTGTCCAGTCTGCATACACCTTCTTCCGTCCCTCTCATTAGGGAGTCACCAACCACCACTACTCATCTCTTCCTCCATGGGATAGCTTGGTTCCTTCTCTGCTTACGCGCTTGTGTGTCAGTCACATCTTTTTGATCTTGGTGTGTGCTGTTCTGATCTTCCATCATCAGAAGCAGCTGGTATTGATTTTGTATCATTCTATACTTTGCTTCTTGGCCACATCTATGCAAATATTAGAATGCTTTCTTTTTAGCATGCTGTCTCAAAAAGCCTGTACAAGGTTTGCCTCAGTCTTCATGTAAAGAAAACTTGTTAGCTATTTATCTTAGAGTTCCCAAGTACTTACCGTACACCGGCGAGGGATGCACAGTCCCCAGGCAAAACATTCCCCCAGGCAACACCCACGCCGCACAATGCCGTCACCAGGAAGTGATGCCGGGCGACACTCTGGCAATGGGGATGGAAACTCGATGGTGCCATCGAGTTTCCATCCCCATTGCCAGAGTGTTGCCCAGTGTCACTTCCTGGCAACAGCATCGTGCGCCGCTTCTTTCCTTCCCTCGGAGATGGTCCTGCCTCCACCGTCCTCCACCAGCATATGGTAAGTTCTTGGCAAGCCTGATTTATCTTCCTAGTATGTATAGCAAAGTGGCTGTTCTCTGTGCAGATGATGAAAGCTGCAAAACTGGACTGCTTACAGGCAAGGTCTCTGCATACTCAAGGAATGCCCATTGTTGCAGAAAACACTACTTTCCAAGCTGGAAATCCTCAAGGACTTGTAAATGGCATCTCATTTTTCCCTCCCCTCATTTCCTCATTCCCTTCCCTGAAAGCCCATAGCCTCTCCCCTTTTCCTGCTTCTTTCTCTCCTTCCCACCCACCAGCCAACCTATCTTTATTTTTTCCCAACTTTCCCCAACTGAAAGCAGCTTACATCATTCTCTTCTCCTCCATTTTATCCTCACAACAACACTATGTGGTAAATCAGGCTAAGAATGTATAACTGGTCCAATGTCACCTAGTGAGCTTCCATGGCCATGTGATGATTCAAATTTGGGTCTTCCAAATCCTAATTTACAATATTTACAAAATTTATATTCCACCTTTTTGCTTTCACAAGGGCTGCCAAGGCAGCTAACAATTTAAAAGGGACAAGATAAAATAACATTATAAAACCATTAAAATCACTCCCTTCCCAAAGATATATCATCATAAGCTGGAACCCTAACTACTATACACACTGGCTTTTGTGGGGTGGCTACTGTTCAACAGTAGCAAGCAGCCAGGCCAGCTTGAGTCATGCAAGTTGGGTGGCAGCAAGTCACTTGGAGGTTGTTGCCAGATCTGGCCTTGGTGAGTTCTCTCTCAAAGTCCAAAACAGGAGCAGAAAGGGCCCTGGCTGCTCCCCTTGTCTTTACTGTCAGAAACCAAGGCTTGAAGGCTGTCAGTACTGCAGTGGTTGCCTAGCAATGGCCATTGAGGGCATTTATTCTTTAAGGGTACAGATGCTACTTCTGTTCATTTGGATTTTTTAACCCTCCTAATATATTTTTTTTAAACATTCAGATTTTCTGCAAATGTGGGCCTTTTCTCAGGTTTGTAGAAAGATATATTTTGTCTGTTCATGGCTTCAGTCTCCAGATTTAAGTATCCACAGCTGGGTTAACACTGAGAATTAGGAATTTTGATAAAGCAAAAAAGAAAGGGAAGGGAAATCCCTCAAACTGCCTGATTAGGACTAAATATGCTTCAATAGGGAAGGAATGCTGAGAGCTGCTAATTGTCAGTTAAAAGGGGAAAAGAGTAGAGAGAGAAAAATAGTCTGCTCATAAACCTGCAAGAACCAAGTTTCAAGGGTGGGATTTACACACTGTCTGATGGAGAGCAATTTATCATGAGCTCTCAGTTTGTATTCTCTACTATTAAGCTTGCTGGTATGTGTGTGGATAAGGAAAGTCACAAAAGCAGGCCTCTCACAAACAAGGTACATAATGAGGGGACTTCCCAAATATGTAGAAAACTATGATTATAGATTACCTCCCCAATCCTAAAAAATGTCATGATGAGGACATCCTCTCATTTTCACCCCCCAATTCATTGTAGGCTGCCATTTCTAATCAATTTTTTAACATAAATGATTATTTGATAATGCTTAGTCATTCAAACATAGTATATATCAGCATATAGACTACCTTAGGCTTCAAACATTGTTCAGTGGAGTGGTATGATATATGCTGTTGTATGCCACTAAAAAATTTGCTATCCGAATTTCCTATAAAAGCAGTATTAGAGGTAATACTTTCCCTCAATTCCTGAAGAGTAAGAACAAGGTTGTGATCTTAATGGCATGGGGCTGTTACTCTGAATACACTCAAAACAAAGATATTCTAGCTTGCATACTCCAGGTTTAGCATTCTCCACTGCTGTAATGTGTTTTTAATGGCACAAGAAAGAACACAACTTCACACAAATTTGATCAAATAGTATGCTATCAAATAAGTAATGTACAATGTGCCATTATTTAAATCAGAATTACAAACTTCATATTTATGTGAAACTCTATAGGCATAATCCAGCTGCCCTTTGCATCCTTCTTCCTCTCTCCCCCATTGACACCTCTGCGTTTAAGACTTCTGTGCTGTCAGCTCGCTCTCCCCTTCAGAAGTTGTGAGTGGAGTTTTATCCTCATGGGAGAGCTGTGTGTGCCTAAAGGCACAAGTACAAGCTTGACAAAATCAGACCATCAGTATGCTTAAAGTGTATCCTCCTGGGTACAATAAATGCTCTATTTAGTTGTCAATCAGCCTGGTTTAATCATTACAGCAATCAGTTAGTATGCATTTTCATTTAGGAAATATCCAAGGTACAAATAGGAAACTTGATTTAAATTGCATTCATTTAAATCAATCCACCATGCTCATTAGAGAGATGCTAGAAAATGGTCTTTCAGTGAGGCTTGTGCCAAGAGAACTTATTGATTGTTCTTAAATAGTCCGGGGTGGCAACAAAATGGGTAAGATCTTCAGGGCTCTTGTGCTTCTTATATTCAGACTCCCTCTGCCTCTTTTGAGGCTCCATCTACACGCTACAAAATCTTCATGTTTGCTGGGCAACAATGAGGATTTTGTATCACATGTGTAATGGGAGTTCTGTGGCTCCCAGATGCATACCAGTTCTTTTCTGTTTGTGACCACATGTGGGGAGAAGCAGCTTTAGTATCCCTTTCCATGTTGTGTTAGTGGTCGCAAGCAACTCCAAGAAGTCTCTGTTGGCTTTGTTGTGAAACTTATGCATAGCCACATGAGTAACATGGTTTTTACTGTGAAGCCAATAGTGGATATATGGGATAATTTGCAGATGTGAAAACAGAAGGGAAACTAAAGTCACTTAGAGTGGCACCAGGGCTGCTGGTGGGAGGCTTCATGGCAACCCTACCACCATCCACTGCCCTGGGTGTCAGGAAGTACTTCTTTAGTGCAAGCTATTCCAACTGTGTCATTTGAGCTGCAGGATCATGCTAACATGTTGGTGAGTGAGGAATAGTTCCTTTTTTACATAAGAACATAAGAGAAGCCAATGTTGAATCAGGCCAATGGCCCATGTAGTCCAACACTCTGTCACACAGTGGCCAAAAATACCAGGTGCCATCAGGAGGTCCAGCAGTGGGGCCAGGACACTAGAAGCCCTCCACTGCTGCCCCCTCCAGCACCAAGAATAGAGTGCATCACCTGCCCCAGACTGAGAGTTTCCTAGCTATACCTTGTGGCTAATAGCCACTGATGGACTTCTGCTCCATAAGTTTATCTAATTCCCTCTTGAAACTGTCTATGCTTGTAGCTGCCACCACTTCCTGTGGCAGTGAATTCCATGTGTTAATCACTGGTCCGGTGAAGAAGTACTTCCTTTTATCTATTCTAACCCGACTGCTCAGCAATTTCATGGAGTGCCCACGAGTTCTTGTATTGTGAGAAAGGGAGAAAAGTACTTCTTTCTCAACCTGCTCTATCCCATGCATAATCTTATAACCTCGATCATGTCACCCCTCAGCCATCGTTTCTCCAAGCTAAAGAGCCCCAAGCGTTTTAACCTTTCTTCATCGGGAAGGTGTCCCAACCCTTTTATCATTCTAGTTGCCCTTCTCTGCACTTTTCCCAATGCTATAATATCCTTTTTGAGGTGTGGTGACCAGAACTGCACACAGTATTCCAGATGAGGTCGCACCAATGATTTATACAGGGGCATGATGATACTGGCTGATTTGTTATCAGTTCCCTTCCTAATAATCCCCAGCATAGCGTTGGCCTTCTTTATTGCAGCTACACACTGTCTAGACATTTTCATTGAGTTATCCACTACGACTCCAAGATCTCTCTCTTGGTCAGTCTGTGCCAGTTCAGACCCCATCAACGTGTATTTATATTTAGGATTTTTGGCTCCAATGTGCATCACTGTGCACTTGGCCACATTGAACCCCATTTGCCACGTTGATGCCCACTCACCCATCCTCGACAGATCCCTTTGGAGTGCCTCACAATCGTCCCTGGTTGTCACCACCCGGAGCAACTTCGTGTCATCTGCAAATTTAGCCACTTCACTGCTTACTCCCAATTCCAAATCATTAATAAACAAGTTAAAAAGCATTGGACCGAGTACTGATCCCTGTGGTACCCCACTGCTTACCAGCCTCCACTGAGAAAGTTTCCCATTTATACTCACTCTCTGTTTCCTATTTATAAGCCAGTTTTTGATCCACAAGAGGACTTGTCCTTTTATCCCATGACTATTGAGCTTACTTAGGAGCCTTTGATGAGGAACTGTATCAAAAGCTTTCTAGAAGTCAAGGTAAATAATATCTATTGGATCCCCCTTGTCCACATGTTTGTTCACTCCCTCAAAAAACACTAACAGGTTAATGAGACAAGATCTTCCCTTACAGAACCCATGCTGAGTCTGCCTCAATAGTTTTTGTTCATCAATGTGCCTACTAATTCTTTCCTTAATAACAGTTTCCACCAACTTACCCGGTATCGATGTCAGACTGACTGAGGCCTGTAATTTCCCGGATCTCCCCTGGAGCCCTTTTTAAAGATGGGAGTGACATTAGCTACCTTCCAGTCCTCAGGAATGGAGGCAGATTTTAAAGAAAGATTACATATTTTTGTCAGGAGATCCAGAAGTTCACATTTTAGTTCTTTCAGAACTCTCGGATGAATGCCATCCGGGCCTGGTGATTTATTAGTTTTTAAATTGTCCATCAGTCGGAGGACTTCCTCTCTTGTCACCACAATCTGATTCAGGTCTTTCAAACCCCCTCCCGAAATCAATGCTTCTGGAGTGGGCAAGCACTTCTCCTCTTCCACAGTGAAGACAGAGGCAAAAAATGCATTCAACTTCTCAGCCATTTCCCTGTCATCCTTCAGTAGTCCTTTTACCCCTTGGTCATCCAAGGGCCCCACTGCCTCCCTGGCTGGTTTCCTACTTCTAATGTATTTGAAGAAAGTGTTATTGTTCACCTTTTTTTTTTTTTGTGATATGCTCCTTTTTGCTTGCCTGATCACAGACTTTTCAAGTCTTTTCAAGTCTTAACAGTTTGGTCAGGTTCAGGATTTCACTTTAAAAATGTTTAAAAACAAGGAAGCAACAAAGAGGAGAGAAGTCTTTTCCTTTATAAACTTTCTTTTTCTTGTCTTGATTGGGTTAGATCCTATAATCCACTTGCGAGTAGATTAAGGCTGTTCCTTCCTTCCCCCTTCCCGAAGAGGCCCTTTTGACCTCAGGAAAGTTGATTTGTTGACTTTTGGGACCAGTGGGGAGTAATAGCCATGTCAGTCAGTGTGCTTCCCTAAACTGCTAGAATATAACATGTGATGTCACATGACAGGATGGAATGGAGCCAGAATGGCAAGACCAGGACTGTTGACAAATCCAAACTGAACAGGTATAATGTAATGAGGCACAAACCTGCACAGGCAGGTTCAGAGACTCTCCCTCCCCACTAAAGCAGTCCCCTTGCCTTTTGTTCCCACTAGAACAGCAACCCCTTACCTCCCCCAATTGTCTAATAGCCCTCATCCCTGCTTGCAGCACAGAGCCTTACTTGACTGCAAAACATCGCCTTTATCCGGAAGAGGTGGGTCCATGGCTCAGGCATGCGTACAGAGCTTTGGGGAACTAAATGGCAAGGCACTGTGTGTGTGTGCAGTGGGGGTTGGGCCATGATGGGCTAGAAGCGAGAGAGGGAAGGCGCTGGAGAGGATAGAAGGGAAGAGGTCTCTGAAACTGCCCGTACTAAACAAAGACTCCTCTCCACTGCAGAATAGCCTGCTGAGCCTCTTAGCGTGTGAGCAAAAAGAGGCTGCAAGTGAGGTGTCCCTTGCTTGCGTACCAGCAGCAGTTCCTTCTAAAAAGCAGCGACCCCCACCAAATGCCCCCAACAAACTCTTTAGAGGCTTATTTCCCAGCAAGAGGGATTCCATGGGCTGAAAACCACAGTCCCAGAAAATACAACTAACTAATATAACGTCCCTCATGAAGACTCCTGTGGATTATTTATTGTATCTTTCTGGGCAGCTGTGAAATATATGATATATAATAAACACACACATACACTCTGGTTGTTAATTTGTGATTATAAATCTGTCTGGAGCATGACTGCAATTAGCATGACTGCTAATTGGTTTGAGAGCTAGGTCGAGACAATGCAGTCTTATAGCTATTTGTCTGGGTAGGCCTAGTTGTAGGGTTAATTCTGCTTGACAGAACTTCAGCAGCATTTTGAAAGTAATTACCCAACTTAACGTTTTCCCACAGCTGAATAGAGAGCTTCAAAGGCTTCTGAGTTTAGAGCCATTATTAACCTATATCTGAAACATAATGTTCCCACAAAGGCTAATTTTCCCTTCCCCTTTCTTCCCTGTCTGCCTCGTTATTAAATGTACAGCCCACTCAGGTTCATGGGTGATATGCTAAACTAAACACTTAAAATACCACTTATTAAACAGACAAAAAAATGGTGGTATATGAATATGATAATTGTATGTTTTGTATGTGCTATGCTTTTATTCAGTAAGAATTCACATAGAGGCTGGATTCTTAAGGGAAAGCCATTCATCTCTCGGGGAAAAATGATACGAACACTCAAGCACCTATCCCATGACAGTGTTGAAGCATCATATAAAGAAAGTATAATAAAAAGGGGGAAAAAACATGCTGCTGATTTGTTTGATTTGAATATAAATACACTTAACTAAAAATGTGTGTGGTTTGAAGTTGTATATTCATTGTGTTTCTATTTCTATTTTTTACAGGCTTTTCTTCTGTCTTTGTCAGTATTGTAAACTAAAATAATTATTGATAAAGTTGTCAATGGAAAAATGTATTGAGGATTAAAATATATTTGTAGACCTAGCATATATAAGGATGCTTGTTGTAGCTAGATTGTAGGTTTCTCACAGCAGTTTAAAAAATAACTAAAGGGTTTTTTGTTTTTCTCTCCTTTCTTTTCTTTCTTTGTTTTTAGATCAGAGACAAAGTTTGACTCCAGTTCAGGTATGTTTAGGTATACAATATGTTGAATATACCATTTTCATGTTACTCTCAAAAGAGTAATTTATCAGCTCAAGTATAATCTTAACTTTAAACAGTCTGGAACAGGCCAATCTTGAAAGCCATCTCAGGTTTCAGAATGCCTTAAACAGTGCATTTATTGTTAATGGCATTGCTCTTATTCCTTCCATTGGCTCAAGGCTTTTTAATTTTACTCTTTCATGTTATGATGATCGCAAGGAGACCATGTCAGTTCTGTATTAGGTTTTGAATGATCTGAGGAGAAGGGAAGTGGACTTTGGGAATATTGGTCACTTTAAAATGATGTTTTTCTTCCTGGAGGACAAAGCTGTTTCATGGCCTTGAAGCCTGAGCAGCCAATATGTCAGGAAACAGGTTATTTGTCATCAGATTTTCATGGCACATGCATGTAGACTTGCACGCAAGACAAGGCGGTAGATTTCTCTTTAGGTGGTTAACTTTGAATGTCAGTTTCTTTCATATTCATGAGGAATATTGATGCCACAGACTCCAACAAGCAGAAACATGCAAAAGTTAATTTAAATTCAAACAGGGGAAATATACATTATGGTAAACTGGCTGGCATTCTTAAATGGGAGTGAGTGGGTGGAAGAAACTGATTGTCACTTTTTGTAACTGCCTATGCTTCAGTTTCAATTGAGTTAACTTGATGGCAGCAACACATTTTTATATTACTGAAACATATTTTCATGTTGGGATATGAAGTTACTTCCCTAGAGTGAGTGTTGTTTGATAGAAGTTGTCTAAATAAGACCTTTTCAGACTTTACATCTATGCTTACCAGCAGCCTCCCATGTGTGCATAGGTCCTCCCAACACATGGAATTGCCATGTTGTCTGAACAGGGGCAACATGTGTATAGCTTCACTATGCACCAACTGACCATTGGAGTTTTTTTCCAGGGTAATGGGTTGCACAGAGTGTTCCCTCTAAGCTGAATTAGTATGAGCTAGCTCACAGTTTTTAGCCTCCAGTTCAGATATTTTTGTCTTAGCTCAGGAAGGATGGCCCCAGAGCAAACTAATTTATGCAGTAGCAAAATCGCTTGCTCACAATTTTAATCCTAGTAGCTCACAAAGTAGAATTTTTGCTCACAAGACTCCACAACTTACAAGGAGCCTTGCACAGAACAGAATGACAGTGCATATTGAGAACACTGCAGGTAACGCATGTTCCAGATGCATATATGGTTATCAGACTTCTGGCACACCTGGGTACAACATCTGAAAAGGACTATAGTATCCCAATAATGGAGATCAACTTTGTGCATGCTTCTTCCAGGCACACTCTATTTGGGCTCACATGTACTCATTTAAAGTGATAACAGCTGAGTTCAGACTGGCAGTTTGAAGCAGGAGCGAGTCATGGCAAAAAAAACCCAGAACAAACTGTTCCAGGTTTTCCCGGTCACATTTCGCAGACTGATGCTGGAGCATACTGGGGTGGAGGTGTGAGGGAGCGTTCACACTGTTGGCCCAAAGGCATGGCTGTAAGGCGCGGGTTTCTTTTTTTGCTAATCTGGAGATATGCGCTTATGCACATGAGTGCATATGTGCATAAGCACACAATCAAAATTGTGGATTTTATCATTCACACTTTGTTGGTGTGGGATATACGCGGGATAGACACACTTTCCAGGGTTTGATACCACTTTTACCAGGTATCTTTTAAACTCGGGAGGGAAGCATTACAAGATGGGTTGAGTATGGCTGGGGAATGCCGGACAGATGTGCCTGTGTGAATGGCCCCTTTAATCCGGTTGGGAAACATTGCTGAAATGCACCTATCTCGGGGCAAACGGCCAGTCTGAACTCAGCCAACGTCTGTATAGAGTGCAGTACAGATCTTGCACCAAGGAATCCTAAATTCCTTCTAAAATGTTCAGGATATGTTGTTGGGTTCAGAGAGGAGGCATAGAGACTATTCATGGGTACAAAATGCATGAATTAAAGAGTAGGCCTCAGGATTTTGGGGAGTCATAGGCACTAATCACATCTGGCATTATGGAGATATTGCCTTGTTACAAAACAGAAGCCTAGAAGAGCAGGTCAGTTTAACAAGAAATGTTTCTTAAATATAGCTATATAGATGAATGCCAGGCTTTATATGCAGTTATTGTCCTCTTCTGGATGATGTTACACCTGAAAGACCAGGTATCATTGCCTGCCTCTACAGATACCTTCCTAAATATTACTCTTGTGCAGTGGTAGCCCTGGGTCTAGGCTCCACAGCCAGTGTCAGACATAACTCAATCACATGTGGGTGTGATTTCCCCAGCCTGAAACTCCCAGGGGCACTATTTGGGGAAACCCCTGTGTTTCCCAACAGGCTAAATAACACACACACACCAGCTATGAAAATGGCTGCAGTTGATGGCAGAGGTCTCTTTTCCATGTACACCATGGTCCTGAACCAAACTGGGCTCTGCAGGCACACACAATAATTGAGGAGAACCCACCACTCATGGATACGTTACTTGGTCTGGTATCAGAGTCTTGCAGATCATTTAATTCATGAAAGGGTGAATGGGTGAATATAGCTTTGTCCTCTCCATATAAGAAGAGCCCTGCTGGACCATCTAGTTCAGCATCCTGTCTCACACAGTGGTCAACCAGTTCCTCTGGATGGCCAATAATAGGGCATAGAGTCTGAGGCCTTCCCCTGATGTTGTGTCTTGACTTTGGCATTCAGAGGTTTAGTGCCTCAGTCACCATGGCTAGTAGCCATTTCTGCACCCTATTCAAGAATGGACTTTGTCTTCTTCCTTGTACAAATGCTGCATGTATGTAAAGTACATGAAATCTACTTGCAAAGCATGAAAACTATCCATTGAAGAACTCCTGATCTTTTCTGTGCATTTTTGAGAGAGAATAGCACGGATTTATTTCCTGCAATAAAAGCAGAGCCTGGCATGTAGTGAGCTTTGAAAAGCCCAATTTATTAATTTTAACTATACAATCTGGAAACATCATATAGAAATGAAATACTGAGGAAGACATTGTTTAAGCAACATGACTTTGAACCTGAGCATTTCAGTTCAAAGTGAAGCAAAATGTAAACTACTGCTCAATATTCATCATGCAGATGGCTGTAACATCTGTACAGAGTACACATTCTTCACTCTAATGATGAGAAATTTACTTGTTTTAGTCTAGTAATGGCTACTTCCTTGGCTGAAAGAAACTCTCCTCTTATTGCAGGTACTCTGATGTGAAGGAACAATTATGCTTTTTATATTTGCAACTTGATTGCCACAAAATAAAGTGTTCAAGTAATAGAATAGCACTTCTAACTAAAAAGACTATTGTAAGAAATTGGATTAATTGGTGTTCCACAAACAGCTGGTTCTAGAAAAAGACATTCTTCCATGGAAATCCAGGGTCTTGCGGGAAAAATGGTGAATTACTGTGGTTGAACAAAGAATGTTTGTTGCCTAACAGGAATTGTACAAATGGACTCTTGTTCAAAGGTCTGCATTTCATATAGGTGTATCCATGCATTTTGTGATATTATATTACTAAGATTTTACTGTTTATTACAATTTTCATAACAGTATAACTAAAAAGAACCTCTTGTATCAAATCTTTTCCAGCCGTATAGCCTGGCTCTGTATATGCTATTACGGTCTGATTTTCTCTCTCTGTGTTAGGGTGGGTAAATGATGAATGCGTGAAGCTGCCTTATACTGAGTCAGACCACTGGTCTATCAAAGTCTGTATTGTTTGTTGTGACTGGCAGCAGTGCTCCAAGGTCTCAGGTAGAGTTCTTTCACCTGATCCTTTTAGCTGGCTATGCCAGGGATTGAAACTGGGACCTTCTGAATGCAAAACAGATGCCTGACAAATGAGCTATGGCTATCTTTACTAATGCACTTTAGTGCAAAGCAGATAAGGAAATGGTACATTGAGGTTTTATAAACAATATGGTGGCTTCTTACAGACGCTTTCTAATAATAAATGAGTGCCATCCAGTCACAATCAAGTTATGATGACCCCCTCATGGGGTTTTCAAAGTAAGAGATGAGCAGAGGTTGTTTGCCATTGCCTGCCTCTGTGTAGCATTCCTGGTATTCCTTGGAGATTCTTTCAGCCTATACAGTTATGAGATGAAGAGAGAGACCACCCTCAGCAGCCATGGAAATGGTGGCTTTTTAGATCTGTCGATTCCTCATGAAGTTAAATAATAGTGTACACCCACAGGCTTGGTAAAATACTTAGAAACACTTCTATGCAACTGAAGAAATGAACTCTCATTCATGAAAGCTCATGCTGAATTTTTTTTCATGAGTCTTTAGGGTGCTGCTGGACTTCTTTGTACTTGAAGAGGGCTGGTGAAATTTCTTACCATAGATTATTGCAAGATTACCAGGTTTAAAAAATATAGAGGAACAAAATGTAGACAGAAAAGACTGTAGGCTAGGACAGTCCTGTATAATTGTGTATGACTCATTAGATGGCTTACAAATTAATCAGTTTAAAGAAAATTAACCAATTTTCAGAATTCTGGCAATCTTCTGGGGGTGATTGTTTCATAGTAGGTAGGTATAATCATTGTCAATGTTCTGTTCTGCTCTGGGTACCCACAGATTTCAAGTTGCATTAATGTTGGTGTATGGTATCATCCTCAAATCCGAGAAATCAATAACATGAATGGAGGGGATAGTAACCTATGCCTTTTGGTTACTACTAATTTTGTTCTGGGATGCAGGTAAGGGTCTATTGAAATAATATGTGGCTTGGTTTTTTGAGGTCCCTAGTCCTTTCATGTATTTTTAGAGCACAGAGATGTATTGCACAAGGCAGAGAAATTTTGAATCTTCAAGGCCTGTTTGATACTTGCAAGGTCACAATGTGTTTTGAGTGCTTTCTATGACATCTTTTCCTTTATGGTATATAGGGTCTTCTCTGTGAAACAGCTTGCCCTGATAGCTCCTTTTGTTCCCTGCAGAGATATATAGACTTTATCTTATCTCTTCAATAATTTTATAGAAAGAATCATACTGAGTACACCTGGAGCTATACATAATTACAGCAGAAGCTTGTGCAAAGCTTTTGGCAGGCTTCCGTTTTTCAAGGAAGGGACAGGGGAAGAAATGCAGTTTTAAGTAGATACAGAAGTTTGTGCTTAAGAAGTGTAGCCCTTTCCCAGTTGGACTTGTGAAGAGCAGAACCAAAGCTTGAGAGGGAACAAGGATGGCTTCAAAGTTGATTGGTAAATATGAGCCTACTAACAAAGAACCGGACCCAGATGCAATGGCGTACAAGTTGGTTAGAGGCAGCTAGTATTGTTTTCAAGAAATCTTACCTAATTTTAGCACAGTATGTCTTATGATTGCTTTGCTTCCGCAAGGAAGGAGTAAACAGTCACCTAATACAGGGGAAATGAATCTATTTTATGATAATTTCAGAACAATGTTACAAATGTACTAAGTACAACTTCTGTAGGTTATATGCAGACTTCACTTCACTGGAATAATAAACTAAAAATAATGTATGGCTGTGTCTTGCAATGCAGAAAATTATTTTACACTTCATTAAACCTATTTTTCTCACCTGGGTACAAATGACAATTGTAAAAGGTTTTTTTTAAAAAACAAAACAAAACAGATGAGGTGAAACACAGTGTATTCTGAGCGTGAACATGCCACATACCTTACCTATTTTTAAAAGGTGACATTTTAAATAATGTATATGGCATAAGTTGGTGCTTCCAGAGGGAATTCTAATTTATGACTTCTGAGGAATCATTCCCATAATGAAACCTGAACCCGTGGAACTACCAGGCAAGCCCTAGTCTCTATGAGTTGCCTGTTGTGATTTGCTCTTCCATATGTCTGTGTTGTTTGTGCACAGTGCCCTTTAAACACAGTACTCATGACTGAAATTCATCTGTGTGCTCTAATCTCTATAGAAACGAGGACAGTATGGTGAAACTCCATGCCTCACATCTTGTTGTCTGAGATACAAGGACTTATATATGCTTTGCGGTGCGTGTGATTGTTTGCAGAGAGTGTGTGCTGAGTGTGTGAAAGGCAAATACTTAGATATAGAGATTAATAAGTTCAGTTCATTGACTTTCCACATTCAGATGGCAAAGCAAATGTTTGCATTTATAGACCTGTGCGGATGTTACATTCACACGAACTGGCAGTCCACCAACTGTGTTTCTAAGGAGTGTCCGCAATACACTTAATACATGTAGTTGCTATGTTGTGTAAATTGAGCAATGTGTAAATAAATGGATGATAATTAGCAATGACTGTAAAATAAATGATGAGAAAAATGTCCCACAGTAAAACTCATGTCCACACAGCTGAGTTGTTTTTTCACCTTCCCACCTATTATTTTAAGGAATTTGCCCCAAGACATGATTCTGCACACAAGCTTGCTGTTGTCGTGTCTTCAAAGTGCTGCTGTTTTTATGTTGGCAAGTCTCCTTTAATTAATGGTGGAAGTGAAGATGTAGCTGTTGATGAGAGAAGTCTTGAGGATAACTAGATGGAGTTAAACAGCCTTTTCCCAGCTGCTGTTCTTCACAACATTTCTGGCAGTTACTATACATCACACATTCTCATGTCTATATAATCTAAACATTACTGTTTTAAGAGGAGTCCAGAACTAGAGCAAAATGTAACAGTGCAGTCAGAGAGGAAGCCAAGTTACAGATTAACACCTCTCTCCTAAAAATATTTGTTTACAAGCAAATAATGTGTAGATTTCAGGGAAACATGTTTCCAAGTAAATAGTCTCAGAATTCTGCTGTAATGTGATATCTCAGTGTACACTGTGGCCTAGTTCTTACAGATGTGGGAAACCTATGTTTGGGTTGTATCAATTAAAACTATAGATGGGGTTCACATTATTGAATGTTCCTCTAACCAAAAAAAGAAGCATAACTCTTCCATGTATATACGATCCCAGGTCCTGGCCATTATGCACCAGGGGTACAGATTGAGCACCACCCTAGTCTACCTTCTCTCCTCTCATTCTACTTCCTCCTGAACTGAGAGTCAGGCTTGATCTGTCCTCCTTTGCTTCCTCCATCAAGCCTTTTTAGGCCCTTAGCCAAGCCCAGGGCATGCCCAAGGGCCTCCCTCTACCCAGAAGCCCTATGGGGCATGGCTGAGCCTGTGGGGAAGAATATGGCCTCCTGAGCAATTTCTGTCCCATTGCTCCCAGGGTGGAGTTTCCCATCAGCTGATTGTCAGACATGTAGCTGTCAAAGGGCCAGCTGTCGGTGGCTGCCTGACTCTTAAAGGACCAGCCACCATTGATCAGCTGGCTACTGTGAGTGTCTTTACAAGGTACATCTATGATCCCTCATGGTGTTGTGGATGCTGGGCTTGCCAGTGTGATGGGCCAGGAAGGCTGGTGGTGTCTCCACTCTCCCAGATAATATAGAGTATTAGAGAAAGATATTCTAGCCTAGTCTTTGTCCTGACATTGGTTTTCTATGTTCAGGGATTTTTTTAAAATAAAGAAACATCCAGTTAGGTATACTTTCACCTGCAGATTGAAGTGTGACAGGCATTTTGACTACATGGTGACTTGCCTACCTGCTGTGAAGATGTGGAAATCACAGGCTGTCTAGATAGGTTAACAGATAGTGCTGGGGAGGTCTTGGAGGAAAAAAAGTAGGTTACTAGGCAGAAAGTTAAAGGCCAGGATCTCAAAGGTGCTACTGGTTCCACATACAGAGCCAGCTACACAGTAGGGAGGTGCATCTGGCTAAATCTTATTGGTATTTTTCAGATATTTATTCAGCTGAATCAGATTTGAATCAGATAGAGGCCCCGTTCACACGGAGCATTTGCCCCGCTGAAGGCATGGGAGCCCTGTGGACTTTCCGTGCGCAATCATACGAGCACATCTGGGAGGTGTAGCGCTCCCGTGGCCAACCCGTGGCTTCCCTCCAAAAACACGGAGTAAAAAACTACTAGGGTCGAAGTACTAGTTTCCGGAAACCCTGGGGCAAAGGCCAGCATCTGATTGCGGGAGCACCAGTATCCTGCGGCTTCTGACGCCGGCCCATGTCCCAGGGTTTCTGGATGTTGTAAGTTTCCATGGGATGTGCACCAACGCTGAATGAAGCATGCGCATATGCAAGACACCGGCAGGGGCCGCCGCCCCCCATGGCACATGCGCACTTCGCAACAGCGCAGCTTGTGTGGTCTGCTGATCTGCTTTTTTGCCGCGCTTCAGCAGTGTGATCAGCACTTGGAGCTGGAGCGTGGCAACCTGGTGGCCTGTATGATCGGGCTACCGCGCCTTATTTTGCTCTGGGGCAAATCGCCACGCCTCCCCCCCACGTTTTCTGGCCCGTATGACCGGGGCCAAAGTGATCCTGAATAAAAGCTGAACTTATTCGGCTTTTGTTTGGGTGCATTCACCATACCAGAGCTGCTGGCCATTTAAACCTAGTAGCTGACAGGCATGTTTAAATACCTCCTCAATCTCTCCAGCCTTCCCTAGCCTGCCCACTGCAGCCACAGGTCAGCTGGAGAAGGGATAGGGAGGCAAGTTTAAATGCTTTCCTGACCCTTTCTCCCTTCTCCAGCTGGTCCACTGCTATAGGCCAGCCAGAGAATGGAGAAAAGATAGTGGAGGCATTAACACACACACCCCATCATGCCACAGCAGTGTCACATTCCCTTCATTGAAGGGAAGGCAATTTGCCTCCCCTCCAATGATGGGAGCATGCTGCCACATGGTGCAGCTCCGGGGGGGGGGGGTTTAAATTTTAAATATCCGCAGTCTCTGGAGTTGTGCCACCAAGGTGGCACACTCCCTTCATTTAAGTGAAGGCAATTTGCCTTCCCTTCACTGATGGTAGCCTGCTGCTGCCTGGGTGCAACTCCGGGGGGGCGGAATCAGCATACCCTATGGGGATGGTCCCTATAGGGTATTAACTGAGCCGCATAAATTCAGTCAAGCTGATCATTTCCCGAATCACAGTATCATACCAATACTGGGATTTGGGAATATTGGCAAATACTGAATTTTTTGGGTTTGGTATATCCAAACCTGAAAAATACTGATTTTTTTTTTTTTTGGTGCACACCCCTAACTAGACAGGTACAGATCAAGGGTCTCAACTTGTAGATGAGAAAGTGGTGCCAGGAGGAGGAGTGTAGATTTGTTAGGCACTGGGGAACTTTCTGGGAGAAGCCAAACCTGCACAAAGGAGATGGGCTTCACTTGAACCGAAAGGGAACCAGGCTGCTGGTGATTAATATCAAAAAGGTGGCAGAGCAACATGTAAACTAATCCCAGGGGGAAAGTCAACAGGAGCTAGGGAGCCTTTGATTCTGGACAAGTCAGCCCAAAGGGATGACTATGTAAACAACTCAGCATAATATTGATGGGAGCATAATAGAACTTGGGAGTGAGGGTAGGATGGCAAAGGAGGGCCATGTGTGGCAACAAAGGGGCCAAGGGAGGCAAAGGTTGCTTTAGAGTGTAACAAGTTAAAGGTGTATATATGCCAATGCTAGAAGTCTCCAAGCCCAGATGGCGGAGGTGCAGTGCTTGGTGCACAATGACAATTTAAATATAATGGGTATCTCAGAAACATGCTGGAATGGGGAAAATTGCAGGGGTGTCAACCATACGGCCCACGTATCTAGCCTGCAGGCTACTGGCTCTCTCCTGCTTTCTTCTCCGAACCTACAGCTGTGTTACAGCTTGCCTTGGGCTGGCTCTATCAGTCATGCAGCAGAGATAAAAACCCAACCCTTCCCTCCATTGGCTGTCTCCTCCCCCCTCTTTTGGGGAGGAAGGGAGGGAAAGAGAGAGAGAGCATGCATCTGAGAGAGAGCAGAGTCTGAGTCCCATGGCACCTTTAAGAGACCAATAAAGTTTTGTTTCCGGTTTAAGCTTTCATGTGCACACACACTTCTCCAGGACGGCTGCTATGTTGCAGCCCAGCTCTCTCAATTGCACAGGAGAGATAAAAACCTAACCTCCCTTCCTTTCATTGGCTGTCTTCTCTCCCTTCCTCCTTTGGGAGACAAGAGGGAAAGAGCGAGAGAGAGAGAGAGAGTGCTTGTTTGAGAGGAGCAAAGTCCAAGTCCCATGGCATTTTTAGGAGACCAACAAAGTTTTATTTCAGATATAAGCTTTTGTGTGCACACACACTTCTTCTCTGGGCCAGCTGCTGCATCCCTGTTGTGTCTGCTGACCACTACAGGCCGTCAGCGAAGGAACCTGAGCTTGAGTCCCAGAGAACAATGGGACTGGGGCTCCTGGCTCCAGCTTAGGGGAACCAATGGGAACAGCAGCGGGAATTCAAACCTGCCAATGGCACCAGGGGGTGTTCCCCTTCGCTTGTATATAGTTGGCTATCTGGCCAGGTAACTTGTCTTGTTGTATAATAGCGAACCATGCTGATCATTACATTGTTGTCTGTGGTTTCATTATGCGTCTAACCCACTATACAACAATGGCAACGAAGGTGGGGTCCTGTTGAGCACTCCAGCCGGGCTGTCGGACAATGCTACCGAAGACTTGCTCCACCGCTCCACACCCTTCGCACTTGAGCACTTCCGAGGGTGAACCAAGAGCCGTGTCTCAGCCGCCGACTAGCACAATGGCTGTTGCTCCAGGATCCGGGATGTTGCCACCGTTCGACACCTCCAAGCTCCAGCAATGGGGAGCCTGGGTTACGGGTCTGTGGCAAGCCCTCGTGTTCTACCAGATCACGGATGAAGACCAGAAAAGAGGCTTGCTACTCTGTTCTTGCGACCCCGTGATCATGGATTTGGCCCAGTATCTGCTCTCACGCAAGAAGGTGGAGGAGTGCACATTTGAGGAGATCGTCCAGGCCGTGCAGAACCACTTCACTCCGAAGCCATCGGAGATTACCTGCCACGTGATCTTCCAGCAGCGGAGCCAGCAGGGAAAGGAAATGGCTGCGGAGTTCCTCACGGAGCTCCGCTGCCTAGCGTCCGACTGCGCCTTCAGGACATACCTGGATATGGCCCTCCACGACTGGTTCGTCGCCAGCCTCCAGGAGGAAAAACTCCGATGCCAGATAATGGAGGGGGAGAAGGTGACCATCGCCTCGGCCTTAGCCACTGCCACCACGTGGGAGAGGTCCC
Source organism: Gekko gecko (assembly GCA_029375565.1). Taxonomy (NCBI): domain Eukaryota; kingdom Metazoa; phylum Chordata; class Lepidosauria; order Squamata; family Gekkonidae; genus Gekko; species Gekko gecko. Next base: position 93,218,252 of record JAPDNY010000005.1, on the reverse strand, counting down.
ACCTGGCATCACCTCAATACACCGAGTGGCCATCACCAGGAACAGCGACCCCGAGGACTCTGAGGTCCACTGCACGCAAGCACAGCATCGCCCATCAGCCCCGCTCACCAGCTCCATGCGCAAGCAACCCGGCTCGGCGGCGCAGGAGTGTGCCAGCTGCGGTGGTCAGCATGAGCAAAAATCGTGCAGGTTCTGGGATGCCACGTGTCGGGACTGTGGCCGCATGGGCCACATCGCCAGGGTCTGCTGCTCCAAGACATCCTGCACGGCGCCAAAACCGCCCTACCGCAGGGCAGAGGCGCACTACGAGGAGTGCACGGCCCCAGAAGATCTCTACCTCCTGACCAAAGCTCTGTCAGCCTCCGAACAGGTACTGAAACTCCCCAGTCAGTCCTCTACCCCTAAAATATACGTCCGGGCTAAAGTAGATACGCTCCATCATCTCGGAGGCCACATTAAAACAGATATGCCCACAGGGGGGCCCTGCTTGTGGCCCTCACCTGTGATGCTCATGGACTTTCAAAGGAACCGAGTGCTAGTGAAGGGGGTCGGGAGTTTCTGGGTGCAGTACCAAGGCTTTAAGGGCTATCTGGACTTACTTGTGGTCGAGGGCGACCTAGTCAGCCTCCTGGGAGGGGCCTGATTTGAGCCCCTCAGAATCGTGATCGAGGGGGTCCAGCACTGTGCAACCTGCGACTTCCAGGAGGTGTGCCATGAGTTCCTGTCCGTCTTCGATGGGACGCTGGGCTGGTACACGGGCCCCCCAGTTTCGCTGCAGCTCGACCCCAAGATGCCCCCCATCCAGATGTGTTCCAGGACAGTTCCGTTTGCACTGAAACCCAAGATAGACGCGGAACTGGACCGCCTGGTGGCCCAGGGGGTCCTGGAACCAGTCTCCCACATGGCGTGGGAGACCCCGATCATGACCCCAGTAAAGCTTAATGGGGAGGTTCGCATTTGCGTGGACTACAAATGCACGAGCAACCGGGCGCTACAGGACCATTCCTACCTGGTTCTGGTAGTAAGCCATGTCCTGGCCACCTTGGCAGAGGCTAAGATAAATTAGATCTCACCCAAGCACATCAGCAGCTGCTGGTCGACAGGCCAACCACAGAGGCCCAGACAATTGTGACCCACCGGGGAGCTTTCAGGGTCAATCGCCTGCAATTCGGGGTGAGCATTGCACCCGGGATATTCCAGCAACTAATGGACTCTCTCCTCAAAGGGATTCCCAGTGTCACACCATTCTTCAATGATGTGATGATCGCCGCTGCCATGCCCAATGAATTCACCACCCGCCTCTGCATGGTCCTCAGCCGTTTCAGGGACGCCAGGCTCGAGGTCAAGCGGGAAAAGTGCCAGCTCGGGGTGGACTCCATGGACTTCTTAGGCTTCACCGTGGATGTGGACAGTCTACACCCGGCACGGGATAAGGTGAAGGCCATCGTGGAGGCTCCCCCCCAACCTCCAAGGCAGAGCTCCAGGCTTTCCTCAGACTCCTGAATTTCTATCACGCCTTTTTCCCCCACAAGGCGGCGATAGCTGAACCCCTTCACCGGCTGCTTGACAAGAAGGTGCCCTGGGTCTGGGGCCCACGCTAGGCCACCGCGTTCCAGGCCATCAAGGCCCTACTGATCTCGAACTCTGTCCTGTCCCACTTCGACGAGTCCCTGCCCGTGGGTCCTGGCTTGTGACACATCTCCCTACGAGGTGGGAGCCATGCTGGCGCACTGTCTCCCAGATGGCCGGAAGGTCCCAGTCACATACTACTCGCGGACCCTATCTGCGGCTGAACGGAACTACGCCCAGATAGACCGCGAGGGACTAGCAATCGTGGCGGGGGTAAAAAAGTTCCATGACTTCGTCTACGGCCACCCTTTCACAATTGCCACAGACCACCGGCCACTGCTGGGCCTCTTTACGGTGGATCGCTGGACGCCTCAGGTTCTCTCCCTTCGGGTCTTGAGGTAGTCCATCTTCCTGGCGGGCTACAATTACACCCTGCAACACCAGCCGGGCAAGGCGATGGGCCATGCCAATGCGCTGAGCCGGCTGCCCCTGCTGGACGAGGGGGAGGACCCGGACCCGGCTCACCATGTCCTCCAGATGGAAAGTCTTCCGGATGCCCCCCTCCAGTCTGCGGACGTCGCCCACCACTCGGCCTGTGACCCCCTGAGGGGTCGTGGTGAGGGGATGGCCTACGGCCCCAGCGAGCCCGGAGTTCAGCGCATTCACAACACGGTGAGAGGAACTGTCAGCACACAAGGGCTGCCTGCTGTGGGGGGACCGGGTGGTAGTCCCCAGCGTGCTCCGGCACCAGGTTCTGAAGGCTCTGCACGAGGCACACCCCGGCATCGTGAGGATGAAAGCCCTCGCCCGGAGCTACGTCTGTTGGCCAGGCATGGACGGTGAAATAGAGGCCTGGGTAAAACGATGCCAAATCTGCCAGGAGGTCCGGCTGAGCCCTCCGAGTGCGCCCACACAAGCGTGGGAGTCGACAAGGACCCTGTGGTCCTGGCTTCACATCAACTTCGCTGGGCCCTTCCACGGGTTGACGTTCCTGGTGATGGTGGCCGTGTACTCCAAGTGGCTGGAGGTGAGTCCTGTCTCCACCACCTCCGCGAGCGCCACCATCCGAGCCCTCTGGAAGATCTTTGTCACGCATGGCTTGCCGGACACTATCGTCTTGGACAACGGCTCAGCGTTCATGTCCGAGGAGTTCCAGCAGTTCCTATGGGACAATCTGATCCGACACGTCTGGTCGGCGCCATTCCACCCTGCAACAAATGGTCAGGCAGAGCGTATGGTCTGCACAGCAAAGGAGGCACTCAGCCGCCTGACCGAAGGGGACTGGAAGTCTTGCATCACAAGATTCCTCCTGGCGAACCAGACGACGCCCAACCCTGTGAGTGGCTGCTGCCCCACAGAGCTCCTCATGGGCCGGAGACCTGCAATCCTCCTGGACTGCCTGCACCCCAACCGGGCTCCCAAGGTGCGTAACAGGACCGAGCAGCAGGAGGCACCACAGGGGTTCTTCCCAGAAGACCTGGTGTTTGTGCAGAACTATGGCAGGGGCCTGGAATGGGTCGCCGGCAGGGTCACCCGCATCACCAGACCAGTCTGTGACGAGGTGTCGACAGACTGCAGCCAGATACTGCGGCGCCACGTGGACCAGCTAAGGTGGCGCCTGCATCTGGACAGAGGTGAGCTTCCAACTCACGAGGGCGAGGGCGAAACCCAGGGAGTGGTGGGGAGCCCGGGAAGGGAATGGGACCCCAAGGAGACAGCCCGACACAATGCACCAGCCCCAACTCAGGAGGGACCACTGGATGAGCGGTCATTGGCGCCTCCCGCCCTGGAGTTGGGAGAATAAATGGCGGCTCCTCCCACGCAGCCTCTACTCAACAGAGGAGAAGCCCCGACTCCAGTACCACAGCAGTCCACTAGGGAACGCCACGCACTGGCATACCCGAAGGACTATGTCCCCTAGGGAAGGTCCGAACTATGGGGGGAGGGGTGTTGTGTCCACTGACCACTACAGGCCGTCAGCGAAGGAGCCTGAGCTTGAGTCCCAGAGAACAATGGGACTGGGGCTCCTGGCTCCAGCTTAGGGGAACCAATGGGAATGGCGGTGGGAATTCAAACCTGCCAATGGCATCAGGGGGTGTTCCCCTTCGCTTGTATATAGTTGGCTATCTGGCCAGGTAACTTGTCTTGTTGTATAATAGCGAACCATGCTGATCACTACATCGTTGTCTGTGGTTTCATTATGCGTCTAACCCACTATACAACAATCCCAGCCCTCTCAGTTGCATGAGAGAGATAAAAACCCAACCTCCTTTCCATCCATTGGTTGACTCCTCCCCCCTCCTACTTTGAAGAAGAGATTGGATTTATACTCTGCACTTCACTACCCGAACAAGTCTCAGAGAGGCTTACAATCTCCTTTCCCTTCCTTCCCTCCTCACAACAGACACCCTCTGAAGTAGGTGGAGTTGAGAGAGCTCTTGAGAGAATTGCTCTTGAGAGAACAGCTCTGAGAGAGCCATGACTGCCCCAACATCACACCAGCAGCTGCATGTGGAGGAGTGGGGAATCAAACTCGGTCCTCTCAAAGTAAAGTCCATGCTCCTAACCACTACACAAAACTGGATCTCATGGCACCTTTAAGACCAATAAAGTTTTATTTCAGGCAGCTGAAAACTCCTTTGTAGTAACATTCAGTTGGCTTCAAGCTGCTGTTTGTGGTTGCTTTTCCCTTGTGTTACAGTGCAGAATTAAGAGTCCTGGGCTGGTTGCTGAGGGAAGGAATTTCTCAGCTTTGGGCTTTGTTGTTTGGCATATTAAACAGCCTTTTTTTTTTTTGGAGAGTGGAGCTTGAGGAGGGCAGGGTTTGGGGAGGAGAGACATTTCAATGGGTATAATGCATACAGTCCACTTAGAGGTTGGCAACCCTAGTTTTGGGCCCCTACAAAACTGTTCTTAAGCAGATCCCCCCCCAGCTTATAAATACTAGCACTACTACCCCTCCATATCACAGTCCAATCAAGCCTGCCATTGTCATTCATCTGCTATTGCCACTCGAGATTTGAAATCACCTTTATAAAATGTTTATCTCCAGTACCTCATGTTACATTTTATGGCACACATGGCTTGGCCTGACAAAGTGACATTTATATCAGATCTGGCCCTCATAACAAATGAGTTTGACACCTCTGATATATGGTATACAGTCATCCCTGGTATAAGCTCTATAGGCAGGACATGGAGGAACAGGTTGGGGGGGTATTGTACATCAAAGAGGGCATAGAAGCAAATAAATTAGAAAACATTAGAGGAATGAACTCATCAACAGAAGCAATATGGGTGGAAATACTGGGCCCTAAGGATTACTTAAAAGTGGGGGTGTACTATCGCCTACCTCATCAAACCCTTGTGGTTGATCTTGAAGTGGAGAAGGAAATAAGGGAGGTGACTAAAGCAAGTAATGCTGTGATACTGGGAGACTTCAACTATCCTCATACAGACTAGATAAACATGTCTCAAGTCATGCTGTAGAAATGAGATTCCTAGACATCATAAATAACTGTACACTGAAACAGTTGTCTCAGAGCTGACAAGACTTGGTTCTGAGCAGGTCTCAAGACCTGGAGAGAGATCTAGAGGTTGTTACATCAATTGGGAACAGTGACCACAATGCTATTAAGTTCAGCATTCAGGTCAATGGAAAGTTACCCCTAAAATCCAAAACTAACATTTGATTTCAAAAGAGGGAACTTTACAAAAATGAGGAAAATGGTTAAAAGAAAGTTGAAGGGAAACATAAGGAAGTCAGATCCCTTGAGGATCTTGGAAGCTATTTAAAACCACACTAATTGTGGCCCACTTAGAATGCATTCCACGGGTTAGGAAAGGCACTGCCAAGTCTAAAAGAATGCCTGCACAGTTAACAACACAGGTCAAGGAAGCCATAGTAAGTAAAGAGGATGGTATGCCCCAATGAATTGAACTGAAGGGACCACAGGCTCTGGCAAAAGAAATGTAAGTCAGTAATTAGGTATGCAAAAAGAGATTTTGAGAAGCAGGTTGCTAAAAGCATTACGATAAACATTAAACATTTTTTTAAATATATCTGAAATAGGAAACCAGCCAGAGAAGCAATGAGGCCTTTGATGACAAAGGAATAAAGGGCTTTCTAAAGGAAGATAGGGAGATGGCAGAGCTGAATTACTTTTTTTGCTTCTGTGTGCACTATGGAAAGTGTGGAGCACATACCCATGCCACAGTCATTATTTTCAGGAAGGGAATCTGAAGAACTGAGTCAAATTGAGGTGATGAGAGATGACATTCTAGACCTATTGGGGAAATTAGAAAACCAACAAGTCTCTAGGGCCTGATGGCATACACCTGAGAGTTCTTAGGGAACTCAAATGTGAGATTGTTGATCTACTAACCCATATATGTAACTTATCACTAAATTCAGGCACTGTATCAGAAGAGTGGAGAGTATCAAATGTTACAATGTTTTTTCAAAAGGGGGCCCAGATGGGAAAGGAAATCACAGGCCAGTTCCAGGACTCTTTTTGTAGCAGGAATTCCTTTGCATAGTAGGCAACACACCTCTAATGTAGCCAATCCTCCAAGAGCTTACAGCCCCTGTAAGAAGAACTCTGTAAGCTCTTGGAGGATTGGCTACATTAGGGGTGTGCCACCTAGTATGCAAAGGAGTTCCTGCTACAAAAAGAGCCCTGAGTTAGCCTAACATCTATCCCAGGCAAATTAGTAGAAACTGTATACAATTATTAAGCACATACAGGAACAAAGCTGGTTGAGGGAATATCAGCATGTCTTCTGCAAAAGGAAGTCCTTCCTCACCAAGCTTTTAAAAGGCTTTTGATAAGGTACCTCACCAAAGACTCCAGAATAAACTGAGTAAACTTAGCTGTCATGGGATAAGAGGATGGGTTTTCTTATGGATTAAAAATGGGTTAAATCACAGGAAGCAAAGGGTAGGAATAATAGACAGATCTCACAATGGAAGGAAGAAAGCAGTTGGGTTCCATAAAGATCGGTATTGGGTCCAGCACTATTTAATTTGCTCATAAATGAACTGGAACTAGGGGTGAGTAGTGTAGTGGCCAAGTTTCAGGATGGTGAAAACCAAGGATGACTATGAAGAGCTCCAGGAGGATCTCTACAAGTTGGGGGTGGGGGTGGACAACAATGTGGCAGATGAAGTTCAATGTTAGTAAGTGTAATGCAACACACATTGGAACAAAACATCCCAACTTCAAGTATAGGCTAAATTGCTGAGACTGAGAGGGAAAAAAATCTTGGGATTATAGTAGATAGCTCAATGAAAGAGTCAACCCAGTGTGCTGTAGCAGTGAAAAAGGCAAACTCTATGTTAGGGAGTTATTAGGAAATGGATTGAGAATATTATAATGCCCCCAAATAGACCTATACTGTGGCCTTATTTTGAATAATGTGTGCAGTTTTTGTCACCAAACCTCAAAAAGGACATCGCAGAGCTGGAAAAAGTATAGAAGACAGCAACCAAGATGATGAGAGGTTTGGAGCACTTTACTTATGAGGAAAGGCTGAAGAGTCTGGGACTTTTCAGTTTATAACAGAGACAACAAAAGAGGGACATGATAGAGGTTGATAATGAAGCTGATGTGCAGAGGATTCAAACAGACAAAAGGAAATGCTTCTTTATTCAGCAAGTGATTAAAATGTGGAATCTGCTGCCAGAGTATGTAGTGATGGCTGCAGCTTTCAATGAGTTAGACAGATTGATGGAGAATAGGTCTATCAGTAGCTACAAGCTGTGGTGACTAAATGGACCCTCCATGTTCAGAGGCAGTCAACCTTGCTTTTAAAATCCCTTCTTCTGGGTATGCACCACTTTATATTACTTCATTTTATTATAGCATGATTTGATATTCTAAAAAATGCCATGTTAAAAAATTGTTCTAAAATATGTACTTTTCATTTAAAAATGGCTAAGCTTGGCATGTGAACTGATAAACACATATTGTGGTAGCCAGGCTGCTGATGGGTCTCCCTGTGCTGGAGCAAATCCAGCCTGTGCTGAAGGCACTGCACTGGCTGCCGATAGCATACCAGATTCACTTCAAGGTGCTGGTTTTGACCTTTAAAGCCCTATATGGTTTGGGGCCTGTCTACTTGAAGGACCGCCTTTCCCCGCATGTTCCCCATAGAGCACTGAGATCGGGGTCTCAAAACCACCTGACCCTCCCTGGACCGAAGGACGCTGGATTGGCCTCTACTAGGGCCAGGGCCTTCTCAGTAGCTGCTTCATACTGGTAGAATGAACTCCTGGAAGACATCAGGACCCTGTGGGACCTTTTACAATTCCACATGGCCTGCAAAATGGAGCTCTTCCACTAGGCCTTCGATTAGGAGCCACTACCAATAACACTGAACTGGGATAAAGCCCTTTATAACAACAGTAACTGCATGTGATGTCAACAGTAACATTGTCTGGCCATACATTCTGTTAGATATGCTACACCATGGCCTATAGTTACCACCACTTGCACTTTAACTGTATTTATTTGTGACTTGTTACTTGCAATGTATTTGAATTTTATGTTGTTTTGTATGCATTGAATTTGTGTTTTATTGTACTTTAGCTTTTAATGTAAGCCACCCTGAGCCCCTTTCAGCGGGAAGGTGGGATACAAATTGAATCAATCAATCAAATAAATAAATAAGTACCGGCAGTCATCAGAGTCAAATGCCCACCTTAAAGTATTGCACTGATGCTTTCAAAAGCAAATAGCCTGATGTGTTCAGTTTCCTAGAAAGTATTCTTGTGCTGTCAGTTGTTAGTTCAATCAGAATTCAATTTTTTACTGTGCTGGGAAAATGTTATCTCAAAACAATGGCTATGATTTTATTACTGGGGACCGCTACCTGTAACAAACTTGCAGATTACTCTGGGTCATTGACTTGCCTGTCCCTTTGTTTTTGCGTGGATAAGCAGAAGTATTCAGTGAGATGTTCATGCAGTGTAGTTATGCCAGCTGTAGCTGTGCAGCAAACACCAACTGTGCATCCCTGTCAAAGGACAGTTTTCTAACTGGCAATGTGGGTCTGGTTTCGAAATGGTGAATAGCCAGACAACCTGTAAATTTGATAAACATTTACTTTTGTATCTAGAGTTGGTGTTTTGATGCACAGCTGAGCTGGCATAGCTATATAGCATAAATGTCTTGAAGAGCACTCTTTGTTTGTGGTGGAAACACAGAAAGTAGTTCTGCATCCCTCTCTTTACGCACACAAAGAGACTTCTAAAGCAACAACTTCAGGTGGAACATTTCCTCTGAAAGGAGAAAAGGCAACTTAAAATTTGTTCAAGTTGGTCTGATTTCCTGCTGTGTTTTAAATTCTTTCTCCCCTACACTAAATGCATCAACCTCCTTTCCTGGCAACAATAGCTCATTAGATTAGTTCAATATTCATGGGGATTTTCATCTTCTGAGTCATACAACTCCTTTATTCCCTGAAGAATTTCCTGTGTCTAACTGGAATTTCATGTCTTTGTAGTTTTAGCTGGGATTGTTCGTTGAAGCAGTTACTTTCTAAAATGACTGTGTTCCTGAAGTTTTCTTGTAATACCTGGGGACACAGGTCATAGACTGATTCCTGCTTCTCCAAAAAATTGATCCTTTTTGGTGCCTCTCCCATTATAATTTTATTCAGATTTTCTCTTAATCTTTTTTTTTTAAAAAAACTTTTCCTTTTAATGACATCTTGATAGATGCCCAGAAAATTTCTGAGTACCAACATACTTGTATTTTAGTCTGATTCCATGAATGTGCCATAATCATTATGGTTAGTATATGGCTTTCAGACTTGCCCTGCCAGGGTTTTTTCATTTGCTTGAGTAAAGGAAAAAAAGATGAGATTACATGTATATTGGACCATGTAGCAATCAATGAAGAATGTCTTTATGCTCCTCACTCTACCCTTTCTAAAAATCTTTTTTGGGTAAATTCAGATTACTGAACATCAGAATTCAGAACTTTTTGTGTTTGCGAGGCTAGATGACTTGAAGATGATATTTCTCAACATATGAGTTACGGAAATGTATAAGTTGATTGTAGTATGAGTGAATCCTGAATATACAAGGAATTTTTGTGGATGGTCTTCTTTGGTTACATCAGGTGAAAATTCATAAAGGTAAAGGTTTTCCTTGCTTGAAAGCTAGTGAAATCTGACCCTAAGGCACAGTGTTCATCTCTGTTTCCAAGCCAAAGAGCCAGCGCTGTCCAAAGACATTTCCGTGGTCATGTGGCCAGCATAACTAAACGCTGAGGTGCACGGAATTTCTACTTGTAATTTCTTGCTTTTGAACTGCTAGGTTGGCAGGAGTTGGGGAAAGAGAAGGGAGCTTAAACTGCAGCTCAGCATCTTAACCTCTAAGCCAGTGTTTTTCAACCACTGTGCCGTGGCACACTAGTGTGCCGTGAGATATTGTCTGGTGTGCCGTGGGAAAAATTCCAATTTCATCCGTAACATATGAACAATTATAAAATAAAGTATTATTATTTCATAATAAAGTAATTATAAAATAATTTCTTTGTGTTTATTTGATTCCTATTCAAGAGAATTACTTTATATATAGTCAATATAGGCACAGAGTTAATTTTTTTTAACATTTTCTAATGGTGATGTGCCTCGTGATTTTTTTCATGAAAAAAGTGTGCCTTTGCACAAAAAGGTTGAAAAACACTGCTCTAAGCCACCGCGACCCTCCTGAAAATTCATAGCTGCTGTTAACTTATCAGATGTGTGACATATGTGAACATCCTTGAATTTAATTTGATAGAGTTGCAAGTAATGTAGCTCATACATTTTTGAAACAGACATCCCAAATTATCTTAACAAAAGAAAACTTGTAAAATAAACCATAACATTCTGCTTCAAATTATATCACTGCTCTGATAGGCAAAGCAAAGTCAGTTAGTTGAATCAAGTACCAACAGTTGGCTATGTATTCATTAAAGATGAACTTTCCTTGAAGCCTTCTGAATGGCACACAGTCCTAATACTTTACAGGTTTGTAAAAATTCATACACACTGTACCCGTTTGTAATTATTTTGGATTTTAAGAAATGGTTTCCCTGTAAAGAAATAGAGTAGGAACAGCAAATCATCTGTGATGATGGGACAGGCTGGAAATCATACCCCTGACATTTGTGTTTCTGTACAAATATTCATCTGATAATAAAAAGATATACATATTAAAAACGGAATATATAATAGTCAAAATATGAAGGTAAAACTGACCTACACGCTGGTTAAACTAATTGCCTGGAAACAGCAAAAGGGGATGGGGGGAACCCAACCTGAGAAGCAAGTCAGGAATCCAGAAGGTTGTGCAGCTAAAGAAAAGAATAAGATACATCTATATATTACAAAGTGCAAAGTAAATATAGATTAAAAACATAGATTAAAACCACAAGGTAGTGGGTATCACATTACATCCCCATAGCATACAGCAACACATGTAAGTTGCACATACAGTAACTATGACGAAAACATTGGTTACACAAAATAGCCACTAGACCAAACGCATTTCAGTGGTCTAAATAATGACAACACACACTAGAAATGTAAGTGTAAAATATCTATTCCAGACCAGGCAGGTTGTTTGTGAATCTTAAACATAAAAGAATACCAAAAAGGATATTATCAAATTATAACATACTAACTGGTCACAGGAAAGGTGTTTTTAAAAAAAGTAAATAAAAAATGGTTGCTACTCACAACATTGTAGCTCCAAATAATAGAGTATTGGTGTCAATTAGGCGTGCACATATAGAGGACCCCACACCCATCAAAGATGATAGCTCTATACAATCATACTGTGAAAAAGATAGATGGCATAGCATCAATGTGTAATTAAGTTATAATAGTATTTAAGTAACACGTTTACTGTGACCAGTTAGTATGTTATAATTTGATAATATCCTTACGTGGTTTTTTGTATTCTTTTATGTATAGGATTCACAAAAAACCTGCCTGGACTGGAATAGGTATTTTATACTTACATTTCTAGTGTGTGTTGTCATTATTTAGACCACTGAAATGTGTTTGATCTAGAGGTTATTTTGTGTAACTAATGCTTTTTAATCTATATTTATGTGCATTTTTTAATAAATTGATGTATCTTATTCTTTTGTTTAGTTGCTCAACCTTTTAGGAAACTAACTGCCTATCAGCAAAATATAGATACTTTCAGATTAGACTGATTATAGTCGAGGGTTGTGTAGGAAATGTAACTTGCAGTAAAACATGAGAAATTTCACAGGGTTTTTATGGTTTGAGTAGACCTTGTATCCTTTAGGTAAAGGTAAAGGTTCCCTTGCTCGAAAGCCAGTCAAATCTGACTCTAGAGTTGTAAAGGTTCCAGGTTTTCAGAAAAATCTGAAATCCACAAAAAATAAAACGGGAGAGGGGATTAAACCCCTAAATAATAGATGCAGTACCTGCAGCTTTAAGAAACAAACACCTTTAGTAGTCATTGCAAGGCAATATGAGTTCTAGTCGGGGAAAAAGAGATTGAGTTTTTAGACACTCTCAATGTCTGTGCTATGGAACCGATGGTCACAGATCCTACCAGGGGAGAGGCAATCCTGGATTTGGTTCTAAGTAACATCCAAGACCTGGTGAGAGATGTAAAAGTGATTGCACCACTTGGGAACAGTGACCATAATGTCATTGAGTTTAATATTTGTACAGATAGGGAGTTGCCCAAAAAGACTGACTCAACCACTTTTAACTTTAAAAGGGGTAACTTCTCTGGTACAAGGGGACATGTGAGGAAGAAATTGAAAGGAAAAATGGAGAAGGTCAAAACCATTGGGGAAGCTTGGAGACTATTTAAAAATACAGTCCTAGAAGCTCAGAAAAAATATATACCGCAGGTTAGGAAAGGTACAAATAGGTATAGAAAAAAGCCTGCATGGTTAACAAATAAAGTAATGGAAGCTGTAAAAGGTAAGAAGGATTCCTTTAAGTGGTGGAAAGCTAGTCTTAGTGAGGTTAATAAAAGGGAACACAGACTATGGCAAATAAAATGCAAGCCTGTGATCAGGCAAGCAAAAAGAGAATATGAGGAGCATATTGCAAAAAACATAAAGGCCAACAATAAAACTTTCTTCAAATACATTAGAAGTAGGAAGCCAGCCAGGGAGGCAGTGGGGGCCCTTGGATGACCAAGGGGTAAAAGGACTACTGAAGGATGACAGGGAGATGGCTGAGAAGCTGAATGCATTTTTTGCCTCTGTCTTCACTGTGGAAGAGGAGAAGTGCTTGCCCACTCCAGAAGCACTGATTTCGGGAGGGGGTTTGAAAGACCTGAATCAGATTGCGGTGACAAGAGAGGAAGTCCTCCGACTGATGGACAATTTAAAAACTAATAAATCACCAGGCCCGGATGGCATTCATCTGAGAGTTCTGAAAGAACTCAAATGTGAACTTGTGGATCTCCTGACAAAAATATGTAATCTTTCTTTAAAATCTGCCTCCATTCCTGAGGACCGGAAGGTGGCTAATGTCACTCCCATCTTTAAAAAGGGCTCCAGGGGAGATCCAGGAAATTACAGGCCAGTCAGTCTGACACCGATACCGGGTAAGTTGGTGGAAACTATTATTAAGGAAAGAATTAGTAGGCACATTGATGAACAAAAACTATTGAGGCAGACTCAGCATGGGTTCTGTAAGGGAAGATCTTGTCTCACTAACCTGTTAGTGTTTTTTGAGGGAGTGAACAAACATGTGGACAAGGGGGACCCAATAGATATTATTTACCTTGACTTCCGGAAAGCTTTTGATACAGTTCCTCATCAAAGGCTCTTAAGTAAGCTCAATAGTCATGGGATAAAAGGACAAGTCCTCTTGTGGATCAAAAACTGGCTCATAAATAGGAAACAGAGAGTGAGTATAAATGGGAAACTTTCTCAGTGGAGGGTGTTAAGCAGTGGGGTACCACAGGGATCAGTACTTGGTCCGATGCTTTTTAACTTGTTTATTAATGATTTAGAATTGGGAGTAAGCAGTGATGTGGCTAAATTTGCAGATGACACGAAGTTGTTCAGGGTGGTGAAAACCAGGGAGGAGTGTGAGGCACTCCAAAGGGATCTGTCGAGGATGGGTGAGTGGGCGTCAACGTGGCAAATGGGGTTCAATGTGGCCAAGTGCAAAGTGATGCACATTGGAGCCAAAAATCCTAAATATATATACACGTTGATGGGGTCTGAACTGGCAGAGATGGACCAAGAGAGAGATCTTGGAGTCGTAGTGGATAACTCAATGAAAATGTCTAGACAGTGTGTAGCTGCAATAAAGAAGGCCAACACTATGCTGGGGATTATTAGGAAGGAAATTGAAAACAAATCAGCCAGTATCATAATGCCCCTGTATAAATCATTGGTGCGACCTCATTTGGAATACTGTGTACAGTTCTGGTCACCACATCTCATAAAGGATATTATAGCATTGGAAAAAGTGGAGAGAAGGGCAACTAGAATGATAAAAGGGTTGGAACACCTTCCCTATGAAGAAAGGTTAAAATCCTTGGGGCTCTTCAGCTTGGAGAAACGACGACTGAGGGGTGACATGATCGAAGTTTGTAAGATTATGAATGGGATAGAGCAGGTTGAGAAAGAAGTACTTTTCTCCCTTTCTCATAATACAAGAACTCATGGGCACTCCATGAAATTGCTGAGCAGTCGGGTTAGAACAGATAAAAGGAAGTACTTCTTCACCCAAAGAGTGATTAACATATGGAATTCACTGCCACAGGAGGTGGTGGCAGCTACAAGCATGGACAGTTTCAAGAGGGAATTAGATAAACATCTGGAGCAGAAGTCCATCAGTGGCTATTAGCCACAGGGTATAGATGGGAACTCTCAGTCTGGGGCAGGTGATGCACTCTATTCTTGGTGCTGGAGGGGGCAGCAGTGGGAGGGCTTCTAGTGTCCTGGCCCCACTGCTGGACCTCCTGATGGCACGTGGTATTTTTGGCCGCTGTGTGACAGAGTGTTGGACTAGATGGGCCATTGGCCTGATTCAACATTGGCTTCTCTTATGTTCTTATGTTCTCTTATGGCAAACAGTATTGCCAGACTTCAAGCCTTGATTTCTGGTGGTGGTGGGGGCTCTTTTCAGGCCTGTTTTGATCTTGACAGCTGGACAGCAGCCACCAGTTGACTTGATACCTCACAATTTGTGTAAGTAAAGTAGAGATGAGGAACAGGTCATTTCCTGTGTTAGCTTCTTCCCTGTGAAATTCACTCCTGATAGAGGCCTGTACAGGAAGACAGTGAGGCCTTTTTTGGCCCAAGTGACAGCTATTTTATCTAGGATTATACAATTTTATATTTGTGGCTTCTTGTTTTTCTTCTGTTTTTCATTGCTAGGATCTTTAATAATTTTAAGATGTTGCTTATAATATACTAACTGAGCATTAGGCCACTTGAGCTGAAATTTGACTGTTGAAAGAGTAGTCTGGGATCACATTTGGGTCTAAACATTTAAAACCCGTGTTTTCCTTAGGACAATAAATTTGTTTCAGGCTGCTAACATGTTTTAAAATACTAGAATCTGGGCAATGGTCTAGATGTTCTTATTTTCTTGTTTGTTTTGTGCTTTGAACTGAGCTAAACTACAATAACTTTCCCCTATGATAATCTTGGAACCATGTCTGTCTCTGTGACGACCCCCTGACTCAAGGGGGGGGGCCTTCTGCTGTCGGAGTCGCCAGGGGCCGCCGCCGAGACAGAACAGCTGCTACGCCCCACCCCGGGACGCCGGAGGGGCCAGGAGGGCAGGGTAAGAGGGCCTCAGGAGGTATGGGCAACGGCCTCAGAAACTGGGTGCATCAGGGGTTACGTCACCGCCTTTGCCTGCTCAGGGTCTGGCTTGCGGAGCAGGGAGCTCCCTGGGACTTCGGCTCACTTTCTCTCTTTTGACAGCTTGCCCACTCTCCAGCGCGTCCCAACCAGCCCAGCTTTCTTCCTCCCCGGCCGTGTTCCCCTCTCCTCCTTTTATTACTCCCACCTCCCTCCTGGCTCCTCCCCGGCCAGGGCCCCGCCTTCCTCCAAAAGCAGGGACGCCGAGCCGGACACCTCCCTTCCGGTTCCCTGGCCCCGCGTCGAGGCGACAGCCGGGGCTGCCACTGCTTGTTCCTGTGGCGCAGCTGGCTGTCCGGGCTCCCATTCGCGCTGCTGGCTGGGCCTTGCTCATCCTGCCCGCTGCGCGCCTCTTTCTTCGTGCCGCCTGCCGGCGGTGGTAAATGTTCCCTGGTGGGTGGGGGCTGCGGCTGGGGCCTCTCTCGAGTCGCTGCCGCCCTCCAGGCAGGGCGTGGGGGCCGTTGCCGGTTCCTCCGGCTCGGGGCCACATGGCCTGGCGCCGGCCCGGCCGGAGATGGGACAGTCTCTCAAAATTGTGGATCTAGACCGGGCTAGATGAATGGATTTTCTTTCCATATCAGCAGGTGGAGACAGGAACACAGACATTGAACATCAGTCGCCTTTTGTAGCATGCTTTCTTTTAGAACTGTAGTCTGTTGCCACCAGATGGAAGCAGCTCTATACTACCTATTTATGACATTATGAAGTGTTTTAGTTTTTAGGTTATGCTAGACAGCATTATCCCACTTGCTAACAAAGTTCTAATAAGCCCTCAGTGAGAGTCCCTGCTGTTGGTTGAATTTGCTACAGTGGGACTGATAAGTATGAGACAACACACCGGAGGTAAATTCAAAAGTGATTTCAGCTTTATTTCAGCTCCAAGTTAGACCAGCTAAGGACTAGACCAGCTAGACAAAATATAGTTCCAAAATAGCAGTTTATATACACTTCAGGCTGTAGTAGCCACACCCACAGAATGTATAACGCGCCAATAACATTTGAACAAGGCAGCCAATCATAATGCAGTTATAAGGACCAATCATATTCCATAACAATAGCCAATCAAAGATGTTCCCTCCATAAGCCCTTTGATTGGGCAATACAGTACAGTATTTCCGATCCGCATAATGAGCACCTGCTCGATTATGCTGTCACTTATGTCTATGAAGACATAATAACTCCTCCCCCCTTAGATGGAACACACTCATAATCAGACAAGTGGGGAGGGGCCCTTCTGCTTCGCTGTGACCGCCTTAACTCTGGGGCTACAGATGGTTCAGGGTCTGCACTCTGCTCAGCGCCAGGCACTGCTGGACTGACAGGCTCGCCAGGGTCCGAGAGTTCAGGGTTCTGCCCTGACTCAGGTTCTTGCCGAGAACCAGCAGCACTCACCTCGACCGGAGGCAAGTGGGACTGCTCCCTGGGCCCGTACGAATCTCCGGCCTCTTGCTCCTGTTCCGCAGGAGCCCATCGTTGCCGGAGCTGATCTATGTGGCGGCGTATCTTTCGGCCGTCAGATAGCCTCACCACATACATCCTGGACCCTAGACGGTGGGTGACTTCGGCGGGAAGCCACCGGTGCCCCTCAGAGTAGTTCCGGGCAAAGACCCAGTCCCCGGGCTGGAACTCTCTGGATGGCGTGGGCGGTTCGGCCCGTACAGCTCTGCTGCCATCCAGATCCGGGTGCAGGCGGTCGAGGAGGGTTGTCAATTTCCTCCCCATAAGCAGCTCGGCCGGGCTTTTCCCTGTGGCAGAGCTCGGTGTGACATGCTGCCACAGGAGAAAATCGGCCACTCGATGGTCCCAGTCCTCGCCAGGCAGTCGGGCGAGGGTCTCTTTCGCCGTCCGAACCATCCGTTCTGCCTGGCCGTTAGAAGCAGGATGGAATGGGGCTGTGGTGATGTGCCGGATTCCGTAGCCCTCTAGGAAGCCGGCGAACTCCCTAGAGGTCAGTTGAGGGCCATTGTCACTGACCAGTACTTCAGGTAGCCCATGGGTGGCAAAAAGTTGGCGCGAAGCCTTTATTAGGTTTGCCGATGTTGTGGACCTCGTGGGGACTACCTCCAGCCACTTCGAATAAGAGTCCACAACCACCAGGAGCATTTGGCCGTTGATTGGCCCGGCAAAGTCAAAGTGCAGCCTTGACCAAGGCTTTTCAGCTCTGTTCATGGGTGCTGGTGGTGTGTGCGGAGGGTCAGGCCGTGACTGCTGGCAGCGCACGCAGCCTTGAACTTTCTCTTCGATGTTTGCATCGAGCCCAGACCACCATAAGTACCCCCTAGCCAGGACCTTCATGCGAACAATCCCTGGGTGCCCGGCATGCAGGGACTCAAGAACCCTTTCTCTTAGTTTGGGGGGAATCACGACTCTGTTCCCCCATAATAAACAACTCTTAGCAATGGACAGTTCAGACCTTCTGTCCCAGTACGCCTTGAACTCAGGTTCTGAACAGACACTCGGCCACCCCCTCCACACCCAGTTTAAAACACGAGATAGTATTAAGTCCTTCTGGGTGAACGCGGCAACGTCCTCGGACCGTAGTGGAGACTGCGACAGTTCATCCAAGGCGCAAATGTCCGCTGTAGGAGCCGGATCGAAACCAGTCTCAGGCAGAGGACAGCGGCTCAGGGCATCAGCGTGCGCGAAACATTTTCCCGGTCTGTGTTCCAAGTCGTATTCGTACGCCGCCAAGAACAGGGCCCATCTCAGCATTCTGGGCGACAGTATGTTGGGCGTGGGGCGGTCAGGGGCAAATATTCCCAGTAGCGGCTTGTGGTCAGTCACCAGAATGAAATGGCGGCCATACAAAAAGTCATGGAATTTCTTGACCGCACTTACAAGTGCCAAACCCTCTTTGTCTATTTGCGCGTAGTTTTTTTCTGCACCACTCAATGACCTTGAGTAATATGCAATTGGCGCCTCAGATCCGTCAGGCATTACATGGCTCAAAACTGCCCCAATACCGAATGGCGACGCATCAGCCGCCAAAACCAACATTTTACCCTGATCAAAATGAGTCAGCACACTGTCAGAAGTCAGTAACGCTTTAACATTTTCAAATGCCTTTTCTTGTAGCCGTCCCCAAACCCATTTTGTGCCTTTATTCAACAATCAATGCAAGGGCTCGGCTACCGAAGCTTTGTGGGGCAGAAATGAGTGGTAAAAATTGATTAGTCCTAAATAGGCTTGTAACTCCGTTTTATTTTTAGGTCTGGGTGCATTGTGTATAGCTGCTACCTTTCCCGGGGTTGGGTGAACACCTTGTTCATCAATCTTGAACCCAAGGAACTCGACACTTGAGACCCCAATCGCACATTTTTCCCGTTTTACTCGCAACCCAGCCTTATTGAAGCACTTCAGAACACTCCAGACCCTTTCAAGCAACTCTTCATCACTCTTTCCCGCAATAAGCATGTCATCAAAATAGGGAATTACTCCCCTGATACCTCTGAGCAACCCCTCCATTAAACCCTGGAAGATCCCAGGTGCGACGTTAACCCCGAATTGTAGGCGCTTAACTTTAAACGCACCTCTATGCGTAACGATGGTTTGTGCTTCCGCAGCATTGTTATCTACGGGCAACTGTTGATATGCCTGGGCAAGGTCTAATTTTGCAAACACCTTGCCTCCCCCAAGAGATGTAAGTACATGGCTTATTACCGGTACAGGATAAGAATGCTGTTGTAATGCCTTATTGATTGTACATTTATAATCTGCACAAATACGTATGCTTCCATCAGGTTTGACAGGAGTAACAATGGGCGTTTCCCATTTGCTGTACGGAACTGGCTCCAAGACCCCTTGCTCTAGGAGCTTGTCAATTTCCATTTCAATCTTGGGTTGCAATGCTAATGGCACCTTCCTATATTTTAGCCTGATAGGCCTAACATTTGGATCCAACTCAAATGAAACTGGGGGACCCGTATACGTTCCCAGCCCCTTTGCAAAAACCTGAGGAAACTCGTCATACAAACAATTCCATTTATCATGACATACTGTATTAATACCAGAAATAGCAATACCTAATGGCTCAAACCAGTCGAGCCCCAACAGGCTTACCCTGTCCCCTTCGGCAACAATCAGGGACAGAGCCGCCTTACGCTCTTTGAAACGGACGTCAAATTCCGCCTCACCTGCCAATGGAATTCGGTGCCCTTGGAAATCTGCTAGACAGGCGTCAGTGGGCAGGAGGCGGCGGCGGCTTCGGTTCGGAAAAAGACGATCCAATGTGCACGTTGAAATGATTGTTCTAGCCGACCCGGAATCGACTTCAAACGGGCAGGGAATTCCGTCGAGGAACAAAGTGACAAAAATCTTCTTCCTCCGGGGTGCTCCCGTGGTGAGGATGGACGATGAAGAGGGGTTGGACGACAGGGTCGGGTTTCGGGACGACAGGGATGAAGAGCAGGTTGTGTTGACCTTGCTTCGGAATTGAGAGCGCTGCGGAGGCGACGTAGGCGGCGATCTCTTCGACTTGCAAACTCTGGCGATGTGCCCACGTTTTCCGCAAGCCCGACAAACCAACCCTTTGGCCCAACAGGTGTCGCGCTCGTGCTTCCCGCCACAACCAAGGCACTGACGCGCTGGCGCAGTCTTCACTTGGGTTCGCGGCTGGCTGCTGGAACAAGGCTCTCGTACGTCATCCACGGCGGCTGCCGGCTCACGGTCCTCGACCTGTTGGTGAATGCTGGATTCAGCTGCCGCAGGCCGCTGTCGCACTTCTCGCGTCGACCTTTCAGCAGCTTCAGCGGCGATGGCTTCCTCGAACGCGACCTTGAATGTCAGCGTCTTTAGGGCGAACAGGCGTTGTTGCAGCTTTGCATCGCGGTGGCCGCAGACCAGCCGGTCTCGCAAAGCTGTCTCAAGATCGGCGAAGTTGCAAGCCCTTGCCAACTTCCTCAATGCCGCCACAAACTCGGCTACTGATTCGCTGGAGCCTTGCCGCCTTTCGTAGAACGCGTGCCGGGAAGCGATCTCTGAAGGCTGCGGCGCGGAATGAGCCTTCAACTTCTCCGTCAGCGTGGCGTACGGCACGGTCTTGATGTCATCAGGCGTGACAAGTGAACGAGCAATGTCGAACACCTCTTTGCCACACGAGCTAAGCAGTGCAGCTCGTTTCTTCGCAGCATCCGTCACCCCGCCGCTCTCGAGGTGAAACTTGAACCGGGTGAGGTACGCCTCCCAGTCCTCGGTCGCGGGCTCGAACGGCTCGAACCGGTGCTTGGAGCTCATCGCGGCGCTTCCTGGAGCGGACGGCCCCCTCGGAAACTCGCGGTCGATCGGAACTTCCTCCGTAGTGTCTCAGCGGGGCTGCCTACCCGCTAAATCCCATCCTCGTCGCCAGTTGATAAGTATGAGACAACACACCGGAGGTAAATTCAAAAGTGATTTCAGCTTTATTTCAGCTCCAAGTTAGACCAGCTAAGGACTAGACCAGCTAGACAAAATACAGTTCCAAAATAGCAGTTTATATACACTTCAGGCTGTAGTAGCCACACCCACAGAATGTATAACGCGCCAATAACATTTGAACAAGGCAGCCAATCATAATGCAGTTATAAGGACCAATCATATTCCATAACAATAGCCAATCAAAGATGTTCCCTCCATAAGCCCTTTGATTGGGCAATACAGTACAGTATTTCCGATCCGCATAATGAGCACCTGCTCGATTATGCTGTCACTTATGTCTATGAAGACATAATAGGGACCAAGAAGCTGGCAATGTAGGCTATGTCACTTTGGAGTCCTGAGCCTCAAGTTTTAACCTTACTTGAGGCTACTAATACAGTTAGGTTACAATGCCAGCCAAACAAAATGCTTCCCTGGGAGTAAGCCTCATTTAATATAATGGGACTTACTTCTGAGTAGGATTGTTTAGGATTTACTCTCATAGAAAACAAGCTGAATATTTTGCTTTCTTCAATACTTGAGAAAGAGATGCTCCATCTTGCTTTGCCCTTTAAAAGTAATTCACCTATTTAGAGAGAGTTATGAGATCATCCTAAACAGATTACATAGATTAATTCTACAGTATTTGTCAGTTTTGGGGCTGTAAAATGGTTGTTCCTAGCCTCATCATTTACATCCTGAGTAGCTTGCAGCTACATATGTTAATTTCCAATTAACTAGTGGTTAATTTCAGTGATTAATTTTGACTTTAATGTCAACATACATCATGATTTTGGTGATTCACTGCCAAAAATTTTAACAAGAAGAAAGGCAAAGTTCTTGACACAGTGAATTGAATCTTGAAATTGGACACAGGCTGTAGGTGTTGAGATATATAAATGTGATGTGATCAGAGGTACTATTGCTTCTCTGGTTGGCATACTCATTGCTTTCATCTCCACTTGTCGTCTCTGATCAAACAAGTTTTGTTAGTTTTTGAAGCATTAGAAGCAAGTGTTTAAAAATGTATTTTATTAAAACTGATTTAATGTAGAATAGGAAAGCTATAGGCATTTTCACATCTGTGCTTACACCCATTTGCATTTATTTAAAGTGGTCTATAATGGAAATTAAATTGGTCTATAATGGAAAAGTAAACCTACCTTGGATAAATTATATGACTGATTTTCAAGATAACTTATATGTTAAAGAAAAATTCTGAAAATACATAAATTTCCTATCAAACAATTTAAATGTGTGATATGAAATCTAACTTATAATAAGTATCAACATGCCAACTAAGCCACATGTAGCCAAAATGCAGGTCTAGGCGATTTTTCTCCTACCTGTGCTTGAAGTCTTAGATTGGGTGAAGGTGCAATACAATAGCAGCCAAGAATTCATGTCTGAAAGCAGGACTAGCCTACATGCAATATAGCAGAGGCATATGAGTTGATGGTGGAGCTTCTGCACATTGGAGTTTTCTGCATTTTACTCTGACTTTTTCTGACTTTTCTTTTTTACATGTGCTTCACAGGGAGTCCATGTTGGCTTGTGGTGGTAAGGTTGTCACAGCTGCTATGGTGACTCACTGACCATATTTCTTTTCTTTTCTTCATGCATGCACTATAGTGCTCTAAAGCTATATTAAGCTGAGAAATAAATAAATGGCGATAGACTGTTATAGTGCTATAGTGGTGGCTCCAGCCTGGTGGAACGAGCTCCTGGAGGAGATCAGGGTCCTGAGGGACCTTTTACAGTTCCACAGGGCCTGTAAAATGGAGCTCTTCCACCAGGCTTTCAGGTAGGGAGCTGCACCTAACAACCTAAGACCCTGTGCCCTATACCATCATCCAGCCTGTGCTTGCCAACAGAAAATCATCTGCTGATGGCTATTCATGTGCTTTTGCTACTATTACACCACCACTGCCATATAAATGGCTTCAGTAATTATGTTGTTCTTTTATGCTGTATTTTATTCTGATATTTATATTGTTGTATTTATATTGTTGTTTTTATCTCCTGTAACCTTATGTAAGCCGCCCTGAGCCTGCTCTGGCAAGTAGGGTGGGGTACAAATCAAATAAATAAATAAAATAGAAACAGCATTTTTTAAAGCTCTCCAGGGGCATGATGGGGGAAAAGTTTAGAAAGTGGAGCCCATGAGTGTCTGACAGTGAAAAAATAGTGCCAATATGAATAAGACATTTGCAGGACAGGAAAATATGCACCATTCCTTCCAGATGCCATGCTAATGTGCTTGGACTGCATTATTTCCAGATAGATTAAAGCAAGGTATTTATTTATGAAACAAAAAAAATAACAAGGGAAAAAAATCTCAAAAAAAACAAAAAAAATCTATACATGTTTTGGCCTCAAAAGCCTTCCTCAGTGGTCAACAGTATATAACATAGTTTTTAGAAACACATCTAGAGGTTGAAACGCATATGGTCTTGTGTTGGTCACTTAATGTTTATCATCAGCTTTGTATAGGAAATTATAACAGCTTATGGCCCCAGTCATACGGGCCAGAAAACACGGGAGGGGGAGGCATGGTTGTTTGCTCTGGAGTAAAATAAAGCGGGGTAGCCTGATCACACGGTCCCCCGAGTTGCCACACTCCGGTTGTTAGCGCAGATCACATGGCGATCCTGAAGCATGGCAAAAAAGCGGCGCAGCGCAATCACACAAGCAGCGCTGTTTGTATGTGTGCATGCACCATTGGGGGGGCGGGCTGCTGTTGGCGTCTTGTTTGTGCACATGCGCCATTTAGCGTTGGTGCTCATCCTATGGAAACTTACAACATCCGGTTTGCTACGGGACATGGGTGAGCGCCAGATGCCATGGGATACTGGCGCTCCCACGATCAGACGCCTGCCTTTGCCCTGCATTTTCCAGAAACTAGTGCTCCTTCCTTGGTAGTTTTTTACTCCGCATCTTCGGCAGGAAGCTGCGCGTTGGCCACAGGAGTGCTACGCCTCCCAGATGTGCCTGTGTGATCATGCCCGGAAATTCTGCAGGGCTACTGTACCTTCGGTGGAGCAAATGCTCTGTGTGACCGAGGCCTATGTAAAGCTTATTCGTGATTACTGTTAATGTAGCCTGATGTTCGGGCCCTATGTTTTTGATTATTATTATATTATATTATATTATATTATTATATTACATTATTATATTTCTTTTGATACAAATTTTATTTGCTGTAGGTCGACCCTTGAAGCATTCTCAGTACATCTCAGGATGAGATTGTAAAATTGCATAAATGGAAAAACCCATCAAATTAAGCTATTAAAATAATTAGTTGAACCACAGGAATTTATTACTGAGTGATATCATTTCATTTAGTATGTAAATAGTTGCTCAACAAATACAGTACTTCTCATTCCCTGGAAACCCTTCTGGTGAGAGGTCGTTACTACCTAAGCATTTCAATATGCTTGCTGTAAAAGTTGTTTATTATCATTATTGTTGTTGTTCTGCTTTTTATGCTCATTTTGAATCTAAGAAAAGAAATAGATTTGAATGAAGCACTGAACATATTTCAGTTGTTTTTATGGGTGCTGTTATTTTGACATACTGGATAAGACCTCACACTGAAAAAGACCACATCTCTAGTTTTTGAAGTAGAAAATCCCAGTTCATGTTGTCAAAGGCTTTTTCTGCATCTAGGAACATTAAAACCATTTGTTTTTCTGGGTGTAATTCATAATATTCCAATACATTAAGGATACTTCTGATGTTATTCTTAATTTGTCTTTTTGGGAGAAATCCTGCCTGGTCTTTTTTTTAATAGAAATTTTATTGATTTTTCAATTTTTTGGAAACAAAAATTACAGTCAGATGAATATTGATAATACTCATAGTTAGGAATACAGTAAACAATCACCTTAGGAAACAAGAAAAGGATTATGTATCATTTTTAACAATTATGTGTAACTTAATATTCCTTGGTTATTGCAATCTATAATCAGTAGACCACAAGTTTGACAAGTTAACAAATACTAAGATCATTAACTGTACAACATAATCTGATATTTTGCCTTTTATATCGTTTCCCAGTCAAATTTGTTAATTTCTATTTTATCCAGAATAGGGTACCATACATCGAAAGGGTTATAGCTAAAGGGTCTGTCTGGTCTTGGTGTATAATTTGTACCAACGCTATTTTCATTCTAGTAGCTATAATTGTTGCAAATATTTTATAGTCCACATTCAGTAAAGATATGGGTCTATAGTTTTTTATTTCTTTTTCATCTGAGTTTGGTTTGTGGATTAACGTAATCAGTGCTTTTGTGGTTTGTTTATGTTTTGTAGTACTTCTTTTAGAGGTAAAGCTATTTGGTCCTCAAAGATTTTATATAGTTCTACAGGTAGCCCTGGAGTTTTGGGTTTTTTTTTCTGTTTCTTTATAGCTTCTGTTATCTCACATATAGTAATTTTATCATTTAGAATCATTTTTTTGTTTTTCATCAAATTTTTTTATATTCCACTTGTAGATAAATTCTTTTATAGCCTGTGTATTTTGTATATCTTGATCATATAATTTTTACTAAAAATTTTCTATTATAAGTTTGATATCTTGAGAATTAGATTTTTCCTCTCCTTTTTCATTTCTTAATACTTTAATTATCTTTTTCCCCCTTCCTTTTCTTAACTTGTACACTAGCCAACGTGAAGGTTTATTTGCATTTTCAGAATAGAATTGCTTGGTGTATTCCATATTTTTAGCAATTTCTTGTGTCAAAATTAAGTTTAGTTGATGTTATAGTAACTTCAACTTTAACGTTGTTTCTGTTGTATCATCATCTCTCTTCATTTTATCTTCTTCTTTTAAAATTTGTTTTTCCAAGCAAGTGTATTGGGTTTTCTTTTGTTTTCTTTTCCATGCATCTTGATTTATGATCCAGCCCCTTATAAAGGCTTTAAATGCATTCCATCCCATGTCTATTGGAGTTTCTGGTTGCATATTTGTTTTGAAAAATTCTTGAATCTCGATTTTGGGGTTTTTTTTAACAAATTTCTCATCTCTTAGTAAGTTTTTATTCATAGACCATCTGTTTTTTTTAGTCAGACCCCGTAAAGTTAATAGTATTGGGTTGTGGTCTGCAAATCTGTTGGGCAGTATCTCCATTCCAGTTATGTCATTAACCAGTGTTGTTGATATCCATGCCATGTCCAGTCATGACCAAGAATTATGTCTGGCTGAATAGTATGTAAAGTCTCTTTTGTTATAATTTCTAACTCTTCATGAATCTATTATATTTTGTTCTTCTACTAGTTCAAGAAAAGCATTTGGTAGGTTGTTTCCAGATCTTTTGCTTTTATGTTTCTTCTTCCTGTCTATCTCTGGATCATACACTGCATTGTAGTCCCTCACAATACAGATTTAGTCAAAAGTTAGAGTTGCTAGTGTTTCTTGGAGTGTTTTAAAAAAGGATCTTGATTTTGATTAGGAGCATAGATATTAACAATTAAAATTCTTTTATTTTGTCTTACTATCATAATTGCTACAATTCTTCCATCATTTGCAATATATGCTAATTCTGGGGATAGACATTCTTTAGCATATATAGCTACACCTTTTTTCTTTTATAAATCAGATGAGAAAAAGAGTTTACCTGTCTTTTTTAAAATTAAATATTTATCATCTTCTTTCTTAATATGGGTCTTTTGTATACACGATATATCTAGTTTAAGTTTATTTATTTGATGAAATATCCTTTTTCTTTTTTGTGGGCTATTAAGTCCATTAACATTGACTGATAGTATCTTAAGCTTACTTCTTGTCTCCATTTTTGTTCGTATTTGTGTTTCCCTTTGTCTTTTCTCTATATTGATATCTTGTTAGTATCTGTGAGGGTGTAAAGTTTATTCTTTTTTTCCCTTTGGGTTTTCCTTTTTTATCAGTCTCTCCTGTCTTTGGGACGTTGCTTTCCTCCTCTAGTTCGCTCTCATCCTCCTCTTCTCCTTGCCAACCTAAGTTTTCACCGTGTCTTTCAAAAAAAATCTTTAACTTTAAATATCGAGTCGATTTTATATCTTCTTCTATTGTAATTAAATAAAATACCTTCTGGGAATTTTGTTTGATTGCAGTAAATTAGTTAGTACCATATAAGTCTGCCTTTTCCCCCTAACTCTCCAAGGGACATCTTTTAATATCTTTATCTCTTTATCTTGCATCATCACTTTAGTATCATTTGATGCTCTGAGTATTTTATCTCTCATATATCATCTGCTGAATTTAATATGGACCTCTCTGGGTATTTTATTTTTTCTTGTGTAAGACGAATTTTTCCTGTAAATTGTATCTATTCCTTGTACCAGTTCTTCAGGAGTTCCTATATTCAGCTGTTCTGTAAAGCTTTTCACTATATCTTCTTTCAAGTTTTTATCTATTGTTTCGGGTATATTTTGACATCTTATAACCATAGATGCCTTTTCCATTTCCAAAGACATCAATGACTCTTCCATTCTATCTGCTTTTTGTTTTAAGTCCTGTACTTCCTGATTTACTTCCTGTAATCTGTCTTCTATGTTGTTGTGAGCTAGTGCAATTTTCATTATCTCTTGTTTGTTTTCAATTATCTGTTTCTTTATATCCTCAGTTTCTGTTGTAATTTATTGTGCTATATCCTCCATTTTTATTTGTATGGGTTCCATTTCTTTTTTAATCAATTCTTCCATTTTAATTTGAATAGGTTCTACTTCTTTCCTAATTAATTCCAGTAATGTTGTATCCACTGTTGTTTTGATGGTCTGCGCCATACATTCCTGAATCAGTGTTTTTAAATCTTTGATTGACATTTGGGGTGTGTTTATGGTGGAAAGTTTAAGTTGTGTTTGAGAGCTTCGTTGTCCTGGAGATGTTAGTGATGCTTTCCTGGCACCAGCACTTCCAGTGGCCATTTGAATATCTTGTCAGAGATATTTAGTGTTTAATTGCTAACTAATTAATTACTTATATATCTGTCTTGGCTATAATATTGTTTCTTCTTCCTTTGCAGATTTGTTCCTAATTTAATTAACAAATTTATAATCCAGAGTATATAATCCAGTACATTTATTAAATTACTTATTGTACTTGTTTTAGCTATTTTTTAGCTAATATTATATTTACACTAATTTTAGCAGTCTTTCTCTATGTTCATTTCACATAAGTCTTTTCTGTATCTCTATGATTTTCTCTCCACTCCACTTCCATTTTGCCACTCTTTTCAGTTTGTTGTGTCTTTTTCCCTCTCTTCCTATGTTTTATTCTGTTGCCCCTCCTTCCTCCTTCCTCCTCTGTCACACAGTCGCGCCTGCTCTCTCATCCATTGCTCGTCCATGCCCTCTCACTCCGCGCCTCTGTGCCTCTGCATCTTTTGTGTTTCTTTTCTGGCACCTCCTTGCAACTTCATCTGAAAAGTAAGTCACAAAAGAGAAAAGAGAAAGCTGTAATATTTCTAATTCCTGGCTTTTCAAAACAGTTTACCTCTTTCTATTTCACTACTCTCTTAACTCTTTCTTCTATTTCTGCTGACTCATCCCTCTAATGGCTGCCTTAAAGGGGAAGCTTTCCCTTCTTTATTTTTCCTTTATATTTCTTAGGGTATTTTCTCTGTCAGTGGTCTACTAATTTACTATACTATTCCTTCAAAAGTAAGTTTTATATCAACATTTAGCCTCATTGGAGCTTTCCTTCTTCAGTAGTTTAAAGATTCCGTTGGTCCTGGGGGGGTTGTCTTGTGCTCGGAGTCTGGTTGGGTGTTTCTTGTCAGTTTTCCATGTAAACTCAGTCCCAAATAACCCGGAATTGTTGCCATTCTTCCTTGGAATTTGTGGACAAGAGCCCTGCTTTTGGTCTTTCCCTCCAAGAGAGAACCTCTAAGGGTGTTAGTAACCCCTAGAAAACTGTAGGAAAGTAGTGGGCATGGAGCTCAAGCTACCTGCGACCGCTCTCAACGAACCCGGAACCGCTGTACCCTGGACTTATATTGTTGAAAGGGTTAATATTTTGGTGATGGGTTCCAAGTGAAGAAGAGTAGAATATTTATGTTGTGGAATCAGTTAAAGGTAAGTTTGGTGTAGTGGTTAAGTGTGCGGACTCTAATCTGGGAGAACTGGATTTGATTCCCTACTGTACTTGCAACTGCTGGATGACCTTGGGCAAGCCATAGTTCTGATGAGCTGTCCTTGAAAAGGCAGTTCTTGAAAGAGCTCTCTCAGTCCCACCTACCGCACAGGGTGTCTGTTGTGGGCAGGGGAAGGGAAAGGAGTTTGTATGCCTCTCTGAGACTCAGAGTGAAGGGTGGGGTATAAATCCAATCTCCTCCTCCTCTTCCTATTTATTTATTTATTCAATTTTTATCCCACCCTCCTTGCATAGCAGGCTCAGGGTGGCTTACAGTAGGTTAAATACATTAAAACACAGATGCATTGAGACAATGCA
Organism: Gekko gecko; assembly: GCA_029375565.1. Taxonomy (NCBI): domain Eukaryota; kingdom Metazoa; phylum Chordata; class Lepidosauria; order Squamata; family Gekkonidae; genus Gekko; species Gekko gecko. Next base: position 93,188,981 of record JAPDNY010000005.1, on the reverse strand, counting down.
ATAATGTAGTATACAAAAAATGGCACATATAAAACATATAAAAAGATAAAATACTGATGGCGGTAGCATCCCATAGGGTCAAATACACTGGCTGTTATTGTTCAGTTAACAAAGCGGGTCTTAACAGTTCAGATGTTAAGTGTTCAGATGTTATCAGTATATGGGCAGTGGCGGCTCCTAATCATAGGCCTGGTGGAAGAGCTCTATTTTACAGGCCCTGTGGAATTGTAGGAGGTCCCACAGGGCCCTGATGTCTTCTGGGAGCTCATTCCACCAGTATGGAGCAACCACTGAGAAGGCCCTGGCCCTAGTTGAAGCCAGCCTGGCATCTTTGGGGCCTGGGAGTGTGAACTGGTTTTGAGACCCTGACCTCAGTGCTCTCTGGGGGCTATGTGGGGAAAGGCAGTCCCTCAGGTAGGCAGGCCCCTGACCATATAGGGCTTTAAAGGTCAAAACCAGCATCTTGAAGTGAATCTGGTATGCTATTGGCAGCCAGTGCAGTGCCTTCAGCACAGTATGGATGTGCTCCCACACAGGGAGCCAGCCATGTCCTGATAGTCCTTGTTGCCCAGCTCAACAAGGCCTCCACCAGGGATGACAGACTATCCACCAGTGTGTTGGGTGGTCAGTACACTAACCAGATAGTCAAACTCTCCCCAGCTTCCCACACAAAGCCAGCACACTCTATGTCCGTGAGCCTCAATGGCAGTAGCACCCTGAAGGAGTAAGCCTCTTGAATGAACTTCTTCTTCCCAATAAAAGAAGAGAGGGAAGCACATTTAATAGTTATCACTGCCTATGAAATTTTGCCACCTAATATATGAACATGATTTTTTTTGTACAGTGCAGCTTCTATAGATAGCAGGTGTTCCTGCCAAACTCAAGCTCTTCAGAGGCTGTTTCTACATGGTAATTTCCCCCATGTAGAATATGCAGGAAGCCTCTGAATTAAATGAGCATGTCCCAGGACATCATGCTAATTCTGAGCCTGGCTTGTGATCTTACTAGGGCTTTCCCCTTTAAATGAAATCAAAGAAAAAACTCCCTTGATCCAGTTCAAAGGAGGAACTGCAAGATGGCTGCAGGTAGACTGTGCATGTGGACTCTCCTCCCACAACCAATATAGGGATAGAGCAGAACTAAGCTCTGCCTTCAAAACAGCAACACTAAACTCTGCATTTCCTCCCCTTCTTTTGGCCCTTTAAAGGGCTCCCCCCCTTTCCCAGCTGAGCCAAACCAGAGCTTCACAGCATAGCTCAGCTGGGAAAAGTAAAGAAAAGGGAAACAAGGTATTTTCAGGCTACTGGTGCCTACCGCATTCCTCTAATGAGTAATGATGGGGAAAGGGGGAAGGGCGAGGAGTTGGGGAGCATGACAGGCAGGAGGTTGTCCTGCCCCTGAAGTGGAAAACAGCCACTCACCAGAGCCTATAGGAGAAGGGGGGTGGAATGTCAGAGGGAAGCATGGCTGGAGAGAGTTCAGTTTGGGTGTACCTCAGGGGAGAGGACTGTGACAGCTCAGGCCTGGCTCAGAAAAAGAGCAAATAGATTGAAGCTGTTGTATTCTTACACAGACGGCGCACATGGTCAGGTCCTCATACAGCCATGTGAACAGCTCAAGCTTCGCTCCCAAAGACAGTAGAGGACATGGATCTGAGAATGCACCCAATCAGGTGGTCAAGATCCAAAAGTGACCTATTGAATGCAAGTGCACTGTAAATAATCCTATCACGGGTTTGGGTGTGGTTCACTATGGGAATATAAGCAGGTGTTTGGTCCTCCTTTCCTTTTCTTGTTCTCCCAAGCTGAAATAAACGATGAGCTGTTTCACTTATCAACATGTCTGAACTCAGTATGTTATACTGGTGATGAAGGTGGAATTCTAATGAGCGAGCCTGACTCTCCCTCCGAACAAGTACCGAGCACTGATCCATCAGGAGCCGCCGCACCCCACATTGCTCATGAGCAGCACCGCACCGGGCACCAGGCACCAGGACACTGCTCTCCGCTTCATTCAAGAGTCATGGCTGCCACCACGGGAAACCTTGAGGTCTTCAACTCTAACCAACCTGAGTTCTGGGAAGCGTGGGTGGAGCAGCTCACCAACTTCTTTGCCTACCAGGAGGTCACCACCACTGACAAGAATTGGGCTCTGCTCCTCAGCACATGTGGAGTGGCCACTATTCGCCTGGCCCAAGGCCTCCTTGCTCCAAAGAAGTTGGCCAAAACCACATATGAGGACATCATGAAGGCCCTCACGGGTTACTTTGCACCAAAGCCGACCAAGATGGCTAAGCGTGTAGATTTACTAGTGTGCACCCAAAAGCCGGGTGAAGTGGCCACTGTCTACATGGCCAAGCTTCACCAACTTGCAATCCACTGCGGGTTCCAGGATGTAGAGGGCATCATCCTCACGAAATTCATCTTCTGCATCCGAGACCACAAGCTTCGCCACAAACTGATCAGGATGGCCGACCTAAAACTAGAGTCAACACGTGGCCACTGTGTTTGAGAGGTTGTACTGAGACCATCTGCCATCTTTGGTCCACCTATCAGCCTCTTCTGCAGCATCGGACACCTCAGACGATGACAAAGTCCTGCAACTATGGCATCCAGCCCATCAGAGCTCACACAACCAGATGGCAATGGCTTCACCTGTAAGATCCACTGCCCAAGCACCCATCAGATCAACCATCCCAGCAAAGTGTGCCAGCTGTGGGGAAGACCACGAGTGTTGGTCCTGCCAGTTCTGCTACACAATCTGCAGAACTTGTGGAAAGGCTGGCCATCTGGCACGAGTCTGTCAGTCCTGAGGAACCCAACAGTGGATGTCAACACACCACCAAGAAGCAACGGACCTTCACACAATGATCAACAACCAGAAGCATAAGGTACTGAATTTGCCCCGGGATGCCTCCAACAAAATACGGGTCATGGTCCACATAGAGGGGTCCCCATGTAATATGGAACTGGACACAGGTTCCTCCTTCTTCATCATTTCAGCAGAAACCCTTAAAAGGCTCTGCCCCTGCGGGGGACCTCTCCTCCAGAAACCAGGTAGCTTAACATTACAGAATTTCCAGAAAAACCTGGTAGCCATAAAAGGGTGGGGCAAATTCAGAGTCCAGTACAAGAGTTCTGATGGAGTACTGGAATTGCTGGTTGTGGAAGGCAGGCTCACCAGTCTCCTAGGTTTATCATGGTTCGGGCCCCTGGGGTTCAGGGTCACGGGGGTGAACCAGGTACAGCCACTGTTCTTTAACAGTGTTTGTGATGAATTCCCAGCCATTTTTGACAGTATGCTTGGCCACTACACGGGCCCTTTGGTTTCCCTTGACCTCAACCCCATGGTATGGCCCATCTGCATGAAAGCCCGTCGCGCCCCATTTGCACTACAACCCAAAATAGACGAAGAACTAGACCGTCTGGTGGGACAGGGAGTGCTGGAGCCTGTGTCGAATGCTAGGTGGGAGACCCTCATCATCACACCAATTAAACCCAAAAATTAATAAAGCCCTGCAGGATCACGCATATCCGGTCCTTGTCATCAGCCATGTCCTTGCATCACTGGCTGGTGCAAATATCTTCAGCAAGTTGGATTTGGCCCAGGCTTACCAGCAGTTGCCAGTAAACGACGTTACTGCGGAAGTTCAGACAATTGTAACTCATAGAGGGGCCTTCAAGGCCAGGAGGCTGCAGTTTGGGGTGAGTGTGGCTCTGGGGATCTTCCAAAATTTAATGGACTGTTTACTTAAAGGTATCCCTGGGGTCCAGCTGTTTTTTGACAATGTTTTAATAGTGCCCCCCGACTATGAGACCTTCGCGACGCACCTGCAGGAGGTCCTGAAGTGCTTAATGATACCGGCCTCAAGGTCAAGAGGGAGAAATGCCTGCTTGGGGTGCCACAGGTGGAGTTTCTGAGGTGCACAGTTGATGCACACGGCATCCACTCCATGGCAGACAAGATTCAGGCCATCATTCAAGCGCCCGCCCCCACATCCAAGGCCGAACTGCAGGCGTTCCTTGGCCTCTTGAACTTTTATCATTTGTTCCTGCCCCACAAAGCCATGGTGGTGGAACCCCTACATCATCTCTTAGATAAAAACATTCCTTGGGCCTAGGGGCCCAGACACACTGCTGTGTTCTGGGCAGTAATAAACTTGTTAACTTCTAACACGGTTCTGGCATACTTTGATGAATCCCTCCCGGTGGTCCTAGCATGTGACGCTTCTCCATATGGTGTTGGGGCGGTCCTGAGGTACTGGCTGCCAGACAGGCGGGAAGTTCCTGTTGAATATTATTCTCGTGTTCTTTCCTCAGCCGAGCACAACTATGCGCAAATTGACAAAGAGGCCCTGGCAATCGTGGCTGGAATAAAGAAATTCCATGATTACCTGTATGGCTGGCCTGTATGGCTGGCCTTTTACCGTGGTCACAGACCACAAACCACTGCTGGGTCTGCTCACCGCAGACTGCCAGACCACCCAGGTGTTGTCTCCCAGAGTTCTCCGCTGGACAATCTTCATGGCCAGGTACCAGTATGCACTCGTCCACCAGCCTAGTAAGGCAATGGGCCACATGGACACGGTCCGCCGCCTCCCACTACTGTTGTGTGACCCCGACCCAGCTCCAGCCGACCTCATCACCCTATTGGAGGACCTGCCTGATCGCCCGGTACAGGTTGCCGAGGTGTCCCGGGACCTGCCTGACCCCCCGGTACAGGTCACATCCTTGCCCGGGTCTTGGACTGGGTGGTGAGGGGCGGCCCACCTGCCAGGTGGGCCCAGAATTCACCACCTTCTCATCTTGGTGGAACAAACTGTCCTCCCACAAGGACTGTCTACTCTGGGGAAGCTGAGTGGTAATACCCCCCCCGCTGCACCAGCGAGTGCTCACAGCACTACACGACACACATCCTGGAATTGTGCATATGAAGGTACTAGTGAGGAACGATGTATGATGGCCAGGATTATACGGGGAAATCAAGGACTGGGTGAAGCACTGCCAGATGTGCCAAGAGTCCCGGCCAGAACCACCCAGAACTCCAGTACAGCCTTGGAAATTGTCCCACAACCTTGGGCCAGGCTTCACCTAGACTTCACCAGCTCCTTCCAGGGACAGATCTTTTTTTATCTTAGTAGACACCTATTCCAAGTGGCTGGAGGTGGTCCCTGTGCCATCCACCTCATCGAGGTCCACCATTAGGTCAATGTGGCGGATCTTCAGCACACACGGCATCCCGGACTCTCTAGTAACAGTCAACAAGACAGCTTTTACATTGGCAGAGTTCCAGGAGTTCATGGAGTACTATGGGATCCAGCACATCTGATCTGTGCCATTCCACCCTGCAACTAATGGCCAGGCAGAAAGGATGGTGCACACCACCAAGGAGTCCCTACAGAGCATGGGCCCAGGGGAATGGGACTACAAGCTGGCTGCCTTCTTGTTTGGCCAGTGACTCACACCCCACACCACCACCGGCTGCAGCCCAGCTGAACTGCTGATGGGATGACGTCCCACAATGAGACTCGACCACCTACACCCGGATAGGGCACCTGAGCACAGCACCGCTCCGGAGACCCAGGCAGCATTAAGAGGGTTCTTCCCGGAAAACCCAGTGTATGTGAGGAACTATGCTAGGGATCCTGCATGGATTCCAGCCAGGGTGGTTCAGGTGATGGGGCCGCGGTCCTACAAAGTAACCACAGAAGATGGCCAGCTCCTGAGGAGACATATTGATCAGCTCAGGTGGTGGCTTCTACCCCTAGATGAGGATGTTCTGGATGACAGTGAGGAGGAGGGCCCTAGCTCTGAGCTCCAAGAGACGGAGGCACCTGAGGCTCAGCCATGACCTAGTGCTCTTCTGGAGGGAACCAGTGGCGACAACTTGGACCAAGACAGCACCCCAAATAGCAGCATCTGAACAATCCCAACTGTTGCCACGGAAGCTACTCCCAACCACCACAGGCCGGCCCTGGGACAAGTAGCCCAGACCCCGGAACCACGCCATTTGACCCGGGAATGGTGCAGACCCACACACCTCTAAGGTGTTGTATGCTAGGGGGGCATCGAACCATGGGGGGTTCTTACACAGTCTGTACACAGACTGTGCACGCGGTCATGTCCTCATACAGCCATGTGAATGGCTCAAGCTTTGCTCCCAAAGACAATAGAGGACAGGGATCTGAGAACATACCCAGTCGGGCGGTCAAGATCCTAGAGTGACTATTGAAATGTGTTACCTGGTTTGTCGATGCATTTAAGTCTAAGCTTGATTACCTTATAATTTTTCTGTTTGTTATTAGCAGTGTTGGAAGCCTATTAGGGGGTGGGGGGGTTGGGACGGGGATCTTCTTTTTCAAAATTCTATTGGTAACGTGATTGGAAATGTTGAGTGTATCCCAATAAAAATTTTGTTTAAAAAAAAAAAAAAAAAAGATCCTAGAGTGACCTATTGAATGCAAGTGCACTGTAAATAATCCTATCATGGGTGTGGGTGTGTGTTTGGGTGCGGTTCACTATGGAAATATAAGCAGGCCTTTGGTCCTGCTTTCCTTGTCTTGTTCTCCTGAGCTGAAATAAACTATGAGCTGTTTCACTTATCAATGCATCTGAACTCAGTATGTTATAGAAGTGAAGCTCTGCCTTTTGTAGTGTGGCAGTGGTTTAGCTCTATCTCTTGGAGAGAACAGAGTACCCAGTTGATAGGCTTGTCTCTGGTTAATGAGCAGACCTTGTACCATTTAATCTGATTCTTGGGAAAGGGCAGGCTGGTATGGGTGGAATTCTTTATGGGTGGAAGGATCCAGCCTAGTGGCCTAACCTAATTCCCCAGAATCATAGAAGGCTGTATGAGTCCCCTCAGTAGGTAGAAAAGGCCTGTTACAGGGAATGGCAACGGCCATGAGCAGCACTGGGATGGAGAATGTATATGCTTTTCCCACCTTTTTTCATGAAGCTTGCTGCTGTGGCTGAGTAGCTTTGGTTTCAGTCTGGGGTTACGTACACATGTGTTTAAGCCTTTTCAGCAACATTAATAAACTTTTTAATTTGGCTGGATTATGTCCCCAATGAATAGTTACCAGTGTTTAAAGAAGAAAGGTTTGAATTCTTGTTAATGAGAGTCCTACACAATTAGAAAAGATACGTTTGAACATTTATCCCCTATTTTGACATATTCATTGCTTTACTGTCCTTTCCCCTTAATTAAATCAAAACGACTGTTGACCTTTTAATCAGCTTATTATTTAGTTTTGTCTTTGCATATCTTAAAACATCTTCATCATGTCTATAAGTTTGAACTCTACCTTCCATTCCAATTTATTTATTTATTAGATTTATACCCTGCCCTCCCTGCCCTGTGCATGCACACGAAAGCTCATAAACCTTTGTTGGTCTTAAAGGTGCCACTGGGCTCTAAATTTGTTCTGCTGCTTCAGACCAACATGGCTGACCACCTGGAACTTACAGAATTAGGTTCATCACTAATTTGATTAGAATAATAGAAGCTTTGTTTTGTCTGCTCTATTGTGTTGCATTGATAGGGTGGCACACAGACAAAAATAATTACAGAGAGTGCTGTAGTGAGTGTTTAATACAGACACTTTTCACTATGCAGATTGCAGTTTTATAGCATCCTGGAGCTAGTGAGTAATTTATTAAAAAAAATAAACACAGGAAGTGTGTGAAAATTTTATTGAACTACTTTTTGGGATAGCAACAACAATATTATTCAACATTGAATGCTTTTGGATTGAGGTTACTAGGTCACCAGTAAATTTTTAAAACTATTTGAAACATTTTAAAATGGCATTTCAAAATTATAGCTTAAGGTCATACTTCTGCGCAATGCCATTCAGATCCTTTGATGATGAAGATCTACAACTGACTTATGTGTTAGAAAATCTATTTAGAAAAACATTCTCTGTGATTTAAAAGAACACGGATCAAACAGAGGTGGATAAGGGAAAAATAAAATGTTTTAGCTGAAGTGAAGTATGTTCAATAGCTTTATTCATCTTGAACTGTAAAGTAATATTATTAATGGCATAATCTTGACTGGCATGCTATGTTTTCCTTCCCCATCCTGATTACTACATTTTAATAAATGCTGATGTTGGGGTAAATCTTGGCTATTTGTGATGCAAGTTCTAATACTCTTGAAAAAATATGGAGAACCAACTTTGAGTCCTCTGAGAAATGTTTTAATAAATAAAATAATTTTTTCAGAATGTTTATTAAAGGCACTAGAATAGCATTGGCTCTTTTCATGCACACTATTTTTCATGCTCCAAGTTACTTTTAAAGCAAGCTGATCATCCTGAGAGATGAGCAATAAAGCAATCCTGAAAAGATGGTATTGTAAGATCTTTTTGTGTGTTCATTAGAAAAAGAAGAGATGACAGAAACATAATCCGAGCAATTGTTGTTTCGTTGTTGCTCTGATAGGAGATGCTAAAATGGAATTTCCTTGTAAAATCTGAGATTCAAAAGCACAGATGAAATTTAAGGTTGTTTCTCTACCAGCACAAGTCTCAAGAGAAAAGCAGCCTGCTCAGTTCTCACTGCTTCCCTTCAATTCAAACTTTCAACTCCCTCCACATTCTTTTTCTGAATGATTTTATCTGTTGGGGGATTAATCACTTGGGAGTGAGATTCAGGATGTTTGCCATGTAACTATCTAGCTTTTAAACATCTACCATTCACACTAGGGGCATAGTCCAAGTTTCCTAGTGTTGCATGGAAAGTGCTTAAAAATTTAAGGATGTTGTGCTTGAGCCTTGAATACATTACTGAGCCCAGGGCCATACTGGCCTTTGCGGGCTCGTACTCTCTTCTCAGTTACACAGCAGGTATTATGCAACTGAGACAGCCTAGGGTTAAGTCTCTTTCTTTCATGTGACAGAACTGAATGTATACTATGGTCTCAAAGTACAAGGGTAGTTGCCACAGTGCTGCAGTACTCTTTGCCTGGTTGAAAGCTGCTGTACAGGTCCTGTGTGCACGGGGGTTTTAAAAGGCCAAAAAAGTAGCAAGAATGAAGCACATATGAAGCAAGAATGAAGATGGAAGGAAAGGGAGACTGGAAAACTTGTGGGGAGAAAACCATTGGTAGAACCCTGAAGCTGGCAAACTTGAGCACTTGGAGGCAAAAGAACTGGGGCAAAAACAACCCTGCCCTTCTCAGTCTGTGTTTCTACTTACAACATTTGGTCACAACGGAAAATTTTTCTTCCAAGCTTTAGAGCAGATAGATTGACTTAATCCTGTACAAAATGGTACAACTTCTGATGCGGTCTAAGACATTATAAATTTGTCATTCAGTATACAAGAAATACTAATAATTTAAATGCTCATGTGGAAAAAAACTTCAGTATACACCATGCCAGTGCGCCACACTGTTAGTACAGTGTTTAAGAACTCCCATTGAAATATTGCTGCTTATCCTTGGGGAAAAAGCAGATGTTGTGTATGATTAAGGAACTCCAGGTCATCACACCTGCCCCAAGGAGCACTGTCACAGAGAAGAACTTTTGGCTGCTTCTGTGGTAATATCAGAAAATGAATGTATTAGGTATTTATAATTATCCTGTGGCCATGACAGATTTAGGTCAAGAAAAATAACAAAAGCTTTGAAGATCAATTTTGCGTCATCAAGTTATGTTATTTTCCTGTTTAAATACTGTAACTGGTGGTGGAAAGTGCCATCAAGTTGCAACCAACTTATAGCAACCCCATAGGGTTTTCAAGACAAGAGATGAGCAGAGATGGTTTGCCATTGCCTGGACTTACATGGTGGCCTCCCATCCAAATACTAACAAGGACCAACCCTGCTTAGCTTCCGAGATCTGATGAGATCGGGCTAGCCTGGGACTCCCAGAATGGGAACTACCATTACCCAAATCCGTCTTTTTAAAAGTCCAAATATTTGAGCAGGGATCAAGGAAGAATAGGCTGTCTGGCTCATGTGGACTCAGACCACACATTGGAATATAAAAAGAACTAAACGAGATTATAAAGGAATTATCCTTGCACATTCAGGAACAAATCCTTTCAGACACACCAGATGAACCTCAACCAGGTACCTTTTATCTTCTACCCAAAATATACAAACATGGCAACCCAGAACGCCCCATTGTGTCATGCACAGTCACTATCACCATGGTGGTATCTGGATATATGGACTGTGTTCTAAGACCCTATGCCATCAAAGCTCCTAGTTATATGCGCAACACCACAGACTTTCTGAGGAAAATATAATCTTTGAACACCTTCCAGAGAATGCTATTTTAGCCACTATGGATGTGGAATCTTTGTATACCAATATCCACACAAAGATGGATTACAAGCCATAAGGAACATGATTTTTGGCATTTACCACCAAAGCTGACTTTACTACCAAACTGTGCCATTTTGTTCTTACCCATAACCACTTTAAATTTGGTGACAACTTGTTCCTACAGATCAATGGTGCAACCAGGGGCACCTGCATGGCCCCACAATATGCTAACATCTTTATGGCCAACTTGGAGCAATGTTTCCTAAATTCCCACCCACAACACAATCACTGGACCTAACAACATCCGTTGTACCATCTCAGGCTTATCCATTTGCTCATCTTCTAACATTGTATATGCCATTAAATGCCAACAATGCCCTTCAGCTTTCTACACAGGATAAACAGGTCAAACCCTATGCCAAGGGATAAATGAGCACAAATCTGGCATCAAGAATCACAAAACTGAGAAACCTGTAGGAGAACCTCCCAGGGCACTCAGTGTGGGACCTCAGAATAGCTGTTTTATTGCAAAGGAATTTCAGAAACAGACTGGAATGGCAGATTGCTGAATTACAAGTTATTACAATACTCAGGACAATGGAACCCCCTGGACTTGACAGAGATATTGGCTTCTTATCTCAGCATACATGCTGTCATTCAGTTTTCACTTATACCCATACTTAATTTTGTTATCTTGGAGGTGCCACTGGACTCAAACTTTGTTCACACATCTGTTTGTTAACTCATGTATTTGTATGCTAATTTTACTGCTATTCACAGATCTTACCAACTGCCTTAATCCCGTCTAAGCTATAATTACCCAGTTACTTATGCATCTTGACTCTAACTAGCCCTTCCTGGCAACTACCCCCCTTCCTACATGTAGTGGTTGAGGAAATTCTGTTTCACTGTATCTGAAGAAGTGTGCTCGCACACGAAAGCTTGTACCTTGAATAAAAATTTGTTGGCCTTTTTTAAAAAAAATACATTTTATTTAATGTCTTCTCAAAGCACAATACCACCAATATCAAAAAAGGCTCAGAAAAATACATTGTTGTCAGGATGTAGACAAACCTAAAAAAGGCAGTTAGACACATCAACAAAGGTTCTAGCAGTGCAGTTGTCTTAACTAGTTAAAATTGCTCTTGATATCCAGGCTAATGTAACAAAGAGGCAGCTGGATGAAAAGACTTGACTGAACTTCACAAATAGTGACAACCAAACACAAAGTGCAGGATGTGATAGACTATCTCTGTCTTTTAAAATATGGCTTCCAAGGAACAATCAAACAAAAATTAACTACTATAGGTTAAGAAGAGTTGACAAGGGGATAAGGGCAGCCAAAATTCTCAATAAAATATTATAATCCTCTTTCACAGACCACACAGATAGGAGAGAACCATAAGGACAACAACAACAACAAACAGTTACAAATAACACCAGTAACAATACTATCAAGTTATAACTTCTAAATTTTTCTACTAGCCATTATTTCCCCACTGGCATAGTACCCATTCACCACCCTACCAAACCTGGCAAATCAACGTACTTTTGAAGTTAAAATGTAATTAAAACATTTTGTTGGTCTTAAAGATGCCACTGGACTCAAACTTTGTTCAGAAAGCAGAAAAGATACACTGCCAAACTGTGCTTTAAAGAGCAGAATGGACATTTCCAGTCCTTAGGTATGAAAACAGGTTCTAAATTAAAAGCATTTGATAGTGATCATAATTGTGTTAATGTACTATGATGGTTAGACAAAGCCCTGATACTGGAACCCATTGTAAATAAGGTTATAAAGTTCTTTTCTAATTAAAAATACTGAAGTGTGATAAGATAAACCAAATGGTGATTGGAAAACGGACATCAACAGAACAGTTTGTTTGACTATGGACAATATGGATTCCCTACCTAGATTACTAAACAGTGTTGTAATCTATGCCTTGAAAGAGGAGATGCCTCATTAATGAAAAAGAATGAGCAATAATATATGCAATATTGAAGAACTACAGTAGAAACTAATAGACTAAATTCAAGTTCTTTAGTGAAGACAATTTAAGACTGGACAGGGTACATACTGTTCTGATACAGGTTTTCAGCAGATTTTGCTTTCGGAATGTACATGGGATAATAAATGGGCTAATAAATAATAGGTTTTCTTTCTGATGGGTGGGAGTCCAAAAGAAAGAGCCTGCAGGAAAGATGATGGATGATTGATGATTAATATAAAAACTAGAAAGGAACATCCCTCCAACCCCTTTTGCACAATGTAACTTTTTCCATAAGGCAAAGATCTTTTCATATCAGTCTTTGAAGCTTGCCGCTTATTGTTGTATGGTGGGGAAGGGAGTATCTCTTTGAGGATTTCTTCAGCAATGAACGGTTCTGCCTCCCAAGACTCTTGCTAATGATAACGTTGTTCTTCTTCTGAAAGATAGTTCAGTGTTTATAGTGATAAAGCATAGGCCCCGTCCAGAAGCTTTTAGTAGGCATGCTTTATCCTTCTAGAAATTATGAATATTTATGGAAAGTTCCTTTCTCTGGCTTCTCTCTATTGGCTGGGCAGGAAAAGAGGAATCTCTAAAGATGCTGCTATTGCAGGATGTTTGTTTTGTCCAGTCATTTGGTCTGCATCTTTTTCTCAATCAGTATCTTTTTCTCAATCTGCTCTCATCCTGATGTATGTACAGGAGGTTCCTATACAAAAATGTGCCCGGTAGTACACAAAATGGATTGTTCTAAATGAGATTTGTGCTCTTCTGACAGGAGATGTGTGTAGATGGGAATCAATCATCAAAGAAAGAAGCAGCGAACAAATTCCTTTAATCAACAAACATTTCCTCCCTCCCTCCCTCCCTCCCTCCCTCTCTCTTTCTTTCTTTCTTTCTTTCTTTCTTTCTTTCTTTCTTTCTTTCTTTCTTTCTTTCTTTCTTTCTTTCTTTCTTTCTTTCTTTCTTTCTTTCGCCCCCAAGTGGCTTGGCCTTCATCATCAGCTTGGAGTTCCTCCTGGCTATGTCCTCAGAGGATGACTCTGGTTATCCAGTAGTGATAAGGGAAATGCCCCCTGCATATATGTTCAGAAAAATTCCAAAAAGGTAATATAGGCATCTGGTGGAAAGGGCTTTGTACTGAAATGACTGAAAGATGTGAAGCTTTTTTGACCAGCAAGACACTCTCTTTGCAGAATGGCCTGCCTGAGGTGGCCAGGAAGGCTGCTGTCTTTCTGTAATTCCATAAGCTGTGTACAACAATATTGTTAAGGACAGCATTGTTATAAAGCGAATGGGGCTGTAGTATAACAAAGTGGTTCAGGAAGGTGCCTTTGTAATAGGAGCAGAATTGTAATCTATTCCCGTTTATTGTATGTATTATCTGGCTCTTACTGCATTGTTTTCTACTTTTATATTTACATTTTTTTGCATTGCTTGACATATCACTGTTTCCAGTTTTTTGTAACTGTAGTCCTATTGTTTATTTATTTATTTCGATTTATCCCACCCTCCCTGCTGAGGCAGGCTCAAGGTGGCTTACATTAAAAAAATTAAAATATATTAAAACGCTGATGTACTATGTTTATTGGATGTCTCCTGCTATTTGGTTGCATTATTTTACACTGTGTGATCTGCTGTGAGTCTCAGTGAAGAAGATGGGCTATAAATATAGTAAATACATAAAATGTGAGATTTTGTCTTTTACTTAAAAGGCTCTTTTAAGATACTCTCTTTTGTTCCCCTATATTTCTGGCCATATCCATGACAAGACATATGCACATATATGCAGTACATATATATATGCATTCACTTTAACATGGCAACAGGGATGTACTAAGACTCACTCAGTGGCTCAGGAGCCACATGTGGCTCTTTGGCATGCCATCTGTGGCTTTTCTTTTTTTTTAAAAAAAAAGTTTTATTTATATACATTTTTCAATATACAGAAAAAAAGAAAGAAAGAAAACAAAAAAGAAACAAAGTAACATAGGTTTCTGGTAGCTTACATAAATTGGTTTGAAGTCAAAATGGGTAGTTAGTATTTTTTCCAATCCACTTATATATTTTTTCCATCTATTTTGATATATAGACTTGTCCCTTCCTAGGAGTAATAAATTTAACTTATCTAATTCCGCTATTTCCATTAATTTATCTATTATTTCTTCTTTATTGGGGGTAGTATCTTTTTTCCAGCACTTAGCAATTGCAAACCTTGACATCGTAATTATATAAAGTACTAGGGAGCAAAGCTCGTTGTGGTGGAAGACAACGGGCCCTAGAAAGGAAGGGAGGGAGGTGGAAGGGAGAGAGGGTTGGAGAAAGGAAGGAAGGAAGGAAGGCAGAGGGGGAAGAGTGAAAGAAAGGAGAGAGGAAGAAAGGAAAGGGGGGAAAGGAAGGGAAGAGGGGCAGAAAAGGGCTTCTCTGGGCCCAGAGAAGCCCTTTTCTGGCCCCCACACAACATCCCCTGGGCCTTCTATGGGGGCAATAGGCAGTGTGTGGGGGAAAAGGGTTTCTCTGGGCCTACTGCCCCCATAGAAGGCCCAGGGAATGGCATGTGGGGGACAGAAAAGGCCTTCTCTGGACCTAGTACTCCCATAGAAGGCCCAGGGGATGGCGTGTGGGGGGCGGGAAAGGCCTTCTTTGGGCCTAGTGCCCCATAGAAGGCCCAGGGGATGACGTGTGGGGGACAGAAAAAGCCTTCTCTGGGCCTGGTGCCCCATAGAAGGCCCAGGGGATGACGTGTGGGGGACAGAAAAAGCCTTCTCTGGGCCTGGTGCCCCATAGAAGGCCCAGGGGATGGCGTGTGAGGGGCGGAAAAGGCCTTCTCTGAGCCTGGTGCCCCATAGAAGGCCCAGGGGATGATTGGGTGGCGGAAAAGGCCTTCTCTGGGCCTGGTGCCCCATAGAAGGCCCAGGGGATGGCGTGTGGGGGGTGGAAGAGGCCTTCTCTGGGCCTAGTGCCCGATAGAAGGCCCAGGGGATGGCATGTGGGGGCGGAAAAGGTCTTCTCTGGGCCTAGTGCCCCATAGAAGGCCCAGGGGATGGTGTGTGGGGGGAGGAAAAGGCCTTCTCTGGACCTAGTGCCCCATAGAAGGCCCAGGGGATGACGTGTGGGGGACAGAAAAAGCCTTCTCTGGGCCTAGTGCCCCCATAGAAGGATGGCATGTGGGGGATGGAAAAGGCCTTCTCTGGGCTTAGTGTCCCATAGAAGGCCCAGGGGATGGCATGTGGGGATGGAAAAGGCCTTCTCTGGGCCTAGTGCCCCATAGAAGGCCCAGGGGATGGCGTGTGGGGATGGAAAAGGCCTTCTCTGGGCCTAGTGCCCCATAGAAGGACCAGGGGATGGCGTGTGGGGATGGAAAAGGCCTTCTCTGGGCCTAGTGCCCCATAGAAGGACCAGGGGATGGCGTGTGGGGACGGAAAAGGCCTTCTCTGGGCCTAGTGCCCCATAGAAGGCCCAGGGAATGGCATATGGGGACGGAAAAGGCCTTTTCTGGGCCTAGTGCCCCATAAAAGGCTCAGGGGATGGTGTGTGGGGGGTGGAAAAGGGTTTCTCTGGGCTTAGTCCCCTCATAGAAGGCCCAGGGAATGATGTGGGGGGGTGGAAAAGGGCTTCTCTCACTTGCCTCAGCCTTGAGGGCCTCTCCCTGCGCTCACATTCCAGACGGTCCTCTCCTGTCGGAGGACTGGAGTAGACTGAACTGAAAACACTGAACGGGGCTGACGTGGGCGGAACTTTGCGAAGCAGCCAATCAGCCCTGGCCAGTGTCTTCTGACTGCCAGTTTTTGAGCTGAATCAATTATGGCAAGCATAGAATGCTGTGGAACCAAAATTCAAATATATATAAGGACAGGATAATTCTTACATCATCTTTTTTAATTCCTACCGGTAAGATGTTAAGTAGGAAGACTTCCGGCTTAAATTCTAAGTTAGCATTAGTAGTTTCCTCTATAATTTTCTTAATCATTTGCCAGAACTTTTTAATTTTTCCACATTCCCACCAAATGTGCACATAGGTTCCTACACTTTTCCTACACCTCCAACATATGTCTGAAGCTTCTTTATAACATTTTGCTATTTTATCCGGTGTCCAATGCCACCTATAGAACATCTTATATATATTTTCTTTATAATTTGTTGTTCTTAAAAAGTTTAAAGATTTCCACGATCTAGCCCATTGCTCGAGAGTTATGCTATGACCTATATCTTGCATCCAGAAAATCATATTTGGTTTAATAGTTTCTTCTATCAATTCTTCCATAAGAAAGAAGTTGTATAGTTTTTGGATCAATTTATCTGATGAGGAGAGCCAGATTCTGTCAAGTTGTGTAGGGGTATTTATGAAATTTGTCATTTTATCTTTAGTAAACCTGGAGTTTAGTTGAATTTTTTCCCAGTTAGTTAGATTTGCTTTTTTAGTTTCTTGTGAATCTAAAGGTTTTAGTTCATTATTTTTTGTCAATAACGTTTCATATGTTAATTTTTAATTCTTTTCATATAAGGATGATAGAATAAATGCTTCTAATGGGGAAATCCATTTCGGTGTTTTAGTATAATATTTTTAATTTCTTTCCAGAGTTTAATCAAAGGGCCTCTAATTGCATGGTTTTGGAAAATTTGTTGTTTCTTATCTATGTTGTACCAAATATGCACATGCCATCTCATAGGCAGATCATGGCCTTCTAGTTGTAAAAGTCTTTCTTCTTCTAGCAGAATCCAATCTTTTATCGAACCCATTGCCGCTGCTTGATAATAGATTCCAATTTGGAAGTCCTAGCCCAACGTTTTCTTTTTTATCCATAAGTAATTTTTTATTAATTCTCAGCTTTTTGGCATGCCAGATAAATGTTCTAACCATACGATTTAATTCTTCAAAAAACTTTTTATTTGTTACTATAGGCAGACACTGGGCCAGAAATAGGAAAAGTGGGAGAGTATTCATTTTTACTGTAGCAATTCTTCCCATAAATGAAATATGTAGATCGTGCCATCTGTTAAGATCTACTCTTATTTCTTCTAATAATTTTATATAAATATTTTTGTATAGATTTTTATTATTGTTTGTCAAAATTATTCATAAATATTTAATTTTATCTACTACTTGGATATTTGAAATATTTTGGATATTAGTTATTTGTTCATCAGAGCAGTTTTTAGTCAAAATTTTTGTTTTCTTCATATTGATTCTTAAACCCGCCACTTGACCGTAGTCATGCAGGTAAGAACATAAGAGAAGCCAATGTTGAATCAGGCCAATGGCCCATCTAGTCCAACACTCTGTCACACAGCGGCCAAAAATACCACGTGCTATCAGGAGGTCCAGCAGTGGGGCCAGGACACTAGAAGCCCTCCCACTGCTGCCCCCTCCAGCACCAAGAATAGAGTGCATCACCTGCCCCAGGCTGAGAATTCCCATCTATACCCCGTGGCTAATAGCCACTGATGGACTTCTGCTCCATATGTTTCTCTAATTCCCTCTTGAAACTGTCCATGCTTGTAGCTGCCACCACCTCCTGTGGCAGTGAATTCCATATGTTAATCACTCTTTGGGTGAAGAAGTATTTCCTTTTATCTGTTCTAACCTGACTGCTCAGCAATTTCATGGAGTGCCCACAAGTTCTTGTATTGTGAGAAAGGGAGAAAAGTACCTCTTTCTCTACCTGCTCTATCCCATGCATAATCTTATAAACCTCAATCATGTCACCCCTCAGCCGTCGTTCCTCCAAGCTGAAGAGCCCCAAGCGTTTTAACCTTTCTTCATAGGGAAGGTGTTCCAACCCTTTTATCATTCTAGTTGCCCTTCTCTGCACTTTTTCCAATGCTATAATATCCTTTTTGAGATGTGGTGACCAGAACTGTACACAGTATTCCAAATGAGGTCGCACCAATGATTTATACAGGGGCATTATGATACTGGCTGATTTGTTTTCAATTCCCTTCCTAATAATCCCCAGCATAGCGTTGGCCTTCTTCATTGCAGCTACACACTGTCTAGACATTTTCATTGAATTATCTACTACGACTCCAAGATCTCTCTCTTGGTCTGTCTCTGCCAGTTCAGACCCCATCAACGTGTATTTATATTTAGGATTTTTGGCTCCAATGTGCATCACTTTGCACTTGGCCATGTTAAACCCCATTTGCCATGTTGTCGCCCACTCACCCATCCTCGACAGATCCCTTTGGAGTGCCTCACAATCCTCCCTGGTTGTCACCACCCTGAACAACTTCGTGTCATCTGCAAATTTAGCCACTTCACTGCTTACTCCCAATTCCAAATCATTAATAAACAAGTTAAAAAGCATCGGACCAAGTACTGATCCCTGTGGTACCCCACTGCTTACCACCCTCCACTGAGAAAGTTTCCCATTTATACTCACTCTCTGTTTCCTATTTGTAAGCCAGTTTTGGTCCACAAGAGGACTTGTCCTTTTATCCCATGACTATTGAGCTTACTTAGGAGCCTTTGATGAGGAACTGTATCAAAAGCTTTCCAGAAGTCAAGGTAAATAATATCTATTGGGTCCCCCTTGTCCACATGTTTGTTCACTCCCTCAAAAAACACTAACAGGTTAGTGAGACAGGATCTTCCCTTACAGAACCCATGCTGAGTCTGCCTCAATAGTTTTTGTTCATCAATGTGCCTACTAATTCTTTCCTTAATAACAGTTTCCACCAACTTACCCGGTATCGATGTCAGACTGACTGGCCTGTAATTTCCTGGATCTCCCCTGGAGCCCTTTTTAAAGATGGGAGTGACATTAGCTACCTTCCGGTCCTCAGGAATGGAGGCAGATTTTAAAGAAAGATTACATATTTTTGTCAGGAGATCCACAAGTTCACATTTGAGTTCTTTCAGAACTCTCGAATGAATGCCATCCGGGCCTGGTGATTTATTAGTTTTTAAATTGTCCATCAGTCGGAGGACTTCCTCTCTTGTCACCGCAATCTGATTCAGGTCTTTCAAACCCCCTCCCAAAATCGGTGCTTCTGGAGTGGGCAAGCACTTCTCTTCTTCCACAGTGAAGACAGAGGCAAAAAATGCATTCAGCTTCTCAGCCATTTCCCTATCATCCTTCACTACTTCTTTTACCCCTTGGTCATCCAAGGGCCCCACTGCCTCGCTGGCTGGCTTCCTACTTCTAATGTATTTGAAGAAAGTTTTATTGTTGGCCTTTATGTTTTTTGCGATATGCTCCTCATATTCTCTTTTTGCTTGCCTGATCACAGACTTGCATTTTATTTGCACAGTCTGTGTTCCCTTTTATCAACCTCACTAAGACTAGCTTTCCACTGCTTAAAGGAATCCTTCTTACCTTTTACAGCTTCCATTACTTTATTTGTTAACCATGCAGGCTTTTTTCTATACCTATTTGTACCTTTCCTAACCTGCGGTAGATATTTTTTCTGAGCTTCTAGGTCTTTCCATAAATATGATAAACATATTGCTGGTTCTTCCAGGATAAATACCAGATCGTCGGCAAATGCTTGGAGTTTATATTGTTCTTTTTTAATTTTAGTGCCTATTATATTCTTATTTTTTTTCACTAAATCATTTAATGTTTCTAGCCCAAAGATAAATAATAGGGGCGACAATGGACATCCCTGCCTAGTTCCTTTCTGTATAGCTATGTTATTAGTTAGTTCCCCATTAATAATAATTTTTGCATATTGTTCTTCATAAATGGCTTTAATTGAATTTAGGAATTTTTCCCCACAGTTCCACAATTTAAATTTCTGTTTTAAATATTCCCAGTTTACATTGTCAAAGGCTTTCTCCGCGTCCAAGAAAATTAATGCTAATTGTTTTCCTGGGTTTTGTTCATAATACTCTAATATATTGATTATATTTGTTATGTTATTTTTAATTTGTCTTTTTGGGAGAAATCCTGATTGGTCGTTATGTATAGTGTCTGCCATAATCCTTTTGAATCTGTTTTCTAAGATTGTTGCAAAGATTTTATAATCTACATTTAATAAGGAAATAGGTCTATAATTTTTAATATCATTTCTTTCTGATTCTGGTTTATGTATAAGCGTTATTAGGGCTTCTTTCCACGTCGGTGGTATTTTAGTTATAGCCATAACATTATTGACCAAATCTTTTAACAGAGGTGATATTTCATCTTTTATTTTATAAACCTCAGCTGAGATTGCATCTGGTCCCGGAGTTTTCTTTGGTTTTTGATTTTTAATTGCTTCCACAACTTCAAACATAGTAATTTTTTCGTTCAGTAGTTTTCTTTGTTATTCTGTAAATTTACCTGTTTCGTGTTTCAGTAAAAATTCTTCAATTTTCTGATTATTTGTGGTATCTGTTTATACAAATTTGTATAAAAGTTTTCTACTATTATTTTTAATTCTTGAGTCTTAAATTTTGTCTCTTGTTTTTCATTTTTTAGGGCTATAATAATCTTCTTTTCTCTCTCTTTTTTAAGTTTATAAGCTAACCATCGTGAGGGTTTATTTGTGTTCTCAAAAAGATATGTTTTGGTATATTAGATTTTCCTCGCCATTTCTTGGGTCAATCATAGATTTATTTGATGCTGTATTAATTTTATTTTTATCCTTATTTCCTTTACATCTTTTTTATTCTGGCTAATCCTTATTCTAATAGCCAAAAAGTGCGGATACCTATTCCCACCAACAGGGGCCTCACTCTCCCCCAACAGCTTTTCCTGCATAGTCAGTAGACTTCCTGGGTTTGTAGAAAAATCCCAAAAGTGAAGAAATCCCTTCAGGAACTCTTGAATTCCCCAAAAAGCCTTTTGAAATGGCCTCTGCAGGGACCTAACTCCAGGCAGCAACGGTGAGAGATTAGAACATTTGGGGGGGGGGAGAGGCTTCTAACTGGCTCTGTCGATGGAAGGGGCGGGGGAAGGGCCCTTTCCAGGCCTCTTTCAGCCTTGGAGGGAGGGAGGGAGGAAGCCTTGGGGCCAGGCCTCACAAAAGTTGCCAGGGCCAGGCTGGGGGATTTCTAGAGATTTTGTGGTGGACTCTAAGGAGGAGGGCTGGGTTTGGGAAGGGAGAGGCCTCAGCTGGGTATAATGCCACAGTTTCCACCCTCCAAAGCAGCCATTTTCTGCAGGGAGACAGACAGACCTCTGCTGTCTAGAGTCCAGTAGTAATTCTGGGGGTCTCCAGGGCACATTTGCAGGTTGGCCACTCTAGGCCTGGCAGCATTCTAGGCTTGCCAGGTCCCCCTGATTTGCATGACTCACCTAGCCTCGGCTGCTTGCTACCATTCATCAGCAGCCACCCTATGAAAGCCAGTGAGGTGCAGCAGTTAGAGCTTCAAAGTAGGATCTGCAAGACCCAGGTTCAGATCCCCATCTTGCAGTGGAAGGTGACTGTGTGATTTTGGACCAGTCACATATTTCAGCCTAACCAACCTCACAGGGTTGTTGTGCAGAAAAAAAGGAGGAGGGAATAATGAAAGCTGCTTTGGCCCTCACTGTGGAGAAAGACTGTAATTTTCCTAGGTAGAGGCTGGGGGTAAAGATGGAAAACAGGAGACAGAGAGGCAGATAAAGGTAGGTTGGCTGTTGGTTGGGAAGGAAATAGGGTTGCCAACTCCAGGTTGGGAAATCCCTGGACATTTGAGGGGTGAAGCCTGGAGAGGGTGGGATTTAAGGAGGGGAGGAACTTTGGACTGGTGTAATGCCATAGACTCCACCCTCCAGCCATTTCCTCCATGAGAACCACCATTGCCAACCTCTGGGTGAGGACTGGAGATCACCCAGAATTACAACTGTTGTCCAGGAGACAGAAATCAGTTCCCCTGGATAAAATGGCTGTTTTGGAGGGTTGAGTCTATGGCATCATACCCTGATGAGGCTGCTTGCCTCCCTAAGCCTCACTGTCCCAAGGCTCCACCCCCAAATCTCCAGGAAATTCCCAACCTGGAGCTGGCAACCCTAAGGTGAATTGATCTCTGTAGCTGGGAGATTCATTGTGATTCCCAGAGTGCTGCCACTGCTGCTGTGGGGGGGAGAGAAAGCAGGTGGGTGGCTGAGAGCACTGCCACCACTGCTACTGCTGCTCTGCGGAGTGGGGGAAGAAGCAGGCAGGAGGCTGGGAGAGAGGCTGGGGGCAGAAAGCAGCCAGGAGGCTGGGGGCAGAAAGAAAGAATGATGGGGTGGGGGGCAGAAAGAGAGAGAAAGAGTGATGAAGTGGGGAGGCAGAAAAACAAAGAGAAAGATGATAGATCAGAAAGAGAGAGGAAATCACATGCATGGAGCAGAAATAGAGTAAGAAAAGGGGAGCAGAGGGGAGAAATAGTGTGAGAGAGGTAGGGGGTGAGCAGAGGAAGCAAAGGTGTGACGAATGAGATAACCATCCCGCAAGTTTCTTGCGGGTCTCCACTTGTCTTTTCTATTTTCCTTAATTCAGTAGTTAATTTTTTAATTTTTTCCCTATTTTGTTTATTTCTCCATGTCTCTTGATTTATGAATATACCTCTTATAAATACTTTTAATGTGTCTCATGTATTATTCAGTGTTGTATCTTCTCTTTTGTTTATCTCAATAAATTCTTTTACTTCTTGCCTGAGTTTTTTAATGAATTCTTTATCTCTAATGAGACTAATATTTATCTTCCATCTATTATGGGGTCCTTGAATTGATAGCCATATTGGATTATGGTCCGCAAAAGTATTTGCCAGAATTTCAACTTCAGAGATATGTTTTATTATATTGGCATTCACCCACACCATATCTATTCTCTACCACGATTTATGTCTATTAGAAAAGAAGGTGTAATCTCTTTTCTGGGGGTTTCTAGTTCTCCATAAGTCTATAAGATTAAACTCATCTGCTAGTTTTAATTTTTTTTTGTTAAGATTGCGCCTGATTTATGTGTTTTTTTGTCTTCTTTCTATCTTCTTTAGGATCTAATACAGCATTATAATCTCCAACTAAGCATAGGTTCTCAGGATTTTCTTTAAGGATAAAATTTTTAAGTTCTAAGAAAAAAACTATCTTGGTTTTGATTTGGGGCGTACAGATTTACAATTAAAATATCTGTTTCATTAATTCTTAGTTGTACCCCTATAATTCTTCCATTGGTGGATCTAAATTTAAATATCGGATTCAGTTTTTCATTAACATAGGTAACTACTCCTCTTTTTTATTTTATCTGAGGCAATAAATGCTATACCCAGTTTTTTACACGTTAAATATTTTTCATTTTCTTGTTTAATATGTGTTTCTTGAAAGCAGGTAATGTCATTTTTAAGTTTTATCGCTTGGTGTAGAGTTCTTCTTTTGAGGGAGCTGTTTAAGCCATTAACATTAACAGATATTAAAGACAATTTTTATTTGGCATCTTTTTATTTTTTTTTCCAGGGTAACTATTTCTGAGCTGTAGCCTTGTTTGTATTTGAGATTCGGTTTTTTATTTTAGTTGTCGTTTCTTGTAGATTTTTTTCTTCTGGTCTATTGATTGGGCTGTAAGTACTCGTCTTCCAATTGCTCCCTCAGCTGGATCTCCCCCTGCTTCTTTGTTTGTTCTCACTTCTCTCTCTGCTTCTTCTTCCGAGTCTTCCTCATAGTCAGATGATTTTTGCCAACCAAGGTCCTCACCAAATCTTTCTAAAAAGTTTTCTAGCTTGAACATGGAGTCTATCCTACACCTTTGACTCTTATATGAAAAAAGCAGACCTTCTGGTATCAGCCATCTATATTGAATTTGGTTTTTCCATAATAATTCTGCTAAAATAGAATATTTTTGTTGTTTCTCTCTCACTCGCCAAGGGATGTCCTTTAATATCTTTATTTCTTCTCCTGCAATTGTTAGTTTCTTCTTATTTGCTTCTTGTAATATTTGATCTCTTGTAGCTTTCCTCACAAACTTTACGTGGACCTCTCTTGGGGTTTTGTATTTTCTGGTGTATGTTGAGTTTCTTCTATAGATGGCTTCTATGTTTTCCCTTATTTCTGTTTCACTGACAATATTAAATTGTTCAGTAATATTTCGTGAAAGCTCCTCCTTTAGGTTTTTTCTAACTTTTCTGGGATATTTTGAAATCTGAGAATAGTTTCTGCTTTTTCCATTTCTAAAGTTATAAGGGTTTCTTCAATTTTCTGTTTTAGCTTTTAGTTCCAAAACCTCTTGGTCGATGTCTTCGACTCTTTCTTCTAATTCATTCGTAGTTTTAGTCAATTTTTTAATTTCTAGCTTAATTTCTTCTGTGTCATTTTTTAGTTGTTTTGCTATCTGGTCCATTTTATTTTGGATTTGTTCTAATTCTTTTTTTATGATTTCTGCATTTTGTTCTGCCGCTATCTGTAGGAAATTCTGCATCATATTTTGTAGTTCTACTGTTGTCACATAGGGTTTTAGTTGGGATAGTCCCACTGTTTGGCTGGGGGATGCTGTAGGTGTTTTTCTGCCTGCTCCTGATGCCATTTTTCAGAAATTGACTGTTCTCTGGTTATCTTTAAGTTGGACCTAGATCAATAAGCTCTTATTTTTTAATTAAGTATGTTGCTTATCGTTTATCATTAATCCATTTCCCAGATTGATCGGTTTTATATTTTATGTATTGGGTATCTAATGTATCTGGCTCTCCCTATCACTTGCAAAATTATCTACAATCTTACAATCTTACAACACTGGTAAGTTCCTGCTTATTTCACAATATTCTATTATCGAACCAGAGAAAAGAACTTATACGTTTTGTCCACTTCTAGTATAGCTGCTTTCTATTTTTCTATCTTCTTTGTTCTTCCTAGTACTCTGTGCTCTGTGGCTTTCTATACACCTTTCAATTGGTATGTTTTCTTTCTTCAACTCCCTCCTTCCCTCTCTCTTTTCCATGCATCGCTCTTCCGGTCCGCTGACAGGGGGTGTTTGTCACAGTTCTCCACGCTATTCTTCCCTCTGCCCTTCTTTTCTCACTCCCAGTCATTCTCCCGCCTCTCTGGGAACTTCTCCCGTCTCATTCTGCCACGTCAGCTCTGGTCTCTTCCTCCATCTCTGCTCAAAACTGCTGCGTCTCCTCACTGGCTGGGAATAACTATTTAAAGAGACAGAAAGGAGTTAGTAACACAGCATAGGTAATCACTTTTAAATGTTCCTCTATTTTCTGTGTTCCTTTGTTATACGTTCCTTTATTAAGCGTTGCTGTTAATAGCCACCATTTAGTCCGTTTCACTCCAATCGTCTTTTCTGGGTCTCTTCCAGTCTCATTTTATTTATTAAATGACTTCTATCGGCTCAAGTCTTTCTCACTCCCCCCCAAACATGAAGAAATAAATTAAAAGTACTTAGCTTCAGTTATGCTGGATATTTTATTCTCTCCTTCAATTGATTTGTTCTCCCATTTGACCTTCTGCGCTTGGCTTTTCACAGCAAAGAGGGGGAAAAAACCACTTTCTTTGCTGACTTCTTCTTCACTCCTGCATTGAGACTAACCAAAAAAAAAAAACCCAGAGGAGTCGCCACTCCTTTGGGCTAGGTTCAAGTCCCTTGCTAACACTTCCAAACAAAATAGAAGTGTGTTGACTTTGCAGTATTGCCATGAAGTGAGGTTGCGGAGTAGAGGTGCGAGGAGCTCTCTCCCGCACGTCTAACCTCTCCAAGCTCCAGCTGCCCTCCCATCTGTGGCTTTTCTAAACCCCATTACCAATAGCACCCACCCCATATTCCATGAAAGTTCGCAGTTTCTTTAGAAAGTGGGATAATTTCATGTTTATTGTAGGCCCAAGATTAACAGTTTTATATTTAAAACACAACAATATATGCAATGAGTCAATATATGCAAATGAATGAGGAGTTGGAATTGAGTGTATCACTGGTAAATGCTAGCCCAAAAAACAAAATTCCTTGCAGTCTAAGAATTTAGCATGGAGAGAGGTTCTAACCAGCCCTCCTTCTGTAGAACTAGAGTGGTATTTTAATTGAATTCTTAACATATGTATGTGTGAAGTGCCGTTAAGTTGCAGCCAACCCATGGCAACACCAGCAATGGGCTTTCAAGGCAAGTAAGAAGCAGAGGTGGTTTGCTATTGCCTTCCTCTGTAGAGTCTTCCTTGGAATGTTGCCTTCCATCCTTATAGGGTTGCCAGGAGGGTTGCCAGACCCCAGGTGCCAGCAGGATTCTTTTCTGGGCTTCTGGCCCACCCCCAACAGCTATATCCAGGTGTGACATCCCTGACGTGATGACGTCACCTGGAAGTGATGTCATTACATTGGGGATATCACACATGATGCTCTGGTTTGAGGGCAAAACTCTATGGTAAACTTGGCCTAGAACCATAGAGTTTTGCCCTTAAACCAGAGTGTCACCACGCAACGTCACCGATGTGATGATGTAACTTCTGAGTGACATCATTGCATCAGTGACATCCCAGAACACCCCCCAAAATCCCCCCGCTGGTGCAGCAAGGGGATGTGGCAACCCTAATTGCTAGCTCCAGGTTGGATCCTGGGAGGGGAGGGGAGGGACTTCAATGGGGTATAATGCCCTAGAATCCACCTTCCAAAGTGGCCATTTTCTCCAAGTGAACTGATTTCTGTCACCTGGAGATCAGTTGTAATCACAGGAGATCACTAGCCACCACCTGGAAGGTGGCAACCTTACTCCTTTAACATATAGAAGCAATTTTTAAAAACATTCATATTAATAAAGAAAGCCTGCATACATGTCCCTGCTGTGCTTCCTCTTAAAACTCACTCCAGACTTCACACTCAACCTGGAATAGGCCACCCTAGCACATGTGTATGGAAGTTTTTGGCAGAGTAATGGTGGCTGGCTAGAATCTGCTTAATATTGTCACTTCTTAATTTTTGTTCATAAAATTCATCTTTTCTGGGGTCCTGTGAGCTTCCTATTTCCTGCTTAGTTTTTTTTTTAATGAAGGAATACAGAATGATTCATTTATTGGATAAACTGTGCTTGCAAGTTGGTGGAGGTTTGTAAACTTTCAGATTACACAGAAATCTTTTTCGTAGGTGTCTGAAAGGATAGTTTTTGTTGTGTCCGCAGAGAGTCACTAGGCTAAGTCCGAGCTTAGTCCGAGAGAACAAAAGGACACAGGATCGTAGATCCACCAATAGGATCACTGGAGGGAATTCAAACCCACCAGTAGTAGGAGGGAGGTGGACTAGGGAAGGGGTTTTGGGGACCCATAAGTTCAGGACCTCATGGGCTAGTTGTTGTTGTACGTGTGCCAATAAACAGAGCTGATCACCATGCTGCCTTACTGAGTCTTCATGCAACAAACCCAGTATACAACAGTTTTACAGCTTGAAACATGCTGCTTCACTTTGCCATCATCAGGTCTATTTGTGGACCATTGGGTAACATTTGTGGTTAAAATTTTCAAAAGGGCATCTGACACAAGAACCCTCCCAGCCAGGTTTGTAGTCTTTTATTTATTTCCCCTGTCTTTTATTTTTCAGGCTGGCCTTCATTCTACGATGTGATTGCTTCTGACACAATTACATTCACTGACGACTACTCCTTTGGGATGCACAGAGTTGAGACAAGCTGCAGTCAGGTCAGTTTAGAGACAAAAAAGGCCATTCTTATGTTAAAGGTGGTTGAAATTGTTGTACTCACTATACTGTCTCTGTCCCCATCTAAAGACCTTCAAACCCCTTAGTTGCTCAAGTACTAATTAGGGTTGTGTGATGGGTCACAGGCATGACAGCTGGTAGATACAAGCTGAAGTCAAAGTGCTAATACGAATATGTGTTGCTATCTGGGTTAAGTATTATTTAACAGAGCATACATAAATAGCTTGATTTAGAGGACTCTGTTCTGCAGAAATTGTATTCTGGGAGGGCATCCTTTCAAGGCACACCTCTGAACTCTGCTCTCTTAAGTCTCAATGCAAATAATTTGGATGCTGGGAGCACTGAACTGACTATATATGTACTGATTCCATCACTCTGCATTGCTGCAAATTCCCTACTAGAATTCCAGTAGAAGATCCCATAGTATCTTTCCAGCCATCTGCCAAAATTATCAACTTTACACACTTCCAGTTTTCCATTATCTGTCTCATTCTTATTCTTTTGTTATAAAGCAGCCTTCTGTGGTGTTAATGAATCAGTTCTTGCATCTCAGGGAGACTATATTGCTGACCTGACATTTAGCGGAAAGGTCCCATCTTGCTCACAACTGTTGCACTAGTTTTAATCAACAGCTTAAATGTGCTCTTTTGTTTGGGATTTTTTTAAGACCACAATGTAGGTGGGGATCTTGTAAGCACATGCACATCTACAGACACACAGATTGAACAAGAACTGATAATTCAGGATTGATTGAGGAATGCTGTATCTGCACTGTGTGAACAAGTAACAATTTATTATGCAGCGAAGCAGAAACTGCCAATTTGAAAGGGGCCATTTCAGGGAAAAGTGAAACTTGTGTCAAACAGGCCTCATGTCCAAGTAAATATATAGCAGAATTTTCCCCATGGAGATGGCCATTGCCAGGTTTTTATAAGGAATTTATCATTATAATATGTATCATGTAGAACCACAATTTTAATTCTGAATCTTGATCTTTAATAAACAAAATTTAATAAAAAGCTTTGCTACCCAGGCTGGAATGTGCTTTTAAGACTGCTGAAATTGCTTTTAGTGCATTATCTCAGAAATCCTTAAAGAATCCCATACAACAAATGAGTTATGCATCTTGGTTCCTCTGTAATATACAACTTGCAGCCTCAGTTTACCTCTTTTATGTATTGGGACTGGAATATTCCAGGACTGTTTTTACCAGAGACTGGCTGAGCTTGGAGCTCTAGCTCATCAAGACTCTGGAGGTGACCAATGAGGAATTAATGTTATGTAAATAACCTATCATTGGGAGTTGGGTGTGGTGTTTGCATGCTATTTAAACAGGGCTATTGCTGTTAAGTATGAGACTCAACAAAGGATTCAGCTTCAAGTGATTTCAGGGAGCCAGTTTGGTGTAGTGGTTAAGTGTGTGGACTCTTATCTGGGAGAACCGGGTTTGATTCCCCACTCCTCCACTTGCACCTGCTGATGTGACTTTGGGTCAGTCACAAGCTCAGGCACAGCTGTTCTCTCGAGGACAGTTTGTGTTAGAGTTCTCTCAGCCCCACCTACCTCACAGGGTGTCTGTTGTGGGGAGGGGAAGGGAAAAGGAGTTTGTAAGCCGCTCTGAGACGCCTTTGGGCAGTGAAGAGCGGGGTATAAATCCAAACTCTTCTTCTCTTCTTCTATTAAACAGCAGCTGTAAGTCAGGAACACACAACAACAAGGGGAGCACAGCTCCTTCTTTTAAACTCTCCCGGGCTGTCAAAGCCACACCCATTACAAGTTAAAGACCAATCAGAATACAGGGATAAAGGCCAATCAGGACCGTTCCCTCTTTGCAACAATATCACTCGGTGATTGGGTAATTACACAGGTTTCGCAGAAACCGACCAATAGCAATGCGACATCTGAAGAGCCACATTCAGACTCAAGCTTAACATGTGAATAGATAGGAGCGATTCACATTCAGTACATAACAAATTCCTCCCCCCTAAGATGGAGCGTTACCCTGCCAAACATAATCTTTCAGGTGGGGGGGGCACCTCGGCTTCGGTTCGACCGGCGCAGCGGTCTCTGCTCCGTTGGACTTGGAGCGGCACACTCTTCTGGAGCCCTGGTAACCTCTCTCACAGGAGAGACAGGGGGAACACAAACAGGGATCACAGGCTCTGGAGTTGGGGTCTGCCCAGACTCCGAGTCCCCTTCTGCAGCACTCACCTCCTCGGCGGGAGGCCCCTCCTGCTTGGGGACCAGCTCAGGTTCAGGCACCGGCTCGGCGCTGGAGTCTGCCCAACGCTCCCTGAGCTGGTCTGTGTGGTGGCGAATCTCCTGTCCGCTGGGAAGCCGGACCACATACAGCCTGGACCCTGCAACTTTGGTGACTACGGCCGGTAGCCACCGATGACCTTCCCCGTAGTTCCGGGCAAAGACCTTGTCCCCACACTGGAACACTCTCCCCTGTGCTGGTTCCTCAGACCGTTGCTTGGACTGGTCCAAGTCAGGGTGCAAATGGTCAAGGAGGGTAGATAGCTTTCGTCCCATCAAGAGTTCAGCTGGGCTCCGCCCCGTTGCCGAACACAGGGTGATGTGTTGCCTCAGAAGGAAAGAGGCCAGCTTCTGATTCCAGTCCCCGCACGTCAGGCGCCCAAGTGATTCTTTTGTCGTCCGAACCATACGTTCGGCCTGTCCATTAGAGGCCAGATGGAACGGGGCCAACGTTCTATGGCGTACAAGGTTGTCAGCCAGGAACCCCTCAAATTCTGCCGAAATGAACTGTGGCCCGTTATTGGAGACGACACAGTCCGGCAGCCCATGCGTGGAAAACAGCTTGTGCAGGACATGAATCACAGCCCCAGAATTCGTTGATCTCATATTTACAACCTCCAACCATTTGGAGTAAGAGTCTACACATATGAAAAACATTTGCCCATGGTACGGGCCCGCAAAATCAATATGGAGGCGGGACCATGGCCTCCTTGACTTTTCCCAGGGCTGGACAGGAACATGAGATGGTTCTGGCCGGGACTGTTGGCAGGACATGCAGTTCTGAACCCAAACCTCAATGTCCGCATCAATGTTTGGCCACCACACGTACCCTCTGGCGAGGGCCTTCATATGAACCATTCCTGGATGTTCCACATGCAAGCCCTCCAGGACTCTTTCCCTTAGCTTAGAGGGAATTACAACTCTACTTCCCCAAAGCAGACAGCCCTTAGTCACAGATAATTCATTTTGATGGGAAACAAACGGTTTGAAATCCACCTCCACTTTCCCGGCCGGCCACCCCCTCCACACCCCATTGAGAACTTGGGCAATTAAAGGGTCCTTTGCCGACACAGTGGCAATGTCTGTAGAGGTGACCGGTGCCTCTGGGAGCTCTTCCAGTGCCAAAACATCCAGTTCTGGCTCCTCGTCAGAGTCAGTTAGTGGTGCGGGGCAGCAGCTAAGGGCATCTGCATGCCCAATAGCCTTCCCCAGACAGTGCTCCAGCTTGAAATCGTATGCTGACAGAAAAACCGCCCACCTTAGCATCCGGCGTGATAGAATGTTCGGTGTTGGCCGATCTGGCAAGAAGATGCCCAGGAGAGGTTTGTGATCAGTCACAAGGAGGAACCGCCGCCCATAAACAAAGTCATGGAATTTCTTTATTCCTGCGATTAGGGCGAGGCCCTCCTTGTCGATCTGGGCATAGTTATTTTCTGCCTTAGTGAGGGATCGGGAATAAAATGTGATCAGTGCCTCAGATCCATCTGGCATCAGGTGTCTGAGAACGGCACCCACCCCATAAGGAGATGCGTCAGCTGCAAGCACCAGCAGTTTGTTTTCATCGAACTGCGTCAGGACTGCACTCGATGACAAAAGTTTCTTTACTGAAGCGAATGCACGCCTCTGCCACTCACCCCACTCCCATTTAGCGTTCTTGTGGAGCAAAGAGTGCAGAGGTTCAGCGACCGATGCCTTGTGTGACAGAAAGGCACCATAAAAGTTGAGTATTCCCAAGAAGGACTGGAGGTCTTTCTTGGACTGGGATGGGATGGAGGCGCATTTTGGATTGCCGCCACCTTGTCGGGTGTGGGGTGGACCCCATCTGCATCTACGAGGAACCCCAAGAACTCAACTCTTTTTACCCCGACAACACATTTTGAACGCTTAACCTGCAGCCCGGCATTTTTAAAACGACTCAACACTGCTCTTAAGCGAGCCATCAGTTCACAATCATCTGTGCCCACAATTAAAACATCGTTGAAATAGGGCACGACACCGGGTAGCCCACGCAGGAGCCTCTCCATTAGCCCTTGAAAAATGCCCGGGGTGACATTTACTCCAAATTGTAATCGTTTTACCCTGAAAGCCCCTTTATGGGTAACAATTGTTTAGGCTTCAGCAGTTGCGTCATCCACCAGCAACTGCTGGTAAGCTTGAGCCAGGTCAAGCTTGGCAAAGACTTTTCCCCCACCCAGTGATGCCAGTATGTGGCTAATTACTGGCACCGGATAGGAATGCTGCTGCAGAGCTTTGTTAACTGTACATTTGTAGTCTGCGCATATTCGTATAGACACGTCAGCCTTGACAGGTGTCACAATTGGAGTCTCCCACTTCCCGTAGGGTACCGGTTCAAGAACACCCTGACTGACCAGTTTATCTAACTCTTACACAAATTTTGTTGATACCAGTGATAGCGATCCCCAATGCCTCAAACCAGTCGAGGCCCAACAGGCTAACCCGCTCACCCTCTGCCACCAGGAGAGACAGCTCAGCCTTGCGGTCTTTGAACTTGATGTGGAAGGTCACCTTTCCCACCAACGGAATACGCCGTCCCTGGAAGTCGGTCAAGCGGGTCGACACTGGTGCCAGATGACAGCGGCTTCGCCTCGGGAACAAGCGTTGCCACATCTCTGTAGAGATGACAGTGACGGATGATTCAGAGTCCACCTCCAGGATGCAGGGAACGCCGTCCAGATGAACCGTCACGTAGATTTTCTTGCTGGGCTTGCCTCCGGTGGCCAGAATCATTGATGGGCAGCAGCAGGAGTCGGTCTGATGACAGCCAGATGCCTTGTCGTCGTTTCGAACACAAACCCTGGGGTCTGCACGTCGCGAAGATGGTGGAGATCTTTTGGTGGCACAACAGACTTGGGTCAGATGACCCCGCTTGCCACAGGAGCGGCAGATCAGCTCCTTGGCCCAACAGAGGTCTCTGTCATGCTTGCCTCCGCAGCCGGTACAGGAACGCGCTACTGGAGTCTTCGGTCTGGTCCGCGGTGGGCGTGTCTCCCTGGTTCTGCATACACCGTCAGCCTCACCGTCGGACTCACTGGTGGACTGCTGGTGGACCACAGGCTCTTTATTTGCCGGTGGTGGTTGTTGTTGCACCTCTCGAGTCGATTTGTCGGTGGCCTCAGTGGCGATGGCCTCAGCGTAGGCCACAGCATATGTAAGCTCGGAATGGGCGAACAGGCACTGCTGGAGGTGCTCGTCCCGAAGGCCGCACAACAGTCGGTCAAGGAGGGCCTCTTCCAGGTCGGTGAAACCGCAAGGCTGGGCTGCCTTCCGGAGGTGGTGATGAATTCGGCTATCAATTCAGCCGGGCCCTGGCACCACTTGTAAAAAGCGTGCCTGCAGGCTATCTTTGACAGCTGCAGCGCGAAATGGCCCTTGAGCTTCGCCGTGATATCAGCCCATGTAGCTGTGCTAAGCTCGTTGGGTGCAACTAGGGACCAAGCGATGTCGAAGATGGCCTTGCCACAGGAGCTCAGTAGCGTCGCTTTCTTCCTCTCCTCATCTGTGATCTGGTTTGCCTGGAGGTGAAACTCAAACCATGCCAAGTAAGAGTTCCAGTCCTCCGTCGCCGGCTTGAACGCCTCGAATGCCAGATTTACGGCCATCTGGGCTGACGGTGCTGCCACTACTGCTTGTGGAGCCTCAGCCAACTCGACCGGGTGTGTGTCCTCGTCCGCCGTTGCTGTCTCCGTTCAGCAGGGCTGCCTACCTGCTCTAGTATCCCACGTTTGTCGCCAATTGTTAAGTATGAGACTCAACAAAGGATTCAGCTTCAAGTGATTTCAGCTTTATTAAACAGCAACTGTAAGTCAGGAACACACAACAACAAGGGGAGCACAGCTCCTTCTTTTAAACTCTCCCGGGCTGTCAAAGCCACACCCATTACAAGTTAAAGACCAATCAGAATACAAGGATAAAGGCCAATCAGGACCGTTCCCTCTTTGCAACAATATCACTCAGTGATTGGGTAATTACACAGGTTTTGCAGAAACCGACCAATAGCAATGCGACATCTGAAGAGCCACATTCAGACTAAAGCTTAACATGTGAATAGATAGGAGTGATTCACATTCAGTACATAACAATTGCCCTGGAGTTTAGTCCTGTTATCTGCTGAATCACTAATAAAGCGGAGCTGATCACTAGACTTGGGGTCTGCTCATCCATGGAACCCAATATTTAATGCTGGCGACAAGGATGGGATCCTATTGAGCGATCCTAGAGCCCATCTGCACCGCACTGCACACCGAGCTCCAGTGCCATGTGTGTCAGCCACTCCAGTACTACTTCCAGAGTTTGACCCCACTCACCCAGAGCAATGGAAGGCCTTGGTGGAACACTGGAAGTATCTCGTGGAGTTTCAGGAGATCGATGGCACCGCCAAGAAGAAGGCACTGCTGCTCAGCTCTTGTGGAATTGCCACCCTGGAGCTAGCTCAGTGGCTCATCACACTGACCACGTTGCATCTCACCACTTTTGATGGTCTCATCACGGCGCTCACCAACCACTTTGTGCTCCAGCCCACCCTACTGGCTTGCCGCCTCGATTTCTTTGAGCAAAACCAGAAGCCCAATAAATCGGTCTCTAACTTGTTGCCGCCCTGTGCCACCTGGCTCTTCGATGCGAGTTCCAGAACCTCGAAGAAGCCCTCCTTGAACATTTCATGTTTGAGCTCTGGGATGAGAAGCTCCATCGCAAGCTCATTGGCCAGGAGGACATTAACTTCCAAAAGGTGATCCAAGAGGCGGTGGCGTTTGAGAAGTCCTGGGAGATTGGCTACCAGAAGACTGACTGCCATGCCACTGCAGTGCACTGGGCTGCCATTTCCTCAGCCTCCAATGTGTCTGACAGTGAAGAGATCCTGCAGATGCACTGTCCAGCCCACCGAGACACCTGCACATCTGCTTTGTCAGGTCCACAACCAGGCCGTGTCACCAAGACCGCCTCACTGATGCCCTGCACCAGTTGCGGGGACCTAAGAGAGAAGAGAAGCCAATGTTGAATCAGGCCAATGGCCCATCTAGTCCAACACTCTGTCACACAGTGGCCAAAATATACCAGGTGCCATCAGGAGGTCCAGCAGTGGGGCCGAGACACTAGAAGCCCTCCCACTGCTGCCCCCTCCAGCACCAAGAATAGAGTGCATCACCTGCCCCAGACTGAGAATTCCCATCTATACCCTGTGGCTAATAGCCACTGATGGACTTCTGCTCCATATGTTTCTCTAATTCCCTCTTGAAACTGTCCATGCTTGTAGCTGCCACCACCTCTTGTGGCAGTGAATTCCATATGTTAATCACTCTTTGGGTGAAGAAGTATTTCCTTTTATCTGTTCAAACCCAACTGATAAGAACATAAGAGAAGCCAATGTTGAATCAGGCCAATGGCCAATGACCTCCACGAACGTCGCTCCTGCTGCTTCAGGGATGTGATGTGTTGGAGTTGCAGGACAGCCAGTCACATTGCACGCATCTGCCACTTGAAGGGACCCCAGAGGAAACAGGTAACTCACCAGGAGTCCTTGCACCCTGAAGAGCTACACACCATGTCTGTGCCACCGCTACAGGTACTACACTTGCCCAAGGACACCCCAGAAAAAATGAAGGTGACTGTGTTAATCGAGGGTGCCCCTTGCAGGGGGCTTCCGTTCTGGGATTCATGGCGTCCTGACGTGCTCTGGCTTGCTCGTTGAGCTCCCAGAGCAAACGGAGGGTCTTGACGACAGGGTGGGCTTCCAATAGCCCACCGCAGATCCCCCCAGGCAGGGGGGTGACTGGCAGAGAGCCTGGCCCGAGAGAGGAGTTGAGATCAGCTGATAGCGGGGCTTTAAAGAGCGCCGCGACCAGCCTTGATCCCCTCCCCTAGAGAAGGCACTTCGGAAAATCTCTACAAGACCCCACCGAGTTGGATTCTCAACATAAGAACGCATGACCCAGACCTCCAAGACATTCTACGGAAACTGATATCAAGGAAACACTGCTATAACAAGACACTGACTTTGAAGGTAACTTTTTAAAATTGCTCACCGGAGACGCGTTTCGGCCGAAAATAAACAACATCCGATGAAGCGCATGATCGTGCACTATCTGTTGTACTAACATTGGAGCGGAAAAAGTGCAGTTAAACAGCTAAAAAAGGCCAAAAAGCTGAATTGTTGATCATTCCTGCGGTTAAATTATTGACTTTAAAATAGAAACTAACAGTAACTCCGCGAGAATTGCAGTGGAAAAGTACTGGAGCTGCTGCAGCAGAAATCGGCAAAACAGGAAGTGACTTCAGAACAGACAAGTAATCATCCTAGAGAAGACCAAGGAGGCCGGAAGAAGGGAAGAAATCAGGAACAAGGGGGACCATTAAGATTGCCGGACAGGAAGTGAGTACCCGGAAGAACCATTTACCATAGAGAAATTGCGCCCGCCATTTTGGGAAGGTCAGAAAAATTTTCTTTGATTTTAAACGAAAGACTTAATATAAAAAAGTGAAACCAGTGCGATTTAGGTGGGCACAAGAAGGAATTTGATTTAGAGTGTGTTGGAGGGAAGATTGTGAACAACGGCTTACGACCTGCGGCAACGACAGAGGGCAAATACCTGGTCCTCCCCGAAAATGGCTGGAAAAGAGGAAAAAAAGCTACAGGGCATGATGGAAGCTATGGAAAAACGAGTGATGGACGCGATTCTGAAGCTTGAAAAGACCGTTATATCAGAGGTAACAGAGCTGAAAAAAGAAATGTCTGGAATTACAAAAGAGATACAGACGCTGACCAAAAGAGCAGATGAGATGGATGTAAGGGTGAAGGGAGTAGCATCCAATATAGCTGAGGTCACTTTAGAAACAGATAAAGTGAATGTGATGGTCCAATACAATGCAATGATTAATCATATGAGATTCAGGGGGATCCCTGAAGATAAGAATGAGGACATCCATTCAGTCATGGTAGATGCTGTTGCAGATTTTTTGAAAATGGAAGAGGAGAGAGTGGCGGCACAGATTGATGTGGTATACAGAGTCAATTCTGCGATTGCGCAAAGGAAAAAATTACCTAGAGATGTAATTGTCCAGTTTATATCTAAGAAGTTGAAGGAGGATTTGTTTAAGCAACAATTTCAGGACGACTTCACAATTGGCAACAAGAAAATCATGGTCCTAAAGGAACTACCCAGAGCGATGCTTCAGGACAGACGACTTTTTAAAGACCTGATTGACAAGCTGAAATCAGAGGGCATAAGATATAGATGGGAAATTCCTAAAGGTGTCAGTTTTTCATTCAAACAGAAGAGAGTCACCATCAAGTCAGTTGACCAAATGACCAGATTCATCAATGATAATTTTATAGACTCTGATAAATAATTACAGAATCAACATGGAGAGTCAAATAATTTCATGGAATGTTAATGGACTGAACTCACCCCAAAAAAGGAAAAATGTCAGACTCTGGTTGGAAAAACAGAAATGCGATATTGTTTGCTTGCAAGAAACACATATTAAAAAATCAGATGCCAAATTTTTGATTCAAAAAAGATTAGGAGAGGAATTTTACTCACTCTCCTCTCAAAAGAAAAAAGGAGTAGTTACATATATTAAAAAAGAGTTGGAACCAAAAGAAATTTTCAAAGACAATGAAGGGAAATTTTTGGCGGTAGAAGTTGTGCTGCAGAATAAAAAGACATTAATTGTTAATCTCTATGCTCCCAATGGGGCAAAAGAAAACTTTTTTCAGAATTTGTGGGAACAACTACGACAGTTGACCTATGAGCAAATGATTTTAATGGGCGATTTTAATGGTACTGTTGACAATGTTGTTGATAGAAAATCAAAAAAAGGAATTGAGGCCATGGGCAAACTTCCTAAAGTCTTTTTCCAGTTGATTAAACATGAACATTTGGCAGACGTTTGGAGAACTAAACATCCCAGAGACAGTGAGTACTCTTTTTATTCATCAAGACACGAGTCTTTTTCCAGGATAGATATGATGTGGATGACAGAGAACCTAATCTTGCAAACACGCAAAATTGAGATACTACCTAGGACTCTTTCTGACCACAGTCCGATAAAATGGTCAACGTATGTTAAGAGAAAAAAATTTCGATGGCGACTCAACGAAGATTTGCTGGACAAGCAAAATATTGTGGATAAAATAAGGACAGAAACCCAAACATACTTTCAACTGAACTTAAATAAAAGTGTACAGACGCAAACGGTATGGGAAGCCTACAAGGCTGTGATGAGAGGACATCTGATTGCAATTAATAATAATGAAAGGAAACAACAAATGAAAATAGACAAAGAAATTATGGAAAATATTCGGAAAAAAGAAACAGAACTTAAGAAAAGGCCTGGTAAAAAGAAGATTTTGAGAGAATTGAGGATCCTAAGGGAGCAATATGCGGCAAGGTTGAACAAAGAAGTATTTTGGAACTTGAAAAAATTGCAACAGAAATCCTTTGAAGGTGCAAATAAACCTGGCAAATATTTAGCATGGCAATTAAAGAAAAGAAGAGAGAATAAAACAATCACTTGTTTGAAAGATGGAAATAAAGAGATTTTGGACCCAGGAGGAATTAAAAGGGAATTTTTCAAATACTATGCGACTCTCTTTCAATCGAAACAAGCAGATCCTCAAAAAATGTTGGATTACCTATCCAAAGTTAATTTGATACAACCATATCCAGAAATGAAAACACTCCTAAATGCTGCAATAACTAAGGACGAAATTAGTAAAGCAATAGCCGAGGCAAAAATCTCCAAAGTCCCAGGCCCGGATGGCTTTTCAGCTAAATTTTATAAAAAATTTCATGAAGATTTGGTTCCGGTGCTGGAGATTCTTTTAAATGAAATTAGAAAGACAGGAAAGATCCCTGACTCCTGGAATGAAGCTGCAATCACCTTAATTCCTAAAGAAATGCAAGATTTAACAAATGTTAAAAACTATCGGCCCATTTCATTATTGAACAACGATTATAAAATATTTGCAAAAATATTGGCAGAGCGCCTTAAAAAGTTTTTGAAAGATACTATTGTGGAAGATCAAGCTGGTTTTTTACCAAATAGACAAATTAAAGACAATATGAGGGTTGTATTGGACGCAATTGAGTATTATGACAAACATCCTGAAAAAGAAGTCGCTTTTTTATTTTTGGACGCAGAGAAGGCCTTTGATAATTTAAATTGGGAATTTATGTTTAAAGTGCTTGAGAAATCTATGATGGGCGTAGAATTTACAAGAATGATCCAATCGATATATAAAAAACAAAAAGCTTCGGTGATTGTTAATGCAGAATCAACAGATATGTTCCGGGTAAGAAAAGGTACTAGACAAGGTTGTCCCCTGTCACCATTGTTATTTATCTGGATTTTGGAGATTTTGCTACAAGCGGTCAGAGATGATGTTAATATAAAAGGGTTGAATATTGGAGGTTTTTCATTTAAATTAAGAGCATTTGCGGATGATATCATGTTTATTGTTGAAGATCCTGTTAATAATATGCCTAAGGTATTTGAAAAAGTAAGAGAGTTTGGTGATCTTGCAGGGTTTTATGTCAACAAAAATAAATCTAAGATACTGTGTAAAAATATGATTGGTACAAAGCAACAAATGTTACAAAATGTGACAGAATGTGAAGTGGTTAAAAGGGTTAAGTATCTGGGAGTTGAAATTACAATGAAAAATATAGATTTGTTCAAGAATAATTATGAAAAATTGTGGGGTTCGATAAAGAGTGATTTAGAAAAATGGGAAAAACTAAGGTTATCTCTTCTTGGAAAAATTGCCGTTATTAAAATGAATGTACTGCCCAGGTTAATGTTTTTGTTTCAGACAATACCAATTGTGAAAGATGGAAAAGTGTTGGTAAAATGGCAAAGAGAAATCTTTAAGTTTATCTGGGCAGGGAAGAAGCCAAGAATAAAAATGAAGATAATGTATGATACTAAGGACAGAGGTGGCTTCCAAGTCCCGAATTTGCGTTTGTATCATGAAGCAGTATGTATGTCTTGGTTATCTGAATGGGTAAATTTGGAAAATAGAAAACTTTTAGCTCTTGAGGGGCACGATTGCAGATTTGGCTGGCATGCCTATCTTTGGTATGGGAAAAACAAAGCTGACTCTATGTTTAAGCATCATTATGTAAGGAGGACATTGTTTGATGCATGGACCAGGTATAAGGATACAATATCGGATGAAAGGCCTCTGTGGATTGTTCCAGCTGCAGTTATACATTTGTTTTCAGAATATAGAGGCAATGATTGGTTGAAGTATCAGGAATTGTTGCAAAGAGAAGGGAAAAAATATGTTTTAAAACCAAATAATGAATTAGAATTTGAGTATGGTTGGCTACAATATTGTCAAATAAGGGA
This sequence comes from Gekko gecko, assembly GCA_029375565.1. Taxonomy (NCBI): domain Eukaryota; kingdom Metazoa; phylum Chordata; class Lepidosauria; order Squamata; family Gekkonidae; genus Gekko; species Gekko gecko. The sequence goes on along the minus strand of JAPDNY010000005.1, from coordinate 93,148,560 downwards.
CATTTATAAAAAAGATTGTAAAGAGTTTGGTTTTAGGGCTATGAATGATGATTTTGAGAATATATGGTTGAAAAAAGAACGGAAAATGATATCAAAAATGTATAAAACTTTGTTGACTGTATATACTTTGGATGAAACCGTTAAAGAACAAATGATAAAGTGGGCCATAAATATGAACAAAGAAATTTCTATGGAATCATGGGAATTTTAGTGGAAAAGATCTTTTAAAATGTCCACTTGTATTAACGTAAAAGAAAATTGCTATAAGATGATGTATAGATGGTATATGACACCAAAAAAGATTGCTAATATTAGCATGGATAAGAACTTGAGTAATAAATGTTGGAAATGTAAAAAAGTAGAGGGTTCTTTTTACCATATGTGGTGGTCATGTGATAAAGCGAAAGCATACTGGTCTAATATACATTGTGTGATGCAGAAAATATTGAAAACCCCAATTGAGAGAAAGCCTGAACTTTTTCTCCTCGGTTTGACAATGGAAAAAATTCCACAAGAGAAAAGGACACTGTTATGGTACATGATTACGTCGGCGAGAATGGCCTTTGCTCAGCATTGGAAAATGGAGAAGGTACCAGATATACATGACTGGTTGAGAAAATTGTTATTTTTAGCAGAAATGGACAAAATGACAAAGAAATTAAATGGACAAATGGCAGAACAGTACTTAAAAGACTGGGAAGGATTGAAATTGTATCTAGAAACTGAATATAGAATGAAGGGGAAAATATATAATTTGGATACGTACGGATATTGAATGAGAAGTGAAATGAATTTTGAACTGTATGTACTGTTATACATAATATGCTGAAATTGTAGAGGTTATATATAATTTAAATGTGTTACCTGGTTTGTCGAGGTATTTAAGTCTAAACTTGATTGCCTTATAATTTTTTCTGTTTGTTATTAGCAGTGTTGGAAGCCTATTGGGGGGTGGGGGGATTGGGATCTTACTTTTTGGAAACTGTATTGGTAACGTGATTGGAAATGTTGAATATATCCCAATAAAAATTTTGTTTCAAAAAAAAAAAAAAAGAGGGTGCCCCTTGCAGGATGGAGTTGGACACAGGATCTTCCATGTCCATAATTTCGGCAGAGACTCTCAGGAGGCTATGCCCAGGGGAGGGCCTCGCCTTAAGCTGGTCGGCATCATCCTCAGAGACTTTCAACAAAATGTGGTGGCCGTGAAAAGAGTGGGGAAGTTCCGGGTGAAGTACCAGCAATTTAACAGGTTGTTGGACTTATTAGTAGTTAAGGGCCGGCGCATAAGTTTGTTGAGGCAGGTGTGGTTCGCACCCTTAGGGTTCAGGGTAATGGGGGTGAACCACAATGAATCAAGGGATTTCTGATGGGTATGTGTTGAGTTTCCATCCATCTTTGATGGAACGCTTGGCCATTACACCGCCCCCTGGTCTCTCTCCAGCTTAACCCTGAGGTATGGCATGGCCCATAAGGCTCAAGGCTCAGTGCGTCCCTTTTGCACTGAAACCTATTTATTTATTAATTCAACCATGCAGTTTCCCACACCCATACAGACTGTTCCAGGGCCCCAGGACTCTGTTCCTGATTCATCATATTCCCTCAGTGACCCCAGATGTGGCTCCTGTGGCTTCCCCACCACCGCCTGAGCCTAGATGCTCTCACTGAGAAAGGCACAAGCCAGCATAACTTGAAGACTATGTATGTTAAGGTGCTTTGGACCTTAGGGAAAAGGGGTGTTATGTATTGGGACTGGAACATTCCAGGACTGGCTGAGCTTGGAGCTCTAGAAAAATAGCTCACCAGGACTCTGGAGGTGACTAATGAGGAATTGATGTTATGTAAATAGCCTATCGTTGGGAGTTGGATGTGGTGTTTGCATGCTATTTAAACAGGGCTGTTGCCCTGGAGTTTAGTCTCATACCTGCTGAATCACTAATAAAGCTGAGCTGATCTCTAGACTTGGGGTCTGCTCATCCATGGAACCTGGTATTGAACAACCTCAGAGCCATTCATAGAAGGGAGAGAGGCAAGTCTCCAGTTGGTTTTGTTATTTGAAACCAGCTCTCCTGATCAGCTATTTAAAGGAAAACATATGTATGCTTTATGAACATTTTATCTTTTTCTTTAAAAATGCTAATACCAAACTGGGGCAGTTAGTTTCAAATACGGAAAGTAAGGTTAAAGTGTTAAACCCTCTATCCTCTCTCTGCATAGTTCTAAGGCAAACTGAGGCTGCACAAGGGTGCAATTTGCATTTTACAGTCATTCTAAGACATGTGATCTCTGTTTTGTCTGCTTGAGCTCTTTGATCACTGCTTTGACCTCTAAATAGATGTTGGGTTGAGGCTAAGATATAGTGGTTTGTTTTCCTGGCTTAAAACACACATTCCGTCATATATGTTTGCTCACTGTCTTCCCCCTTAATATTGCTTATAAGATTAAACCTCTTTAACTTCAGTAATGCATTTGCATTAGTGCGCCTGTAGGCTGTTCTTTGGCTTCTACCTCTCCTGTAAAGAACTGTAGATACTTCTTATAGGAGAGGTAGAAGCCAGAGAACAGACTTCTTTCAGTAGTGCAGTACTATTTATTTTGCTGGAACTATTCCCATGCACGGGGTTGTGTTCTCCTGCTCTAAGGCACTAATATCACAAAGTACCTCCTTTAAGGCACTAACAAGTAATGCAATCATTTCCCCCTTCTCCATGGGCCTAACAATGTGAATTGTTTTTCCAGCTGCCAAATACCACAGTTTTATTACAGACAATAATTGCATTGGAAGTTTACTTTGTTAAACTGAGAACAAAATCCTTTAAGCCATAAATAAATAAATAAAAATCCAACAGGTGAAAAATTAAGTAGTCTTATCAGCACCTGTTTTGTTCCAGTTTTAACATCCCCCTTTAAAATGCCATTGATTTAGAGAAGAATGCCTCACTATAAAGCAAAAGCATATCAAGCTGTATTTGTTAGAAATACATCACTGTGGAAGTATGTAAAATGTCAGATATTTGTGACAAGTGAATGTTAATTGAAGAGGCATTTAGGGAATAATATGAAATTGGTTGCACATTCTCTCCTTTTTTCCTCTCGTATTTGGTGACTAATTCCCTTGGGAATCTCTGCAGCTATTAAGTTGTATCTGTAGAAGTCAATCCTGCTGCTTAATCACAAAAAGATGGGTTGTACATTGTTGTACTGGGTATAAATCACTGGCAACTGTCTGTGAAGTACTTTTTTCAGCTTGTAGCAATTGGCTTCTTTTCTCTGTCGCCAGGAGCTCAAAAAAGGTGAAATGTGTTCATAATTGGCTTTGGGCAGCAATAGTCCACAGGGCCAATTTACATGAGCAAATTGGCATATGGAGAATATGGGCTGAGGGCCAAGTTTGGAACATGGTAGAGCAATCATGGAATTGTTTTACTGCACTGAATGTTCAGTCCAATTCTGGCAGCTTGCCAGTGAGTGTGACCCAGGTGGCAAGCTGGGAAGATGGTAAAACAGTTGTATTAAGTTGTCTGCAGTTTCATATCTGTGCAGTTTCATGTTATCAACATGCCGCTTACGGAACAAACAAGACATGATGGAGATCACAGATCACCGTTAGTCTTGTATAGGCAAATTATAGCCTTACACAGCCCTATTTTGATTGAGGCCATACAGAAGAGGATATAATCCTTCCATTTCCTCATGGTTTCATTAATCAAAACTACCTCCTGTATAGTAATAGTAACTAGCCCTTTAAAGGGGGGGAAGACAAATCATTTGCCTTTCATCTTCTGTCTTTGGTACAGCCCCACACTGGGACTGTGTCTGTGCAGGCCAGCTGCAGAACATTTTTTCCTAGTATAAAATTCTTAAAGGGGGTGCCTCTCCCTCATCCGGAGCTCGCACATGTGGGCTTTTTCACCCAGGTGTCATGTTCTCTGGCAGCAGGCACCCTCTTCCCTCAGTTCCTTTTTTTTGTTGCCATTTGAATAGGATGTTTCCTATTTCCTAGTGCTCCTCTTTCTAGTTGATTTTTCAACATTTTTGGTGAATTGTAGTGGCTTTGTCTGAAGTCCCTCATGGGGAGAGGCGATTTCCAGCCAGCCTACCCTGAGCATTCCCTTCTTGGAGAAGATTGCTTGTGGTGCCTGAAATGGTAACCAAGGCATTGTTTAAGAAGTGCACAAAATGTGGGACCAAGATGACCCATAGCAATGAACATGAGCTATGTCTCTTATGTCTGGATGAATCCCACAATGTTGGTTCTTGTTCCATCTCCCAGTGCTTCACGCCCAAGGCTCTATCTGATAGAGCTTTCTGGCTGAAGGCCACCCTTTGAGAGAATGTGTTGACCTCCTTGGTTCCTTCCAATGCTGCTCTGAGCTTGAGTTCTACTCCTTCGGGTAGGTCAGCCTCAGCTCCGATGCCACAAGCTTGTTCTGGACCTCTGTTAGTTTGGTCAGTTCCAGCTAGTCCCACTGTGAAGACAGTGGTTAGCCTGTCAAAAAGAGCCTCTTCTGTAGCCCCTGCTTCAGAGTCTAGATGGCTCACATCTCCATCTCCTGTTGCTTCAACTCTGGTTCATTTAGACAGAGTCTCCATCCAAGAAGCATAAAAAGTCTAAGCGCAAAAAGAAGACCAATTCAGCTTCTAAGCAGATCAAGCATCACTCGTCCTTTAGGGAATCTGTGGAGGACCAGGATGTTATCCTGGTGCCCCTTCGTACTCCATCACCACACTTCGACTCTCTCTGTGGTTCCCCTCTGGACTTGAATGAGGACCATTTTAGCATTCCAGCAGGTTAGTTCATATGGTTGGAATCAGCACCCTCACTGTCTTGGCAACAGGCTTGCCCATCACAGGGGCATTGTCACCTACATATCTCAAAAGATGGGCTGACCACCAGCCCCATCCATTTGAAACTGGTCATGAACCGAATGACCATAGGTGTTAGCCAAATTGCCTTAATTTCTTATTAATATGGGGGAATTATAATTATTAATTGGCAATAGGCAAACTAGGGAACGAACACCAGTGTCTACAGAGGTCCCGCTCTTCCAGAGGTACCAGTAACAGACACAGAGACTGAAGTTAGGTTAAAATGATGTCTTTACTGTAGTTTTCTTCACACACAAACAATACACAGTCACACACAATTATTCAGATTCTAGGAAATAAAGATAGATAATCAGCACGTTTGCATGAGCAGGATATTCGTTGTTTGGGTAATAGTTACCTGTCTGATGTCCATTTTCCAAATGGAAAAATAAGGGAATTACAGAAAAATGGGGATTATGCTAGGAAAATGGAGCGTGCAAACTGAACCAGCAGAAATCACATGGAAGACTCTGGCAGCTGTCCAAGAGCCTCAGGGTAAGAGGGGTGGCAAGATAGCCACAAGTTCAAGAATAAGAGAGTATAGAGGTCGTTGGGGGGGGAAGTAGAGAGAGAGAGCATATGGCTGGGTGCCCCCTTTTATGAGGGGGCTTGGGGGTTGGGCCAGGCTGGCCACATGTCCTAGTCACATGTCTCTTGGGGGTGGCCTAAGCTGGTCACATGTCTTGGCCCACCTCCTATTAGTCCATCCCCAAAACATGCTGATTGGTGTTGGGTTCAAGGGGGAAGGATCTAGGGGAGTGGGCAATATTGAGAACTAGCAACTTAGACTGGAGTCTGGCACCTGGGTGTAGGTGAGATGAGTCATCGGGCCAAGGCCATTGTCTTCTTGATGGTCTTAGCCGGCTCCTTGATGTGATTAGTTGCTAAGCAACTATGAATAGAGTCTCTGAGCTACGTGTAGCTTTGCAGGTATGTGGGGGAAGGAAAGGGGTCTGCCTGCATGTGCTGGAGAGGTCTCCTAATGGTGTTTTGGAGTCCTTTGTCCTCATGCTCTGGCATGGCATGGCATTTGGTGCTTTGTGCATACTGTGGAACTGCTTCATTCGCCATCAGATGAGAGGGCTGGCAACCTTGGATGGCCACTGGGACAGCAGTGAAGAAAGGAAGGTGTCCTTTTCTCAGGGTGCAGTCTTAACGGGCATCTTAGTGGTTCACCATGCTTTACAGTTCTTTAAGCAAACTTTGCACAGTCTATACTTTATTACAGTTCATAAAAGGCACAAGGAAGCCTTGCAGGGCAACATAGGTACATTGAAGCCCATTCCAACTTCACTCTGTTCCATTCCCCTTATCATGAACTCGATGAGAAAATGTCCATCGCTTCTCTTTACAGTCCGAGAGTGCATCTGAGCCATCACCCGATGACTCTGTAGGGGATCTGACTCCTGATTCTCCAAGCGAGGATCTATGCCTCTATGGGGAACAGATGCTGAGAATGGCCAGGACCTTGGATATCAATATCATTACTTCTGTCAACAGACCAAAGGATAGAATTTTAAGTCATCTTTATCCTTATTCTCCAGGCATAGTAGCCTTCCCAATCCTGGAAGGCCTCATGGATCTTATTGGCCAGATCTGACAGAAGCTGGCATCTACCGCAGCTACCACTTGTAGGATAGAGAACTTGTATAGAGTAAGCAGGACTCCAGTGAGTGTCTTACTGCACATCCACCTCCTTCATCCCTAGTAACAGAGGACATGCAAGCTTAACAAGTCAGCACTCATCCTCAGTGGATAGGGAGAGTCACCACTTGGATGCCTTAGGTCACAAGTTTTAGTCCTCAGCTGCCTTTAACTTCTGAGTCGCAAACTACCAAGTGATCATGGGCAGATATCAACTCTTCCTTCAGGAAAGCCTTTTGCAATACTTAGATAAGCTACCCAATGAATCCAAGTCACTGGCTGAATTGATCCAGTCCAAAGCAATTTGGCTTTCAAAGCAAGAAATTAATGCTGGCAAACATGCTGTGAATGTCTCTGCCAGATCTATGGTCCTCAGGCAACATTTTTGGTTGCACACAATGGCTCTCTCTTTGCAGACAAGATGCGAAGTGGAAGATCTACCCTTCGAAGAGTCAACATACTCTCCCAGACTACAGATTAGTTCCTTTCTACAATTAAAAAGAATCATCAGACAGCTAGATCCCTAAGTGCTTTTTCATTTGCTCCTGCTCCAAGGCAGTGCTTTACCCAGAGGCAGTATGGCTTTAAGAGACAGAGGCAGCAGCAGGCTCAGTTGCTCTACTTGTATCCTCAATGTCCTTATCAGTCTCCCCCTTTGCCAAAAGGAAGAACATTACTCAGCCCTGGTCATCCAGCAATCAGAATCCCAAGAGAGGTCAGGGGCAACAATCCCTGAAATTCTGACTACCCGTCCAAGTTGTAGTTAGTTCCCCTACTTTTAGTAATAGGTTAGAGCAAGGTTTGCAGAGGCTTGGCACTGATAGTTGAGTTTTATCGATAGTATTTGAAGGTTAGAGTTTTTATCCTCTCCACTGTGCAGTCCAGTCTGTGAGGCTTTGTGTTCAGCTCAGTGAACTCCTCCAGAAAGGGGCAGTAGAAAAGGAATTGGAGACTCCAGCCTCAGGGCTTTCATTCTAGATTCTTCCTGGTTGATAAGAAGGATGGCGGGGGTAGACCTGTTGTGTCCTGGGATCAGAAGGCAGAGCTGGCAAAATACAGCCAAGCTTCGCTCTCTGAGAACAATAGGGACTAGGTTCCTGAGCTCGCCAGTAGAGAACCAATGGCAGCATTGGCGGGCGATTCAAACCCGCCAATAGGAATATGGGGCCGTCCCCCCCTAACTGTATATAGTTGGCCTCCGGCCGTTACTGTTTGTTCTTGTCTTGTGTGAAGTACGAATAAACGCGTCTTCTCTTATGTCGTCATCCAAGTCATGAGGCCCGAAACCCAGTACTTTACAGTGGCGACGAGGATGGGATTTCAACGCCTTCCGTGACTCCATGAGCGACGAAAAGGACACCGCCGAGCATCGCATCGCTGACCCCGAGAGCAGCACCGCACCACTCGCCGAGCATCGCAACGCTGACCCCGAGAGCAGCACCGCACCGCTCGCCCCGGCTCACGCCTTCCCAGACAGAGCCATGGCCGCCTCTCATGTAACACTCGAGCGCTTCGATCCGTCGCAGCCAGAAACCTGGGACGCATGGGTCGACCAGCTCATCAGTTACTTGGAGCTCAACGAGATCCGCCACCCAGACAAGAAACGATCGCTCCTGCTGAACGCGTGCGGCACCCAAACCGTCCGCCTCGCCAAGAGCCTCTTGGTGCCCCGCACGGCCTTGGAAAGCTCGTTTGGGGAGATCCTGGACGTCCTCAACGCGTACTTCAGCCCCCGGCCGACCTTCCTGGCCAAGAGGATGGAGTTCCAGAGGCAAGTCCAGGCCCAAGGGGAATCCGTTGCCACCTTCCTGGTCGCGCTGAGGGCGCTCGCGGTGGACTGCGGGTTCCCGAAGGTGGAAGACAACTTGCTGACGCAGTTTGTGTGGGGCCTGGCGGACTCCAAGCTGCGGCGCAAGTTGATTGGCTACCGGAGGCTCTCCCTGGACGAGGCCATCGACGCCGCAACAGCCCACGAGGCCGCTGAAGGGGAACGCCCGGCCGTGGCCGCCCATGTGGTCGGGAGGAGTCCCAGCCCTGGGAACTCAGATACCGAAGAGGTCTTCGCCCTCAGACCCCAACACCGCCGGCCGGCGCCGTTCCAGCAGGCCAACAGGGAGCCAGCCAAGCCTTCCGGCAACCGGACTGTCTGTGCCAGCTGCGGGGAAGGCCACGGAAGGAAATCCTGCAAGTTCCGGGATGCTGTCTGTCACGGGTGTGGGAAGCAGGGACACCTCGCACGGGTCTGCCGGTCCAAGGGCCCCCGGAATTCGAGATCGTCGGTCCCACCGCACCGCGCATCGTCCACCGCCTACGAGAAGACGGAAGAGGTCGCTGAGTTGTACCATCTCACCGACCAACCGCTGCAGGTACTTCGCCTCCCCAACCCCAACCTCTCCTCTACCCCGAAGATCCAAGTAACCGTGCGGATCGAGGGGTCCCCTGTTGCATGGAAGTGGACTCGGCGGCGTCCATCATTTCCATGGACACTTTAAAAAGACTTTGCCCATTAGGGGGACCCCCTCTACGTCCATCGCCACTAAGCTTGGTGGACTTTCAAAAGAACCCTGTCCCCATCCGGGGAGTCGGCACTTTCCGAGTGCAGTACCGAGACTTTGAGGGGAACTTGGACTTGGTGGTGGTGGAGGGAAATCTCGTGAGTCTCCTGGGGCGGGCGTGGTTCGAGGCCCTAGGCATCACGATTGGGGGAGTGAATAAGTGCGGGATGCGTGACTGGGGGCGGGGTGCAAGGAATTCCCCGAGGTCTTTGACGGGAAACTGGGGTGTTATAAAGGGCCCCCGGTGTCGCTCCACTTAGACCCCACAGTGACGCCCATCCGACGGCGCTTCCGCACCGTGCCCCTGGCCCTCCGCCCTAAAATAGAGGCCGAACTGGACCGGTTAGTGGCCCAGGGAGTCCTAGAGCCCATCCCGAACGCTCAATGGGAGACCCCGATTGTGACACCCATAAAGCCAAATGGGGAAATCCGCATCTGCGCGGATTATAAGTGCACCATTAACCAGGCACTTCAGGCGCACGCATACCCCGTACCCATGGTCAGCCACGTATTAGCCACACTGGCGGGGGCACGCATATTTGGAAAGCTGAATCTCGCGCAGGCGTACCAGCAACTCCCGGTGGATGAGGCCACTGCCGAGGCGCAAACCATAGTGACCCACCGGGGGGCCTTCAGGGTGAAGCGGCTGCAGTTCGGGGTCAGTGTGGCCCCAGGGATCTTCCAAAATCTCATGGATGATTTGTTAAAAGGGATCCCTGGAGTGACGCCGTTCTTCGACGACGTCCTCATCGCCGCGACCACCCCTGAAAGCTTCGCCGCCCGCCTCCGAACTGTACTGGGACGCTTCCAAGCCGCGGGGCTGAAAGTGAAGCGGGAAAAGTGCCTCCTGGGGGTGCCGGAGGTGGAGTTCTTGGGGTACCGGGTAGACGCAACAGGCCTGCATCCGGCGAGGGACAAGGTGAAGGCCATCGTGGAGGCCCCCGCCCCGAAGTCCAAGGCCGAGCTCCAGGCGTTCTTAGGCCTCCTGAACTTTTACCACGCCTTTCTCCCACACAAAGCCTCCGTGGCCGAACCCCTGCGCAGGCTGCTGGATAAGGCGACACCTTGGGCATGGGGAGCGAGGGAGGAGGCGGCGTTTCGGGGGTTAAGGTACTCTTGATTTCTAATGCTGTACTCGCCCACTTTGATGAAAAGCTCCCGGTAATCCTTGCATGCGACGCATCACCGTATGGGGTCGGGGCGGTCTTGGCCCACAAGCTACCAGATGGGAGGGAAGTCCCGGTGGCTTACTACTCCCGCACGCTGTCCCCCGCGGAGCGGAACTACACGCAAATCGACTGGGAGGGCTTGGCACTGGTGGCGGGGGTTAAAAAGTTTCACAACTTTGTGTACGGGCGGCCCTTCACGCTCGTAACCGATCATAAGCCGCTCTTGGGACTGTTTGCGGCGGACAAACAAACGCCGCAGGTACTGTCGCCCCGGGTGTTGCGCTGGTCCTTGTTTTTAGTGGGCTACCAGTACCGGTTGGAGCATCGGCCGGGCAAGGCGCTGGGTCATGCCGACACCTTGAGCTGCCTGCCGCTGCTGCATACAGGGGAAGATCCAGCCCCAGCTCCCGCAGTATTGTTAATGGAGGAGCTGCCAAACCCCCCTTCAGGCTGCAGACGTGGCCGCCCGCACGTCCCGAGATCCCATTCTCTCCCGGGTCCTAAACTGGGTGGTGAGGGGATGACCAGCGGAACAGACAGGGCCAGAGTTCACGGCATACAAAGCCAGGAGGGAAGAGTTATCCGCCTTGAAAGGGTGCTTACTATGGGGGGACAGGGTGGTCATTCCGGGGCCCATGAGACAAGGGGTTCTAGAAACACTGCACGAGGCCCACCCCGGCATTGTACGAATGAAAGCTCTGGCAAGGAGCTACGTGTGGTGGCCCGGGATGGACGCAGAAATTGAAACCTGGGTCCGAGGGTGCACACGGTGTCAGGAAGTCCGCCCCAATCCCCCGAGAGCGCCAACCCAAAGCTGGGAGTCTACCCACAAGCCGTGGTCACGCCTACACGTAGATTTTGCCGGGCCGTTTCAGGGGCTCCAGTTCATGGTGACGGTAGACTCCTACTCGAAGTGGGTGGAAATAAGCCCAGTGTCTACCACCTCTGCCAAAGCGGCAATAAGGGCCCTGCAGAAAATATTCGCTACGCACGGGTTGCCAGACACAATCGTGTCGGACAACGGGGCAGCGTTCACATCTGCTGAGTTTCAAGCGTTCCTCGCAAGGAACCTAATCAGGCACATACGATCAGCGCCCTTCCACCCGGCAACAAATGGACAGGCGGAGAGAACGGTACGCACCGCCAAAGAAGCCCTGAGCTGCATAACGGAGGGGGATTGGGAGTTCTGGCTGGCACGCTTCCTCCTAACACACTGCACCACCCCAAACCCCATCTCCGGGCATTGCCCCGCAGAACTATTGATGGGCCGCCGCCCCACGACTTTGTTAGGCTCCACCCGGACCGAGCCCCAGAGAGAAAGCTGGTCGAAACCCGGGAGGCGCCCCGAAGCTTCCTCCCGGGGGAACCTGTCTACTTCCGGAATTACGGGGTGGGGCCTCAGTGGTTGGCCGGGCGCATCCTAAAACCCACCGGGCCAGTGTCATACGAGGTCCTAGCAGATGGAGACAGGGTCCTCCGTAAACACGTGGACCAGCTCCGGAGGCGGCAAGACCCCGACACAGGGATCCAGGCCCCGTTACTGGGAAACGCCGCGGCCGCCCCAGCATCCGATCGGCTGCAGGCACCGCCAGCGGAGCCAGCGCCGGAAAGACCACGGAGTCCGGAGGGGGTCCCAGAGACAGCTGAACCGCCGCCGCCGCTGCCGCCACCGTTACAGCCGCCACCGTCACCACCACAGCTACTACCGGAGATCCAAGCTCCTTGTGCGGGAGGACCACCCGATGGGGTCCCCGCCAGTCCGGTACCGGCCCCCGACGATCACTAAGGGAACGGAGGGCACCAGCATACTTAAAAGACTACGTCACCTGATAGGAGACGAACTATGGGGGAGGGGTGTTGTGTCCTGGGATCAGAAGGCAGAGCTGGCAAAATACAGCCAAGCTTCGCTCTCTGAGAACAATAGGGACTAGGTTCCTGAGCTCGCCAGTAGAGAACCAATGGCAGCATTGGCGGGCGATTCAAACCCGCCAATAGGAATATGGGGCCGTCCCCCCTAACTGTATATAGTTGGCCTCCGGCCGTTACTGTTTGTTCTTGTCTTGTGTGAAGTACGAATAAACGCGTCTTCTCTTATGTCGTCGTCCGAGTCATGAGGCCCGAAACCCAGTACTTTACAAGACCCATCCTTGATCTTAGAAGATGAAACAAGTTTTTGATATCTTTTTCCCATAGTCGTTCCCATTGTTGCATAGATATCTGTTCCTTAAGGTTTTACATCCACTTAATCATACGTTTTTTCACTTGTTGATCTTCCATTTCTAGCAGGAGTAAAATTTTATGTATCCATCGTAGTAAATGCTCTTTTTGTTCAGGCTGAAGATTTTGTAAGCTATTAGGCCTGATTCTTACATGCTAAAATCCCCTGTGAGGAGAAATCCTGGAGTTACAGTCATTTGGAGGAAGTACTGTATGAGTCCCCTGCAGCAGTTCTTGTGAATTCAGCAGACACACTTTTAGCTTTCATGAACCAGGCCTTAAACAATAAACCTACTGTGCAATCCTGTGCCTGTCTACTTGAAAACAAGTCCTACTGTGTTCAGTAGACCTTATTGTTAGTTAAGTGTGCATAGAATTGCAGTCTCAGTTTTTGTAATGTATCAAGAGGGTTTGGTGTAAGGTATCAAGAAGGTTGCAACCGTGTGTGCCATGCGGTCAAATGGATCTACAGACCTTCAATCCTAGAACAATAGACACCGCAGATCCTAGGCGCAGACCAATGGGAGCACCAGGATCCTTCAGGGAACCTATAGTTTCCGAGGCGATGTAAATAGAACCTATCACAGGTGTTGGGGGTGTGTGCTGATATGAATATAAGCCGGGTGTGGACCGGCTACCTTTATCTTCGTTCAGATGTAACTAAATAAACTTGAGCTGATTTCACTATGCTGAGTCTCCGACCTCAGTACTTTTCAGTTTTCCTATAGAATTCCAGTATGCAAACTCTTATCTGTAGACTATATGTTGTATAACCCATTTTTCCCTTTTCTTTTCTATACCCTCACTATTTTGCTAAAATAAATAAATAAATAAACTGCAGTCTGTATCACAGACTGCAGAAGCAGTCTTTACATGCTCTCTTGGTCCTGGGACAAACTGGCCCATTACACATGCACATCTTACTGCAGATTTTCAGAGCAATAACCCTTTTATCTTGACTTCAGCAACAATTTTTAAAATGCACTTTTCTAAATCAGGATGGACCGTCACATACGGGGAGTGGTTTCCAAAGATTTTTTTTTAAAATTATGCAATTGCAATTGTCCTATCACAGCTGGGTAGTAGCATACACCAAGCACCTTCTATTTAAATCTTCATGGTTCCGGTTTTGCGCATACGTTTTAGCTTTAACTCATTGAATGAAAGGGAACAGAAAGGAATGCAGGGAAAGGAGGGAAACCTGATGTTGAAATTGACAAGACTTTTTTTGAAACTGACAAGTAGCTGTGAAGCCCCATTTTCCATATTATGAATCACTAGAGGATTCTCTGCTGTGTTATCAGCCACTATAAAAAATGGGAGTCACATGATCTCATAATATGGAGAAACATGTTGAGTTTACAGAATGGATGGTAGAACCCACCGACATTGGCATTGCAAGCTGTGATTGTTGGCAACATCTCTCTCTCTCTCTCTCTCTCTCTCTCTCTCTCTCTCTCTCTCTCTCTCTCTCTCTCTCTCTCTCTCTCTCTCTGTGCACCAGTGCAAACATAAGAACATAAGAGAAGCCAGTGTTGGATCGGGCTAATGGCCCATCCAGTCCAACACTCTGTGTCACACGGTTGCCAAAAATTCCAGGTGCCATCAGGAAGTCCACTAGTGGGGCCAGGACACTAGAAGCCCTCCCACTGTTGACCCCCCCCAAGCACCAAGAATACAGAGCATCACTTACCCCAGAGTCCCTATCTATACCTTGTGGCTAATAACCACCAATGGACCTCTGCTCCATATGTTTATCTAATTCCCTCTTGAAGCCATCCATGCTTGTAGCCGCCACTTCCTGTGGCAGTGAATTCCATGTGTTAATCACTCTTTGGGTGAAGAAGTACTTCCTTTTATCTGTTCTAACCCAACTGTTCAGCAGTTTCATTGAGTGCCCACGAGTTCTTGTATTGTGAAAAAGGGAGAAAAGTACCTCTTTCTCTACCTGCTCTATCCCATGCATAATCTTATAAACCTCTATCATGCCACCTCTCAGCCATCGTTTCTCCAAGCTAAAGAGCCCCAAATGCTTTGACCTTTCTTCACAGGAAAAGTGTTCCCAACCCTTTTAGCATTCTAGTTGCCCTTTTCAGCACTTTTTCCAAAGCTATAATATCCTTCTTAAGGTGTGGTGACCATTCCAAATGGGGTCGCACCATTGATTTATATAGGGGCATTATGATATTGGCTGATCTGTTTTCAATACCCTTCCTAATAATCCCCAGCATAGTGTTGGCCTTCTTTATTGCAGTTACACACTGTCTAGACATTTTCAGTGAATTATCTACTATGACTCCAAGATCTCTCTCTTGGTCAGTCTCTGCCAGTTCAGACCTCATCAACGTGTATTTATATTTAGGATTTTTGGCTCCAATGTGCATCACTTTGCACTTGGCCACATTGAACCCCATTTGCCACGTTGACGCCCATTCACCCATCCTTGAAAGATCCCTTTGGAGTGTCTCACAATCCTCCCTGGTTTTTACCACCCTGAACAACTTAGTGTCATGCACAAATTTAGCCACTTCACTGCTTACTCCCAACTCCAAATCATTAATAATGAAGTTAAAAAGCATCGGACTGAGTACTGATCCCTGTGGTACCCCACGGCTTAGCACCCTCCGCTGAGAAAATTGCCCATTTATACTCACTCTTTGTTTCCTATTAGCCAATTTCTGATCCACAAAATGACTTGTCCTTTTATCCCTTGATTTTTGAGCTTGCTTAGGAGCCTTTGATGAGGAACTTTATCAAAAGCTTTCTGGAAGTCAAGGTAAACAATATCTATTGGGTCCCCCTTGTCCACGTTTGTTCACCCCCTCAAAGAACACTAACAAGTTATTGAGACACGATCTTCCCTTACAGAACCCATGCTGAGTCTGCCTCAATAGTTTTTGTTCATCAATGTGCTTACTAATTCTTTCCTTAATAACAGTTTCCACCAATTTACCCGGTATTGACATCGGACTGACTGGCCTGTAATTTCCCAGATCTCCTCTGGAACCCATTTTAAAGGCGGGAGTGGCATTAGCTACCTTTCAGTCCTCAGGAATGGAGGCAGTTTTCAATGAAAGATTACATATTTTTGTCAGGAGATCCACAAGTTCACATTTGAGTTCCTTCAGAACTCTTGGATGTATGCCATCTGGGCCTGGTGATTTATCAGTTTTTAAGTTGTCTATCAGTCGTAGGACCTCCTTTCTCATCACCTCAATCTGACTCAGGTCTTTCAACAACCCTCCCAAAATCAGTGTTTCTGGAGCAGGCAGGCAGACAGACAGAGATCTTTATTACAGTTTGTAACCAGCTCAAACAGTCCAACCAAGCATCCATCCATCCATCTCAGAATAATTCGAAATCATTTTTGTGATAATACACTGCATTAGCCTAAGAGTCTCTAAGTTACACTTTTAAAAGATCTTTCCTAATTCTGTAGGCTGCTGCCAGAAATTTGGCACATGCTAATGTCACCTGTGGACTGGCATCTATCATAAGCAAAATACTAATATCAGAATCCGAAGGGCCTGAAAGCCTTTCCCGTATGGGCTGGATAAATGTTGCTTGTATATTTTGATAGAACCCACACACAAGCAAAATAGGATTGATAGTATCAGCCTCACCAATACCACAAGAACAGATATGCTCAGCCAGATGTATCTTCTTGTAAAGACCTATTACGACCTCAGAAGGAAAAATATTACAACGAGCCAAAGAGAAGGCCCTTCAATGAGATGGAATTACCAAATTCGTCAGATGTGGAGCTGGAGAGACTACATATCTTATTTGAGAGGGAGCCAAAAAACTAGGGGCTCTATTCTGTCTCTCTACATCAAATAGTCTCTGCTTTACCATGGCTCTTGCTTGATTTAAGGCCATCATTTGTAGAGATTCAAGCAAAAAGCCTAGCAAAGCCAACTACTGATGTACAGCCCTAATCCAACAAGAACTGTGTCTATCATTCAAAATTAGCAAGGTAATGTCCAAAGGGGAGTGACTAAGCTTGAGGCAGGTGTATATTGATGTAAGGGTCACCCTTGCTTCTATCCTTATCAGCCCAGATTCCAGGCATGTAATAGCATTCTGTCAGGCTCAATAGCAAGTAGCTCCAGGCATTCTTCAGATAGAGATATGCTTTACTGGAATACAAGGTGGTTGCCCACAGTAATACTGCTATTGTCAGGAATGGCTCCATGGGGTCAGTTAGACACTGATATAGTATGATGCAAAGCAAAACTAGCAAATGAACTTTTAGCGCGTGCACGGGAAAACTCCCGGCGGGAGTGTTACTTAATGCCCAGGAGTACTACCCCCCACCACCGCCTAGTCATGTAGGACTGGAAAATTCCCCAGACTGAAGAACGCTCCAAAGCCTATTCTTCAAGGCCACCATGATAAGATGAGGTGGCAAGAGAGTATTCTCCCATGTTACAGCCGGCATATTACGCAAGCGCAAAAGCAAGAGACAAGATAGTAAACAATGAACAATGAATGTAGTGTAAACAGTAATACAGAGCTTCAGCCTTCTAACATTCTGCCCCCCAAAAACCTTCCCCACACCTTACAAAGGAACATAGTCTGGACCTCCCTGTTTCTCCTGGAACCTGCGGTGGAATTGACGGAGGAGATAGGGTGCCTTGATATCACCGACTTTCACCCATTCTCTATGTTGGGGACCAAAGTGAACCCATTCCACTAAATAGTGGAGCTGGCCTCATACCAGTTTAGAGTCCAGGATGTCAGCAAGTTCATAATGTTCACTATAATTTACAATCGGGGGGGCAGCACCAGTCGCTCAGGATGCCACTTGTTCGGGGGATGTCCCGGTTTCAGGAGGCTGAAATGAAAGATGGGATGAATGTGTTTAAGGGATTTGGGTAAATCCAATTCCAGAGTCACATTATTGATACACCTGGTGATCTTAAAAGGACCAATGTATTTCCAGGCCAGATTTTTGGATGGCTGGAGAAGGTGCAGGTTCTTTGTAGATAGGTACACAAAGTTTCCAGGCTGAAGATCCCAACCCACCACCCTCTTCTTGTCAGCCTGGGCTTTGTAGGCAGCCTTCGCAGCCTCCAGTGCCTCACAAATAAGCGGCCAGGAGGCACTGAGTTTCTGACACCAGTCTGCAGCCTCCCCCACCATTCCTGGTGCTGTTTTAAGAAATGGTAGAGGAGGGCTGTCATATCCCAATGCTGCTTTGAAAGGGGAGACCCCGGTAGACGAATGCCAGGAGTTATTATAGGCAAACTCAGCCAGGGGGAGAAGATCGACCCAATTATCTTGTTGGTAATTAGTAAAACAGCGTAAGTATTGTTCCAGGGTTTGATTAACCCGTTCTGTTTGACCGTCAGTCTCTGGATGGTAGGCGCTACTCAGAGCGCGTTCAATGTTCATTAAGGACATTAATTCAGTCCACAATTTGGAAACGAATTGCGTGCCGTGGTCGGATATTATTTTGGTTGGCAACGTATGCAATCTCACAATGTGTTGGAGAAACACTTTCGCCAACAATTTGGCCGTGGGTAACCCCTGGAACGGGATGAAATGAGCTTGTTTGGAGAAAAGATCCACCACTACCCAAATCACTGTCATGTGCTTACTCAGGGGCAAATCGGTAATGAAATCCATAGAAATGACTTCCCACGGCCTCTGGGGGGTTGGCAAGGGTTGCAATAGTCCAAGGGTTTTTCCCCCTCTTGGCTTGCAAAGGCTACAATCAGGCAGGAATGCACAAAGGTGGACAAATCTTTTCTCATCTGGTGCCACCCAAAATTTCATTGTAGCAAGTGCAGCGATTTGACATAGCCAAAATGTCCTACTGGTTTCGAGCCATGGACTGACTGTAACACCTCCCCCTGCAATGCCTCAGGTACAAATAACTTTTCTCCTTTATACCAGCAGCCATTTGCACAGCATTCCAAAGACCCTTGGGACTGCAGCGCCCGTGTTTCTGGTTCAGTTATAGCCTTAGCAAAGCGCTCTTCCCACAGGGCCCCTTGACTCGGAGGAGATAGGTCTACTTGGCTTTGCTTCCAAGTAACAACCGCCCTGCTTAACTGGGAGGGAGTGAAAAAGGATTCTTGGACCTCCACACGTTTGCTGTCATGCTAGGGCAGGCATGAGAGAGCATCAGCCAGGGGGTTGGACCGCCCTGGAAAGTGGTGAAGGGTGAATTGGAACTTCGAGAAAAATTCAGCCCAATGGAATTGCTTGGCATTAAGGTTCCACGGTTTACGTAAAACCTCAAGATTCTTATGATCTGTCCAGACTTCGAATGGGACTCGGGCCCCTTCTAGCCAATGCCGCCAAGTTGCCAGGGTTAACCGGATAGAGGCTGCTTCCTTGTCCCACATGGGCCAGAACCTTTCAGTATCATTAAATTTACGTGAAACATAGGCTAGCGGATGTAGCTGCCCATCAGAGCCCTCTTGTAAGATTGCCCCCCCCCCATGGCGGTGTCAGAGGCGTCGAGCTGCACCACAATTTTTTGGGTTTCATCGGGGTGTGCCAGAACTGGTTCTGTGGTGAATAAATGTTTTAACTGATCAAATGCCTCTTGACATTTGAGGGTCCAGTCCAGTTTTGCCCTGGGTTGGAGGGGCCCCGCCCCTTTCCCTTTTGTCTTCAGGAGGTCTGTGAGCGGCAGGCTCACTTGGGCGAAGTGGGGCAGAAATTAGTGGTACTCCCAGAGCCCCCTGGAGCCCAAATGGCATCACTCGGTATTCAAACTGTTCCAAGGGAGTATTGAAGACAGTTTTAAATTCATCTTCCTGCCTGATGCACACCCAGAAATAAGCATCCCTCAGATCTAGCTTCGAAAAGATTTTGCCCTGTGCCACCTCCGCAAGGAGGTCTTTGATTAGGGGCATTGGGTATGCGTTAGTTGCCGACACTGCATTCAGCCCCCGGTAGTCAGTGCAAAGTCGAACTCCCCCATCCTTCTTTTTACAGAACAACACGGGGGCTGCAAACGGGGAGGAGGCATTCTGGATGAAGCCGCACACAAGGTTCTTGTTGATGAACTTCCACAACTCCTCTTTCCCCATGGGACTCATGGCGTAAATCTTGTAACCACAGCTAGAATTTTATATACAAAATATTGGAAAAAAGAAGAGGTACCAGGAAAGGAAGAGTTGTTAGAGAAACTGCTAGATGCAGCTGAAATGGACAAACTAACACTACAGTTACACAAAAAACCTGTAGGTGATTTTGAAGAAAGACAGAAATGATTCTATAACTGGTCACAAAAATATCAGGGTGGTATAAGCGGGAAAGTTTAATAATAATTAATAAATGTTATTAAGGTTATAGATTCGGAACAAACGGTTGAATGGTAGAGAACATGGAGTATAGACTCCAGTATCTATTTATTGTCTTTTATACTGTATCTTTGTTGTATTTTATTCTGTATCTTTATTCAGTACTGTTTTTCTTTTCTTTTTATTGCTTTCTGTTTTCTCTTTGTGATTCTCTAATTTGATACTGCATACTGGTCATTATCTTGGCAGTTTTTAGAGCCTGTCCTGTGTGGATTGCACTCTTCCTCCAAGTGGATCGATCCCAAGCGATTCTTAACTTCAGTGGTTTGCAGGAGGTCCATATGGCTCAGCTGCCATTTTAATGTTAGACTTCCAGAGACTACAAAAATGCCCCCCCACCACCACTTTGTTCACTAAAGCATTAAAGGGAAAAATGTTTTCAAAACTTTAGGCTTCCCGACCTAGTGTCTTTTTCTCTCTACACATCTCATGTCAGTTTAATTCTGCACTGACCATCCCCCCTATATTTTGTTTGTATGCAGCGCTTAAATCTTTCCCTCTTTTTTGCACTGGGAATGCTGGAGTTTGCTTCCTCTCTGATCCCCCTTTCAAGTGAATACCAGCAGGGAACTAAACCTTGTGCAGCTCCTTTTAAACTTCCCCCCATTAACTTAATTTTTTTTTTAATTTAAAATTTAAAATGAGGGGGAAATGGAGCTTGTACACTGATGAAGAGTGGTGGTAGAAGGTGCAGAGTGGGCAGAACGACCTTTATGTGGGTGGGCAGTGACCTTCGAGGGGCAGCAAAAGGGGGGGAATTTGAAGGAATCTGTATGCTTTTGAATTACCTTTGGCTTGGAAGCAAAACAAGGGGAAAATTGGCACAAAAACACTCTCAGAAAACCCAGGAAATAGTGACCAGAAAGCAAACTGAGTGCTGAAAGGAAGGCTGAGTTCAGACTGGCAATTTGCTCCAGGAGCCAGTCATGGCAAAAAAGCCCCGGAACAAACTGTTCCAGGGTTTCCCATTCACACAGCCCAGGCTGCTGTGGGAGCATACCGGGAGGAGGCATGTGGGAGCGTTCAGACTGCTGCCCCGGAGGCGTGCTGTATGCGGCTTTTTCCTGTTAAATCGGCAATGGGCGCATAGGTGCCCATGTGCACAAGTGCATCTGGCCAATTGGGGGAGGATCCCATTGTGCTGGCACCGCATTGGGCAGTAGAGCAGAGCATGGCCAATCATACTGCTGCTGCCTTCTGCTCAAAGCGAATTGCTCCCGGCTTATCGGCGGAGCGTTCAGACTTCCAGGAAGCGGACAAACACGGGACACACATGCACTTCAGGGATTTGCTACTACTTCCATGAGGTATCTTTTTAATGTGGGGAGAAAGCAGAACAGCGCAGGTTGCCTACAGGTGGGGAACGCCAGGCAGATGTGCCTCTGTGAACGCCCCCTTTAATGCGGTTTTAAAGCATTGCTGAAACGGGGCTCTACTGGGGCAAACTGCCAGTCTGAACTCAGCTGAAATAAATCAATGCAGAACAACAAAGTAAGCCTGATGGACATGAACGGTGAAA
Source organism: Gekko gecko (assembly GCA_029375565.1). Classification (NCBI taxonomy): domain Eukaryota; kingdom Metazoa; phylum Chordata; class Lepidosauria; order Squamata; family Gekkonidae; genus Gekko; species Gekko gecko. The sequence goes on along the minus strand of JAPDNY010000005.1, from coordinate 93,127,268 downwards.
GGGCATCATGGCTATTGATGACAGACTGATAAATGCATCACTGCTCTTCACCCATCATTGGTCCTAATTCATACAAGTAATGGTCAAAATAGACAAGACACTGGGAGATCCATGATCAGATCCTCCCAGCCTCTTTTTAAGTTCAGTTACAGCCACTTACAACCCCAGTTTGGATCCGAGCCATGTGGGGATGGCAGAGAAGGATTTAACCCGACTCTGCTTTGCAAATCAAAATCTGGTTGCCCTCTATCACTATAGCCTTCTTTGATGCACGTGCACCAATAAAAAGTATTTCTGATCCTAAATGCAAAATACATGTAAATTTTCTCTGATATAATTATGGTAGACCCTTCTCATTTGAATTGTGCATACTAAAAAGCCTTTTTATAAGAGACCATGTACATAATGAAATCCACTGGTGTAAAACCATTCTTTCTAACAATACTCTATACTATCACATTCCTAGTAAATAAGGAGGACAATGGCCAAAACATGAAGCCTACACTTATTGATCAAACTTAAAACATTAAACAAACCCTTCAAAATAAACTCACTCTCGTGTATCTCAAAGAGTGGTACAGGCTCTTTTAGTTACAAGTAGCATCTTTGTAGTATCTGAAGAAGTGCGCATGCACACAAAAGCTTATACCCTGAAGTAAACTTTCTTGGTCTTAAAAGGTGCCACTGACTGGACTCAAACTTTGTTAAGTAGCATCTTTGTTTTTCATAAAGATTTCAATGAATGCAAATCAATTGTGCTCTTTCGTTTCAGTGTGGCGCTCATCTTGGTCATGTATTTGATGACGGGCCTCGTCCAACTGGTAAACGATATTGTATAAACTCAGCTTCATTGTCCTTTGAAAAGTCTGCAGACACGAACCAGTCTGGAGAGGGAAGCATTAGCTCTACTTCTGTCCAAGCAGATAAGACTGAGCTGTAGAAGGAAGTGCATCATAAAGCTCATGCTACTAGATGAAGAATGTTATTCTAAATCACCTTCTATCCTATGTGTTTTTTTAAAACAAAGAACTTGTAAAGCTATTCTGCACTATCAGCATATTTTTCTGTATGAAAATGGGGGCCATGTGTGCCAGTGTACTTTGATTATATTATTGAATCTAAGTAATTGTGAATTCCTGATCTTTGGAAGAATCCCACAACAAAAAGACTTGGGCATCGAGGAATGCTGACTGCATACTGGTTTGTTACAGAAGTTCCAATTAAAAACCCTCCTTTTTGTGACAGAGGAGGAATTACAGTTTCCCACAATCAATGCAGACTGCACTACAAAACAGCATTCTGATATTGTTTGTGCTTTAGTGATTTACTCCAATTTACATGCCTGTGGCCATGAATAGTCAAATACCAATGATAGATTATATCTACTCCATCCTTTGGCTGAGATTTCTCACAACATCCACAGTAGCTGATAGCTGGTAACTTAAATGTGATTTAATAACTTATGGGCAGTACTAAATCCTGTCCAAAATGTTGAGCTCACTTATGTCAAGGCCCACTGTAGCAAGTAGCAGGTTTTTGTCTTTTTTGTGAGTCTGTGACTTTCCAGTATAACAGATGAAATTATAATCAAAAATTAAATAAATATGAATAGAGACAAATAGAGGCGACAGCAGGTTGATCTTTGCAGAGCCCAGTCTTCCAGAACAGTCTTCCAGACATCCACTAGTGGGGCATTTGTTTAATTGTGCCCCTAGTAAGGATTGTGCAAAAAAAAAACAATATTCAGAGCTGCCAAAGATGGTTTGCAGGATAATCTGCATTAGATTTGTGTGTTTTTGTATATGGGTGGGGCATGCAGTAAGCAACTAACGTCATCCATATTGTATCTCTGATTCTGAAAGTTCCACTTTCCAGTTTATCCTGGGAAAGTAAGTACCTCATTAGAAAAGTACTAAACTCTCCACTGGTTTCCTTTGTTTCAAGCCATGGGCAGTGTGCCATTTGAAGCATCCAGCAGCTATACCTGCTCATATACAAGTATATGACAGATAGCAATGAGCTTCTTGAAAGACAATCATTTATCCTCTTCTATTTGAGCTTCTATGTTTGCACAGTCCTCTTTTTGTACACTTTATTTATTCCAAAAAGCAATATCTGTAGGAGCTACAGTCAGGACTGAGTGGTGTTTTAGTATAAAACTTATCCAGATTGTAGCTGGATATGAAATGAGATTTGTTCTGCAAGGAAATGACTTTTTTGTGCTGAAATATGCTTTTTTACACTGCAACAGGATAAGTACAATTGTCTGAGCATTTGCCTTTAAGTGATAGTTATAACTGAGATCATTTTCTAAACTCTAGAACTACAGTACCATTTAAGATCCTTTTGCTATGGAATATTCAGGATAAAGATACTACCTTAAATGGCAGCCTTATAAAAATAGGTAAAAATTACCATCATTGTTAGCCTTACTACACAAATGAGAAAAATGGTGTTGTAATAAATAAAAAATATAGTTGAATAATAAACTGATGTAGAACTTCAGAATGCAATGTAACTATATATATTAGCATTGGTATTCATGTATGCATTTATCTTCCAGTTAGTGAAATCCTTGATTTATAATAGTAGAGCAATTTCTACTGCCACTCTTGGTTTTATTTTTCTCAGAAGGGCCGTTCTTGTTTCTTGCCTTTGTTAGAAGAAAAGTGAGTTTTCTTCTATCTTATTTTCCTGACATACATCTCTGAAGATGCAAATCAGTAACGATGTGGGGGTGCAGTATGTAGTTTACCTTTTCAGATGGCAGATGTAGTTGAGGTTTTCAGCATATTTCAAGTTTCAGCATATTTCTGCCTTGCATTAAAGAAATATATTATGACAACTTCAGTAAGCAGGCATGTCAGCTGTCCATTAATAGATTTATATTTGCAAGACTGGAATGCAGTGAAGTTAGTCAATATGGCTAGGTGTATGGGAATCTGTAGGAATTGCACCATTAATATAGGAAAGCCATTGTTCTTTCTCTGCAGTGCAGCACTAGGCTGTGCTTTTTCCTCTGCTAATGTTGATAAAAGATGCAAGCATGAAGGGCACTGAAAAACCAAACACAGGTCACTTTGTTTATGGCCTTGACAGAGGATCTTGAAAGTTGAGCAAAATATATAGCCAGGGAGATACTGCTATATTTTTATTCTTTATACTGTGTGGATATGTACTGAATGAAAATGTTGTTAGATCCAGAGAATTATACTTTTTCTCTTGTCTATTCAATACCATTTTAAATATATGAACATTTTCTTAGAGTTGTTCTTTGTTTTTAAGATATCAGTGATGGATTTTTCAATGGAGATATCTTTTAACATGTTTCTAGTATATAGAGCTGCAACAAATGTAATTATCAATAAATGCCTTTCTGTTTTAACTGTTCTGAATCTTGGTGTTTCTGGCAGTTACACTGTGTCCCCCACCCCACCCAACACGACATGCACAGTGAGTGGTTTGTTGTTTGGATAGCATACATCCAAATAATCAGTTCCAGCATTTTTCATAACATGAAAAGGAGAAAAGTGATAAAGTGTACTCAGATTCCCTGCACAAGAACATGACCCTAGGAAAATATTTCAGAGATCCAGATTATATTTGAAGGGAGAAAACCTTTACAAAAGTACCCTGCCTTCACCTTGGCAAAAAATACCCTCCCCGCAAAAAAACCTTGGCCTTCTGGAAATATTCTTGTGTTATGAGAAAAGATCTGGCCTGTTCTACAGAAATAGCACATAGCATATTCTGTCAGAGAAGTCCTAAACTACAGATGAATAATTGGGCTGGAAACATTTTTTTGAGGATTGGTGTCTAGGGAAACAGGTTTGGAATTCCCTATTGTGTTTGCACATAAGCTCAGTTAGATAAATCAACTAAACAAAAATGGGGAGAAAATTGAGCTTTTCTGTTGTACTCAATCCAGTTTTCTTGTTGACATTCCCTGAGAATTCCTGGTGCTACCATTCAGTTGGTAATCGTAAAATATTAAAGGGGATATTGAGAGGCATCTTAGAGCAACACATGCAGCCAGTGATTGTAATGCCAGGTGATGACCTGGTTCACTTGCCAGCTTCAGGATCTTTTAAGGCAATAAAAGCAAGTATATAAGCTGTAATCTATTTGGATAGTGATAGTACTTCTTCATATCAACTCCTGTGCAGAGGTACTAGAGCATGTTAGATCTTCTTTATGCTGCGGTCCTTGGTGAGAAGATGCAGGAAGAAATAACTATGATTCTTGCATATTGTTGGGAACACAAAATACATAGACCATCTTACAACACAAGAACTTGTGGGCATTCAATGCACTTGCAGAGCAGTTGTGTTAGAACAGATAAAAGGAAGTGCTTCTTCACCCAAAGAGTGATTAATACATGGAATTCACTGCCACAGGTGGTGGTGGCTACAAGCATGGACAGCTTCAAGAGGGAATTAGATAAACAAATGGAGCAGAGGTCCATCAGTGGCTATTAGCCACAAGGTATAGATAGGAACTCTCAGGCTGGGGCAAGTGATGCTGTATATTCTTGGTGCTTGGGGGGGTCAACAGTGGGAGGGTTTCTAGTGTCCTGGCTCCACTGGTGGACCTCCTGATGGCACCTGGTAGTTTTGGCCACTGTGTGACGGAGTGTTGGACTAGATGGGCCATTGGCCTGATCCAACATTGGCTTCTCTTTTGTTTTTATGTTCTTATGTCATATTCCTGTCATTTTCCTGTGTGGCAGATCTGTTAAAACTAGGGGTGTGCAAAAAAATAAATAAATAAAAATTGGCCCAATTCAGATTTGGTCGAATCAGGCAGAATCTGATTCAACCGACCGAATGAGCCCTGAATGTCAATTTCGGGCCCATTATACCCTATGGACCATTGCAGTCAATGGCAAAAACTCATAGGGTATAATGGGGGCTGGAGGGGAGGGGGTTTGAGTTAGAGGCTCCAAACTCACAGGGTAGCTGCTGGAGTCGCTCCCCAAAATACCCACCAAGTTTCAAGAAGATTGGACTAGGAGATCCAATTCTATGGACCCCCCCCAAACAGGTTGCCCCCATCCCCTCCTTTGTTCTCCATGGTGGGGGGAAAGTTACTTTTTCCCATGGTGCTGTTAGTGGCCATGGGGCGGAGGGGGTTTGTGGGAGAGGCTCCAAATTTTCAGGGTACCTTCAGGAGCCTCTCCCCAAATAAACTCCCATGTCCCAAAGAAATTGGACTAGTGGATCCAATTCTATGGGCACCCAAACAGGTTGCCCCCCCATCCCCTCCATTGCTTTCTATGGTAGGAAAAAAGTTACTTTTTCCCATGGTGCTGTTAGTGGCTGTGGGGGGGGGAGGGGTCTATAGGAGAGGGTCCAGATTTTCAGGGTAGCTTTGGGAGCCTCTCACCACATAAACTCCCATGTCCCAAAGAAATTGGACCAGTGGATCCAATTCTATGGGCACCGAAACAGGTTGCCCCCATTTCCTGCATTGTTTCCAATGGGGAAACCCAACCAGCAGCATTTAAGGCAGGCAAGCAGGCAGCACCCTGCGGTCAGACTCTCCCAGAGAATCTTAGGGAAAGTGAACTGTCTTGGGAATTCCTTGTTTGCCAGGAGAACAAGTGGCACGCTCCAGAACAACTGGCACTGTGGCAGTGCAAGCATGCCACAGTGCCATACAGAAACCCCAAAAGACCAACAGGAACAACATTTATACAGGCCCTGCCCTGTATAAATTGATGGTGCAACCTCATTGGATCACTCACACCACACAAACCTCAAAAAGGATATTTATAGCATTGGGAAAAGTGCAGAAAAGGGTAACTGCAATGATAAGAGGACTGGGTACACTTTCCCTATGAAGAAAGGTTAAGGCACTTGGGGCTCTTAGCTTTGAGAAACAATGACTGAGGGGTGACATGATAAGAGGTTTACAAGATTATGCATGGGAAAGAGTACGTAGAGAAAGAAGTCCTTTTCTCCCTTTCTCACTAGACAAGAACAGATAAAAGGAAGTCTTCTTCACCCAAAGAGTGATTAATACATGGAATTCACTGCCACAGGAGAAGGAGGTGGTGGTGGTGGTGGCAGCTGGTATGAACAGCTTCCAGGTGGAATTTGACAAACATATGGAGGCTGGAGCAGAGCAGTGGTCCATCAGTGGCTGGCAGCTATAGTTAAGAAGGAATTCTTGGTCTCTGGGACAAGTGATGCTCTGGTGTGTGTGGGGGCAACCGTGGGAGGGCTTCTAGTGTCCTGGCCCCACTGCTGGACCTCCTGATGGCACCTGGTATTTTTGGCCACTGTGTGACAGAGTGTTGGACTGGATGGGCCATTGGCCTGATCCAACATGGGCTTCTCTTATGATCTTATATAAACATCAGAGAATTTCTGTGAATTGACATTAGCTCAACTAGTGTCCTGGCCCTGCTGGTGGACCTCCTGATGGCACCTGGTATTTTTGGCCACTGTATGACTGAGTGTTGGACTGGATGGGCCATTGGCCTGATCCAACATGGGCTTCTCTTATGATCTTATATAAACATCAGAGAATTTCTGTGAATTGACACTAGCTCAACTAGTGTCCTGGCCCTGCTGGTGGACCTCCTGATGGCACCTACTATTTTTGGACACTGTGTGACTGAGTGTTGGACTGGATGGGCCATTGGCTTGATCCAACATGGGCTTCTCTTATGTTCTTATATAACATCAGAGAATCTCTCTCAATGGAGGCCTCTCTGAAAGGACAGCAGAATCAGTGCATTGAATGCAGTAGTGCCAGCCTGGTGACAGAATCCTGTGCCTGCCACTGCTTGCCTGCCAACCTGTACAGCATTATGGCATTCAAAAGCTTCAAGACAGGTTCCCCCCACCCAAACCCAGGGAAACTGGGAAAGGAAGGATAGGTGGGAGTGGGTTCCACACAACCTTACCTAACCTCTCTCCTCCCTGACACCTGCCTAGCTTGTCACCTCACCTCACCTGTAAGATCAGATGGATTGCAGAATGGACTGCTTGGGAGAATAGCATGTGGCACATGCTCCAAGTCAAGAAGGTGCTTTCCCTGGGTCAACCTCCTCCAGACTTCACAGCAAGAGACAGCTGGATAGTCATTCCCACACTGACTTCCCTGTGTTTTCTCTCCTGTACCTCACTATCCCTTTGATTTGTAGAATGGAGATCTCAGGGGGAAAAACTTCCTTTCTTCCTTTCACCTGTCCCACACCTGCCTCCTCCCTTAGCTAGTACTCCCTTATCCTATCTCTCATCTTTCCTATCAGCATTGTACTTCTCACAATAAAGAGACTAGTATTAGTCTGCTAAATCTAAAACATGGCTCAATGTACCTTTTTGGCCCTCCAAGCCTACCTACCCGGGTTGGATCCTCCCCAACTACTTCCTCCCTTCCAAGCAGCTGAACCCACTGCTATTGTGGGACATCCCAGCTCTACAAGACTGAGAGTATCCCCTTTACCCCTTGTCAAGTAGTACCGAGAAAGACTGCTTGTCTTGTCAATGGTTCACTGGGCAGTGTGGATGAGGGGATCCTGGGATTGCCTGCCTGAGGGATGTTTTAGCTCTTTAGCATGACCCAGGGTACACCATGGGCAAGCGAGCCCGAGTTGCACCCCCCAAAAGACTCAAAATCTGGGTAGTGGTATTTTGTGGGACTGCTGCCCAGTCAGTCCACAAGCATACCCTTACCCATTGAGTCAAGCCAGGGAAGAAAGGCCTCAGAAATAGAGAGGGAGGAAATGCAGGTGTCTGTGTGATGATGATGAACTAAAAAGCTGGAGTTGACCCTAGGCAATGTGTAAGCACCGGCCTTCAATGAAGGTCAGGTGCACAGAACACTGTTTTCTGTAAGTATTTAAGGCTACTTAAGCGCTGATTTTAATGAAACCCCTCCTCACCTCTTTTAATAGTATCCTATTCTGGCCTAGTTAGGTATATAAACTAGAGCCCTACACTGGATTACTTATAGTTTTTTTTTTTTTAAAGAGAGTTTCTAAACAGACCCTTATTACACTGACTGATTAAATCAATGGCCCTACCAAACCAGAAATAGGCACCCACACTAAGCCTAGAAAACAGAGCAGAGCAAGCACCTGACCTCAGCTCACTAACAGCAACCAGAAGAAAATATCTAACAAACAAACAAACAAACAGACAAACAAACAGGAATCTATCTATAAAACCAGAAAGCAATGTTGTTGTTATTCAGTCGCACAGTCGAGTCCAACTCTTCGCGACCCCATGGACCAGATCACGCCAGGCCCTCCTGTCTTCCACTGTCCGCTGAAGTTTGCTCAATTTCATGTTCGTTGCATCGGTGACACTGTCTAACCATCTCATCCTTTGCCGTCCCCTTCTTCTTTGACCTCCAATCTTTCCCAGCATCAGGGTCTTCTCCAGTGAATGCTCCCTTCTCATTTGGTGGCCAAAGTATTTGAGCTTCAGCTTCAGGATCTGGCCTTCCAGGGAACAGTCAGGGTTGATTTCTTTTAGGATTGAATGATTTGATCTCCTTGCAGTCCAAGGGACTCTCAAGAATCTTCTCCAGCACCATAGTTCAAAAGAATCTATTCTTCGGCGCTCGGCCTTCCTTATAGTCCAACTCTCGCAGCCATACATTACTACGGGGAATACCATTGCTTTGACCATGCGGACTTTTGTTGGCAGGGTGATGTCTCTGCTTTTTATCATGCTGTTTAGGTTTGCCATCACTTTCCTCCCAAGGAGCAGGCGTCTTTTAATTTCGTGGCTGCAGTCACCATCTGCAGTGATCTGGGATCCCAGGAACTTGAAGTCTGTCACAACTTCTATGACTTCCCCTTCTATTTGCCAAGGAGTGATGGGACCAGATGCCATGATCTTAGTTTTTTTGATGTTGAGCTTCAAGCCCACTTTTGCGCTCTCCTCTTTCACCCTGAGCAAGAGGCTCTTCAGGTCCTCTTCACTTTCTGCCATCAGAGTGGTATCGTCGGCATATCTGAGGTTATTGATCTTTTCCCCAGCAATCTTAACTCCAGCTTGTGATTCATCCAGGCCAGCATTTCGCATGATGTACTCGGCATATAAATTAAATAAGCAAGGTGACAATATACATCCTTGTTGTACTCCTTTTCCTATGCTAAACCAATCAGTTGTTCCATATCCGGTTCTAACTGTTGCTTCTTGACCCTTGTACAGGTTTCTCAGGAGACATGTGAGGTGGTCCGGTACTCCCATCTCTTTAAGAACCTGCCATAGTTTATTGTGATCCACACAATCAAAGGCTTTAGCATAGTCGATGAAGCAAAAGTAGATGTTTTTCTGGTACTCTCTTGCTTTCTCCATAATCCAGCGAATGTTGGCAATTTGATCTCTAGTTCTTCTACCTCTTCGAAACCCAGCTTGTACTTCTGGCAGTTCTCTATCCACGTACTGTTGGAGCCTAGCTTGTAGGATCTTGAGCATGACCTTGCTAGCGTGTGAAATGAGTGCAATTGTGAGATAGTTTGAACATTCCTTGACATTGCCCTTCTTTGGGATTGGAATGTAAACTGACCTTTTCCAATCCTGTGGCCACTGTTGTGTTTTCCAAATTTGTTGGCAAATTGAGTGCAGCACTTTAACAGCAACTTCTTTTAAGACTTTGAATAACTCAGCTGGGATACCATCACCTCCTCTAGCTTTGTTGCTAGTAATACTTTCTAAGGCCCATTTAACTTCGCATTCCAGGATGTCTGGCTTGAGGTCAGTGATTATACCGTCGTGGTTGTCAAGGACATTGAGGTCCTTCTTGTATAGTTCTTCTGTGTATTCTTGCCGTCTTTTCCTAATCTCTTCTGCTTCTGTTAGGTCCTTACCGTTTTTGTCCTTTATCATGACCAGCTTTGCATCGAACGTTCCCTTGATTTCTCCAATTTTCTTGAAGAGATCTCTAGTCCTTCCCAATCTATTATTTTCCTCTATTACTTTACATTGTTCATTCAGGAAAGCCTCCTTATCTCTCCTTGCTGTTCTCTGGAAATCTGCATTCAGTTGGGCAAATCTTTCCTTTTCACCATTGCCTTTAGCTTTCCTCTTTCCTCTGCTATGTGTAAAGCCTCATCAGACAGCCACTTTGCTTTCTTGCATTTCTTTTTCTTTGGGATGGCGGTGATTGCTGCCTCCTTTACAATGTCATAGACCTCTGTCCATAGTTCTTCAGGCACTCTGTCTATCAAATCTAGTCCCTTAAACCTGTTCTTCACCTCTACTGTATATTCATTGGGGATGCGATCTAGGTCAAATCTGAATGGCCTAGTGGTTTTCCCAACTTTCTTCAATTTAAGTCTGAATTTTGCAATGAGTAGCTCATGATCTGAGCCACAGTCAGCTCCAGGTCTTGTTTTTACTGACTGGATAGAGCTTCTCCATCTTTGACTGCAAATTATATAGGTAATCTGATTTCGGTGTTTCCCATCTGGTGATGTCCATGTGTAGAGACGCCTCTTAGGTTGTTGGAAAAGGGTGTTTGCTATGACCAGCGTGTTCTCTTGACAAAACTCTGTTAGCCTTTGCCCTGCTTCATTTTGTTCTCCAAGGCCAAACTTGTCTGTTATTCCGGTTACCTTTTGGTTTCCTACTTTAGCATTCCAGTCCCCAATGATGAGGAGGACATCATTTTTTGGTGTTAGTTCTATGAGCTGTTGTAGGTCTTCATAGAACTGGTCCACTTCAGCCTCTTCTGCAGCAGTGGTTGGGGCATAGACTTGGATTACTGTGATGTTGAATGGTTTGCCTTGGATTTGGACTGAGATCATCCTGTCATTTTTGAGATTGTATCCCAATACTGCCTTTCTCACTCTCTTGTTGACTATAAAGGCCACACCATTTTTTCTGCGGGATTCCTGGCCACAGTAGTAGATATAATGGTCTTCTGAGTTAAATTTGCCCATTCCTGTCCACTTTAGTTCACTGATTCCCAAGATGTCGATGTTCAGTCTTGCCATCTCATTTTTGACCACGTCAAGCTTACCTTGATTCATAGATCTTACATTCCAGGTTCCTATGCAGTATTGTTCTTTGCAGCATCGGACTTCCCTTTCACCGTCAGACACATCCACAACTGAGCATCCTTTCGGCTTTGGCCCAGCCACTTCACTTTTTCTGGGGTTACTCGTACTTGCCCTCTGCTCTTCTGCAGTAGCATATTGGACACCTTCTGACCTGAGGGGCTCATCTTCTGGCGTCATATCTTTTAGCCTTTTGTTACTGTCCATGGGGTTTTCTTGGCAAAGATACTAGAGTGGGTTGCCATTTCCTTCTCCAGGGGATCACACTTGGTCTGAGTTCTCTGCTGTGGCCTGTCCGTCCTGGGTGGCCCTCCACAGCATAGCCCACAGCCTCATCGAACCACGCAAGCCCCCTCGCCATGACAAGGCAGTGATCCATGAGGGAGAGAAAGCAATGAAACACACACTATGTCATGCCTGCCCCCGATCCAGCACCTACCCCCGACCCAGCGCCTACAAGCTCAGACATGACATCGGAAATACCCCCTGACCTGGCACCTGGAAGCTCAGAAACTAAGGACGTGGCACCTTTATGTCCTTCTGGTGTGCCAGAGTCCTCAGGGGACCTAAGTACTGGGGAGGATGGACTCCCAGCTACAAGGCAACAAGCACCTGGAAGGGATACATTGCAACCCGACTCGCCCCCATGTGTGGACCGGCTGCGAGACCACAGGCGCCGAGACCTGGCGGCTCGAAGAAAAGAGGCACATGTGCAAGGGTGACGGTCGATGAGCCCCGAGTACTAGCCGGAGCCAGGACCTCGCAAGAGCCTGCTAATTGAGTAACAAGCCAGCACAGTACTTAAGGACACCACCGGCAGTGAGCAAACCATGCTGGCAAACTTGTCATTAGACCACCCGGCTTGCACCTCTTGCTGACCCCTCGTCTTGACTCGACTCCCTGACTCCAGACCTCGGCACATGTACTAACGCTTCCTCTGACTTTCGACCTCTGCTCTGCTCCTTGACTCCGCTCCTTGACTCCAGTTCAGACTTTGACTCCTGGTACGTCTGACAATGGCTTTGCTTACTGATGTGGAACCTGCCTGCCCAGACTTTGACTGATTACTCTGGCTGACCTCTGGAACTCTTGCTGACTCCTCTCCTGGACTCCCCTCCGGCACCTGGCACCCGGGCCCCGTCGTGACACACTACCCTTATCTAAGGGAAAAAACCCAACAACAGTAGAAGGTTCAAAACCAGACAAAAATACAGACATTGCAACCTATAAAGTTTATTTTTTATTTTATTTTTTGTAAATACAATTTATTATTGGATATATCACAAGTTCATACAATTTAAACATACCAATACATACCCATTTTTCTTTTTTCCCTTTCTCCCCCCACATCAGGCTTCCAGCACTGCTCCAACCCCATTAATATCTCTCTTATTCCATTACAATTACTTCTAAACTTATTTTCTCTTACTAGCGGTAACAATACAAAAGTCTAATTCTCCTTCCGTTTCTTCTTAATAACTGTCAAAGCAAATCAAACCACTTTTAATGTCCCAATTTTTCAACAAATATTTTTGAAAGTCTTTCCAATCTTTAAAAAAAGTTTCATCTTCTTCGTTGTTTAACTTTCTTGTTAACTTGTCCATTTCCGCCAAAAACAACGTTTTTTTAATCCATTCCCATGTTTCAGGTACTTTATCTTGTTTCCAACATTGAGCAAAAGTCAGTCTTGCTGCTGTAGTCAAGTACCATAATAGTGTTCTCTTGGCTACATTTATTTCTTCCATTTTAAGACCTAGCAATAACATCTGTGGGTCTTTCTTAAAAGTACAATTCAAAATTTTTTGTATCTCATTGTGGATCTCTGTCCAATACTTTACTGCTTTATCACATGTCCACCACATATGGTAAAAAGACCCTTCATGTTTCTTACATTTCCAACATTTGTTAGACATACTTTCATTTATGATAGCAATTTTTTTGGGCGTCATATACCATCTGTACATCATTTTATAACAATTCTCTTTAACATTTACACAAGTTGAAATTTTCATTGACTTTTTCCACAAGTATTCCCAAGATGTCATTAATATCTCTGTATTAACATTTACAGCCCATTTTATCATTTGCTCTTTTACAACTTCATCCTCAGTATACCATTTCAATAGAACCTTATACAGTTTAGAAATCATTTTTTTTCCTTTCTCAAGCCATACAGTTTCAATTTCAATATTCTTTTCTCTAAAACCATATTCTCTTTTATCGGTCTTAAATAAATCATAAATCTGTCTATACTTCAACCAATCATATTCAAATTCAACATCAAATCTGTCTTTTAACACAAAATTTTTCCCTTCAGATTTTAAAAGATTTTTATAAGGTAGCCAATCTAGCCCTTGATTTCTTGAATATGGATTAATCACTTCAGCTGGTACAATCCAAAGTGGTCTTTCTTCTGAGAAGAATTTTCTGTATCTCATCCATGTCTCGAACAGTGATTGTCTTACAAAGTGGTGTTTAAAAAATTTATCCATTTTTACTTTTCCATACCATAAATATGCATGCCATCCGAATTTATTATCATGCCCTTCCAGGGCCAATAACTTCTTGTTCTCCAGATTAATCCACTGTTCCAACCATGTTAAACAGACGGCATCATAATACAGTCTTAAATTTGGTAGTTGTAGGCCTCCTCTCTCTCTTGCGTCACATAAAATTTTCATTTTAATCCTTGGCTTTCTTCCTGCCCATACGAATTTAGATAATTCTTTCTGCCACGAATCCAGTACTTTCCTTTGTTTTAGTATTGGAATAGTCTGAAATAGAAACATCAAATGCGGCAAGATATTCATTTTTACAGTCGCGATTCTTCCCATCAATGATAAATTCTAAGTGTCCCATTTCTTCATATCTTGCTGAATCTTGTGCCACACCTTTTCATAATTGTTTTTAAACAAGTCAATATTTTTCATGGTTAATTCAATTCCAAGATATTTAGTCTTTGTAACTACTTCACACTGAATTTTCTCTTGAAGTTCTGTTTGTCTTTGTTTCGTCATATTTTTGCACATCACTTTGGTTTTACTTTTATTAACATAAAATCCCGCAACTGAACCAAATTCTTCAATTTTTTCCATCAGTTGTGGTATTTTCTCGATTGGGTCTTGGATCATAAACATTACATCATCTGCAAATGCCCTGTATTTATAGACAAAACCTTTCACTGTAAGTCCTTCAATACTGTTATCTTTTCTTATCGCTGTCAATAATATTTCCAATATCCAAATAAACAACAACGGGGATAACGGGCAGCCTTGACGTGTTCCCTTTTGGACTTGGAAGAAGTCCGTCTTTTCTTTATTTATATTCAAAGCCGCTTTTTGTTCTGAATATATTGCCACAATCATGTTTAAAAAGGACTGTCCAATGTCCATTTTTTCAATAACTTGCAGCATGAACTCCCAATTTAAATTGTCAAAAGCTTTTTCAGCATCTAAGAAGAGGAATCCAACTTCTTTTTCAGGATGCTTGTCATAGTATTCAATTGCATCTATCACCACTCTTAAATTGTCTCTGATTTGTCTGTTTGGTAAAAATCCAGCTTGTTCTTCCGCTATTGTATCTTTCAAATATTTTTTCAGTCTCTCCGAAATTATTTTTGCAAATAATTTGTAATCGTTATTTAATAGCGATATTGGCCTATAATTCTTTACTTGAGTCAAATCCAAACCTTCTTTAGGTATCAATGAAATATTTGCTTCTTTCCATGAATCTGGGATCCGTTTGGTCTTTCTTATCTCATTTGACAGAAGTACTAAAATAGGGGTTAGCTCCTCTTTAAATTTCTTATAAAACTTTGCTGTAAAGCCATCTGGTCCTGGAGCTTTGCCCAACTTTGCATCTTCTATCGCCATTGTCACTTCTTCTTTCGTTACTGAACCATTTAATGATTCCTTAATTTGTTTTCCCAGCTCTGGAACCTCAATAGTCTCCAAATAATTCTTAATTCTCTGTTGATCAATTCCTTTCTTTTTGAATAATTTGGCGTAATATTTAAAGAAAGCTCTTTTTATACCGTTCAAGCTCATAACATCCTTTCCATCTTCAGTAATCTTAGATATAAAATTCCTTTCTTTTCTATTTTTCAGTTGCCATGCTAAAAACTTTCCTGGTTTATTTGCACCCTCAAATGCTTTTTGCTGTAATTTCTTCAAATTCCAATATAATTCTCTGTTCAATAAAACATTCAACTGATCTTGCAGAAAGTGGATCTCTTTAATAATCTTCTTCTTCCCTGGTCTTTTCTTTAATTCCTTTTCTTTTTGTCGAATTTTTTCATGAAGGTCTTTTTGTTGTTGAATCTTTTGCTTTTTGTCCTTGGAGTTCAGAGAGATAAGCATACCTCTCATTACCGCTTTGTACGCATCCCATACAACTTGTATATCCGTGCCTTTATTCAAATTCTATTCAAAAAAACTTTTCGTTTCCTTTTTTAAGATTTCATTAATTTGTTTTTGATCCAATAAATCTTCATTAATTCTCCAATATAACTGTTTAGGTTTTGCTTTAGATATCCAAAGTAGGGGATTATGATCAGAGTTAGTTTTCGGCAAAATTTGTATTTTATAAGTTTTTTGCGCCATCTCCTCTGACATCCAAATCATGTCAATTCGAGAAAAGGAATTGTGTCTATTCGAATAAAATGTGTAGTCCTTAGTCTTAGGATTCCACTTCCTCCAAACGTCTTCCAGTTTCTCTTGCTTCATCAATTGAAAGAAATTTTTTGGTAACTTTCCGACTGTCTCTCCACTTGCTTTGGATTTTCTATCCAATGTGTTGTTCACTGTACCATTAAAGTCTCCAACAAGAACAATTTGGTCATAATTTAAACACTCCAACTCTTTGGTCAAATCATTAAAGAAAGTCTCTTTTGCACCATTGGGTGCATATATATTTACAAGCAATGTCTTTTTTCTGTTCATCCATATTTCCACGCCAACATACCTTCCTTCTTTATCTGAGAAAATTTGTTTAGGATCCAATTCTTTTGAAATATAAATCACTGTTCCTTTTTTCTTATTAATTGCTGAGGAATGAAATTCTTCTCCCAATTTTTTATTAGTCAAATATTTATTGTCTTGTTTTCTAATATGTGTTTCTTGTAAACAAATTATGTTACATTTTTGTTTCTCCAGCCAATGATTCACTAATCTTCTTTTACTTGGTGAATTTAGTTCATTTACGTTCCAAGATAAAAATTTGTAATCCATAATGGTGTTGAGTTAAATATCTTTAAAATCATCCAGATTACTCTCTTTAAATCTGTATAAATCACCTTCAGATTTGAGAGTAGATCTCACCGAGTTGTACATAAATGTAAGTCCATATGGAATCTCCCATCTGAACCTAATGCTCATTTCTTTTAGTCTGTCTGTCAATTTCTTAAATTTCTTTCTGTCTTGTAGAATCGATCTCGGAATTTCTCTCAAAATTATTATTTTCTTTCCATTAATTTCCAATGGTTGTGTAAATTGTTTCTTGAAAACGTCTTCCTTCATCTTTGTTGTCACGAATTGAACAATCACATCTCTGGGTAATTGCTTTCTTTTGGCATAAGCTGAATTCACTCTATAAATCAAGTCAAAGTCTGCATCCAAATCTCCCTCATCTTCCCTACATAAGTTGTCAATGTCTTAATTACTAGAGCCCGTAGATCCTGATCTTCCTCCTCTTCTATCCCTCTCAATCTCAGATGATTCTGAGTAGCCCTATATTCCATCATGGTCTCCAGCCTTGTATTTTCTGACAGGGTTTTTTTAACCTTTTGTTCCATATCTTCAGATTTTGTCACCAGACTTTTGACTTCCTTTTTGAGTTCTTCTGTATCTTTTTTTATCCCTGACACTTCTGTAAGTACCAGTTCTTTCAGTTCTTCCATATTTTTTTCTGTACTTGGACTTGCACTTGTTCTATTTGCTCCAATTGAATTTGCAGCTGTTGTTGCAGTTGTTGTTGTAGCTGTGATTCTATTTGTTTTCCAAAATTCTGCACCACTTCGGTCATCCGTTTTTCCATCGCTTCCATAGCTGCTTGCCACTCTTTTTTTCCTTTGCAGTCATTCTTGGGCTAGGTGATGAAGCAGCTCTGGGTCTTGACCTCAAATCCGTCTTGGAGACAACTTCAATGCTAGTCAGTCTTTATATTAGCAGTCCTCAAGCCAAATCGCCACCTTTAAAACTTGTTTAAACGCTTTTTCGGCTTGAAAATAACTTTTTAAAATTTAGTCCTCCCCAAAATGTCGGGCGCAATTTCTCTATGATTTTCTGGCTAGAGTAGGCTCGTTCCAAACTTCCTGTTCATCTGTCCGTCTCTGTAATCCAACTTCCGGTAAGGGTGGTGTCACACAATAAAATGTCCGTCCGTTTCCAGCACAACAGCCTCTAAAGCCTCCACTCTAGCCCACTTCCTGTATCATAGAGTCACAGTTAGTTTCGTTTCTGCTACGTAAAGTTTAGACTTGACTGACCACAGGAATGCAAAACAAAGTCACTTTTCAGCCTTTTTCTCTAAAGGAAAGCTTTCGTTTTACTTTTAATTCAAGCGGAATAGTTCCTTAAAGGTTTCAACGCTTATCCGTATGTTTCAATTCCACATTCTTCTTTAAACCGGTAAGCGCTTATTCGTTTGTTACCTTGCTTGTAATCTCGGGGTTTCGCGGTGCTTCTTCTGTAAACGATGTTAATCTTGATGATAAAGAGATCGGTAGATGGCGAATTTATGCTGAATTCTCAGCCCAGCTGGCATCTGTAGAGTTGATTTGCAACTGCCCTCTTCACGGAAGGAGATCAAAGTGTAAACAAGCTTCCTCCGAAGCTTATCCACACCGATCTCAACTCCCCCTCAGGCTTCGCTGCTTGCTTGCCACTCCCCCGCCTGGAGAGTGCTGCGCTGGGCCAGATAAAGCCCAGACTGTCATCAGATGCCGCAGTACACTCTGCACAACTCGCAAAGTGTGTCAATTCGCCATTTTACTCCGACCGGAAGCTGCAACCTATAAAGTTTAAACCCACAGAGACACAACCCTAACCCCACCAAATGGGGGGGAGGGGAACCAAGGCAAGCAAGACCCCCTCCACCCACACAAGCAACAACAGCAACCACCAGGACAACTTTTTAAACTTATAAACTATAAAATATTACATAAACAAACTTTAAACTGGTTTAACAGCAAAAAAAAAACCCAAGGCAGGCAAGCCCCCCCAAGCAACAGCAACAACCAAGGAACAACAATACAGCTTTTAAAAATATACAACAGTACAACTTTTAAACTGTTAAAAATAAACTTTTTAAACTGTTACAAAGAAAAGGCCTAAACCCCACAACACCCACCCCAGAGAACCCAGAAGAACCCACCCACCCAGACCAATCAACCCCCAACCTGAAGAAACTTAAAAATAGAGGAGGAAAAGAGAAAAACCCTTTAAAAATTAAAGAGAAATCAACCAACCCAAAGAACCTAAAAAAATGGGAAGGGGTGAGAAAAGCCCTTTAAAAATGAAAGAGAAATCAACCCACCAAAAGAAACTAAAAAATAGAGGGGGGGGGGAAAGCCCTTTAAAAATTAAAGAGGTTCCACTTTAATTCTTACCTTTTGATGGCTTCTGGTGTCCAGGAGTCCAGCAGGCCAGGCAGGCAGCAGGCCAGGCAAGCACAGAGAGAGCAACCAGCAGCTGAAGCCAAAGGCCAGCGCAGCACAGTCTCTCTCAGGCAGCCAGGTAAGCACGCAGCAACAGCAATGGAGTCCAACCACCAGGCAGGACTCCCTTATATGCTCGGGACAGAATATAAGGGACATATAAGGGACAAAAAAATGACACTGTCCTGTGATTGCCCAAAGAGGATGCAACTCACCCCTATTGGGGAAAGATGAGTCTCCCTCCCCCCTCCCAAGCAAGGGAGGTGGTGCGCAAAGCAACACCACCAACCCTGCTTGCAGGCAGCAATTGGCTGAAACTGCTCCCACCCCTCCCTGGAACCAGGGAGCAGGTGGGAAAAAGCCAGTTTAGGTGGGAAATGCAGCAAGAGCCTCTGCTCTTTCCCTGCTGCTTTTCCTGCCTGGCGGCCACTTTTCAGGCTGCCACCGAATTGCTGCTGAATCTGAATTGGCCTGCGGTTGCCCAAAAGGGGGGTGAATGGGCTATTTTTGGGGGTGCATTTTGTTCAAATGAACCAAATGCACATCCCTAGTTATAACCATGCTAATCCAATAATAAATAATGAAATAAAATAATGATCAATCTGGTTGGACACATATTGAAGAGCAATAGTTACAACCTTCCCGAAACAAGATATGATAATTAACCATGGGGTCATGGATGAGAGAACAGCGAGTAATTAATTAGGGTGATAACAAAGGAATGAAAGGAACATATCCAGGATGGAGCCAAACGTTTGCTGCCTTATAGAAGTTATTTCTGAGCAGAGCAATAATAGTAATATCTCACAAACAGAGGGTATATTTTTATGGGAAATATTGCAGGATATTAAGAGTCAGTTGGAACCCCAGTTTCATTTCTGCTTCCAGTTGATTGTCACTTTTAGCAGCACAAAACATATGTGTTCAGATCTTAGGAAATATAAGATGTCACTATGCCATAAAATTATAGTGACTCAAAATTCAACTAGTGTTTCCCAATTCAGAACTTTTTCCAGTGGGAACAAATACCTGAATACATGAAACGACATTGGCCATGTCATTAGTCTATCTTCATCAGTATTGTCTGTTCTGACTCATAATGGTTCTCCAGCATCTCATATGCCTGGGATTGAACCTGGAACCTTCTTCATGTAAAGCAGAAGCTCTCCCACTGAACCATGGCCCCCTCCAGAAAGCAAAGGATAGATTCAAGCAGATTCCCTTACCCTTGATGGTTTTACCTGTTCTCATATTTTTCAGGTAGCAGCACATTGCATCTCCCCATGCTAAGCATCATTTTTAGTGTGATGCTAGAATATAGTGGATGGAACCCTGGCAACTGATGTGTGTGCATGTGCATGTACATCACCATCAAAGGACACCAGTGTTCTTTCTTCTACTTTGTTACATATTTTATGTGATTATTTTTTCTCTTCATACAGTGTACTATTAACTCAATATATTTTCTTCTGTAGAATGTCACTGAATTGTATTTTAGAAACCATATCCTTTTTTTCTTCATGTCATATATTCTAGGAACAGAACAGCAATCCTACAATTTATCTCAACTTGAAATTTGTTGCAGAAAGAAATTCCCCTTTCATACATTACTCAATTTCTTTCTGCACCAATTTTCAAATTGAGATAAATCGTAGGATTGCTGTTATGTTCCTAGAATATATGACATGAAGAAAAAAAGGAAATATTTATTTCAGTGCTTTATTTCAATGCCCATCAGTGCACCAAATATCTTATTTTACTCTTAGGATCAAGGAAAGACTTCCTGATGAGTCATATGCTGATACTGAAAGTCTTTCGGTGATATTCCTTTCAGTTCATCAGTGTGTGTTGTTGTTGCTTCTCCATAGTCACCTAGACTGGATCTGGCTAGAAGTGGATGAAGTGAATGATCATCAGATACTGGCTATTGGGTTGGACCTTGTGTTGACTGACTGCTTCAGTAACATTGATATGGATGATAAGATATGATAATCAGACCTAGACAGCATTAGTATGGAACTGCCTGCAACATGCCCCTAATAGATAACTCACTGAAAATGTTGACTCAGTATGCAACTACAATAAAAAAGGCAAATGCTATGCTGAGGATTATTAGGAAGGGAATTAAAAAAAAATCAGCTAGTATTATAATGCCCCTGTATAAATCTATGGTGTGGCCTCAATTGGAATATTGTGTACAGATCTGGTCACCGCACCTCAAAAAAAGATATAGCATTGGAAAAAGTGCAGAAAAAGGCAACTAAAATGATTAAGGGGATGGAATACCTTGCCTATGAAGAAAGGTTAAAGAAGTTAGGGCTCTTTAGCTTGGAGATTATTTATTTATTTATTTATTTATTTATTTATTTATTTATTTATTTATTTATCTGGATTTATATCCCACACTCCCCTTAAGGAGCTAAGAGCGGGTTCCAACAGTATAAAATACAACGCAGTTAAAAACACATTATAAAATAACATAACTCATATGTGCCATACAACTCTAGTAAAAAAACAGATACCTCAGTGGATGATGGTATTAGAATTTAAATTTGTTGAGATCTTTAAGATTTAGGATCTCAGGACCCAGGCTACAGATGGGGGCCGACCTAAGGAGGGGGATGCCCACTGCCTCAACCAAAAGCCTGGCAGAAGAGCTCCGTCTTGCAGGCCCTGTGGAATTGTGATAAATCCATCAGGGCCCTGATCTCACATGAGAGCTCATTCCACCAGGCAGGGGCCAGGGCTTTTTCAGCCTAGTTGAGGCAAGTCAGACATCCCTGGGGCCAGGGACCACCAAAAGATGTTGGTTGGTGGACCTCTGTGCTCTACGGGGCTCATATGGGGAGAGGTGGGCTCAAAAGTATGCTGGTCCCTAGCTATATAGAGCTTTAAAGGCAAGTACCAGCACCTTGAAATGGATCTGGAATTCAATAGGCAGCCAGTGCAGGTCACGCAGCATTGGGCGGATGTGCGTCTGTACAGGCATTGCTGTCAACACCTGTGTTGCCGCGTTCTGCACAAGCTGCAACTTCTGGAGCAGAGTCAAGGGCAGCCCCATGTAGAGAGAATTACAATAATTCAATCTGGAAGTGACCATTGCATGGATCACTGTAGCTAGGTTGTGGGAGGTGATCTGCCTCAGATGGAAAAAGGCCAACCTGGCAGTGGCAGTGACCCGGCCTCCATAGAAAGGGAGGCATCCAGGAACACCCCCAAGCTCTTCACCCCCAATGTTGGGACCAATGGAGCCCCGTCAAAGGCTGGGAGCCTGATTCCCTGTCCCAGTTCCCCATGACTCAGGTACAGGACCTCTGTCTTAACTTCAGTAAGCTCTGATGCAACCATCCAGCCACAGCTTGTAACACCTCCTCCAGATCTCCAGGGGCCATATCCAGGTGGCCATCCATCAGTAGATAGAGCTGGGTGTCATCTGTGTACTGGTGACACCCCACTGCATACCTCCAGCTAATCTGGGCGAGGGGGCACATATAGATATTGAATAACATAGGGGATAGAATTCCTCCCTGTGGCACACCACATTTCAGTGGATGTTGCCGGGTAACACTCCCCCAAGCGCCACCCTCTGTCCCCAACCTTGAAGAAAGAAGGCTAGCCACTGCAAGGCAAGCCCCTGTATCTCAGTGTCAGTGAGGCAGTGGTTTAACACATCATGGTCAACCATGTTGAATGCTGCTGACAGATCAAGAAGTATCAGCAGTGCCAATCCGCCTTGATCTCCAGAGGTCATCCACCAGGGCAACCAGCACCATCTCTGTCCCATGGGCGGGGTGAAAGCTGGACTGGAAGGGGTCCAGGATCTTAGCATCCTCCAAGAAAATCTGGAGCTGTATTGCCACTGCCCTCTCTATTACCTTACCCAGGAATGGTAGATTAGACACTGGGCGGCAGTTATTGAGGACCATAGGGTCTAGAGAAGATCTTTTTAGGAGATGATGGACCAACCCCTCCTTCAGTCCCCCCTGGAAGATCCCTGTTGACAGGGACAAGTTGATAATCTCTCTCAGGGGGATCTGCACCTCATCTTCACAAGCTTTAACTAGCCACGATGGGCAGAGGTCTAGGAGGCATGTGGTAGGCTTCACAGCCGCTAGAGTCTTGTCAACTTCATCTTGGGAGAGCATGCTAAAGTGGTCTAGAATTGATCCCAAAGATGGCCAATGGGCTTCCAGTTCTTTTATTGTATCTAATGTGGTCAGGAGGTCATGGCAGAGTGACAAGACTTTGTCTGCAAAATAGCTTGCAAATGCCTCACAGTCAATAGCCAATTCCCTAGTGTTTGGAATGCCCTGTGGCAAATTTGTCAATGACTGAATAATCCTAAATACATGGGCTGGGTGAGAGCTAGCAGACGCAATGGAGGTTGCGTAGAAACCCTTCTTCACAGCCTTCACTGCCATCTCATAGCTTCTCATAAACGACCTATAGGATGCTCTTGTGGCTTCATCAGGAGCTTGTCACCACCCTCTCTCTAGCCATCTTAACTCCCATTTCATCTGCCATAGCTCCAGGGTATATCATGGAGCTAGTTTGGTACGGGGGTGAAAAGGACACTGGGGAGCAACTTCGTTGATGGCTTCAGAAAGACTGGATTGCCAATCTTCCATCAACACATCCAATGAGTTGCCAGAGGGAATCGGATCCCATGGAGATTCTTGGAACCTATTTTGGTCCATTTGATTCTGCAGGCGAGTATAAATCCACTCACCACCTAAACAGGAAGGGTTAGGGATACTCGGGCGGGCCTTCAAGGCCAGGTGATCCAACCATGGTACTGCATTCACAGTAATCTGGTCCACCATAATCCCCAATGTAAAGATAAGGTACAGCATGTGACCTGCTTGGTGTGGGGGGGTCGATACAAACTGGGAGTGTCCCCGTGCCACCATGGATGACACCAGGTCCGTAGCCTGAGAGAAGGTTGCATCGTCTGCATGAACATTGAAGTTCCCCAAGACCAAAAGACTGGGGTGCTCCAAGGCCCAGCTAGATACAGCCTCCAACAGGCCCGGCAGAGCATTTGCTGGTGCGTTAGGTGGTTGGTACACCAGCCAAATGGCCAAACTCTCCTCAGCCTCACACACAAGGCTGACATATTCAATGCTGGCAATCGTTGTCTCAGGGAGTAGCTTGAAGGAGAAAGCCTCCCAGATGAGTAGTGTCATGCCCCGCTGCCCATCGGGCTGAGACTGAAAACCTGGGGGGCAGTTGGTTCAAGGTGACTGTTTCACCCTCCCTCACCCAGGTTTCAGTCACATAAGCCAGGTCTGCTTCTTGTTCTAACAGATAACTCTGCAGAACAGAGATCTTATTATTAATACACCTGGCATTGCACAACACCAGTGTTGGAGAAGGGTACGTCTTCCTCTCCCTACAGCCGGCATCTCATTGAGAGATGACATGATAGAGGTTTACAAAATTATGCGTGGAATAGAGCAGGTAGAGAAAGAAGTACTTTTCTCCCTTTAGCACAATACAAGAACTTGTGGGCACTCAATGAAATTAATGAGCAGTAAGCTTAGAACAGATAAAAGGATGTACTTCTTTACCCAAAGAACAGTTAACACAAGAAATGGTGGTGGCTACAAGCATAGACAACTTCATGAGGGGATTGGATAAACATATGGAGCAGAGGTCCATGAGTAGCTATTAGCCACAAGGAATAGATGGAACACTATGTCTGGGGCAATGATACACTGTATCCTTGATGCTTGGGGCAACAGTGGGAGAGCTTCTGGAGTTCTGGGCCTGCTGGTGGACCTCCTGATAGCACCTGTGACACAGCGTGTTGGACTGGATGGACCATTGGCCTGATCCAGTGTGGCTTCTCTTATGTTCTAAATGCCATTAAAATATTTACAAACCAGGTGTCTTGTCTAAGAAATAATATGAAATTAAGAACTTTAATTTCATTGGAAAGACCTTTCACCTAACACTAAAAGCCAGTTGTAAATACTGTATTTACTCATATACAAGACTGGTGTTTGTTTGTTTTTCCAAGTATGGCATAGAAAAGTGGTGGGGATGTCTTAAGATCTCATGCAAGTTCCAGTTATGTGATGTCCAATAATTTTTTTGTGTGTATAATATTTTTGGGGGGATCATCTTACATTTAGGTTCATCTCCCTTGCAAGTAAATATTATAATTGCTAACAATTACTGTCTCCAGATATGAATCCTGATTGGCATAAACACAACTCCTGGCCTAAATTAAATATATTGTACACATCTTTTACATAAAAAGAAACTTTAAAGAATTTATAGGTACATGCATTTCTACATAATTTTCATTTTTGTTTACATTACCTTTAAATATGACACAATTAAAAGTAATTTATTCCTATTGTGTACACGGACCGCCACTAGGGGTCTGCCACCTAAGTCTGAAGCTTGGACAAAAAGACAATAGGACCTAGGATCCTAGTCCACCTTGAGTCCACCAATTAGACCTTGGCAGGAAATTCAAACCCACCAATAGGTGTGCTAGGTGGGGGATATAAAGTTGGCCCTTGCAGGGCCGTATTTGCAGTGTGTGTTATGTGAAGTACAAGAAACGTGTCTGAATGCATGTCATAGTCTGAGTCTCCATGCAGCAAACCCAGTACTTTACAGTGGCGATGAAGCTGGGATCCCATGAGCGGGCCTGACTCTCCAACCAGCACAGCAACGAGCACTGACCCCATGGAGGCCACCGTGTCCCACACCGCTCCCCGAGCAGCACCGCATCACACCCGGGTCTCCATGTCTCCGCTCACTGCACCACGCTAGAATCATGGCCGTCGCTCAGGGAAACCTCGAAGTCTTTGACCCCACACATCCCGAGTTCTGGCATTCATGGACAGACCAGCTAACCTGTTACCTCACCTATCATGAAGTGACTGATGCGGGCAAGAGAAGGAACCTCCTCCTAAGTTCCTGCAGCACGGCCACCATCCGGCTAGCCTCCTGGCTTGTAAGGCCATCCTCGAGTGCTCTTACGAGGTAATAATCGAGGCCCTGACTCACTACCTAACGCCCAAACCAATGACGCTAGCCAGGAGAATGGAGCTCCAGGGGCACTTCCAGAAGCCCAGAGAGATGGCCATGGCGTATATGGCTGTGCTGCACCAACATGCCATGGAGTGCGCCTTCCCCAAGGTGGAAGATAACATCTTGACCCAATATGTATGGGGTGTCAATGACATGAAACTCCGCTGCAAGATGATTGGCACCACCAACCTAAAAGCTGACAAGGTCCTTCAGCTCATAATTGCCTACGAGGCCTCCCACTGAAACAAGCCGCAGTCAGCGTCACACCTCATGCTCCCCAAACTGGTGTTGGAGAATTCAGATGAGGAAGACGTCCTCCTAGTCTGCCCATCAAGCTGCAGGAAGCCACAGGGAGTCACCGGTGCTCCGGGCCACCCCAGGAGACCAGCAAGTCGTGCCATGTGCACCAACTGTGGAGAGGCCCACGAGCGCAAGCTGTGCCAGTTCCACGACACCACGTGTCACGTGTGCAGGAAGCAGGGACACATCGCCCATGTCTGCAGATCCAAGGGCAACCAGAACCAAAACCCCCAGACCCAACAATGCCAGGAGACCTCTGCATACTACAAGACCACCATGGAAATAGACAACTTCTACCTATTGACCAGCCAGCCCTTGCTACAGGTATTCCACCTCCCCAACCTGCCCACAACCCCCAAGATCCAGGTCCAGGTCCAGACAGAAGGGTCCCTCTGTGCTATGGAGGTGGATTCCAGATCAGCGGCATTCATCATATTGGTGGAAACCCTTGAAATATTTCATTCGAATGGGGGGCCCTGCCTGCAACCATCACCTTTGAGCCTCATGGACTTTCAAAGGAACCAGGTTCTGATCCGGGGCATGGGGACATTCCGGGTGAAGTACCAGGGGTTCAAGGGATTACTGGACTTGATAGTGGTAGAGGGCAACTTGGTCAGTCTGTTGGGGTGGGCATGGTTCACGCCGTTGGGTATCACCATTGGGAGGTGAGGCACTGTGTGTCTCGGGATTACATCGATGTGTGTGTGGAATTTCCAGGGGTCTTTGATGGGGCTCTGGGTTGTTATAAAGGGCCCCCGATTTCCTTGCAGCTAGACCCTCAGGTGGCCCATATACACATGAGGTTCTGCCGTGCCCTGATAGCCTTACAGCCCAAAATATATGCAGAGCTTGACCACTTGGTGGCTCAAGGGGTCCTAGAACCAGTATCGCATGCGCCATGCGAGACACCCATAGTAACACCCGTAAAGCCCAACGGGGACGTCTGCATCTGCGTGGACTATAAATGTACACTAAACAAGGCCCTCCACGACCATTCCTACCTGGTCCTGGTTGTGAGTCATGTATTGGCCACCTTGGCAGGGGCCAAAATCTTCGACAAGTTGGATCTCACGCAAGTGTACCAACAACTGCCAGTAGATGATGCCACTGCAACCAGACCATTGTAATGCATAGGGGTGCGTTTAAAGTGAAGCGCTTATTGTTCCAATGAGTGTGGCCCTGGGGAGTTAATAGATTCTCTGTTGAATGGGATCCCTGGAGTGACACCATTTTTCGATGACGTCCGCATCGCTGCGGCAACTCCAGATGATTTTGCCTCCCGTCTCTGTGCAGTCCTCAGCTGCTTCGACAGTGCGGGACTTAAAGTCAAGAGGGAGAAACGCCTGCTTGCGGTCCTGGAGGTGGAATTCTTGGGTTTCCAGGTCGATGCGTCTGGCCTTCACCCGGCGAGTGGCAAGGTCAAGGCCATTGTGGAAGCCCCTCCACTATCGTGCAAGGCGGAGCTTCAGGCATTTTTGGGACTGTTGAACTTCTACCATGCCTTTCTCCCTCACAAGGTGGTGGTAGCCAAACCCCTGCATCGGTTTTTGGACAAGTCAGCGCCGTGGGCATGGGGCCCCCGGGAGGCAGCCATGTTCCGAGGCGTAAAAGCCCTCCTTATCTCAAACGAAGTGCTGGCCCATTTCGATGAGTCCCTGTCCATGGTCCTGGCATGTGATGCTTCCCCCTATGGAGTGGGTGCAGTCTCCCTGATGGCCGAGAGGTCCTGGCCACCTACTACTCTAGGACCTTGTCAGTCACCAAGCAGAATTACGCACAGATACACTGGGAGGGTTTGGCAATAATGGCGGGGGTAGAAAAGTTCCATAACTTTGTATAAGGGTGGGCCTTCACGATCGTTACTGACCACAAACTGCTCCTTGGCCTGTTTGCAGCAGACAAGCAGACCCCCCAGGTACTCTTGCCCCGAGTCCTCTGCTGGTCTCTCTTCCTGGCGGGCTATAACTACCGCCTGGAACATCACCTGTGTAAGGTGATGGGACATGCCGATGCCCTCAGCCAGTTTCTGCTCCCCTCCATAGATGCTGACCCTGCCCCAGCCCCCGGGGTCCTCCTGCTTGAGGCCTCCTGGACCATCCCCTGCAGGCCTTGGATGTCACCAGTCGCTCAGGTCACGACCCTGTCATCTCCCAGGTCTTGGGCTGGATGGTGAGGGGGTGGCCCGCAGCCACCGCGGGTCTGGAATTCATGGCATTTGCCACTCGCAGAGACTACCTGCCAGCTTTCAAGGGGTGTCTCCTATGGGGGAGAGGGTGGTTGTCTCCAATGCCCTGCGACAATGAGTCCTCACCGTACTCCACAAGGCCCACCCAGGAATAGTCCGGATGAAGGCACTGACCCGGTGTTATGTCTGGTGGCCAGGGATAGATGTGGAAATTGAGTCATGGGTACAAAGGTGCCAGACGTGCCAGGCCACCAAGCATGCCCCCACAACCATGGAAGTCAAGATGCAAACCATGGTCCTGGCTACACATCGACTTTGCTGGCCCATTCCAAGGACTTATCTTCCTAGTCACTGTAGACTCTTATTCTAAGTGTCTAGAAATAAGTTCAGTCTCCACCACCTCCACGAAGGTGGTCATCCGTGCCCTATGCCAGAACTTCGCGACCCATTCTTGGACAATGGTATGGCATTCACATATGCAGAGTTCCAGGACTATCTCCAGAGGAACCCAATCCAGCACATGAAGTCAGCCCCCTTCCACCCGGCAACCAGTGGGCAAGCAGAGCACATGGTGCGCACCACAAAGAAAGCACTCAGCCAAATCACAGACAGGGACTGGGAGTTTCAGCTGGCCTGCTTCCTCCTAATGCAATGGACAACACCTAACCCCATGACTGGCCACTGCCCTGCCCTGCAGAGCTTCTGATGGGCCGTCACCCCAACATCCTGCTGGACCTGCTACATCTGGACCGGGCACCAGACTCAAGGAAACTAACAGAGCAAAGGCTCCCTGGGGGTTCTTCCCAGAAGACCCCATCTTCATCAAAAACTTTGGGAGGGGACCCCCATGGCTGGTGGGCAGGATCACCAGAGCCACCTGTCGAATTTCTTATGAAGTCTCCATGGAGGACAGTCAGATCCTTAAAAAACACGTGGATCAATTCCGGAGGCGACAATTCCCGGAGGAAGGCAAGGCTTCCCTGAGGCCAAGGGAACCAGAGTTCAACACACCAGAGGCAAGCATCCAGCCTAACCCACCAGAGGCACCAACGGCAGAAGCAACACTAGATCTGCCAGAGACCGAGGAACAGCTGCCGCTGCCACCTCAACCACCCATCCAGGAAAACCAACCAGAGCCGGTCGCAAGTGAGCCCGTCCCAGCAACCCGATGTTCCCAGAGAGAACGTAGACCGCCTGCCTACTTAAAGGACTATGTGTCATAGGTTGGTCGGAACTATGGGGGGAGTGGTGTTGTGTATGCGGACCACCACTAGGGGTCTGCCACCTAAGTCTGAAGCTTGGACAAAAAGATAATAGGACTTAGGATCCTAGTCCACCTCGAGTCCACCAATTAGACCTTGGCGGGAAATTCAAACCCACCAATAGGTGTGCCAGGTGGGGGATATAAAGTTGGCCCTTGCAGGGCCGGATTTGCAGTGTGTGTTATGTGAAGTACACTAAATGCGTCTGAATGCATGTCGTAGTCTGAGTCTCCATGCGGTGAACCCAGAACTTTACAATTCCCAATACTCAGATTAACACTGGAGGAGATGAGGTTATACATTAGGCAATACAAATGGGAACCACAAGGACTCATGTGAGGCATCTCATTTCCCCTCTCCTACTATTTCCTCTGTTGTGTAGTGAGAGCTTCAAATGAACAAGCATAGTTAGAAAGGCTCCTAGCAGCTACATTCAGATTGGTCGCCCTTGCAGAGCAGGCCAATCAGGTAACATAAGTGTAAGTAATGCCATGCAAATGAATGCTCCTAGCTACTTATTTGTGGGTGTGTTTGCGCCTGGGGGTTTTACATATAGTTGTGGCTTACCATGTTGTTGTTAATATTACTGAAATAAAGGCCGGGACCTATGGCGTCACCCAAATCAACTTCGGTGCAGATGGCCAGAGAGGGCACCAGCAGGCAGCACCTGCCCAACAGCAAGCACTCCTGAGCCCTCAACCACGCCTGATATGCAGGAGACAGTTTCACAGCAGGCTCCAGACGATCCCGCAACTCAACTGTTGGAAATGAGCGGTGCTCGGGTAAGCCTTCCCATCCCCCACAAATAGACTGCTGTTGCGCCATCAGTGTCACAGCTGGCCACACCAGACTGTAGCTTGCCTGCACCAAGCAATGAACTAAGTCATTCCTAGCAGGTGTGGGCTCCACCCCACTACCTGCAGGACTATGCTTGCAACCAGGTTCAACCCTGTCTTGGGGGAGAGGGCATTGTTAGAGAGGATCTAACACTGCCTACCCACCCGCTGCTCAGCCCCCATTTCCTGCCAGCCTGCCTTGCTTGGTGGGGCAGGGCAGAGAAGGGAAAGGCTGGCCAGGTGGCTGCAGGGAAAGGGATGTACACTCAGAGATGGCTGGCCAGACCACTGCCTCAGCTGGGGCTGGCTACCAATCCAAGGGGCAGGAATGGAGCAGGACCAGGCTGCGATCGTGCCCCAGTGGGGTGGGGTGCGGTGGAGAGACAGAATGGAAAATGCCATGCAGTCGAGCCTGGCCCATCCAGGCCATGGCTAAGAACATCTATCGGAATACAAACCGACAATCAAGGCTGGCTCAGCCTTCTTTCCCTTCCTGTCCCCCCGTGTGCCTACGTCATTTCTGAGTTATGCATTTATTATTATTATTATTATTTATTGAATTTCTGAATCGCCCCAACCCTGAGTACACAGGGCTATGGATGATTTACAATAGATTAAAGCATACAAATATTAAAACATGCAAATATGAACATACAGTTTAAAATCAACAAATCAATTAATCCTAAATTTCACAGTCTTCAAATGGTGTCTATAATTTAATCTAAAACCTACTCTGACATAGGCACATCAGGGCATGTGCCCCCCCCCCCAATTTTCTGGCTATGAGGCTGGAGCTTGCTATTTGAATATACAAGTGGGGGCCCATGAGAAAATCACAGGAAAATTCCCTCACTGGTCCCTGCTTAGTCTTCTGGCTTCTAACACCCCCAGCCACCTTTCTGTACCCTTTGCTCACACTGCCACCCCACTGCTTTGTATACCTACCCCCATCCTTGGCACTTACCCCCACTCTCACTGCTGTGCTTACCTACTCCTCATGTTCAGCATTCTATTCACACCCACCATTGCTGCTCTGTCTTCCTACCCCCTCAGTGCTCTACCCTCTGTCATGAACCCAGAGATGTAACATTCTTTGAAGCTCACCAGGAGTTTCCTGGGACCCTGACAGCTGCTTGCTTTCCCAGGGAAGAAGTCCATAAAATGCACCAAGAGGTCAAAGAATGGAGATGCTTTCCACAAAGAGATAGCCATTTGCTGTACCTGCCAGGAAGGGCAAGATGGATAGCTGTAGTAAAACATGATCTGAATATTGAGATGTGTACAACAAGTTCTCTTGGATGATTGGGAGATAGGAGTTCACTATCCCATGTGGGAGCAAGCTCACTAAATCCTAACTGGGTAAGAGACTTCCAAACAGCTAGGGAATGAAGGGTTAAAAGGTTGGAACATCCACTTAATGTTCAAATGCTAGGATTCTAATTAACCTGCATGGAGCACATGTGGACAGGATTTGCATTTGCTCCATGCCTGTCCAAGGAGGGATGTGGAGGTAATTTCTGTTTTGTTAAGTTTTGCTTAGTAAAGATTCTCCTTGTTTTTTTCCCCCTTAGAGCTGTGTAGCTAGTAGGCATGACATATATTTTCCCTTGTCTTATGTTCCAGTTTAATAACCTGTAGAAATAAAGTTTTCCTGTTTAAGAGAGCCAACTGTGTTTCTAACTCCTCCCTGCATGTCTGGCCTCTCATCCACATAAACACACATACATATAAGAAGGGCTGAAGTAATTGAGAAACTTTGCTTTTTGTACATGCTCAGAGGTAGCCTTTACTAGTGTTCCCCAAGTAATGGTAACATAGGTCCTGGATTTAGTTTGGGATGGTGAGACCAAAGAAAAACATGCTTATATGCATGCAAACACACTTACACACATGTAAACACCCATAGATCTAAGGTTGGGGTTAAATAGTGGGTTCCATGGGTGAACAGACTCCCAGTCTAGTGATCAGCTCCGCTTTATTCAGTGATTTCAGCAAGAACAAGGCTGTAGACCAGAGCCTCAGCTTGGTTATATTGCATGCAATAGCCAGGGCCGGCTCGAGGTGCTTCAGCGCCCTAGGCGGGGTGCAGAAGCCAACCTCTCGGTGGGGCCTGAAGTCTCCCACTAGCCACCTCCTCCTCCACCCGAGGGGGGAGGGGGAGGGCGGGGGAGCTGCCGCGCCTCCTCCTCCTCCCCGTGCTCCGGCCACCCCGCCAGCCCAGCTCTTGCCCGCCACCTACCCGCGCCCTCGGTCATGCCTCCTGCGCCTCATCCCCGCTGCCAGCAGCAGCAGAGCGCAGAAGGCAAGCCCTTCCTTTGTCCCCCCCTCCCTGAGCCATCCCTTCTTCCACTGTGCACGGCAGCCCGAGCTGAGGGCGAGCGAGTCCCTGAGCTGACCGCTGCCACCTCCTCCTCCACCTGAGGGGGGATGGGGAGGGTGAGCTGCAGCACCTCCTCCTCCTCCTCCCCCCCACTCCCCAGCATTGGAGTCTTGCTGGGGCCGCCTCCCGTGCCTCGTCCCTGCTGCTGCCGCCGGCTGAGGTGAGCCCTTTCTTTGCCCCCTCCCAGCCGTCCTTTCTTCCCCTGCGCGCAGCAGCCTGGGTCGAGGGCGGGCAAGTCCCCAGTCCCCAAGCTGGCCGCCGCCTCCTCCTTCACCCGAGGGGGAGGGGGAGGGCAGGCGAGCTGCGGCAGCACCTCCTCCTCCTCCCCTTGCTCCCCACCGCCACTCCTGCTGGGGCTGCCTCCCGCGCCTTGTCCCCACCACCACCCCAGCTGCCCACCGCCATGCCGAGGGGGAGGGGGAAGGGTGGGCGATCTGCGGGGGTGCAGGAGCGCCCCGGCCAGGACACTTTGGCGCCCCTGAGGGCTGGCGCGCCCTAGGCGAGTGCCTAGCTCGCCTAGCGGGCAAGCTGGCACTGGCAATGGCCACACCCCACTCCCAACAATAGGATATTTACAAAACTTACATCTTAATTGCTTCCTGCCAGCATCCTGTTGGTCTATTGTTATTTGGCTCCAAGCTCACCCTGTCTCTGGCAGCACAGTCCTGCAATGCTTCAGTCCCAATACATAACACCGAGTTTATGACAGACGCCCCTGCCCTCACTGCTTTGCCTGACTGCTCTGCCCCACCCCTTCTCTTACTTAGCTATCAGTTTGAGAGCCAGTTTGGTGTAGTGGTTAAGTGTGCGGACTCTTATCTGGGAGAACCGGGTTTGATTCCCCACTCCTCCACTTGCACTTGCTGATGTGACCTTGGGTCAGTCACAAGCTCTGGCACAGCTGTTCTCTCAAGGATAGTTTGTGTTAGAGTTCTCTCAGCCCCACCTACCTCACAGGGTGTCTGTTATGGGGAGGGGAAGGGAAAGGAGTTTGTAAGCCGCTCTGAGACGCCTTTGGGCAGTGAAGGGCAGGGTATAAATCCAAACTCTTCTTCTTCTTCTTCTTCTTCTTCTTCTTCTTCTTCTTCTTCTTCTTCTTCTTCTTCTTCTTCTTCTTCTTCTTCTTCTTCTTCTTCTTCTTCTTCTTCATAGCAGCCTCCGCAGTGACTCCCCTGCTGAGGTAGCCATCCAGCTGCCTATCCTGCCAGTTCACTGCCACAGCTGCAGTAACCCTCCCTAGACACTTTGTCACCTCAATGGCAGTGGCAGTGGCTTCTCTGCCAACTTAGCTGCTCACCCAGCCACCCATCCCAGCCTGGGCAATGACAGGGACTCCCCCATCTGCCCAGCTTCTTGTCTGGCTTCCCATCACACTAGTTCTCCAGCTCAGCAGTGATTGGGACTCCCCCATTCAGCCACTTCACTGCCTCAGCAGTGGCTCTTATGCCCAGGTACCTGACAAATCTCACATCCTTAACCTTCTCTGTTTTCTTCTCTCCTTCCCTCCCACCCATGAACCTTTATCTGTCCCTCCATCTTCAGCTATATCTATTATTTATTTATTTATTTCAATTTATATTCCACCTAGCCGGTGTAGCACATAATTTATTATTCATTTATAGCACACCTTACTCCACAATGGGAACTCAAAGCACCTTACTTCATTCTTCTTTCTTCCATTTCATCCTCAGAACAACCCTGGGAATGAGAAATCCAGGGAAAGAGCCCCTCCCCTAGCCCATCCTGGCCCTGCCTGAAAAGGAGGGAGAGGAGAGGAAAATGCAGTCTGCCTGCCCCTGCCCCTCCCTCCCAATAGAAAGGAGGAATTGGTCAGTTGCTGATTTCCTCACCTCACACGGGGCAGGTGCTGCTTCCCTTGTCTAACACAGATCAGGCACTACCTATCTCTCTTTGGATGGGCCAGCTGGGTGGTTTCCTCACCTCCTATAATGCTCAGCTGGGTCAAGCTGGGCACCACTCTCTGTGTCACCTTGCATGGGGCTTGACCAGGCACTGCCCTCTGCCTGGCCTTCATGTGGGGCTCAACCAGGCACTGCCCTGTGCCTCACCTCATGTGGGGCTCAGCCAGGTGTTGCCCTCTGCCTTGCTTTGCATGGGGCTTGGCTAGGCATGCCATCTGCCTCACTTCGCATGGAGCTTGGACACCTCTGTCTCTGTGGGGCTTGTTGGAAATATGTGTGTGTGTTGCAAGGTCTAATTCAGTCATTATAGGGTTACTCTGCTTTACTTTGTGTACTATTGTTTAGACTGACCCGGAAGGAAACCTGGCACAGAACCAATGAAAAGATAGCCTGGGAAAACTGAAGTCTGTTTTTAACATTGATTGGTTAATGTAATCAGGTGATTTCCTTCTAGGGGTCAAAAAGAAGAAGAATCTCTGTTGTTGTATGACCATGTGGTCTGTCTGTTTGTAGCTGTGAAGATGTGAAGATGTAGTTCTAGATATCTCTTTTATTTTGTAGGTTCCCTGTGTACCCTTTACCCTTAGAAATAAAGACTTTTACTCAGTGAAGCAAAGATCCATTGCAAACCTTCAAATATGTAATTTTTTTGCCTATTTTTCCAACAGGGCTTGGCCGGGCACTGCCCTTCCTTTGTTTCATGTGGGGCTCAGCTGTATCAAGCAGGCATAGCCACTGACTTGCCTTTCATGACACAAATGAACATACACAGGGGACTTTTCATAGAAAAAGAGCTGCAGGAGCTCATTAGCATATAGTATGCTAATGTGCTATTAGGCTATTAGCATATCCCACACCCCCTGACATCACCGGAAGTGATGTCAGAAGGGGAAGCAAAAGGGGGGGAGGCATCTTCAAAAGCTGGCTTGGGTGGGGGAGCTAAGAGAGAAGGGGTTTAAAGTTTAAATTCCTTCTCACTAGAGTTGGGCCACAGAAGGAGGAAAGACGGAAAGAAAGAGAGAGAGTAGAGAGAAGGAAAGAAGGAAGGAAAGAGGGAAAGAAAGAGAAGGAAAGGAAGGAAAGAAAGAGAGGGAAGAAGGAGGGAAACAGGGAAAGGAGGAAAAAAGAGAATAGAAGAAGGTGGAAAAGAAAGAAAGAGAGAAGAGAAGAAGGAGGGAAAGAGGAAAAGGAGAGAAGGAAAGGAGGGAATGAAAGAAATTTGGTGGCAATTCGGCCCCATTATATCCTATGGGCCATTGAAGTCAATGGTGAAAACATAGGGTATATTCTGGGGGCTGGAGGGGAGGGGGTTTGAGGGAGATGCTCCAAACTCATAGGGTAGCTGTTGGAGCCTCTCCCCAAGATACCCACCAAGTTTCAAGAAAGTTAGACCAGGGGGTCCAATTTTATGGGCCCCCAAACAGGTTGCCCCCATTCCCTCCATTGTTCTCTATGGTGGGGAAAAAGTGACTTGCTATGACCAAAAAATAAATAAATTACCATTGGGTCTACAACATGAAGTGACTTGCTATGACCAAAAAAAAAATAAATTACCATTGGGTCTACAACATGAAGTACATTCTGGTCCCCAGAAATGATGTTATGCTGTCACCAGCAGTGCCCCCATGTACCCACCCTCCTGAACACCCACCAGCTAGCAGGCCATCCCTGGCTAACCCTACTAGAAGCCCAGATGGCCCCATGAGCAGGAGCTTGAGTCAAAGACTAGCATTGCTAAGGGAACCACAAAGGAGACCTGCCTATAGCCAGGGGTCCCATGGTTACTCCCAGAATACTAGGAGCAGAATAGAAAAAAACCCCCAAACCTTTTCACACCATGATCCCAAGGCTTTTTCATCAGCATAGAATATCTTGCTGACTTTAATGGGCACAGAGTGTGCCTTGTATCAGCTTGGCATGCTAGGAACAAAGAGGAAAAAAATGATAGTCCTTGAACTGAAAACATAACCAGTAGTTGATCAAATGTCTCTGATGCCAAACAGAACACACAGATCTCTTAAAAGGCTGAGAGCAAAGGCAAAACGATGTAAGCCTTGTATTAACAATAATGGAGATTTAATTTTAGTTGAATCAGTGACAAATTGTGGTATAATTACTTTGTGAAACTTTCCAGGTTCTTTTCCCTCCAGTTAAAGCGTCCCTTTCTTGATCAGTTAAATTCTAGTATTTCTAAAGTTGGTTTTAAAAGCCCAGATCCCAAACAAAAGCTATGTAATAGGCTTTAGTAAGACCAAGCAAAATACTGCATGAGCTTTCAAGATCGCCCCAGAACCCTTCATTAGGCAGGAAGTTAAAAAGACAGAAAGGAGGGAGATCTCAGGCCATGAAATTGCGTTAAATTGTATTCGTGTGAATTTTTTATTTTTCACCTGTAGAGGGCAACACCGTTTGCTTGATTGTTTCTGTTCGATGAAAACATTGCAGATTTTGCTAGAGTTTCAGTTGTTAAATATTTACAAGTTTTCCCTCTATATTTCAGATTCAGTGGCTGCCTCACCTGATATTCAGCTTACATGTGCTGGGGAAAATGGCCTTTTACTAAAATTTGTCCATTAGAGAGAGAAAGAGATCAATTCAGAGGCATATAAATTTTTCCTAAGGAAATCTAGTAACACATTCTAATATGTACTTTTAGTCATTGTCATTTTCTTTTACCAGTCTGGTACACAATGTGGAAGTCATCTTGCCTTCATCACCATGTACTTGTTCCTATGTATTCTGGTCTTAGTTTCCAATGTATGAAGCTAACACATATGTGATATGGCAAAGTTATGAGATCTGATACATAGGTTAATGGTGCAAAGGAAGTGATTAAAATACAGAACAAGCCTTGTCCTCAAGCATCAGGAAACTCCCTGAAGAAAAATCACAGTAAATTGTGAACACTGCAGAATTTGTAAAGCGTGTCAAAAATTTCTCAACAGTATTTCAGGTTTTCAGTCATTTATATATGCACTTCCATTTCTGGTACTTGCAAAGTTCAGCAACAGCGCTGCTCAAAGTTTTTCTGTACAAAATCTTGGTCATGTTTCCAAAATTCACCTCATAATATTTTAGGCCAGATTAAGTGTTCAGATTCACTAATGTTACTTTGAGGAAATTCTGCATATTGTATACATTTAAATTTTAATCTCAACACACCACAAGATTTGTGAATGGTAACTTTAGATGCTCACTAATGAAAAATTTGCATATTTGGCAGTGCCTCAACTGACTTTTGTGTTCCAATTTTCTTCCATCGGAACTGACTTCCTGAAGAAAAGACATTAGATTTTGGTTCTCCAACCATATGTAACAGGAGTGTGTGTCACGCACAATTTGTATGTTGCAAATATGTTCTTTCAAAAATCTTGGGTTCTGTTTGTGCATACTGAATGTCATGGAAAATATGCACATTGCCTCATTCATACAAAATAGTGACTGTGCATACCTAGGCCCTGTTCCCATTATATATGATTGCAGTGCCAAAACTGGAGGCTGAAAAAGGCTAATGTAGTTTTCATTTCCAAAGCCTATAAATACACACAATTTCTTTATGATATTAGTTAGGGGCTTTCCTATGCAAAACACTTGCTTTATGGTTGAGAGATTTCTGCTAGGCTGCTTTACATCAACTTCTTTTTGCAGAGGCTGACTTCAGGCATACCTTGCAGCATGGAACAATGAACACTAGTACACACTTGTATAGAATTTTCTGAGCAAGGATATAAATCACCAAATGTCATGTGCATACCTGACCATGCCAGCATTGTATTTACTTTACACTTTTGGAATCTGGGCTTGATGTTTCCTAAGCAATGGCTGGCTTGTGCTGTAGAATCAAAGGACCAAGTCACTTGGGACAGTGTTTTAACTGTTTTATCAATGAATAGCTGTATTCCAGCTGGCAGTTATTTAAACTGATCCAAGCATGAAGTACTTTTGAGAAAAAAGGAGGGGGCAAGGGGCTTCTCTCTCATCTGACAGACATAAGAGAGTCTTATAGGAAGACCGATTAATGGTCCATGTAGGCCAGTCCTGTCAAATCTGAATTGCAGGTCCCCAAGGTCTCAAGCAAAGAGATTTTCCAGCCCTGTTGCAGGACAGCGTTTAATTGGAGCTACCAGAGTCTGGACATAATGTTTCAAATAATGAGATAAAGTTTAATTTTTTACCCTTGAGATCAAAGACTTTTGCCATTTCCTAGAGCAGAATTTGAATGAAAACCTACCTTGGTCATAGTGTACAGTTAATTTGTTTTTAAAATGGATCACCAGGTGCCTACTGCATTGGCAAAGACCCATATAATCTTGTCCATGTAGTTGTGATACACATATGCTATCACATCACAGAAAAGTGAGTCCCATATTGCTGTTACTCCATGTGAGAAGCAACTAAGTTTCACAGCTGAAAAGTACTGAGACTGACGAGTGATTTCAGCTCTCACATACTTTATTAGTTGCAGAACAAGACAAGAGAAGCCGGCTCGCAGGCCAGCTTTATCCCCCAGTAAACCCACACACCCACACCCACCACACCCCGTGATTGGGCTATTTAAAGTGATTGAGTTATGTCCTAGGATTCCGGCTCCCCGATTGGAGGGGAGCTAGGATCCTGCAGTCCATTGTCTTTGGGAGCGAAGCTCAGGCTCTTTGTCTGGCCGCATGGCAGACCGGTTAGAACCAGTCAGAGCACATGGCTGTCCTGAGCCCATGTTCCAGAGTGAATACATTACACCCCTCCCCCCTTGGTCCGAAATGCACCTGCAAACAAAGTCCTTCAAATAAGCCGGAGGCTTCCTGTCCCTTGTCGAGCGCCGGGTAGCTGAGGCGGGTAGAGATGCTGGCACCTGGGTTCTGGTCGGGGAGCCTACTGGTGCTGGTGGAAGGGGAGCAGCCATCGAGGCATCGTTCGAGGCAGTCGGGGCTTCTTTAGACAGGGCAATGGGTGCCGTGGCTGGGCTCTCTGCCGGGATGGGCTGCCATGGAGAAGGTCGTGGCTC
Source organism: Gekko gecko (assembly GCA_029375565.1). Classification (NCBI taxonomy): domain Eukaryota; kingdom Metazoa; phylum Chordata; class Lepidosauria; order Squamata; family Gekkonidae; genus Gekko; species Gekko gecko. Next base: position 93,087,654 of record JAPDNY010000005.1, on the reverse strand, counting down.
CTCGGCCTCTTGGGGTTCGGGGTCCTTGAAGTCATCCAGCCCTCGCAGTGCCACCCTGCGACGGAGTTGGTCGATGTGATGGTGGAGCACGGTACCATCTTCACAGGAGACCTCGTACGAATGGGCCCCCCTGACCTGTACCACCCGCGCCGGGACCCACGGTGGGCCTGTGGTGTAGCTCTGGGCGTACACAGGGTCCTCTGGGAAGAACCATTGGGTGGCCTCCTGGTCCTTGGTCCCCAGCTCCCGCTCTGGGGCCTGGTCCGGGTGCAACTTGTCCATGCGCGTCATGAGGCAGCGACCCAGGAGGAGTTCTGCTGGACAACGCCCAGTGGTGGAGTACGGGGTGATGCGCTGCCCAAATAGAAAGGACACCAGTTTGTACTCCCAGTCCAGGGAGTCGAGCCAGCGTAGAGTATCCTTGGTGGTCTGGACCATTCTCTCCGCTTGACCCATAATATGCTGTGAAGTCCTGGAACTCCCGGGACATGAACGCTGTGCTGTTGTCAGTGACCAGCATGTCTGGCAGCCCTTGGGCGCTGAAGATCCGCCACATGGCCCTGATGGCAGATTTCGAGGAGGTGGATGACACAGGAACAACCTCGAGCCACTTGCTGTAGGCATCCACCAGTATGAAGAAAAGCTGCCCCTGGAACGGCCCCGTGAAATCCAGGTGGAGCCAAGACCAGGGGTGGTGGGAGGACTCCCAGGCTCTTTCCGGGGCTCACGGTGGTTCCGGGTGCAAAATCTGGCAGGGCTGGCACTGTTTCACCTTGTTCTCAATGTCCCGATCAAGGCCTGGCCACCAGACATAGCTCCTCGCTAACGCCTTCATCCGTACTACTCCCAGGTGATGTTCGTGTAGCGCCTCCAAGACGCACTGCTGGAGAGGAGCTGGGGACTCTGGGTGGCTAGCGTGCAGTGGACCACCTTGCTGGGGCGGTCTTGGTGTGCCTTTTTGTAGGCAGCCGACTCCTGGATGGCCTTATCGAGGTCAAGGTCATTGTTGCTGGCCAGTTTCTGTCGCAACTTGGGCTTGCAGAGGCCCACGAGAAACTGGTTAAGCAGAGTGTCTGTAAGGCTTGGAAAAGCGCACCTCGTGGCCACCCGCCGAAGGCCAGCCAGAGATTCTGAGGTTGTCTCATCCGGACCTTGGACCCTGACAAAGAACCCCAACCACTCCACGAACTTGGTGGCTTTGGATGAAAAGTGGTCTGTGAGGGCCTTTACCAGTACCGCATAAGGCTCCTCCTTGGTGGTCTTCGGGTTTATGAGGTCCTGTAGAAGCAGGAAGGTGTCCATGCCGCAGGAGCTGAGGAACAGGGACTTCTTTTTCCCAGTGTCCACAACATCGTGGTAATCAAAGTGGTTTTCCAGGGCCCCAACCAGGTGTCCCATTGCTGGGGCTGGGAGATATCGAACGCCTGAATGTTGCCTTGAGGCGCTGCCATCATTACCCCGGGTGGGCAGTGCGGTGGCAAGAGTGGCGGAGGTCGTAGAAGCTGGGCGTGAGTGGCACTGCTCTCGGGGTCAGCAGCAGGGCTCGATGCGATGTTCGGGAGCATTGGCAGCTTTGGTTGCGGTGAGCGGTGCGGTGCTGCTCTCAGGGTCAGTGATGCGATGCTCGGGAGTGTTGCGGAGAGCGACAGGGCTCGATGCGATGCTCCTCCACGTGGTCGTTGTTCATGAAGGGAGTTTAAGATCCCATCCTCACCCCGTGATTGGGCTATTTACAGTGATTGAGTTATGTCCTAGAATTCCAGCTCCCTGATTGGAGGGGAGCTAGGATCCTGCAGTCCATTGTCTTTGGGAGCGAAGCTCAGGCCCTTCACCTGGTCGCATGGGCCGCTTGGTCTAGGGCAAGTGATGCTCTGTGTTCTTGGTGCTGGGGGGGGCAACAGTTGGAGGACTTCTAGTGCCCTGGCCCCACTGGTGGACCTCCTGAAGGCACCTGGTAAGAACATAAGAGAACATAAGAGAAGTCAATGCTGAATCAGGCCAATGGCCCATCTAGTCCAACACTCTGTCACACAGTGGCCAAAAATACCAAGTGCCATCAGGAGGTCAAGCAGTGGGCCAGGACACTAGAAGCCCACTCACTGCTGCCCCTTCCAGCACCAAGAATAGAGTGCATCACCTGCCCCAGACTGAGAGTTCCAATCTATGCCTTGTGGCTAATAGCCACTGATGGACCTCTGCTCCATATGTTTATCTAATTCCCTCTTGAAACTATCCATGCTTGAAGCTGCCACCACCTCCTGTGGCAGTGAATTCCATGTGTTAATCACTCTTTGGGTGAAAAAGTACTTCCTTTTATCTGTTCTAACCTGACTGCTCAGCAATTTCATTGAGTGTCCATGAGTTCTTGTACTGTGAGAAAGGGAGAAAAGTACTTCTTTCTCAACCTGCTCTATCCCATGCATAATCTTATAAACCTTGATCATGTCACCCCTCAGCCGTCGTTTCTCCAAGCTAAAGAGCCCCAAGTGTTTTAATCTTTCTTTATCGGGAAAGCGGTCCAACCCTTTTATCGTTCTAGTTGCCCTTCTCTGCACTTTTTCCAATGCTATAATATCCTTTTTGAGGTGTGGCGACCAGAACTGTACACAGTATTCCAGATGAGGTTGCACCAATGATTTATACAGGGGCATGATGATACTGGCTGATTTGTTTTCAATTCCCTTCCTAATAATCCCCAGCATAGCGTTGACCTTCTTTATTGCAGTTACACACTGTCTAGACATTTTCATTGAGTTATCTACTATGACTCCGAGATCCCTCTCTTGGTCAGTCTCTGCCAGTCTCTACCATAAATCAATGTGTATTTATATTTAGGATTTTTGGCTCCAATGTGCATCACTTTGCACTTGGTCACATTGAACCCCATTTGCCACGTTGACGCCCACTCACCTATCCTCGACAGATCCCTTTGGAGTGCCTCACAATCCTCCCTGGTTTTCACCACCCTGAACAACTTCATGTCATCTACAAATTTAGCCCCTTCACTGCTTACTCCCAATTCCAAATAATTAATAAACAAGTTAAAAAGCATCGGACCGAGTACTGATCCCTGTGGTACCCCACTGCTTACCACCCTCCATTGAGAAAGTTTCCCATTTATACTCACTCTCTGTTTCCTATTTATAAGCCAGTTTTTGATCCACAAGAGGATTTGTCCTTTTATCCCATGACTATTGAGCTTACTTAGGAGCCTTTGATGAGGAACTGTATCAAAAGCTTTCTGGAAGTCAAGGTAAACAACATCTATTGGGTCCCCCTTGTCCACATGTTTGTTCACTCCCTCAAAAAACTAACAGGTTAGTGAGAGAAGATCTTCCCTTACAGAACCCATGCTGAGTCTGCCTCATCATCATCAATGTGCCTACTAATAACAGTTTCCACCATGTGCCTACTAATAACAGTCCCCACCATATGGGACTGACTGGCCTGTAATTTCCTGGATCTTCCCCTGGAGCCCTTTTTAAAGATGGGAGTGACATTAGCTACCTTCCAGTCCTCAGGAATGGTATTTTTGGCCACTGTGTGATGTTGAACTGGATGGGCCATTGGACTATATAGACCACTGGCCCGATCCAACATTGGCTTCTCTTACATTTTTATATTTCTGTATAGTGTCTAGTTTGTCCCCTATGCAGACCTGATCCCTGATGTGTCTCTGTGTAGAATGTACCTCCAGGTAACATCTATTTTGATGGAAATGGGAGGCCCTAGGAAAGGCAGTTCTTTAAAATGAGAATGTTTCCTAAAATAAAGAGCATCTGGCAACTATAAACAGTACTCTTATCAGCTCCAGTATTTCCTTTAATAATAAAGGGTAGGATCCAAAGAATGAGTTTGCACTGATGAAAGTTGTGGCATTTTTAACTTTTTATTTTGAATGGAAGATTACCTCCCCCAAGTGATTTCACAAACCACTTATGATTCACATCAGTTCCTAAAGATGTTTACTATGTGGAAGTTTGAAAAACACTACTCCAAAATCCTTTTGGTGCATAGAACTCATCCCACAGTTCTTTGGATCCAAGCCAGGTAGATCCATAATGATGCTTTTATTCCACTAGACATATTTTATTACAAGATGAACTGCTTTGTGTTTGACTTCTATTTTATGAAATGTTTTGTGGTGATTTTATGATGCTTTGTTACGATTTTACTGTAAGTTACTTTGGAACCAACTGATACATAATTTAAAGATCTATCCAGTGTTGAGCTCTATAAAAATATTTAATCCTTTAGATAATATCCACAAAGTAAGTGCTTTCAAATGGTTTACATTTCCTATATTTCTGCTCCTGTTGGTCCAGTTCTAAACATATCCCATATTGGCCAAGTGTATCTGTTTACAAGAAGAAGAAGAAAAGAAGAGAAGGGACTGGATTTATACCCCATCCTTCACTACCCAAAGGAGTCTCAGAGCAGTTTACAAACTCCTTTCCCTTCCCCTCCCCACAACAGACACCCTGTGAGGTAGGTGGGGCTGAGAAAGCTCTGACAGAAACTGCTTTTTTTCAAGAACAGCTCTGACAGAACTATGGCTTGCCCAAGGTCATCCAGCAGGTGCCAGTGGAGGAGAAGGGAATCAAACCCGGTTCTCCCAGATTAGAGTCCGCACACTTAACCACTACACCAAACTGGTTCTCCTGGATCTGTTTTTAAGATATCTGTACAGACCACTGATGTATGCTCCATTTGTACTATTTTTGAGCCTTCGCTATATAACAGTCTGGCTTTTCAGTACCTCCCGTCTCACTTGAGAATTACATCTTGCCATTTTATTTGAGTTTACTGAAATTTGAAATTCTTCAAAATGGGAAATAAAGCTACATGAAAACACTTGTCTCCACTAAATATGACGATGTATATTCTAGTTCAGTGTTTTTCAACCTTTTTGTGCAAAGGCACACTTTTTTCATGAAAAAAATCACGAGGCACACCACCATTAGAAAATGTTAAAAAAAATTAACTCTGTGCCTATATTGACTATATATAAAGTAATTCTCTTGAATAGGAATCAAATAAACACAAAGAAATTATTTTATAATTACTTTATTATGAAATAATAATACTTTATTTTATAATTGTTCATATGTTACGGATGAAATTGGAATTTTTCCCACGGCACACCAGACAATATCTCACGGCACACTAGTGTGCCACGGCACAGTGGTTGAAAAACACTGTTCTAGTTTACAGGGAAATAATCTCCTGATGTGAACATTTCAAAGTATTACTTAGTATGCTTCAGCTTATTCATTTGGTTTGCTCATTGACATATTAGGAATTCTGCACATTGATTTAACTTGCAATATATATATGTTTTACTTCATCAAATGGTCAGTGTACACATAGGGTTTATTCGCTCCATCAGCACTGCATTTGCACCAGCAAGAGAGTATTCACAACATAGTTCTCCACAGGGGTCTTTTCGTAGAAGAACAGCTGCAGGAGCTCATTAACATATGGTATGCTAATGAGCGATTAGGCTATTAGCATATGCCACACCCCCTGACATCACCGGAAGTGATGTCAGAAGAGGGGAAGCATCTTCAAAAACCTCCCCTTCCCTTCCCCAGCTGGTCTGGGTGGGGGAGCTAAGAGAGAAGGGGTTTAAAGTTTAAACTCCTTCTCACTAGAGTTTGGCCACAGAAGGAGGAAATAGGGAAGGAAAGAGAGAGAGTAGAGAGAAGGAAAGAAGGAAGGAAAGAGAGAAAGAAAGAGAGGGAAGAGGGAGGGAAACAGGGAAAGGAGGAAAAAAGAGAAGAGAAGAAGGTGGGAAAGAAAGAAAGAAAGAAAGAAAGAAAGAAAGAAAGAAAGAAAGAAAGAAAGAAAGAAAGAAAGAGAGAGAGAGAGAGAGAGAGAGAGAGAGAGAGAGAGAGAGAGAGAGAGAAGAGAAGAGAAGAGAAGAGAAGAGAGAGAGAAGAGAAGAGAAGAGAAGAGAAGAGAAGAGAAGAGAAGAGAAGAGAAGAGAAGAGAAGAGAAGAGAAGAATGAGGGAAAGAGGAAAAAGAAAGAAGGAAAGGAGGGAATGAAAGAAATTCAGTGGCAATGGTATACTGAAGATGAAGTTGTAAAAGAGCAAATGATAAAATGGGCTGTAAATGTTAATACAGAGATATTAATGACATCTTGGGAATACTTGTGGAAAAAGTCAATGAAAATTTCAACTTGTGTAAATGTTAAAGAGAATTGTTATAAAATGATGTACAGATGGTATATGACGCCCAAAAAAATTGCTATTATAAATGAAAGTATGTCTAACAAATGTTGGAAATGTAAGAAACATGAAGGGTCTTTTTACCATATGTGGTGGACATGTGATAAAGCAGTAAAGTATTGGACAGAGATCCACAATGAGATACAAAAAATTTTGAATTGTACTTTTAAGAAAGACCCACAGATGTTATTGTTAGGTCTTAAAATGGAAGAAATAAATGTAGCCAAGCGAACACTATTATGGTACTTGACTACAGCAGCAAGACTGACTTTTGCTCAATGTTGGAAACAAGATAAAGTACCTGAAACATGGGAATGGATTAAAAAAACGCTGTTTTTGGCAGAAATGGACAAGTTAACAAGAAAGTTAAACAACGAAGAAGATGAAACTTTTTTTAAAGATTGGAAAGACTTTCAAAAATATTTGTTGAAAAATTGGGACATTAAAAGTGGTTTGATTAGCTTTGACAGTTATTAAGAAGAAATGGAAAGAGAATTAGACTTTTGTATTGTTACCGTTAGTAAGAGAAAATAAGTTTAGAAGCAATTGTAATGGAATAAGAGAGATATTAATGGGGTTGGAGCAGTGCTGGAAGCCTGATGTGGGGGGAGAAAGGGAAAAAAGAAAAATGGGTATGTATTGGTATGCTTAAATTGTATGAACTTGTGATATATCCAATAATAAATTGTATTTACAAAAAAAAAAAAAAAGAAATTCAGTGGCAATTCAGCCCTATTATACCCTATGGGCCATTGAAGTCAATGGTGAAAACATAGGGTATATTCTGGGGGCTGGAGGGGAGGGGTTTGAGGGAGAGGCTCCAAGATCACAGGATAAGTTATTTTTTTCCCACCATAGAGAACAATGGAGGGAATAGGGGCAACCTGTTTAGGGGCCCATAGAATTGGACCCCCTGGTCCAATGTTCTTGAAACTTGGTGGGTATCTTGGGGAGAGGCTCCATCAGCTATCCTGTGAGTTTCGAGCCTCTCCCTCAAACTCCCTCTCCTCCAGCCCCTAGAATATACCCTATGTTTTCACCATTGACTTCAATGGCCCATAGGATATAATGGAGCTGAAATTGACATTCGGCTGCCTGAAAGACTCTCCGGGACGCCGGCTGGGGGCGGGGCTTGGCTTCTGAGCTCCCGGAGCTGTGCTCCGGTGGGCTCCCCCCCAAAAAGACCCCTGGTTCTCCAGTTTTTCTTCCCTGTTCTCTTGCACCCACCATTCCTCCTCTGCCATCACTGCAGGGCTTTTTGCTGGCTTTCTTTTAAAAATTGGTACTGTGTCTATTAGTATAGCATTATAGTGAAAATCCTACTACATCCTGCTGGTCCGATGCTTTTTAACTTGTTTATTAACGATTTGGAATTGGGAGTAAGCAGTGATGTGGCTAAATTTGCAGATGACACGAAGTTGTTCAGGGTGGTGAAAACCAGGGAGGAGTGTGAGGCACTCCAAAGGGATCTGTCGAGGATGGGTGAGTGGGCGTCAACGTGGCAAATGGGGTTCAATGTGGCCAAGTGCAAAGTGATGCACATTGGAGCCAAAAATCCTAAATATAAATACACGTTGATGGGGTCTGAACTGGCAGAGACGGACCAAGAGAGAGATCTTGGAGTCATAGTGGATAACTCGCTGAAAATGTCTACACAATGTGTAGCTGCAATAAAGAAGGCCAACGCTATGCTGGGGATTATTAGGAAGGGAATTGATAACAAATCAGCCAGTATCATCATGCCCCTGTATAAATCATTGGTGCGACCTCATTTGGAATACTGTGTACAGTTCTGGTCACCACATCTCAAAAAGGATATTATAGCATTGGAAAAAGTGCAGAGAAGGGCAACTAGAATGATAAAAGGGTTGGAACACCTTCCTTATGAAGAAAGGTTAAAATGCTTGGGGCTCTTTAGTTTGGAGAAACGACGGCTGAGAGGTGACATGATCGAGGTTTATAAGATTATGAATGGGATTGAGCAGGTTGAGAAAGAAGTACTTTTCTCCCTTTCTCACAATACAAGAACTCGTGGGCACTCCATGAAATTGCTGAGCAGTCGGGTTAGAACAGATAAAAGGAAATACTTCTTCGCCCAAAGAGTGATTAACATATGGAATTCACTGCCACAGGAGGTGGTGGCAGCTGCAAGCATGGACAGTTTCAAGAGGGAATTAGATAAACATATGGAGCAGAGGTCCATCAGTGGCTATTAGCCACAGGGTATAGATGGGAACTCTCAGTCTGGGGCAGGTGATGCACTCTATTCTTGGTGCTGGAGGGGTAGCAGTGGGAGGGCTTCTGGTGCCCTGGCCCCACTGCTGGACCTCCTGATGGCAACTGGTATATTTTGGCCACTGTGTGACAGAGTGTTGGACTAGATGGGCCATTGGCCTGATTCAACATTGGCTTCTCTTATGTTCTTATGTACTACCATTTTTTTTAAGGGAATTCCCTCTAGTATGGAGAGGGAATGTTGAGGAGATGAGGATAGACAATAGTGCCTGATGTGTATGGAGAAGTTTGGAAATCTACACTTTCCCATTCAAGCATGAATTAATTTGCTTTGTCTCTGATGTTCCCAGAAATACTGGATTAAACTAGGTTCCATAAACATTGGAGTAAAGGAGAAAATATGGCAGAAAGTGGTGGAAGAGTAATGGGAGAAGGAAAATGTTGTCTGGATGCCTCAAAAACCTCTACTGCAGTTTGAGAGCTGGGGTACAGCAAATCTTCACTGTAGATGCACCCCAGATCGTAACATGATGTGTTGTTGCCATTATGTATGTATGCTTTGATTGGCTGCTTTGCAGGGCCGGCTTGCCCATTAGGCAAGCTAGGCGCTCGCCTAGGGCGCCAGCCCTGCAGGGGCGCCAAAATGCCCCTCACCCCCCCCCCATGAAAAGCCTCCTGGGCCACCCAATGCCGGCAGCCCTGGCTTTCCTGGGTGCCTCGCACCTGCGAGGCACCTGGGAGAGCCGCATTACCCTTCCCTGGCTCTGCCGGGTGCCTCACAGCTGCGAGGCACCGGGGAGAGCCACACCGCCGCCACTGGGAGGGAAGGGGCGGGCTTCTAAGCCTGCCCCTTCCTCGGCTCTCCTGGGTTCTAGACCATCTCCAGGCCCCACCGGGAGGTTGGCATCCCCATGGGGTGGGCGCCCCAGGCTGTCCTGCCTAAGGCGCCCAGACACCTGGGGCCGGCCCTGCTGCTTTGCTCCTGTTTTGTGCCATTTCAAGGGCTCCACCCATGAATTTTTATTCCCTCTGTTCTTATGGAAGGCTAGCCTGGATGGAAAGTTTCCAAAAGAACAGTGTCAGAACCAGGCAGGTTTTGCAATTAACAAAAGGAAGGTCGTGATGCGTACTGAAGGGGTTTTCTTGTTCTTTCTGTGAATGCATTCACCCTGGGTGGCTTAAATTAACAAGGGGATTTGGGTGGGGCTGGGAAGCTATCAAGTGTCCTTGCTACCAAAATAACACAGCCTAGAGTTAACAGCATTATATTCTTGCTTTGTATACTGTAGCTCCCAAACAATTACTCCTGGAATGAAAGCACCCTGTTTTCAATCAAAGTGTATTTAAAGCTCAGTTATAAACCAAACACTGGGAGAGATGCCTTTACACCTTGTGCACACAGTCTGTCTTTACATTCCTCTCCCACACCATTGCCTGGCCGTCTCCATTTGCTATTGTTTTTGTGTGTGAAGACCTTTGCAAGTTAATGCTTGTGTCATGAAATCTTTTTGAAGATTGCATGAGATGCAGAGTGTGGTTCACAAGACTGCAAGTCAATCCTGTTCATTCTCCCATTTGATAACTGAATACTATGGATTGTATTCTGCAGGACAAACCAGGTAGGTTAGTAGAAGGGCTGAGGTTGAATAACAACAGCAGGAAGCTAGCTGTAGGGCAGCCATGCAGATCGATTACCACTGAAAGCCCTTCCCAGGCCCCATTCACACGGAGCATTTGCCCCGCTGAAGGCACGGTAGCCCTGCGGACTTTCCGTGCGCGATCATACCAGCACATCTGGGAGGTGTAGCACTCTTGTGACCAACCCGCAGCTTCCCGTGGAAAACGCGGAGTAAAAAACTACTAGGGTTGAAGCACTAGTTTCCGGAACCCCGGGGCAAAGGCCAGCGTCTGATCGCAGGAGCGCCAGTATCCCGCGGCTTCCGATGCCCACCCATGTCCCAGGATTTCCAGATGTTGTAAGTTTCCATGGGATGCGCACCAACGCTGAATGAGGCATGCGCACACACAAGACACTGACAGCAGGCCCCCCCCAATGGCACATGCGCCCTTTGCTACAGCGCGGCTTACATGCTCTGCTGCGCTGCTTTTTTGCTGCGCTGCTTTTTTTCTGCGCTGTAGCAGTGCTGTGTAATTGGCGCTCAGCGCTGGATTGTGGCAACCCAGTGGCCCATGTGATCGGGCTACCGTGCCTTATTTTGCTCCGGGGAGAACTGTCACACCTCCCCCCCCCACGTTTTCTGGCCCGTATGACCGGGGCTCCAGTATGTTTTAAAAACATGTGTAGGTAAATGGCTGAATGTTGGAATGTCAGATGAAAGCTTGAGATGTGAAGGTCCTAAAGTCTTCATGGCTCCAGCTTGACTGCTACCATATTACAGAGATGTGTTTAGCTAATCAGGGCAACAGATCATCAGTCCTGAGCAAGAGTGACCTTTGTGTATCTGCATGTGTGCTACTCAGTGGCATAGAGAAATGCTCATCATCTGTTATCTGAGCTTGCCTATTGTGTCCTAGCCAAACGATCTCTCCTGGGATGAAAATTAATGATGCTTGCCCTCAAACATCTTGCAGGTTATAGGTTCCCCTTTAATTTTCATTACGCAGGTAAGTTATTGCGTCACTTTAGACTTGCTGAAGCACAGTTCAAGCAATCTGCCTTCAGGGTTTCAGGAGGAATTCTTCAATAATTAAGAATCTTATTCTTGTACAGAAATATGTATTCACTATTTCTCCCTCATAGGGGATTAAGGCTGCATTTCTATCCACTCTTTCTAGGTAATCAGTAGCATTACATTCAGCAGTTTGTACTTCTTTATAAATACTTAAAATCGTGATGTCAATTCTGCAAAACTGGCTATCCAAGAAATCTTTCATACAGTAGAAGTGATTGTTTTTGTATAGTAGAGAAATGCTACTTAGAAATAGCAGGAAAGTTCATTAATTCTACTGCTATTCTTTTTTTTTTTTTTAACAAAATTTTATTGGGATGCACTCAACATTTTCAACAATGCTACCAATACAATTTGAAAAAATTTCCATCCCATCCCCCCCACCCCCTAATAGGCTTCCAACACTGCTAATAACAAAAAAGTATATATTAGACGGTAATCAAGTTTAGACTTATATCAATCGACAAACCAGGTAACACATTTCAAATATATAAAACACCTAACTAATTTCAACATAGTTTCAAATAACAGTATAATACAATTCAGAATTCATTTCACTTCTCATTCAGTATCCATGCAAATCTAAATTGTACATTTTCCCCTTCATTCTGTATTCAGTTTCCAAGTACAATTTCAAACCTTCCCAATCTTTTAGATACTGTTCTGCCATTTGTCCATTTAGTTTTTTTGTCATTTTGTCCATTTCCGCTAAAAACAGCAATTTTCTAAACCAGTCATGTATATCCGGCACCTTCTCCGCTTTCCATTGCTGAGCGAAGGCCATTCTTGCCGACGTAATCATGTACCATAATAATGTCCTTTTTTCCTGTGGAATTCTTTCCATTGTCAAACCTAAGAGAAGAAGTTCTGGACTTCTCCCAATTGGGATTTTTAATATTTTCTGCATCGCACAGTGTATATTAGACCAGTATACCTTTACTTTATCACATGACCACCACATATGGTAAAAAGAACCCTCTGTTTTTTTACATTTCCAACACTTATTACTCAAGTTCTTATCCATACTAATATTAGCAATCTTTTTTGGTGTCATATACCACCTATACATCATCTTGTAACAATTTTCTTTTACATTAACACAGGTAGACATTTTAAAGGATCTTTTCCACAAAAACTCCCATGTTTTCATAGAAATTCACAATCACCGTAGCTTTTTGTTCTTTATATATTGATTGAATCATTCTTGTAAATTCTGCGCCCATCTGGGATTTCTCAAACACTTTATACATAAATTCCCAATTCAAATTAGCAAATGCCTTTTCTGCATCCAAAAATAAAAAGCCAACTTCTTTTTCCGGGTGTTTATCATAATACTCAATTGCGTCTAAAACAACCCTCATATTGTCTTTTATTTGTCTATTTGGTAAGAATCCGGCTTGATCTTCAGCAATAGCATCTTTCAAGAACCCTTTAAGGCGCTCTGCTAATATTTTTGCAAAAATCTTATAATCGTTGTTTAACAGTGAGATAGGTCGATAATTCTTTACATTTGTTAAATCTTGCGTTTCTTTCGGAATTAAGGTGATCGCAGCTTCATTCCAGGAATCTGGAATCTTCCCAGTTCTTCTAATTTCGTTTAGAAGAATCTCTAACACTGGAACCAGGTCTTCATGAAGTTTTTTATAAAATTTAGCTGAAAAACCGTCCGGACCTGGAACTTTGGAAATCTTTGCCTCTCCTATTGCTTTACCGATTTCTTCTTTGGTTATTACAGCATTTAATATTGCTTTCATTTCTGGGCTTGGTTGTATCAAATTAACCTTAGATAAATAGTCTTGCATCTTTTGCAGATCCACTTGTTTTGCTTGAAAAAGAGTTGCATAATATTTATAAAATTCCCTCCGGATCCCTCCTGGGTCTGAAATTTCTTTATTTCCATCTTTCAATTTAATGATTGTTTTGTTCTCTCTTCTTTTCTTCAATTGCCATGCCAAATATTTACCAGGTTTATTTGCACCTTCAAAGGACTTCTGTTGCAATTTTTTCAAGTTCCAATATACTTCTTTGTTTAACCTCGCCTCATATTGCTCCTTTAAAATCCTCAATTCTCTCAAAATCTTCTTTTTGCCAGGCCTTTTCTTAAGCTCCATTTCTTTTTTCCAAATATTTTCCGTAATCTCTTTATCTATTTTCAATTGTTGTTTCTTTTCATTATTATTGATTGCAATCAGATGTCCTCTCATCACAGCTTTATAGGCCTCCCATACCGTTTGCGTCTGTACATCCTTGTTTAAATTCAGTTGAAAATATGTTTGGGTTTCTGTCCTTATTTTGTCCACAATATTCTGTTTGTCCAGCAAATCCTCATTGAGTCTCCATCGGAATTTCTTTCTTTTAACATACGTTGACCATTTTACTGGACTATAGTCAGAGAGAGTTCTAGGTAACATCTCGATTTTGCATGTCTGCAAGATCAAATTCTCAGTCATACACATCATGTCTATCCTTGAGAAAGATTCATGTCTTGATGAGTAAAAGGAATACTCTCTATCCTTGGGATTTTTAACTCTCCAAGCATCTTCCAGATGTTCGTGTTTAACCAATTGAAAAAAGACTTTCGGAAGTTTGCCCATGCCTTCGTTTCCTTTTTGGGATTTTCTATCAATGACATTATTAACAGTACCATTAAAGTCACCCATTAATATCATTTGCTCATAGGTTAGCTGTCGTAGCTGTTCCCACAAATCCTGGAAAAAATTTTCCTTCGCACCATTTGGAGCATAAAGGTTAACAATTAAAGTCTTTTTGCTCTGCAGCACGGCTTCTACCGCCAAAAGCTTCCCTTCATTATCTTTAAAAACTTCTTTTGGTTCCAATTCCTCTTTAATATATATAACAACTCCTTTTTTCTTTTGAGAGGAGAGGGAATAAAACTCCTCTCCTAATCTTTTTTGAATCAAAAATTTAGTATCAGTTTTTTAAATATGTGTTTCTTGCAAACAGACAATATCACATTTTTGTTTTTCCAACCAAAGTCTAACATTTTTTCTTTTTTGAGGTGAATTAAGTCCATTGACATTCCATAATATAATTTGACTCTCCATGTTGTTTTAAAGTTATCATTGATGAATCTGGTCATTTGCTCTACTGACTTGATGGTGACTCTCTTCTGCTTGAATGTAAAACTGACACCTTTTGGAATTTCCCATCTGTATCTTATACCCTCTGTTTTCAGTTCGTCAATCAAGTCTTTAAAGAGTCGTCTGTTCTGAAGAATTGCTCTGGGTAGTTCCTTTAATATCATGATTTTCTTGTTGTCAATTGTGAAATCTTCCTGAAACTGTTGCTTAAATAAGTCCTCCTTCAGTTTTTTGGATATAAACTGGACAATCACATCTCTGGGTAATTTTTTCCTTTGCGCAATCACAGAGTTGACTCTGTACACCACATCGATCTGTGCTGCCACCTTCTCCTCTTCCATTTTTTAAAAAACTGCAACAGCATCCACCATAACAGAATGGATGTTCTCACTTTTGTCTTCAGGGATCCCCCTGAATCTCATATGGTTAAGCATTGCATTATATTGGACCATCACATTAACTTTTTCTGTTTCTATAGCAACCTCAGCAACATTGGATGCCACTCTCTTCACTCTTTTCTTTCATCCATCTCATCTGCTCTCTTAGTCAGCGTCTGTATCTCTTTTGTAATCCCAGATAGGTCCTTTTTCAAGTCTGATACTTCTGTTACTAAAGTTTTTTCCATCTTTTGTAACGCGTCCATCACTCGTTTCTCCATAGCTTCCATCAGGCCCTGTAGCTTCTTTTCTTCTTTACCAGCCATTTTCGGGGAGGACCAGGAGTTCGCCCTCTGTCGTTGCCGCAAATCGTAAGCCGTTGTTTAAAATTCACCTAAAACTTACTTCAAATTAAAGTCCTTCTTATGCCCACCTAAATCGCTCTAATTTCACTTTTTTCTATTAAGTCTTTTGGTTAAAATCGAAGTATAATTTTTCTGACCTTCTCAAAATGGCGGGCGCAATTTCTCTATGGTAGATGATTCTTCTGGTTACTCACTTCCTGTCCGGCAATCTTAGTTGTCCCCCTTGCTTCTGGTTTCCTCCCTTCTTCCGGCCTCCTTGGTCTTCTCTAGGAAATATTACTTGTCTGGTCTGAGGTCACTTCCTGTTCTGGCGATTTCTGCTGCAGCTAGAGTACTTTTCCACACTAGTTCTCGTGGGGCTTACTGTTAGTTTCTATTTTAAAGTCAATATTCCAACCGCAGGAATGTTCAACAAACTGGCTTTTTGGCCTTTTTTAGCAGTTTAACTGCTCTTTTTCGGAGTCGGTGTTAGTACAAAAGATACAGCACAGTCATGCGCTTCATCGGATGTTGTTTACTCTTGGCCAAAACGCGTCTCCAGTGAGCAATTTTAAAAAGTTACCTTCAAAGTCCGTGTCTTGTTATAGCAGTGTTTCCTTGATATCAGTTTCCGTAGAATGTCTTGGAAGTCTGGGTCATGCGTTCTTATGTTGAGAATCCAACTCGGTGGGGTCTTGTAGAGAATTTCCGAAGTGCCTTCTAGGGGGGAGGGGATCAAGGCTGGTCGCGACGCTCTTTAAAGCCCCGCTATCAGCCGATCTCAACTCCCTCTCGGGCCAAGGCTCGCTGCTAGTCACCCCCCTGCCTGGGGGGATCTGCGGTGGGCTATATGAAGCCCACCCTGTCGTCAAGACCCTCCGTATGCTCTGGGAGCTCTGAGAGCAAGCCAGAACATGTCAGGACGCCATGAATCCCAGACCGGAAGCCAATTCTACTGCTATTCTTTACCACTATTCTGTATGCACACATAAACAGGCAAGGCTCCTGCAAGGATTTGCGAAGGGTGTACTGGCCTGCAGGCTCTGAGTTGTTTGTTTGTTTGTTGTTGTTCAGTCACACAGTCGAGTCTGACTCTTCGTTGACCCCATGGACCACATCACACCAGGCCCTCCTGTCTTCCGCTGTCCTCTGGAGTTTGCTCAATTTCATGTTCATTTCATCGGTAACACTGTCTAACCATCTCATCCTTTGTCATCCTCTTGTTACCCTCAATCTTTCCCAGCATCAGGTTCTTCTCCAGTGAGTGCTTTCTTCTCATTTGGAGGCCAAAGTATTTGAGCTTCAGCTTTAGTATCTGGCCTTCCAGACAACAGTCAGGGTTGGTTTCCTTTAGGATTGACTGATTTGATCTCCTTGCAGTCCAAAGGACTCTCAAGAGTCTTCTCCAGCACCATAATTCAAAAGCATCTATTCTTCGGCACTCGGCCTTCCTTATAGTCCAACTCTTGCAGCCATACATCACTACTGGGAACACCATTGCTTGTTGGCAGGGCATAGCCGGCTCGCCCACTAGGCGAGCTAGGCGCTCGCCTAGAGTGCGGTGGCCACAGGGGCGCCTAGAGCGGCTGGCACTGGGAGAGAGGGGGCATCGGTTTAAACCTCCGCCCCCTTCCTGGCTTTCCTGGAGGTCCCGCAGCCGCGGAGCTCCAGGGAAGCCAGTGGGGAGCGAAGAGGCGCCTTCCGGGCTGACCCCTCCCCCCTGCTGGGACTCCCGGTGCAAAGGCCCAGGAGGAGGAGGAGGAGGTGGCGGCAAAAAGGCACCGAGGGAGGGGGGAGGGAGTGACTGAGTAAGGGGGGGACCACTGGGGGTGAGCGGGGGGCTTGGCTGAAGGAAGGAAGGGGACCCCCAAGCTGCACAGCCCCCTCCCCCCTCCTTCGGGGACCACAGCCTCCCTGCCCACCACCCTGGAGGGTGGGGGTTGTGTGTGTGTGCGGTGAGGCACTGCGGGGGGACTCCTTCCCGGGCTGGGGGCGGGACAGGAGGCTCCCCTCCTCCCTCTCCCTGCCCATTGGGGCATTTGAACTGCGGGGGGGGGCCGACCGCGCTGTCAAGCCCGCCGGGGGATGCCACGCGGTTCCCCTCCTCTGAGCGGACTGGCCGTGACAGCCACCTACCTGCGCCTGCCTGCTCCTTTCTGCGTGCCCTCCGCCCGGTGGCCTTCCTTGCAGGGTGCGGGGCTCCAGCAGCAGGTGAGCAGGCGAGGGCGGCTCCTCCTCCTGGGGCCGGGTGGGTGTGGTGGGGGATCAGGAGAACCCCGACAGCTCTGGGGGAGTGGCAGGTCGTTAGGCCTGGAGCGGGGCGGGGGGGTGGCGGCGGTTTAAACCTCTGCCCCCTTCCCGGCTTCCCTGGGGGTCCTGCAGCCGCGTAACCCCCAGGAAAGCCAGCGCTGGGAGGGAGGGGGCGGCGGCTAGACCCCCCCACCCCCTTCCCTGGCTTTCCTGGGGCCTCACAGCCACGGAGCCCCCAGGAAAGCCAGCGGTCCGCCACTGCCCCTGGTCTCCAGGCCCCACCGGGAGGTTGGCATCCCCGGTGGGGGCGCCCCAGGCTGTCCTGCCTAGGGCGCCCAGACACCTGGAGCTGGCCCTGTGGCAGGGTGATGTCTCTACTTTTTATTATGCTACCTAGGTTTGTCACAGCTTTCCTCCCAAGGAGCAGGTATCTTTTAATTTTATGGCTGCAGTCACTGTCTGCAGTGATCTCGGATTCTGTCACTGCTTCCATGACTTCCCCTTCTATTTGCCAAGGAGTGATGGGGCCAGATGCCATGATCTTAGTTTTTTTATATTGAGTTTCAAGCCAATTTGTGCTCTTCTCTCTCACTTTTAGCAAGAGACTCCTTAGGTCCTCTTCACTCACATCATCTGCATATCTGAGGCTGCTAATGTTTTTCCTAGCAATCTTGATTCTGGCTTGTGATTCATCCAGGCCTGCATTTTGCTTGATGTGCTCTGCATATAAATTAAATAAGCAGGGTGACAATATACATCCTTGCCATACTACTTTTCCTATTCTAAACCAACAAGTTGTTCCATGTCCGGTTCTAATTGTCACTTCTTGACCCTTATGCAGGTTTCTCAGGAGCCATGTGAGGTGGTCTGGTACTCCCAATTCTTAAGGACTTGCCACAGTTTGTTATGGTCCACATAATCAAAGGCTTTAGTGTAGTCAATGAAGCAGAAGTAGATGTTTTTCTGGTACTCCCTTGCTTTCTCCATAACCCTGCAAGTGTTGGCAATTTGATCTCTTGTTCCTCTACCTCTTTGAAACCCAGCTTGTACTTCTGGCAGTTCTCTATCCATGTACTGCTGAAGTCTAGCTTGTAGGATCTTGAGCATGACCTTGCTAGCCTGTGAAATGAGTGCAATTGTTCAGTGGCTTGAACATTAGTTGGCATTGCCCTTCTTTGAGACTGGAATGTAAACTGACCTTTTCCAATCCTGTGGCCACTGTTGCATTTTCCAAATTTGCTGTCATATTGAGTGCAGCACTTTAACAGCATCAACTTTTAGGACTTTGAATAGCTCAGCTGGGATACCGTCATTTCCGCTAGCTTTGTTGTGAGTAATACTTTCTAAGGCCCATTGGGATGTCCCCAGAATGTCTATTGACCAAAGTGATAGGAAATAAAAATAATTAATTATGCCAAATTAGAAAAATATTCCTTTTGGTAGCATAAATTTAGCACTGGAATAAAGATGAACCTGGATTCTGGACCAGTAACTTACTCCAATGATTAAAAAACAGAATTTAGAAATTTATTTACAAAAGATAAGCATACATAAAAACATACAAGTAGGGGAAAGGAGTGTACAATGAGACAAAGACAAAAACAATGAACCTAACTAACTAGGAGCTGCAGTGGCTCAAGTGGTTAAGACACTGAACTGCAGGCTGTGGAAGGTCAGTAGTTCAGCAGTTCGAGACCCGGGTGCCGCATGACAGGGTGAGCTTCTGTCTCTAGTTCCAGCTCCTGCCAACCTAGCAGCTCGAAAGCAAGAAATTGCAAGTAGATAAATAGGTACCACTTCGGTGGGAAGGTAACAGCGTTCCGTGCGCCTTGGTGTTTAGTCATGCTGGCCACATGACCACGGAAATGTCTTCGGACAGCGCTGGCTCTTCGGCTTTGAAACGGAGATGAGCACCGCAACCCTAGAGTCGGATTCGACTGGCTTTCGAGCAAGGGAACCTTTACCTTTACCTTTAACTAACTAGCCTCTAGACACTGACCCTGAGCAGCTTACAGCTCCAAAGCAGATGTCTTGAGTAGCAGCCTTTCCAGCAGCAATGATGCAAGAGTGGAAGTCCTGAAGAGTGTGAAGATCCTTCTTCCAGCTTCACAAGCTCTTTCTGACATGCTGTATACTTCTGTGTAGTATTCTGCTGTGATGTTTCTGCCTTCTTCACTCTTGGCCTATATGCTAGCTCATCTGTCACTTTGCTAATTGAGTGAACAACTAGAATGATCAATCAATTGATCTAACTGATCTGAACTGAATCTAGATCCTCAGCTGTCAAACTGACACTTGAGTTATTACCTTGACAGTTCCCAGCTGCTAGCTATCACATAGAAAGCAACTCCCTACAGGTGTTTGTTAGTTAAAGTACTTCATGACTTGGATAGCAATCCAGAAAGTACTTACAAGATGACAATTCAAAATAAATGCAAACACATACTGGGAACTCACTCTAGGATGTCTGGTTCAAGGTCAGCGATCACACTGTCATGGTTGTCAAGAACACTGAGATCCTTTGTATAGTTCTTCTGTGTATTCTTGCCACCTCTTCCTAATGTCTTCTGCTTCTGTTAGTTCCCTACCATTTTTATCCTTTATCATGGCCAGCTTTGCATGAAATGTTCCCTCTGAGTACCAAGCTCTGAGTACCAAGTTTCGGAACTTAGGCAGGGCAGGGTCATTCAGTCTGAAGTCAGGGTTCCAGGAGTCAGGCTAGGCAAGGTCAGGCTTCCAAGAATTAGGCAAGGCAGAGTCAGTGGCTGAGTGTCTATCCTATGCATATTGTACACATTGCATCCACACCTAACAGCCTTTCTTGGCTGGTTTTTATAGCCCCATGCCTAAGGGTCATGCTTGCAGCCAGCTGCTCAGAAGTAATTCTACAACTGTAATTCTGTGATTTTATTGGATTTTTTTTAAATATGCTTTTATTGAAAATCTGCACTATTTATATGTTTGCAGATTTATATGTTTGGAACCTGCCCTGAGCCTACAATGTGGGAAGAGTGGGATATAGGTCTAATAAATAAATAAATAAATAAATAAAATACTCATCTTTGTCATCAGCAAGCAACTGGCATCAGGCCAGGAGGCATTCACTCTGCCTTCTTGCCTGTAGTTCTATTCTCAGCCTCTGTCTGTGATGCTGGTGGGCTGGGAATGGCTAACTGAGGTTTACCGGCAATAAACTAGAGATGCTTTAACCTTATCACTTAGATACCACCAGTGCTTACCAACCCGATACATTGTTTCACTGACAGATCTTTCAATTTTAATAGTGAACAGGGCCTGCTCGCCCACTAGGCGGTGGTGGCATGGAGGCAGCAGCCAGCGGGAACTCCCCGCCACCACCTTACTGAGCACCAAGGCTGGCCGGGGTGCAGGAGGCGATGACGGAGCTCGCCCACCCGCTCTCCCCCTCCTCCCTGGAGGGGGGGAGGAGGCAGGGGCAGCATGGTGATGTCTCCAGACCCCACCAGGAGGTTGGCATCTGCACACAAAAACCTCAAGCCGGCCCTGATAGTGAATACTTGCTGGACATTCAGTAATAATAGCAGGTTCTGGCTGGTAGATATTTGCTGGTTATTCAGTAATAATAGCAGGTTCTGGCTAACGGGAGGCTAGCTGATCTGTGAATTCTGACAAGCCTGCATCTCATTCTCTTGCTGGTCAACTTCTGTTAATTCAAGGCTGGCTACAAGGGACTCCTCTTCTCCTGAGGAGTCCTATTCTCCTGAGGAGTCCTTGCTATTACTAAGCCCTGGCTGACCCATGACAAAGGGCATCTCACTTTTCTCTTATCTAATATTTCCCCTTTCCTTTTTCCTGGCCGCCCCCATGTCCTCATCTTATCATTCTTCCTTCTATCCTTCTCACTCAACCTACCTTATATCTGCCACCCATCTTCAGCTATATTTGTTATTAATTTACTACATTTATATCCCACCTTTCTCTACATGGGGTGGCCAAACTGCAGCTCGGGAGCTGCATATGGCTCTTCCACACAGTCTAATTTAGTGTTAATAAAAAGCAAATTTGCATATTTTTCAATAAAAATGTGCGCATAATATTTGTTCATGTCTTGTGGCTCTCAAACATCTGACGCTTATTCTGTGTAGCTGTTACATTAAGCAAGTTTGGCCACCCCTGCTCTACAATGTGTACCAAAGCAGCTTACACCAGTCTCTTCCATTTTATCTTCATAACAACCCTGTGAGGTAGGTTAGGTTGAGAAAGTTTGACTGGCCCAAGGTCACCCAGTAAGCTTTAGCTGTAGAATGGGGATTTGAACCTGGGTGTCCCAGATCCTTGTCTGAAACTCTAACCACTGCACAACAGTGGCTTTCATGTGGTGACTGCTATTGAACAGTAGTGAGCAGCTGGATCTGGGTGTGTCATGAAGTTAGTGTAATATTGTCTAGATCCTTTTTATATTTCAATATTTCTTGTTAAATCTCCATTGACAAGCTTTCACTTGTTGTTTGGTATAAATTGCTCTAATCATTGTAAAAAATTCCTTGCCACATTGAGAGGATAATAATTGTTCAAGCATAAAGTTCCAGCTGACATTATTGAATGCCTTTTCCAGCATCTAAAAAGACCAAAGCCGACTGCTTTTCTGGATGTGCTTCAAAATATTCAATTACATTCAGTATAGTCCTTACATTGTTCCTAAGTTGTCTTTTTGGTAAGAAACCTGCTTGATCTTGGTGAATTAATTGTGCTAAAACTCTTTTCAATCTTGCAACCAGAATAGAGGCATAAATTTTATAATCCATATTCAATAGTGAAATTGGCCTATAATTTTTAACCTTTCTCATCTGTATTTTGTTTATGTATCAAAGTTATTAAAGCTTCATTCCAAGTTTCTGGTATTTTGCCTTCAGTTACTGTATTTTGTAGTACATGTTTTAAAGGTAGTATCAATTGATTTTCAAAAAATTGGTAAAATTCTGCCAGAAACCCATCAGGGCCTGGCGTCTTCCCTTTTTTGTTTTGTTTTTTAATACTTCTGTCAGTTCAGAAAGGGTTATTGGGTCATTTAAAATTTTCTTTTGTTCTTTAGTATTATACTTTAAAAACAAGTCTTTAACTTTATCTTGTGTGGCTTCTCTTTTTTGATATAATTTCTCATAATAATCTGTTTTAATTCTTTAGGTAGATTTTTCTCTTCTCCTTTATCATCTCACAAAATTCTTATATTTCTTTTTTCCTTTTCTTTCCATAGTTTATATGCCAGCTATCTGGTTGGTTTATTAGCATTTTCAAAATAATTTTGCTTTGCATAGATAATCTTCTAAGCCATTTCTTGTGTTAGCAAGCAATTCATTTGATGTTGTAATAGTTTCAATTTTATTCTTGCATCTTGTATCTGAGGGGCTGTATATGGTTTTTTTGTGTTTGTTTATATATTTTTTTCTTTGTCTGTTTTTGGTCGCTTGTGTTTGTTTTGAAAATAAAAGGATTTTGTTTAAAGTTAGTGTAATATCAAGTCGTTCAGTGGTTGCTAGCAGGTCTTACCCCAAGGTGTCCTCCCTCAAAGACCAAAACAGCCCTGGATAGACTGCCCACCCCTGCTTTTACGAACAGAAATCAAGGCTTGAACTGGCAGTACTATTGTGGTAGCCTAGCAATGGCCACAGAGGGCATTCATGTCTTAAAGCTACGGGCACTGCTTCTATTATTTGGGTTTAAAAAAAAAAAAAAAGTACATTTTTTTTAAAGATTTCAGGGTTGTTGGTTTTTTTGCAAACCTGAAGCTCTTCCCAGTTTTATAGAAAGGTCTGTCTTGTCTGTTCATGACCACAGTCTCTGGATTTAAGTATCTACAGATCTGGCTTCATCAAGAATTAGATATATCAATGATTGTCCTTTATATTTGCAAAAAATGCCCTTTATACTATGTTTTGATAATTGTACCTTTTATTCTTTTCATTTATCCCTTTTCTTTATTCTGTATTTCCTCAAAAAGTTGAAAATAAAAATTAAAAAAGAAAAAAGAATTAGACATATTGATGATGATATGTATTCTAAAAATATTTCATTTAGTAACAGTGCATGCAGATGAAAACAGAAATGGTTTGTGTGCATGGTGTGAAGAGTGTATGACCCTTCTATCATTTCACCAAAATTAATCAAATCATGAAATTGTTCCTAAAGCTTAAGCAGCTGTTGACATCAACAGATTCTCAGTCGTTCTCTCTGTTTCCCACATGTAGATTATAAGAGCCCAGTAGACAGGCATGAACTGTGTCGGAATAGAAAAAGGCCAGTTGCAGAAAGATTAAAGTGTTGATGTAGTAAAGGCTGAAATGTTTAGTGCTGCAGTTGTGTGGCTTGACTGAGGTTGTAGGGGAGATATGAAAAAGTGCCCTTAATTGGATATGAAAGTAGACAGGAAACTAGTAAAAACTAGCAAAAAGCTTTAAAAAGGGCAGTATGAAGTTGGAATGATAACTGGTTTAAACAAGTTCCGTTCAGAGTTCTGAATCATGGGAATCTTAGTTTCCCTGGAAATTGGAGAAGTGCTAGATACCTCAAAATGTGCAAGAGACCCTGTAATGTGCTTTATAATTGATTGGGAGATGTAAGGAAGTACAATTAGGCATATTTTAGCCTGCAGAATACCAAGGAACTAGGAGACACAATTCATGAAATTCAGTAATGTTGGTGGAAAGTGCTGCAAGGTTTTCAAGATAAGAGATATCTTATCTTGCCATTGCCTGCCACTATGTTGCAACCCAGGACTTCACTGATGGTCTCCCAGCCAAATACTAACCAGGGCCAGTCCAGCTTAGCTTCCAAGATATGACAAGATTGTGCTAGCCTGGGGCATTGAGGTCAGAATAGTAGTACAATAAAGATCCTTTTTTAAAATGATCTCTTTAAAATATTCCTAAATTAGAAAGATTAATGAAATACTCTGGGTACACATAGACACTACCAATGGTTCTTAGGTATGTGCCCACTTAGGGTAATACAATGAGAAATGGGCAGTATAAGTTATAGTACCCACAAGTGGCTTATATGTACAGTCACCTAGTCACACATTTTTCCTCCACGTGGGTGGGAACAGCATACAGCAGCCAAATAAAATTTGTAAAAGGAGCCAAAATGAGCAAATTCACTTGATTTGTGCACTTCATATTGATCACAGAATCCCAACTGCAAAATTATACTTATTCCCCTTTTCTGGCACAGTGCAACAGTCTTGAGCTTTACCTCCTTGTATAAGGGTCGCTTTCTAACCATAAGAGTAGTAGCCCACACAAGAGAGTAAGGAAGTGTTTTACTCTTCAGCCAAAGGCTAAGTTTAAAATTGGTGCCAAGACAAACAAACAGCTCACAACAGGGTGTAGTGCTGAAATACCCACAGAATGAACAGAAAGAAACAAGTCAAAAACCCAGAATCCAAACATTTCTCCAATAATCTCAAGAAAAAGATGAAGGAAGCCAAATGCCTGAAGGGGTTACAGGTCTGGGAGGGAGAGGGAGAGAGAACACCCCACAGCACAACAAGCATGTCACTAGAGATTGTAATCTTTTAACTGCTGGAAATGAGAGAAACTGAAGGAGGTGACCAACCCATCAAAAGCATTGTCTGAATGCTAGAATCAGCTTATTTTTTCCCCTCAGCTTCTGGTAGGAGGATGCTCCTGAGAAGTAGACAGAACTGGAAAGCAAACATGACATCAAGACAACTGGACTTCCTTCATTCAAAGATATGCGGTGGTAAGCTACAGGACTGGTAGGTGTGTTAGCATTAATCATGTGTGGTTGCTGCTCCCAGTGTTAAAAAGCAGAACCCTGTTCCAAACTTTGAAAGGGCCCTTTTCATTTTTCACTAAGTAGAAATGTTTCCAGAATGATGGACCGTGGACATTCAGAATTTGTAAAAAATTTTGTTGCATTTATCTCACCTCTCTCCCTTCATAGAATTTGAGGGGCCTTATATCCCACAGAGACCTAGACCCACTTCACTTTAGTAAGGCTGCTGCATTATGAGCTTGCCTTGGAAAGTAATACAATTAGAAAAGTGGTGGCATTTCTAGAATCAACATTCTATCACATTTCCATTGTTGAATGTCCTCTGTGAGTTGTAACATCTCTTTACTTAATGCATTTAAAATGTTTTGCCTTACTTCTCACCATCTACAAGCCTCTGAATATAATGTCAAAACAATATCATGCCAAATTCAATAAAACAGCAATAACTATAGAGCTCTCACATCAGTATCAATGGCACTCTAAAAAAATCAGGTGCAGGAATCAAAAAGATGATCCAACCAGCAGCAACAGTAGATGACATAAAAAAGAGTAATGTCCAGAGAACAATCATTAAGAAGAAAAGGACATTAAAAATCTGCACTAAAATAAAATACTTTATTAGGCACATGAAATTGAATACATTCTGTGCCAAATGGATCTCAGTGGAATGGGGAAAGAGTTCCAGAGCTGAGGTGTCACTACTGAGAAGGCTGTAGCCTCTTGTTGCTACCCTTTGCAGCAGTTGGCAGCTCACAGAGAAGAAGATCTGAACTGCCAAGCACATATATTTCGTGGTAGGCAATCCTGGAACATCAGATGGTCCCGGAACACAACAAACATGGCAGTATGCAAGTACAACTATTCAGAATAGTCAAGCTTTGCTTCTCCTAACACTGACTGCAGTTTATCATGATTTAAAAGAGCAATTCGAAGCAAAACACATGACAAAAGCTTACCCCTCAAAAGAAACAATAGTCAATAATGAAGAAAAGATTAAAATGACTTCCTAAGAATTTATGAAGTTGAATCTGGTAAAAATCAGAAACATTTTTATGTAGTAGAAAATGGAAATTGAATGATATCCTAGAAGAAAGATGCCCCATCACCACCCAAAACTTTGTTAACTGCACCTCTTTCCTCATCAAGTGCATGTAAACTGCTCAAAGAAAATGGTCTGATTTTCTCCAGTAAGGCCTACACTGCTGTTAAAAATATGACTACTTTGTTAATGGTTATAGCAAGCTGTGTTTGCCTTCCTTGGTTCTTTTTGTCGTAATATTAGACAGAATGACTGTGGTCTCAAATTGATTTTTTTGTGCCCAAGAAAGACACATTCTGTATTTAAAATAGATATATAGAGAGACATCAGTTTTTCTATTGAATCCTCATTAAAACTAAATGGAAAATGTGGTCTTTTCTGCCAAAACAAAAGGCAATACTGCAGAAAATACATCCATGACCACCTCTGCCCACTGACTGATGATGTGAGTAATTTAGCTCAATGGTCTCAGCAATGCTTTTCATCAATTGTTGAGAATGAAACCTGTTTGTGAGCAGAGAACCATTAACTAACTTTTCTGAAAGGCACAAAGTGCTATCTTCATCACATTTCCTACATTTAAGGGTTAGATAGGAGCAATGCCATGAGTCATTCCAATGTCCAAAACAGGTTTGTGAAAATATCTGACAGATGTAACTTGCTTCAAACCAGGTACCTAAGACAATAAAAGCTATTTAAAAGGATGTTATGCCTCAGCTGCGAATGGCTTCTCTCAACATGCATACCTAGTTCCATCTTTATCACCAGGTAGTCTGTTTTGTTTGACCTGGCTATTAATGTTTAATATTTATTTTTGTTAGCTTGGTATATATGGATGGTGTTGTTTTGATGAGTTAATATTAGTTATCTATAATGATGATTTATTTTACTCATTACCAATTAAGATTGAAATTATTACCATTTTAAATACTGGTGACTCTCATGTGAATAACAATATTGCTTTACTTTCTGATGTTGTTACAGCATGGTGCCCTGCCCAGAACATCATGCTCTGACGGAAAAGTAATGTGTGAAATTTTAAAAAAATTCAACACAACCCATCAGGGCTCTTCCTGCATGCATGCATACATGCATTCATGCATAAATAAATAAAATAAAATGTACATAAATATTTGAAGTAATGTCCAGAACATCACTTAGAAGCCCAGAGTGTATGCAGGGGTAGTGAACTCTGTTATCAAGCTTGAGACCTGTAATGTAGATATGTTCCCCAAGTGATCATTTTGTTTGGATGAGTAGGAGATTCAGTGGGACTGCACTTGCTTTGGCTCTCAGTCCTTGCTCAGTTTTGAAGTTCATGAGCTCTGTACAAGTTGCTTTCTCAACTTAAACTACTTGAAAAGATTATGATGAAAATACACTATGCTGATGCTCCCACTAAGCTGTGGAGTCTTGTGAGCAAAAATTCTGCTTTGTGAGCTACTGGCATTAAAGTTGTGAGCAAGCGGTTTAGCTGCTGCATAAATTAGTTTGCTCTGGAGCCATCCTTCCTGAGCAAAGACAAAAATGTGTGAGCCAGAACCAGAGCCTAAAAAACTGTGAGCTAGCTTAGGCTAACTCAGCTTAACATGCCTGCTGACAGGGCCATAGCCAGCATAGCCAGTAAGCAGGCCCAGTCATTTATGAGCCAATTATTTTCTCATAGTCTGAACTGCCTCACAGGGTTGTTGTGCAGGTAAAATGGAAGAGGAGAGAATGACATTGTTAGCTGCTTTGGGTCCCCATTGGGGAGAAAAGTGGTATATGACCTAAACAAACAAACAAACAAATAATGTCTGCCATGACAGGTTTCATTTAGTCATGGTCTTAAAATACAAATATTTCCAGTCTGTAGAAAACAGTGATAGGTGATGCCCTCTGAGCAGTAGTGCCCCAACTCTGCCCACCTCACTCACCCAGCCACAAAAGTTGCCCCACTAGAGTGACATTTCCTTAGAATGTTTAAGGGATCCTGAAAAAGCAATCCTCCTTTAGCTTTTGTGATTTTGAGCATGGCTAGGTGGAAGTTACAAGTGTTAAGTAGGCAACTCAACAAGAGGCAGTGATTTCAGCAAGTGATTCAGCTTTATTTGTAACGGCAAACAGTCGATCAGACAACAATGACAACACAACAACAAGTGGAGCACAGCTCCCTTTTTAAATGATCTGGGCTGTCAAAGCTATGCCCAAACATAAGTTAGCAACCAATACTATAACAGAGATAAAGACCAATGAAGTCTTTTCCCTCCACAAACATATTTACAACAGTGATTGGCTCCTTTAAACAGTTCCATAGGAACGACCAATAGAAATGTTACAGCTTACGATCCATTGTCAAGAATCAAGCTGTAAAGTACTGAGTTTCAGGCCTCATGACTCGGACGACGACATAAGAGAAGACGCGTTTATTCGTACTTCACATAAGACAAAGAACACACAGTAACGGCCGGAGGCCAACTATATACAGTTAGGGGGGACGGCCCTATATTCCTATTGGCGGGTTTGAATCGCCCGCCAATGCTGCCATTGGTTCACTACTGGCGAGCTCAGGAACCTAGTCCCTATTGTTCTCAGAGAGCGAAGCTTGGCAGTGTTTCGCCAGCTCAGCCCTCTGATCTCAGGACACAACACCCTCCCCCCATGGTTCGTCCCCTATCAGGTGACGTAGTCTTTTAAGTATGCTGGTGGCCTCCTTTCTCTTAGCGAACGTCGGGGGCCGGCACCGGACTGGCGGGGCCCCTATCGGTTGTTCCGCCCGCACACGGAGCTTGGGCCTCTGGAAGTCGCCGAGGCGGTGACGGTGGCGGCTGTAACGGTGGCGGCAGCGGCGGCGGCGACTCGGCTGCTACCGGGGCCAACGGTGGCGGCAGCGGCGGCGGCGGCTCAGCTGCTACCGGGGCCCCTCCGGATTCCGTGGACTCTCTGGCGCTGGCTCCGCTGTCGGTGCTTGCGGTTGATCGGATGATGGGGCAGGGGCGGCATTTCCCGGTAACTCGATCTCTCTATCGGGGTCTTGACGCCTCCGTAGCTGGTCGATGTGTTTGCGGAGGACCCGGTCCCCATCGGTTAGGACCTCGTATGACACTGGCCCGGTGGGTTTTAGGATGCGCCCTGCCACCCACTGCGGCCCCGCTCCGTAGTTCCGGAAGTAGACAGGGTCTCCCGGTAGGAAGCTCCGGGGCGCCTCCCTGTTCTCGACCAGCTTTCTCTCGGGGGCTCGGTCCGGGTGGAGTCTGTCTAATAAAGTGGTAGGGCGGCGGCCCATTAATAGTTCTGCGGGGCAGTGTCCGGAGATGGGGTTTGGGGTGGTGCGGTATGTGAGAAGGAAGCGGGCCAGCCGGAACTCCCAGTCCCCCCCGTTATGCGGCTCAGGGCCTCTTTGGCGGTGCGTACCGTCCTCTCCGCCTGTCCATTAGTTGCCGGGTGGAAAGGCGCGGATCGTATGTGCCTGATGAGGTTCCTTTCGAGGAACGCTTGAAACTCCGCAGATGTGAATGCTGCCCCGTTGTCCGACACGATTGTGTCGGGTAACCCGTGCGTTGCAAATATCTTCCGCAGGGCCCTTATTGCCGCCTTGGTAGAGGGGGTAGACACTGGGCTTATTTCCACCCATTTTGAATAAGAGTCTACCGTTACCATGAACTGGAGCCCCTGGAACGGCCCCGCAAAGTCTATGTGCAGGCGTGACCACGGCTTGTGGGTAGACTCCCAGCTTTGGGTTGGCGCTCTCGGTGGATTGGGGCGGACCTCCTGACATCGTGTGCACCCTCTGACCCAAGATTCAATTTCTGCGTCCACCCCGGGCCACCACACGTAGCTCCTTGCCAGAGCTTTCATTCGTACGATGCCCGGGTGGGCCTCGTGCAGCGTTTCAAGCACCCCTTGTCTCATGGGCCCCGGAATGATCACCCTGTCTCCCCATAGTAAACACCCTTTCAATGCGGACAGCTCTTCCCGCCTGGCCTTGT
Source organism: Gekko gecko (assembly GCA_029375565.1). Classification (NCBI taxonomy): domain Eukaryota; kingdom Metazoa; phylum Chordata; class Lepidosauria; order Squamata; family Gekkonidae; genus Gekko; species Gekko gecko. Next base: position 93,057,643 of record JAPDNY010000005.1, on the reverse strand, counting down.
ACGCTGTGAACTCTGGCCCTGTCTGTTCCGCTGGCCACCCCCTCACCACCCAGTTTAGGACCCGGGAGAGAATGGGATCTCGGGACGTGCGGGCGGCCACATCTGCAGCCTGAAGGGGGGGTTTGGCAGTTCCTCCATCAGCAAGACAGCGGGGGCTGGGGCCGGATCTTCCCCTGTCTGCGGCAGCGGTAGGCGGCTCAAGGCGTCGGCATGACCCAGCGCCTTGCCCGGCCGATGCTCCAGTCGGTATTGGTAACCCGCTAAAAATAAGGACCAGCGCAACACCCGGGGCGACAAAACTTGCGGCGTTTGTTTGTCCGCCGCGAACAGTCCCAGGAGCGGCTTATGATCTGTTACGAGCGTGAAGGGCCGCCCGTACACAAAATTGTGGAATTTTTTTACCCCCGCCACCAGTGCCAAGCCCTCCCTGTCGATTTGGGCGTAGTTCCGCTCCGCGGGGGACAGCGTGCGGGAGTAGTAAGCCACCGGGACCTCCCTCCCATCCGGTAGCTTGTGTGCCAAGACTGCCCCGACCCCATACGGTGATGCGTCGCACGCCAGGATGACCGGGAGCTTTTCATCAAAGTGCGCGAGTACTGCGTTTGAAATCAAGAGGACTTTCACCCCCCGAAACGCCGCCTCCTCCCTCGCTCCCCATGCCCAAGGTGTCGCCTTATCCAGCAGCCTGTGTAGGGGTTCGGCCACGGCGGCTTTGTGTGGGAGAAAGGAATGGTAAAAGTTCAGGAGGCCTAAGAACGCCTGGAGCTCGGCCTTGGACTTCGGGGCGGGGGCCTCCACGATGGCCTTCACTTTGTCCCTCGCCGGATGCAGGCCTGATGCGTCTACCCGGTATCCCAAGAACTCTACTTCCGGCACCCCGAGGAGGCACTTTTCCCGCTTCACTTTCAGCCCCGCGGCTTGGAAGCGTTCCAATACAGTTCGGAGGCGGGCGGCGAAGCTTTCCGGGGTGGTCGCGGCGATGAGGACGTCGTCGAAGAACGGCGTCACTCCAGGGATCCCTTTTAACAAATCGTCCATTAGATTTTGGAAGATCCCTGGGGCCACACTGACCCCGAACTGCAGCCGCTTCACCCGGAAGGCTCCCCGGTGGGTCACTATTGTCTGTGCCTCGGCCGTGGCCTCATCTACCGGGAGTTGCTGGTACGCCTGTGCGAGATCCAGCTTTCCAAATATGCGCGCCCCTGCCAGTGTTGCTAGGACATGGCTGACCACTGGTACGGGGTATGCGTGCGCCTGGAGTGCCTGGTTAATAGTGCACTTATAATCCGCGCAGATGCGGATCTCCCCGTTTGGCTTGACGGGTGTCACTATCGGTGTCTCCCATCTAGCGTTCGGGACGGGCTCTAAGACTCCCTGGCCCACCAGCCGGTCTAGTTCGGTCTCTATTTTAGGGCGGAGGGCCAGGGGCACGGTGCGGAAGCGCCGACGGATGGGCGTCACGGTGGGGTCTAAGTGGAGCGACACCGGGGGCCCTTTGTAACATCCCAGTTTCCCGTCAAAGACCTCCGGGAATTCCTTGCACACCGCCCCCCAGTCCCGCACCCCACATTTATTTACTCCCCCAATCGATATGCCTAGGGCCTCGAACCACGCCCGCCCCAGGAGACTCGCGAGATTTCCCTCTACCACCACCAAGTCCAAGTTCCCCTCAAAGTCTCGGTACTGCACTCGGAAAGTGCCGACTCCCCGGATGGGGACAGGGTTCTTTTGAAAGTCCACCAAGCTTAGTGGCGATGGACGAAGAGGGGTCCCCCTAGTGGGCAAAGTCTTTTTAAAGTGTCCAGGGAAATGATGGACGCCGCCGATCCCGAGTCCACTTCCATGCAACAGGGGACCCCTCGATCCGCACGGTTACTTGGATCTTCGGGGCAGAGGAGAGGTTGGGGTTGGGGAGGCGAAGTACCTGCAGTGGTTGGTCGGTGAGGTGGTACAACTCGGCGACCTCTTCCGTTGTCTCGTGTGCGGTGGACGATGCGCGGTACTGGGGGACCGACGATCTCGAATTCCGGGGCCCTTGGACCGGCAGACCCGTGCGAGGTGTCCCTGCTTTCCGCACCCGTGACAGACAGCATCCCGGAACTTGCAGGATTTCCGTCCGTGGCCCTCCCCGCAGCTGGCACAGACGGCTCGGTTGCCGGAATACTTGGCTTGCTCCCTGTTGGCCTGCTGGAACGGCGCCGGCCGGCGTTGTTGGGGTTTGAGGGCGAAGACCTCGTCCATCTCTTCGTTTCCGGGGCTTGGGCTCCTTCCAACCACCTGCGCGGCCGCGACCGGGCGATCCCCTTCTGCGGCCTCGTGGGCAGTGGCGGCGTCGAGGGCCTCGTCCAAGGAGAGCTTCCGGTGTCCCACCAACTTGTGCCGCAGCTTGGAGTCCGCCAGGCCCCACACGAACTGTGTCAGCAGGTTGTCCTCCACCTTCGGAAACCCGCAGTCCACGGCGAGCGCCCTTAGCGCGGCTAGGAAGTTGGCGATGGACTCCCCTCGGGTCTGGACTCGCCTCTGGAAATCCATCCTCTTGGCCAGGAAGGTCGGCCGGGGGCTGAAGTAGCCATTGAGGACGTCCAGGATTTCCCCAAACGAGCTCTCCAAGGCCGTGCGGGGCACCAAGAGGCTCTTGGCGAGGCGGACGGTTTGGGTGCCGCAGGCGTTCAGGAGGATCGCTCGTTTCTGGTCGGGGTGGCGGATTTCGTTGAGCTCCAAGTAGCTGATGAGCTGGTCGACCCATGCGTCCCAGGTTTCTGGCTGCGACTGGTCGAAGTGCTCCAGTGTTACGTGGGAAGCGGCCATGGTTCTGTCGGGAACGGCGTGCGCCGGGGCGAGCGGTGCGGTGCTGCTCTCAGGGTCAGCGATGCGATGCTCGGCGAGCGGTGCGGTGCTGCTCTCGGGGTCAGCGATGCGTTGCTCGGCGGTGTCCGTTTCGTCGTTCATGGAGTCACGGAAGGCGCTGGAATCCCACCTTCGTCGCCACTGTAAAGTACTGAGTTTCAGGCCTCATGACTCGGACGACGACATAAGAGAAGACGCGTTTATTCGTACTTCACATAAGACAAAGAACACACAGTAACGGCCGGAGGCCAACTATATACAGTTAGGGGGGACGGCCCTATATTCCTATTGGCGGGTTTGAATCGCCCGCCAATGCTGCCATTGGTTCACTACTGGCGAGCTCAGGAACCTAGTCCCTATTGTTCTCAGAGAGCGAAGCTTGGCAGTGTTTCGCCAGCTCAGCCCTCTGATCTCAGGACACAACACAAGCTTTACTATGTAGCTTTACATAGAAAAGAACAGTTAGAACATAACAACATTATTTAAGGAATGAGTAAGTTAAAGCCTCTGAATGCAAAAATTACTGTGATTATTTATTCTATACATTAAAATAAGCATACACTCTGGCTTGGAGAGAGAGTCTGTGGATTATGAGGAAATCACTGGTTTATTTTGAGATCTACCTGGAAAGACGGCAGGCTTGCTTTGTGGGGAAGTCTAGCTCTGGGCCTGTGTGTAGAGTTCCTCAGAAAATGAGCAGTATGCAAGTGTGTCAAACAAATGTATCTGACTCAGGAACCTGACCCATTTGTAGCATATTCAGAGCAGCCAAGAACCTGTTTCAAGAAATCCAGGCTTGACAGTAGACGGATGGAGCGTAATGGCAGGGTCTCAGTTAATTATTCTCAGCATTCCACATCTGCCCATCAATCTCCAATTCTGACATATTTATTTACTTCACTATGTTTTCTCCCAGAATTAAACCCAAACAAATGGTAACCATATGTCATGATCTGTGCAGGACAGAGACAGGGCCTAGAGGCCTAAACTATAGGAGGGGCCTGTCTGGACATGACAGCCTACAATCCCCACAATGTTTGGGGACTGGTTTTAGCCAAGGGGAATGCAGAGATTCTGTGTAGGCCTCTGGAGATCTGTACGTGACTAGGAGAAAAGCCTGAGGCCTAGGGCCCAGGAGAGGCCTGTGTGGTAGTAGAAAGCAAGCTGCCTACAATTCCCACAATGCCTAGAGCCAGCTGCAACCAATTGTGATACTAGAAGTCTCTGGGTGATGTATTCTTATACTTGGTTTAACTGACATTCTTTTTCTCTGCGGTCTGTGAGGAGACTGGTCTGGGACAAAGTTCCCTCACTTGGGAGAATGAGTAAGTTAAACCTGGTCTAAAGAGGGCTGTGAGGAAATGGTTCTTTGGCTCTTCTGCGGTTTTCCTTCTCACAGAGTCACTGAGGGGGAAAGGCTTGAGAGGAAAGGATCCCTCACTGGGTTCAGTGTGAGTGTTAGGCAGGAGGCCTGGTAAGAAGATAGGCCTTAAGTTGTACCAGTTAAGGAGTAATAGGTAGCTGCGTTAGCTTTGTGTTCTTTTTACCTTTTAAACACTTATACCTTTTTGAAGCACCTTGCCATATTTGCCTTGCCCCAGTATTTTTATTAATAAACCATTGTTAAGTACTCTGCCTGGTCATCACGCCTGTGTTTTCTCGGCTGTAAAACGGGCATTTTTGGATGGGCTTGAGAGGGTACCTTGGGCCTTCTCAAGGGACCGTAAGTCCAGGTTGGTGGTGGTGGAAGACGGTGACCCGCTGGGGTCATGACACCATATAAACTAAACTTGTTATTCCTGTGTGGTCCTTGAATCTATTAGACATCTTCATTATGTTGTATGCTAATTTACTGCTCACCCTCTATCTATATGTATGGACTGTAATTTCCATTTCATTGTATCTGGAGAAGTGTGCATACACACGAAAGCTTTTACCTTGAATAAAACATTGTTGGTCTTAAAGGTGCCACTGGACTCAAATTTCATAAGACTGAGATGTTAACTTTATGTTCTTTTACCAAAAAGTTACTATAACAACAACATGCTTGTGAAATATTTACAATGGTAGTTTGGGACTCTGTTTCAGTTTTCTTATTTCCTGATCATTGTAGATCAGGTTGCAAGTAGGAATTGATCCCATAGGAACACATACGGGCTTTTACTGTCAAGCAAAACCCAGAATGTTTCCTTTAAGCAACAGATCCTCTTTGATTTTACATTTCTAAAAAAGACCAAACTGGGAAGAACTAATAGAATTTCAATGCATTCAGTTCACAAATGGCTATGATCACATCCATTACCAAAGCCACCTGAAGTCTGGTCAGAAAATGTGCAATTGGAGCCAAATGAAAGATTTCTGCAGAGCGTTTACTTTTTGGTTACATAATAGGACATTTTCAAAGTCTTTCTGTGCTTTTCTCATCTGTTTGCCCAAATCCTCTCCCTATTTAATCATGAAGGAATGCTTCTCAGAAGATGTCAGGTCATAAGTGCTCAATAAATCAATCCAGATTCACCCCTAATGAGTGGCAAATTAAACAGCATTTGTTTTAAGTTCAGAGGTCCCCTTGGGAGATTCCTTTTTAGTTGCCAGCAACATTTCAGTTGCAGGTATATGGGGAGGATAGGAATTCAGGAATGCTGAGCTTGGGTCTCAGCTCATGAGATATGCCACTCTTGTCCAACCAACTGGGACTACTAAAAGAAGATTCACTTCTTCCACTTTACTGCCTCATTTGCAGTGGAATGTTTAGCAGATTCACCTTATCTTCAGCACAGTCTTTTATTTATTTATTTTTGTGAGCTTCTGAAAACACTATGGGTGTTCAATCTGTCTACCTTCTGCACGATGGTTTGTACATATTTCAAATGTGTGTTACATTTGTATTCATGGATAAAAAATACCAACCACAAGGGATTTTGTGTGTGTGTTTATAGTAGGTTGCTACAAAGAGTAGTCTGGAAAAAAAATCTAAAAGTTAAATTCAAAATACCATGCATGGGTAATATCTTCTCTGAAAAAGAAAATGTGAATTCTGGTGTGACTCTCTGATGTTATTTAACAGATCTTTCTTCCAGGAGCTTCACTGAGTAGCTGTCGGTATCATTTTAACACAAACAAGCTAGAGGGACTGCAGTAGAAGATTCCCTATGTCCTAAAAAGTCTGTTTCTTATACAGGCATGTTAGCACATAGCATGGCAATAACTATTCCTGGCCATTTATACCCAGTATCCAGTAATCAAAGAAATCTCCCCAAAGCTAGTCTTCTCCACCTACAATTGGTCTGTTAAAAACAGATGAATTAATAGGGAAACTACTGGATTTTCAAAATTAACCAGCAATTTAAAATTACTCAGTTACAAAGTGGATAGTCTTGTCATTTTCAGTATGCTCTTGATGATATCTTCATCTATCATATTAGTTACCATAGTGGGGCATTAGTGGGTGGCAAAGAGAATCCATACAGGCCAAATTGCTGGGAGGCAAAAATATTCTTGCACTTGCATCGTATGTCTGAGACACCTGGGATTGTGTGTGTGTGTTGAATCACAATGCAAATATAACTATATCAGTGAAGGCAGAATATTTAGAGAAGATTAATTTGTGCTTGTGCTTTTTAGGTGGGCGGGATCACTGATAGTGACAGTTCCAGTCTGGGTTTCCAGTTAATATACGTTTTCCTTCGTAAAAATAGTTTCCTGAAGGATTTCAAGGTATATTTCATATTTATTTTAGTCATAGCTGAGGTATGGGTAAATCTTCTGGCAGTGACTTTGGAAATCCCAGCTAGACCTACTTTGCTTTGCTGTTTGCAAATATATTTGTCCCATGTTGTTCATTACAGTTTCTATTTCAATCCTGGTTCAAGCAGATGTACTGACAGCGTCTTTCCTACATAAAGTGGTGTTTAGAAATACCAAACAACCAAAAAGTTTATATCTCAATCAATAGAGGAGAAGTTTGGGTAAAGGTTGCAAGAAAGAAACACTAACAACTGATGGCTTAAACCACTGTATACTCATCAAATGTTACACTTGCTACAGACCATCAGACATGGCCTGTCTCAGTTTCAAAGCTGTCTTTTTGGAACAGGGCCCCCACTGAAGTTTTCTAAAATGGCTACATTTTCAGAACTGGACTGACAGAATGGTAATAGGAGTTGAGTGAGAGAATTCTGAGTTATTAAACTGTTTTACTTATTTTATTATTTTACTGTGTTCTAGGTTTAGGACCCCAGTTAGTTGAGGGGAACAAATTCTGATTAAGCTAGGTTAGTCTTTGTTCAAGAAGGGTGTTAAATAGTGGGTTTAACACGGCAGAGGCGAAGGCATAGTGATTTCAGCAAGCAGCAGTTTATTGCAGGAATGCTTTACATGAGGCAACTGCTGTAACTATATACACCTAAGCCACTCCCAGCCCCCATGCAATTGGTGAGTTCAAATAGCCTCCAGGCTCCAGATTGGCTGGCTGTCCTCAGGAGCCAATCCGCAGGCAGGTTCTAGGATCCTGCCTGCCTTTTTTCTGGGGCTTCAGGCTCTAACTAGGTGGCCTGCCCGGACAAGCCCAGACATGCCTTTCCATGCTCCCTCTAGGTGGCCTGTCAGACAAGTCCAGGCATGCCTCCAGCAGCAGTTAAGCTGGAGTGGAAGATTGCTCATGTCCAGACATAACAAAGGGAGAGCAGAAGATAAAGCTCTTGCAAGCCTGCCCCCTTCCAAGGATTTGCACCCATTTTTACTTAACTGTAGTATGGATGCCAGACCCTGTAGTGGGGGCGGGGTCCCCAGCTCCCAAGCCCCACCTCTCTGCCACCAATCAGCTAGCCGATGGGTGGACTTACTGCCAAAAAAAAGGGAATCTCCCTTGATGTTTTAGTGATATCACCAATGTGACTCACTTCAATGTGACCTGGAAGTGACATAGGCATGTTGGGGCGACACTCTGATTTTTCGGTGAAAGCTCTATAGTAGAAGCTAATTCTACCATAGAGTTTTTGCCCCAAAACCAGAGCATCACCCTGGCATGACCACATCATTTCTGGGTCACACTGGAAGTCCTGATGGGGATGTCGCTGAAACATTGGGGAATTTCAGACAGGCAATATATTCCAGTTCAGGAACGGTTCCCAAATGGTTTCTGGTCTGACATTTCAGACAGAACTGTTTTAGAACTGGTCCCCTACCTGAATACATTTGTACTTTCACACACAAATGCTTCTGTCCCATTCAGGAAACGGGGCTGAATCGTTTTACCTGTAAACTGCTTCCAAGTAGTCTTCAGTTTCTTCTCCCAGATCCAAAATGCTTTTTCCCGCCATTTTTTGCCTGTGTGGGTGATCTCCGGTTTTTTTTTAACGTTCACTTTAGAGCGCTATAGTGCTATAACACAACATCAAAACAGTGCCATAGCGATCCCATTGGAATCCCATCACTGTTTTTAGGTTGAGTTATAGCGCTATAGCGCTCTAAAGCGAACGTTTTTTTTAAAAAAAAGACGGCATGGGCAGGAAACGGCGGGAAAACAAAGTGGTGCAGTCTGAATTGCCAAACCGCTTCTGATCTGGGAAAGCCATGTGTGAAATGGCAGTCCTGTACTGGTTTACTTCAAGACAGATCAAAAATGGCTTCAAACCAGCTGAAACTTGGTAATGTGAAATTCCCTACTGAGTGAGATTCCCTGCTCTGGGTAAGCCCAGTCCCCATCCCCCACTGACTGCCCAGATAGACCTGGCAACCCTAAACTGTAGTTTTTACTTCCTGTTAACATCTTGTTGTACCAAGCAAAATCATACCAAGTGTCCTCCCTTCTATGTCCTGTTTCCCGCATTATGGCTGTACATCTTGCAGCAGGCAGTGCTGGTTCTAAGTCTTTCATTTATAACTACTACTATATCTAAGAATGCATGTCTGAATGTAGCCTCTTTCTCAATACTTGCAGGGGCAGAGAAGAGGATGCTGGGCCTACTTGTATAGCTGGAATGGACTCCACTCCTGATCCCCATGCTTATCTGTGCTGCCACCAGTTGCACAGTAACACTAGGAATTTCAAAGCACTTTGTGCTATAGTAAAGAAGCCTGCTGTTCAAGCAAGAAAGGTATCAATGCATATGTTCAATGATTCTTTACTACTATCCTCCAAGTATACGGTATCATTAAATGTCCTCTTATTTAGGTATTTATATGCCACCTTTCTCCTTAACCATAGTGGCTCAGGGCAGCTTATTAAAAAAACTGACGGCTAGGTAAAAGACAATCAAAAATGTTAAAAGACAAGAAAAACACACATATATATTACTTTCCCTCAAGAAGAGAGGGCTCAATCAAGACAAGACCTTGGAGTAGCTGAGGTAGGAAAACAATTAACAAACTCAACAATGAGAGGGTAAAAGGTAATTCCATTTATGTAAGTACATTTATTATAGATGCAGACCTCACACACATTTCAGGCATGCATTCAATGAGAGCCTTCTGCTTGATGGCCATCACCCAGATTGAGCTCTAAGCTCTCATTCAGCATAAAAAGAGTGAGCTCTGCAATACCAAAATCTGGAATAAAGTTCAGCACACCTGTATCATTACTTTATATTCTGGTTCTTCATTGCAGTGATGAAAGTCAACAAGGAGGTCCCATGGTGGAGCCTAAAAGGCTATATGAGATAGATCCAAACACTAGAAGAATGTATCGTGATTCATTTTATTACAATGAATTACTTTAAAAGTAATAATCATTTGGCACCTGTTAAGAAGAGCTGACAGGAATGTTTTTAATTCCTGCCTCTTAATGTTTGTCTCATATTGAGGAAGGAGCATTACATATCTTATCTGTGGAGGAGTTACTCATAAACCTCAGTAGATGGATGCCCAAATTTTACTGCTGGAAAAGGGACATTATAAAACCAGATCAAATTTTGTTAGTCATATGTCCACACCAGTCTAATACTGAAAGATGAAACACATACCAGGGGGATTACAGAATCAGAAAACACCTTTTATAGGAAAGCCAGCCGAGTGAATCGTTATTTGGGGGGGGGAGTGTTGACATGCTAAACAAGTACTTTCTTGATAGAGCACTGTTGTTAATTATAGAAGGAATTCATGAGAATGGAGACAAGTTAAGGCTCATAATGATGTTAGAGAACAAATATTTAAAAGAGAAAGTAATGGAAGTTCTTACATTCACTGCCCTTCAACGAATTTAAATGGAGATTACAGATCTTGATTGTCTTCCTGTTCCTCTCCTGTTCCACTGCAGTAATCTACTGACTTCAATTTGTTGTATCTTTTAAAAAGAATTCTACTTTATCGTTAGTATTGTCTTCATCGTCTTTTAAACATTTCAGCTACTAATTCCCTTCTTAAGCTGTGCCACAAGTCACACAAACCAGTTGCTTCAGAGGAGACCTATAGAACTCTACATCATGGAAGTTTATAAGCATATTAGCCATCATGCACTTCCTATAATTCATAATAGCCTGGCTGTTAAATGGGTTGAAATTGGAGTGAGGCTTGTGACTTCTTAGGAATGGTCAGTGCTGTACTCTCTTCTGGAAGGATAAATAGCATAACTACACATTGTTTTTCAAAGGAAAAACATTGGGGAGGACATTCTTATTCTCACAATGCTCCTAAAGTCTGAGCACCATGTCCAGCTCTCATTAAATGGCAGATGTAGGCTGGTTGGTGTGTGATACAACACATGCATGTGAGAAACTCCAAATGTAGATGTCTAGATCTTACTTTACCTCCACATAAACAATCTGTTAAGATATGTCTAGTTCGCAAGAATGTATATTTGTATTTAAATACTGACCAAAATTTGTATTTAAACACCGATCAAAATGTACATCTTTTTCAAAGCAAAGGGGTGTTCATAGATTTATTTATTTATTTATTTATTTTGATTTATATCCCACCCTACCCACAAGCGGGCTCAGGGTGGGTTACACAAGTTAACTCAGCAAATGTAGTGACTGTAATATACAATAAATAGACTTAAAATACTTACAAGTTCAACAGAAATAAAACAATCTAAAAACAGTATTGGTTAGGGCATCAGATGGTTGAGTGATCACCCTGTAGATGATGCTGTAGTGGAAACTCATTCAGCAGAGTCTCCAGATGTCTAATCACTAAACACATCTCTGTATTGCAGGGAGGCCCAGATATAATGAACGTTCATTGCCTCAGCCAAAGGCCTGGTGGAACAGCTCCATTTTACAGGCCCTGTGGAACTGTAGTAGGTCCCGCAGGACCCTGCTCTCAAATGGAAGCATGTTCCACCTGGCCAAGGCCAAGGCAGAGAAAGCCCTGGCCCTGGTCAAGGTTAAACAGATGTCCTTCAGGCCAGGGACCACCAGAAGGTGTTGGTCTGCAGAACGCAAGGCTCTGCAGGGTGCATATGGGGAGAGACGGTCTAAAAGATATGCAGGTCCTTGGCCACATAGGGCTTTAAAGGTTAAAACCATAACCTTGAACCAGATCCAGTACTCTGTTGGGAGCCAGTGCAGTTTATGGAGCACTGGCTGAATGTGCTCTTGTGGAAGCATCACCATTAGCAGTCATGATGCTGCATTCTGTACTCACTGCAGTTTTTGGATCAGGATCAAGAGCAGCCCCACATAGAGGAAGTTATAATAATCCAGTCTGGAAGAGACCATTGCATGGATCACTGTAGCTAAATCCTGGGGGGGTAAGGTAGGGAACCAGTTGCCTAACTGGCCTAAGATAATAAAAGGCCAATCTGGCAATCATGGAGATCAGGGCCTTCATGGCAAGCAAGGCATCCAGAGTTACTCAAGGCTCCTTACCCTCAGTGCTGGCACCAATAACGCCCCATCGAGGGCAGAAAGTTGGGTTCCCGACCCCAACCCCCCAACTCAGATACAGGACCTCTGTCTTTGTTGGATAGCATTCTCACTAGGATGCATATTGATTATGAATTACACATATGAATTATTCATGATTCCTAATCCAGACTCAGTTCCATGTTTTCTAGGGTATTGCACAACTCAGGTGACCCATATCACAAATCCTTCTTTTACTCCACTTTGGGTTATGATAATTCTGTTACATGCTTCCCACTTTCCTGAGCTGTGAAAAGTTGCAGGGATGGTAGTATCTGGGATGGTTCCCTGACAGCAAACAGTGCCTACTGAGGAACATAAACTGACTATTCTGAGTTTGGTCAGCTAGTAGTTGAAGCTTTGTTTTATCCCGTGCTGATCTGTGTGGTGTTCATTTGTATGAAGCTCTATCGGGAACCTAGTCCCGGAGTTCACTTTTTACCGTTTTGATCTATGACTGAAAAAATTTATTTAATTCCTATCGGGTTATGTGAAGTTTTTAAAGTCCTTTTGATTCGCCTATGACCTTAACAGAGCCTGGAGCATCCAAAACAGGTCTCTTCTAGAAGGTCTCTTCTGTTACATCTGGCTAGGCAGTTCTGAACAAGGAATGAGCTAAATGTCGGAGCAGAAATCCATTTCTTTCTCCTATCTGTGTGGCACCTCTGATGAATACACCTTCCCCTTCTGGAGTTAAAAAGGCACTCTCTGTAAATTTTGTTACTCATGCTGTGTCTATATAATGAGATCACTGTTGACCCATTAAAAATATTGCTCCAGTCAAGTATTAAAAACTGGCACTGAGCAGGGCTGCATAATCAAGTTGTCTTTAAGAACCTGAGAGGTCTTGGCTAGTTTCTGGAACCTTGTTTGAGTAATCTGTGTGGCCACCCAAACTGAAATGGAACTCAGTGGAACAGCTCCAAGCCTATTCCTTCAGTGGAGTGTGGGCCCAGTTTCACATTCAAAGTGTGTGGGTAAGGATAGAGTGAGGGAAAAAACAAGGGGATATTGTTGTGGGGGTATACTACAGACCTCCAAACTGACCAGGGGAACTGGATGATGCATTTGTACAACAGCTTGCTAAACTTTCATAGAGACATGATGTTGTGGTTATAGGAGATTTCAACTATCCAGATATCTGCTGGACATCTAACTCTGCTAGACATGGGGCATCCCGCAGATTCTTGAATAGTCTTGCAGACAACTTCATCTCCCAGAAGGTGGAGGTGGGGACCAGAGGATCTACTATCCTGGATTTAATCCTGACTAACAGGGAAGAACTGGTTGGTGAAGTGAACGTTGTGGGATCCTTGGGGAAAAGTGACCATGTCAGCTTGGAATCTGACATAGAGAAGGATGTGAAACCAGGACATAGTGGGACTTGTATCCTGGACTTCAGAAAGGCTGATTTAAAAAAAAACTCAGAAAAATATTAGGTAGGATCCCATGGCTGGAAATTCTGAGGGGGAAATCTGCACAGGAAGGATGGGAGATTCTGAAAAATGAAGTGCTTAAGGCACAATCCCAAACTGTTCTGGTAAGAAAGAAAGGTGGGAGACAGGTAATGAAGCCAAGGTGGCTGAACAAGTAACAAGGAACAAGGTACTGGTGTTGTGCCAGAAGACTGGAAAAGAGTGAATGTTGTCCCTATCTTCAAGAAAGGAAAAAAGACGGATCCGGGAAATTACAGGCCTATCAGTTTGACATCAATACCTGGAAAAATTCTAGAGCAGATTATTAAACGCGCTGTCTGTGAACACCTTGAACAGAATGAATTAATTGTTAGTAGCCAGCATGGGTTTATCAAGAATAAGTTGTGCCAGACCAACCTTATCTCCTTTTTTGACAGAGTTACTAAAATGGTTGACTCTGGCAATGCTGAGGACATACTGTATCTAGATTTCACTAAAGCATTTGACAAAGTTTCTCATGATATCCTTGAGTATAAGCTGGTTAAATGTGGGCTGGATGGTGCAACTGTTGGATGGATTCATGGTTAGTTGAAAAATCATACCTAACGAGTGCTCGTAAATGGCTCTGTGTCTACGTGGAGGGAAGTCTCAAATGAAGTGCCATAGGGCTCGGTCCTGGGCCCGGTGTTGTTCAGTGTTTTTATAAATTACCTGGAGGAAGACATAGAGGGGATGCTTATCAGATCTGCAGATGACACAAAGCTGGGTGGGATTGCTAATTCTAAAGAAGACAGAGTCAGGATTCAAAATTATCTAGATAGGCTGGAACAGTGGGCTGAGACAAATAAAATGAATTTCAATAGAGATAAGTGCAAAGTCCTACACTTAGGTACAAAAAATCTAAGGCACAGATATAGAATGGGAGGGACTTGGCTTGACAGCAGCACATGTGAAAGGGATCACAAGCTAAACATGAGCCTGCAGTGTGATGTGACTATGAAGAAAGCTAATGCAATCTTAGGATGCATTAACAGAAGAATTGTGTCCAGATCACAATGGTAGTTCCCCTCTGTTCTGCTATGGTCAGGCCTCACTTGCAGTACTGTGTCCATTTCTGGGCACCACATTTTAGGAAGGATGTTGACAAGCTCGAGTGTGTCCAGAAGAGGGCAACCAGGATACTGAGAGGGTTAGAATCCAAGTCTTATGAGGAAAGGCTGAAAGAGTTGGGTATGTTTAGCCTGGGAAAGAGAAGGCTTAGAGAGGACATGATTGTAGTCTCCAAATATTTGAAGGGCTGTCATGTAGAAGATGGAGCAGATCTATTCTCTCTTGCTCTGGATTGCAAGACTAGATCTAATGGGTGGAAATTACAAGGGAGTCGATATCGGCTAAATATCAGGAGAAACTTCCTAATTGTAAGAGTGGTTGAGCAGTGGAACAGACTGCCTTGGGAGGTGGTGGATGCTCCTTCACTGGACATTTTCAAGCAGAGGCTGGACGAACATCTTTCGGCTATGCTCCTGCAGAGTGCAGAGGGTTGGACTAGATGACCCTTCCAACTCTAACTTTCTATGATTCCATGAAATTCTGCTCAAGTGACAGCTGTCAACTCTGCAGACCAATTAACTTCTAAATGCCTATAGTTGCAAGGAGATTTTTGGTAGATTGTAGAGCCTGGCATTAATTCCCATGGGCTCACAGACCAGGTTTTTGCCACCTATTCAAATGACAATATCTCTAGAGGTTCTTCTGTTTTCAAACTGTTGTTGTCATCACTCTAGGGTGCAGTACCATGTACTTGGCACCGTGAAACAGCTGGAACGCCCTACAAAATACATCAGATGCTTCAGATTGGCCAATTGGTAGTGGCCAAATGTGTTGAATAACAGTTGGGAAACAGAACCTAAGGTCGTATTGGATTGAATCCTACTAGTTTTTCCCCTGGTACAAAAGAGAGGAGGGGTTCCCTTTGGCAATCCCCACATTCTATGCTAGGGATCCTGCAATCCAGATGGACAAAAACCGTGCAAGATGGGTGGTGCAGCAAGGAGAGAAATAAGGTGAAATTACCCCTCCATCCTCTTGCATCAGTGGAAAAGCTGGTAAGATCAAATCCAATGTTTCTATTTTGTAACTAATTAATCTTCGTCGTGGTCTCTGTGCAGTCCCACACATGGGTTGGGCGCCTGCGCACGACCTCGATCGGAGAATCTTCTAGAGCTTTACCTCAGAAGAGCTTTTGGCGGGCTCTCCTCCTGCCCTGGGGGAGGAGACATGCACTGCGCATGCCCAGAGCGGGAGAGAGAGCCGCCTCCCACTCAGTTCTTCTTCGACCGCCTTCGCGTTCACACCTCGTTCCTGTTGTTCCTCCATTTACCTCAGCTGAGTATATCTTTTCTTCGCTTTCGCCTTTGTTTTTCCATCTCTTTCTTTCTCTGATTTTCTGTCCTAAATATATATATATATATATATATATACATAAATTCTTTGTCTATCTCCCCCCCCCCTTCTTTGGAGGGTGGGTGGGGATTTTTGTATGGGAAAGACTCAATTTTTTAAGGTCTGTCATCGTTGCCCCGCCAAAATTCCATCCAATGACGGGCACGACCTTTGCTTAATTTGTTTGGGTGACGCCCATAGAGTGGATACTTGTCCTCATTGCGCGAGTTTCACTCATTGCTGTAATCGAGAGGCTAGACTCCGGGCTCTCCTTTTGGAATCCGCCCTACGCCCTACAATGTCCTCAGGGGCTTCCCAGGCCTCGGTAGCCAAAAAATCGGACACCTCCTCAAAGGCACCGAAACAGAAACCTAAGCGGGCTGAAGATAAGACCCCTTCGAAGTCGAAGGCCCCACCGTCTGCTTCGGTTTCGAGGGTGGACCCCATCATCGTGACTGGGTTGTCGACATCGATGCCGGCCCTGGCCTCAACATCTCACAAGCCTGCGGCTCGACAACAGACTCCGCAGCACTCCCACTCGTCGCCTACGGGGATGATTCCTTTGGGCCAGTTGACCAGATCGCCTCCGCAGCTGTCTCCGTGAAGAGGTTCCTGGTCTCCAGTGAGACGTTCCACTACCCCGGTCCACACTTTGGATGAGGGCCCTGTTGTGCACTGCCACGCGCAGTCCTGATCCCGGTACGATCGCCGACGCCTGATCCGTAGGCAATCCCCATCGTCGTCTGGTTCCGCCTCTGACCACCAATGCTGGTCTTGTGAAGACCGTCAGGAACGTCCGGATGCGGCCTATTATTATTCTAGGTCTCCGACACCGGAGAGACACCATTATGACTGGATCCGGCATTCAGAACGGATCTATGTCTCTGACCACCCTCGGCGCTCAGCGTCTGTTGCCTCGGCCCATTCCGCCCCTAGGGAACAGCCTTCTGACCTTCCCAGAAATCGGGATGCCCTGAAGAGTTCCCCATTGGAACCTCGACACCATCCTGCCATCGACCATCCGGTCATCGACCTTGTCCAACCACGATCTTCCTCTCCCATGTCGATCTCGGACAGGTCGGATTCGGCAGAGTTCGATCCCGAGGTTTCTCGGATCGAGGACGAGCCTCGGCGCTCGGGGTCGATTTCCCCTACTGAGGGCCCTAAAGCATTTTTAGAGCTCGTTACCAGGATGGCGACTGCCCTTCAAGTACAGGGCTTTACAGAGTCCCCAGCTGTGACTGACGTCGTTCATCGATTGGTCCAAGCTGACCTTCCTCCGTCTCCCATCTTGCCTTTGCTGCCAGTCCACCTTTCTATCCTGAAGGAGTCATGGGAGCACCCGGCTTCGATCCCCCCGGTTTCGAGGCGCTATGATGGGTTGTACAGGATCCAGGACGCTCCTGGCAAATTCCTCGTTTGTCAGCCACCACTGAACTCCATAGTTGTTCACTCTTCCTCGAGATCGAAGCAGCCTGTTTGCCAGTCCACGCCTCCTGACCGTGAGGGTCGTAAACTGGATCTTCTGGCTAAGAAGATGTACTCTCTGGCCTCCATGAATCTCCGTGTCGATACTTATTTGTCCTACTTATCGGCGTACGCCTTCAACGTTGCCAATGCAATTCATCCTGTCCTGGAATTCGTTCCAGAGGAGCACTGTCCCACTCTCTCGGCTACCTTGTCTGAGGTTTGTGCTATATCGAAGCAACAAATCAATTCGGTTCATCATGCTGTTAATTGCTCATCTAAACTCCTGGTGTCTTCTGTCGCGCTCCGGTGTCATGCCTGGCTGTGGGGCACCTCTCTACAACCGGATGTCAAGTTCCGTGTTGAAGACCTTCCCTTTGACGGAAACGGCCTCTTCCACTCCACCACCGACAAAGTGTTGAAGGCTGTCGATGATAGTCGTAAGCAAGGCCGAAACCTGGGAGTCTCGGCTGCACCTTACAGTTCCAGAAACCGTTCCTGGAAGCCTTCTGGCTCCCGGCGATACCTGTCTCTGGCACCTCACTCCCAATGGAGGAGAAAACCATATGATTCCCGTCCTCCGTCCAAACACCGTTCCCACCCTGCCAAAAAGCCGCCACAGCCTAAACAGTCTGTTTGACTGTCCCCACCGTCTCCCTTCCCCGACGTCATATACTCCTTCCGTCCGAACCCATCTCTTCCCCTTTCTACCAGCCTGGGAAGAAATTTCAACCGACTCCTGGGTCCTCACCATTCTATGGGTCGGGTATGCCATAGAGTTCGTTTCGCCTCTGATCCTCCCACACTTTGTCGTCACGCCTCCAGACCCTCTCCTCGATCTTGAGGTTTCCACTCTCCTTGCCAAGGGGGCCATCGAGGTCGTCCCGGAGGTGCAACGAACTCTTGGCTTCTACTCGAAGTATTTCCTGGTTCCCAAGAGAGACGGCAGGTTCAGACCAATTATGGATCTTCGAGATCTCAACCATTACATTTGGTATCAGAAATTCAGAATCGTCACTCTGCAGTCGATCCTTCCTCTTATTCCACAGGCAGCGTGGCTCACGTCAGTCGACCTCCAAGACACATATTTTCATGTCACGATCCGCCCCCAACGCCGGCGGTTTCTCCAGTTCGCCGTTGGAGATGCCCACTACCAGTACAGGGTGCTTCCCTTCGGCCTTTCTACACCTCCACAGGTGTTCACCAAGCTGATGGCTGTGGTGGTGGCCGAGCTCCACCGACGGGGAGTCACTCTTTATCCTTACATCGACGACTGGCTTCTCGTAGCTCCAACGCCAAGTCAGTTGCTCCACGACACTCGGGAGACTCTCTCCCTCCTCCATGCTCTCGGACTCTGCATCAACAACGCCAAGTCCTCCCTTCAGCCCCTTCAAACTCTTCGATTCCTCGGGGCTCGACTCGACACCAACCTTGAAGCGGCTTTCCTCCTGGAATCGAGGGCTTCCGACATTCGGGCGATGGTGTCCTCCTTTTGGACGTGTCCCCAACAATCCACCCGTTCTGTCATGAGGCTCCTCGGTCACTTTGCCTCCACGGTGTTCGTTGTCCGCAACGCCCGGCTGAGAATGCGGCCGCTTCAGCTCTGGCTCCTCCGCGCCTTCGATCCTCTCCGGAGGCCTTGGCACACGATTCTGTCAATCCCGCAAACCGTCCTCAACTCCCTCGAGTGGTGGGATCAACCCGTCCACCTCCTTTCTGGGATGCCTTTTCGACCTCCTCCTCCCGAGTTGCTGTTGACCACAGATGCTTCCCTCTGGGGTTGGGGAGCCCAGTGCGGAATGCTCACTGTTCAAGGGGCTTGGTCTGCTCGAGATGCAACTCGCCACATAAATTACCTGGAGTTGCAAGCAATTTATCTGGCCCTTCGGTCCTTTCTTCCAACCCTTCGAGACCGTGTCGTCCAAGTGGCTTCCGACAGCACCACGGCCGTCTATTATGTCAACAAGCAGGGCGGCACTGCTTCTGTTCGCCTTTGCAACTTAGTGATAGACCTCTGGTCCTGGTGCCTCGATCACTCCATTACGCTCTCGGCGATCCATATTCCTGGGGATCAGAATGTCTATGCAGACCGGTTGAGTTGTTCTGCCTCATCGGACAACGAATGGTCCATTCCCCTCCGGTATCTTCGACCTCTGTTTCGAGAGTTCGGTCACCCATCTGTCGACGGCTTCGTGTCCGTCGACAATGCTCGATGTCGCCTGTTTTTCAGCAGGGGTCCCCCATCTGCTCGGTCGCTCGGGGATGTCTTTCTCCACAAGTGGAACGGAACCCTGTTTTACCTATTTCCTCCATTCCCTCTCATCTCTCGGGTCGTGCAGAAGATTCTTGCAGACCACACCTCCTGCATTCTGATCACTCCGTGGTGGCCACGCCAGGTTTGGTTCCCGCACCTGCTTCAACTCTCCTGTCATTCCTTCCATTCCCTCCCTGTCGTCCCAGATCTCCTCTCTCGGGCCCGAGGGAGAATCCTCCATCCCAATCCGGGATTTTTCAAATTAACAGCCTGGAAGATCCTGCCCTAGACTTCCCGCCTCAGGTCTCTGAAATCCTCCTGAATGCTAGGAAGCCTTCTACTCGATGTTCCTATCAGTTCAAGTGGAACAGATTCCAATCCTATGCTGCTGATCACTCCTTCGATCCGATTCGATCATCTCTCCATGAGATCTTCGCCTACATCGTGCACTTGAAGGATACGGGCCTGGCATACTCATCCTTGTGGGTTCATTTGGCGGCGATCTCCGCCAACCACCCCCTCATACAAGGCTGTTCAGTGTTCTCCCACCGTCTCACCAAGACGTTCCTCAAGGGTCTTCTTCAGATGTGCCCGCCTACGAAACTGTTGGTGCCTTCCTGGAGCTTGTCTCTAGTCCTTTCTCAAGTAATGGCTAAACCATTTGAGCCTATGGCTACCACCGACCTCAGGTTAGTTTCCTGGAAGACGGCTTTTCTTGTAGCCATTACCACTGCATGCAGAGTAGGGGAGCTGGCTGCCTTCTGGGCTGATCCCCCCTTTACTGTTTTTCATAGGGAGAAGGTGGTCCTTTGAACAGATCCTTCCTTCCTCCCTAAAGTCATCTCTGCCTTTCACCTCTCTCAGTCGTCTGTTCTGCCTATTTTCTTTCCGAACCCGACTGATGCCTCTCAGAGAGCCCTACACTGTCTAGATGTGCGCAGAGCGCTCTCTTTCTATCTACACAGGACACAGCCCATACGTAAATCTCCTCAGCTGTTCCTAGCTTATGGCCCCCCTCATGCAGGGGAACCCATTTCTTCTCAACGTCTCTCTAAGTGGGTGACTTCCACCATAGCCCTTTGCTATGAGCTGGCACGTCAACCTGTTCCTACCTGTGTCACTGCCCATTCTACATGGGCGGTATCGACGTCCACCGCTTTCCTGGCCGGTGTTCCGTTGGAAGACGTCTGTGCAGCTGCTACGTGGTCCTTGGCATCGACCTTCGTGACCCACTACGCACTCGACGTCTGAGCTCGACGGGATGCTGCCTTCGGTCAGACGGTGCTGCGATCTCTCTTCGCTTGATCCTGGTGCACCCTCAGGTGGGACCCGTGCGTGATTTCTTTTGATGGTGATGCTGTGTCTTAACCAGTATTTTTGTGTCCTTTGCAGCTGCCAGCTCCCTCCTCCAACTGGTTCAGCTGTTGTAATCACCCATGTGTGGGACTGCACAGAGACCACGACGAAGATAAACAGGTTGCTTACCTGTAACTGATGATCTTCGAGTGGTCATCTGTGCAGTACCACACATGGGTTGGGTGCCTGCACACAACCTCGATCGGAGAATCTTCTAGAGCTTTACCTCAGAAGAGCTTTTGGCGGGCTCTCCTCCCGCCCTGGGGGAGGAGACATGCACTGCGCATGCCCAGAGCGGGAGAGAGAGCCGCCTCCCACTCAATTCCTTCGACCGCCACTGTCAAGGCCAAACAATCCAAAGAAGGAAATCTGGAGATGCCAGCAGTGGGGAAGGCTGGGTGGGATTGTGGTACTGCACAGATGACCACTCGAAGATCATCAGTTACAGGTAAGCAACCTGTTTTTATGCTTACTCCTGGACAGCTGGTGACAGAAGATGAAGAAAAAGCAGGAGGTTGGAAGAAGTCAGCTATAAAATATTTCCTGAAAACAGATTCCTTTATATGATTGAAGAAGTCAAATGATTTATGAGTTAGCTTGTGGTCCAGTGACATGTTCTTGAAAGACAGTAGCTGTTAGAGTAGGATCTGGGAGACCCAGGTTCAAATTTCTTCTCTACCATGGAAGCTCGCTGGGTGACCTTGGGCCAGTCAGACACTCAGGCCAGTCGTATTTACTTCATTTGTACCCAACCTTTCTGCCCAATGGGTCCCAAAGCAGCTTACATCCTCCTCCTCTCCTCCATTTTATCCTCACAACAACACTATGAGGTAGCTTTGGCTGAAAGGTGGGGTATAAATAAAATGAATAAATAAACTAATCTATCCTGTCAATTTGAAGTTTATTATGTAGAATAATATACATTTCCAAGTATGATGCCAATGTAGTAAAGCAAGCAAGCAATATACTGTTCAGTAGGTATCGTTAATTGATGAACAATGTGCAGCTTGAGAATTTTGTGTTCTTTCTACATTTGTATTTATTTTTTAAAAAAACCCTATGCAGCCTTTCCACCCAATCAGAGTCCCCAAGGCGGTAAACATAAAAAACCCATTAAAATATACAAACAATAAAAACACAGTTAAAATGATAGACTACAATCAAAAACACATAAGCAACACCAGAAGGAGGGTCAATAACCATTATTGGGGGTATGCCAGACAAAACAAAAAAGTATTCACCTGCTGGCAAAAGATACCAATAAAGGGACACAGACAAATCTCCCTGGGGAGGGAGTATAAAAGCCAAGGTCCTGTTAAGGGGGCAGGTTGGGTAAGACAAAACCAAAAAAAAGCTGAAATGTGATCAAGGCCAGCTCTCTCACTAGGCCAACTAGGGTGTCAGATCACTGGGGGAGATCAGGCGCGAGGAGCGCTGTTGGCTCCTGATGGCCCGGGGAGGCACCCTTTAAAGTTTCCTGACTGGCGCCCCCCCGCCCCCTGCTTGCATCCTAAGGGCCTCTCTTTCCTCCACTCTCCCCCCGCCGTGCACCAGAGGGATGGGTCAAGGTGCTGCTGCAGCTTGTTCTCCACGGTTAAGATCTGTTAACTCCACAAACCTTTCAAAGGAGGGCCCCTGCAGAGACACATGGAGAAGCCCCCCTACCATGCCCACATCTCTGCCAGCACATGCAGGGACAGTCGGTAATGGGTCTCTCTGCTTTGGGCTCGCAGAAGGGAGAGCAATTCATTTGAATGGGGGTCTTTGGTAAAGCCCTTAAACAGATTGGGAAGTGTCGTTGTTGTCATCTTTAAAGAGCATCTCCAAGAAGGTGCAGCAGAGCGTGGCTCAGTGATCTCACTTTCCCGTGCCCCCCAGTTCCAGTGCCACTTGGGGTGAGGTGGTCCGAGAAGCCCGCATCCAGGATGGTCAGTAAAGAGCCGTCCACTCCGAATCTTCCTGCCGTCTCCTCCCAGGAAAGGACTTGGACAATCTTGGCCTCAGTCACTCTTGGAGGTGGCTTCCAGAGGCAGGAAGCACCACCTGCCCCACTGGCCTCCTTTGTATGACTGCCTCTTTCGGGCACTAGCAGGGCAGCTTCCCGCGGCTGTGGAGGAGGGGGAGGCAGAGGAGGAGGGCCCTGGAGAGTGAGGAGAAGAGCAGGAGCTGCTGCAGCAGCTGGCCCGGCCCAGTCAAAGCTGTTCTTTCAATCACTCTTCCCTTCCTTTTCCCAGGGAAATTAAATTGTGCTGCCTGTGCATAGTAGTGAGATTATAGCCTACTTTTTGGGTCCTTTCCCCCAACTTTAAGCAAGTGTGTGTGGGAGTTAGTTATTTCTCTTCTGGAGTACCGCTCTCTCTCTGGCTCAGCCAGGCAGGACCCTTTGGGGAGAGAGAGAGAGAGCCACTGGTGGCACTGAAAGGGTTAAAGTGAGTGAGTTGCCAGCCTGTAGGTGGGACCTGGAGACACACTCCCCCCCCCCAGCATAACAGAGATCAGGTCCCCTTGAGGAAAGGTGTGTATTGGACTCTGCTGAGCTGCCTCCTCCCCAAACTCTGCCTTCCCCCTCCCCCAGTCCCCAGGAATTTTCTAACTAAGAGTTGGCAACCCTGTTTAGACTCCAGACACTGGAAGAAGCCAGGCTTTGTTAATGGCCCTGTTATTGATTCACTGGTGTTTTTATGTTTATTGATTGTGTTGTTGTTCAGTCGCACAGTCGAGTCCGACTCTTATTGATTGTATTACTGTGCTAATTGTTACTGTAGAACCAGATCAGGAGCAAAGACATTTATGTTTTAAAATTGGTGGGCACATGGAGAAGGGGGGCGCCAGAAGGTAGCCTTGCCTAGTGTGCAAAAAAACCTGGTGCCAGCCCTGAGTGTGATAACACTGCCACCAGTCCCCTTACTACCCTATCAACCAGAGACCTCTAGCTAGCCTTTCCAGGTTTTAAGATCAAGAGGCCACCCTGCAAAGTAGGATGCTTGCAAAGTGAGTTCCAGAAAACAATAACTCTGATAGCTGTAGCCAATATTTTTTCCCCACATGCCCAGAATAGGCAAGGTTTTTTATCTTTAAAGATTACATTAAAAAAGGAGCAATACATGTTAACATGTCTAGCCAAGTGTCTCACTCACAACATAATTTTTACATATATATTACCATTTTTTCCCTTGTTTTAATTTGTATTCCACACCATACATCATTAAACCAAAGATCTAATTCCAGTAAACAACTAATTTTTCTATATCCTATCTGCTATGTTTCATTTTATCTATAATATACCATTATAAATCAGTTTCATATCTTAAAAGTAAAGAAGGACAGAAACAGGTGTTTCTTAACAGTTTGACAGATCTAAATTAGGGATGTATTTCTTGTATATTGACACTCTAGAGCCTTTATTTTTACATATTTTTAGCAAAGTTAGCTTTCAAAATCCCTTTTACTTGCACACCTAAACATAGAAGATTGTATTTTCTCCACAGTATCAGCTCTCAACCTAACAATACCAGAAAGCTTTTACCTTACACTGTATCATTCCTACTTTTGTCTTAGGGAAGTTGTCATTACACATTCTCTAGCTAAGTTGTCCATTACTTATATTTTCCCCCTGCAATATACACTCTAAGATTCAAACTGCCCTATATCTTTCATCATCCGTCAGTTAAAACATTACAGGTAAACAAAATATATTATTTCAATTTATACAGCCATTTTATATAACTTTCACTAATCAGTTAAAACAGTACAGATAGTCAAGATATATAGCTTTAGGTTATGTTCTTAGTCAATTGTATATCACATATCAACATAGGTTGAGAAAACAGAATAAAAACAAAACGAAAAAAGGATTTAAGCAAATATTTCGCAGCAATTTAACAATTTAACAATATCAGTTGGGTAATCCTTTATCTCAATCAATTAGAACAATACAGGCAATCAGAGTATGTTATTTCAGATTACTTACAAAGTTTCAGTTTCTTTTGCTTTCTTTGTAAACGTCGTTTCAAAATTTTTCCCCTTATATGTCTTTGATCTTTGAAAGTCTCATCCCCTTCAAGCTTGCTTGTCTGACCAAACAGACAGCTCTGTCTCTCCAGCTCTGCAACCGCTGTATTATATCCAACCATCTCAAAGGTCAAAATCTCCAAAAAATCAACATAGTGACAATTGAATAAATTTCTCATTATGGGCATCGAGTGTTGAAACAAGCCATGTCGCTCGTCACTTTGTATCATATGAAACATCATCTGTACTTGGCAATCTTGTGCTTCTGAAAATACAAACTCCTCTCTCTCAGAGCCAGTCAAGATCCCTCCCAGCACTTGAAAAACAGCAGCTGTAATCTTAGTCTCTATCTGTAGTTGTATGAGATCCCAAAAGTCACCTAACAACTGCAATATATCTCCATTCCCTTGGAAATCCTTCTTTTCAATTGCAGTTGGAGACGTCATCTCGCTCCTGAGCAGACAGTTTGTAGACAGCAGTCAATATGTAATTACGCAGGCTGGGAGCTCGCAGTCTGTCGCCATTTTAGCTTGATAAGCCTGTCTTTCTTTCCATAAATCAAATAAGCCAGTTTAAAAGTAAGATAAGTCCCTTCAAAGTATTTTTCCAGCTAACAGATAGAAGATTTCAGTGTGTTATTTTGCCCCTATATTTTTGATGTGATAAGTCCCCTAAACTCTGCTAAGCCACTGGCCGTGGGAGTCTCCACTTCCCTTTGCCTCTGGGGAAGATTTATGGGGGCAATCAAGTGTTCTTTTCCAAGTGTGAAGGTTGAAAGAAAAAGGAAAATACTCATTGGGTGCGTTTAGACAGCGTGCTGGAGCAGTTTAAACTGCTCCGGCACGATGCGTTTTTTTTTAAAACTGGAGAATCGCGATCACACTCACCTCCTCCTTCCGAGCTCCCCGCCGTCCTCCTGCAGGTGGGGGGGGGGTTTCCCCTCTCCTTTGAGCATGCGCACAGGCAGCCCTCTCCCGAACAGGAAGTTTGGCGGTGCGCAGAAGAGCGATCTGAACAGGTTCCTTTAAAGTTTAAATGAAGACTCCTTTTTAAAATGGCCTCCCCGAGATCCCGGACTCCTCTAAATGCCTAAACTAGGCACCAGTGAAGCTTTTCTTTTTTTAACTTAAGTGCGGAGCTCCGCTCAAGCGCACACCGCTAAGGAAAAAAAACAAATGGCGGACTGAAACCGGAAGCCGGAGGCAGCTTCCCAGAGGGGAGGGGGGGTTGAAGCACCTGGAAGTGGCTGGATGGAGCGATCAGACAGCGGAAAGTGCGGCTTGAAACGGAGAATCATGGGAAACACCACTTGGGTAAGTGGTGTCAAAATACTCCGTTTCAAAGAGGGTTTGCTCCAGAAAGCGACGGCTGGGGACGGTAGGCAGATGTTGGGTGTGTGAACGCGCAGGTAAAAGCCGTTTCTGAGCCGTGCCGAAAATGGCTCAAACGGCGCGTCTGAACGCACCCATTAGGTCTTCACTAAGATGATTGTGATGAGGTAAAAGGCCCTTATATGGGGTTGTTACAGCTTTCCAACCTTGCTCTCAAGGCTGGGCTTTTGGAGCTCCTGCTCAAGCACTCTGACTCCCACACCCGCTGTTGCCACAAGTGGGGGGCTCAAATTTAAAGCCTTCTGCTGCCAATTCCTACACCCAAGGAACTGGAGGGACCCTTCTCCAATCCGAAAAAATCCAGAAAGGTCAATAAAGTCCCCTAAAAAGCCTCCAATAGCTAGTGAGACTCAGAGACTCCTGAATACTCGACTAGTCCGCTGCACAGAAGCCCCACCTCTCAGCTATAGCCAATATGAAGTAGAATCAGACTGAAGCCCCTAAACCCAAGAACATCACAAAATATAAGTAAAGTGATTTATTATCAAGCCGCAGGAATCTAATATATATAATTCTCTTAGCGTATTGGCCATTTCCAGCTCTCTCATTGGCTGTGCAGTGTGGTTCCATCAGCCATTGGGCTGTCAGCTGCCACTCAAGAGTACTTGTGTGCCATTGGCCAGGTGCTGGGTCTGCTCCTCTTCCCCACCCATTTTCATTTCAGCCCCTGTTCCCTGTCTGATTTACTGGCAGACAGCTCTCTCTACTGAGGAAGAAGACATTTATCATGGCTCCTGTGTGGGAATAACTTCCCCTCAGTGGCTGTTGATAGGCAACCAAGTTTGCTTCTGTCAGTAAAAAGACAAAGGACTTTCAGCATAACCCCCTCCCCCGCCCACTGCCAGCTTGGCCACTTTCCTGTCAGAATAAACTGAAAATGGCTCTCTCTCCTTTTTGGCTCCACCATGGCTGGCTGGCTAATGAGGTGGGCCAGTGACCATCAAACCATTCTCTTCAACCCCCTGCTTTTTTGGCTGACTTCCCCTAGGGTTGCCAATTTCCAGGTGGGACCTGGAGATATCCTGCTGTTACAATTGATCTTCAGATGGCAGAGATCAGTTCCCCAGGATAAAATGGCTGCTTTGGAGGGTAGACCCTATGGCATTATACCCTGCTGAGTCCTTCCACACACACCCAAATACTGCCCTCCACAGGATCCACCCCCCAAATCTCCAGGTATTTCCCTACTCAGAGCTGGCAAGTGTACCTTCTCCTCTGTCAGTAAAAGGCCCTTTCCACACCTATGTTGGCCTTCAGGAGAAAACTCATTTGGGCCAGTCCTGATAGAGTTGCCAACTCCAGGTGGGAAATTCCTGGAGATTTGAGGGATAGAGCCTGAAGAGGGCGAGGCTTGAGGAGGGGTGGGACCTCGGACAGGTACAATACCATAGGCTCCATCCTCCAAACCAGCCATTCCCTGATGGGGAACCACTGTTGCCAATCTCCAGGTGAGAGCTGGAGATCACTCAAAATTACAATTGCTCTTCAGGTAGCAGAGATCAATTCCTCTGGAGAAAATGGTGGACTCTGTGTCATTATACCCTGCTGAGGCCACCACAGCAAATTGACACTGAGTGCCCAAAGCCGGGGCACTCTCCCAGAGCCTCTTTCTAGAGCTTGTTGTATTTATTTTCACAATGGGCCTTATTCCTAGTATATAATAAAAGAGCAGAGAGCAGTAAGTGTAAACTAATAAAGTTATATACCTAAGCTAAGCTCATATACAAGCATTGGTTTGAGATCCAGATGTTTTCCAGCAAGACTGAGTTTCCAGAGCTTTAGCAGATGCCATGATCAGGTTTTTTACTTGGATGTGACATTCACACATCACTCACTATCATGCACACTCCTTGCTCCACCTCCAAAGCTCCAAGGGGTGCCAGGTGGCAGCCTGGAATCTTGATGGTCAGTCTAGCTTCAAGCACTTGTTCATGATGTAGATTATCGATTTCAATTCTTTGTGTAGCCTGGTGTTTATATTGCAACTGTCTTGGTTGACCCAATGGATGAACTGATTTGGAAGATATGTGAAGAAAGCATTGTTCCTTGTTGATGGCCTAGCTAGGATTGCCAAGTCCCACCTGGCAACCAGTGGGAGATGAGGGGGACTTACCAGGAGCAGCAGGGAGGCCCATCCAAATTACAGTGATGTGCCCACATCACTGACCATGTGACCCAGAAGTGACGTCATAACATCCGAGGCAACATTCTGGGATTTTATGTCCCAAATGGGATGAAGTTACTTCCAGGTCACATCACTGCGCATCAGATGGATCTCCCTTTTTTGAGGTAAGTTCTCCCCTGCTGGCTAGCTGATCGGTAGCACGGGGTGGCAGCAGGGAACCCCCGGTTCCACGCAGAGGGAGGGGGGTCAGCCAACCCTAATCCTAGCTTCTGGTACTATTAACTGTGTGGTATGCTTGCAATCTGACCGGTTAGCCTGGTGGAGGCACTACCTTGTGGATACCAGAAGGTGGTGGAGACCAACTGTTCTGTACTATGGAAATTATACGGGGGGATGCTACAGAGGTCTGTCTTGTATGCCCTTCCTATGTGCTTAGACCACCTTAGGAGACCTTAATCATAATATTGAAAGCTGGTGCTATGAAAAACAAGATAACCCCGTCTTTCCAGTAGCCCTATTCATCTTCACACTTTGAATAAGAGCTTCAAGATCAGATTTTGATTTTTTCAGATAGATTTTATCTGGAAATTAAGTACTGTCTGGGGGAGGCTGTCAAGTATATAGAGATACGAAGACGTATGGGGAAATTCAAAAGGAAGGGACCACATCCTTTGAATGCCACACCACATAGAGAGGTTCCCCAGAGCACTGCCATCCATGATTTCTCCATGCAATTGTGCTAATCCATGTCTACAATTGTTATAGCCCCGAACTCCTGTGTGAGGGCTAGAACATGAGAATCATCCCTAAAACCTCAAAACCAGTGTTTTAATTTTGGTCTGGTCACCTATGCCTCATAAATAATACATGAAGTATGATTCAAAAGCTTGTAATTTCATTTAAGCAACTGGCATTTGTCCATGAAAGGATATCATCTGAACTTATTTTATGGCTATAATTCTTTCCATACATGAATCATAGGCCGGTATCCTTACTAGAGGGAAATACATGACTGTAGCAATGATCATACCTTTAGCCTTTTGTGGATTTTCTGTGATCTGTGTACTGTATGTGAAAGTAGAAAACTACAGCCAGCCAGGAAGCTTGCCAGTTTGAATTCTGGTGAACAAACCAAACCTGAGCTCCCATATGAATTAACTTCTAGGAGGGCAATGCTGGAAAAACAGTAATGAAAATGGATGACTTTCTCTTATGCTATGAATAGTTCCAGTATCAGTCAGTGATAGTGCAAACCTTTCCTGTTAGTTGACAAATTGCCTTGTACCTGTTGGCTGGATTGGTTTGAGGGGTAAGAGGATAAGTCCAGTCTGCTTTATTTCTGATTCAAGTATACACATAAGGAAAGGAAAGGACCGTTACTTAACCAACTCCCATTTGTGGCTATAGATCAACTTTGAGTGGAATTATCAAAATGCTATTAAACAAAGACATTCCCCACTGTTTCTGTTATTTTAGCTGCTTTGTCACTGTTTCAAATCCACTGATTTGACCATCCAAACTTATCCTGCTAGAGTATGCAATGATAAGAATGAGGATTCTTTGCTTCTAAATAATTATATTTAACTCATTCCTTTAAATATTTTTCATTTCTTGCATCCCTGTCTTTTAGCTCTACTTTTAATTTTCTATAATTAGTTACTGAAGGCCAACTTTTTCTGGATGTTTATCCTTCTTTACTGGTTAGATGCAGAGAGCTTGAAGTATAACTCCCTTTGAATTTATTGACTTCAGTGGACTTAGAAGGACTCTGCTTAGGATTCAACTGTTAGTTTTTTTTTAGTTTTTTAACATATCACTGGGGGGGGAGTGGAATTAAAAGTACAGTATTTATGGGAGATACCTTTTAGGGTTTTTTAATTATAGAGTTATTAAGACTTTGATTATGGAATACTTTACCCGCAGATATTCTACTGGCATGAGTGTGCCAGGTTTTTAATGCTAGACAAAGATGCACTTGCTAAGTAGGCCCTCCTGATTATTTTTCTGCTGACTATTTTAAATGTTATTTGGATGTATTATTTTTATTTTATGTAAGCTATGAGTACTTCTGGTGGAGACAGCAAGATAAAAATGGTTTATTAAAAGAAATAAATAAAATAGAAAAGCTGGACAACTTTCTGAGACATTGAAAGACCCTAAAGTTAAGTGATCAGAAATCATATGCATTTAGAAACAGAATGCAAATTTGGAAACATTAAAATTATTTATGTAGGTGGCGTCGCATGAATGGAGTAGGACGCCCGCGCTAATAGCTCTCCCTAAAGCTACCGCCAGCAATTAGACCATTGCACACAAAAAACCCCTTCTACATACCACCACAGTGATCGGAAATACGACTCATCCAACAGCTGCCCATTTCGCCGTAGAAATCCGGCTGGTAAGCTCCTTTTTTGTGAGAACTTCTACTAAGGCCTAAACCGGGGTGGGAATCACGGCGACGTTAAAATGGCGGCCGAAAATATCTCCGACACAATTGAAGACACTGAGATCTTAACTCCTCTCTCGAAAATGGACTTAATGGAGATGGAGGATCGTATACTGTTGAAACTTAGTGCCCAATTAAAACCAGTCCAAGATCAATTGGAAGTGATCCAAAACAACATTACAGAGACAAAGAAAAAAGCAGAATGTGCATTAACTCTTTCAGAGACAGTCCAAGAGGAAACACGTTCCTTACAAAAAGAAAATGACTCTCTGAACAACAAATTACTAACCCTTGATATGGAGGTCCGCAAAAATAATATTAAATTTTGAGGCTTCCCGGAAAAAATTGGTACAGATGAAGATCTTAATGACTTCATGGCAGGTTGGGTTGCTGAAATATTCCAATTAGGGGAAGAGATGGTACCAGTTATCATTAAAGCCTACTGCTTAGGCTCTCCAAAAAATCCTAACAGAAAAGGTCCTAGAGACATTGTAGTAACAGCATTGGATTATAGAGTTCGCAAACGGATCCTAGCTGCAGCAAAAGAAGTGGGCTCCTTTGATTACAAAGACCATAAAATAGAAGCCTTTCCTGATCTACCCCCAGAGACCATCACTAGAAGAAGAGAGCTACGTCCAGTCACTTCTAAACTTCAAGATGCAAAAATAAAATATAAATGGCTGGGTGCTGCTACAATACAAATAATCTACAAAGGTGAAAAGCTGCAAGCAAATAATTTAGAAGCTGGTTTCAATCTGCTAGAAAAACTGGGGCTGAAAACATCAGAAGATCCAAACAAAAACCAGTATAAAAGAAAACTTCAATTCACATCTACTCCTCCTAGAGAAAGCAAGATACCAAGTGTCCAACGCAAAACAAACCACTGATGTTGTCTATAAGTATGTAACAAGGCTGTGATAACATAATATTCTGCAATTTCAATTTATGCATATGCAATTTGTTAAACTTCCTTCTTGTTTGGTTTTATTTCTACTTATACATATAGAAGGGAAATTCTGTTATTTGAGTAAATTCAAAATGTTAAGTCATTCTATAAGAAATAAGAAACAGGTAGTTTTGGGGAGGGATAGGAAAACTGTTAACCTATTTCTATTTCATGGGTACCTTCATAGGAAACAGAAAATCTTCCTGTTACCTCGTAGATTTCTATGAGCATTCTTAGGTACGTTAAAGTTAAAAAAAAAAAAAGTTTGTTACAACTCTGTTTATTGGTGATAACCAGTTTATTAAGGTTTAAAGAAAATCAACAAGAATACTGTTCGTTAGGCAGTTTCACAAAATGCCACTTTAGGCTTTGTCACACTTACTATTGAAGTGCATTGCAAACCATTTTTCCTTCTATCTTTCACCTTAATCTTTTTGTTTACAAAAATTATATTGTAAAATGTCTAAGCTGAAGATTGTTACTCTGAATGTAAGAGGTGTGAATAACTGTGTCAAAAGAAAACGTGTGTATAATAACCTTATGAATATTAAACCTGACATCCTGTTTCTCCAAGAGACACACCAAAAACACTCAGGAAACAAAAAACTATTTTGTTCTACTTGGTTTACCTTTCAAATTCAAGCAGGCGGGAGCTCCAAATCTAGGGGGATAGCAATTATGCTATCCAGAAATGTTAATTTTAAAATGTATGATGTGTTGAGAGATGAAAATGGTAGGTTCATTTTTTGTAAAAGGAACTATAGAGGGTAAAATGCTGACTATTGGTTCCATATACACTCTGAACTATGATGAAATTAAGTTTCTATCTGAAACCTTCCAATCTCTAGACAATGGCTGAGGACAGACTGGCAATTTGCCCCGGGAAGGAACCCGGGCCGACAACTATTCAATACCGGAGTAAATGGAACGTTCACACAGGCACATCTACCTGGCGTCCCCCACCCGTAGCCTACCAGTGCTCTTGCGCTTCACTGCCAGATTAAAAAAACACCTGATAAAAGCCGTCGCAAATCTGAAAGCCGCGTTCGTCGCGCGTTTCTCCGCTTCCGGGGAGTCTGCCCCGCATTGGGCACGAGGCAGCAGCAGTGTGATTGGCTGCGCTCCGCTCCACTGCCCAATGCGGTGCCGGCATTGCAGGGCAAAAAAAAAAAATATCGGCAAAATGCGCTTATGCACATGAGCGCATGAGCGCTCATGCACACATACACCCATACACCCACAGCCAAATTAATGGGGAAACGGCGAATATAGCATGCCTCCGGCACGGCAGTCTGAACGCTCCTGTGCGCCTCCGTCCCGTATCTTCCAGCAGCAGCCCCCGCTGTGTGGACGGGAAAAACAGTATAGTTTAATCCGGGGTTTTTTTGCGATGACTGGCTACCGGGGCAAACTGCCAGTCTGTCCTCAGCCAATTTCAAAGAAGGTGATGCCATTTTAGGCGGTGATCTAAATTATATCATTCAACAAGATTTAGACAGAACATCATCCAAAATTAATTTAAAAAAAATGAAAGACTCAAGGTCTGTTAAACATGATTTGAGTAAATTACTACAAGAACACGCATTAAACTGACATATGGAGAATTCAACACCCTTTTGAGAAGGATTTTACATATTTTTCAGCCCAATATAACACTCATACCAGAATTATCTGCTAGTATCACAATCACTGCAAAAACAAATCATTTCTTCCCATATAGGAGAAAAAATATGGTCTGATCATGCTTGGGTTGAATGCATTTGGATGTGGTCAGAACAAAAACACTCTGCCAAAATTTGGAGTTTAGACAACAATTTATTAGAAGATCAAATTATTAAAGAAGAGATAGATCAAAAAATAAAATTTTATTTTCAGGAAAATGAGGTAGAGGTTTCATCTCCTTTGATTCTATGGGATGCAATGAAACCCGTTATTAGAGGTGAATTGATTGCAAAATCAGCCTATAGGTGGGAAAAAAAAGAAATTAGACAAACAATATTAAAAAAAAATCTATTAGAAAAACAACACAAATCTACTTGCAGTAAAAAAATCTATAAACAATTATTGTCAGAGAGACGTAACTTGAAACTTTAGATACGGAAAAAATACAAAAAGTTCTACTTTATCTAAAACAGGATTCCTGGTATTATAATGCTAAAAATTTAAAAGTATTAAATAAGAGAGTAAATGCAAAGAAAATTGATAGGCATATTCATTTAATAAAAGATAAAAAAGGCACAATTCATTCAAAGACAGAACAAATTCTTAATACGTTTGTAGAATATTATCGCAAACTATACAGTTCCCAAAATGTTTCTCCAACATTTATAAATGATTTTTTAAAATCTAACTTGACATCAGAACTAAAACCTGAACATGGTTCTTTTCTGAACAAAGAATACTCCAAACAAGAAGTCCAGGATGCAATTCAAAAATTGAAAGTTCATAAAGCCCCAGGTCCAGACGGTTTTTCAGCTCTCTTCTATAAGAGTTTCTTGAAGACCATCCTAGATCTACTATTGAATACATGCAATTTTATACTCAAAAATGGGACTCTTCCCCCTTCATGGTCTCAAGCAACAATAGTGGTCATCCCTAAGTTTCAAAAAGATAGAATGTTTCCGACCTCTTATAGACCTATCTCTTTATTAAATATAGATTTTAAAATTTTTACTTCCATTCTGGCACAGCATCTAAATCATATAATATCAGAATATATAAACCCCGATCAAGCCGGATTTATTCCAGGAAGAGACTGAGTAGATAACACACACAAGGCCTTTAATATATTGCAATACACGCACAAAATGAAACAAGAAATGATTATGTTTTCACTTGATGTAGAGAAGGCCTTTGACTCGCTTGAACTTTCTTTTTTAAAAATCTTATTAGAGAAAATGAAATTTGGCCATAATTTTTTAAGAGCCATACATGCAATTTATGAATCCCCACAAGCATCTGTTAAAATAAACAACACTCTCTCTACTAGATTCATTTTAGAAAGGGGTACCAGGCAAGGATGCCCTTTATCCCCTCTTCTGTTTGCCTTAGCTGTGGAACCCTTAGCCCAAAAAATTAGGAATAACATTAACATAACAGGAATCCAAATTAAAGAAAAAGAATTTAAGATTACACTTTTCGCAGACGACATGTTATTATTTTTAACAAATCCCAAGGATTCTTTACAGTATCTCCAACTTGTTTTACAGGAATATGAACAAATTTCAGGTCTTAAAATCAATGTCTCAAAATCAACAATTTTACCAATCAATATTTCTACATCAGACTGCAAAAAACTGCAAGATTCATTTAAATACCAATGGTCAGACACCATTAAAATATGTAGGCATTTATCTTCCTACAAATTTAAATCTCATATTGAAATATAATCATGACGAAACCCCAAAAGATATTAATTCTAAAATAAAAAACTGGGAAAGACGCTCTTTATCTTTAATGGATAGATATAACCTAATAAAGTCTTTCTTACTTCCAAAATTTCTTTTTTTATTTAGAGCAATTCCAGTTAAAATACCTCCATCTGTACTTAAAACTTGGCAAGACAGACTCTTAAAATTTTTCTGGAACAATAAAAAGGCTACAGTTAGTACTCCTACACTATTTAGACGTCGAAGAGATGGTGGATTGCAACTTCCCAATCTAAGAGAATATTACAATGCAACCCATCTAGAAAGAATATTAAAAATGATACAAGAAGACTCCATTCCAAATTGGGCTTATAGCCATTCTGAAACCACATCACCTTACACTCTTTCCGAGATAATATGGCAAAAGAAAAAATATAGACAATCAAAAATTTATCAAGATTCCTTCTTAATTGCTTCTATAGAAATCTGGGATGAATTCAGAGCAAAATTGGTTCTGGAATTTTCAAAATTTAGTACCTTTTTAGGCCAACATTGGTACCCACCAGAACTTGGCAGTACTGAATACCTAAAATGGAAATCGGCTAATGTAACCAGACTTAAAGACTTAATACACAACAATAAATTTATACCAAAAAATGAATTAGAAAGAAAATTAGGGATTTCAATACACTGGTTCCAGTATCTTCAATTAAAACATATGTGCAATTCCATAAAATTGGAAAATATTGCTAAATCACCTTTAACATTCTTTGAACTTTTAATACACAAAATTAATCATTCTAAAAAAGGAATTTTATCAAAAATCATTCAGATCTTAGCACAGTTCAATGAAAAAATTACCCTGACATATCAAATGAGATGGGAGAAATTACTATCATCTCGATTATCTGATGACGATTGGAAGCGTATATGGCATTCAATAGAAAACACCTCATCTGTTATTTCAATTCGTTTACAGACTTTTAAAATTCTTTCTTTTTGGTATCTTACCCCTGTGCAAATTTCACATATTAGACATCTGAGTGCTAATTGCTGGAGAGACTGTAATGAAACAGGTTCATACTTACATTGTTGGCTATATTGTCCGAAGATTACTATTTTTTGGGGAAAAGTTTTAGAACAGGTCAAACTTATTACTCATATACCTTTTACACCAGAAGTAATTCTGTTAAACAATAAAGCTGCTTGGAAGACATATGATACAAACAATATTAGAATTGCCATACTTTTATATGCTGCTAAACTTGTTGTAGCAACATATTGGAAATCTACTCGCTCACCCTCTTTAACTGTCTGGCATAATAAATTGTGGAATATCTATCTAATGGACAGAATAACATGGTTTATCAAATCTCCAAATCTTGATAAGTGTAAACTGCATTTCTCAACTTGGTCTCCAATTATCGAATATTTACAACAACAAGGAGAAATCCCAGCTGACATTATAAGAATATAATCTGCCTAACTCATGTTTTTGATTTCTATTGTTTATTGTAGTTCTATGTATTATATTGTTTCATTTTGTTCAATTCTTTAAAATTTTAATAAAGTGCATTAAAAATTATTTATGTAGCTATTAAACACTTTTGAATTGTGTGAACATGAATATAAAATGGGTCCTACTGGATCAGACCAATGGGCCAGCTAATTGAGCATTACATATCACACAAAAGTAGCCCTCCTCTGCTGCTGCTTCTTGGCAAATGGTAGCCTCTGAATTTGGACATTTCAGTTATCTCTCATGGCTAACTAGCATTGACAGAGCTATTCCTCATAAATGTATTCAATCTCCTTTCTAAGGTATCTGAGTCACATCTTGTGACATCAAATTCTATAAATCAGTTGGATACTATGTGAATAATTACCTTCTTGCAGCTGTCTTGAATCTACTGGGATATCAAACCTTGTATTGTTACAAGAAACATCACTTCAGATTACACATATACATTCAATGATAAGAAACTTGGAAATCTTTATAAATTACTAGGGAGCAAAGCCTGTTGTGGTGGAAGACAACGGGACCTAGAAAGGAAGGGAGGGAGGTGCAAGGGAGAGAGGGTTGGAGGAAGGAAGGAAGGAAGGAAGGAAGGAAGGAAGGAAGGAAGGAAGGAAGGAAGGAAGGAAGGAAGGAATAGGGGGAAGAGTGAAAGAAAGAAAAGAGGAAGAAAGGAAAAGGGGGAAAGGAAGGGAAGAGGGGCAGAAAAGGGCTTCTCTGAGCCAGGAGAAGGCCTTTTCTGTCCCCCACACACCATCCCCTGGGCCTTCTATGGGGGCAGTAGGCAGTGTATGGGGAAAAAGGGCTTCTCTGGGCCACTGCCCCCATAGAAGGCCCAGGGGAGGGTGTGTGGGAGACAGAAAATGGCTTCTCTGGGCCTAGTGCCCCATAGAAGGCCCAGGGGATGGCGTGTGAGGGGCGGAAAAGGCCTTCTCTGGGCCTAGTCCCCTCATAGAAGGCCCAGGGTATGGCGTGGGGGGTGGAAAAGGCCTTCTCTGAGCCTACTGCCCCCATAGAAGGCCCAGGGAATGGTGTGTGGGAGGCGGAAAAGGCCTTCTCTGGGCCTAGTGCCCCATAGAAGGCCCAGGGGATGGCATGTGGGGGACGGAAAAGGGCTTCTCTGGGCCTAGTGCCCCACAGAAGGCCCAGGGGATGGCATGTGGGTGACAGAAAAAGCCTTCTCTGGGCCTAGTCCCCTCATAGAAGGCCCAGGGGATGGTGTGGGGGGCGGAAAAGGACTTCTCTCACTTGCCTCAGTCTTGAGGGCCTGTCCCTGCGCTCACACTCCAGACAATCCTCTCCTGTCGGAGGACTGGAGCAGACTGAGCTGAAAACACTTACTGGGGCTGACGTGGGCAGGAGTTTGTGAAGCAGCCAGTCAGCTCTGGCCCGTGTCTTCTGACTGCCAGTTCTTGAGCCAAATCAATTATGGCAAGCATAGAACGTTGTGGAACCAAAATTCAAATATATATAAGGACAGGATTAGAAAGGATGGTAGATGATAATTTTGCAATAGAAAAGTCACTTATAGACACTGAGAGAAACTGTTTTGTTATGGGATTATGAACCTAAAGCAAAGATTACTGTAGTACAATTTATGCCTTTTCTTTAACATGTTCATAGGGAGGTTGTGATTTGAACAACAGATTTTTGAGCTATCTTATAAAAAATTGTTAAGTATGAGACATCAGTCAATTCTTAACAAGTGATTCAGCTTTATTTGTACATGGCAGAAACCAACACAAGAACAGAAGAGCAACGGGCTCTCTTTTTAGACTTTCTGGACGAATATAACCACACCCTTAAATGAGTTAACAACCAATTAAACTGCTTAGATAAAGGCCAATGAAACTAGTTCCCTCCAGAACCTTTTTTATGTTCTGATTTGTCTACTGCACAGAGTAGCCAATCAGAACGTGTCTTACACAATACCAGTTCTTAGTTGAAGCTCAGACATACATACCTAATAATACATAACATCCCTCCCCCCTAAGAAAAAGTAATCCCCGTCCTGCCCTTGCTTCCTGTTCACCTTTCGGTCTTGAAGGAATCTTGGGAGCACCCGGCATCAATCCCCCCGGTCTCGAGGCGCTATGATGGTCTGTACAAGATCCAGCAAAATCCCAGCAAGTTCCTTCTCTGTCAACCGCTGCCGAATTCGATGGTCATCCATTCATCGTCCAGATCTAAGCAGCCCGTGTGCCAGTCTGCACCTCCCGACCACGAGGGTCGCAAGCTTGACCTTCTGGCCAAAAAGATGTATTCTCTGGCCTCTATGAATCTCCGCATCGATACTTACCTCTCCTATCTGTCGGCATACGCCTTCAACATCGCAAATGCTGTTCGTCCTATCTTGGATTTTGTCCCAGAGGAGCATCGTCCCACTCTCTTGGGTGCCTTGTCTGAGGTTTGTGCCATATCGAAACAGCAGATCAATTCGGTTTGTCATGCTGTTAACTGTTCCTCCAAGCTTCTGGTCTCTTCCATCACTCTCCGGCATCATGCTTGGCTGCGGGGCACCTCTTTACAACCTGACGTTAAGTTCCGTATAGAGGATCTTCCGTTTGATGGTGATGGCCTCTTCCACTCTACCACCGACGAGGTTTTGAAAGCTGTCAATGACAGTTGGAAGCAGGCTCGAAATCTCGGGGTCTCTGCCGCTTCTTACTGACCTCAGAACCGTCCTTGGAAGCCTCCCGCCTCCAGACGATACCCGTCTCCGGCATCCAATCTCCAATGGAGAAGGAAGCCTTATGACTCCCGTCCTCCCTCCAAGCATCGTTCTCAACCTTCCAAAAAGCCACCACAGCCTAAACAGTCTGTTTGATTGTCTCCACCACCTGCCCTCTCCGACGTCGTATACTCCTCCCGTCCAGACCCATCTCTTCCCCTTTCTACCAGCCTGGGAAGAAATTTCCACCGACTCTTGGGTCCTAACCATTCTACGGGTCGGGTACACCATAGAGTTCGTTTAGCCTCCAGTCCTTCCACACTTTGTCGTCATGCCTCCAGACCCTCTTCTCGATCTCGAGATTTCAACCCTCCTTGCCAAAGGAGCCATCGAGGTCGTCCTGGAGGCACAATGGACTCACGGCTTCTACTCGAAATATTTCCTGGTTCCCAAGAGAGACGGCGGCTTCCGACCGATTATGGATCTTCAAGATCTCAACCGTTACATTCGGTATCAAAAATTCCGGATGGTCACTTTGCAGTCGATCCTTCCCTTGATTCAACTGGCGGCATGGCTCGCGTCAGTCGACCTCCAAGACGCATACTTCCATGTCACTATCCGTCCCCAGCACCATCGATTCCTTCGATTCGCCATTGGAGATGCACACTACCAGTACAGGGTGCTTCCCTTTCTACCGCCCCACGGGTGTTCACCAAGCTGATGGCTGTGGTGGTGGCCGAGCTTCATCGACGGGGAATCACTCTTTATCCTTACATCGACAACTGGCTTCTCGTAGCTCCGACGCCAATTCAGTTGCTCCACGACACTCAGGAGACTCTTTCCCTCCTCCATGCTCTCGGTCTCTGCGTCAACATCTCCAAGTCCTCCCTTCAGCCCCTCCAAATCCTTCGATTTCTCGGGGCTCGTCTCGACACCAACCTTGAAGCGGCTTTCCTCCCGGAATTGAGGGCTTCTGATATTCTGGCGATGGTGTCCTCTTTTCAGACGTTCCCTCAACAATCCGCCCGTTCTGTGATGAGGCTCCTCGGTCACTTCGCCTCCACGGTGTTCGTAGTCCGCCATGCCTGGTTGAGAATGCAGCTGCTTCAGCTGTGCCTTCTCCGCACCTTCGATCCTCTTTGGAGTCCTTGGCACACAATTTTGTCGATTCCACAGAGCGTCCTCGACTCTCTCGAATGGTGGTCTCAACCCGTCCACCTCCTTTCTGGGATGCCCTTTCGACCTCCTCCTCCTGAGTTGTTGTTGACTATAGACGCTTCCCTCTGAGGTTGGGGAGCCCAGTGCGGAACGCTCGCTGCTCAAGGGGCTTGGTCTGCTTGAGATGCAACTCGTCATATAAATTACCTAGAGTTATGAGCAGTTTATCTGGCCCTTCAGTCATTTCTTCCAACCCTTCGGGGCCGTGTCGTCCAAGTGGCTTCCGACAGCACCACTGCTGTTTATTACATCAACAAACAGGGCGGCACTGCCTCTGTTCATCTCTGCAACTTGGCAATCGACCTCTGGTCCTGGTGCCTTGGTCACTCCATCACGCTCTCGGTGATACACATTCCCGGGGATCGAAATGTCGATGCAGATCGGTTGAGTTGCTCCGCCTCGTCGAACAATGAATGGTCCATTCCCCTCTGGTATCTTCGACCTCTATTTCTAGAGTTCAGTCACCCATCTGTCGACGGCTTCACGACCGCCGACAATGCTCAATGTCGCCTGTTTTTCAGCAGGGGTCCCCCGTCTGCTCGGTCGTTTGGGGATGCCTTTCTCCACAAGTGGACCAGAACCTTGTTTTACTTTTTTCCTCCATTCCCTCTCATCTCCCGGGTCCTTCAGAAGATCTGCGCAGATGGCACCTCCTGCATTCTAGTCACTCCGTGGTGGCCGCACCAGGTTTGGTTTCCTCACCTGCTCCAACTCTCCCGTCGTTCCTTCCGCCCTCTCCCCGTTATCCCAGATCTCCTCTCTCGGGCCCGAGGGAGAATCCTGTATCCCAATCCGGGATTTTTCAGATTGACGGCCTGGAAGATCCTGCCCTAGACTTCCCGCCTCAGGTCTCTGAAATCCTCCTGAATGCTAGGAAGCCTTCTGCTCGACGTTCCTATCAATTCAAGTGGAACAGATTCCAATCCTATGCTTCTGATCACTCCTTCGATCTGGTTCGATCATCTCTCTGTGAGATTTTCTCCTACATTGTACACTTAAAGGATACTGGCCTTGCATACTCGTCCTTGCGGGTTCATCTGGCAGCAATCTTCGCCAATCATCCCCTGATACAAGGATCTTCAGTGTTCTCCCATCGTCTCACCAAAATGTTCCTCAAGGGTCTCCTTTGGATGTGCCCTCCTAGGAAACTGTTGGTGCCTTTGTGGAGCTTGTCACTGGTCCTTTCTCAACTCATGTCTAAACCATTCGAACCCATGGCTACCGCCGACCTCAGGAAAACAGCCTTCCTAGTAGCCATTACCACTGCACGTAGAGTAGGGGAGCTAGCTGCCTTTAGGGCTGATCCCCCCTTTACTGTTTTTCATAGGGAGAAGGTTGTCCTTAGAACAGATCCTTCCTTCCTCCCTAAAGTCATCTCTGCCTTTCATCTCTCTTAGTCGTCTGTCCTGCCTACTTTCTTTCCGAACCTGACTGATGCCTCTCAGAGAGCCTTGCACTGTCTCGATGTTCGCAGAGCTCTCTCTTTCTACCTGCATAGGACACAGCCCATACACAAATCTCCTCGGCTGTTCCTAGCTTATGGTCCCCCGTGGCTGGGGGAACCAGTCTCTTCTCAACGACTCTCTAAATGGGTGACTTCCACCATAGCCCTTTGCTATGAGCTGGTGCATCAACCATTCCACACGGGCGGTATCAACGTCCACCGCTTTCCTGGCGGGTGTCCCATTGGAAGACGTCTGTGCAGCGGCTATGTGGTCTTCAGCATCGACCTTCGTGACCCACTACGCCCTTGACATCCGAGCCTGGCGGGATGCTGCCTTCGGTCAGACGGTGCTGCGGTCTCTCTTCACTTGACCCTGCTGCACCCTCAGGTAGGACCCTTGGGTGATTTGTTTTGATGATGATGCTGTGTCTTAACCAGTATTTTTGTGTTTTTTGCAGCTGCCAGCTCCCTCCTCCAACTGGTTCAACTCTTGTAATCACCCATGTGTGGGACTGCTCAGAGATCACAATGAAGATAAACAGGTTGCTTACCTGTAACTGATGATCTTCGAGTGGTCATCTGTGCAGTACCACAATCCCACCCAGCCTTCCCCGCTGCTGGCATCTCCAGATTTCCTTCTTTAGATTGCTTGGCCTTGCCAGTGGCGGTCGAAGGAACTGAGTGGGAGGCGGCTCTCTCTCCTGCTCTGGGCATGCGCAGTGCATGTCTCCTCCCCAGGGCGGGAAGAGAGCCCACCAAAGCTCTTCTGAGATAAAGCTCTAGAAGTTTCTCCGAACGAGGTCGTGTGCAGGCACCCAATCACATGTGTGGTACTGCACAGATGACCACTCAAAGATCATCAGTTACAGGTAAGCAACCTGTTTTTCTCGGACTGCCTGTATTCCATGGGGGACTCAGGGTTAAAGGGTTGGTATGGCTAGTGCTAGGATTTGGGGACTGCTCGGTTCTTGACCCTGCATTTGGCTCTAAGCCCGTGGGGTCATTGGTATTCTCAGGGACCTGAGGTTCCAACTGTTCGGTATATGGAGTAGGGCCCTTGGTAGCTTCCATACCAACTTTGGTGTGCATGTCTGCCCAGCACTGCCAAAGTTGGTCGATGTGTCACCATAAATTCCTACCATCAGCCATCTTCACGATGTAGGATAGTGTGCTGGTGACCTTGGCAACTGACGCAGGGATCCATAAGTGTCCCTCACTGTAGTTTCTTGCAAAAACAGCAACTCAGACCTGGAACGAGCGAGGTGTGTCTAAGTGTTCCCTCTGTGTGGCTTGTCTGTAGTTAGGACCGGGTGGAGGCGATCATGTAGTGATGTCAGGCATCAATTCATTAGGAGCTCTGCAGGGCTCCTTCCGGTTGTAGTGTGTGGTGTGATGTGCTGGTATAACAGAAATGATGCCAGCTTCTGGCTCCAGGTCCCATGAGCCATCCTGCCAAGAGCTTCTTTAGTGGTCCACACCATTCTCTCAGCCTGCCCATTAGTGGATGGATGGAATGGTGCAGATGTGACATGTTTAATTAAGTTGTTGACCATAAAGTCCTGGAACTCAGCAGATGTGAACTGTGTTCCGTTATTGGACACTATGGTGTTTGGCAAACCATGGGTGGCAAATAGGTGGTGTAGTACCTTAATCACTGCGGT
This sequence comes from Gekko gecko, assembly GCA_029375565.1. Classification (NCBI taxonomy): domain Eukaryota; kingdom Metazoa; phylum Chordata; class Lepidosauria; order Squamata; family Gekkonidae; genus Gekko; species Gekko gecko. The sequence continues at coordinate 93,014,219 of JAPDNY010000005.1, read as the reverse complement.
TGAGGTCATTTTACACATTTGCACCACCTCTAGCCACTTTGAATATGAATCAACAACAATGAGGAACACTTGTCCCTGGAATGGCCCCGCGAAGTTCACATGTAATCTGGACCATGGCTGATGAGTGGTCTCCCAATGTTGTAAGGGGGCCTGTGGAGGGTCTGGCCTAGATTCTTGACAGGACTGGCAAGATCTCACCCATCCCTCAATTTCATTGTCCATGCATGGCCACCACACATAGCTCCGGGCAAGAGCCTTCATATGCACTATAGCTGGGTGCCCTGTATGTAAAGCCTCCAGAACCAGTTTACAGAGCTTGGGGGAAACCACCACCCTGTTTCCCCACAATAAACAGCCTTTGTAAACTGACAGCTCCTGCTGCCTGGAACTGTAGGGATGAAATTCAGCATCAAAATGACCCAGTTAAGCAGTTGGGTGAGCGTGGAGTCCCTGGCCAACTCAGCCGCAATATCAGAGGCGTGCAGGGGAGGCTGTTGTAGTTCTTCAATAGCCATCACTTCACAGGAGGGTGCCGGATCAAGTGCTGGTCCCGCAATCGGACACCAACTTAGTGCGTCTGTATCGCCGATAGCCTTGCCCGGCCAGTGAAAAAACCATAATCATATGCCGACAGGAACACGGTCCAGTGCAACATACATGGGGACAGGATTTGTAGAGTCTGGCAGTGAGGCGCGAATAGTCCCACGAGAGGCTTGTGGTCAGTTACCATGAGAAACCTGCGCCCATATAAGAAATCATGAAACTTTTTTACGCCTGCGACCAAAACGAGAGCCTCCTTATCTATCTGTGTATAGTTCCGTTCTGCTGGTGACAACGTCCTAGAATAGTACGCCACTGGTGCTTCCTGCCTGTCCACCATGACGTGGCTGAGTATGGCACCAATGCCAAAGGAGGAGGTGTGAGCAGCGAGAACCAGGGGTTTGCACTCATTGAAGTGTGTGAGGATGCTATTGGAGACTAAAAGTTCTTTAATGGCCCTAAACGCATGGTCGTGTTGTGGGCCCCACTCCCATTTAGTTCCCTTTTTCAGCAACCTGTGTAGTGGCTCTGTGACGGACACCTTATGGGGCAAGAAGGTGTGATAGAAATTTAATATACCAAGGAATGGTTGCAGCTCTTTTTTACTCTTCGGCTGTGGCACTTGCTGGATTGCTGCCACCTTGTTATCAGTCAGGTGCACACCATTTTCATCAGTTAAGAACCCCAGGAATTCAACCTTATGAACCCCGAACTGACACTTCTTTCTTTTGACCTTGAGACCCGCTTCTTGGAACCGACCCAACATGGCTCTGAGGCATTCTGCCAATTCGGTTTCATTGGCACCAGCAATCAGAATGTCATCAAAGTACGGTACTACCCCTGGTATGTCCCGGAGCAACCCTTCCATTAAACCTTGGAATATTCCCAGTGCTACATTTACACCAAACTGAAGTCGGTTAACCTTCAATGCCCCATGGTGTGTAACGATGGTCTGTGCCTCAGCGGCAACTGGGTCCACTGGTAATTGCTGATATGCCTGGGCAAGATCCAACTTTGCAAAAATCCACCCTCCTGCCAGAGATGCTAAAACATGACTGATTACAGGCACAGAGGTACGCGTGTTGCTGTAATGCCCTACTGATGGTACATTTGTAGTCTGCACAAATGCGAATAGACCCGTCTGGTTTAACTGGCATTACAATAGGTGTCTCCCACCTGGCGTGAGAGACAGGTTCAAGTACGCCCTGTTTATCAAGTTCTGCTTCAATCTGTGGTCGCAGAGCAATTGGAACTCGCCGGTACTTCAGTCTAATGGGTGCCACTGAGGGATCTAAGTAAAAAATCACGGGCAGCCCTGTATACCTCCCCAATGACCCATCAAAAACTGCAGGGAATTCAGCATAAATTGAACTCAATTTACTAAGACACACTTGATTCACCCCAGTGATGTCAATCCCAAGGGCTTCGAACCAGTCCAGCCCTAATAGACTGGCCCTGCAACCTTCAGCAACAAGGAGGCGCAGCATTTCTTTGAACCCCTTGAACTGTACCTTGAATGATGCTGCTCCGGCCACAGGAATGCGTCGACCCTGGAAATCCAAGAGATGAACCAGGCTGGGCACCAAGCAGCGATGGCTTCTTTTCGGAAACAGGCGTTGCAGTGTCTCTGTGGAGCTGATGGTCATTGCAGACCCAGAGTTGACTTCCATCTCACACAGCTCTCTGTCCAGCAGCACCATTACTCGAATCTTCCTCTTGGTCCACATCCCTGTGCTCAAAACAGTCACTGGACATGAACAGCAGGTCGTCTTGTGGCAGTCCACTGGCTTCGCAGATCCCTCATCTCGCTCCCTTCAGTTCTGCCACAGAGAAGGCAGTGGTGACTTCTTCTTTCCCACAGCTTGGCATACCCTGGCCAAATGGCCCCACTTGTCACAGTTTCTGCATTTGATGTCATGGGCCCAGCAATGGAATCGGTCGTGATTTCCACCGCACCCCACACAGACTCGCCTTGGCACTGCCTTCTCTGTGCTACACTTAGGCCTTGTCACTCAGGTCTTGTGGATGTCATCGGCTTCATTCTCAGAGTGGCTCGCAGACTCGTGGTGCACTGCCTTTTCTGGATGTTGGCTGTGTGGGCTGCTTGGCTGCCGCAATTCCCTGGTTGACCTCTCTGTGGCTTCAGCTGTGATAGCTTCTGCATAGACCATGGCATAGGTCAGCTCCACTTCGTGAACAACCGCTGCTGCAGTTTCTCATCTCGCAGGCAGCACACCAGCTGGTCGAGCAATGCTGCCTCCAAGTCGGGAAAGTTGCGGGTCCTTGCAGCCTTCCGTAGTGCCATGACATAATTGGCTATCGATTCACTCGCCCCTTGGTCTCACTTGTAGAAAGCGTGGTGGCAGGCGATCTGTGAGGGCTTAGGAGAGAAGTGATATCGTAACTTGCTCTTTATGTCTGCCAATGAGATGGTCAGGATATTGACCAGGCCATGTCAAAGACGGTTCTTCCACATGAACTGAGGAGCATTGCTGTCTTTGTGGCTTCTTCCTCAATTTGGTTGGCACGCAGGTGGAACTCAAACCCGGTAATGCATGAGTCCCAGTCTTCCAGCTCTGGTTCGAACGCCTCGAACTTCGTGCTGGTTGCCATCCTTTGAGCCGGTGCCAGCAGTGGGTTGGCAGGGTATTGGCTCATGACGGCCAGGGCCCAGGGTCCTGGACGGTTCAGATTCATTTGCCATGGTGGCGTTGGTTCAGTGGGGCTTCCTACCCGCTAGTATCCCATCCTCATCACCAATGTTAAGTATGAGACATCAGTCAACTCTTAACAAATGATTCAGCTTTATTTGAACATGACAGAAACCAACACAAGAACAGGAGAGCAACAGGTTTTGTTTTTAAATTTTCTGGGCGAATATAACCATGCCCCTAAATGAGTTAACAACCAATTAAACTGCTTAGTTAAAGGCCAATGAAACTAGTTCCCTCCAGAACCTTTCTTATGTTCTGATTGGTCTACTGCACAGAGTAGCCAATCAGAGTGTGCCTTACACAATACCAGCTCTTAGCTGAAGCTCAGACATACATACCTAATAATACATAACAAAAATCTTAAGTCTACTATATGTGGGGCTGCTCTTGAAGAAACCTCAACCAATTCAGACTTGGGCTGTTCATGTGCTGATTGGTGACTGTCATGAACCCTAACTACTTTTTTACAACATCTTCATGACTATCAGCTAGGGGTGTGCATTCGGCATATGCTGAACCGAATAAATACCTGGAAAATACCTTAATGTATTTGCTCTCCCTGGATCGGGAGCTGGGGAGAGCAAAACAGAGGGAGCTGAATGCTCCCTCCCACTTAAAACAATCAATGTCACTGCACGGGTCCTTTCAAATGGGGGAAAGATTTCAACCCCCTGATTTTGCTCTAAGAAGTCAGCCCTGCCAGCTGGATCTATGCTGGAGGAGAGGGAAGACACAGAGTCCAGTTTGCCTGTAGATTTGCTGTCTTCTTCTTCTTTCGTCTCCCAGTTGCAACCGCAAAAACTCTCGGGCTTTGAAAACAGAGTCAATTTTTTTCTTTTCTTTCTTTTATTTTAAAAGTGACGCCTTCAGGAATTAACCACCTTTATGCAATGCTATTTGTTTGCAAAAAGAGGATAAGTTCCTTGTACTTTTGTCTCCTTTTTCTTATCGCAAATGGAATGTCTTTTAAGATCCTTATATTGTTGCCTCCAATTTTCAGGGGTGTATTTGTAGTCACTTTTAAGATTAAATCTCTTATATGTCTCTTTGAGAATGTCACTATAATTTCCCCTGGCAGATTATTCCTTTTAATATACACAGAGTAGGCTCCGTAAGCCACATCCATTTCGCTTAAGAGGTCTTCTACTTTTAAATCCGTCATTGGGGCCAGTGCCTCGCTCAGTAATTGCTTTAGATTCTCATTGGGGGCTTCTGACACCCCTTGGAACTGGAGTACCATGTTTGCTCTTTCCATTTTGTCATGCCAGAGATACTGATTTGCAGAATCATCGTGGACAAGATGCCTGTAAGTTCAGTTAGAATCAGCACATCCAGTAAGCTAAGCAAATGGGAGACAGCTGGGTCAAGGCAGCAATCCCTAATTAGCCTAGGACGGGGATTGGGGAAGTGAAAAATAAGAATCCAGTCCAAGAAGCAGAGAGGAACCAGAGGAACCAATGGACTTGCCTGAACACGCACACATCTACGCATTTGGAGGAAGCTGTGAGATCGGAGGTTCTCGACAACTTGACGAATGCCAGGAATGCTGCACATGGCCTTGAAGAGCCAGAGGCTGTGGCGGGAATCTTCCTGAACTGCTCACCATGAGGTATAGTCCGGGTGCAGGAGCTGCTCAGAAGACAGCCAGTGTCTGCAAGCAAGTGAGTCTTGGCAGTTCTGAGTGAACCCTGAAGCAAGTGGCTAAGCCAGAAGGAGCCGGACGTTCAGGGAGAAAGGATCAACAAACTGTATGTTCATAGTAGCTAGATAGATTAGGATTAGTTAGTCTATTGTCCGTTTTATTCCACAACTCCCCCTTATTTGTTTTTATTTGTCTTGAATAAACCTTTATGTTTTATAAGCCAGGAGTCTGAACAAGTCTTTGGGCAGTAGAGACTGTTTATGTGCCCTCCTTGCTTCTCCTAAGCTGAGCCGGTTGGCTCTGGAAACAAAGGGGACTCAGGATAAGGGAAGCACGCTACCAGAGTGACCCGGAGCCTCAGTCTAAATTGAGGCCCAGACCCAGGGGGTTGCCTGAGAGATATTGTGGTCAACACCCACCTGGCACCCCAGGGCCCTGACAGATGAAGCATTCATATCACATGTATGTGATACATTTGTAGCTGTAATAATTGAGTTTCTGACAAAGCATGCTTCTTTTCTAGCATGTGTCTTTTTCTCTGCTTTTGTAGAGCTGGCATCAAGTTCCTTCACTTTTTCCACCACCTGCTCTGTTTTCTTTGTGGTTTCAGCAAGTTGCAATTGCTGCACTGCAAAGTTCTGGTTCAAAGTTGTCAGCTGCTGGTTGACGTTGGTCATCTGGTCCAGTAGGGGGCAAAGAGAGTCAGCTAACAGCCTGGAGAACTCTATGGTTTCTTCCGGGCTCGGACTCATGCTGCCTGGTGGTTTTGCTTTCTGTCCTTTATCCAGTCGCCTCCCCGCCATCTTTATGGATTGTTTACATTAACTGAAAGTTTATAAAGTCTCTGGAAGTCTCCAATATGCTTGAACTTCGATTGGTAAGGCTCTTAAAATTGGTTTCTATGCTTACTCTTCCGCTCCCCCCTTACTGAGCTGCTTTAAAATCTCTGTGTGTGGGAGGGATCCCGCCCCCGCTCATTTCTCATGCTTCTGCCAAGGGGGGATGCTTTCTTTTAAGCTGCCGATTCCACGATTTTTAAAAACTCACAGCTCTTTGCTCGTCTTATGATATCGCTTGCAGCGTCTGTTCACACGATCTCTGCCACTTGTCCTGGCCAGCACCTCTAAATCCATTCGGACGCACAACGGCTAGACCACTGGGGTGAAGGATCGTGCTGGGGAAGAGGCCGCCCCCTTAGAAGCCCCTTGGCTGGGAGTCTTTTCCCCAAGGCTCCCGGGGAGCAGCGATTGCTCGCCCCCCCTCCAAACCGCTGGCGCTCAGATCGTGTCCCGGGAGCATCCCGGAGACACGTCTGTGTCCCAGGAGCATCCCAGAGACACGTCTGATCTCAAGTCACCATTAACCGGAAGTACTCAAGTGTAACTTTTAACAAATAGGTAATGTATCAGAGTATAAAAAGAAAATCTATTATATATCTCCTAATGAGAAAGTAGAAGATATTTCTGCTTAAGATTCACTTCCTCATATATTTATATTCAAGATGTTACATTTAGGTGTTTTCTGATCTTTCAAATTATCTTCTTGAAAGTTTGGCCAGCAAAGTCATATCTTTTTTTAAACAAAAGGTGAAAGCTTTCCTCTTTTAAAAAACTAAACATGTTAATATTGTTAGATTCCCCCCTTTCATTCTTGCTCTGTTTTGATTTCCCCTCTATTGCCAATCTTTTGGTAGACTTTTTGTCTAATATTGTTAAATTTTAGTTTTGTTTTTATTGTGAGCCAGGGTTTTAAAAAATTAAGAATGTGGTCTACATTCTCTAGTGAAATAAACATATTTATTTCTATCATCTGCCTTTCTTAAAGTGAATCAAGGCAGATTACTGAATTACAAAATAATACAATTAGACCAGTGTAATACATACAATAAAAATGCAGTGTTTCAGACTTCTGGTCCTTCCTCAGGAACAAAGAACAAATCATTGAAAGTTTCATTCCATTTCTTTACAGGATAATGCTATTCAGTTCCTTTAACATTGGGCAAGATCTCCTAAAAGTTTTAGTCAGCACCTCTCAAGGCTGCTTCTATGTAGTAGGACCAAAACATGCCTGTGCACCTAATTTAAAAGACAAGACTGGCTTTGTAGTAGGACCAAAACAAGCCTGTGCACCTAATGTAAAAGACAAGACTGGCTTGCTCCTAGTACTAAGACTGAAATGGAACCCCAAGTAAGTTCTCTAAAAAATTAAACAATTCAGCTAAGAATTTATAAATTAAGAAGATAAAATAATAAGAATATTCCATTCAGCTGCATGTTTCTTTTCATTTAAAAGATCATGATTTTTTCTAGGATAAAGTGCAGAAAATTAAGAAAAAGTTAAGCATTGGTTTGCTACTAACAAACATTGAGCTGTATTAAGAGGCTGATACCTTGCTATACAATGAGATTACTCCTGAGGAAGATTGGGATGAAATGAGTTTATATCTGGGTGCTCATTGAGTATGATTGACTTTTCTTGTAATTGAGTATGATGGACTTTCTTTGTAATTTAGTCTAGTTACATTGAGAGTATCATGGACTGTTCCTTGTTATTTTGCAAAGTTGACTTATTATACTACATGCTTTTTACTAAAGGTCCTAGTCATTAATATCATAGTGTTTTTTGTATTCTCCACATGGATACCTGTGACCTCCCTCTTGATTTTTTCAGCCCCAGGGGGCGGCAGAAGCATTCTGGGACTGGAATGACAGGCCCCAGAGTGGAATGACAGCCCCTGGTTGTAGTAGGAGCGGTCTGGGACCACTCCTACTGCATCCAGGGGCTGTCATTCCACTCTGGGGCCTGTCATTCCAAAACCAGAGTAGTCTGTTTGGGCCCAGAGACCCTAATGGAAAATCAATTCCACATTTTTTATTGCAACTCTACTTGTCCTCCAGTATATATAATTCCATTTTGGTCATGGACTCCCCTGAACATTCCAACATGCTCCAAAATCAGTTTGGTCCCTGATCTGTCATTCAGAGGGTCTTCCTACCCACTGGCTGCTTTGCCTGAATCCTGCCTCCAACATTCTAAACAGTTTGCTTTCCTCTCCCCACCACAGCCAGTCAGAACACAGAGGTCATTTGCATATGTGGCCTGACTGGCCTTTGCCTCGGAACACAGAGGTCGTTTGCGTATGTGGCCTCACTGGCCTTTGCCTCTAACATTCTAAATAGTTTGCTGTTGCTGTTCTGAGGTAAAATACATTCTCCCTTAATGCCTGTTGGGGGAAACCATTGTTGCCAATCTCCAGGTGGGGACTGGAGATCACTCAGAATTACAACTGCTCTTCAGGTAGCAGAGATCAGTTCCTCTGGAGAAAATGGTGGACTCTGTGTCATTATACCCTGATGAGGTCGCCACAGCAAATTGACACTGAGTGCCCAGGACTGGGGCACTCTCCCAGAGCCTCTTTCTAGAGCTTGTTGTATTTATTTCCACAACGGGCCTTGTTCAAGCCAGTTTGGTGTAGTAGTTAAGTGTGCAGACTCTAATCTGGGAGAACCAAGTTTGATTCCCCACTCCTCCACTTGCACTTGCTGATGTGACCTTGGGTCAGTCACAAGCTCTGGCACAGCTGTTCCTGAAAGAGCAGTTTGTGTCAGATTTCTCTCAGCCCCACCTACCTCGCAGGGTGTCTGTTGTGGGGAGGGGAAAGGGAAAGGAGTTTGTAAGCCACTCTGAGGCTTCGAGTGAAGGACGGGGTATTAATCCAATCTCTTCTTCTTCTTCTTCTTCATAGTACTGTAATGTATTTCAATGGAGCCCATGCAAGTCACTTGGCATTCCTTGCTCCCATTATTTCCAATGGGCCTTCAAGTGTTTCCCATTGTTTCCAATGGGCAATCCTGTCCTTCCTTTTAGTACATCCCATCTTCACCTCATTAAACAGCAATCAGTTGAGCAACTCTCTCAGACCTAAAGGTGTTTGGTTAATGCACTGTTTTCTTTTGGTGGCATCTGGTAATCCAGGAGTCAGGCTCTTAAATTTACCATGAATCATAGGTAGGATTCCCAAAATTCAAGAATGACAACTGACATCCAGGCTACTGTTGAAAATGGCAGCTTCAGAGGTGCAGTTCTTGTCAGCATGTACACAAGAAGTGCCTTAAGAAGACTGCAGCCTGCTAGACAGATCATGGTGATCTAAGTGACAGTCAGAGGTCACATGACTGGACATGTTGCATCAGCCTACAGCAGGTGCTTCAGTGACTCAGCATCTCTGTGCTGATTGGATATTTGGACTGATCCATGTGTGTATAAGTCTGTGCTGTATATACCACTGTATGCCAGTATGGTATCAGGTTGCTTGGCAAAGCAGTTTGTCAGTGGAAAGGACTGTGTATATAATGTAAATAAAGTGTAAATAGCACCAACCTGGCTGGTGTGTGCGTGCTTTATACGACTCTGCAACACTAGCTGTGTGAACAAGAGATATATCACCGGCCTTCATCCACCCACACTACCGTCACTTCTATGGTATTCCATAGATCCCAGGTTAAATCTCTGCCTAAATTCTTCCATCTACAGTGATGATCAAGATATGCAAAGTGACACTAAATAACAAGTTAAGGTTATAAGGTCAACAGCTGTAAAGCAATAAATATGTCAAACTAGCAAAGAAATGTCTAAAGGTGTCTTTTCTAATTTAGTTATTATTTAGAAGTATGAGCATGGTATGGCAGTATCGCACAGACATATAATGGCAGGCCACCTGAGAAAACCATTGGTCCCCTGAGCAAAAAGTTGTTAGCTATTTGCCCAGGTGATATGGAGCTTTGGGCTGAGATGCCACCAGTACGCTGATGACACCCAGGTGTATCTGTTGATGAATGGATGGCCAAATGTCACCCCAGACAATTTGGCCAGGGGCCTAGAGGCTGTGGATGGTTGGTTGGTTGGTTGGTTGGTTGGTTGGTTGGTTGGTTGGTTGGTTGGTTGGTTGAAGCAGAGTTGGTGGAAACTAAATCCTTTGAAGATGGAGGTCCTGTGGCTGAGACGAGAAGACCCCAGGTTGGGATGACAACTTCCAGTCCTTGACCATGAGCAATTAAAACTAAGACCACTTATGAAGAGCTTAGGAGTGTTTCTGGATGCCTCCCTTTCAATGGAGGATCAGATTACACATGTTGCCAGGCTGGCATTTTCCCATCTGTGCCAGGTCCAGCAACCTGTTCCTTTCCTGTCTTGCCCTGACTGAGCCACAGTGATCACACAGTGGTCACCTCCAGACTAGACTACTGTAGCTCTATGCCGGGCTACCCTTGAGACTGACCTGGAAACTCCAACTGGACCAGAATGCAGTGGCACGTGTGCTCATAAGCACTCCATCTAGACATCTAGAGACCACATACAACTGGTGCTCTGCCAGCTGCACTGGTTCTAAGTTGAATACCAGATCAGATTAAAGGTTTTGGTTTGGGACCAACATATTTTCGGGACTGTCTCTCCTGGTACACCCTCTGAGAGCATTGTGCTCTATGAATAATAATCATCTGGTGGTCCCCGGCCCTCAAAAGTATTCATCTAGCCTCAACCTGGGCCAGAGCCTTTTCAGCTCTGGCCCTGGCCTGGTGGAACACCCTTCTAGATGAGATCCGGGCCCTGCAGAATCTGGTCCAGTTCTGCAAGGTCGGTAAAATGAAAATGTTCTGCAAGGCATATGGCTGAGGCAGTGAAGTTACTATCTAAATTGGCCTCCCCTATCCCCCTCCCCAACATCTATTGTGTCACTGCACCAGTCTCCACTGACACACAGGTTGCAGAACCGCACTTTGGATAATTTCTATTAGTGCCTAAGTCACCATCTGTTTTTAATTTCAGTGTTACAATGTTAATTTGTTTTTAACAACTAATGGTATTGTTTTAAACTTGTTTTTACCCACCCTGAGCCTTGCTGTGCAGGGGAGGGTGGGCTAAAAGTCTAACAAACAAAAAAACAAACAAGGCAAGGTGCTGGAGCAGGTTGGGGCGAGGGTGACAGAGGCAGTGGTTGCTCAACCACAGACATTCCAGGATGCAAATAATTTGGATCTGTTGCAATCCTGCTTCTGTATGATAACTGCAGTTTTTATACAATAAAGCAAGATATTCTTCTGGAATGCCACTGAGAGATGATGACTTGGGGCACTGTGGTTTGGTGGTTCTACTCGCATCTGTCAGGAAGATGTCTGAAGGTGTTGCAGAAGAAACTCTGTTCCACTTATGGTTCTCATACTATGGAGTGCTGCAAGGTTCTGTACTTTTCTCTATGCTGTTTAAGATCTCCATGAAACCACAAGAGAAGTCACTGGAGCACTGGGGAATTTAAGTATGCTAACTGATGATAACCAGCTCTTTTCATCCTTTCCATCTGGTCTATTCAGGTGAGGCAGCTGATGTACTGAATGAATATCTGACATGGGTAATGAGCTGGATGAGGATTGATAAACTCATTCAGATGAGGGTATGCCAGCAAGTTATTCCAAGACCTCATGTTATGCTGTTTAACACAAATGCATACAGCCCAATCATGAGGACGCTCCCCCTCCCCAGGAAACAGGGAGCAATTTTGTGTGAAGAAGTTGCTTAAACCTTATCACATCCACTGTTTCTCCATTCAGAATATCTTCTCTTTTTTATGGGGCAGAACAGAGCTGCTGGAGTTTATGCGTTTTCTTACTGTAAGTAGCTGGCCCCTAATATTATCTTGTTGCAGAAGTCAGTGAAGGGCAGCTATTGCAAAGTAAATGGATGAAGCAGGAAGAGAAAAATCACTTTGTAATTGGGGTGGTGTGGGAATAAGGCAGGGGTGTTAAAGCTGTTTTAAAGAGGCAGGTTGTACTTGGTGGCATTGGTTCAATTCAAGATTTTGTTTTTTAAAAAGCTTGCATTGGTATCAACCCAAAACACTGTGCAAGCAATGGCATTTTCCTGAACTTTTTTTCTTTTCCCCACCTTTGAAAAAAATCCAATCCTGATGAGGCGTTTTGAAGAACTCAGAAGATTGCACAATTGTTTGGTTTATTTTGTTAATCCTAATAAAAGGTATTAAATCATTTTTGCTTTTAGATAAGCACTTCAGGATGTCCCTATTTTCATTTCCCTAATGGCTGATGGTAGGAATCTCTAGTAAAACCAGCTGCACTTTATCCTAACTGCATTGATAGATAAAGCTTGTCACACTTCATTAGCAAAGTTTGATTGATTAGAAGAAAATAAACATCCCAGCTTTGTTTTGCTGCTTGGTTGCCTGACATATGAAAAGACAAGATATGCAAGGGCACTAAAGGTCATCCATCTCATGATCGTTGGTTTCCTATTACTGGTGATGAAAAAGGCTTGATGACCAAAGGGAAAGAAAACCCATTAAGGAAGAGCTAACATCTTCTTTACATGATAGAGATAAATGCTACCACTGAGAACACTAAAGCGTTTTTTGTTTAGAACTAATTTATATAATTTTTTTCCTATGGGCACGTAAACTTCATAACCTGTATTTAAGCATTAGGCATGTTGTACATCTTTGCCTAGGTTCTGTTAGGGCTGAACTTTTGTGGAAGCAGAATTCTCCACATACATTCCTATCTGGATGGGGAACTATGGGCATAAGTAGGCAATGTATGTGAGGTTCTCTATAACAGCCATTGTAGTTATACACACAGCCTGTTAAACCAAGCTGGAATCCTGCCAGATTTTGGGGATGGGGAAGGAGGACTAGATAAATTTACAGCTGAAGTGCAACCAAGAGTTACACTTGATCTTAATCTCTAAAAAAACAACATCACACCTGATCTTCTTTACTGTATAGTAAACCCCTGCAAAAAGCAGGGTAAAGGAAGATGTGGTTTTCAAAAAATATTGCTGTGAACTGGCAACAAGATACAACTATACTTCATGATTTTGCAGCAGATCACAATATAATCATTAAGGAATGATGACTAAAGAGTTAAATGAAGATGTAGAGTTCTTAATATTTTTAATTGTTTTCCTGTGCTTTGATTCCTTGCTTTGTTCTTCTTTTCTTTTCCATTTGGAGGGTGGATATGACTTTTAAGAACATAAGAACATAAGAGAAGCCAATGTTGAATCAGGCCAATGGCCCATCTAGTCCAACACTCTGTCATACAGCGGCCAAAATATACCAGGTCCAGCAGTGGGGCCAGGGCACCAGAAGCCCTCCCACTGCTGCCCCCTCCAGCACCAAGAATAGAGTGCATCACCTGCCCCAGACCGAGAGCTCCCATCCATACCCTGTGGCTAATAGCCACTGATAGACTTCTGCTCCATATGTTTATCTAATTCCCTCTTGAAACTGTCCATGCTTGCAGCTGCCACCACCTCCTGTGGCAGTGAATTCCATATGTTAATCACTCTTTGGGTGAAGAAGTATTTCCTTTTATCTGTTCTAACCCGACTGCTCAGGAATTTCATGGAGTGCCCACGAGTTCTTGTATTGTGAGAAAGGGAGAAAAGTACTTCTTTCTCAACCTGCTCAATCCCATTCATAATCTTATAAACCTCGATCATGTCACCTCTCAGCCGTCGTTTCTCCAAGCTAAAGAGCCCCAAGCATTTTAACCTTTCTTCATAGGGAAGGTGTTCCAACCCTTTTATCATTCTAGTTGCCCTTCTCTGCACTTTTTCCAATGCTATAATATCCTTTTTGAGATGTGGTGACCAGAACTGTACACAGTATTCCAAATGAGGTCGCACCAATGATTTATACAGGGGCATGATGATACTGGCTGATTTGTTATCAATTCCCTTCCTAATAATCCCCAGCATAGCGTTGGCCTTCTTTATTACAGCTACACACTGTCTAGACATTTTCAGCGAGTTATCCACTACGACTCCAAGATCTCTTTCTTGGTCCGTCTCTGCCAGTTCAGACCCCATCAACGTGTATTTATATTTAGGATTTTTGGCTCCAATGTGCATCACTTTGCACTTGGCCACATTGAACCCCATTTGCCACGTTGACGCCCACTCACCCATCCTCAACAGATCCCTTTGGAGTGCCTCACACTCCTCCCTGGTTTTCACCACCCTGAACAACTTTGTGTCATCTGCAAATTTAGCCACATCACTGCTTACTCCCAATTCCAAATCGTTAATAAACAAGTTAAAAAGCATCGGACCGAGTACTGATCCCTGTGGTACCCCACTGCTTACCACCCTCCACTGAGAAAGTTTCCCATTTATACTCACTCTCTGTTTCCTATTTATAAGCCAGTTTTTGATCCACAAGAGGACTTGTCCTTTTATCCCATGACTATTGAGCTTACTTAGGAGCCTTTGATGAGGAACTGTATCAAAAGCTTTCCGGAAGTCAAGGTAAATAATATCTATTGGGTCCCCCTTGTCCACATGTTTGTTCACTCCCTCAAAAAACACTAACAGGTTAGTGAGACAAGATCTTCCCTTACAGAACCCATGCTGAGTCTGCCTCAATAGTTTTTGTTCATCAATGTGCCTACTAATTCTTTCCTTAATAACAGTTTCCACCAACTTACCCGGTATCGATGTCAGACTGACTGGCCTGTAATTTCCTGGATCTCCCCTGGAGCCCTTTTTAAAGATGGGAGTGACATTAGCTACCTTCCAGTCCTCAGGAATGGAGGCAGATTTTAAAGAAAGATTACATATTTTTGTCAGGAGATCCACAAGTTCACATTTGAGTTCTTTCAGAACTCTCGGATGAATGCCATCCGGGCCTGGTGATTTATTAGTTTTTAAATTGTCCATCAGTCGGAGGACTTCCTCTCTTGTCACCGCAATCTGATTCAGGTCTTTCAAACCCCTCCCGAAATCGGTGCTTCTGGAGTGGGCAAACACTTCTCCTCTTCCACAGTGAAGACAGAGGCAAAAAATGCATTCAGCTTCTCAGCCATTTCCCTATCATCCTTCACTACTCCTTTTACCCCTTGGTCATCCAAGGGCCCCACTGCTTCCCTGGCTGGGTTCCTACTTCTAATGTATTTGAAGAAAGTTTTATTGTTGGCCTTTATGTTTTTTGCAATATGCTCCTCATATTCCCTTTTTGCTTGCCTGATCACAGACTTGCATTTTATTTGCCATAGTCTGTGTTCCCTTTTATCAACCTCACTAAGACTAGCTTTCCACCGCTTAAAGGAATCCTTCTTACCTTTTACAGCTTCCATTACTTTATTTGTTAACCATGCAGGCTTTTTTCTATACCTATTTGTACCTTTCCTAACCTGCGGTATATATTTTTTCTGAGCTTCTAGGATTGTCTTTTTAAATAGTCTCCAAGCTTCCCCAATGGTTTTGACCTTCTCCACTCTTCCTTTCAATTTCTTCCTCACATGTCCCCTCATACCAGAGAAGTTACCCCTTTTAAAGTTAAAAGTGGTTGCGTCAGTCTTTTTGGGCAACTCCCTATCTGTACAAATGTTAAACTCAATGACATTATGGTCACTGTTCCCAAGTGGTGCAATCACTTTTACATCTCTCACCAGGTCTTGGGTGTTACTTAGGACCAAATCCAGGATCGCCTCTCCCCTGGTAGGATCTGTGACCATCTGTTCCACAGCACAGTCATTGAGAGTGTCTAAGAACGCAATCTCTTTTTCCCGACTAGAACTCATATTGACCCAATCAATGTGTGGGTAGTTAAAGTCGCCTATTACAACACAGTTATTTCGTCTAGCCGCTATCTTTAATTCATTCATCATTTTATAATCCTCCTCTATCTTTTGATCTGGTGGGCGATAACAAACTCCCACTGTTAAGCCTCCTTTTGGACCCACTATTTCAACCCATAGCATTTCCAGAAGCGAATCCAATTCTCTTACCCTCTCAATCTTACTGGACGGTACACCCTCTCTGACATACAGAGCCACCCCACCTCCAACCCTTTCCCCCTATCCCTCCGATATAATTTATAACCAGGAATCACCGTATCCCACTGATTTTCCTCATCCCACCAAGTTTCTGAAATACCCACAATGTCTATTTCCCCCCCAACACCAAGCATTCCAACTCCCCGATTTTACCTCGGAGACTTCTAGCATTTGTGTATAAACACTTATAGTTTCCCATGTTTGTTAAGCCCACAGCCTTCCTCTTGCTGCCTCGAGACCTTGCCAGGCAGTTCCTATCATTAGCCACAGTCTCAGTGGACAATTGTAATCCATTTCCTTGTACAAAAGTAATAGCTACCCCTTCATCTCTTTGAGATGAGCCATCCCGAACCAGAGACTTTTCATCTCCTGTCGGCTTTCCCCCATTATTCAGTTTAAAAACTGCTCTGCCACCTTTTTGATTTTGAGCGCCAGCAGCCTGGTTCCTTCTCGGGACAAGTGGAGACCGTCCCTTTTGTACAGCTCCCTCTTGTCCCAAAAAGCATCCCAGTGCCTAACAAACTTGAACCCTTCCCCCTACACCACCGTCTCATCCACGCATTGAGACTCCTGATCTGTGCCTGTCTCTCCGGCCCTGCGCGTGGAACAGGTAGCACTTCCGAGAAGGCTACCTTGGAGGTCCTGGCCTTGAGTTTCCTGCCCAGCAGCCTAAATTTCTCCTCCAGGACCTCACGACTGCATTTCCCCACATCGTTGGTGCCGACGTGCACCACGACCACTGGCTCCTCCCCAGCACTATCTACCAGCCTATCTAAAACACGCGTAATGTCCGCTACCTTCGCACCAGGCAGGCAAGTCACCATACGGTCAGTATGCGGGTTCGCCACCCAGCTGTCTACCTGCCTAAGGATCGAATCACCAACTACCAAGAGCCCCCCTCCCACCCTTCCCAGGGACGGTTCCTTGGTACGAAAGGATACCCGTTCACCAGCTGAAGAAGAGGTCCCTTCTGAGGGCACATTCCCCTTATCCTCAGCATGGTGCCCCTTTTCCCCTTGACCCTCATGCTCCCTGGCAGCAGCCGGGCTGCCAGATCCAGAGTGGGACATATCTAACAAGTCCCCGAGAGTCTTCCCCGTGCACCTAACTGACTGTCCCTGCTTCTCCAGGTCAGCCACCTTGGCCTCAAGGGAGCAAACTCGCTCCCTGAGAACCAGGAGCTCCTTGCACCGAGCACACACCCAAGACTTCTGACCAGTGGGCAGATAGTCATACATGTGACACTCCATGCAAAACACTGGATAGCCCCCAACCTCAGCAGCCTCAGCTGAGGGGGTTTCCAAGTGGTCTTCCCCAACTTCTGTGTAGGGTGATGGGTACTTGGGCTCTGTGGGCAGGGAGCAGCAACAGAGTAGATCGACATGCCTCTTTAGGCTGCGTCCATCTTCCGTTGAGACCACATAGCACATGGGCCTGGTGACTCAGACTCACCCAGGCAGGGATCCAAGGGGGCCTGTGGGCGAAATTCCATGCATAGATGGGGTTGCCTGGGAAGAACCCACAGGATGCATCTTGCCTTATGTGCTGTGGACATCCTTCTGGGGCCCGGTCCGAGTGCAGTCCATCCAGAAGAGTGGTTAGGCGATGACCCATACGAAGTTCTGTGGGGCTACGGCCAGTCGTGGTGCTGGGCGTTGTCTGATGGACAAACAAGAAGGTCACTAGCTGGACAAACAAGAAGGTCACTTGGATGATCCACTGGAGGTAGTCCTTTGTGACTCGCACCAGTCTTTCAGCTTGCCCATTGGTGGCCAGATGGAAGGGGGCCGAACAGACATGCCAGATCAGGTAGCGGCTAAGGAATTCTTGAAATTCACTGGAGGTGAAGGCTGTTCCATTGTCCATGACAATGGTGTCTGGAAGGCCGTGGGTGCTGAGGATCTGGTGAAGTGCTAGAATGGCAGCCTTTGCCGATGTGGAGGCAACCAGCACCACCTCTAGCCACTCGGTGTAGGTATCCACCAAGATGAAGAAAAGATGCCCTTGGAGGGGTCCCATGAAGTCTAGGTGGAGGCGGGACCAAGGCTTATTAGTGGACTCCTGGTGTTGTACTGGAGCCTTGGGTGGCTCCAGCTGGGTTTCCTGGTGGGCCCAGCAACAGTTAACACAGTTCTCAATGTCAGCGTCCAGGCCAGGCCACCAAATATAACTGTGGGCTAGTGTTTTCATGTGCACAATCCCGGGGTGAGTCTTGTGCAATGCCGCTAGCACTTGCTGGCGCTAGGAGTGAGTATTCGGTCCGTCCGAACCACGTGTACTCCCCGAAAATGGCCCATTCAGGCCCCTTTCGGGATGCTCTGAGCCGATTCAGATTCTCTGATCTGAATCAGCTTGCCGCCAAATTGTGGCTGAAATTCGGCGGCAATTCGGTCCCATTATATCCTATGGGACATTGAAGTCAATGGCAAAAACATAGGGTATATTCTGGGGGCTGGAGGGGAGGGGGTTTGGGGGAGAGGCTCCAAACTCACAGGGTAGCTGCTGGAGCCTCTCTCCAAGATACCCACCACATTTCAAAAACATTGGGCCAGGGGGTCCAATTATACTGGCCCCCAAACAGGTTGCCCCCATCCCCTCCATTGTTCTCTATGGTGGGGGAAAAGTTACTTTTTTTCCATGGTGCTGTCAGTGGCTCTGGGGCAGAAGGGGTTTGAGGGAGAGGCTCCAAATTTCCAGGGTAGCTTTGGGAGCATCTCCCCACATAAACTCCCATCTCCCAAAGCAATTGGACCAGTGGGCCCAATTCTATGGGCACCCAATCAGGTTACCCCATTACCTCCATTGTTTCCAATGGGGAAACCCAGCCAGCAGCACTTAAGGCAGGCAAGCAGGCAGTACCCAGCAGTCAGACTCTCCCAGAGAATCTCAGGGAAAGTGAACTGTCTTGGGAGGGCCTTATTTGCCATAAGAACAAGTGGCACACTCCAGAACAAGTGGCACTGTAGCAGTGCAAGCATATCACAGTGCCACGCAGATACTGCTCGCGATAGCCAGAATAACGATAGCAGCAGCCTGGAAGACACCTTCCTCACCCTCTTTGGCAATGTGGCATGACAAAATATGGGAACAGTTCGTAATGGCTAAAATTGCAGACTTAATACAAAGAACACAACTGACAAGCACAGCTCCTCACATGAGATTTGTTAGGACATGGTCACCAGTATTAAACTATCTATTAAGGCAGGAAATACTCCTGACAAACACTTTATTTCACAAATGGTTAGACTTGTAAAAAACAAACAAAAAAAACAGAAAGCAATCAGATCTGCTATCAAGGACAAACTCCGCACATGCACACAAAACAACAATTATAACACATATCACAACCAATACACCCAGCGGAACATCTTATTATTTACTAACTAAACATAGGACTGAACTGAGTACCAAGTTACAACTTCCCTGTATGTTGCTTAGCTATAGAAAATGTAGTTTATTCATCCGTTTATGTTTTTTATTGTTGAAATAATAAAAATATATTTTAAAAAAAGGATATTATAGCATTGGGAAAAGTGCAGAGAAGGGCAAGTAGAATGACAAAAGGGTTGGAACACTTTCCCTATGAAGAAAGGTTAAAACACTTGGGGCTCTATAGCTTGGAGAAACGACGGCTGAGGGGTGACATGATCAAAGTTTATAAGATTATGCATGGGATTGAGCAGGTTGAGAAAGAAGTGCTTTTCTCCCTTTCTCACAATACAAGAACTCATGGGCACTCCATGAAATTCCTGAGCAGTCGGGTTAGAACAGATAAAAGGAAGTACTTCTTCACCCAAAGAGTGATTAACATATGGAATTCACTGCCACAGGAGGTGGTGGCAGCTACAAGCATGGACAGTTTCAAGAGGGAATTAGATAAACATATGGAGCAGAAGTCCATCAGTGGCTATTAGCCACAAAGTATAGATAGGAACTCTCAGTCTGGGGCAGGTGATGCACTCTATTCCTGGTGCTGGGGGGGCAGCAGTGAGAGGGCTTCTAGTGTCCTGCCCCACTGCTGGACCTCCTGATGGCACCTGGTATTTTTGGCCACTGTGTGACAGAGTATTGGACTAGATGGGCCATTGGCCTGATTCAATATTGGCTTCTCTTATGTTCTTATGTTCTTATGAGTAGTCATCCTAAGCCCACTGCGCCAACAAGTGCTAGTGGTGTTGCATGAGACTCACCCCGGGATCGTGCGCAGTTATGTTTGATGGCCCAGCCTGGATGCTGAGATTGAGGACTGTGTTAACTGTTGCCGAGCCTGTCAGGAAACCCGGCCAGAGCCACCCAAGGCACCTGTACAACACTGGGAGTCCATTAACAAGCCCTGGTCCCGCCTCCACCTAGACTTCGTGGGACCCTTCCAAGAGCAGCTTTTCTTTGTCTTGGTGGATTCCTATACCAAGTGGCTAAAGATGGTGCTGGTCACCTCCACATCAGCAAAGACTGCCATTCTAGCACTTCGCTGGATCCTCAGCACCCATGGCCATCCAAACACCATTGTCATGGACAACAGAACAACCTTCACCTCCAGTGAACTCACACCCCAAAACACACCCCACCACCATGATAGGCTATTTATACCCGGTCATCTTTCCAGGTGACCCTATTGGGCTGTCTAGGATCCGAGCGTTCCTACTGGGGCGCTCTTAGGATCCGAGCCTGCCTTTGTTCTTGGTTCCAAGCTCATTACATTACAAAGACATAAGGGACAAGCTGTCTTTATGTAGGAGAAAAGTGAAGACCATGTACACAATCCCATGAGAAGACTATACCAAGTGTCAAGCAGGGAATTGGCTCCAAATTTGAACTTGTCCAACTGACAGATACTCTCAAACAGCTAGCATTGCTTGCTGATATAAAACTGCTGCTATGCAAAAGCTGAAGGATACTTCGAGAACTGGAACATATCTCTAGCACTCTGCTGACAATTCTTCTAGTATCAGTTCTCAAACTGCCAGGGTGTATTTAGGCAGTGAATGATATTTCATTCTCAGTGGAACAAGTACTCAGGATTGTGTCAATAACAAGATTTTGGGAAAGTCAGCAATTTAATATACGTTTTCACTTTCTCTGTCATGGCCATAGAACAGAAAAGAGCAGACAGTAGACCTCCAATCTAAGCAAAGTCCTGGGATACAAAGAAATTAGTAATCTGCATGTAAACATTTGCTGACTCCGTTTCCGTAGGAAAGATGTTGCCAAGAAGCAAACTTGCTCCTGCTTTTGAGGAACTAATCACAGTTTGGGGGGGGGAGTCTGGCGTCCATATGTGCTTGCAGGTGGCTGGAGGACCTCACCTGAACCTTTGACTAGGTTCTACAAAAGAAAAGAAAAGTCGGAGTTCAACCAAGTGGAGCCAACAGGGAAGAACAGATAAGTGTGTAAAATGAAGACCTGACAGTCAAATAAAGAATGCAGATCCTAACAGTATCAAACAGTGAATGAGAGACAGAAAAAAGAGGAGAAAATGAAAATATGAGAAGACTGACTCTGGGGCAGGAAAGAACAACAATCTGCAACTGAAAGATGTGTTATGTTAGCTCATAATTAGATACATAATTATACATTTACAATATGCAGGGGTCTTTTGGGGGGGAGCATACGAGAGCGCAGATCCGGGAGCCCAGGAGCCAAGCCCCGCCCCCAGCCGGCGTCCGGGAGTCTTTCAGGCAGCCGAATGTCAGTTTCAGCTCCATTATATCCTATGGGCTATTGAAGTCAATGGTGAAAACATAGGGTATATTCTGGGGGCTGGAGGGGAGGGGGTTTGAGGGAGAGGCTCCAAACTCACAGGGTAGCTGCTGGAGCCTCTCCCCAAGATACCCACCAAGTTTCAAGAACATTGGATCATAGGGTCCAATTCTATGGGCCCCCAAACAGATTGCCCTTATTCCCTCCATTGTTCTCTATGGTGGGAAAAAAGTAAGTTCTCCAGTGGTTCTACGTGGGACATTCCTCACGTCTGGGATAAGCCCCGCCCTCTTTCCTCAGGGTCGGCTCCAAACTTTGATCCAGGCAGGGAGGGGCTTATCCCCTTGGAGGCGAACCAGTTCCTTTGCCGACCCTGCTTCAGCAGGACGTGCTCCGGAGGTGCGGAGACGCGCCTATTGAAAGAAGAAACGAAACTACAGGAAAGATTTACAGCCTGACGAGGCTGGATTTGATTGATGACGGGCTTTGTCTAGGGAGTGCTGACGCTTCCTTAGCCCTACGGCATTCTCTCCTCTGCCGGTCTTACCCGTCCCTGGGGCGGAGGACCTGTTCCTAATACAGAGAGTGCAGAGGGAGAGAGAGAGAGAGAGAGAGAGAGAGACACGAAAGAAACGGCGTGTGTGCGCGCACACACAGTCTTCTACCTTCCCGCCTGAATCGCGGTAAGCAGAAGCAGGCAGACAGTTTCTACCCTCTCCAGTATTCCTGGAAGAGGCTGAGACATTGCCTAAGGAATGCAGAGGTCCGTTCCTTATACCCCCGGGAAGCAGAACCCTCCGTGGAGTTTTATTCTTCCTCAAAACCCCCATGAGCATAAGCGGGGGCGGGGGGGGAGTGTTTTTCCAAGCCTTACTCCGTCCCAAGGCGGGAAATATCGGCGGGAAATGCTGGGAGCAGCCATTTTAGGCCCCCAAATAGATGGGCCTATTGTGCGTGGTCAGCACTCCCCATGGACCCGGATGAGTCTTCTCATGGCAGATAGTCTAAACCAACCTGTGGGGAACTAAACAGTTGAAAACTGCCTCTGAAGCCCTTGATGGCTATTTCAGGGGAACGAACCCCAGAATCTCATTCGGTTGGGGGGGGGTTCTTCATTATCTATCATGGATCTGTTCCCAGATTCATTTACACCCCGCAGGTTCTGGTTATGGCTGAGAGGGCATCCCAAGACTGGGGCTGTGCCTCTGAGGACAAAGCACAGATGGGGCCATCCATCTCTCAGATCTGCCAAGACTTAGGGATACCCCGGGGCTGGAATCCAGGGAGCCCTTTTCAGCTGTTATGCAAAATCGGTTCAGAGGAGAAATGTGAAAGGAGACCATTCATGGCTCCACACCACATGATTCCTTAGTGGAAAGAGGTATATGGTCGGTTGCAGACCCTCAAGAGACAGGGTGACCAGTGTGCCTAGGTTCCCTGTAAGATCAAAACATAGCAGACATAAGTCTAGAGAACAAAGTCCCCTTCTGGGACATGTGGACTCTGAACCAGATTCTTCCACCTCCTCTTCTGGTAAAGAAGAAGAAAGGGAGTTTTTCAGCGGAAGAGGATAAGGTGGTTGTACTTTTGGTGCAATCTAGTCTCTCTCCGCAAGAATTATAATCCCGTCTCTTACCCAAAGTATTCAGGACCCTAGATCTTTCATCTAGACCTCAGGAGGAGACGGTACAGGAGCCAGACTTTCAAAACGGGGCCGAAAAATTATGCCTAAGGTCCCAGTTTAGCTAACAGGGTTGCCTTTCCCCGCTTCTTTCTACATTATTATGAAGGCGGACTGGGAACAACCGACTAAACCCAAGGCTCATCACCACATGTTCTCGAGATTCTATTCTCTAATGCCAGAAACCACATAGAAACTAAAGCTTCCAGTAGTAGCTGGTCCCGTGACCAGTTTTTATTCCAGCTCGGTGCTTCCACTGGATGCTGATGGGATGCCTAAATATCATACAGATAGAAGGGTGGAGCAGGCTTTGTGAGAAGCCTCCTCTTCCGCTATCAAGGCCTCTACTACTGGCTTTCTCTTGGCCAGGGCTGTGTATGGCTGGGCAGATAAACTGGCTTAGGCAGATAGCAAGGTGCCAGAGTTCAAAAATGAACTGAAGAAAATAGCTCTGGCAATTGCCTTCACGAGCAGAGGCCACAGTTGCCACGCAGCTGTTAGCAAGAGCATTACAGCAAGACGCAACAATTGGCTCCGTCACTGGGACGTAGTCTCATCTGCACAGGCGTAAATGGCAGTGGTCCTTTTCAGAGGTACTAACCTGTTCGGAGATGGTCTGGATAGGTACTTAGTGGAGGATAAGGACAAAAGGTCCTCCCCTCCAAAAGAAGGGACAACAGACAGAGAGAACGTTTTCAGCCATTTCGCGATCAGTAAAGAGGACAAAAATCCTCATTTACAAGATCGTCCAATCGAAATATGGCAATCTTGATATCAAGGGAGGAAGTCCTTCCCGCCCACGAAGTGAACAAACAACTGCCAAAGGCCCCAAGAAAGGATCTGCGGCATGACTATATGGCCTTCCCGGGAAACGGAAGATAGGAGAAAGGATACAGGCATTCTCTCTAGTGTGACATACAACATTCTCAGATCAATGGGCATTAGAGACAGTGTCCCACGGGTACAAACTGGAGTTGTTCCATTCCCTATCAAAGGTTCATCAGAATGCCAAAGTACAGAAACCGGTTCAAACACCTTCTAATCGAGGAGGCGATACTTCACCCCCTGGACATAGGGGCGATAGAGTAAGTACCTGCATCCCAACAGGGACAGGGTGTTTACTCTATATTTTTCGTGGTTCCAAAGAAAAATGGGTCCACGAGAACCATTTTAGATCTGAAATGACTCAATAAACACATTCGAAACAGGAAACAGGATGGAAACTCTAAGCCCATCATTATATTGATCCAGGAAGGAGATTTTCTGACATCTTTGGATTTGTCAGAAGCTTACCTCCATATACCCATTCACAATTCGCACCGTAAGTTTTCTACGATTCAGTTATACAAATCTTCACTTCCAGTACAAAGTTCTTCCCTTTGGCCGCAAGTCTTCACCCAGGGTCCTTCAAAGCTGCTGGTGACCTTGGTAGCACATCTGAGGTTGAAAGGGGTGAGTCTTTCTTCCATACCTGGACGGCGTCTTAATCAAGGCCCCCTCAGAGGTGGAAGGCTCACAGGCCCTAAACCTGACTACTCAGACATTAGAAGCCCAAGGCTTCATTGTGAATCTGGAGAAAAGCCACATGCTACCCACTCAGAGATAGCTCTACCTGGGGGTGGAGATAGTCACGAAGCTAAACAGGGTGTTCCTGTACCAACTAAGGAATATTGACGATCAGATCTCTGATGGACCAGGTTCTTCAAGGTCAGAGACAAAGCTAATGACCTTGGTCAAACTGCTAGGAATGCTCGTCTCCTGTCAGGAGGTAGTGCAGTGGTTTCGATTCCATGTCAGGATCCTTGCAATGGTTGTTACTGCACCACCAAGGGACGATAGTACTCAAGAGAGTAAACGGATCAGTTTTTCTCCACCGGTTCGGAATATGATGGCCTGGTGGCAAAACCCACTGAGATTTAAACTCGGAGTTCCCCTCCGAGACCCCACACGATCAGTAATGATGACGGACACCAGTCTGTCAGGATGGAGGCCTTATTCGGGAGGCCAGATGGTCCAGGGAGAATGGTCGGTTGCAGAGATGACAGAAAGCATCAATCGGCTGGGACTGAGGACGATCCGCCTTGGACTTCTGAATCTTGTAGATATCCTGTCAGGACCCCATGTTCTAGTACAGACGGACAACACTACAGCAAAGCGTATGTGAATCGCAAAGGCGGGACCAAGGTTCGCTCCCCTCATGCGGCAGCATACCTGATAATGATAAGGGCAGAGAAACCAACACAGAAGTCTTTGAACAGATCTGCAACAAGTTCGGAAGAATGGTCATGGATCTGTTGCCACAGAACTGAATCGTCAAGTTCCAGAGTTAGTATCTTGTCAACGAAATGCCCTGGCAAAAGGGATAGATGCTCTAATTATACATGGCCTCCAGGCCTCCTTTACGCCTTTCCTCCCCTACCAATCAGGCACAAAGTCCTACCAGAGATCTGCATGCAGAAAGCAGAAGTAGTACTGATCGTCTTTTTCTGACCACATCTAACCTGGTTTCAGGAACTACAGTCTGTCCATAACAAAACCATGGCACCTGCCTCTTCGGGTGGACCTACTCACGCAGGGCCCGACAAGGCACCCACGGCCGGAATTTCTTCGGCTGACAGCATGGAGATTGAGCGGAAAATGTTAGAGGGAGCGGGGTATCAAGATAAAGTAATTGATACCATGTTGGCAGCCAGGAAAGTCTCTACCAACAAATCCTATGATCACTCATGGAAGGTTTTTCACT
Source organism: Gekko gecko (assembly GCA_029375565.1). Lineage (NCBI taxonomy): Eukaryota > Metazoa > Chordata > Lepidosauria > Squamata > Gekkonidae > Gekko > Gekko gecko. The sequence goes on along the minus strand of JAPDNY010000005.1, from coordinate 92,988,352 downwards.
CATGGAGCTTGGAGCGGGGACACAACCCGGTTACGGCTTCAGTTACAATAGTCCTGGCTTGCTACAAAACGGGCTTGATAAAGGCCTGAGTACTAGCACTCTCCGTAGACAGGTATCCGCCATCTCAGCCATCCAAGGGGCCAAACATGGAAAGTCTCTGCTTAGGCATCCTCATATTAAGAGATTTTTAAAAGGGGCGATGTCCATTAATCCTCCACAGGTTCACAGGTTTCCCACCTGGAATCTTAACGTGGTACATAGGGCTCTGTGTAAATACCCTTTTGAGCCAATGGCTGCGTGTCCTCTGAAGGAACTCACCTTCAAGTCTCTTTTTTTGGTAGGTATCACCTCAGCTAGGAGGGTTTCGGAATTGAGGGCCTTGTCTATTAACAAGGAGCTCTGTATTTTCCACCAGGACAAAGTAGTCCTTCGCTTAGACCCAGCATTTATTCCAAAGGTGAATTCGGGTTTTCATAGGTCAGAAGAGATTGTTCTTCCCTCTTTTTGTCCCAATCCTAAACATAAAAAAGGAAAGGAATGGCATTGTTTAGATGTTCGGAGGGCCCTTAGTTTCTATATTGACAGAACTAAAGGGTGGAGACGTTCAGAGACACTGTTTGTATCATTCAGAAAGTCCTCATTGGGAAAACAAGTCTCCACTTCCAGGCTGAGTAGGTGGATTAAGGGGTGCATTATCTTAGCGTATAAAGCCAAAGGGTTAGAGATCCCGGCTGGGATCGTTGCACACTCCCTTCGGGGGACGGCTACCTCGGTAGCGTATCGATCTTTTCCCTCATTAGAAACCATATGCCGAGCGGCAACATGACAGTCGGTCCATTCTTTTACTAAACATTATAGAGTGGACACACTAGCTTCAGCGGAAGCGGCATTTGGTCGTAGGGTGCTTCAACACACTCTGTAAAGCTGGGAATGCAAGCCCACCCTGTAACATAGCTTTTGTACGTCCCAGACGTGAGGAATGTCCCATGTAGAGCCACAGGAGAATGGAAGGTTTCTTTCACTTACCGTGAATCTTCCTTTCTCTGTGGTTCTGAAGTGGGACATTCCTGCCCACCCGTTTGTAGGGTGCTTCCCCTCTTTACAGTGTTTGATACGGGGGGCAGTGGCTTCCAGAGACCACGCTGTTACTGTTATGTTTTGTGGGCTAATTTCCTTGCCCTATTGTAGTGTTTGGGCAGTTGGTACCCCCTTTGTTGGGGGGGGAAATGTTGTGTTTTCTTCTAGTTCCTTTCCGGCGGGGAGGATAATCGGGCTTGAGAAGGACTGGCTCGCCTCCAAGGGGATAAGCCCCTCCCTGCCTGGATCAAAGTTTGGAGCCGACCCTGAGGAAAGAGGGCGGAGCTTATCCCAGACGTGAGGAATGTCCCACTTCAGAACCACAGAGAAAGGAAGATTCACGGTAAGTGAAAGAACCCTTCCATTTTTTCCCGCCATAGAGAACAATGGAGGGAATAGGGGCAACCTGTTTGGGGGCCCATAGAATTGGATCCCCTGGTCCAATGTTCTTGAAACTTGGTGGGTATCTTGGGGAGACGCTCCATCAGCTACCCTGTGAGTTTGGAGCCTCTCCCTCAAACCCCCTCCCCTCCAGCCCCCAGAATATACCCTATGTTTTCACCATTGACCTCAATGGCCCATAGGATATAATGGGGCCGAATTGCCGCCAAATTTCTTTCATTCCCTCCTTTCCTTCTCTCTTTTTCCTCTTTCCCTCCTTCTTCTCTTCTCTTTTTTCCTCCTTTCCCTGTTTCCCTCCTTTTTCCCTCTCTTTCTTTCCCTCCCCTCCCCTTTCCTTCTCTTTCTTTCCCTCTTTCCTTCCTTCTTTCTTTCTCTCTCTCTCTTTCCTTCCCTCTTTCCTCCTTCTGTGGCCCAACTCTCATGAGAAGGAGTTTAAACTTTAAACCCCTTCTCTCTTAGCTCCCCCACCTAGACCAGCTGGGGAAGGGAAGGGGAGGCTTTTGAAGATGCCTCCCACGCTTTTGCTTCCCCTTCTGACATCACTTCCGGTGATGTTAGGGGGCGTGGCATATGCTAATAGCCTAATGGCTCATTAGCATGCCATATGCTAATGAGCTCCTGCAGCTGTTTTTCTGCGAAAAGACCCCAGACAATATGTGCAATGAATGAAAATAATTCAGTATTAAAGTAGCAGATGGAGGTGAAAACAGTGGAAACATCCAAAATGGAGTTGTATGGATTCATTAGTGTGTATCTGTTGTGCTTCTTTAAGAAGAAAATATTTGCCCAGAAGATCTAGCACTCTATTCTTGCATGGTTCTCCTTTTGTGCAGGTCTAACACAAGGGAATGAGAGGTTTCCAACATACAGGTTAATTCTAAAAACATTCTCAACAGATATGTTTGTTATGAATAGATAACAATATGGAAAATGTTGAGGGATAAGCATATGTAAATGAGATGTTCCCTTTTACTTGCAACTCAGGGATATAGTACTGGCTCAGGTTCCTGATCTTAGGTTCTCACAGCACAGATAGGTGTATTCAAGATAAAATCCACTTATTCACAAGAATATATAAGAATGGGAGCAACTGGTTTCAGGACAAGGGAGCTCATGCAGTCTACAATTCTAACTAACAAACAGAACTAACCAGCAGGGATTCTTCCCCATAAGACTAAACCAACAAACCATGGGCCAGATCCAGAACAAGGAATGGATATTCATTGGACAATGATCAGAAATCTCAAAGAACACCCAACAGCACTGAACCCCTCCAGTCCAGACCCAGGCCTCCAGCAAAGGGCCTAGACCTGAAGGTTCAGCTCCACAAGTTGAAGCTAGCATGCCAGACTCCAGGACAACCAACCCTCTCAAACAGAAAATCATAAATAACAAAGTATTTTGAAAAATCCTGTTAATTGTGATGGTGAAATTTAAGTCTCTTTAATGTTCTTATTATATAATAAATTTTACTTCTGTATTTTTGCTATATTACCTACTCTTTCTAACAATTCTAACTCCTTGTTAACTCAGTTGGAGTTGTATATGCAGACACCACAAAACATCAGTCATGTGGACAACCCCCCCACAACACAGTTGAAAAGAGCAAGAGTCCAGTGGAATCAAGACTAACAAAATTTGTGGAAGAGTATGAGCTTTTATGATTTTATTAGTCTTTAGGGTGCTACTGGACTCTTACTCTTTTCTACTGCTACAGAAAGACTAACACGACTAGCTTCTTAATCTGTCATCACAATGATCTTCGTCGTGGTCTCTGTGCAGTCCCATACATGGGGTTGGGCGCCTGCGCACGACCTCGTTCGGAGAAACTTCTAGAGCTTTACCTCAGAAGAGCTTTTGGCAGGCTCTCTTCCCGCCCTGGGGCGGAGACATGCACTGCGCATGCCCAGAGCGGGAGAGAGAGCCGCCTCCCACTCAGTTCTTCTTCAACCGCCTTCGCGTTCACACCTCGTTCCTGTTGTTCCTCCATATCGGTGCCTCAGCTGAGTATATCTCTTTCCTTTCTTTCGCTTCTGTTTCCTTCTTCTCTTCTTCCTTCTTCTGTCTTAAAACAAACAAACAAAAATCTTTTGTCTATCTCTCTTTTTCTCCCCCCCCTTCTTTGGAGGGTGGGTGGGGACTTTGTATGGGAAAAACTAGGTTTTTCAAGGTCTGTCGTCGTTGCCCCGCCAAGATTCCATCTAATGACGGGCACGACCTTTGTCTAACTTGTTTGGGAGAGGCCCATAGAGTGGATACTTGTCCTCACTGCGCGAGTTTCACTCGTCAGGCTTGCCGTAATAGAGAGGCTAGACTCCGGGCTTTTCTTTTGGAATCGGCTCTACGTCCTACAATGTCCTCAGGGGCTTCCCAGGCCTCGGTAGCCAAAAAATCGGACACCTCCTCAAAGGCACTGAAACAGAAACCTAAGCGGGCTGAAGATAAGACCCCTTCGAAGTCGAAGGCCCCGCCGTCTGCTTCGGTTTCGAGGGTGGACCCCATCGTTGTGACTGGTCTATCGACGTCGATGCCGGCTCTGGCCTCAACATCTCAGAAGTCTGCGGCTCGACAACAGACTTCGCAGCATTTACACTCGTCGCCTTCGGGTTTGATCCCTGTGGGCCAGTTGACGAGATCGCCTCCGCAGTTGTCTCCTCGAAGACGTTCCCGGTCTCCAGCGAGGCATTCTGCTACCCCGGTCCACACTTTGGATGAGGGCCCTGTTGTCGTGCACTGCCATTCACAGTCCCGATCCCGGTACGATCGCTGATGCCTGATCCTTAGGCAATCTCCATCGTTGTCCGGTTCCCCTTCTGACGACCAATGTTGGTCTTGCGAAGACCGTCGGGAGCATCCAGATGCGGCCTATTATTACTCCAGGTCCCCGACACCGGAGAGACACCATTATGATCGGATCCGGCACTCAGAACGTGTGGATCGGACCCATGTCCCTGACCGCCCTCGGAGCTCCACGTCTGTTGCCTCGGCTCGTTCCCCTCCTCGGGAACAGCCTTCTGATCCTCCTAGAAATCGAGATGCCCCGAAGAGTTCCCCAATGGAACCTCGGCACCATCCTTCCGTTGATCACCCACTCATCGATCTCGTCCAACTACGATCCTCCTCTCCCATGTCGATCTCGGACAGGTCGGATTCGGCGGAGTTTGATCCCGAGGTCTCTCGGATCGAGGACGAGCCTCGACGCTCGGGGTTGATTTCACCTACTGAGAGCCCTAAAGCATTTTTAGAGCTCGTTACTAGGATGGCGACTGCCCTTCAAGTCCAGGGCTTTACAGAATCCCCAGCTGTGACCGACGTCGTTCACAGGTTGGTCCAGGCTGACCTTCCTCTGTCTCCCATCCTGCCTTTGCTTCCTGTCCACCTTTCCATCCTGAAAGAGTCCTGGGAACACCCGACTTCGATCCCCACAGTTTCGAGGCGCTATGACAGGTTGTACAAGATCCAGCACACTCCTGGCAAGTTCTTTGTTTGTCAGCCACCACCTAACTTGATGGTTGTCCACTCCTCCTCCAGGTCCAAGCAGCCCGTTCGCCAGTCTGCACCTCCAGACCATGAGGGGCATAAGCTAGACCTTCTGGCCAAGAAGATGTACTCTCTGGCCTCCATGAATCTTCATGTCGATACTTATCTTCCTTATTTGTCGGCGTACGCCTTCAACATTGCAAATGTAGTCCGTCCTATTTTGAAATTTGTTCCAGAGGAGCACCATCCCACCTTCTCGGCTGCCTTGTCCGAGGTGTGTGCCATATCGAAGCAGCAGATTAATTCCGTTCGTCATGCTGTTAATTGTTCATCCAAACTCCTGGTCTCTTCTGTCGCTCTCCGGCGTCATGTTTGCCTCCAGGGCACCTCTTTACAACCTGAGGTCAAATTCCGTATTGAAGATCTTTCCTTTGACGGCAATGGCCTCTTCCACTCCACCACTGACGAAGTGTTGAAAGCTGTCGATGACAGTCGAAAGCAGGCCTGAAACCTCAGAGTCTCGGCTGCACCTTACCGACCTAGAAACCGTTCTTGGACGCCTCCCGGCTCCAGCCGATACCCATCTCCGGCACCTCACTCCCAATGGAGAAGGAAGCCATATGACTCTCGTCCTCCTTCCAAACACCGTTCCCAGCCCACCAAGAAGCCGCCACAACCTAAACAGCCTGTTTGACTGTCCCCACCGTCTCCCTTCCCCGACGTCGTATACTCCTTCCGTCCAAACCCGTCTCTTCCCCTTTCTACCAGCCTGGGAAGAAGTTTCAACCGACTCCTGGGTCCTCACCATTCTACGGATCAGGTACGCCATAGAGTTCGTTTCACCTCCGATCCTCCCACACTTTGCCGTCACGCCTCCAGACCCTCTCCTCGATCTCGAGGTTTCCACTCTCCTTTCCAAGGGAGCCATCGAGGTCATCCCGGAGGTGCAACGAACTCTCGGCTTCTACTCGAAGTATTTCCTGGTTCCCAAGAGAGACGGCGGGTTCAGACCAATTATGGATCTTCGAGATCTCAACCATTACATTTGGAATCAGAAATTCAGAATCGTCACTCTGCAGTCGATCCTTCCTCTTATTCCACAGGCAGCGTGGCTCGCGTCAGTCGACCTCCAAGATGCATACTTCCATGTCACGATCCGTCCCCAACACCGGCGGTTTCTCCGGTTCGCCGTTGGAGATGCCCACTACCAGTACAGGGTGCTTCCCTTCGGCCTTTCTACAGCTCCGCGGGTGTTCACCAAACTGATGGCTGTGGTGGTGGCTGAGCTCCACCGACGGGAAGTCACTCTTTATCCTTACATCGATGACTGGCTTCTCGTAGCTCCAACGCCAAGTCAGTTACTCCACGACACTCAGGAGACTCTCTCCCTCCTCCGTGCTCTCGGACTCTGTGTCAACGTCGCCAAGTCCTCCCTTCAGCTCCTCCAAATCCTTTGATTCCTCGGGGCTTGGCTCGACACCAACCTCGAAGTGGCTTTCCTCCCGGAATTGAGGGCTTCCGACATTCGGGCGATGGTGTCTTCCTTTCAGACATCTACCCAACAATCCGCCCGTTCTGTCATGAGGCTCCTCGGTCACTTTGCCTCTACGATGTTCGTTGTCCGCAACGCCCGGCTGAGAATGCGGCCGCTTCAGCTCTGGCTCCTCTGCGCCTTCGATCCTCTCCGGAGGCCTTGGCACACGATTCTGTCGATCCCGCAAACTGTCCTCGACTCCCTTGAGTGGTGGGCTCAACCCGTCCACCTCCTTTCCGGGATGCCCTTTCGACCTCCTCCTCCCAAGTTGCTGTTGACCACAGACGCTTCCCTCTGGGGTAGGGGAGCCCAGTGTGGAACGCTCACTGTTCAAGGGACTTGGTCTGCTTGAGGTGCAACTTGCCACATAAATTACCTGGAGTTGCAAGCAATTTATCTGGCCCTTCGGTCCTTTCTCCCGACCCTTCGAGGCCGTGTCATCCAAGTGGCTTCCGACAACACCACGGCTGTTTATTATGTCGACAAACAGGGCGGCACTGCCTCTGTTCGTCTCTGCAACTTAGCGATAGACCTCTGGTCCTGGTGCCTCAATCACTCCATCACGCTCTCAGCGATCCATATTCCCGGGGATCAGAATGTCGATGCAGACCAGTTGAGTCGTTCTGCCTCATTGGACAACGAATGGTCCATTCCCCTCCGGTATCTTCGACCTCTGTTTCGAGAGTTTGGTCACCCATCTGTCGACGGCTTCGCGACCGTCGACAATGCTTGATGTCGCCTGTTTTTCAGCAGGGGTCCCCCGTCTGCTCGGTCGCTCGGGGATGCCTTTCTCCACAAGTGGACCAGAGCCCTGTTTTACCTTTTTCCTCTGTTCCCTCTCATCTCCCGGGTCATGCAGAAGATTCTTGCAGACGGCACCTCCTGCATTCTAATTACTCCATGGTGGCCACGCCAGGTCTGGTTCCCGCACCTGCTTCAACTCTCCTGTCGTTCCTTCCATCCCCTCCCTGTGGTCCCAGATCTCCTCTCTTGGGCCCGAGGGAGAATCCTCCATCCCAATCTGGGGTTTTTCAAATTAATGGCCTGGAAGATCCTGCCCTAGATTTCCCGCTTCAGATCTCTGAAATCCTCCTGAATGCTAGGAAGCCTTCTACGCGACGTTCCTATCATTTCAAGTGGAACAGATTCCAATCCTATGCTGCTGATTGCTCCTTCGATCTGATTCAATCCAATTCAATCATCTCTCCGTGAGATTTTCACCTACATTGTGTACTTGAAGGATACTGGCCTCGCATACTTGTCCTTGTGGGTTCATCTGGTGGCAATCTCCGCCAATTACCCCATGATACAGGGATCCTCGGTGTTCTCCCATCGTCTCACCAAGACGTTCCTCAGGGGTCTCCTTCGCATGTGCCCACCTAGGAAACTGTTGGTGCCTTCCTGGAGCTTGTCCCTGGTCCTTTCTCTTTTTTTTGGTAAATACAATTTATTATTGGATATATCACATGTTCATACAATTTAAACAAACCAATACATATCCATTTTTCTTTCTCCCTCTCCCCCCCAAACAAGGCTTCCCGCACTACACCAACCCCATTGATATTTCTCTTATGCAATTACATTTACTACTAAACATATTTTCTTTTACTAATGGTAACAATTCAAAGATCTGAGTCTCTTTCCACTTCTCCTCAATAGCTGTCAAAACAAATCAAACCACGTTTAACATCCCAATTCTTCAACAAGTAATCTTGAAAGTCTTTCCAGTCTCCGAAAAAGGTTTCATCTTCTTCATTGTTTAATTTTCTTGTTAATTTGTCCATTTCTGCCATAAACAACGTCTTTTTAATCCATTCCCATATTTCAGGTACTTTATCTTGTTTCCAACATTGAGCAAAAGTCAGTCTAGCTGCTGTAATCAAGTACCATAATAGTGTTCTCTTGGCTACATTTATTTCTTCCATTTTAAGACCTAACAATAACATCCGTGGGTCTTTCTTAAAAGTACATTTCAAAAATTTTTGTATCTCATTGTGGATCTCGGTCCAATACTTTACTGCTTTATCACATGTCCACCACATATGGTAAAAAGACCCTTCATGTTTCTTACATTTCCAACATTTGTTAGACATACTTTCATTTATAATAGCAATTTTTTTAGGCGTCATATACCATCTGTACATCATTTTATAACAATTCTCTTTAACATTTACACAAGTTGAAATTTTCATTGACTTTTTCCACAGATATTCCCAAGATGTCATTAATATCTCATTATTAATATTTACCGCCCATTTTATCATTTGCTCTTTTACAATTTCATCCTCAGTGTACCATTTCAATAAAACCTTGTACAGTTTAGAAATCATTTTTTTACCCTTCTCAAGCCATACAATTTCAATTTCAGTGTTACTTTCTCTAAAACCATGTTCTCTTTTATCGGTCTTAAATAAGTCATAAATCTGTCTATACTTCAACCAATCATATTCAAATTCCACATCAAATCTGTCTTTTAACACAAAGTTTTTCCCTTCTAATTTTAAAAGACTTTTATAAGGTAGCCAATCTAACCCTTGATTTCTTGATTAATCACTTCTGCTGGTACTATCCAAAGTGGTCTTTCTTCTCAGAAGAATTTTCTATATCTCATCCAAGTCTCGAACAGTGATCGTCTTATAAAGTGGTGTTTGAAGAATTTGTCTATTTTTACTTTTCCATACCATAAATATGCATGCCATCCAAACTTGTTATCATGCCCTTCTAGAGCCAATAACTTTTTATTCTCAAGATTAATCCACTGTTCCAACCATGTTAAACAGACGGCATCATAATACAGTCTTAAATTTGGTAGTTGTAGACCTCCTCTTTCCTTTGCATCACATAAAATTTTCATTTTAATCTTTGGCTTTCTTCCTGCCCATACAAATTTAGATAATTCTTTCTGCCACGTATCCAATATTTTCCTTTGTTTTAATATCGGAATAGTCTGAAATAAGAACATCAAACGCGGTAAAATATTCATTTTTACAGTTGCGATTCTTCCCAATAATGATAAATTCAAGGTATCCCATTTCTTCATATCTTGCTGAATCCTATACCAAACCTTTTCATAATTATTTTTGAACAAATCAATGTTTTTCATAGTCAATTCAATTCCTAAATATTTAGTCTTTGTAACTACTTCACATTGAATTTTCTCTTGGAGTTCTGTTTGTCTTTGTTTCGTCATATTTTTGCACATCACTATGGTTTTACTTTTATTAACGTAGAATCCCGCAACTGATCCAAATTCTTCAATTTTTTCCATCAATTGTGGTATTTTCTCGATTGGATCTTGAATCATAAACATTACATTGTCTGCAAATGCCCTGTATTTATATGCAAAACCTTTCACTGTAAGTCCTTCAATGCTGTTATCTTTTCTTATCGCTGTCAATAATATTTCCAGTATCCAAATAAACAACAACGGGGATAGCGGGCAGCCTTGACGTGTTCCCTTTTGAACTTGGAAGAAATCTGTTCTTTCTTTATTTATATTCAAAGCTGCTTTCTGTTCTGAGTAAATTGCCACAATCATGTTTAAAAAAGACTGTCCTATATCCATTTTTTCAATAACTTGCAGCATAAACTCCCAATTTAAATTATCAAAAGCTTTTTCCGCATCTAAAAAGAGGAATCCAACTTCTTTTTCTGGATGTTTGTCATAGTATTCAATTGCGTCAATCACCACTCTTTAATTGTCTCTGATTTGTCTGTTTGGTAAAAAACCGGCTTGTTCTTCCGCTATAGTATCTTTCAAGTATTTTTTCAGTCTTTCTGAAATTATTTTTGCAAATAATTTGTAATCATTATTTAATAGCGATATTGGTCTATAATTCTTTACTTCAGTTAAGTCCAAACCTTCTTTGGGTATCAATGAAATATTTGCTTCTTTCCATGAATCTGGGATCCGTTTAGTCTTTCTTATCTCGTTCGACAGAAGTACTAAGATAGGGGTTAGCTCCTCCTTAAATTTCTTATAAAACTTTGCTGTAAAGCCGTCTGGACCTGGAGCTTTGCCCAACTTTGCATCTTCTAGCGCCATTGTCACCTCTTCCTTTGTTACTAAATCATTTAATAACTCTTTAATTTGTTTTCCCAGCTCTGGAACTTCAATAGTCTCCAAATATTTCTTAATTTTCTGTTGATCAATTCCTTTCTTTTTAAACAGTTTGGCGTAATATTTGAAGAAGACTCTTTTTATGCCTTTCAGATTCATAACATCCTTTCCATCTTCAGTAATCTTACTTATAAAATTCCTTTCTTTTCTATTTTTCAATTGCCACGCTAAAAATTTTCCTGGTTTATTTGCACCCTCAAATGCTTTTTGCTGTAATTTCTTCAGATTCCAGTATAATTCTCTATTTAATAGAACATTCAATTGATCCTGCAGAAAGTGGATCTCTTTAATAATCTTTTTCTTCCCTGGCCTTTTCTTTAATTCCTTTTCTTTTTGTCGAATTTTTTCATGGAGGTTGTTTTGTTGTTGCATCCTTTGTTTTTTATCTTTAGAGTTCAGAGAGATAAGCAAACCTCTCATTACCGCTTTGTACGTGTCCCATACGACTTGTATATCAGTACCTTTATTTAAATTCAATTCAAAAAAACTTTTCGTTTCTTTTTTTAAGGTTTCATTAATTAATTTTTGGTCCAATAAGTCCTCATTAATTCTCCAATATAATTGTTTCGGTTTTTCTTTAGATATCCAAAGTAAAGGGTTGTGATCTGAATTGGTTTTCGGTAAAATTTCAATTTTGTAGGTTTTCTGCGCCATCTCCTCTGACATCCAAATCATATCGATTCTAGAAAAGGAATTATGTCTGTTAGAGTAAAATGTATAATCCTTTGTCTTAGGGTTCCACTTCCTCCAAACGTCTTCTAGTTTCTCTTGTTTCATTAGCTGGAAAAAATTTTTGGCAGCTTTCCAACTGCCTCTCCACTTACTTTGGACTTTCTGTCCAATACATTGTTCACTGTGCCATTAAAGTCTCCTGCAAGAACTATTTGATCATAATTTAAACAGTCCAACTCTTTAGTCAAATCATTAAAAAAGGTCTCTTTTGCACCATTGGGTGCATATATATTTACAAGCAATGTCTTTTTTCTATTCATCATTATTTCCACGCCAACATATCTTCCTTCTTTGTCTGAGAAGATTTGTTTAGGTTCCAATTCTTTGGTAATGTATATCACTGTTCCTTTTTTCTTATTAACTGCTGATGAATGAAATTCTTCTCCCAATTTTTTATTAATCAAATATTTATTATCTTGTTTTCTGATATGTGTTTCTTGCAAACAAATTATGTTACATTTTTGTTTCTCTAGCCAATGATTCACTAATCTTCTTTTGTTTGGTGAATTTAGTCCATTTACATTCCAAGATAAAAATTTGTAATCCATAGTTGTTTTGAATTAAATATCTTTAAAGTCATCAAAGTTGTTCTCTTTGAATCTGTACATGTCTCCTTCCGTTTTAAGGGTAAATCTCACCGAATTGTATGCAAATGATAATCCATATGGAATCTCCCATCTAAACCTGATACTCATTTCTTTTAACCTATCTGTTAGTTTCTTGAATTTCTTTCTGTCTTGTAAAATCGATCTCGGAATTTCTCTCAAAATTATTATTTTTTTCCCATTAATTTCCAATGGTTGTGTAAATTGCTTCTTGAAAACGTCTTCCTTCATTTTTGTAGTCACAAATTGAACAATCACATCTCTGGGTAATTGCTTTCTCTTGGCATAAGCTGAATTTACTCTGTAAATCAGGTCAAAGTCTGGATCCAAGTCTCCAACATCTTCCCCTATGTAAGTTGTCAGTGTGTTAATTACTAAAGCCCGTAAATCCTGATCTTCCTCCTCTTCAATTCCTCTCAATCTCAAGTGATTCTGAGTGGCCCTATATTCCATCATGGACTCCAGTCTTGTATTTTCTGACAGGGTTCTTTTGACTTTCTGTTCCATTTCTTCTGATTTTGTCACCAGACTTTTAACCTCTTTTTTAACTTCTTCTGTATCTTTTTTTATCCCTGCCACTTCTGTTAGTACCAGTTCTTTCAACTCTTCCATATTTTTTTTCTGTACTTGGACTTGTACTTGTTCTATTTGCTCCAGTTGTATTTGCAGCTGTTGTTGCAGCTGTTGTTGCAGCTGTGATTCTATTTGCTTTCCCAAACTCTGCACCACTTCAGTCATCCGTTTCTCCATCGCTTCCATGGCAGCCTGCCACTCTTTTTTTTCCTTTGCAGTCATTCTTGGACTAGGTGATGAGGCAGCCCTTGGTCTTGACCTCAAATCCGTCTTGAAAGCGAGTTCAGGGCTAATTGATCTTTATATTATCAATCTTCAAGCCAAATCGCCACCTTTATAGCTTCTTCCAGTGCTTTTTTGGCTTAAAACTAACTTTTTAAAATTTAGTCCTCCTCAAAATGGCGGGTGCAATTTCTCTATGATTTTCTGGCTAGAGTAGGCTCCTTCAGAACTTCCTGTTTATCTGTCCGTCACTGTAATCCAACTTCCGGTGTCACACTCTAAGCCGACCGTCTACTTCCGGCACAGCAACATCGAAAACATCCACTCTAGCCTACTTCCTGTATCATAGAATCACAGTCAGTTTCGTTTCTGCTACGCAAAGTTTAGTCTTAGCTGACCACAGGAATGCAAAACAAAGTCACTTTTCGGCCGTTTTCTCTAAAGGAAAGCTTTCTTTTTACTTTTAAATCAAGCGGATTAGTTCATTGAAGCTTTTTACGCTTATCCGTACGTTTAGATTTTACGTTCTTCTTTAAACCGGTAAGCAATTGTTCACTTGTTACCTTACTTGTAATCTCGGGGTTTCGCAGTGCTTCTTCTGTAAACGATGTTAGTCTTGATGTTAAAGAGGTCGGTAGATGACGAATTTATGCTGAATTCTCAGCCCAGCTGGTATCTGTAGTGCTGATTTGCAACTGCCCTCTTCGCGGAAGGAGATCAAAGTATAAACAAGCTTCCTCCGAAGTTTATCCACACCGATCTCAACTCCCTCTCAGGCTTGGCTGCTTGCTTGCCACCCCCCCCCCGCCTGGGGAGTGCTGCGCTGGGCCAGGTAGAGCCCAGACTGTCGTCAGATACCGCTGTGCACCCTGCACAAATCGCAAAGTGTGTCAATTCGCCATTTTAACTTCGACCGGAAGCCCGTCCCTGGTCCTTTCTCAACTCATGGCTAAACTGTTTGAGCCTATGGCTACCGCCGACCTCAGGTTAGTTTCCTGGAAGACGGCCTTTCTAGTGGCCATTACCACTGCACGCAGAGTAAGGGAGCTAGCTGCCTTTAGGGCCGATCCTCCCTATACAATTTTTCACAGGGAGAAGGTGGTCTTTCGAACAGATCCTTCCTTCCTCCCTAAAGTCATCCCTGCCTTTCACCTCTCTCAATCATCTGTTCTGCCTACTTTCTTTCCGAACCCGACTGATGCCTCTCAGAGAGCCCTGCACTGTCTCAATGTGCGCAGAGCACTCTCTTTCTATCTGCATAGGACACAGCCCATACGTAAATCTCCTCGGCTGTTCCTAGCTTATGGTCCCCCGCGGCTGGGGGAACCAGTCTCCTCTCAACGTCTCTCTAAATGGGTGACTTCCACCATAGCCCTTTGCTATGAGTTGGCACGTCAACCTGTTCCTACCTGTGTCACTGCCCATTCCACATGGGCGGTATCGTTGTCCACCGCTTTCCTGGCTGGTGTCCCATTGGAAGACGTCTGTGCGGCTGCTACGTGGTCGGCATCGACTTTCATGACCCACTACGCACTTGACGTCCGAGCCCGATGGGATGCTGCCTTCGGTCAGATGGTGCTGCGATCTCTCTTTGCTTGACCCTGCTGGACCCACAGGTAGGACCCTTGGGTGATTTCTTCTGATGATTGACACTGTGTCTTAACCAATATTTTTATATCTTTTTCAGCTGCCAGCTCCCTCCTCCAACTGGTTCAGCTCTTGTAATCACCTATGTGTGGGACTGCACAGAGACCACGATGAAGATAAACAGGTTGCTTACCTGTAACTGATGATCTTCGAGTGGTCATCTGTGCAGTACCACAATCCCACCTAGCCTTCCCCGCTGCTGGCATCTCCAGATTTCCTTCTTTGGATTGTTTGGCCTTGACAGTGGCAGTCGAAGGAACTGAGTGGGAGGCGGCTCTCTCTCCCGCTCTGGGCATGCACAGTGCATGTCTCCGCCCCAGGGCGGGAAGAGAGCCCGCCAAAAGCTCTTCTGAGATAAAGCTCTAGATGTTTCTCTGAACGAGGTCATGCGCAGGCGCCCAACCCCATGTGTGGGACTGCACAGATGAACACTCGAAGATCATCAGTTACAGGTAAGCAACCTGTTTTTCTTTCACTACAGAACCCAAGAGGAAAAACACCTCCTATCCCTGAAGCCTCCTATCCCTGAAGCCACTCAGAAAAACCATAATGTTGAAAAATACTTATTCTATATTTAGTTGGCTATTATGTAAGGATGTCATGATAGGCAGGGTCCTGGGAGGGAAGAAAGGGAACGAGCATTCCAAAGGCCATTTCTTTCCGTGCAACAGCCCAACCTGGGTTCAGAACATACAAAATGAAAAGCAAGAAAAAATGAAAATTGGCTTCTGAGAGGAAAATGCCAAGGTTTGTCCATCACAATTTTTTTCAGAGTTGACCAAGTTCATGATGGGGAAAGTAGGCTCCAGGAATCCAAATGTCCCACCTCACTCCTTGGCCTGTGTTCCCCAATAGAGAGTGCCAGAAGCCAGATTGTAAGCCCACCCTGGCACTGAAAGAAGCCATGTGGCTGACAGAATTCCCCTCTCAAGGTCCAGGCTCAGGTCCTGGTGTGGACACTCCATCCTCCCTTCTCTGCCCCCATTGTCCCGTCTGCTCTCCCTGGAGCCTCTGGGGTGCCACAGACGAGGGAGCAGAGAATGGGGCGGAGGTTGGTGAGGCGAGGGGAGGGGAGACACTTTTCAAACTTTGGCGCTCCTGCAGAGTGACTCCCGCGCGCCTCCTTACCCAGGGCATCATCTTCTGGCTCCAACAGGCTGTCCATCATTTCCCAGCACAGCAGAGGCCCTACCACAGACAGCCGAACCCCCTAAGCTGCTGTGCACCGCCAGGCAGAGAGAGCACCATTCATCACCAGGGCCATTCACCTGAGCCAAATGGCAGCAGCAGCAGTGCCTCCAATCAGGGGACACGTCTTTTCCTGGGCGCTGCTGTGGTGGTAATGGCCGCAGGAGCCACCGCCTTTCTCCACATGGTCAGTGAGCCTCACCGCCAGGCCAGGTCTTTTGGTGAGGGGCGGTGGCGGCACCTCCATCAGAAACATGTCTCTTCCCTGATGCTGTGGTGGCAGTAGTGGCCACACACTTGGCGATCCTCCCCACCAGGCCAGGGCTCGGTGATCGTCACCACCAATGGCACAGGTCTGAAGGCCTATTGGATATAATGGGAGTTAGGAATGCCAACTGGCTTGCATACACTCTATTGAAATATATCATAGCACAAAAAGTTGCAATGAAAATGTGGAATGGATTAAGAAAAACCTACCCTGGACCTGCAATAATAGCTTCCAAAGTAGAATGATGGCCCTAGGGCTGCCAGGTCCCCCGGGAGGGCAGAGGTTCCCCCACTAAAAGGGTCCCCAATTTGCCAGTCTGGAAAAGGCTGGCAGGGGGAACCCTGCCCCCAAAGTGCCCAGTTTGGGCCGATGTGTCTGGTGTGATTATGTCACCCGGAGGTGACATCATCACGCTGGGCACATCGCCAGCTGATGCTCTAGCAATTAGCCTCAAAACTCTGTGGTACCATAGAGTTTCCAGGCTGATTGCTAGAGCATTAGTTGGTGATGTGCCTGGCATGATGTCACTTTTGGGTGATGTAATCACGTCCCGCACGGGTGCGAATGTCCCAGGCAGGGACTAAGTCCCCCCTTCTATCAATAGTAAGTGGCTTGGCAACCCTAGTTGGCCCCTAGGAATAGAATGACACCCCTTGGCCCAGATAAAATGTTCTAGGGTTGGAATAACAGCCTCCAAAGTGGAATGGTGGTACCTGGGACTGGAATCAGTGCTCAGGGGGCTGTCATTCCAATCCCAGAACAGTTTATATGGTTCCAGGGACCCTCATTCTACTCTTAGGGACCATCAGGATCTTTCCTGGAGCATTTATACCAAATTGTCCCAAAGGCCGGACACTGCCTGTGTTGTGCACATTTCCACTTTTATTGCAAATCTTGTTTGTGTTTGCTGGGCAGTTGCTTGCAGTGGAAATTTTGCTGAGAATTTGCCTTCCCTGTGCAAGGAACTAGGATAGTTTCACATCTGGTAAATTGCATGCCATATTGTTTCTGCAGGCATAGCTCTAGGTGAAAGCTTTCATTCTACTAATATTCATAGCCTGTTCAAGGGTAAAATATCTCCTGGGATTACAATTGATCTCCAGGCAACAAAGATCAGTTCACCTGGAGAAAATGGCCACTTTGGAAAGTGGACTCTAGGGCAATATAGTCAATTTAAGTTCCTTCTCTCCCCAAACCCCACATTCTTGAGATGCCACCACCCAAATCTCCAGGTATTTTCCAACCCAGAGCTGGCAGCCCTATAAGGGTGAGTGAAGCTTTTTTGTTTAAATTTACTATCAGTTATGCCAAACACAATCTTGTCCCTTAGCATAAGTGCCTAAGGCCAAACTCAAAATGCTGGGTGCTTTTTCCCCTTAGCTTTGTGACAAAATCATCTATTCCAGCAGCCTTATTATACTGTAATTGCCAGAACAGGTATCTCTCAAACACAGGACTTCTCCTGGGTTCATAGTAAGGTTTGAAGGTTGTTAAAATTTCTGAAGTTTTATAGTCAGGGTCTGCAAACAACCCTTGTACATTATTATAATCTCAAGGGGTTTTTCTCCTATGCAGTGAAGGAAGACAGTGGTTTTATAATCCCCAGACTCTTCTTTAGCCTTGACTGCTAGGTTCAGTTTTAATTTCTGTTCCTATCATTTCCAGTTCTTCCATAAATTCGCCACAAAGAAGGCTTGGTGGAAGCTTGAAATGCTCCGTTATTGAATAAAGGGTACAATCTGGAATCTTCTTATACAGTGCTGGAGACCCAAAGAAATAGCAGGACCAGTTCTAACATCATGTGACGTTCCCTTGCATTGGCAACTCAGGAAGAGGGTACTCACTTGGGTTTCTGCTTTTAGGTTCACACAGTGGACACAGGTGTGTTCAAAACAACATCCATTAATTAGCAAGGAGATATAGGGATGGGAAGAAATGGTTTCAGGATGAGGGAGTTCATACAGTCTATAATTATAACTGACAAACAGAACTAAGGAGCAAGGATTCCACCTCTTGAGACTAAACCAACACACATATATCAAAGGGGAAACAGACTTCCATTGTAATGTATACAATAAACACATCACAAATTCTGTTTTTCCCTTTGGTACAAAATCATTTTTCAAAAAGAGAATGCTATTTTCAGACTCTACCTTAAAATGTAGCTAGGTCTTTGCAAGAGTTTCTCCATTTCATCCCTTGATCATATTCTTAAAAAACAGATGTCACATGAAACTACATAGTTTTAAGATGGGGAGTATAAATTCATGAAACTAGAAGAGCATTAACAGGTTACATACATTCATATCTTTGCACATGCAGATGTTCACCTTATGCACTGTGCATACTGAACATATTTTGCAAACTCTTTCATATTGTAGGGGCCTCCATAATGGAGATCAGGTACTTCTCACCGCAGACTGGATTTATTTTTTCCTTGTATAGTCCTTTCTTCTAGAATGATCCCAGACCTCCCTATTTTCTTTTGAAGAATAAAACTGTGAAAATAATTATTTTAAATTTTGGCATCCTCATTGTTCCTTTATCATATGAGACTCTGCATGGTTGCCCCAGAATAGCACTGGGAACAGGTCTATTTTATTCTATTCTGTATCCCTCCCATAAGGAAATGACATCTGTGCCTGGAAAACACATAATATCTTATTGTCCCAAATCACAATAGCCAAGAAAACAGGAAGAACTTGAGAATTTTGCCTATTTTTGCTCTTTTGCACTCTACTCTGTTTCCCAACAACTTAAAACCATTGAAATCATAGCCCTATATGTACACCTCCTTTCTCCACTGTAGCTCGCACCTTATGGAATGGCCTGCCTGATAACATCAGGAAAGCTCCCACTCTCTTGGCTTTCTGCAAACTATGCAAAATTGAAATAGTCAGGAGGGCTTTTCTACACAGGAAATAGGCTTATACTTTACAAAATGATTCAGAAAGTTACTTGGGCAAAGGGTTAGAGACTGCCAGGGGTGTTTTTGTAGAAAAAGCCTAGCAGGAACTCATTCACATAATAGGCCACACCCAACAGCAGAAACTCATTAGCATATTAGGCCACACCCTGACAGCACAGCTCATTAGCATATTAGGCCACACCTCCACGTCGCCAGAAGTGTGGTTATCAAGCCACACCCACCTTTTGCTTCTTATTCTGTTTACCTTGTTTGCTGTCAAAACCAGGGCTTTTTTTGTAGCAGGAACTTCTTTGCATGTTAGGCCACATACCCCTAACGTAGCCAATCCTAACGAGTTTCTGCTGCTGGGTGTGGCCTATTATGCTACTGAGTTCCTGCTGGGCGTGGCAAACTCAGGAGCCAGACGGAACTCTGTTCCTGTGCGTTCCTGCCCAAAAATAGCCCTGGAGACTGTGGTCTATACTACTGCGTATCGCTCATATTGCCTGTTGCTTTAAGTAGCATCCTACTCTGTAATTTTTGCATTGTTCAACAAGTCATGTTAACACTTATGCTTTTCTTCAGTTCTGTTTTCCAATTTCAGGTCAGTTCCAGATTTCTAAAATCCAAATTCTATTGTATTGTTTATTGGTCTCATCCTGTTACATAAGAACATAAGAAGGGCCCTGCTGGATCAGACCAATGGTCCATCTAATCCAGAATCCTGTCTCACACAGTGGTCAACCAATTCCTCTAGACGGCCAACAACAGGGCATAGAAGCCAAGACCTTCTCCTGATGTTGTCTCCTGGCTCTGGGATTCAGATGTTTAGTGTCTCTGAATGTGGAGGTCCCCCTCAGTCACCATGGCTAGTAGTTATTGATAGACTTATCCTCCATTAATCTATCCTAGCCCCTTTTAAAGCTGTTTATTCCTGTGGCCATCATTATATCCTCTGGCAGCAAATTCCACATTTTAATTACTTTCTGTGTAAAGCAGTATTTCCTTTTGTCCGTCCTGA
Organism: Gekko gecko; assembly: GCA_029375565.1. NCBI lineage: Eukaryota > Metazoa > Chordata > Lepidosauria > Squamata > Gekkonidae > Gekko > Gekko gecko. Next base: position 92,968,575 of record JAPDNY010000005.1, on the reverse strand, counting down.
GCCTACTGCCCATCAGCTTCATTGGATGCCCTCAAATGCTAGTATTTTGGGAGAGGGAGAAAAAATTCTCTTTGTCAATTATCTCAATCCCATGCACAATTGTATATATAAACCTCTATCGTGTCCCTTCTTAGTCATCTCTTTTCTAAATTGAAAAGTCCCAGACTCTTCAGCCTTTCCTCCTAAGAAAGGTGTTCCAACCCCCTAATCCTCTTGGTTGCCCTCCTCTGTACTTTTCACAGCTCTGCAATGTCCTATTTGAGATACGGTGACCAGAACTGTAAACAGTATTCCAAATGAGGCTGCACCATTGATCTATACAAAGGCATTATGATATTGGCTATTCTATTCTCTCTTTTTTTTTTTTGGCCCCCTGAAGGGGATTTTTTATTGCTTTTTTGCTATACAACTAAAACTACAAAGAAAAAAAGGGAAGGGGAACAACAACTAAGGAGAAAGGAAAGCAAACCCACACTAAACTAAAAACCCAAGAGCAGGAGATCATACCCCAGTTAAAATCTATGTTAGTAAACAATGCAAACAGTGAGTTCCTGTCTATCTCGGCTAAATCATTAATTAGTTACTTGTTATGAGACAGTTCCAGAGCATCTCTCGTAGCTCGCTTCATAAAGGCAATTTACAGAGTCCTTCTGCCTTTACTTAGGCTTTCTATCTCTAAGGCCATAAGTTTTCTTGTGGGCAGCAGCGCCTTCTTCCATGGCCAAGTCTTTGTCCGTCTCCAAGGTTGTGGAGCTACTTGAACCAGTTTCACCATCTTCTTTGGCTCCCAGTTGGCGTTTCAAAAACTCTTTGGCTTTGTACACAGAGTCAATCTTCTCTCTTTTTTTGTGGAGTTTAAAGATGACCCCTTCTGGTACCACCCATTTATATGTGATTTTATTAGTTTGAAGAAAAAGGATTAAATCCTTGTAGCTCTTTCTTTTTTGACAAATTTCAAATGGAATGTCCTTTAAAGTTTTGATGGTTGAATTCCCCAGTTTCAGTGGAGTTACTGATGTTGCTTTTAATAATGTATCCCTCATTTGTCTCCTTGAGAATCTGACTGAGATCTCTCCAGGCAGGCTATTTTTTTTGGTGTAATTAGAATACACCCTATACGCTGCTTCCATGTCACTCATAATTTCTTCCACTTTCAAGCCTGTTACTGGTGCGATAAGATCACTGAGTAGCTTCTTCAAATCCTCATTTGGTGATTCAGGCACTCCCTGGAATCTGAGGATCATATTTGCTTTTTTCATTTGTAGAAACAATAGTCTGTTTTCCTGGTATTTTTGCTTATTTGCTAATTCGGCCATCCATTTCTTCAAAACCTTGTTCTCGGCATGCATCTCTTTCACTACTTCCACCGTTTGCTCTGTCTTTTTAACTGCTTCCGCCAGCTGGAGCTGTTGCGCTGCTAAGTTTTGATTGAGAGCGGTTAACTGCTGGTTAATACAGTAAGTTGATCCATCACTGGCTTGAGCATATCTGCTAGGAGTCTTATGACATCCATGCCCTCTTCTTCCGGTCTCGGACTTTGACCGCCTGTAAGTTTCGGTTTCACTCCTTTCCTCCCTGCACCCGCCATCTTTGCGATTGTTTACAAAAGCCAACCGCTTATTCGCAACCTCTGAAAATCGCTTACGATTTAAGTCTGCTCTGGTAAGTCTCTCAAAACAATTCAAACGCTTGATTTCCCCCTTTCCCCCTCTCTTTTTTCACTTCTCTGATGCTCTCGCAGGAGGGGTCCCTTCTCTCTCTGTTTACTAGTATAGGGAGTTCTTCGGTTATTTCAAGATTCGTTTACATCAAACTCACTTTCATTGTCGGTCACTTTCGACCACGCTTGTCTCTTCGCCAGTCACTCAATCTCCAGCACTTGATCCGGTCAACCCAGCCGGTGCCGTACAGCCACACGGCGGTGGGACCATCGGGGCGGAGGAGCACCTCAATTCTCCGGCATTGTGCCGTCGAAGAGGCTACCCCTTGAAAGTCCTATGGCTTGGAACCCTACCCTAGGGTTCCATGGGGAAACTGTATCAGCAGCTTCCCTCCTCACCGCTGGTGTGCGAATCGCTCCCCCGAGCATTGGGAAGAGCGACCGCCATCGCTGCGCCATGAATCAGAAGTCCGGCTATTTTATTCTCAATCCCTTTCCTAATAATCCCTAACACAGAGTTTGTCTTTTTCACTGCTGCAGCACACTGGGTTGTCACTTTCATTGAGCTGTCCTCTATGACTCCAAAATCTTTTCCCCTCTCAGTCTCAGCAAGTTCAGCCCCTATTGGCCTATTCTTGAAGCTGGGATTTTTTGTGGATCATATTGAATCTGTGTAATCTGTCTCGAGTTCCATTGAGAAAGGCAGATGATAAATGATATAAACAAACAAAATACATGGGGTTTTCCTCTTTAACTTTCCATGACACCACAGTAGCTCAGTTGATTTATTTATTTAATCAGTTTATTAAATAAGGCTCAGGGCGGCTTACATAAAATTCATATAAATACATTTAAAACAGTTACAAATAACATCATCATAAAATACACAACACTTCATATTCAAATAATCCTAAAGTGCTGGAATGTGATCTACTTGAGACAGCTAATCCCTTTCTTTGCCTGGCCTGTAAGCAGTAGTTCAGACAGGACACTGATGCCTTTCCTACTTTAGTATTGGGGAATGTATAAACCAATAGTTTACTGATGCAGCAACTTGAGTGCTTTTTAAAAAAAATACATTGTGTACATTTTTAAGTGTACATTGTGAAAAGAATTATTTTAAATTTTGGTATCCTCATTGTTTTTATGTGTACATTATGAGTATGACGGCTGTACATTTTGTGTACATTTTGAGCATGAGGGCTGGTATTTATTTATCACACATTTGATGTTGCTTTCAATACTGTAGGTTTCTGTGTGGAAAATAAAACATGCCCACAGGAGCATTTCCATTGGGATTGTCATTACAGATCCTTCTCCTGCTAACCCCACTTTAGATGAATAGCTACCGGCAATGGATGGAAATCACAGGAAAATCCCTGGTTATGGAACTCCCTCCTCAAATGCATTCATTTGACACCATTTAGACACCAGTCAAAGTCTGTCCTGTTATCTCAAGCTTTTGTTAAATGACTTAATAGTTTGTATCCAACCATTCCCACGTCCCCTGTTGCAGAGCACTGAGGCACTGAAACTTTGCTATGGGGGGGAGGTGACAGCAGACCCTCAGGAGTAGGATTGTGGGTTCTACAGTTGGAAAGGGGAATTGGTAGAAATTGCTACATTCATTTTAAAGAAAATTTAAATGTCTTTAAATGTTTAAAATATGGCTGGATAAAGAACAGTAATTTTTGCTGTTTCTAAATGGGTTAAAAATACTCTCTTGAATTAAATCTGCTCTTTTAAATTTAAGCTTCTAAAACTGATCTTCAGTTTTTAAATATGATTTTCTACTAGTGATATACAAGTACTGTAGCTGCTATTATGTTTTTATAGATAGCTTTAAAAGGGGGTTAGACAGATTCATGGAGGAAAGGGCTATCAATGGCCACCAGCTATGGGGAAGGAAGGAAGGAAGGAAGGAAGGAAGGAAGGAAGGAAGGAAGGAAGGAAGGAAGGAAGCTTCCATATTTGGGTTGCCAACCTCCAGGTGGGGCCTGGAGATTTCCCCAGATTTACAGCTGGTCTCCAGACTGGAGATGTAATCTTTCACAGATCCATTTCTCCTCCCCAGTTGTATTATCACTATGTAGTAACATAGTGATAACACACAAACAGCTTGATAAATATCCTTGCCACAAGGGTATCCTTACTGCTTATTCTGTATCACAGCGGTAAATATGTTCAATTTCACAGAGGGCTTTACCACCCCCGACAGAATACACCAAGACCTTTCCCTGAGTTCTCATCTTTCATTTAAAAAGGATTAAATCTCTAGCTCATTTATTTGAGGAGACTTAAGAAAAAATGTACAGGCAATTATGCAATACAAAGTCATCCTGTTCCTGCCTTCCAGTGTTTTGACCAATGGTACAAGGACAATGCTATGATGGACAACTCCTCCTTACACCCTTGTATTTTTAACATTATTAAAATTGTATAATAAGCTTTAATGGAAATGTGTTAGGTTACTAGTGTTTAGATTAGCGCTGTTTAGCATTGATTTATGACCCCCCTCCCCTCTTGCTACATCTCTGGCTGCAGCTCTATTTTGAGCCAGATTGTTGAATGTGTTGTGATACTGGAACTAATTGCAAATTGGGCTCCTACATGCAATCCTGTTCCATATGGATTCTACAGACTGATTGTGTGTGTGTGTGTGTGTGTGTGTGTGTGAGAGAGAGAGAGAGAGAGAGAGAGAGAGAGAGAGAGAGAGAGAGAGAGAGAGAGAGAGCGAAAAGGGGAGCGGAAATTAGGGAAAGAAATTGGTGGAATCCACTCTTACTGGTTTCTGGTTCAGGTTGTAACTAATCAGCACTCAGTACTACTTGTTTATTTGCTTCATTTGCTTGTAATTGCCTGTACAAATATCTGCTGTCATAAGTCCTCCTTCATCTGTGTTAGCTGACCAGTAGGTAAAGGCACCAATGAGATCATTTTGTTGCACTAGTTCCTCTAAATTACAAATGAGGGCCATCTGTAGTCCTAAGTATTTGCTGAGATGAAAAGGAGGCTTAACTTAATGCACTCTGGCAGAGTAATAGGAAAACATCAATCAAGTGGTGGCATGTTAGTGCATAAGCACCAATTGGCTCATGTTTGCAGTTGAGTACATTAAGTGGATCTGCTCCTTTATAGATGAGTCCATCACTTAGGGGCACACATTCAAACTTCATGAATACAAGGCACTTTTAAGAGCAACTTGATAGAGAATTGGACAATGTTGTTGGTGGTGTGAAGCTAAGTTCTTCCTCAGTTTCTGGAGGTTTCTTATTAAAATGAGAGTCAGAGTTGAAACTGGGGTCACTTAGACAGTAATTTTAGCTAAAACAGATGGCTTTCCAGTAGTTGTTACTAAAAAGACTACTTCTACCAACAGCTATTCCATAATGGTTTCTGAGATACAAGGTTATTTCGTATGTTGTGTTATCTCAGGATTATGCAGTGGGCTATTGGGTAAAGTATGCATTTTTAACTAGAAACAGCTAATGCTTTCATGTTTTTTTCTGTCAGTGAAAGATAATTATTTCTTATAATTCTTTTGTCACTACATGGCTATGAATGGACAGAGAAGTATAATTTTCCCTAGGCATGTCCAAGAAAAGATCCTTTTATGAATATATTTTGTGAATTTTCAAGCATTACTGATGAATAAAGAAGTTGCAAAAGTATGATTTGTTGTGAACAATTAGTTTCTTTTGTTTCAAACCATTAATTTGACACCAAATTGGGAGGAGTAGAGAACACTCTGGAAGATAGAGATAGAAGTCAATGAAATCTGAACACACTGGAAAAGTGGGCAGATGTGAGCAAGATGCAATTCAACTAGGACAAGTGCATAGTTCTGCATCCTGGTAGCAAAAATGAGAGGCGTGCATACTGAATGAGGGATACACTTCTGGGTAGCAGTGCATGTGAACAAGATCTTGAGGTATGGGTGGACTGTAAACTAAATATGAGCAGTGTGATGCAACAGCAAAAAAGGATAAAAAGGCTAATGTGGCCTGTGGGTGTATCAACAGAAGCATAACATCCAAATCACAAGATGTCACAGACCCACTGTACACCACATTGGTCAGGCTGCACCCTGGGCACTTTCTGCTCGGAGCCCCCAAATCCTGGAATCCTCCCCGTGATCAGTGATGGCTGGGAATATTTCAGCCTACAGAAATCACATTCTGAAGTAAATTCTTGAATGTTATCATCAAGTAAAAGAGGGCAACTAAGTTACTAGATACCTCTAGTTGATGCTGACTATTTTTCTCCAGTTTGGCAAACCTAGAAATGGAGGACTAGATTTTAGTATTACAGATTAGTGTGGTTTTTAAAGCATAGTGCTTGGGAAAGATCCCTCCTACATTTGAGCATTATGAGAATAGCAAGTGGAGACCCGCAAGAAACTTGCGGGATGGTCATCCCATTCCTCACACCTTTGCTTCCTCCCCTCTACCCTTACCTATCTCACACTCTTTCTCTCTTCTGGGGGTGGAGCCATAGACTCAACCCTCCAAAGCAGCCATTTTATTCAGGGGAACTGATCTCTGTCACCCGGACAACAGTTGTAATGCTGGGTGATCTCCAGCCCTCACCCAGAGGCTGGCAATGGTAGTTCTCATGGAGGAAATGGCTGGTTTGGAGGGTGGAGTCTATGGCATTATACTGGTCTGAAGTTCCTCCCCTCCTCAAACCCCACCATCCCCAGGATCCACCCCTTAAATGTCCAGGAGTTTCCCAATCCAGAGTTGGCAACCCTATTTCCTTCCCACCCAACAGCCAACTTAACCTTTATCTGTCTTCAGCTTTTCGTCTCCACCCCCTCCCCCACAGCTTCTACCAAGGAAAATTATAGTCTTTCTCCACAGTGGGGACCAAAGCAGCTTACATTATTTTCACCTCCTTTTTATATGCACAACAACCCTGTGAGGTTGGTTAGGCTGAAAGTATGTGACTGGTCCAAAATCACCCAGTCAGCTTCCACCGCAATATGGGGATCTGAACCTGGGTCTTGCAGACCCTACTCTGAGGCTCTAACTGCTGCACCACTGCTGGCTTTCATAGGATGGCTGCTGAAAGCAAGCAGCCAGGCCAAGTTGAGTCATACAAATTAGGTGGTATCAAGTCACCCAGAGGGTGCTGCCTAGGGATGCCTCCAGGTGGGGTCTGGGGATCCCCTGGAATTACTGCTCAGCTCCAGACTACTGAGATAACTTCCCCTGGAGAAAATAGATGCTTTGGAGGGTGGACTCTAGGGCATTGTACCCTACTGAGGTCCCTGTTCTCCCCAGGCTCCATCCCCAAATCTCCAGGAGTTTCCAGACCTGGAGCTGGCAACCCCACTACTTCCATCCCCTGCCAGTGCCCATGGGGCGACCTGGCAACCCTAGACTGCTGCCAGGCCTAGGGTTGGCAACCTCCAAGTGGGGCCTGGAGAGTGAACTCCAGAGATCTGTGAACAACAGAGATCTGTCTCCCTGGAGAAAATGGCTGCTTTGGAGGGTGGATTCTGTGGCATGATGCACAGCTGAGGCCTCTCCCTTCTCCAAATCCTTGCACTCCTTACACTCCACCCCAAAACCTCTAGGAATCCACCAGCCTGGACCCAAGGCTCCCCCCTCCCTCCCCCCTCCCTCCAAGGCTGAAAGAGGCCTGGAAAGAAAGGGCCCTTCCCCACCCCTTTACTGACAGAGCCAGTTAGAAGCCTCCCCCCCCAATGTTCTAATCTCTCACCGTTGATGCCTGGAGTCAGGTCCCTGCAGAGGCCATTTCAAAAGGCTTTTGGGGGGAATTCAATCGTCCCTGAAGGGATTTCCTCACTTTTTGGATTTTTCTACAAACCCAGGAATTCTACTGACTATGTAGGAAAAGCTGTTGGGGGAGAGTGAGGCCCCTGTTGGTGGGAATAGGTATCCGCACAGAAACAAAAAAGTCTGGGAAATAGAATAAGGATGTGGGACAAAGGGTCTTCTGTAAGCTAAGAAATTGTCTGTAGTTTGCAAAGAGTAAGTACAAAGGAAGTCTAAGAATGAAATGATAAGTTTTGAGTAGGTGATGCAAACTCTGTTAAGTGTCAGTGTTTGTGTGCCTTAATTAATCCAGAAAAAGTATCTAGGCTTCCATTCCTAGTCAATTTAATGAAGATAATGTAATGTAAAGTCTCTTCCTCCCCCATTTTACCTATGGTTTCAGAGGGACTTTGTTTAATGCTTTCTTAGCCCTACACATGGATCTAAAACAAGACTGAGTACTTCATTAAATTAATATGAAATTAGTAATGTAATGTAAATTTACTGTGAATACCAGTATCTTCTTTCCAACACAAGTATTTGGTGACCAAATGAAAATACAGTAGCGATGAACAGAAATGCATTCATTGTGATAAGACTGGAAGAGGGACAGCTGAAGGGTAATATTTCCAAAATACACATAAGGAAGACTTGGGGAAATAGTACTAACTGAGAATTGTTATTTGATTCAGAAGGGCCATAGGGTTTTACAATACTATAGATGTGATTTTCAGCATTAGGAACAAAACCTGTTCCAACTGTTAGACATGAGGGACCAATACTGCTCAGTAGGAAGAATGTCCAGAATGTACTCACAAAACAAGCATCTCTAGGTCTTAGTTGCATAGATTGATAGTAAAACAGTTGAGGTTCAAATTGTAATTTTATGATCCATCAAAACTTCCTTTTTTGTGTTTTATTATTTCTGGAGGAGATCTGGGAACTAAAACTCAAGGCTAGTTTTAATAATGAAAGTAATTCAAATTGTTTTGGGGTGTTCTGAAAGCTAAATGTCAGAAGAGAAGTTAACTCTGATGTGCTATCAAGTTCCCTGCTGTGGTTTCTGTATTCCTGGGACAAAATACAGATGTGGTGATGAAAAGCTGCAAATTACTCTGAATATAATGTATAAAACTTCTCAACGGTTTTTAAAATCATATATATAGTTGATGTTGGAGGCCTGGGACAGACTGGGGATTGTGTTGCTGCACTCACTACTCTACTGAAAAATGGGTTCCCTGACTGAATTTATAGGACTTGATCTAGTGATGGTATTGAGGTAATCCAGACATTTTATTTATTTATTTTCTATATTGATAGTCTGCCTTTCTTAGTAAGACTCAAAGTGGATTACACAGTGTAAACTGATACAATCAGTATGATAAGACATCTGATAAGCAATGTAAGATATCTAATAAGCAAGAGAGCAGTTTGGTGTAGTGCTTAGGAGCGTGGACTCTAATCTGGGAGAAACAGGTTTGATTTCCCACTCCTCTACATGCAGTTGTTGGTGTGACCTTGGGTCAGTTACAAGTTCTTTCAGAGCTGTTCTCTCAAGGACAGTTCTCGAAAGAGCTCTCTCAGCCCCACCTACCTCACAGGGTGTCCGTTGTGGGGAGGGGAAGGGAAAGGAGATTGTAAACTGCTTTGAGACTCCTCGGGTAGTGAATCCAATCTCTTCGTCTTCTCTTCTACTAGGACTAGGAGTACTGAAATTTGAAATTTGAACGAGCATGGCATATTGAACATAATACAGAGTGCAGATACAATGCAGAAAAATAATATTACATCAATTTAAAATAATTCAGTGATAACAAATACATCCAGCAAACAGATAATAAGTCCTGTAAACAGTGGTATAGTCCACAATTCTTTCCCCTTTATAGAGCGATGTCAAGAAGACACTATGTTGTGGTTGACCAATTTTTTAAAAAAGACCCAGATTTCTACCCTCCTAAATCACTACCACGGTGATAGCTCAGTTAGGATTGTTTATCTTCCAAGATTCATAGAACCAGCTGGATGACAAAACTTCCCAGCAGAGATGCCTATTGATGTTTATTTATTTATTTATTATTACTTTCAATTTATATCCTGCCTTGCTGGTGCAGCACTGGCTCGAGGTGGCTTACACAGTTAAAATGCAATAGAACCAATAAATACAGTAAAAATTCACAATTAAAAACAATTACATAAGGTGCTAATATATACAGATGGCGGCGATGTGCAGGTCCATACATGGTCCAATGAGGAAAGGCCATATCTAGCGTAGTAATATAGGGCCTTGGTCTGCTCAGTTTACCATGGTTTGTTCGCTCAATTTACGATGGTTCATTTGTCAGTGGCGACTCCTAATTTTTTTTTTAATCCCCCCGAAGGGGTTTTTTTTATTGCATTTTCTAAATATCTACAGAAATTGGGAGGGGTACTAACAAACATAACTACAAGAAGGGGGAGATAGAAAAAAAAGTCCAAAACGTGATGATTATATGCAGTGCTTACAAATGTGGCATTAACAAATAAAAACTTTCAGTTGTTAACCTCGAAGGTGACAGTTAGTACATCGCTTATGAAGCTCTAGCTCATACAGACTGTTTGGAGTATACTTCTGCAATCCACTAAAATTTATTTTATACAAACATCAGGCACTCTCATCATCTCGTTACAATAATTTCTGCCTATTACTTTCTGCCCCTCTAACTCTTTACAATTTTTATCAATCAATACATGCAATCCAGTAGCATTTAAATACCGCTATTAAAAAACATCCAGGTTAGGCTTAAACACGTTTCTCTTAAAAGAAACTCTCTATTTACCCTCTTATTAAGAAAGAAAAGAAAGACAGACAAAATGGAACCTCCATATGCATCACATACCACCCCTTTTCCCTCTTCCTTTTATGGAATTAGCCTGAATTAATAGAATGCTTTTAAAATTAATTTAAACATTCATCGCCCAACATTCTATTAACTTTGTCCCCCCATCAAAATACATAGTAACTTTATTTTTTAGGAGGAGAGTTTCCCCTCCCCCCCGCTTGTCATAGGGAAAACATAGCTGCTTTGCTGTCTCATCCATCTTCACAATACAGTATTGCTCAGTCACTTTCGAGTTCCTAAAGATGATTCAGTTTCGTTTTAATTCTTACTGCAACATAGACGCCATCTCCAGAGATGCACTCCAAAATCTGAGGGTCTGTTTATCTTCTCTTTGTTATCAAATCGCCAGGGTCCCATAAATCCATCAAATGGTTTCGCCGCCTCTAAAAGTTCTCTAAATTTGTCAGCCTTATTTCCAGCTCATTCCAAATTGTTTTCTTTTTAGGCGGAGGGAAACTCCCCCCCTTCAACATTTCACAGCCACCACTTACAGAGATACTTAGAGTTTCTTTAAGAAGAAAGAGGGTTCTTCAGTGCCTAAAAAGATTGCTTTCAGATGTTTGCACAGTCACTTTATCTTTCGAGAGGGGGGACTTCCCACCCTCCGCCTGCTAAAGGAGGGATCTGCATCATTTCCAGCCGACACTCAGAAAACACTTCAAGCTATTGTAAGTTCCATTCAATGCTTTCTTTCTTTTCTATTTTTTTTTCACTCCCCCTGCCCCCTAAACTTTATTTTTATATTGTTATATTGTTATGCGGGGGGAGGGAGTTCCCTTTCCCCCACTTCTTTTTAAGGGGGAGGGGAAGACTTTAATCCAACTCAGTCTCTTACTATGATGTTAACAGTCTTTAAAGGAAATTCTTCCTTCTAGCCATTTCTAGCTAGCCATATAAAACACTTTCAATTGCTGTTTTTAAAGTCCCAAATACTTGCTTGTGTGTTACTCAGTTCATAGCTCTCAGTATTCCTCCGTCACAGTCCCTTCATTTTCCATTCCTCTGATGTTAGTTTCCTTTATCTAGTCCTCCATGGGGGGTCTACAATTGTCTCCCCCACCCATACTTGCCAGAATATACTCTTTCCTCTGGTGCTTCATTAACTTGTATTCACACTTCTTCAGTAAGAAATCGATTCAGCCAGTCGCTTAATTAGAGCTTAATCACCGCTTGCTTGGTTTCCTCGGCCATTACTGGAACACAGCAGAGAGACTGTCGGGGCAAAAGGATGCCCCCACCCCCAGGCTAAAAGCTGGGGGGGGGTGAACCTCAGCGCCCCCTGACTCAGGGCTCATCCTGAACCCTGGGGAAGTGCGTACAATCGCCCTTCCTCTCTACCTGCTGGTCTGCAGTTCGTCCCCCCAGGAGAAGGGGAAAACGGCTGCCATCAGCTTGCCAATCCAGAAAAAGAATCAGTGGCGACTCCTAATTGAAGGCCTGGTGGAAGAGCTCCATTTTACAGGCCCTGCAGAACTGTAGAAGGTCCCACAGGGCCCTGATGTCCTCCGGGAGCTCATTCCACCAGTGTGGAGCCGCCACTGAAAATACCCTAGCCCTCATAATGGCGAATATGGGAAAAGGCAGCCCCTCAGGTAGGCAGGTCCCCAACCATATAGGGCTTTAAAAGTCAAAAACAGCACCTTGAAATGAATCTGGTATGCTATTGGCAACCAGTGCAAAGCCTTCAGCACGGGCTGGATGTGGCCTCGTATGGAGAGACCCATCAACAGCCTGGCTGCCATATTTTGCACTAGCTGCAGTTTCCAGATTTGGGACAAGGGCAGCCCCATGTAGAGAGCGTTGCAGTAGTCTAACCTCGAAGTGACCATAGCATGGATCACTGTTGCCAGGTCACTGCGTTCAAGGAAGGGAACCAACTGCCTGATCAGCGTAGATGATAAAAGGCTGACTTGGCAGTGGCTGCTACCTGGGCCTCCATTGTTAAGGTGACATCTAGCAGCACTCCCAAGCTCTTGACCTTCGGTGCTGGCACCAATGGTGCCCCATCGAAGGTCGGTAGTGGGATCCCTACTCCCAGGGCGCTCCAACTCAGGCACAGGATCTGTCTTCGTTGGATTCAATTTCAATCGGCTAAGCCTAAGCCAGCCCGCCACGTCCTGAAGCGCCCACTCCAGGTCATCTGGGGCAGAATTGGACTGGCCACCCAACAACAGATATAGCTGGGTGTCATCTGCATAGTGGTGACACCCTAGCCTGTGCCTCCGGGCAATCTGGGCAAGGGGGTGCATGTAGATGTTAAATAACATCAGGGATAACACCGCCCCTTGAGGAACCCTACAAACCAGCGAGTACCTCTGGGATGTCTGTTTCCCTACTGCCACCCACTGTCCCCGACCTGGGAGAAAGAAGACAAGCCATTGTAAGGCAAGCCCCTGAATCCCAGTGTCGATGAGGTGGTGGATCAGCAACTGATGGTCAACCATGTCAAATGCCGCCAACAGGTCCAACAGCGACAGTACTGCCGTGCCGCCTCAATCCAGATGCCTCTAGAGGTTGTCTGTGAGGGCTACCAGTGCCGTATCCGTCCCACAGCCTGGCCAAAAGCTGGACTCGAATGGGTCTAGCATGGAAGTTTCATCCATAAAGCTCTGCAACTGAATCGCCACCACTGTCTCCAGTAATTTGCCCAAATAGGCAAATTGGAAACTGGCTGGTAGTTGGCCAATTTGGCTGGGTCCAAAGATGTTTTTTTAGGAAAGGGCGGACCATTGCTTCCTTGAGTGCCCCTGGGAACAGTCCCTCCATGAACGACGTTGATAATATCCCTGAGGGCACCTTGCAACCCCTAATTGCCAGCTTTTATAAGCCATGAATGGCACGGGTCAAGGCTGCATGTGGTTGGACGTACCGCTGAGAGCAATCTGTCGACATCCTCAAGGCTGAGCAGACTGAAATAATCCAGAATAGAACTAGAAGACGTACATGAGGCCTTGAGTTTATTCACTGTCTCAACTGTGGCAGGGAGATCGCGGTGGAGCAGCAAGACTCTATCTGCAAAGTAGCTCACAAAAGCCTCACAGCCAGTGTCCAATTCCCTAGCATTTGGTCTGCCCTGAGGCAGCTCTGTTAAAGACTGAATAGTTCTAAAAAATTGTGCCGGGAATGAGCTAGCAAACGCAATCATGGCCACATAGAACTCCCTCTTTGCGGCTTTGACTGCCATCTCAGGATCTCATAAATGTCCTCTAGAATGCTCTTTTTGCTTCGTCGCCACTGTCTCTCTAGTTGTCTGAGCCCTCGGTTCATCAGCTGCAGCTCCTTGGTAAACCATGGAGCCTGCTTAGAGTGAGAGCACAGAGGGCATTGGGGGGTAATCTCGTCTATGACAGTTGAGAGTCGGCCATGCCAGTCCTCGACTAGCTCATCTAATGAGCCGCCAAGGGGCATAGGATCCCATAGGGCCATATGAAGCTGCTGTGGGTCCATTTGGCTCCACGGGTCAAATGGACCCACAGCTCGCTGCCCAAAGAGGGTACCACATTCACGTGGGCCTTCAGGGCATGGTGGTCCAACCATGGAACTGCCATAGCAATAATCCGGTACACAGTAACCCCCGCCGCAAAGATCAGATCAAGCAAGTGGGACCTGTTACATATTGGGAGAGTCACAGTGCTGCCATGGATGACACCAGGTCCACCATCATTGGAAAGGCTGCATCATTGTCATGAACATTGAAGTCACCCAAGACTATCAGTCTATGGTGCTCCAATGCCCAGCCAGACATGGCCTCAACCAGGGATGACAGGCCATCGGCCGGTGCATTGGGAGGGTGGTACGCTAACCAAATGGCCAAACTCTCCCCAGCTTCCCATACAAAGCCAGCACACTCTATGCCTGTGAGCCTCAATGGCAGGAGCACCCTGAAGGAGTAAGCCTCCTGTATGAGCAGTGCCACTCCTCCCCCTCCCCTTGGTCCGTGACTGGTGGAGGATGGAGAACCCGGGTGGAGCCAGTTGGGAGAGTGCTACAGTCTCCCCGTCTCATACCCAGGTATCTGTCATGCAAGCCAGGTCTGCATTGTGCTCCAGGAGAAAGTCCTGCAGGACTGCAGTCTTATTGTTTATGGACCTGGCATTACACAATAGCAATGTCAGAGAGGGCTCATTTCTCCTAGCCCCACTGACCACCACCTTTGAGATGGGGCACAGGTTGGAAGGTGGCTGAGCTTCTCTATTTCTCTGCTTCCTTCCCTTCATTTTCCGCCTGGCCCCACCACAGTACATTCCCCTCCCCAAGTCCACTGGTATACCCTGACCCATCATCACCATTTTGATGGTCTTCGTAAAACCACAGACCAATTTATAGCTGTTGATGATTGGGTACCAGCATGCACAGCACAACAACGGTGACAGTCATTAGATTCCTAAACTAGCTACAAATTTGACGCAACCTACACTGTCACTATCAATGTTATTGGATGCCCTCCAAATTAAATCCAGTAGCCTATGAAGCCTATTTGTTTACTTATTTCTTTTTATTTTCTCTTTGTTCCCTTATCCCCCCCACCCTATCACCCCTCAGCTTGCCAGTAGTTACTATAACTAATGGCTGGACTGGTCTATGGCAGTTTTACTTTAAGCCTCAGATAACCTCCTATTAATTAATTTGTAAGTTTAATAGCAAACTAATTAAGTAATCAAATTTCACTATAGGACATGCAACATAAATAATTCATAGGTCAAATTAGTCAATAATTAATTGGGGAATAACAAGCAATAGCACAATAACAATCCATAACCCAATCAATTTATGCATCCCAATCCTAACCCCATTAATTAAATTAAGTTAACCCATCTGCTCTTTACTTCATCGCCTGCATCCAATGCCGCCATTGTCAGGTGCCAGTCAGCTGCCAGTCAGCAAGTGGCAATCCAACCTCTGGATCCAGTCCAGTGATCTTCCTTGGACCCGATAGTTCTGTCTATAGATTTCTGCTTTTGTCCCTTGGGCCTGCTCTCTGCCCGCATAGTTGCCCTCTGCCCACCTCTCGGTGGCTCTCTCTGTGGCTCTCTTGGCCTGCCATTCCGAGTCCTGTAGGGTTGTCCATTGTCTGGGCCCTTGCTGTTTCTGCTGCTGCTGCAACCCTCATAAACAAGCCAAAGGAAACAGAATGCTGCAGGAGCTCTAGTCTCAGCTGCCGCCTCCCCAGCTCAGGTCCAGTTCGGGGGCCTCGGGAGGAGGCAGAGAACATTTCTCAGCTCCCTAGCCTCAGCCCCGCCATCTGGTGCATTCCCACAAGCAGCACTCAAGGCAATCGCAACAGGACCAGTCACTGCAATGGCAACCGTAATCAGGCTCCAATGAATGGTGGCTGTACAGCCGACCAAGACAGGCGGAGCCCAGGATGCCCCACAGACTGCTCCTGCGCTATGGGGAAAGCTCTCATGCTGCACCGTGGCTCCTCCAAGCAGCGTCGTTGAAATTAGGCCGCACTGGAGGAAAGGAGGTAGGCATTCGTTTAAACAAAACCAGCGCTGGTATCTCAAAGCATGGTGTGGTCTACCATCTGCTGTCCCCCTGGCATAGTTGGCAATATGTAGCATGCTCCAGGTGTTTTTTTAGCTGGCTAGAATTAGCTGGAATTTGCTGAAATCAGTCTAGGAGCCCTAGCACCAGGAGCCTTTAACCACTACACCAAACCACTACACTTTGCTCCCGCATTTCTCCACAGAGATGGACCCGGGGGGTTCTGGTCATCCTGCAGTGCTTCAGGGGCTGACCATCCCCTCAGAACGCCGACCCCTCATCCTGAACAGAGCCTTTCCCATTCCTGGGCTCCTTGAGGCAGTTACATAGTCCCTTGAACAGAGAAACAGTATACTGACCAGCCCTGTTTATATAGTTGCCTTGAAATGCCTTCTCTGATTTAGTGACAGAAGAATTTGTGATTTACAGAGATTCAAAGATAGATGAGATGAAGAAAGTGGCGCAGATAGTTTTTGAAGGATTCAGCCTTGGTTTTATTGAAGACAGGGTTTACCCCCTCTCTTCTACCACTGCATGTGTAGAGCGCTGTTCTGCAGAGATGGTCTGGAGACTATGACACCCAGAGATTCTAAGAACACTGATATGAATGTAACTGCCAGTCAAATCTCTCCTTATATATAATTCTGTTTTCAAGTGGCAACTTTCCATGAGCTCCCAAATCAGTTGGCTGCCTGACCTGCCAATCAGAAGGTGTGCCAATCCCCTGCCTGCATTGCCAGAATCCTGCCCACAAAAGCGGCAGCCAGCATCTCAGCCTCAGTGTGGTGTGAGCCAACAGACAGAACAGATGCTCTGGTGGGCAGAGGCTGAAAAGGCTGTGGCTTGGGTGGCTGTTGGTTGCAACGGCTGTTCCTGCAGAGCCAGCAGCAGTTGCCATGAGCAGCTGGTGAGGGTAGTGAGCCGTCAGCACACATGTGTGAGGCACAGTGGAGTGGCCGTCACTGCCTCAGGTCTCCCCTCTGCTGCAATGGATGAGCCCCTGCCAAGGCGGGACCCTTCCTCACCACTCTGAGTCAGGGAAACAAGCCCAAGTGCTGGCCCACCCCACCAAAGGGGAGCAGCAGAGAGCTGCCACTTGACCTATTGGACAGCTGTGAGGTGTGCAAGCAGTGGCTGCAGATCCGCCAGCCGAAGCTCCTGCCGTGATTCCAATTGCTGTGCCACTGCTGCCTGCCCGCACCTCGCTGCTACCTGCAGTAGACACGCCAGTGCTGCAGCTGCTCCCTCAGCTGGCCCCATCCTCACCTATCGCCGCACCCTCCTGTCAGAATTACTGGCAAAAAGCTTTCTCTCTTGACGAAGATGCTTCTCCTGCTTGCCTCCTGCGTGGGACTAACTTTCCCCTCAGTGGCTGTTGTGAAGAACTCATTGAGGCCAGTCCTGATTAGGGTTGCCAGCTCTAGGTTGGGAAATTCTTGGTTATTCTGTGTCTAAGGAAGCCAGAGTTTGGGGAGGGGAGAGGAGAGGCCTCTGCTGAATAGAATGCCATAGAGGCTACTGTTCAAAGCAGTTATTTTCTCCAGGGGGGGAAGAGAACTGTTGTCTGGAGTTCAGCTGTGATACCCAGTGATCTTCAGGCTCCACCTGGAGGTTGGCTACCCTAGGTGTAGCAGTTAGCACTTCAGAGCAGGATCTGCCAGACCCAGGTTCTTGCTTGTGGAAGCTGTGATTTCAGACCACTCACAGACTGTCAGTTACCTGTGTTTGTAAGATGGCTGCCATCTGCGGTTGTTTGTTTAAAATGTTCCCCCATAAGGTTTAATTGAGCTGTAGTTCCAGAGAGGGGCCTGCAGGGGTATCACTCATTGGGTAGAATGGGGCTTCCTCATCTGCTGGCCTACAGTTCCCAGCTGCCCCAAGGCCAAAAAGTGTGGGAAAACACAGACTGTCCCAAGGGGTGGGGCGGCATCAATATAGACTCCAGTCCATCCAGGGAGGAGGCAGTCTTCATCCCTGGGAGGCAGCAGAGAGATTCAGCCACTCCACAGTCAGATGGACTGGGGAATGAATGGAAGTTTCCCTGCTCTCTTGGGCAAGAGAGAGAGGCTGAAGCAGAGCCAGAGGCCAGTCCAAGGAGAGAGCCTATCCTGAACCCACAACCTCCAGAGGTAGAGAGTATTGTGTGTAGGGAAAGAGGATGGTGTTTAACCCCTATTGATTTATGCCCTGTTGGTTCATGGTGTGTGCTTACTCTTACAGTTGTGCCTTATTCGTTTAGTGTGTGTGTGCTCCATAATTGTGTAAATAGTTAAATAAATTCTTTTATTTGGGCTAATAGTCTGTGTTGTGCTCTGATCACATAGTCTCCCCTGCTCTGCACAATACCAAAGGGAGGGGGTAGCCCAGGGAAGCAAGGAAAGGCCAGACCCTTGGATTGCCAACTTTCCAGGGATTCCCCAAAAGACTGGGGATTCCATCTCCAAATAGGGAGATTCGGCCAGAGGGGTCTCACTGTCCCTCTAAAAAGGCAGTGACAATTCAGTGAGTGGTGGCAGTGAACTTAAGGAGTGAGATACGCCCATGGGATGAGGGTGGGAAAGACTACTTTTCCTCCTGGGAAACCATTGTTGCCAATCTCCAGGTGAGGGCTGGAGATCACTCAGAATTACCACTGCTCTGCAAATGGCAGAGAGCAGTTCCCCTGGAGAAAATGGTGGACTCTGTGCCCTTATACCCTGCTGAGATGCCCCCCATGACAGCCAATGTGACATGGAAGTCAGGGCTTCAGAGCACGGAAGAGGCTGCAGGTGGGGGGAGATGGAAAGCTGAAGAGTGAGGGGGAAATAAAGGTAGGTTGGTGCTTGGCTGGTAAGGAGACAGGGTTGCCAACTCCAGGTGGGAAATTCCTGGAGATTTGAGGGATGGAACCTGAAGAGGGTGAGGGTTTGTTTTTTTTAGTAAAAACTTTTTATTAATAGGATATTTAACATGTTCCAAATCATATAACAATCTTAAGCATATCCATTACAGATTTCCCCTTCCCCTCTCCCTCTTGGCTTCCCGCAATGCTTCACCCCGTTTTCTTTTCCGCTCTATATTCAGCAACCCTAAAAGTCTTATCAGTTGTTCAGTCTTCCATAAAAACTTATTTCTTAATTCAGTCTAATCCATAGGTAACATTTTAACAATTATTCACTCGTTACTCTCTCTTACTACTTAATAATTCTCAAAGCAAAGTAACTTATTCCTTACATCCCAGTTCATTTCAAGATAGTCTTTAAAATCTTTCCATTCTGTCAAAAATTCTTCATCATCTTTACCATTAAGCTTCTTTGTCAGTTTGTCCATTTCTACCATAAACAGCATTTTCTTAATCCAGTCCCATTTTTCGGGTATTTTGTCTTGTTTCCAAAATTGCGCAAATGTCATCCTTGCTGTTGTGATCAAATACCATAACAATGTTTTCTTTGTTACATTCACTTCTTCCATTTTAAGACCTATAAGCAACATTTCAGTGTGTTTTTTTTCAAGTTGTTTTTTCAGTGTGCACTTCAGAATCTTCTGTATCTCATTATGAACCTCAGTCCAATAAACTGCTGTTCTATCACAAGTCCACCACATATGATAAAATGAGCCCTCCTTTTTTTTTTACATTTTCAACATTTGTTAGACATGTTCTCATTCATATTAGCAATTTTTGGGGGGGTCATATACCATCTATACATCATTTTATAACAATTTTCTTTCACATTAACACATGTTGAAATTTTAATTGACTTTTTCCACAAGCCCTCCCAGACAGACATATCTATTTCTCTATTTATATTTATAGCCCATTTCACCATCTGTTCTTTTACAATCTCATCAGCAGTATACCATTTTAACAATACTTTGTAAATTTTTGAAATCACTTTTTTCCCCTCCTCTGCCCACACACCTTCAATTTCGTTATTTTCCTTTCTAAAACCATAATTTTTTGTCAACCTTATATAAATCATAAATTTGTCTGTAATTTAACCAGTCATATTCAAATTGCAGCTCTTCTCTAGTTTCATCACAAAACTATTTCCTTCTGTCTTCAAAAGATCTCTGTAAGGTATCCAATCTTCACCTTTATGCCTTGAAATTGGTTTAATTACTTCAGCCGGTACTATCCATAATGGTCTTGTTTAAAAAAAAAAATCTTTTATATCTCATCCAAGTAATAAACAATGCTCTCCTTATAAAGTGGTGTTTAAAAAAATTGTCCATTTTGTGTTTTTCGTACCATAGGTAGGCGTGCCATCCAAATTTGCGGTCATGACCTTCCAACGCCAACATTTTTCTATTATCCAGACGGACCCATTGGGCCAACCAAGTTAGACACAATTTAAAATTAGGTAGCTGAAATCCACCTCTTTCCTTTGCATCACATAGATTTTTCATTTTGATCCTAGGTTTTCTTCCAGCCCAAACAAATTTTGAAATTTCCTTCTGCCATAAATTCAACACTTTAAAGTCTTTCACTATCAGAATCGTCTGGAACAAAAACATTAAACGCGGTAAAATATTCATCTTAAGTATCGAAATTCTTCCCAATAATGACAAATTCAAAGTACCCCACTTTTTGATATCTTGTTGAATTTTAGATCAAGTCTATTCATAATTATTCTTAAACAAGTCAATATTTTTCATTGTCAACTCTATTCCTAAATACTTTGTTTTATTCACCACTTCGCATTGTGTTTTTTCTTGTAACTCCAGCTGTTTCTCTTTTGTCATATTCTTAGATAATATCTTTGTTTTATTCTTATTCACATAAAATCCTGCCAGGTCTCCAAATTCTTTAATCTTCTCCATCAAGACTGGTAGATTATTTGTTGGATCTTCAATCAAAAACATTACATCATCCGCAAATGCCCTATACTTATAGGTAAAGCCTCCAACTGTAAGTCCCTTTACATCTTTGTCTCCTCTTATTTTTGCCAATAATACTTCCAAAACCCATATAAACAATAAAGGAGATAGTGGGCAACCTTGCCTTGTCCCTTTTTGAACTTTGAAGTGATCCGTCATTTCTTTATTTAAATTTAATGCTGCTTTTTGTTCGGAGTAGATCGCCTTAATTACATTTAAAAAGGGCTGCCCAATGTCCATCCTTTCTATCAGTTGAAACATAAAGTCCAAATTTAAGTTATCGAAGGCATTCTCTGCGTCTACAAATAAAAAGGCAACTTGCTTTTCTGGGTGCTTGTCATAATATTCAATAGCATCTATCACCGTCCTTAAATTGTCTCTAATTTGTCTATTTGGTAAAAATCCAGGTTGTTCTTCAGATATAGCATCTTTTAAATAGTTCTTTAATCTTTCAGAAATTATTTTGGCAAACAGTTTATAATCATTATTAAGTAAAGAAATTGGTCTGTAATTCCTTACGTCTGTTAAGTCTTGTCCCTCTTTTGGTATGAGAGATTTATTGGCTTCTTTCCATGTCTCTGGTATTACTTTAGTCGTCTGTATTTCATTAACCAAAATTTCAAAAATTGGGGTTAACTCCTCTTTTAATTTTTTATAAAATTTTGCTGTAGATCCATCTGGACCTGGAGCTTTCCCCAACTTAGCATCATCTATTGCCTGATAAATTTCTTCTTTTTGAATTGGGGCATTCAACATTTCTTTAATTTTTTCTTCCAACTTTGGAATTTCCACCATGTCCAAGTACTTTTTTATTTTTTCAGAGTCAGCATTCTTTTTTTGAAATAACTTCGCATAATACTTACAAAAGGCTCTTTTTAAACCAATCATATCCACAATTTCTTTGCCATCTTGGGTAATTTTGTTTATTAGCCTTTTCTCTCTCCGATTTTTCAGTTGCCATGCCAGAAATTTTCCTGGTTTATTTGCTCCCTCAAAAGATCTTTGTTGTAGTTTCTTTAAGTTCCAATATAGTTCCCAGTTAAGTATCACATTCAATTGCTCTTACAAAATCTGGATTTCTTTAATAATTTTCTTTTTTCCTGGTCTCTTCTTCAATTCTTTTTCTTTTTGCAAAAATTTTTCTTGTAGTTCCTTTTGTTGTTTTACACTCTGGTTTTTTTCCGTAACCCTCTCATTACTGCCTTATATGCATCCCAAACTGTCTGTATTGTAACATTTTGAGTCAAATTCGTTTGAAAAAATAACTGTGTCTCCTTACGTAATATCTGTTAAGCTCTTCTTATCTAATAAATCTTCATTAATTCTCCAATGAAATTGTTTCACCTTTTCTTTTGATGTCCAAATCACCAGGTTATGGTCAGATTTAATCTTTGGCAGAATCTCCACCTTCTGAGTCTTCAGCGCCACTTCACCAGACATCCAAATCATGTCTGTTCTAGAGAAGGAATTGTGATGATTGGAATAAAAAGTAAAATCTTTGATTTTAGGATTTCATTTTTTCCAAACATCTTCCAATTTCTCTTGTTCCATCAATTAAAATTTTTTTTTTGGTAATTTCCCCACCTTCTCGTCTTTCTTTGCTGATTTCCTGCCCAAGTTGTTGTTTATTGTACCATTAAAGTCACCTGCCAGGATTATCTGCTCATAATTCAGTAAATCTAGTTCCTTCATCAAGTCCTGGAAAAAATTTTCCTTAGCTCCATTAGGCGCATACAAGTTTACTACCAATGGTTTTTTTTTGAAGCAATGTAACTTCAACTCCAATATATCTTCCCTCTTTGTCACTAAAAATTTGTATTGGATTCAGTTCTTTATTTACATAGGTCACAACTCCCTTGTTTTTTTTCTCTGCCAATGAGTAAAATTCTTCCCCTAATTTTCTGTTAGTCAAATACTTATTGTCTCATTTTTTGATATGTGTTTCTTGCAAACAGATAATATTTGATCTTTGTTTTCGCAACCAATGATTTATTAAATTTCTTTTGGAGGGTGAATTGAGTCCATTTACATTCCATGATAATAATTTGTAATCCATCATGTCATTTCTTTAAATATCTCCAAAATCCTCTATGTTTTCTGCCTTAAACCTATACATATCTCCCAAAGTCTTGATCGTGTGCCTCTTCGCATTATAGGTAAAGGACAGTCCATATGGTATTTCCCATCTGAATCTAATAGTAAGCTGCTTCAATTTGTCGACCAACTTTTTGTATTTCTTTCTTTCTTGCAAAATCATTCTTGGGAGTTCTCTCATTATAATGATCTTTTTACCATCAATTTCCAATGCTTGAGTAAATTGTTTTTTGAAAACATCCTCTTTCATCTTTCTTGTTACAAATTGCACAATCACATCTCTTGGCAAATTTTTTCTCTGAGCATACGCAGAATTTACTCTGTAAATCAAGTCAAAATCTGATTCCAATTCTCCTTGGTCTTCTCCCAGAAAATCAGTCAAAGATGTCATCGCTGTCCCACATATATCTTCATCCATCTTTTCTTCAATCCCTCTTAACCTCAGATGGTTTGAAATTGCTCTGTACTCCATCATTGCCTCCAATCTCCAATTATCTTGCAGAGTTGTCTCCATTTTTTAATCTATATCCTGTGTTTTTTGCTCCAAATCAGTAGATTTTGTTACCAGACCTTGCACTTTACTCTTTGTGTCTGCCACTTCTTTCATAATTACAGCCATTTCTGCTAATACCAACTCTTTAAGAGCTGCCACATTTTTTTCTTGAACTTCCTCTAACTGCTCCAGCTGTTTTTCCATTTGTTTTTCTAGCTGCTGTTCTACCTGCTTCACCAATCCTTGGATCGCTTCCATCAATCTCTTTTCCATTGATTCAAATGCAGCTTGCCACTCTCTCTTTTCCTTCCCTGCCATGCTTGGACTCACAGACGAAGCTGCTCTCTGTCTCGGTTTAGGCTCCGTTTTGAAGTTAATCCAAATTATTCTTTTTTATAAAATCCAAATCTCCTTTGTATCTTATCTTGATTCGCCGCCTTTTCGCCACTCTTTTAAATCAATTCCAGTCTTAAAATTCAATTTTAAAATCCAGTCCTCCTAAAAATGGCGGACGCAATCTCTCTATCGTTTTTTGGCTAGAGTAGGCACTACTTACACTTCCTGTTTCCTGTCCATCACGAAAAACCTTCCTACCGGAAGTTCCACTTCGCCACCTTTATTGTCCTCCGGAAGCCACTCTTGCCTCTATACACAGTCTTAACCGAGCACAGTTATCTGCAACACCTTCCTCTCGCAATCTTCTTCGTTATTTTCAAACTCAGCCACGAATGCATAACTTTCTGACCACAGGAATGCAAAATAATAGCAGTTTTTCTCAATTTACTCGCTTTGATCAATTCTTCTTAAATCCTCCATGGCCCAATTACTTGAACTATAGTCTTTTACACTTATCCGCCTTGTTTAAAATTCCGCTAGAACTCCATTCCGGTAAGCAAAATGTTTATGTTACCTTGCATGTTTATCTTGGGGCTTCGCATTGCTTCTTTTCTCTTTCAATTCCAAAATCTTTCTCAAGAAGTTGGGAAATGACGAATTTAAGCTGGATTCCCAGCCCAGTTAGCTTCTTTAGTGCTGGTTTGCATATGCCCGCTCCTGAGAGGGGACCAAAGCGTATACAAGCCCCCTTCAAGACTTATCTACGCCAATCTCAACTCTCACTTGGGCCTCAATGCTTGCTTGTCGACCCCCTGCCTGGGGGAGGCTGCGTTGAGCCGAACAAAGCCCAAACTGTCAGAAGAAGCCACCGTCCACCCTGCACGATTTGTATGGCGCGTCAGTTCGCCATTTTACTCCGACCGGAAGCCCCTGGAGAGGGTGAGGTTTGAGGAGGGTGGGACTTCAGACAGGTATAATGCCACAGGTTCCACCCTCCCAACCAGCCATTCTCTCCTGAATTACAGGATTACAACTGTTCTCCAGGAGGGAGGGGGAGGAGATGGAAAGCTGAAATCAGAGGGGCAAATAATGGCAGGTCAGTGCTTGGCTGGGAAGGAGATATGGTTGCCAACTCCAGGTTGGGAAATTCCTGGAGATTTGAGGGACGGAGCCTGGATAGGGTGACGTTTGAGGAGGGGTGGGACCTCAGACAGGTACAATGCCATAGACTCCACCATCCAAACCAGCCATTTCCTCTGGGGGGAACCATTTGTTCCCAATCTCCAGGTGAGGGCTGGAGATCACTCAAAATTACAACTGCTATTCAGGTAGCAGAGATCAGTTCCTTTGGAAAAAATGGTGGACTCTGTCATTATACCCTGCTGCGGTTGCCACAGCAAATTGATGCTGAGTGCCCAAGGCCTTGGCACCCTCCCAGAGCCTCTTTCTAGAGCTAATATTTATTTCCACAACGGGCTTTACTGCTAGTATGATATAATCCCATTAAGTGAGGAAACCAACAGTATTAGATTGACAATGTTTTATTGAAAGCTTACTGCTATTACCATAGAATCACATATTTCTATCAGGTTTTTCAGACAGTTGCTAATGCTGCAGAGCCTGTGCTCTCACTGATATTTTGTTTTCTCTTTGTATGTACAGAGTATCAAAGGTCACTGAATATAGTAAGAGCAATCAAAATATCACCATATCTGACTCTTTCTGCTGAATATCTGCTGCAGCATGTATTCAAACAACTGAAGATATGAGTATTCAATGCTAAATGGAAACTTCCAGAATAATTGTTTTCTCTATAAGCTAAAGCCTATCAAATTGATAAAGCAGGCTATGTTAACACTTCTATATGAGTTGGGCAACCCCTTGTTATAGATGTCAGTTTACATATAAATTACTATATCTATTTCTACTCAAATGAAAAGTCTCTTTAAATATGCTGAAAATGAATGATTAACAGTGCAATGCTATGCAGAATTAAGCAGATACTTGGGAAATACTGCCAAGCATTTCTGCTCTTCTTCCATTTAGTCTAATGGCCTAGGCTTTCCCATACCTTATTGGAATGAATGCTGTACAGCAGTAATGTGGGTGCTACTACAATCCATCAGTATATTCAGTTCTCATCATTACAACATCTATGGATACTTAAATCCAGAGACTGGAGCCCTGAACAGACAACACCAATCTTTCTACAAACCTGAAAAAACCTAGGATTCCAGAATAATCTGAAATTTTAAAAAAGTGGGGGAACCCATTTCAAAATAATAGAAGCAGCACCTGTACCTTCAAAATATGAATGCTCTCTGAGATCTAAATAGCACTTGTAGGGGATGCTAGGCAACTACAAAAATATTGCCAGCCTTCAAACCTTGGTTTCTGACAGTAAAAGTTGGGGGAAAGGATCCTCTCCTGGGCTAATTTGGCCACCCAGTCCACCATTGCTTCCCTCTTTTCTGCTCACCTCCTTTCTGCTCTGGAAGGAGGACTTATGAGGGTCAGAATCAGCAATAACCATTGGGAACTTGTTACCATGGTATTTGTGCCACTCACCAGGTAGCAGTGGCAACCAGACAACTTGATGCCACACAACTCACATGAGCAACTAAGTTACTACCACACAACTTTTGTTGCTTGGCCAGACTTTTCCCAGGGAGAGGGCAGGAGGGAAAGCTGAGCGCAGTATGGTGTTGCGGTTAGAGTGTCAGATGAAAATCAGGGACACCTGCTCTGAACCCTTGCTGAGTGACCTTGGACATAGTCTCAGACTAATCTATCTCACAGGAGAATGATGAGAGGAGAATGATATAAGTTGTTTTGGGTCACCATTGAGGAGAAAGCTGAGTATAAATGCAAATGAACAATATTTAAAGCTGGAGACTGGGAGCATTTAAAGGTTGGTTAGTCAGTGGAAGGAAAGAAGGAAGCAGGCAAAGGACAGAAGATACAAGGGCTGCCAAGGGGAGGCAAAGAAGAAATATTGTGTGGAAGGAGATACAAGGGAAAATAAAGTGACCCCTGCAAGTCCTTGCAGGTTCCTCACTTGTTAATATTCTATTTGCTTCTGTACTATTGAACTTCTACTACAATAAATAATTGACTTACTCTCAGTGCTTAACATACAGGCAGGGCCGGCCCAAGGTGTTCCTGCACCCTAGGCAAGGCCAGCTTGTGGCGCCCCCAGGGGATGCCAACCTCCCGGCGGGGCCTGGAGACCTCCCAGAAATACGCTGGGGGGGGCGGGCGCCAGGCGCCACAAGCTAGCCTCACCCCCTCTGGCTGCTGGGCTTGGGGGCAGGTTGCTTGGCCAGCACCAGCCTTGGGAGGTCCCCTGGGGAGGAGGCCATGGAGCCCCACGCGTGTTGGGGAGGGGGCCCTCTTGCCGGGCAGCACAAGCTCCTCCCTCCCTTCCCCCAGTCACACGCGCCGCCACCTCCACCACCACCCTCTCTTTCTCCACTTCGGCGGGGACCTCGGCCGGGCTCCCTTTCGGGCTGCCGCCTGAGACGGGGGCCAGTGGGGGGAGTCCAGTGGGGGAGACTCTGCTGCAGGCAGCCCCGCCGCTGCCGCCCAAGCACCATCCCTCCCGCCATCGGGGCGTGGGGAGGGCAGCGTCGCCTACAGGGGGTGGCCCAGCCCAGAAACCCCGAGCCCAGTGGAGGGCCTGGGAGGGCCGTCGGGGGGTGGGGGAGAAGCCGCGCCACTGCTATGCCGCTGCCACCTGCCCACCCCGCGGCCCAGCCCAGAAGCCCCGCGCCCAGCAGTGGGCCTGGGAGGGCCGTGGGGGGAGAAGCCGCGCCACCACCTGCCCAACAGGGAGGCTTGGCTCAGCTTGGCCCGGCCCAGATTCAGGGAAAGGCAGACGGGGTTGCGAGAGGCCGGCTCGAAGGCTCTCCCGCGGGCACCGGCACTCTTCCAGGGGTTCGTCAGCTTGCCTGGAAGAGGGGGAGGGAGGAGAGCCCCGCTCGCTCAGTTGCTTCCCCTCGGGGCTCCCGCCCCCCCGCGCGACACCCACCTCGGCAAGCGAGACGGGGAGCTCAGCACGCGTGCGCGCCTCCCGCCCTCCCCGTCCAGCCAGGCCAGCTCCTCCTCGGGACCCCGGCGGGCGGGGGGCAGCAGCAGCGCCCCGCGTCTCACCTCGCCGACCTCTCACCCCCCAGTACCGCCGCCCGGCTGCAGTGCTGCCGGAGGGAGCCCGGGCCGGACCGGCGCCCCTTCCGAGCCCCCCAGCCCCTGCGCCGCTCTCCTCCCACTTACTGAGCAGTGCGGCACCAGCCCCCCACCTCCTCTCCTCCCCGGGCTTTGGGGAGAGGGCGGGCAAGTGCTGCTGCCGCCTCCTGAGCACCAGCGGGGCGCTCGGGGAGGTGGCGGGAGCGGCGGAGGGGCTTTTCGAGGGAGGGACAGGGCACAGTTTGGCGCCCCTGCAGCCGTTGCGCCCTAGGTGAGCGCCTGGCTCGCCTAGTGGGCGAGCCGGCCCTGCATACAGGCCATAAAACATCACTAGAACCATAGCTCAGTAACAAAAGTAAAGGTAAAGTTACAGGTTTAATTCGATATCTCTCAGATGAAAGGCTACCAGTGTTGGCCTGACCTGGATAGCCCAGGCAAGCTCAATCTCATCAGATCATGGAAGCTAAGCAGGGTCAATTCTGGCAAGTACTTGGATGGGAGACCTCCTTGAAATACCACAGGCAGGGGCAGGCTTTATTCAGCCACCTCTCTGAATATCCTCCAGGACCCCAGTAGGGATCAGTCACTAGAGGTCGCTATGATTTCCAGGTGCATGCACATATGCACATATATATTAAAGAATACAAAAAAAAGGCTACCAGTGTTAACAAGCACCTCATCCCTAGATGCATGCTGTCTCCCCAAATACCATCTCGGCTAAAATCCCCTTGTCAGCCATCTTAGGGGCTAGCTATGCCTCTGAGGAGATGGCTTTCCTTAGCTGGGCTATGCTAATGAGCGGCCAAAACTTTGTGTGGGAGATTCATTGATGGGACATCTGTATGTCTACCCATCTAATTGAGTTAAAGGGTGAGGACTTCCAAGGGCTAGAAAATCTGGGCACTCACCTCACTCTGTCAATGTGATTTTGTTAGTAAATGCAAGTCTTCCTGAGTGTAAACTCTAATTACTACCAAGCAACCCAGTGGGCTTGATTACTTTTACTGAATGTCTGCTACCAGCCTGCCTCAGCCATAGGGATGGGCATAAGACCATAAGAGAAGCCAATGTTGGATCAAGCCAATGGGCCATCCAGTCCAACACTGTCACATAGTGGCCAAAAAATACCAGGTGTCATAAGGAGGTCTGCCAGTGGGGCCAGGACACTAGAAGCCCTCCCACGGATGCCCTCCCAACAGCAAGAATACAGAGCATCACTTACCCCTGAGTCCCTATCTATACCTTGTGGCTAATAGCCACTGATGGATCTCTGCTTCATATGTTTGTCTAATTCCCTCTTGAAACTGTCCATGCTTGTAGACGCTGCCACTTCCTGTGGCAGTGAATTCCATGTGTTATTCACTCTTTGGGTGAAGAAGTACTTCCTCTTATCTGTTCTAACCCGACTGCTAAAGAGCCCCAAGCGCTTTAATCTTTCTTCATAGGGGAAGTGTCCCAACCCTTTTATCATTCTAGTTGCCCTTTTCTGCACTTTTTCCAATGCTATAATATCTTTTTTGAGGTGTGGTGACCAGAACTGTACACAGTATTCCAAATGAGGTCGCACCATTGATTTAGACAGGGGCATTATGACACTAGCTGATTTGTTTTCAATTCCCTTCCTAATAATCCCCAGCATAGCATTGGCCTTTTCTATTGTAGTCGCACACTGTCTAGACATTTTCATTGAGTTATCTACTATGACTCCAAGATCTCTCTCTCTTGGTCAGTCTCTGCCAGTTTGGACCCCATCAATGATTTTTTATAGCTAGGATTTTTGGCTCCAATGTGCATCACTTTGCACTTGGCCACATTGAACCCCACTTGCCACATTGACGCCCACTCACCCATCCTCAACAGATCCCTTTGGAGTGTCTCAGAATCATCCCTGTTTTTCACCACCCTGAACAACTGTCTGACTTGGGCTTGTCCTGTGATTATTGATTATTGCTCCTGTGCCCTTCATGCTTACTTTTGCTTTTGTAATCCCACCTGCTCTGCACATCTGGCTTTGCTCATTGCGCTTATCAGCCCTCACTGACATTCCTAAGGGGGTGTGTGTGAGACAGACTGCTTGTGTGAAGATGTGAGGAGGCGCCGCTCATAACTTTTCCTAATGCAGCCCCTGGACTGTTCTCAAGTTCTCACCGGAGACACGGCCTTGGGAAATATAAGACTTTAGATGTGGCTAGATGGGTCACATACTCTATCATGACCTGTAATCACACCTGTGTGTGTGATGTATGCTTGAAATGTGGGACCCACTCCTTGATTATCGATCCCTCACTTTTGCTTGCCGGTCCTGACAAAGACGTTCACCTTTACAGAAGTCCAAATCTTGCCAATAGATCTTAACTGAAGAATATTGCGTAAAGAGTGGTTTCTCTGGAGGCCTGACAACAACTTTGTGTCATCTGCAAATTTAGCCACTTCATTGCTTACTCCCAACTCCAAATCATTAATGAACAAGTTAAAAAGCATAGGACCAAGTACTGATCCCTGTGGCACCCCACTGCTTACCACCCTCCACTGAGAAAATTATCCCATGACTATTGAGCTTACTTAGGAGCCTTTGATGAGGCATGAACCAGCTCATGAATGTAAGTCCATGATGAATTTGGGGCAGTTTGTGGTTTGCAAACTGAAGAGCTGCCACAAACTTTAAGGCAGTTTGTGGCAGTTCTTGAAGAGCAGAAAGCAGGGGTTTAAATGGCTCAGAGCCATTTAAACCCTTGCTTTCTGCTGTTCACAAAAACCAGCTGAACAGTGGGGAACCAGAAAGCAGGGGTTTAAATGGCTCCAAGCCATTTAAACCTCTGCTTTCTGTTTACTGCTGCTTTCCACAGGGAACCCCCCTGCTCCCCACAAAAAGTTTTCTGTTTACTGCTGCTTTCCACAAGGAACCCCCCTGCTCCCCACAAAAAGTTTTCTGTTTACTGCTGCTTTCCACAGGGAACCCCCTGCTCCCCACAAAAAGCAACAGGGAGCAGGGGTCACAAACAGCTATGAAGTGGTTCGATTCACAAACCAACCTCCTGGTTTATATTGGATCTTCGTCGTGGTCTCTGTGCAGTCCCACACATGGGTTGGGCGCCTGTGCACGACCTCGTTCGGAGAAACTTCTAGAGCTTTACCTCAGAAGAGCTTTTGGCGGGCTCTCCTCCCGCCCTGGGGGAGGAGACATGCACTGCGCATGCCCAGAGCGGGAGAGAGAGCCGCCTCCCACTCAGTTCTTCTTCGACCGCCTTCGTGTTCACACCTCGTTCCTGTCGTTCCTCCATTTACCTCAGCTGAGTATATCTTTCTTCGCTTTCGCTTTATTTTTCCATCTGCTTCTTTCTCTTCTAAAAAATATTTTTTTAAAAAATCTTTGTCTATCTCTCTTCCCCCCCCCTCTCCTTTCTTTGGAGGGTGGGTGGGGATTTTTGTATGGGAAAAACTCAATTCTTTAAGGTCTGTCGTCGTTGCCCTGCTAAAATTCCATCGAACGACGGGCACGACCTTTGCTTAGTTTGTTTGGGTGAGGCCCATAGAGTAGATTCTTGCCCTCATTGCGCGAGTTTCACTCGTCAGGCTCGCCGTAATCGAGAGGCTAGGCTCAAAGCTCTTCTTGTTGAATCGGCTCTGCGTCCCACAATGTCTTCAGGAGCTTCCCAGGTCTCGGTAGCCAAGAAATTGGACACCTCCTCAAAGGCACCGAAACAGAAACCTAAGCGGGCTGAAGATAAGACCCCTTCGAAGTCGAAGGCCACGCCCTCTACTTCGGTTTCGAAAGTGGACCCCATTGTCGTGACTGGGTTGTCGACGTCGATGCTGACCCTCGCCTCTACATCCCATAAGTCTGCAGCTCGACAACAGACTCCGCAGCACTCCCACTCGTCACCTACGGAGACGATACCGTTGGGCCAGTTGACCAGATCGCCTCCGCACCTGTCTCCGTGAACAGGCTCCCGGTCTCCACGGAGGCATTCCACTACCCCGATCCACACTTTAGACGAGGGTCTGGTTGTGCACCGCCATGCGCGGTCCCGATCCCGATATGGTCGTCGATGCCTGATCCGTAGGCAATCCCCGTCGTCGTCTGATTCCGCCTCTGACCACCAATGCTGGTCCTGCGAAGACCGTTGGGAGCGTCCGGATGCGGCCTACTATTATTCGAGGTCTCCGACACCGGAGAGACACCGCTATGACCGAATCCGGCATTCGGAACGCGGAGATCAGGCCCACGCCCCTGACCGCCCTCGGCGCTCGGCATCTGTGGCCTCGGCTCATTCTGCCTCTCGGGAACAGCCTTTTGACCTTCCCAGAAATCGGGACGCCCCAAGGAGTTCCCCAATGGAACCTCGACACCGTCCTGCCGTCGACCATCCGGTCGTTGACCTTGTCCAACCCCGATCCTCCTCTCCGATGTCGATCTCGGACAGGTCGGATTCGGCGGAGTTCGATCCCGAGGTCTCTTGGATCGAAGACGAGCCTCGACGCTCGGGGTCGATTTCACCTACGGAGGGCCCTAAGGCATTTTTGGAGCTCGTTAACAGGATGGTGACTGCCCTCCAAGTTCAGGGCTTTACGGAGTCCCCAGCAGTGACCGACGTCGTTCACCGATTGGTCCAGGCTGAGCTTCCTCCGTCTCCCGTCTTGCCTTTGCTGCCTGTCCACCTTTCTGTGTTGAAAGAGTCATGGGAACACCCGGCTTCGATCCCTCCGGTTTTGAGGCGCTATGATGGGTTGTACAGGATCCAGGATGCTCCTGGCAAATTCCTCCTTTCTCAGCCACCACCGAACTCCATGGTGGTTCACTCTTCTTCGAAATTGAGGCAGCCTGCTCGCCAGTCCACGCCCCCTGACCATGAGGGTCATAAACTGGATCTTCTGGCCAAGAAGATGTACTCTCTGGCCTCCATGAATCTCCGGGTCGATACTTATCTGTCTTATTTATCTGCTTACGCATTCAACGTTGCCAATGCAATTCGCCCTGTCCTGGAGTTTGTTCCGGAAGAGCACCGTCCCACTCTCTCGGCTGCCTTGTCTGAGGTTTGTGCCATATCAAAGCAACAAATCAATTCCGTTCGTCATGCAGTCAATTGCTCCTCTAAACTCCTGGTGTCTTCTGTCGCTCTCCGGCGTCATGCCTGGCTGCGGGGCACATCTCTACAACCGGACGTCAAGTTCCGTGTAGAAGACCTCCCCTTTGACGGAAACGGCCTTTTCCACTCCACCACCAACGAAGTGTTGAAGGCTGTCGATGAGAGTCGTAAGCAGGCCCGAAACCTTGGAGTCTCGGCTGCACCTTACCGTCCCAGAAACCGTTCCTGGAAACCTTCCGCCTCCAGGCGATACCTATCTCCGGCACCTCACTCTCAATGGAGGAGAAAACCGTACGACTCCCGTCCTCCTTCCAAACACCGCTCCCAACCTACCAAAAAGCCGCCGCAGCCTAAGCAGTCTGTTTGACTGTCCCCACCGTCTCTCTCCAACGTCGTTCACTCCTTCCGTCCATACCCGCCTCTTCCCCTTTCTACCAGCCTGGGAACAAATTTCAACCGTCTCCTGGGTCCTCACCATCCTGCGGGTCGGGTACGCCATAGAGTTCGTTTCGCCTCCGATCCTCCCACACTTTGTCGTCACGCCTCCAGAACCCCTCCTCGATCTCGAGGTTTCTGCTCTCCTTGCCAAGGGGGCCATCGAGGTCGTCCCGGAGGCGCAACGAACTCTCAGCTTCTACTCGAAGTATTTCCTGGTCCCCAAGAGAGATGACGGCTTCAGACCAATTATGGACCTTCGGGATCTCAACCGTTACACTCAGTATCAGAAATTCAGAATGGTCACTCTGCAGTCGATCCTCCCTCTCATTCCACGGGCAGCGTGGCTCACGTCAGTCGATCTTCAAGACGCATACTTCCATGTCACGATCCGTCCCCAACATCGGCGGTTTCTCCGGTTCGCCGTTGGAGATGCCCACTACCAGTACAGGGTGCTTCCCTTCGGCCTTTCTACAGCTCCACGGGTGTTCACCAAGCTGATGGCTGTGGTGGTAGCCGAACTCCACCGACAGGGAGTCACTCTTTATCCTTACATCGACGACTGGCTTCTCGTAGCTCCAACGCCAACTCAGTTGCTCCACGACACTCGGGAGACTCTCTCCCTTCTCCGTGCTCTCGGGCTTTGCGTCAACCACGCCAAGTCCTCCCTTCAGCCCCTCCAAATCCTTCGATTCCTTGGGGCTCGACTCGACACCAACCTCGAAGCGGCTTTCCTTCCGGAGTCCAGGGCTTCCAACATTCGGGCGATGGTGTCCGCCTTTCAGACGTGTCCCCAACAATCCGCCCGTTCTGTCATGAGGCTCCTCGGTCACTTTGCCTCCACGGTGTTCGTTGTCCGCAACGCTCGGCTGAAGATGCGGCCGCTTCAGCTCTGGCTCCTACGAGCCTTCGATCCCCTCCGGAGGCCTTGGCACACGGTTCTGCCAATCCCACAAACCGTCCTCACCTCCCTCGAGTGGTGGGCTCAACCTATCCACCTCCATTCTGGGATGCCCTTTCGTCCTCCTCCTCCCAACTTGCTGTTGACCACAGACGCTTCCCTCTCGGGTTGGGGAGCCCGGAGCGGAACGCTTACTGTTCAAGGGGTTTGGTCTGCTCGAGATGCAACTCACCACATAAATTACCTGGAATTGCAAGCAATCTACCTGGCCCTTCGGTCCTTTTTCTGACCCTCCGAGGCCGTCGTCCAAGTGGCTTCCGACAGCACCACGGCTGTTTATTATGTCAACAAACAGGGCGGCACTGCCTCTGTTCGTCTCTGCACCTTGGCGATAGACCTCTGGTCCTGGTGCCTCCATCACTCCATCACGCTCTCGGCGATCCATATTCCCGGGGATTAGAATGTCGATGCGGACCGGCTGAGTTGTTCTGCCTCATCGGACAACAAATGGTCCATTCCCCTCTGGTATCTTCGACCTCTGTTTCGAGAGTTTGGTCACCCATCTGTCGACGGCTTCGCGTCCATCGACAATGCTCGATGTCGTCTGTTTTTCAGCAGGGGTCCCCGTCTGCTCGGTCGCTCGGGGATGCCTTTCTCCACAAATGGAATGGAACCCTGTTTTATCTGTTTCCTCCGTTCCCTCTCATCTCTCGGGTCGTGCAGAAGATTCGTGCAGACCGCACCTCCTGCATTCTGATCACTCCGTGGTGGGCACGCCAGTTCTGGTTCCCGCACCTGCTTCAACTCTCCTGTCGTTCCTTCCGTCCCCTCCCTGTCATCCCAGATCTCCTTTCTCGGGCCCGAGGGAGAATCATCCATCCCAATCCGGGATTTTTCAAATTAATGGCCTGGAAGATCCAGCCCTAGACTTCCCGCCTCAGGTCTCTGAAATCCTCCTGAATGCTAGGAAGCCTTCTACTCGATGTTCCTATCAGTTCAAGTGGAACAGATTCCAATCCTATGCTACTGATCACTCCTTCGATCCGATTCGATCATCTCTCCGTGAGATCTTCGCCTACATTGTGCATTTGAAGGATGCGGGCCTGGCATACTCGTCCTTGAGGGTTCATTTGGCGGCGATCTCCGCCTACCACCCCCTCATACAAGGCTCGTCAGTTTTCTCCCACTGTCTCACCAAGATGTTCCTCAAGGGTCTTCTTCGCATGTGCCCGCCTAGGAAACCGTTGGTGCCTTCCTGGAGCTTGTCTCTAGTCCTTTCTCAACTCATGGCTAAACCGTTCGAGCCGATGGCTACCGCCGACCGCCGGTTAGTGTCCTGGAAGACGGCTTTTCTCGTAGCCATTACCACTGCACGCAGAGTAGGGGAGCTAGCTGCCTTCAGGGCCAATCCCCCCTATACCATTTTTCATAGGGAGAAGGTGGTCCTTAGAACAGATCCTTCCTTCCTCCCTAAAGTCATCTCTGCCTTTCACCTCTCTCAGTCGTCTGTTCTGCCTACTTTCTTCCCAAACCCGACTGATGCCTCTCAGAGAGCCCTGCACTGTCTAGATGTGCGCAGAGCGCTCTCTTTCTATCTACACAGGACGCAGCCCATACGTAAATCTCCTCGGCTGTTCCTAGCTTATGGTCCCCCTCACGCGGGGGAACCCATTTCTTCTCAACGTCTCTCTAAGTGGGTGACTTCCACCATAGCCCTTTGCTATGAGCTGGCGCGTCAACCCTTTCCTACCTGTTTCACGGCCCATTCCACACGGGCGGTGTCGACGTCCACCGCTTTCCTGGCCGGTGTCCCGTTGGAAGACGTCTGTGCGGCTGCTACGTGGTCCTCGGCATCGACCTTCGTGACCCACTACGCACTCGACGTCCGAGCTCGGCGGGATGCTGCCTTTGGTCAGACAGTACTGCGATCTCTCTTCGCTTGACCCTGCTGGACCCTCAGGTAGGACCCGTGGGTGATTTGTTTTGATGGTGATGCTGTATCTTAACCATTATTTTTGTGTCCTTTGCAGCTGCCAGCTCCCTCCTCCAACTGGTTCAGCTCTTGTAATCACCCATGTGTGGGACTGCACAGAGACCACGACGAAGATAAACAGGTTGCTTACCTGTAACTGATGATCCTCGAGTGGTCATCTGTGCAGTACCACAATCCCACCCAGCCTTCCCCGCTGCTGGCATCTCCAGATTTCCTTCTTTGGATTCTTTGGCCTTGACAGTGGCGGTCGAAGGAATTGAGTGGGAGGCGGCTCTCTCTCCCGCTCTGGGCATGCGCAGTGCATGTCTCCTCCCCCAGGGCAGGAGGAGAGCCCACCAAAAGCTCTTCTGAGGTAAAGCTCTAGAAGTTTCTCTGAACGAGGTCGTGCGCAGGTGCCCAACCCATGTGTGGTACTGCACAGATGACCACTCGAAGATCATCAGTTACAGGTAAGCAACCTGTTTTTCATGGCTTGTTCATGAACTGAACCACAAAAATGTGATTTGTGCCCATCCCTACTCAGGCATGGGTGAAATCTCCACCCTGTCTGCTCTCTTGTCCTTCCAGAATATTCCCCTGAATAGATGCAATCACCTTTTGTTGCCCTTTTTAGATGCCCCCCCCTTAACTCAGTCAGAGCCAGGAAAACCATAGAGGTTCATCCTGAAATCACCCCAAATTCCTGGACTAAAGTGTGGTGGTAGTCTCTTCTCTGTTTGTGCTGAGGCTGCCAATACTGTTTTTTTTTTTCCTTTGGGAGTCTTGGGGTGCTCTCTCACCATACAGAGGTGTCCCTCTGCTGCCTTACCTTTTCATTATTTCCTTGGAACATTTGGAAGCTCTGTTTGCTTCCCTTACTTTTAATTTCTGGATCCTTTTAATTTCTGGATCCTCAAGACAGACAACAGCAGATTAAGGTTAGGTAAACTCTGGCCCGTAGCTAACATGGGGCCCACGGGGCCTGGCCCCCTAGTGTTTCTTCTGGGCCCCCTCCTTCCCAGGCTGCCCCCGAAGTGCTCCAACATACCACCTGCACTGTACTTTCATTTAATTAGCTGGCGGGCCCCCTGAGGCCCCCTCCCAAAGAATTCCCTAGCTACGGGGCTGAAACTCTGCTTCCATAAGACTTGGACATCATTTGTTTTCTCTTAAAATTCTCCCCTTCTTTAAATCTTTTGCTCTCCCTCTCTTCCTTGTGACTTTTCCCTGGCACAGAACTGTTGCTCCGTGGGCAGCTTGGTTCTCCTTCACTTTAAAGTATCTTTCAACAATATGGCTGCCACAAAATGGCTACTCCAGGAGGTAGAGCCAGCCACAAAATGATTGCCACAGCTATACCCCTTTATTTTCCTAAATAAATTCTATACCTTGTTCTGGTTGTTTGTGGTTATGGATAGCCTATTAGAGGCATTCTGAGCATGCTTGATAAAGAGTCCTAAACCACATATTTTGCTCCCCAATAGGTGAGTGTGTCAGTTTTCCAAGCTAGCCAGGCTACGGAAGTGGGAGAGGTTTCCCCCTGACACTGAGCTTCAATTTTCCCAAACTGGTTGCAGTTCTGGATGATTTGCCCACATGTGTCTAAGGATACACATGAAAGCGAGCACATGAAGTAACACCAGATAACAGTGGTGAGGAAGGATCACAGCTTCAGAGTGTGTAGGGTGACTGCCAATCACAATGAAAGGCAGAAACTATATGAACCAACAGTATGATTCAGGATAACATAGCTCCATATAATGTGCTACTATTATGACCCCCTCAGGACTCTCCTAGCAACTGCATCCAGTGATTGCCTGTACTGTTAAGCCCTTTTGGCCCTGTCCATTTCAGTATGCCTTGGAAAAACCATTGGGCTGTGCCCTTGGTGTACTTTTGTGCAATAACCTATGACAGCATAGGGGATATGTCGGGAAAGAAGGATATAATTACCTCTGTGACAGAACCAATATCCCACCAGCAGAAGCATACCACTGAATAGCACACTAGGATGGGGTCCCTTACCTCTTTGAGCCTGTGGACACATTTGGAATTCTGACACAGCATGGTGGATGCAGCAACAAAACGACTGCCACAAAATGGTTGCTGCAGAAGGCAACCATAAAATGACTGCCACAGCTTACATACAACACACGACAAGCCTTTATTGGCATAACAGCAGCAGCCTTAGGTACAGAAATGACAAACAAGCAAAACAGTTAATTTACTACCACCGGTTCAATGGTATCAGCCCTGTTTGAGGCTAGAAGGTTCATTATCTTACTTTCCTCAGATTTGCCCTGCAAGGATCGCAGTATAGGGACGAGGTGATAAGCACGTAAATCCTGGTAGAATCTACAAGTCAGAAGTATATGGTCTGTTCCTTCAATCTCCTTTGGCCCACAGGGACATAGCCTATCTGGAAATGGTATTTTTTTAAAAAATCTCCCATATAACCCTAACCCTTTTAACTGCCACAGCTTAACTTCAGTAACAGAATGCACATCCTTGTGCTGTGGTGACAGCTGCTGCCAAAGCAACATATAAAAAAAAATCTGCACAACCAATCAGAATCTCCCATAGTCAATCAGAAGCCTTGCTGGGCAAAAGCTCTACCTAGCCCCACCCACTTCCTAAAAACACTTGGTGAGTGACAGAAAAGGTGTTGGTGAATACCATGGCACCCAAAGGCACCACAATGGGGACCCCTGCATTAGGGTGCTGCCGTCACCTGGGAGTGTACCCATATGCTTGTAGGCTCCAGTTCTTCAGTCCACATTCATCTAAGTGTTCACTTTGCACACATCTAGAACAAGTGTGTTGAACTACTTTGAACTGCAATATACTCCAGCCATCATAATTAATAGAAATTACAGCTGGACAGTTGTGGCTTTGCATTCCCCATTTTGACTATTTAAGCCAGCCACATATTAGCACTTCCATTTCATTGTATCTGAAGAAGTGTGTGCGCACCGAAAGCTTATACCTTGAATTAAACTGTGTTGGACTTAAAGGTGCCACTGGACTCAAACTTTATTCTGCTGCTTCAGACCAACACAGCTACCCACCTGATTCAGTCCAAAGAATGATAAAGCAAATAGGTAAGACAGGTTTGGGGCAACTGCATTCACCCATTTGCACTCTACTCTTCCTGCAAAACTGGCTTAGTGGCCCACCAAGAGTGTGCCCATCTCAATGTCCATTTGTGAGCAAATGAGTTATATGTCCTTTCTAGGAGGAAAACAAATCTTTCCATTTGACTTCACTGATAGAGAAAGTCTGTAAAACACTTTTGAGGTATCAAATGGGGAACACTTGAAAAAGCAGAGCTTGATTAAAGACAGCTAACATCAATTCAGGAAAGGGAGATCATGCCTAACTAATTTGTTGGAATTTTTGTCAGGAAATTACTGCCATGGTAAAGTGAGGGGACGGATATTATAGACTAGGTTTTTCAGAGGCATTTGTAAAATTCTCCACTGCTGGTTAAAATTTCTGAAGTCTGAAGTCATGGAGCAACAGGACAATTGGCATATTGGCTTGAAAGTTTGCAAAAGGGAAAGGGGAAAGTTTGCAGTATGTATGTATATATGCTTTTTATTTTCTGGAGAAGTATGCAAGCAGGAATTGCATGCTCAACTTGAAAACAGGATTTCCAGGTTGCTGAAGGATACCTTAGGTGGCCTTAGGGCCAAATGGCATATTACACAGGAAATCCATGACTGGGTTCTCCTGATGTTTTTATTTTTAGTTTAAAATGGCCAGTGTGAGGGAGGAAGCTCTGACTTATTGGAACAGGGCGGCTGGGGATACTTGCATTCCCTCCCCACAGGTGCTAACTGCAGCTTTGGGATTGATTTAGATCCAGAAAACTGTGTAGGACATGATGATCTAATACTTCTTTACCATTGCTCTAACAACGTGCCCCCTCCCAACTTTGTGGCAAAAATAGAAAAATTGGGAGATTCAGCTATGCACTATCCATGTTACATGTAAATTTTATATTGAAGGGCTCTTTAGAAAAATATCTATGGAGATGAATTATGTTCACTGTGGAAGAATTAGTGGTAGCTCACCATCAGTACTAATAATTTCTTCACATGACCAGTTCTTCTAGGAGATAAGACAGGTAAGTCAAGTACTTTTGTCCTTCTCAAGGACTTGCTTACTTTTACTCCTTGAACAGGTAAATAAAGCAGAAACTGAAATTCATTCGACAGGTTATCCCAAGATGACTAATAGTGCCTGAGAGCACTTTGGCCACAGATATCATCTAGGCTGGGAAATTCCTGGAGATTTGGGAGTGTAGCCTGGAGAAGAAAGGGGAGAGATCTCAGCAGGGTGTAATGCGTAGAGTCCACCTTCCAAAGCCCAAAGGACTATTTGTGGGCATTTTTAAAATTTGGTAATTGCTATTGCATGGTAGCACAATAACATTATAATGGTCTAGAGGCACGATCTACTAGGTCCTCTGATTTCCCAGGGTTTTTTTAAAGTAAATTATCATGTTTTGTTGTGGAGATATAAGAGGAAAAGCATAGACAGTTTTTGTTCAGATTTCCTGGAAAGGAATGGAAGGAGGTGCATGAAGCAGTAACATCGAAAGCAACATAGGGGAACTATTGCTGTGTGGATGCAATCTGAATGTCAGTTTGATGTGACTTCTAAATGTGCTGTCATATGTTGGTCCCCTCTACATTTTCCCTCAGAAAATCGATCCCTTTAATATTAGTGATCTCAAATACCACATCTTCTTTCACAGAGTAATATGTAGGATTGGTGAAAATCCAGATCTTAAAACTTGTTGAACCTGTGGGTACCACATCATAATGGGAACCACTGTTGCATACTTTACAGATTGAAGATATACAGACCAGCATAAAGTTCCTGTATCATTAAACTGTATCAGAAATTCAAGATATATAATTGATGTGAATTTAGGGCCAAACTAGACATGACAACATCCTCACAGCTGCCAGAAAGACACTGTTGCCATTTTAAAGTGATTTTAAAATGCCTTGAAGGCCTGATAATGATCAGGGCCACAGCACAACAGACTGAGAGGCTCTTGTTGCCAAAATGGCTGCCCCCTGCAACTATTTCAGCGCTGGACAAGGCTAGAGGGGGAAACCAAGAGCATTGTGATGCGGGCCTGAGCCCTTGCACCATTTTAAAACCTCCCTTTCTCCCCTGAGGAACTCAAGGTTGCTTACAATATAAATCAATCAATTAAATCAACTATAAAACCATAGTTTAAAAACTCCAATTAGGACTGCCAATAATAAAAGCTAAATCAATCAAAATGCAGTCCTAAATAAAACTGTCTTCAACTGCCCCCTAAAGATCGACAGTGAGGAGGCCAGGTGCACCTCACTGGGGAGGTTGTTCCATAATTGTGGGGCTGCCATGGAAAAGGCCCTCTCTTGTGTATCCATCAAAAAAAGTCTTTTTAATTGGTGGGGCAATCAGGAGGGCATCTCCCCACAATCTTAATTCCTGGGCATTAAGATAGTCCTTCAGATACCCTGCTCACAAGACATGTATGGCTTTAAATAACAAAACTACCACCTTGCATTGGGCTTGGAAGCAGATCAGTAGCCACTGTTTTTGCTGTAGTATCAGGACATACAATGCCAGTAGCTGGCTCCAACCAGTAGGCAAGCTGCAGCTTTCTGCACTAGCTGCAGCTTCTGAACACTCTTCTAGGGTAGCCCCAAGTACAGCACATTGCAATATTCCAGTCTAAATGAAGGCATGGTTCACTGTGCCTAGCTCTGACTGACCCAGCAACGGATGCACTCCAAGCCACTGAAGCCACCTAGTTTTCTAAGATGACCACTGGGTCAAGCAGCACTTCCAATCTGTGAACCTGCCTTTTCAGGGGGAGTATAACCCCCTCCAAGACAGGGGAGATCTGAAGTCCCTGGTCTGCCTGCAGGGCTGGCCTGAAGTGTTTTTGAGCCCTAGGCAGGGCTACCTTCTGGCGCCCCCCCCACACACACGGACCACAATTATAGGGTTGCCAACCTCCCGGGCCTGCCTGTGCATTTCCCTCTCAGCCCGCAGGCTCCCAAAGGGCTCATTGGAGTGCCCCCCGAGGCCCCTGGCAGCCTTCCAGCCCCTCCTCACTGGTGGAGAGGCCAGACCCTCGAGAGGCTGGCCCTGGCCTGCCTGTCCATGAGCCCCACTTCCAGGGGCCCCTCTGCCCGCTCAACCCCTGGGCAGCATGCTGGCCACTCCCTTCTGCCCTCCCTCAGGCTGCTGAAGCCTGCGCCACATTGCCGGCGGGCAGGTGGGCTCAAGGAGGAGGAGCCCCAGGGGAACTTGCCAGCCGGGGGGGGGAGGTGGTGCACCGGCCACTCCCTCCCGTCCTCCCTCAGGCTGCTGAAGCCTGCACTGCCTCCCTAGCAGG
This sequence comes from Gekko gecko, assembly GCA_029375565.1. Lineage (NCBI taxonomy): Eukaryota > Metazoa > Chordata > Lepidosauria > Squamata > Gekkonidae > Gekko > Gekko gecko. The sequence continues at coordinate 92,925,994 of JAPDNY010000005.1, read as the reverse complement.
CAGGCAGACTCAAGCAGGAGGAGCTCTGGGGGAACTTGCCAGTTGGGGTGGGGGCAGAGGCACTCGCAGCTTTTCCCAGTAGGTCTCTGAACCTGGCCTAAGCAGCGGCACCAAGGGTAAACTAGGGAGCGCGCTTGCCCAGGCGGAGTTCTGCCTGCCCTGCAGGCACCAGAGCAGGGAGGGCAATGCAGCTGCCTGAAGAGGAGACAGGCAAGGGCAGGGAGCACTGCAGCCACCCGGATGGTGGGGCGATGCCACCATGTGGGGCTGGGCGGCTGCGGTGCTTGTGAGTTCTGCAACCCGAGAGCAGGGAGGAGGAGGAGGAGGGATGGCGCTCTAGCTCGGCCGGCCCCTGGGGGTGCATGAGAACTTGGGGGGCACCATGGCTCCGGCTGCAGTAGGGACGAGGAAGGGGGCGGGCGGCTTTATTATTTGTGCGGCCCTGCGGGACTCGGAGCCAAGGGCGACCGCAACTCAGGGAGAAGGAGAAAGAGGCCCCTCCCCCTCACCTGCCTGCTCGCCCCGCTGCCGCTCGCCCCTCCCCCTACCGATCCGCTCCCCCGCCGCCCGCTCGCCCCCCTGAAAGCACTGCAGAACTTACCTTCTTTCTCGCTCCCCGGCCCCAGCTGGCGTTCATCCCCTCCTCCTCTGTCCTTCCTGGCTGCTCGCCTGCTCCTCCTGGTTTCCCCAGGGGAAATTCCCCTCCTCTACTTGGGCACACTTGCCGCCCCCGGTGCCAGTGGACTTGGGGAGAAGGAGAAAGAGCCCCCCCCCAAAAGCAGAACTTCCAGACCAGACATAAGCATCAGCAGCATGATGCAGCGCAGGGCTGTTCCCGGCTGGAAGCTCTCCCTTCCCCAGCTGGCTTAGCGTCCCACCCCTTCCTCCGACCTCCAGGCTCCACGCACCTCCTCCTTAGCTCCTGGGCGCTCTTGCCGCCACGGCGATCACTAGACTAAAAAGAAAGAGCCAGAGGCTGTGGGGGGCGGCTTTTGGTGGGGGGGCGCAGCAATTTGCCGCCCCTAAGGGCTGGTGCTCTAGGCGAACGCCTAGTTCACTAGTGAGTGAGCCGGCCCTGTCTGCCTGTCTACTAACCCAGAGAACCTCTGTTTTGGCTTCTTCATCCCATCCAGCCTATTACTGACTTGAAGAACCAGTTCAGAACTTTAAAATGACTATGGGATCCTTGTGGCAGCCAAGAGGACACCATCAGGTCCAGTTTGGCCTTTAGGAGTGTACTTACTGTAAAGTACTGGGTTCGCCACATGGAGACTCAGACTACGACATTCATTCAGATGCATTTATTGTACTTCACACACAAGACTGAAAAACCGGCCCCGCAAGGGCCAACTATATACACCCCACCCAGTACACCCATAGTCCCATTGGGGGGGTTGAATTTACCGCCAGATGGCCTATTGGTGGACACTAGCTGGTCTAAGATCCGAGATCCCATTGTGTTTGGGACCCAAGCTCCTTACTTTAGCCGCAGAACCCTGGTGGTGGTCCACGTACATAACACCCCTCCCCCCATAGTTCCAACCCAGCCTATGTGACATAGTCCTGCAAATAGGCTGGTGGTCTGCGCTCTTGCAGGGAACGCCAGGGTGTGGGTACAGGGTCACTCATGACCGCATCAGGTTGACTGACCAGTTTTGGTTGTGGCAGGGGTGGTTCCACCCCCAGTGGTGATGCCCAGCGGTGCAAACCATGCCCACCCCAAGAGACTAACCAAGTTCCCTTCTACCACAATCAAGTCCAATGAGCCCACAAACCCCCGGTACTTCACCCGAAAAGTCCCCTCACCCCGAATCAGAACCAGGTTCCTTTGGAAGTCCACCTAGCTGAGGGGTGAAGGACGCAGGTGGGGCCCCCTGTTCGAACAAAGTCTGTTTAGCATTTCCACCGATAAGATGGATGCCACTGACCTGGAGTCCACTTCCATTGAGCAGGGGGATCCTTCAGTCTGGACCTGGACCTGTATCTTCAGGGCAGCCGATATGTTGGGGAGTAGTAGTACCTGGAACAAGAGTTGGCTGGTCAGGAGGTCCATTCCCGTGGCAGCCTCATAGTGTGTGGAGGTCTGGCAGTGTGGCTGCGGTTGGGGAGGCTGGTTCCAGTTGCACTTGGACCTGCAAACACGGGTGAGGTGTCCTTGTTTCCCACACATGTGGCATACAGTGTCATGGAACTGGCACGACTTTTGCTCATGTCCTTCCCCGCAGCTGGCGCACGTGACTTGACCAGTGCGTTTCCTGGTGTGCCCGGGGGCTCCAGCGACACTCAGTGGCTTCCTGTGGCAGGTGGGGCAGACGAAATGGACATCTTCCTCATCAGAGTTCTCGGGCACAGAGTCGGGAAGCATGAGATGGGATGCTGCCGGTGGACGGTCGTGGTGGGAGGCCTTGTAGGTGATGGCGACCTGGAGTGCATCGTCAATTTTGAGGTTGGTGGTGCCAATCATCTTGTGGTGGAGTTTTATATCACTGGTGCCCCATATGAACTGGGTCAAGATGTTTTCTTCCACCTTGGTGAAAGCGCACTCCATGGCATGTTGGTGCAGCGTGGCCATAAAAACTGCGGCCGTTTTGCCAGGCTTCTGGATGCGCCCCTGGAACTCCACCTGCCTGGCCATTGTCGTTGGCTTGGGCGTAAAATACCTGGTCAAGGCCTCAACTATCTCCTCGTACATTGCCTTAGGGGCCAGGAGGCTCTTTGTGAACCGGATGGCGGCCATACCACAGGAACTGAGGAGGAGGAGGTGTCTCTTGCTGGCATCAGTCACCTCGTGGTAGGCTGGGAAGCAGGTCAGTTGGTCCATCCACGAATCCCAGAATTCAGAATGTGTGGGGCTGAAAACTTCAAGGTGTCATGGAGCGGTTGCCATGACTCTAGCACGATGCAGGGAGCAGTGTCCGGAAGATTGGGGTGCAATGCGGTGCTGCTTGGGAGTGGTGCGGGGCACAGTGGCTTCCTCTGGATCGGTGCTTGGTGCTGCGCTGAATGGAGTCAGGCCTGCTCATTGGGTCCCATCCTTGTCACCACTGTAAAGAACTGGGTTCACCGCATGGAGACTCAGACTATGACATGCGTTCAGACGCTTTTATTATACTTCACACACAAAACTGGAAAACCGGCCCTGCAAGAGCCAACTATATACACCCCACCCAGTATGCCCACGGTCCCATTGGAGGGTTTGAATTTCCCGCCAGATGGCCTATTGGTGGACACTAGGTGGTCTAGGATCCAAGGCCCCATTGTGTTTGGGACCCAAGCTCCTTACTTTAGCCGCAGACCCCTGGTGGCAGCCCACATACATAACAGTTACATTGTAGGAAGGGAAGTGTTCGGGAAAAAGTTTAGGTGGGCATTGGGAAGAAATATTTCTGAGACATGAACAGAGCCGGCTCACCCGCTAGGTGAACTAGGATGCATGCTGCCAGAATATCAATCTCATCTAGGCCAAACAGGACCCAGTCGCTCCTGGCCAGGAAGGTGTGTGCGCCATGCGTGTGTGGAAAAAAAAAAGTGCGTGGATTGGAGGAGGAGGAAATGGGATGCCCCCCACCTGGCCGGCTGCATGATGCATCTTCCTCCTGAATCCTCCTGACTGGTGGGTGAGTGACCGCCGCCGCCTGCTGCCACCTACTGCCGCCGCCTTTCTCCCTGGCCTGAAGGTAAGTTCTGCTTCGTTGCGGGGCTGGGGGGAGGGGTGGCGGTGGGGGGAGGCTTTTGAGTCATGGGGGGTGAGTGACCACCACCTGTCACTGCCTTTCCCCTTGGCCTGAAGGTAAGTTCTGCAAACTTCTGCTTCGTTGTGGGGGAGGGGTGGCAGGGGGGAGGCAGGAGGCAGTGGTGCAGCTTGCCCACCCTCAACACCCCACCCCGCCCCTCAGGGCCCAGAGCTGACCATAAGGCCTCTCCACCACCACCACCCCGCTGCTGCCATCATGAAGCTTAGCCAGGCGGGAGGAGGAGGAGGTGAAGGCAGAGGCTTGCCAAGCACGCTCCTCCCTCCCCCTCCTGCCCCACCGGTGCCCCGGGAGAGCCCCCACCTGGAGCCCACCGTGCCCCTCGGACCAACCCGTCTGTCCACCCATCCTCCTCCCACCAGGCATTCAAACAGCTGCCCGGCCCAGCCCCTTCCGGCCTGCCTCCCTGGCTGGTTCTGCCCGGGGGATGAGGAGGAGGCACCACACTCGGGGCAGGACTGGCCATCGGGGCCGGACTCACCTCCTCCAGTGCCCAGGCATAGAAAGGGGGCTTCACGAAGAGGGTTGGACGGCGGACCCTGCCACTGCCTCCTGCCACCCCAGCCTGTTCTCCCTGCGGGGGGGAGGGAGGGGGGAGACAGAGCCCCCTGCCTGCTTGCCCACCTGGTGTGCCCGATCCTCCCCCCGACAAAGGCCCAGGGGGGCAGCAGCAGCGGCCAGCTTTCACTCTCCCCTCCCCCGTGGTGCCGCCAGTGGGCGGGAGCCCTGCAGAGATTGCATCTCTGCTGCCCACAAGAGGGTCCCCAAGGGAAACCCAGTCAGCAGCACTTAAGGCAGGCAAGCAGGCAGCACCCAGCAGTCAGACTCTCCCAGAGAATCTCAGGGAAAGTGAACTGTCTTGGGAGGTGCTTGTTTGCCATGAGAACAAGTGGCACACTCCAGAACAAGTGGCACTGTGGCAGTGCAAGCATGCCACAGTGCCACACAGAAACCCTAAAAGACCAACAGGAACAGCATTTATACATGGATAAATTGATGGTGCAACCTCATTGGACCACTCACACCACACACACCTCAAAAAGAATATTTATAGCACTGGGAAAAATGCAGAAAAGGGCAACTGCAGATGAAAGGAAGTACTTCTTCACCCAAACAGTGATTAATACATGGACTTCACTGCTACAGGAGGTGGTGGTGGTGGCGGCGGCTGGCATGAACAGCTTCCAGATGGAATTTGACAAACGTATGGAGGCTGGAGCAGACAAGAAAAAAACAAACAAACCCCGCCCCCACCAAGCAACAGCAACCAGCAGAACTTTTTAAAGTTGTAAACCTGTAAGAACCACAAAACCTTTCATCTGTTCTAACTTCTAACCTGACTGCTCAGCAATTTCATTGAGTGCCCATGAGTTCTTGTCTTGTGAAAAAGGGTGAAAAGTACTTCTTTCTCTACCTGCTCTACCCCATGCATAGTCTTGTAAAACTCTTTATCATGTCACCCCTCAGTCATTGTTTCTCAAAGCTAAGATCCCCAAGTGCAATAACTTTTCTTTAATAGGGAAAGTGTCCTCCTCTTATCATTGCAGTTGCCCTTTTCTGCATTGTTCCTTTTGGTCTTTTGGGGTTTCTGTGTGGCACTGTGGCATGCTTGCACTGCCACAGTGCCACTTGTTCTGGAGTGTGCCACTTGTTCTCATGGCAAACAAGCACCTCCCAAGACAGTTCACTTTCCCTGAGATTCTTTGGGAGAGTCTGACTGCTGGGTGCTGCCTGCTTGCCTGCCTTAAGTGCTGCTGGCTGGGTTTCCTCATTGGAAACAATAGAGGTAATGGGGGTAACCTGTTTGGGTGCCCATAAAATTGGGCCCACTGGTCCAATGGCTTTGAGACCTGGGGGTGTATCTGGGGAGAGGCTCCCAAAGCTACCCTGAAAATTTGAAGCCTCTCCCTCAAATCTCTCCCCCCCCAGAGCCACTAACAGCACCGTGGGGAAAAAGAAACTTTTTTCCCACCATAGAGAACAATGGAGGGGATGGGGGCAACCTGTTTGGGAGCCCGTACAACTGGATCCCCTGGTCCAATGTTCTTGAAACTTGGTAGGTGTCTTGGGGAGAGGCTCCAACAGCTACCCTGTGAGTTTGGAGCCCCTCCCTCAAATACCTTCCCCTCCAGCCCCCAGAATATACCCTATGTTTTCGCCACTGACTTCAGTGGCCCATAGGATATAATGGGGCTGAAATTGACATTTGGCTGGTGGAAAGACTCCCCAATGGGCTCCTACTGCTGAAACTGACATGCAGGAGCCTTTCTGCCCTCTGACACTGATTGTGCCTGATTAGGCGGAACTGGGCCAAATTATTATTTTTTTTGCACACCCCTAGTCCCAAAGCTCACACAGGATGCAGCTCCCTCTTCCAAGCTTGTGCTGGGCCAAACTGAGGAGGGAGGGCAGCCTCTGCCAGACTTGGCTGGCAAGCCAGCCCTGGACTGGCCAGCACCTCCACATTGAGCCCCAGTTGGCTCACCCCACCCTCATGCTTCCTCCAAGGACATGGGGAGCAGGAAAATGCCGGCGCCTGCTCCATGGGCAGTCTTTCATCATGTGCCATTACTGTGATCAAATTTGCAACTTCTCTCAGCTGCTGTTTGTTTAAAAAGTGAGGGAGCCTAAGCATCTTCTGTATTCTAGCTTGGTCTAGCTGAGGTCTAGCTTGGCCTTCATATGATCTGTAATGTTCACACAACAGTCAAAAATTGTATCATACAACAATTATTCCAAGGAGCTACTTCGGTCATTAATTAGTCTCCCATTGACAGAGAGGTCATTACTCCCAGCACTCTGTGGTAATCATTAATAGAAACCAGGCTGATTTAAAAAAAAATTATGAACCCATCATTGCTTAAAAAGAAATGATTCAGGAAAGTGAAAAAGGAAGAGTGGCATGTTTTATGAACTGTAACTGTAGCCCCTGTTCTTATCAGGTTAATTAGACTGTGGTAATGTCTGGCTGGATATCCTGCCCAGAGGTGATTTTAAAATGGCAAATGTCATGCCTTTTTTCATTTACTTAATGCTGGAATGTCAACCTTTTTATATAAATCAGAACAATTTCTTCTGCCTCTGTGACATAGGTATTTCTGTAACCGGGATTCTTAGATAAATAATTTAACTGCTACTGAGAACTAGGAACATGCAATTTTTCAAAAAATAGGCTGTGAGTTTTATCACCATGGCAGGGGAAAAGCCCCTTGGTAATGAGCCAGAACTTAGGATGTGACTCACGTGCTCACTACTTCCACTTAGATCTGACTGCCGAAGGTTCTCTGGCACCTTTCAAAACAAATCTTGGAAAGCAGACAGAAAAATACATTCAACTCTGGAACCTTCAGAGACTGTTTAAAGAAAAAAAAATATCCAGGCTTCTAAGGGAAACTAACATGACTGAAAGTGGAACCCTACAAGATCTGGAAAGCTGCTAAAGGTGGCAGGAGGATAGCAAGACTTCTGTCAGGATGAAATACTTCAGGTGCTGTCAGCCTATGAAAATGGAAGGACCTTGTGGAGAAAACTTTTATTTATTATTATATTTTTATCATGCTTTTTGGTCAAAAAGTAGCTCCAAAGGGGCTCTTAGCAATAAAAGATATAATACAAATTAGACTTAAAGTTCAATATAAACTGTTCCTCAGTGGAAAGTATGAAAAGAGGCCTTTGCAATAGATTTTTCTGCCCCTCTGTTCTCAAGGCAGGGAATCATAAAGACAAATATTTCTTTTTTTTAAAAAACCTAGTAATTTAAGAATACATTTATTATTTAAATTTCACCACATTCTCCATAAAATATGGCTGAATTAGCTGCAATTAAAATATATTATAAAGCTATTAAAAACTACTAAAATAAGAGATCTGAATAAAATAGCATCTTTAAATAGCATCAAAAGGTACAATAACAAACAGTTTTATTTTATTTATGTATTTTGAAATGCCTGTCTCTCTCCTTGGAACTTAATAGAGGTTATGGGCAAACAGATTTTCAGCTTACAACTAAAGTTTGGAAGTCTTGGTGCCATGTGGGTCTCTGCCTGGAGGAAGTTGGTAGCTGGGCACATCCATCCCTAGGCCTTTCAGGATAGCAGGTAAAGGACTGCTCTACAAGAGGATGCAGGAGAAGACTAAGTTTTGAATTTCTCTGCCCCTCACCCTCTTTGAACAAAACCCAAAAACTGTAAATTGATAATCTGGCAGCATTTAGCCAATGGGAAATTAGGGCTGGGAGAAAATTTCTTGCACAATCTAAACAGTTCTGTTGCTTGTGGACACAAGGGAAATTTTTTCAGGCTGGAGCAGATATCAAAAGTGGTAGGCTGCAGCTGGATAATTTCACATGTTGACTGGAATTTACCAGAAAAATCTTTGTGGAAGGAACCATAGACTCTTTCCTTCTGTGATTGGTCATGGGGAAACAAGCACATATTATTTCCTGTACAGTAGTAACCTAATTTACTTTGGATGCAAATAGTATTGCATGAAGAATAGCAAAATTGTTTTTAAAATATCTGCTTTGGCTCCCTTCACTCCTATCTGTGACTATTCATTGATTTCACTAGTCTATTGTGGCAGAAGCATGGTGTTGTGTACTAACCCGACCATGTGTGCGATTTGGGTTTAGCTGATCCGCACGTGGTCAGGCAAAGAGCAGGAGCTTCACTCCACCAGAACAATAGCCAGTCGGATCCTAGTTCCCCATCCAATGGGAGACTAGGATCCTAGAGTAAACCTAATCAATGTAAATAAATCTATCATGGGTGTTGGGGTGTGTTTGGGTGTGGTTTGGCTCCAGGATATAAACTGGCCTGCGATCGGGCTTCTGTGTCTTGTTCTTAACCTTGAATAAAGTATGAGCTGAAATCACTGCATTTCAGATGGCATATTAGAATCACAATATGTGATTACAAAGAATGAAATGCTTCCCTTGGACTAGTTTTCAAAACAGTACTCACTTGACAAGCTTCTTCCCTCACAGCAGTTCAAGATCTGACAGTTTATTTCTTGCAATAAAGGAGTTTTGCCTTTAAAGGGGGGGGGCTATGAGGAACATATTGCAAAAAGCATAAAGACCAACAATAAAAATTTCTTCAGAGACATTAGTAGCAGAAAACCAGCCAGAGAGGCAGTGGGCCAATGGATGACCAAGGGATTAAAGGATTAATAAAGGATGATAGGGAAATGGCGGAGAAGCTGAATGCATTTTTTGCCTCTGTCTTCCCTGTGGAAGATGGGAGGTGCTTGCCCACTCCAGAACCACCAATTTCAGAAGGAGTGTTGAAAGACTTGAGTCTGGTCCCTATCATATATGATGCTTGTAGCAGATGCTGTATCCTTCTCCAACTTTTCACTATTTTGCCCCGCAGTGGGTTCTATTCATGCAATAGCACAGTTGAATTGTGTTAAATGTACTTAACAGAGATAGCAAGTACCAAACAGTAAGCTTTGAATGCAAACATAGATAGACTAGGAATAAGGCCCGTTGTGGAAATAAATACAACGGGCTCTAGAAAGAGGCTCTGGGAGAGTGCCCCAGCTTTGGGCACTCAGTGACAATTTGCTGTGGCAATCTCAGCAGGGTATAATGACAGAGTCCACCATTTTCTCCAGAGGAACTGATCTTTGCTACCTGAAGAGCAGTAGTAATTTTGAGTGATCTCCAGCCCACCCCCAAGATTGGTAACAGTGGTTCCCTAGGAGGGAGTGGCTGGTTTGGAGGGTGGAGTCTATGGCATTGTACCTGTCTGAGGTCCCACCCCTCCTCGACACTCACCCTCTCCAGGTTCGACCCCTCAAATCTCCAGGAATTTCCCAACCTGGAGTTGACAACCCTATCTCCCTCCCAGCCAACCATCAACCTACCTTTAGTTTTCCATCTCCTCCCCCCTCCTTCCTAGAGAGCAGTTGTAATTTTGAGATAAAAGGAAATACTTCTTCACCCAAAGAGTGATTAACATATGGAATTCACTGCCACAGGAGGTGGTGGCAGCTGCAAGCATGGACAGTTTCAAGAGGGAATTAGATAAACATATGGAGCAGAAGTCCATCAGTGGCTATTAGCCTCAGGGTATAGATGGGAACTCTCAGTCTGGGGCAGGTGATGCACTCTATTCTTGGTGCTGGAGGGGGCAGCAGTGGGAGGGCTTCTGGTGCCCTGGCCCCACTGCTGGACCTCCTGATGGCAACTGGTATATTTTGGCCGCTGTGTGACAGAGTGTTGGACTAGATGGGCCATTGGCCTGATTCAACATTGGCTTCTCTTATGTTCTTATGTTCTTATGTCCCCAGCCTGGAGGGGACACTTGGGGAGGTCCTCAACCTGCAAAATGTGGTGCGCAGGAGCCAGGTCAACCTCGATGGATGGCAGGGGTAGGTGGCGAAGGGCATCTGTATGACCCATAGCCTTCCTGGGGCGGTGCTTGAGGGCGTAGTTGTAGCCGAACAGAAAAATGGACCACTGGAGGACCCGCGGGGAGAGGACCTGCAGTGTCAGCCAGTCTGCAGCAAAGAGGCCAAGAGGAGGGCAGTGGTCTATGGCAATGGTGAAGGGCCAGCTGTAGATGAAATCGTGGAACTTCTTGATGCCGACTATGATTGCCAGACCCTCGTGGTCAATCTTGGAGTAATTCCACTCTGCCACCAACAGCATCTGGGAGTAGTATGTGACAGGCGCCTCCTGCCCGTCCGGGAGTCAGTGGGCCAACATGGCACCCACGCCGTGGGGGAAGCATTGCAAGCGAGAACCACTGGCAAGGATTCATCAAAATGCGCCAGGACTTTGTTCGAGATCAACAGTGCCTTGACCCTCTCTCTCTCTCTTTTTTACAATATATTTATTGGTTTTTTTAATATACATATAAACAAGAACATCAACAAACTACACACGCAAAACCTAAGATAACAATTTTTCTTTTCAGCAACACAGGTTAACAGAAAAACTAGTTATTTTTGTTCTTATACTCAACCTTTAGGTCAATTCTGTATTGAGTAGCTACTTCTATCTCTATTTCCTTTCAAATTTAAATACATTTTCAAAATTATACTGTCAATTCATATTAGGAATATAAGATATTCATGTTCACTGTTTACAATCATCATTCACTTCACTGTTCAAGGTTCTAACCATAACTATTACACGTCTTCCAGTAGTCTACCAATTCCTTGCGTTTTGTATAGGTACAGGGTTTAATATTGCAATTTTTAAGTCCTTTTCTTTTATTACCCTTTTGAATTATCATTCCATCTCTACAGCATATAAATTAATTCATCATTTTGTTGGAATCATTACATCAAGTTTAGTTTAAAAGTTAACTCTACTATTCGTTAAGTGAGGATTTTACATTTATTTGCATCTATATCTTCCAGTTATATTCTGCCAGGTCTTTCTCTTTCTTTGTTTATCCCAAAATTAATATTTATCCAGCACACTCATGCTAAATTATTATCAAAATTAATTAGAACTTAATTACACCATCGTGACACAATACTCTAACACCATTAAATACAATTAAACAATTATTCATCCATGTTCTAACCTCTCCTGTTATATTAACAATTATTCCACTAATCTGCCAATTCATTATTTTTTAACATAACTACCGAATATAATCTTGATATTCTTTACATATTTTACTTTTAATTACAATTTATTGAGACCATTATCTAATCTTAGCTTAGAAGTTAAAGTTATCACTCAAAATCATATTAGATTGTTATTAAAATTAAATGCAACTTAACTATAATATTCTAACATACTTAAACATAATTAAACACCTTTAAACAATTAAACTTCCCTATTATTACCACCACCTTTTATCTTTAAATTACACATAATAACGCTTTCTTAGGTCCTTTTTTCCAGCTAGGCATAGAACAGAAAAAACCCAGTAATTCCACCTCCTTATATAACTTATTTTTCCTCCTAAACATCTGTAGTCTACTTTTCTGCTACAACATTTCTACATGCCTTCTTCCTTTATGTGTGTACTGTTTTTCTGATCTCCCCTCTCTAACTCTCACAGACTCTAGTTCCCATATTTTGTTGTCTCTTTTAAATTTCCAATCTTGTCATTTTTTCCTTTTTATTCTCCTATTTCCTTCTTTTTCAGTTTTCAGTCGTTGTCCATTTTCCTTTGAGAGTTCTAACTTTGGCCCAGGACAGACTGGCAATTTGCCCCGGTATCGAGTCGCGGCAAAAAAAACCCGGAGTAAACGATACCGGGTTTTCCCGTCCACACAGCGGGGGCCTCTGCCGGAAGAAACGAGACGGAGGCGCGCGGGACCGTCCAGACTGCCGCGCCGGAGGCGCGCTATATTCGCTGTTCCCCCATTATTTCGGCTGTGGGCGTATGTGCGCATGAGCGCATGAGCGCTCATGCGGTCATGCGCATAAGCGCATTTCGACGATTTTTGTTTTTGCCCTGCAACGCCGGCACCGCATTGGGCAGTGGAGCGGAGCTCAGCCAATCACGCCGCTGCTGCCTCATGCCCAACGTGGGTTGCTCCCAGCTTTTTGGCTGCGCGTTCAGACTCCCCGGAAGCGGGGAAACGTGCGACGAACGCAGGCTTTCACGATTTGCGACGGCTTTTATCAGGTGTTTTTTTAAACCGGCTCTGAAGCGCGAGGGCTCCGGTAAGCTCCGGGTGGGGGACGCCAGGCAGATGTGCCTGTGTGAACGTTCCATTTACTCCGATATTGAGTCGCTGTCAGCCCGGGTCCCATCCCGCGGCAAATTGCCAGTCTGTCCTCGGCCTTTACATGGGTTGATTTTATTTGTTTCTTTCCCACTGTTTTAATCAAGGGATATTGAGTTTCTACATGGTCTTTCTCTTGTAGAAACCCTGAATTTTTTGCCCCATAGTAACCACAATTTTCCTTTTGCCAGACATCTAGGGTTTCCGTTAAAATGGGTTGCTCCTGCTCCTGCTCTTCCTTTTTCTCAGTTTCTACTTGGGTGGTATATACTTTTTTCAGTAAGTTTGCACATGCTTCCTCGCACCCTTTTTGTATCCCCTCTTTCAGGACTCTGATAAACTGTTCAATCGTCATCTCGCCCGCCTCCATATTTTCATCAATCTCCTCCTCCGTCCTCAGTGTAAACGCCATTTAGTCAATTTCTTCAAACCAATTCATTCAAGTTCTAAAACCAACATTCTGAATAACCTATAAATTTTCAGCCAGCCATTGTCCTTTATAGATCCTTGCCGATGAACCAAAGAAAAAACAAAAAAAGAGACAAAAGGCAAAAACGCCAACAATAGCCCAAAGATATAGTCACTTAAAGACACAAAATCATCTCCTTTATGTTTCCCGGCTGCTATCCTTCTCAAATCTGAGCACATTTAGTTGGGGTAATTTCTTTTTCCTTCTCTGCATAAGACTCCAAAGTATACGTACTCACAATTTTCTTGACTTCTTTTTCTGTGTTGCTGCAATTATTATAAATCTTAAATCCCAGAGTGGTTAAAATGGATGGCTGCATCTATGTAGAACATGGTGGCTATGTTCTACCATGCAAACCACTCCCACTTTGGGAGAATAATGGTCACCCCCACACACAAGCCCTCTGCTCCAGCCCTCTCTCTGGGAGGACTGGTCAAGCTCTCCCGGCACCGGGACTCTCAAAGAGGAACGAAAAGGAGTCAGGCGGCTCAGAGCAAACTGAAAGCTGCCTGTCGTCATGCCGTACCGGAACCGGGTCGATAGCCAGGTGGAGGCCGTCCACATTGACCATAAAGCCCAGGAAGTTGATGGATGGAACCCCTAGAATGCACTTCTCTTGCTTTACTTTCAGCCCAGCCTCGTGGAAGAGGCGGAGGACGGTGCGCTGTCTGGAGGCAAACTCCTCCACCGTTGCTGCGGCGATCAGCACATTGTCAAAGAATGGTGTAATGCCTGGGATCCCTTTCAAGAGAGAATCCATCAGATATTGAAAAAGCCCCAGGGTGATGCTCACCTCAAACTGCAGTCTATTTACTTTAAAAGCCCCCCTGTGTGTAATGATTGTTTGCGCAGCAGCGATTGCCTCGTCAACTGGGAGCTGTTGGTAAGCCTGGGTGAGATTGAATTTGTCGAAGATCTCCACCCTTGCCAAAGTGGCCAGCATGTGCTCACTACTGGGACCAGGTATGTATGGTCCTGAAGAGCTTTATTCAGCATGCACTTGTAGTCTGTGCAGATGTGGACATCCCCATTCGGTTTCACGGGGGTGACTATGGGGTCTCTCCCATGCCACATGGGAGACTGGTTCCAGGACTCCATGCTCTATGAGACAGTCCAGTTCTGCATCAATTTTTGGCTGCAGCACAAACAGGACCTTCCTGGAATGCATGCGGATGGGGCCACGTGCGGGTTGAGCTGCAGTGACACCAGGGGCCCGTGTAGCACCCCAGAGTCCTGTCAAAAATGGCCAGGAACTCACTGCAGACCTCCCAGAAGTCCTGCGGGGCACAGTGGGGTACTCCCTCAATCGAGATTCCCAAAGGAGCAAACCACATGCATCCCAAAAGGCTGACCAGGTTGCCCTCAACTACAATCAAGTCCAAGTAGTCGTCAAACCCCCGGTACTAGACTTGGAAGCTCCCCACACCCTGGATAGGAATGCAGTTCCTCTGGAAGTTCATCAGGGTCATGGGAGATGGGCATAGGAGGGGCCCCCCATTCAAACAGAGTCTCTTTAGGGTCTCTACCAAAATTATGGAGGCCGCAGAGCCAGAATCGAGCTCCATGGAACAAGGGGACCACTCTTTCTTGACCCGGACCTGAATCTTTGTGGCTGCAGTCTGGCTTGGAAGCCTCAGTACCTGTTCCGATGATACACTTGCAAAGAAGTAAAGTTCTTCCTGGGATGCGTCATCCTCATAATGCGCGGCAGACTGGCGGCTGTGCTGGGGTTGAGATGGCGGGGCTCAGGACCCCTGGGAATGGCAGGCCCGGGCAATGTGTCCCAGCATACAGCGTCTCTGAAGCAGCAAGTTTTCCGGTCATGTCTGTCTCCACAGCTGGCACACTCTTGACGTCTGGACTCCTTGACAAGAACGGAGCATGGTGCAGGCCCTGGATCTCGCCTCTGGTCCTAATGTTGGGTCTGGTGGACCTCCTCCTCCTCTGGGTCTATGGGCTCAGTGATTGCCTGGTGTGCAGCAGTCGATGTGGCAGGATGGGTCCTCTCCCAAGCCGTGGCAGTGGAGAGGGCCAATGCAAGGGTACACTTTTCATCCTCCAGGATCTGTTGCCTGAGCTTCTCATCACTGAGCCCACAAACCAGTCTGTCTTGGAGGGTCATTTCCGGTTGGGCCCCAAAAGTGCACTCAGAGGCGAGCCTGCGGCACTCAGCCAGGTACACAGCAACAGATTCTCACAATTGCTGTTGCCTCAAGTGGAATGCCATGTGGTGCGAGATCTCTGAAGGCCAGGGGACTAAGTGTTCCTAGAGCGCCTTGATGATCTGCTCGAATGTGACCTCTGCTGGCTTGGTTGGGGAGAGCAGGTTGCAAGCCAGCTCCACGGTGGTGGGGCCACAAGAGCCGATAAGGAGGCCATTCTTCCTCTCATAGAAAATCAGGATGGACTTGAGTCCCTCGACCCAGGCTTCTCAGTGATGCGGTCGAGTAGGGTTGAACGGAGGGAATAGTCCCATTCCCGGAGCGACCGCCATCATGCTGCGTGGTTATGGCAGGGAAGCGGCTTGCACACCTTCAGTTCTCATTGGTTGAAGCCGTGGCGGTTCCTGGCCTTCCTCTGATGCCCCAGCAACCCAGCTAGCTCAGTGGGATCCCACCTTCATTGTCATTGTTGCGTACTGGGTTCAATGCATGGAGAAGCCGGACATGGCGAGATTACAGCTCTTAGTTTATTGGTACGCAACACAACAACCTTTTACCAGCTGGGGCAGCCAACTATATACAGTCCCTGAGACACACCCACCAGTCCCATTGGAAGGATTAAACTTCCCACCACAGTTCCTATAGGTGCTAACTTGGAGGTTCAGGATCCTAAGCCCTGTTGTTCTTTGGAGCCAAGCTCGGGTTACATACCGCTGGTGCCTAGTGGCAGTCAGCGGACATAACAATAGTTATGGAGTCAGTTGTGGAGTCAAGAATGAAGATTTTCAAGAGACAGTAGTGTCATCATTGGTGGTGTCATCAATGACATCACAGCACACACACACTTTTTAAAAAAATGGTACTAAAATTCCCAGCTTTCATTTTTTAAAAAGTCTCTAGCCCTTCCCTCACATGCCTCTGGGAGGGAAGGCAGTAGAGATTTACTTTTTTATGGAAGGTAGGAATGCAGAGAACTTGATAAGCCTATTATTACAATGCTTCAGCAATAAATCATTGTTTTAGTGCCTTTTTTAAAAAAGGAAAAAATCAGTTGTCTTCGGGGTGGGGGGGGAGTGGTTTGCCCATGAGATGGGTGGGACTGGCGGGACAAAGAAAACTGACACAAACATTGTACATCAGGAAAAAGCTGAACCAGAATTTTTTTTTAGGATATACAATACTTCACAATTTAGCTAAAATCATATAAATCATATCCTTTTCTTCAAACTCCCCTTCCCCCCTGTTGGCTCCCAGCATCTGTATATATTCTTAATATATCTGTATATCTGTATATATTCTTTAAAGTCATTCCAGTCTACCAAAAAAGTTTCTGCTTCTAAGTTGTCTTGTCCATTGTCCATTTCTGCCATAAATAGTAGTTTTCTTAACCAGTCCCAGAGATCAGGAATTTTTTCATTTTTCCAATTTTGAGCATAGATCATTCTAGCAGTTGTTAGCATGTACCATATCAGTGTTCTTTTACTCACGTTTATTTCTTCTAGCTTAAGACCTAAAAGAAACATATCAGGTTCTTTCTTGAAGGTACATTTCAAAAAATTTCCCATCTCCGTATGTATTGCAGTCCAAAATATTTTTTCTTTATCACAAGTCAACACATATGATAAAAGGAACTTTCGGCATGTTTACCTATATTAGCTATCTTTTTTGGTGTCATATACCATCTATACATCATTTTAAAACAGTTTTCTTTAAGGTTGGTACATGTAGATATTTTCATAACATTTTTCCATAAGAATTCCCAAGGTGACATAGATATTTCCTTATTCATATTAATTGCCCATTTAATCGTTTGCTCTTTAACTACGTCATCTTCTGTATACCATTTTAACAAAATTGTATACATTTTCGATATCATTTTCTTCCCTCCCTCCAGCCATAAATTTTCAATTTCATTATGGTTTCCCCTGAACCCAACCATTTTTTTAAATCAGTTTTATACAAATCATAAATCTGTCTATAATGCAACCAATCATATTTAAAGTCTAATTGGCTTTCTTCTTTTAACATATATGATTTCCCTTCAGGTCTCAACACTTCACTGTATTTCAACCAGTCCTGTCCCTTGTGTTCTGAAAAAGGTTTTATTACTTCTGCTGGTACAATCCACATTGGTTTTTCTTCAGGAAAAAATTTTTTGTACTTAATCCATGAGTCAAAAAGAGTTCTTCTGATATAGTGATGCTTAAAAAAATTATCAATTTTCGACTTACCATAGTAAAGATATGCATGCCAGCCAAACCTGCAATTGTGTCCTAATGCCAACAATTTCTATTTTCAAGAGTAATCCACTGTTCTAACCATGTCAGACAGACCACATCATGATGTAGTTTCAAGTTTGGTAGTTGAAAGCCTCCTCTTTCCTTCGCATCACACAGAATTTTCATTTTGATTCTCAGTTTTTTCCCTGCCCACACAAATTTAGAAATTTCCTTTTGCCAAGGATTAAATGTTTCAAGTCTTTTACCATGGGAATCGTCTGGAATAGAAACATAAAATGTGGCAAAATATTCATTTTAACCACCGAAATTCTGCCCAACAAAGATAAATTTAGTGTATTCCATTTTTTAATGTCCTTTAGGACTTGTGACCATAATTTTTCATAGTTGTTTTTGAAAAGGTCAATATTCTTCATTGGCAAATCTATACCTAGATATTTGGTTTTTTTCACTACTTCGCAGCCTATAGACATCTGCAGCTCCATTTGTTTAGACCTTGTCATATTTTTACACATCACCTTAGATTTCTGTCTGTTCACATAGAAGCCTGCTATATCTCCAAATTCTTTTATTTTATGTAGTAAGAGCAGTAGGGTTTTCAATGGTTCCTCTGCTAAAAACATAACGTCGTCAGCAAAGGCTCTGTACTTATATGTAAATCCCTTAATTGTCAAACCTTTAATTTCCTTATCTTCTTTAATATTCCGAAGCAAAACCTCTAGAATCCATATGAACAATAACGGAGAAAGCCGGCAGCCTTGTCTTGTTCCTTTTTGCACTTTAAAATATTCTGTTGTTTCATTGTTGACCACCATTGTTGCTTTTTGTTCTGAGTATATTGCTTTAATTATATTTAAAAAAGGTTCTCCAATATCCATTTTTTCCATAACTTTAAACATAAATTCCCAATTCAAATTATCAAAAGCTTTTTCTGCATCGACAAAGAAAAAGCCGACCTCCTTTTCTGGATGCTTGTTGTAATATTCAATTGCATCTACTACCATCCTGATATCATCCCTTATTTGTCTGTCTGGCAAAAATCCAGCTTGTTCTTCTTCAATTAAGTCTTTCAAATATATTTTTAGTCTCTCAGCCATAATTTTGGCAAATAACTTGTAGTCATTATTTAAAAGCGAAATTGGCCTATAATTTTTCACATTTGTTAAGTCTTGTGCTTCTTTTGGGATAAGAGAAATGGTTGCTTCTTTCCAAGAATCTGGTATTTTCCCTGTATCTCTGATCTCATTTGTCAAAACCAAAAGTCAGGGCTAGCTCCTCTTTTAGTTTTTTATAAAATTTAGCTGAGAAGCCATCTGGACCTGGAGCTTTCCCCAGTTTTGTGTCATCAATAGCTTTGTAAATCTCCTCTGTGGTAATAGGGTTGTTAAGCATATCTTTTATTTTTCCTGTAGGGCTTGACATTTTTAAGTTCTGCAAATATTTTTGGCCTTTTATTTGATCCATTGGATTTACCTGGAAAAGCTTTGCATAATATTTAAAAAATTCTCTTTATCCCTTTACAGTCCACAATTTCTTTATCTCCTGTCACAATTCTGTTTATTACCTTCTTTTCCCTTCTTTTCTTAAGTTGCCATGCCAAATATCTTCCTGGTTTGTTAGCGCCTTCAAAGGACTTTTGTTGAAGTTTCTTTAAATTCCGTTAGATTTCTTGATTTAATATAACATTCAGTTGATCTTATAGAATTTGTATCTCTTTCAGTATTTTCTTTTTCCCTGGTCTTTTCTTTAATTCTTTCTCTTTCATTCTGATCTTTTCCACGAAGTGACTCTGTTGTGCCCTTTTTTTCTTTTATTTCTTTGTTATTTAATGAAATTAATATTCCTCTCAACACTGCTTTATAAGCATCCCATACCGTTTGGATCTGTATATCTTGATTCAAATTTGCCTGAAAAAAACACTTTGTTTCTTTACGCAGATTTTCGACTATAATCTGCTTATCCAGTAAACCTTCATTCAACCTCCATCTGAATTGTTTTTTCCCTTGTTTAGATGTCCACATTAGTGGATTATGATCAGAATTTATTTTTGGCATTATTTCAATTTTATGGGTTCTAAATGCTAGATCTCCTGTCATCCATATCATATCTATTCTGGAAAATGAGTCATGCCTGTTAGAATAAAAAGTAAAGTCTTTATATGTAGAATTCCATTTCCTCCATACATGTTCCAGATTTTCCTGTTTGTCTAATTCAAAAAAAGCCTTTGGTAGCTTCCCTACTTTTTCGTCGAATCTTTTTGTTTTCCGGTCTAAATTGTTACTGATCGTTCCATTGAAATCTCCCATCAAAATGATTTGATCATAAGTCACTTGGTCTAACTCAGATATTAAGTCTTTGAAAAAAAATTCTTTTGTTCCATTTGGTGCATAGATGTTAACAGCCAATGTTTTTTTCTCATGTAAGACAATTTCTACTGCTTAATATCTTCCTTCTTTATCCTTAAAAATTTCTTTAGGTTACAATTCTTTTTTAACATATGTTACTACTCCTTTCTTTTTGTTGACTGCCAAGGAAAAAAATTCTTCACCCAATTTTTTGTTAATTAAAAATGTATAATCTTGCTTTTTAATGTGTACTTCCTGCAAACAAATTAGGTTGCACTTTTGTTTTTCCAACCAATGTCTTATTATTTTTCTCTTATTGGGTGAATTTAGTCCATTTACATTCCAAGAACTAAATTTGTAATCCATAGTGGTATGTAATTATTTGTCTCCAAAATCTTTGTCATTGTCCAATATAAATGTCAACCTCTGCTCTCGATCTTTGATGGTGTGTCTCGCACCTTGGAAGTTGAAGCTTAACCTTTGTGGGATCTCCCATCTGAATCTCATATTCTTTTGTTTCAACTTGTCCGTTAGCTGTTTAAATTTCTTTCTCTCTTGGATGATTGCCCTTGGGAGTTCTTTCATAATTATTATCTGTTTCCCATCTATTTCCAGTGGTTCCTTAAACTGTTTTCTAAAAGTCTCTTCCTTAATTCTCTTAGTTGTGAACTGAACTATCACATCCCTTGGTAAATTTTTCTTCTCGGCTTAGACAGAGTTGACTCTATAAATCAGATAAATGTTGTATTTTATTTCTTGTTCTTCCATTTTCAGATAATCAGTCAATGCTTCAATGATCACATTATAGATATCCTTATTCAAATTTTCTTCAATGCCTCTTAGTCTAAGGTGTTTCTTCATTCCCCTGTATTCCATCATTGTATCAATTCTGTGCGTTTCTTTTGTCACTGTTTGGACATTCTTTTCAATTTCTTGCATCTTGTTCTCCATATCAGTAGATTTTTGTGTAAGATTCTGTAATCCCTTTGTAATTCCTGAAATCTCATTTTTAAGTTCAGCAGCCACTTCGTCTAAATTCAAGGTTTGGACTTCTTCCAACTTCTCCATTTGTTTCCCCAACCCTTGTATCACCTCCATCATTCTTTTTTCCATCGCTTCCATTGCTATTTGCCATTCATTGTCTTTTTTCTGTGTCATCCTTGGTGGGGACCATGAGCCCGCTCTTTGCCTTGGTCTTTGATCCGTTTTTAGTGTTTCAATCAAGCAGTTTGACAAGCCTTGTTTACTGTAGTTTTAATCAAATATTAAGGCTTGAAAAGCTTAACATCAATGTCCTTGTTCTTTAGTCCTTTATGCGCTTGACCAAATCGCCTGCTTTTTGCCTCACCAAACTTGCGGATTACTTGGCAGTTTTAAATTAAAGTTTTAAAATTTTGACCTTCTCAGAATGGTGGGCATCTTTTCTCTATGGTATAAGGTCAGAGTCCACCACTTCCTGTTGCTTCTTCCTGTCCGTCTGCTTCTCTTGTCCTCCTTACATTTCCGGGTTGTCCCTTCCTCTTTTAAAGTAGTCCTCCCCGAGCCTGTCTGTTACAGTCCTCTTGTCTCCTCTGGCCGCAGTCGTCACATCCAGTTATATGATCCGTCAATCGGGGCCACCCAGCTAGAAAGTCTTGCATTGAAATACGTAGTTTCCAGCCCCTTATCTCTCTGCTAGCCGCAGGAATGGTAAACAATCTGTCCTTTTTGGTTCTTTTAGCTCTAAATCTCGACTTTTTTCATGGGAAAATACACAGATACTATTATTATGCTGCAAATGCTTCTCCGGATGATTTTGCCAATCGTTCCTTACTGGTCCCGGTAAGCAAATCGGTTTTTGTTACCTTTGCTGCTGCTTCTAAGGTGTACACAATGCTCCTTCTTTTATACTCTTTCTTCTTGTCTCAAGAAATTGGTGGTGGTGGTTTTAAACTGGATTCCCAGCCCGGCTCACTCCTCTAGTGATGATCGCAACGCCCGCTTTGAGAGAGGGGATCAAAGTGAGAAACAAGTCTCCTCCGAGGCTTATCTCTCGCTAATCTCAACTCTCTCTTGGGTCTTCAGTGCTTGCTGGTCTTCCCCCTGCCTTGGGAAAGCTGCGTTGGGTGCAGAATTTGCCCAAACTGTCGAAAAGGATGGCCATCCACCCTGAGCAATTACAGGGTGCGTCAAATCGCCATCTTACCCCGACCGGAAGCCCTGGGAAAAAAGCTGAGCCAGAATTGGCTTCCAGAAAAACATGGGAGGGGGCAACAGTGGGAGGGCTTCTAGTTTCTGGCCCCACTGGTTGACCTCCTCTTTTTTTTTTTTTAAGAAAATTTATTATTGGATATGAAATGACATATTCTATCATTTGTTTACAGTTCTCGTCATATCCTTTTCACAATCAAATTTACTCCCCTCCTCCCTTGGCTTCCCATGATGCTCCACCCCCATTAACATTCCACCCAATATTCTCATATATTCAATTTGTTCTCCATATACAAGTCTTAAGTTTCAATATCTAACTTTTTAGTTTTAACAATTAGGTAACTTATCAGATACAATCTATCTTACTAAAACACTTCTCTCATTAATAGCTATCAAAACACAACAATCTGTCTTTAACGTCCCAATTAAGCTCTAAATATTATTTAAAGTCTTTCCAATCAGTTATAAATTCTTCATCTTCTGCTCCGTGAAGTTTTCTTGTTAATTTGTCCATTTCAGCCATAAAAATCATTTTTTTAATCCAGTCCCACTTATCAGGTACCTGCTCTTGTTTCCAAAACTGAGTGTAGGTCATTCTTGCCGTCGATATGAGATACCATAACAAAGTTCTTTTTATCATTTTGACTTCTTCTAACTTTAGTCCTAAAAGCAACATTTCTGGTTCTTTTTTCAACGCACATTTGAGAATTTTCTGAATTTCGATATGAATCTCAGTCCAAAAAGTATTTGCCTTTTCACACGTCCACCACATATGGTAAAACAAGCCCTCTTTCTTTTTACATTTCCAACATTTGTTAGACATATTCTCATTCATATTAGCAATTTTTTTTGGTGTCATATACCATCTATACATCATTTTGTAACAGTTTTCTTTGACATTAATACATGTTGATATTTTAATCGACTTTTTCCACAAACATTCCCAAGATGACATTTCTATATCTCTATTTACATTTATAGCCCATTTCACCATCTGCTCTTTTACACTCTCATCTTCAGTATACCATTTTAACAAGATTTTATAAATTTTGGAAATCATTTTTTTACCTTTTTCACTCCAAATCTTTTCAATTTCATTATTTTCTTTTCTAAAACCGTATCTCATTTTATCAATCTTAAATAGGTCGTAGATCTGTCTATAATTTAACCAATCATACTCAAAACCCAAGTCTTCTCTAGCTCTCATCGCGAAACTTTTTCCCTCAATTTTCAGAATGTCTCTGTAAGGTAACCAGTCCTTCCCTTTGTGCCTTGAAAGTGGTTTTATTACTTCCGCTGGTACAATCCACATTGGTCTTGCTTCAAAGAAGAATCTCTTATATCTCATCCATGTCCTAAATAATGCTCTTCTTATGAAGTGGTGCTTAAAAAGGTTATCTACTTTGGATTTCTCGTACCATAAGTAAGCATGCCAACCATATCTTCGATCATGCCCTTCTAATGCCAACAATTGTCTATTCTCCAAATTAATCCACTGCTCCAACCAATTTAGGCACACCGCGTCATGGTATAATCTAAAATTAGGAAGCTGCAGGCCTCCTCTTTCTTTCGCATCTCAAAGTATCTTCATTTTAATCCTGGGCTTCCTTCCCGCCCATACAAATTTGGAAATCTCTTTCTGCCATAAGTTCAGCACTTTACAGTCTTTTACAATTGGAATCGTCTGAAATAAGAATAACAAACGAGGTAAGATATTCATTTTGACTACCGATATTCTACCCAGTAAAGATAAATTCAAAGTGTTCCATTTCT
Source organism: Gekko gecko (assembly GCA_029375565.1). Classification (NCBI taxonomy): domain Eukaryota; kingdom Metazoa; phylum Chordata; class Lepidosauria; order Squamata; family Gekkonidae; genus Gekko; species Gekko gecko. The sequence continues at coordinate 92,902,366 of JAPDNY010000005.1, read as the reverse complement.
TAATATCTTGCTGGATTTTACTCCAAACCTTTTCGTAGTTATTCTTGTATAAGTCTATGTTCGTTGCTGTTACTTCTATTCCCAAATATTTAACTTTTTTCACCACTTCACATTGAGTCTTTTCTTGTAACTCCAACTGTTTTTCTTTTCTTAGGTTTTTACAGAGTATTTTTGTTTTGTTCTTATTAACATAAAATCCCGCCAAGTCCCCGAATTCTTTAATTCTTTCCATCAATAACGGTACATTCCTTAACGGGTCTTCAATTATAAACATCACATCGTCAGCAAAAGCCCTGTATTTATATTCAAAGTTTCCAATTGTAAGTCCTTTTATGTCGTTGTCATCTTTTACTTTATTCAGCATCACTTCTAGGATCCAAATAAATAACAGAGGGGATAACAGACATCCTTGTCTTGTACCTTTCTGTACTCTAAAATAATCCGTCAGCTCCTTATTCACATTCAGCGATGCCTTTTGTTCACAGTATACAGCCCTAATCATATTTTAAAAGGGCTGTCCAATGTCCATTTTATCCAAAAATTGAAACATAAACTCCCAATTTAAATTGTCAAAGGCTTTCTCGGCATCCAAAAATACAAAAGCCACATCTTTTTCGGGATGTTTGTCATAATACTCAATTGCATCAATCACAATCTTTAAGTTGTCTCTAATTTGTCTGTTTGGTAGAAAGCCAGCTTGTTCTTCTTTGATAGCATTCTTTAAGTAAACTTTTAATCTTTCTGAAATAACTTTGGCAAATAATTTATAATCATTGTTAAGTAGCGAAATTGGTCTGTAATTTTTCACATCTGTTGGATCTTGTCCTTCCTTAGGGATAAGAGATATGTTGGCTTCTTTCCAAGACTCTGGTATTAGTTTAGTTCTCTGAATTTCGTTAATTAAAAGTTCCAAAATCGGGGTTAGCTCCTCCTTTAATTTTTTATAAACCTCCTGATAGTACCTGGTGTTTTGGGCCACTGTGTGACAGAGTGTTGGACTGGATGGGCCTTTGGCCTGATCCAACATTGGCTTCTCTTATGTTCTTATAGGGGTAAAAGTGGTCTCTAAAGAAACAAAAATGGGAGGGGGGACAAAACCCCCAAAGTGAAAACTCAAGGCACAAAAATGTGTATGGAAACCGAAACAGTATGGGATCAGAATGAACCATCTCTGCATGTCATAACTGAAAGCCCCACCAAACAGAAATTATGTGAACTGGATCTCCCCTCTGTACATGTGGTTTCTACTGCAGGAGATGCCTCCTTTTCATTTGTATGTCGGCATTTCCCTTAGTTCACCTCAAATGAAATAATCCAAAATTCATTTGTTTTCAAAACCAGTCTCCAAAACCTTTGTTTATTTGAAGTCCTGAAAAGCTAATCAAAACTGATTATCAAATATAATAAATGTATCTCATTGCTTAATAGCAAGACAGACTTGAGCCAGTTGTTCTGAAAGTTAACTTGGCTAGACTAAGATGGTTTTTCTGTGCTTACAGTATTTTTTATTCTACTATTAAAGGGATTGTGGCAGGAGTATTTGGTTTTTATAAGGCAATAATCTGGTCTGTGAGTGAACAAACCATGAAGTAAGAGTCTGAGTCATTTATCTCAATAAGAGATGTTGATTATTCCTGTGGAAAATGCAGCACGCCTTCCATTATGCTGTAAGGCAAACAGTAACAAATATTGCATTCCTCTCTGCCATTGCTAGCCAAGGCTCTTTTCTTGCTACCTCCACATATTTGAATTTATCATCACAAAGCTGTTGTTAAGGACTATTAAGGACTCTTGCCACTTGCTTTCCTCCACTCTTCTCCATGGCTGATTTAGCAAAATGCTGTATAGAATAAATCCTAACCTTCTTCTCCTGTTGTGCTGTCACTGCCTGAAGCTGAGTTCCCCTATAAGCTTGGACCCTGACTAGATCAGACCACCCACATTACCATGTGCTGCTTTGAGCTGCTCAGAGCTGAAACTTGACAGTTGGATTTGGCACAAAGAATGATATAATAATTGAGAGAGGAGAGAGGGGACTTAGGTGACATGTTAATGCTGAGTGAGAGAAGAATGGAGCAGAAATATCTTGACACATGAAATTCTAGGCCATGTGTTGCAGGTAGTGAGTGATCTTCCCAGATATGACCCTTGTTCAAAGCATTACTCCTATTCCAAGAAATGTAAAGCTTGTTTACACTATACACTATGAACAATAAACATGCCACTGCTTATTTTTCAAAAGAAGCCTGTAAAACACAGAAGGATCTGCAAAGCTGAATCAGACCACTACCATTACCTGACTTAGTAATATCTGATAGCAGCTCTCCAAGGTCTCAAGCCTGGAAATGTGGGAGCTAGAACCATATACATAAGACAAACTGTTTTGTATGGAGATACATAAACAGAAGGAGCTTGATTCCAGCTCCCATTGAAACCTGGTATCCTAGGCATCACGAACTGATTGGACGCTTTGCACAGTTGTCCAATCAAGAAACAAGATATGTGCAGGAGGGAAACAATATGATTGGTCTTTATGTCTGTAATATGATTGGTCCTTACTGTACTTCTGGGTATGGCTTACCAAGCCTGGACTGTCTAAAAAGGAGCCTGTTGCTCCGCAGTTTTGCTGTCGTCCTATCTTGTTCTTACCTCTGTAAATAAAGCTGTTTTCACTGTTCAACGAGCTGCTGCCTAAGTCTCATATCTAACACAAACATATTCTGCCACTGAACTACAGTTCATCTATATCTTTCAGGAGAATAGTTTCGACTTGGCTCCCCTGAATTTTTTTAAAACCATCTTCCACTCATACGCAGAAACGTTCATTCAAAGGACCACTTCTTTTTTTTAATTATTATATTTTTTATTCTCTTCCATTATTACTAAACCATTTCATAAATATAACATAATTTATCTGTTAACAGAACACCTCCAGTTCCATTCTATTTAACTAACTACACCAAATTCATTTTTTAGCCAAATCATATTTTTTAACCAACAATACACTCACGACCAAGAGTTTCCAAATACATCTTTTTTGCCTTGTAACGTAAAAATTATTTTTTCCATTTCTGCTACCTCTAACAATTTACAAATAAAGTCTTCCCTTGTTGGTATATTTTCATTTTTCCACAATTTTGTGAAACAAATCCTTGCGGCTGTCAAAATTTGCATAATTAATACACACCAGTCTTTTTAAAAGAATCAGCAATCATATTCAAGAGAAAGATTTCTGGTTTAAATTCAATATTTGTATCTATAATATCTTCTATAACCTCTTTTATAAATATCCAATATTTTTTGGCTTTTCTACATGACCACATGTGGTAGTACGTGCCAATATTACCTTATATTTTTCACCCATACTTTGGACCACTGATCTAGTTCTATGTTATAGCCAAAATCACGCGCCTAAGTTATCATAGAAGGTTTTACCCATTCATCTTGCATTTTGGTTTCTAGTAAAAAATTATATACTTTTTAAATAATTTTCTCATTGTTGTTAACCCAGATCTTGTTCAGTTCGGTTGGTTTAACATAAAATCCATTTTTGTTATCTTTGTCATCTTGACTCTAGTTGAGTTCTTTCCCACCAAGTGTTGTATTTTTTTAGTATATCTACTGTGACTAGATTACCTTTGTTGTCAATCAGATCTTCATATCATTTAGTGTATTTTACAAATAGAGTAGGTTTCACAAATGCCTCTAAAGGGGAAACCCATTTAGGGATCTTTGTACAGTGCTTCTTTTTTATTTCATCCCATATTTTAAATACAGCATCTCTTAAAGCATGCTGTTTAAAATGTTTATGACTACTTGCTTTGTCATACCAAATGTATGCACGCCATCCCATCACAAGATCATGCCCTTCCAATCTTAATAATCTGACATTGTCTAAAGAAATCCAGTCTTTAATCCAACTCATAGCTGCTGCTTTGTAGTAGATGGACCACTTCATTTTGACAGCTTCATGTTGGCAGCCCCTCTCAGCCTTGGAATACACAGGGGGTTGAGAGAGTGCAAGCATCATGCAGATTTACATGAGAGTAGCCCCTTCAGTACATTTACTCTTGTGTCAATCATTGGGAGGCTTTCAAACAGCAACTCTGAAGGAGAAACAGGAGAGAGGGGTGGGGGGATTTGTCACTCAAAAATAACTCCCCCAGGGGCTTCTGACCTGAAAGACTACTTGAGCATTTGGATGCACCAGCGCTGATTGACAATGACTGGGGTGATTGTGTGCGTATGCGCACATTGCTAACAAATCGGGGAGGGGGGGGGGACAGAACAGACAGTTTACACTCCCAACCAGCTTGATTTACAACAGGGGAGTTCAGACAGCTGGAAATGCCTGCTAACTCCAATTTGAAGACAGCTGTCAGGTTCCCAGTCAAATCACTCTCTACATGCACTTTCTTCAGTGGATGTTTTATTTAGAGATATGAGATACTGCGGGTTCAAACGCTTTGTTAGGACTGAGGTGCAAAGATGAGAAAGCAGAATATAGGTACAACCCCAAGATTCCATTCACACCCATGTTAGGATTGCTACAATGACTATGAAAGATATGTGGACATTATCTAGCCAGGCACAGACTTTACTTCAAGGACACTTCTCATGTGAAAGATGTCTTGAGGCCTCGTAGGAAAGTTACTGAAGCTAGCCTCCCTAAATTACTAAAGACACTCCCCCCCCACCCAGAAATGCAATGGCAGGCGAGGGTAGCGATAAGGGTACAGAGCACAAGGAAAATATATCAGGGTATACAAAGAGCAAGCAAAGTAATTCAGGTTGAAATACAGCAGGTACAGCTAGTCAAATGCCCGAGTCTGACAGCAGCTCAGAACGGGGTGGCACTGACTGGCAGATGTCACTGTCGATCGTGCACTTTAAATCCAGAAGGGAACCGCAAGGACAACAGCTCAAACTGCCTGTCTGACCACAGCCTATGACTGCTAGAATATGTGATGTCACATCTAGGTATTTTCTAGGTCTACATTTACTTTCAAAGAACAAAACTGTGCAAGGGCAATGGAGTCATAGTTATGGCTTGACAGAAAAAATTGTGCCTCGTGGGAGAAGCTGATCAGTCTCTGTCAGGCAAATTAACTTTTGTTCTATTTCCATATATGAAGAAGAAATGAAGGGGGAAACGATATTTTTGAATTGGTGGTTGGTTGGTGGAGTTTTTCAAAATGACATCAAACTCTTATTTATTGATTTTGTTTGCCAGGCACACCACCTTTATTGAGGGAACACCCAGAATATGGCAAGCTAAAGACCACAGCTGACACATGGGGATGTAGCGAGAGAGATGGGCCCTTAGACATGCTGTTTTCTTGCCATAAAGGGCTTTAAGGTCATAATAACCAGCACATTGAATTGACTCCAAAAATAATCTGGTAGACAATGAAGTAGACAAGAAGAAGAGCTGGTTTTTATAACCCACTTTTCTCTACCCTAAGGAATCCCAAAGGAACTTGTAGTCTCCTTCCCTTCCTTTCCCCACAATAGGCACGTTGTGAGGTAGGTGGGGCTGAGAGAGTTCTGAGAGAACCGTGACTGGCCCAAGGTCACCCAGCTGGCTTCATGTGGAAGACTGGGGAATCAAATCCATTTCTCCATAATAGAGTCTACTGCTCTTAATCACTATGCCACGCTGACAAGTATTCCCAATGCCCAGCCCTTAACAACAATCAGCCACATAAACTTCTAGGTAGTCTTCAAGGAGCAGCCCAACATTATAGTAGTCTAGGTGTGAGGTTACAAAAGCATGGATTAGTGTGGCCAGGTCAGCTGAGTCTAGGAAAGAAGAGAGCTGATGAACCAGATGCAGGTGGTAGAAAGCACTCTTATGTTCTCCACCAACTTGCTTTTCAAATAGCAAAGATGGGTCCATGAACAACTTTAAGCACTTAAGCTGACATGAAAATGCTAACTCTGCCCTATCCACCATCAGTGGTTCCCAACCTTTCCAAGCAGCAGTCTTCCCAGTCAGCATTACCTCAGTCTTGTCTGAATTCAGCTTCAGCTTGCTCTGGCTTAGACATTCAACCTACTGAAACACTGGTTCATAGACATGACAGATACTCAGAGGCTTAGATACTGAAAGACAGAGCTGGACATTATCTGTATAATAATGACATGCAAAGTTTCATAAAGCCTGGAACTTCTCTTCCACCAAATATTTGATTACCTTTCATTTAAAAAGGCAGGTTGGAGACTCTAGTTGACCATATCATCTAAAGCCAAAGAAGGTTTTTTAAGCAGAGGTCTAGTAACTGCTTCCTTCAAACAACTAGGGAGCATCCCCTCAGTCAAGGAGAAATTAATGATTTTAAGTAGAGACTCAAACACTTTCCCATGGCATTGGGCAAGGATCAAGAGCACTTGATGACTCTCACATGTCCCCAAGGACCCTGTCAGCATCCAAGTATTTTCTGCATCGTAGTAACAGCAGGTACATACATATATAGACAAGGTAAACCGGATGTGTCCAGACAGCCAATTCCTATTTAGTTTGAAGTTTGTGTACTAAACCAGAAAAGGAGGAAAGTAGAACAAAGCTGATTTTTAACAAGCATCTGTGTACTACTTTGGACTGTGATTTTCAGGAGGAGAAAACATTCAGTAACATAAAATGCCTTTATTCAGGAGATATTATCAGTTTCATTGCTCATACATGGGAAACACTGAAACATGCTTTTAATGATCTGGGGGGAAGGAGTATATGCACACAAACACAATTTTTTTCAGGCCTGTTAACTTGCTTTCCTCTTGTTAGAAACTTGCTTTACCCTGTATTAAAATCACAAATCAAAAGCAAACCAAAAGGGTGAGTGAAGTTCAAAGGAAAAATACTAATAAAAGCCTTTCATGGTTCACAGGTTCAGGCGGAGCTATGTCCAAAAACATAGTTGACACTCTCCTGCCTGCCTTTCCCCAGCTTGGATGTAAATTTAGCTTGTGAAAAGGCAAGACTGAACTATACCCTGGCCATCTATAGTATGCAAGGTTTTATGTGACTATTTACTCTCTCATTCAATAAAACAGCAAGGAGTTATACAACACTCAGAGGAGTCAGTGATACCTGTTTTTCCACAAAATGCCAAGTTCTGCCTTAAGGAAATATTCTCACCCATAGGTATGGCCAACATTTATGCTCCCAGAAAGGGATAAATAGAATTTCCAAAGACAAGAGATGAAGGTGATAGAGGAGGAAATGCTGACAGCAGAGGTGGCCCACTTGTATGCCTGCAGTTCTAAAGCTCTACAGCAGGGGTCCTCAAACTACGGCCCGCGGGCCACATGCGGCCCGCCGAGGACATTTATGCGGCCCGCCAAGTGTTTATGCCCACCCCCCCACCTGGAGCCGCCTCCTCCCCGGGGAGCGCAGCAGCAGCACCCCCGCCCGCCTGCTGGGCTCCTCCTCCCGAGTAGCCCCATTGGGAGAGGCACTGCCGGCTCGCTCACTAGGGCGGCGGGCTCTTAGGGGCGGCAAATTGCCACCCCCGCCACCCCCAAAGCCGCCACCCCCTCGCGGCCTCTTTCTTCCTCCAGCAGCCCCGGGCAGCAAGAGCGCCCAGGAGCTGAGGAGGAGGAAGGGGTGAGCAGGCTGGTCGTGGGGGAGGGGGCGAATGCGGCGGTGGGGCAAGCAGGCTAGTGGGGGGAGGGAGCGAACACGGCGGCGGGGCGAGCAGGCTGGTGGGGGGGAGGGGCGAACGCGGCGGCGGGGTGAGCAGGCTGGTGGGGGGAGGGAGCGAACGTGGCGGCAGGGCAAGCAGGCTGGTGGGGGGAGGGGCGAACGCGGCGGCCCTCCAACGGTCTGAGGGACAGTGAACTGGCCCCCTGTTTAAAAAGTTTGAGGACCCCTGCTCTACAGTATATGCTTTGTTCAGCCGGTGGTAAATGAAAACAAATGCTACCTGTTATACTGCCAGTTGATTAAATCTGCACCTTCTCTTTTCTTTTTCTTTAAACAAAACTCTTTCAGCTGGGAATGCATAAAGGAGCAGACTGCAGCCAGTAAAGTCTGGAGGAATAAAAACACAGATGAACTGACTAGATAAAAATTATAGCAGAAGTCATACTTCCTATATATGTTATAGCTCTAGACCAGGACTTCTCAAATCTCTTACCCATAGGAAACCTCTTCCACAGCACTTAATCTGCTGAGCAAATTCTATGTATTGGCCATGGAATGCCTATGTATTAGAGGATTCTGTGGCGTACACAGGGCCACTGCCAGATTTGTTGGACCAAGTTGTCACCCTTTGTACAGTACTGGGTCTGCTACACTTTACAAAGTCCTTGTGCTTGTTGGTAGAGAACATGAGGATTTTAGATTTGTTGGTAGAGAACATGAGGAGTATTAGATTTGAGATGGGAGTTTTGTGCATCTCATAGGGTTGCCAGCTCCAGGTTAAGAAATTCCTGGAGATTTGTGGCTGGAGCCTGCAGAGAGCAGGGTTTGGGGAGGAGAGGGACCTCATCATGATAAAATTCAATACAATACACCCTCCAAAGCTGCCATTTTCTCCAGGGTAAGTGATCTCTGTAGTTTGGAGGTGAGTTGTAATCCAGCAGTGGCTGGATGGTTGCAGTTGCTTGCAACAGACCGGACTGAAACTGAATCTACTGCAGATGGAGGTCCTGCACCTGGGTTGTGGGGGACTGGGATTGGGAATCAGGCTTCAAGCCTTCGATGGGGCACCATTGGAGCCAGGGCTGGCCCAACTTTTTTTGCGCCCTAGGCGGGGCTACCTTCTGGCGCCCCTTTGACGTGCGCCCAATTACAGGGTTGCCAACCTCCCGCCTCTCTGCCGCAGGGGCTCCCCAGGGCGAGGGAGGGCTCCCCTCCTCCTCCTCCTCCTCCTTCCCCCTCTCGCCCACCGCTGGGGTGCACTGGCAAGTTTAAACCCCTGTCCCTTCCATCTGAGCGCCGACTTACCTGCATGCCCACAGCTGCAGGGTGCGCCGGCAAGCCAGGGAAGGAGCAGGGGGTTTTGGTGGGGCTTTTGGCGGGGGGCTTTTGGCACCCCTAAGGGCCAGTGTGCTCTAGGCAAACATCTAGTTCACCTAGTGAGTGAGCCGGCCCTGATTGGAGCCAACATCAAGGGTGAAGCACCTAAGGGTGGTCCTGAATGCCTCACTGACTATAGTGGCCCAGGTCACTGCCACTGCTAGGTCTGCCTTTTTCCATGTGAGGCGGATCAGGCAGTTGGTCCCATATCTCAGCCCCCATGACCTAGCTACAGTGCCCCGTGCAACGGTCACTTCTAGGCTGGATTATTGTAACTCTCTCTACATGGGGCTGCCCTTGACCCTGCTCCGGAAACTGCAGCTGGTGCAGAACACAGCAGCATGGGTTCTGACTGCATCATTTGTGTGGACACATATCCACCCAGTGCTGTGGGAACTGCACTGGCTGTCCATTGTGCACCAGTTCAAGGTGCTGGTACTTACCTTTTAAGCCCTTATATGGCCAAGGGCCAGTATACCTTCGGGACCGCCTCTCCCCATATGAGCCCTTCATGAACTTACAATCTATTAATCAACACCTCCTAGTGGTTCCCCAGCCCCAGCAATGTCCAACTGGCTTCAACGAGGGCCAGGGCTTTTTCAGCTCTGCCCCCTACCTGGTGGAATGAGCTCCTATTTGAAATCATGGCCCTGTGGGAGCTATTACAGTTCTGCAGGGCCTGCAAGACAGAGCTCTTCCGCCAGGCTTTCAGTTGAGGCAGCAGGCCTCCCCTCCATTGACCTCAGATCTGAATAGCCATCTGGGAACAAACTGCTTCTTGTTGATATCTGTTGAGGCACCAGTCTTTTACTGAATATTGTTTTTAGACAGGTTTTTAGATATATTTTAACTGTCAATTTGTTGTAGTGTGAATTTTATGATGGAACCCACCCGGAGCCTGCTTGCGGGGAGGGGGGCATACATATGGAATTAAATAAATAAAAATAAATTCTGGGAGAACTCCAGGCCCCACCTGGAGATTGGCAAGCCTACTTCCAATGCTCATGACTGCAACATTCAAGGAGAAGCAGCTTCAGCCTGCTTTTCGTACTCAAACTGCCTATGAATAGAGGCCATCTGCCTGCACACCGCAGTTGTGAGGCAAAAAACTACCATTAAAGTCTGATTCAAAGCCTTTGTATCTCCAGACAAACTTCAGGACTTTGGCCCTTTCTGCATCCATATTTTGCTTCGGTTTCTGAGTGCATCCTATTCTTCTGTTTTGCATTTCCTCCCACTTTCACTTCCGGTTTGTATTGAGGCTTTTTCTTGTTTCTGCATTTGTTTTACTGAAATCTGCATTAAGACAGCTTCTAGCACAGTTTTCCTGCAGTTGTCAAAACTCCTTTGCTGTGATTCTTTGTTCTTACCTGCTTTTGAATCGCTAATCCTTTCTAAAGTAGAATTGTTTCTGCGGGTATTTAAGTGCTGCCCACTGTTGTCCCCTATTTCTACCTCTCTCTCTTTAGGTTGACACTCCCTTCCTGTTCTCCAATGACACTCCTCTCCCTTTAAAAAAGCCAGAGAGATCATAAGAAGGAATCAGTAAATATAAAGGACTAGAGGATTCCCTGCTCCCAAATGTGTCAGTCTTGCATACGTGGGCCTGGATTTTCCCCTCCCTTCCCTTTCTTTTTGCAAAATCATGGAGGGAGGAAGGGGTTGGGTCTGCAGTTAAAAGTTTTGAAAGATGCTTGCCTTTCTCTTCATCTTAGACAAAGCATCCTGTTAGCTTAAAAAATGTGGGTTTTGCTTGTAGATGCAGAATGTATACAGAATACACAAATAACAAAACTGGAGGGGAGAAAATCAGTGCAGAGGGAATGCGTGCAACTGCAAAGTCAACCCTTAAGGCTTGACTCCTTGGATTCTCTGGAGCAAGTTGTCAGTGCAGAAAGGGCCTTTGAACTGTGTAAAGAACTTTGTTATGATACAGCACAACTCCTGTCTGGATCTGTACTAGGGTTGCCAACCTCCAGTGTCTGGCAATTCTTCATTTTCTGTTTCTGCTTCTGTGTCCTGGAAGGAAAGGTAAAAGCTTCAGAAATGCATACAATTTGTGCAACCTTCTCATTGCAAACTCCCTAATAACATTATAATGGAAGAACAAGAAATGTAAATCAAGGTGTTCATTTATTTGTCACATATTTAAGGCTGTCCTTATGTAGTTGGTTGGCATTTCTAATGCCTAAAGCTGTCCCTTATGATGGAAACTTTGGAATCCAAGTGTTTTTGTCCAAAAGTCAAAGTTGTATCCTAAACATCTATGAATGACATCTTAGCAACCCACCAGGAAAACACATAAAGATAGACAGGCACACAATATATCCAATATTAATTAATCAATATCAGTCTAGATGATTAACACATAAGACTTCCACAGTTTAGCTGCTAGGATTACTCCCCCCCCGCAGGTTGACTACTGAATTAACTTTCCCAAATTAAGGAGACTGTCATAAAGGAACTGGGCAACTTTAGTAGTTGCTTTAGGAATATGCACTATTTCCAAATATCATGTGTACTTTATTAAAAGAGAGTATAGCTTTTTAAATTGTTAATAATGACCAGCAGGCAAAGAAGTAAATAGACTTTGACAGGACCTTTGGAAAAGCAGTCAGGTCTGTACAACTGTCATATAGTTCTTGGGCTATATGTCTTAAATTCCAGGATAAATTTTTCTTATATTCTCTCTTGAGCCCAGTTCAAGTTTGTGTTTTGGATTCCAACTAAAACCTGTTTTAGTACTTAGTACACCTGTGCCACACAACAGTAACATCAAAAAACTATGACAACATTAGCCTGGTTTGGAGAGTATGTGAACCTCCATTATTGGCTTTGGGGCTGACCAGAGTATCCCTTTCCACTTCTTGTCACTTGCCAAGACCTCCAGCTGTTGGCTTCACTTCATCTGACAGCATAATTTGCTCTTGCTGTTCTTGGTGGTGGCTGTTACCACTACTGCTGTTGCGCTCCTCCATCTCCTTGTTGCCATTGCCTGCCACTGCCCACCATCTTCTTACATCTCATGGCAAGGAACTTACTCAAATGAGAGTGGAGTCACAAAAGTTAATGTTTACGGATTTGGGATGGAGTATTAATACTAGCAGACACAACTGGGGAATGTACAATGGACCATATGAGTAATAAGTGGATAGAAGAGGGAGCACACTGTAACATAAGACAGACCAGTCATTATCAAACTTCAGTAACCCAAGAATTTCCATTTTTTTTAGTTAAAATGTCTGTGGATATTCAAGACTTCTCCTCCTCCCTCAATGGCATTATTACACAGTAGACAGACCCTTTTCAAAGTGTGCATTGCAAGGCACACATACATACTCCATGGACATCTCTGTCCCTACATCCTCAAAATAGTACAGTGAAAATTATTCCAGCTATACTTCAAGTAAAATATGTGCACTGTCCATACATGGCCTTGATTCTATAGTAGCACAACTCAAAAGGCCCTGACCCAAATTTTAATTAATTTCACCCCTTGATTGGCAGGGATATCATGCCAGAAAAAAACATAAACTTCCTTACTGTTTAGTAACTTCTAAACAGGGGTCAGCCAAACAGTGATAGAAAGGGGTCTGAAAAGGCTTTTAGAGCTGATCATAGAAAAAGACCAGCATCACACAAAACCTTCATGAACAGCATTCAGTTGAAAACTACCATTTGCTATTATGTTTATCACCACAGAATGGTGCTTTCTCTATATCTGTCCTTTGCATTGGAAAACAGAGTGAAAGGCAGTTCAGTCTTATATCTGAAGTAACTGTGCTGTCTGCATTCGGACTGTATCTGGTTGTTACCACTCAATTACTCTTCCTACAGCTGAGCAACTGATCAAAGTGTTTTCTGGCTAGAAGATCTGGAAGCTATGTGACTGAAAGGTGGCAGCAACTGAGTGAACTCCCAACCTTTGAAAGAAGGTGAAGGCCAATTCTGTCTCCTTCCCGTGACATGGAGAGTTCCTGCCCCATTCCTTGAAAACTGAGAAGGCTCCATTCCTGTGTTAGCTGGGTGGTAAAAGAAGGTCTAGCCTCCATCCTTACAAAGGACTTGTAGACCCACTTAAAGTATCCTCATGGACCCCAGGGATCCCCCACCCCATTTTGAAAAACACTTTTTCTGACCAAATCTTCAAATTTCCTCCTTGGTAGTGATAGTCAATTTCTTCTCTGCTTAACATTGCATCTGTACAAATGTAAGCTACTATGGTTCCAATATCAGCACGAAAAGTAGGGAGGTCAATCAGTTTTGACAAAAAACCTCTCATCCATGATTACCAAAGACATATAATTTTATGTAGCTACACAAATTTCTGGGATAACTTTACCAGTTTTATGCTCAGGTGCACCAATAAGAAAGTAAAGGCAGCTATACCTGAAGTATTTAAAATGATAAGAAATTGGTTATGTGAACAAAATTACTGAAGTAATAATAATGATCCTCAATAACTTTGCTTTTACCACAGAGTGATCCTCAGTACATCATAAAAAACTGCAGATCTCTTCAAAAGTTGCAAGGGTGCACAAAACAGCACAGCAATATATACTTATACACATACATATACACAGAGAACATTATAAATCCATGCTAGTATGCAAAATACTCACATAACTTCGATTTGTCAATGAGGTATGCAGGCTGTTGCTGGAAAACTATAAACTCTTCTGGAGTACTGAAGACTGCTGGCCCTTCACACACAACCTCAGATTGTTCTCTCAGGGTTTAGTGGAGTCTCAGATTTCTTGAATGCTACAGCCAGAATTATCCCATAGCCTTGGGCTCATGAATAGGCTTTTTTAGTTTTCTCAGCTTATTCTCTTCTCCTCCAGACCTTTGCTTCCTTCTCCTTCAAACAACAAACCCTCAAATGTTTTTCCTAATGCAGGCTGGGACCTGCTTGGTTGCCTAGGTTACTTGCTAGACCCTTCCTGCTGGACCCTGTACACCGCTCCCTCTGTGGGAAAGACTGAACTAGATGTTAGGTACAGCTTGCCCACTTAGGGAATGCTCCATACACTGAGCATGTTCCATGCAATTAACTATTGGAATTTGGGGGAGCGCAGTAACTGCTGCAATTCCTGCTGAGAAATATAGGCCTACCTGATGGCTTTATGCTGCTGCTGAACTGTAATAACTGAATAGGTTACACAGAGTGTCTAGTGAAGATATTCTAGGGTTGACAAGTCCCCTCACTGTTGTGGCAGGAGGGTTTAGGGGGTGTTCTGGGGGCAGGCAGGATGTCATGTGCAACATCCCCAATGCAATGACGTCACTCAGAAGTGACATCATCACATCGGTGACATAGTGCATGACACTCTGGTTTGGGGGCAAAACTCTATTGTTTCTTGCCTTCAAAACCATAGTTTGCCCAAAAACCAGAGTGTTGCCACTGATGTCCCCAGGGTGATGATGTTGCCCAGAAGAGACATCATCACGTTGAGGATGTTGCACAATGATGTCCCTGTTTGGGAGTGGGGTTTCCCCACCACCCAGAAGGAACCCTCTTGGAACCTGACGGCTGGCAACACTAAGATATTCTGAGTGGTGAGGTATCTTTATTCATTATCTAGACTGGCTGGGGTCTCCAACCTTTTTGAGCCTATGTGCATCTTTGGCACAAAGTGGTTGTTGCAGGAGGCTGAGGCAGCCACAAAATGGCTGCTGTAGCTTATTTTCAGTCACACAGTTGAAAGCAACACCCTGAGGGCACTAAGGTTCATTGATTTGTGTGGCTAGCCAATAAACCACACAGTGAAACAGATAATTCCAGGCAATAAAGGGTAGGAAAAAGATTTATTCAAATAAAAGAACACCTCGCAGCTCAGCATAGATGTTCAGTGAGTAGTAGCAGAGATCTTGCTTATATGTTCTTATTGCTCCTCCTCACTTTACATCATCATTGACATCATTTTCACATGCTCAGTTTAGATTTCTTTGTCTGGTCAGTCGTCAATCACATATTTGACAAACAGATGTTACTTGGCCATGTCTCAACTCTACAATGCAGGTGCTCGTCTTGTTAAAATTGATTGATACAGGTGCTCATTTCTTGGCTGCCTACCTAGACTCATTTCACCTTTGAATGAACTCTCAGGCTGAGTTCATTTTCAGTACAAAACTTAATTGTTTTCATTACAAAAATTGTTCTTTTACATGGATACATGCGTATAAAAGTATAACAATATTTTTAATATAGGTTATTTGTATTGAAAATATATAAAGGATATATTGGATTATGAAAAATAGCACTATTTTAAATATTAAAGTTTCTATAAGAAGCTTTTAATATTGCAAAGTGATTTATAACATAAAGCTTTTGTAGATATGTATCAGTTTTTATGTATAAGTTTTCATTTTGGACCCCCTAGAACATTTTTATTAATTGTAAAAGAGTTTTAAAAACTTCTAAACTCATAAAATATGTTGTTTTACTTTAGTCAATAAGGGTTTCCTTTGTCTAATACAAATTTTGTGTTTTTTAATTGGCTTCTAGTGAACGACAGGTGTGCATGATTAATTTCTGTGACTTCATATAACTTTCTGCTTGTTAGCGCCTTGTGGATCTTTGCCAGGTTAATTCTAAGTATATAATGGTTTCTCTTTAAGCAAGCACTTTTTTGTCTTAAAAATAAGCTTGATAATTCTTTAGCAAAGCTTAAAATAATTCAGCTAGTTGCTGCTCTTACAAATATCTTATACCATAATCTTAGTAAATATTCAGCTTTAAACAAAATGTAAAGTCTAAAAACACACAAGTCAGAAGGGGGTGGGGGTTCCTCTATTACATTGTACAGCTATCCTTTCGTTTACCCCAGTCAGGCTTTTCGAAAAACATCTTGACCAATTATTTCTAGTTCTCTTTGAAGCAAAGGATGTCACTATAAATCTCTAATGTTGGCAGTGGTGCTTCCTGCCACCCCAATTAAAAAAGCTGATGTAAGAACACCTGGCCTAATTAGAAAATTTTTATTGTAATTAAATTTGATTTAAAACACCTGTTTCTACAATTCTGCTTAGTGGTTAACAGTTTGTTAATTCTCCTGGAGAATCCCAAAAAATCTCTCCCAAAGATTCCTGGAACGTCAGCAATAATCAATAGACAATCATTTGAGCCCTTGAATTGTCCTCTACAAAATGAAGATCCTTCTGCTGTGATGGCAGCTGTTGCCAAAACAACTTTTTAAAAATTTGCACAGCCAGTCAAATCTCCAATAGCCAATCAGAAGTCCTAATGGGCAAAGAGTAGTGTGACGAACTGACCTCCAAAAGCAGAATGCTTCGTGCATCAGATTCAGGGAGCTGGGAGATTAGGGCTTAACTCCTCACTGTAAAGTACAGTTTGATTGACAGGCTGCTGTCTGTGTGCACCCACTTCTCTCTGAGTGGTCAATGCCAGCTGAAGAGAGTTTTAAAAAATCTGATCAGTCTTGTCTGAGGGAGTTAGTCATTGTTTGGACTCTGGCTTGGCAGCTGCCAGTTAGGAGGTGTGTGTGTGTCAGTCTGAGGCAAACAGACAAGTTCAGTTGGGAAGTGAAGGTACAGACCTCCCAGTCCTTACTGTGTACTCTCTCATTTGAGGAAAAATGCAGAAATCAGAACTTAAAGTATAAGTGTCAACCCTAACTAAATTCTGTTTATTAGCAGTCTCCAGAACTGGGGTTTAGGTTTGCCAGAAGAGACTGGACAGAAAGTTGAAAACTGCCAGTCTAGCCAAACAGAAGAGGGTTATTGGTCCTAAAAAGAGGAGGATATTTCTTACCCAGTTATTCAGTGGGTTCAGAAGGGACCCCTGGTTTGTGTAAAAGGGGAAACGGTCTTAGACTCCTCAAGAGTAAAAATGGAAAGTTTTAATCCCTCAAGGGAAGTATTTAAATACAGAAAGAAAATACTAACTTCCAGGAAACTACAATAGTTTTATGAAACTTTATTAAGACACATTGTTGCTGAAAGAAATCTCCAAGACAAACCAACCGCTCACAGGTCTGAACTGAGTCTCTAAGAATATAAGCATCAACTATACTCTGCTGCCTGCTCAAAATATTATAATTTGTATAAACAATCAAATTTACCTCAACTTCTTGCCCCCTGCCCTATTCCTAACTCAACTGTGCCTGCTCAATAAAATCAACCTTTCTATTTGAACTTTTCTTCATATCAAGTCCCATTTCAAAAAGGGATTTATAAGAGGGCTCCTGCTGAGTTACAAAAAAATCTCTGGCCTGGGCAAAAGCCAAATAAGTTCTCTATCACAGGATGGGACACACAGAAAGTTATAATTCTATAATTCAAATACACTACTAAGAGGTTTCTCAGTCAGAGTGGGGAACAGTGTTTTGGTGGGAAAATCTGCCTCACAGAGAAGAAGGAGCAGGTGTCCATCAAAGGTAGCAGCTGGTAAGCTTCGAGTTGATGTGTCCTCACTGCAAGGCCCGATGGGCTGGGGGGAGGAGAGGAAGACCCACATGGACTGACTGGAGAGCCAGTGGTGTGGTGCTGGGCAGATGCTCCCACACTGCTAGTAGGGGGGCAAACCCCTTCTCCAGCCCACTCCCACTGCCAATGCTGTGACTGGGTATTGTGACCTCCCCTAAGCCACCATGGAAGGGGATTGGGAAGACAAATTAAACTAGCCCCCCATCTGTGAAACCGAGAGGGGGCAGTTGCCAAGGAGCAAAACCACATGCATGGCAGGACCCAGCCCAATAAGCCAGAAACTCCTGTGCAGCAACAGCTAAGGCCCCAAGGCAATCCATGGCAGAGTGATGCTGGGGGTTCAAGCCAGAGATTGTTAGCAAGCTGTGTTACTCCCATGTGGCATCAGCCACCCCCAGACTAAAGTCTGCTTGATCATCTGATCATCTGCACACACAAGGCCATGCATATGGCAGAGGGCCCTGGGCAACCAATGACCAGTAGAACTGGAGATCACCAGCACCACCCCCCACAAGGCAGCAGCTGCCTATTGCTGCAGGTGAGGTTGTTCTGCTGTGCTAAAGCCACAATCAGAATGGCTCTGCCCACTCTCCCCGGCAGCCTCCTGTTCCCTCTCTTGTACCAGTTGCTCACAGGCCACAGAAAAGCCCTGGATGGGCTGGTTCTTTCCCCCGGGCCTTATGTTTAACATCCCTGTTTTAGCGTCTAAATGAACTGGGATCAAGGAATCTAAATATAGCCTCTTTCCCTATGAACCTGCCCAATATCTAAGAGCATCTGAAGCCCTGTTCCATGCATCACTATCTTTGGAATTGAGGAGGGTGGCTTATTTACTTTGTCCCTCAAGTAGCAAGTGAAAAGTTTTCATTTATCCGAGCTCTGTAGTGTAACATAAAATTGTGTTCAATGTCTTCTGCTGATGATTTAGCTGAACCTAGTTTTGTTTTATTTACTTGTTAATTTTATGTTTTGGATCTTGTATCACATTATTGTTCATTTGTTTTTTAAAAAAACTATTCATAAACTGCCTAGATTAGATCCTATTGTTTCTTGTTTGTTTGTTTTACAAAGAAAGGCAGATTCACACAGTAAGCACAGGGGCTTGCATTTGATACCCTAAAAAAGCAGGCACTGAAAATGGTATTTTTGTAGTACCAAGAAGGAGCTAAGCTTCTGCCTGAATATCCTTACTTTTCCAATTAAAATCCTTAGCTGTCTATGACAGAGCAAAACTCTAAAGGAGCCAGGCTAAGTGAAGAAGAAAGAAAGCATTTTTAGCAGGTGAACTAGCTTGCTTCTCCAGAAACAATTCTGAGTCAAGTACAGTCCTCAGATTTGCCCTGTGTCCGGGTCCAGACTTACCCAGCTGGCTGGTTGGCCGGTCTGAGAAGCAGGACACAGGCCCCAACTTCGGCTGGGGCTCAGCTGACAGTTTGGCAGGTGGAGTCCCAGAGGATTGGGGATCTGGCTTCCACTAAGCCAGCTGGCTCTGGATCAACAGGGCAGGCCAGTGGAGTTGGCGATGGGTTGGCTGGGGGCCTACAAGACTGCACACAGCGATACAGGGAGGGAGCTGCTGAGTCACCAAGGAGTGGAGGAGCGAAAGGGCGATCACAGTGTCCCAGTGTTGTACAAATTTAATTCCAGTCAGGATCATTCCTTCTTTTTGACTGAATTAAAGGGACGGGCCTGGCCGCAGACCCAGGGAGACAGAAGGTTGCTAAAGGGAGAAGCAGCGAAGGAGGCTGCCAGGAGGGACCACAGGGTGAGCAAGTGGCAGACACTGACCCCGCCCAGGCAGAGCCAACAGAAGGAAGGATGAAGGATTTACAAGGCCAACTGGTCAAGCCCAATGGGAGCAGGGCTGAAGGGGAAAAATAGGACAGGGAGCCAATCCACAGGGGAGTGAGTAGAGACAAAAGGAGGCTGCACTGTATAAAAGGGAGCAGAAGGTGGAATCGAGGAGAATGCCAGAGAGTCTTGACTAGCACATGATGGTGAGAGAGAGAGTAACCAGGCAGAAAGCCTCTAAGGAGCGTCGGCTGTCCAAGGTCCTGCTCTGGCCATCTGAGATCCCAGCAGCTCCCTTTTGGGGTGGGTTGCCATGATGAAGGGAGGTGGCCCCTGGGGGCAACACCCAGAAAGACCAGATTAGAGATTAAGTTATTGTAGGCCACAACATGTTTCTCTAGCTGTTCTTTAAAAATGATGGATGAATAGCCACCTTCTTTAGCAGCAGAAGAAAAATTCTGAGTCAGTGATTGATATAAAATGAATAGCAGAGGCTCAGGAATCTGGATCCTACAAGATTTTAGTGATCAGGATGGAAAGGGATAACATCAAGTGGTGTTTTCCACAGCCCCCAAGATCATGTTGACATCCATCAGAATCGCCAGTTCGAAATGATCCATAAATGGAATTGGGAGTGTACTCACTTTTACTGCCTGAAGTGTGTTACAACCAGTGTCCAAAATGGAATACATTTGAGAGATTTTGTTAGAAAAAAATCTTTACAAAAGTATCACAACTAATGAAGAATTTCTTAAACTTCACTCTGTACCTTATGGTCATAGCCACAACAAAACAGAGGCCAGGCCGTCAATCCTAATCCTGCAGTGTGTTTCTCTGAACAAACAATCTGCAGTACAGAAAGCTTTATTGTGCCAATCCAGAAGCTGCATTCAGGCCTAACTAGCCTTTACAACAGACATGGAGTCAGTACCACTAGCACTCCATGCTTCTTTTCCTAGTAAGATTTAGTTTTAATTACACAAAATATGTCACGGTAGCCATGCAGTATGGATGTCAGTAACAGGCTGCGGTCACACATGCAGTCACACACGCTAAATAATCCACTTTCAGGGTGCATTCAGACACGCCACTTGAACTGCTTTTGGCATGCTTCAGTAACGGATTTTATATGCACGTCACACATCAACATCTGCTCACTGTCCCCAGCCGTCACTTTCCGGCTCAAAACCCCCTTTAGACCGGAGTATTTTGATACCACTTCCCCCTCTGGTGTTTTCCTGATTCTCCATTTTCAAGCTGCAGTTTCGGATGTCTGATCGCTCCTGCGGTGTTGAGTCACCTCCAGGTGCTTCAACCCCTCCCCTCTGGAAAGCTGCCGTGGAAGCCCAAGGCTTCCGCTTTTCGCCCGCCATTTTTTTTAAGTGTCAGCAGTATGCACATAGGCAGAGCTCTGCTCCCATGTTAATGAAACCAACGTTTAAATGGTGACTCATTTTAGCATTTAGATGAGTTTGGGATCTCACGGAGGCCAGTTTTAGGTCAAAAGTTTAAAGGGAAGTGTTCTGTTACAGTGGTTGGAGACACCTCAGGGCTTGCTTTTGGTGAGAAACTAGTTGTTCTGTGCATGTGTGAAGATTCCAATTCTACAGATGACTGTCTATGCACATGCGCAAACTGAGAAAAAAATTTAAAACCCACCCACATGCTCCCACATGTCAGTAGTGTAGATGGCGAGGAGTGATGTGACTACACAATGAGCTGGGATAAGGAGGTGAGTGTGATCGCAATTATCCAGATTAAAAAAAATCACATCAGAACTGGATCAGTTTAAAGTGCTCTCACCATGCCATCTGACCGCACCCTCAGTGTACTTTCCAACTGGATTTTTACTGTGTGAACTAGCAAAATCCAATTGGAAAGTGGATTGAAAGTTGATTTTTAGTGTGCGTGACCGCAGTCATAGGATTGCCAGCTCAAGGTTGGAAGATTTTGGGGGTGGAGCCTGAAGAGGGCAGGGTTTGGGGCATAATACCATAGAATCCAAGTTCCAAAGCAGCCATTTTCTCCAGGTGAACTGATTTCTATCACTTGTAGATCAGTTGTAATAGTGGAATATCTCCAGCTACCACCTGGAGGTTGCACCCCACCAATGTTCACCGTGCAAAAATGATTCTAGTTCAATTACAGTCCATGCATTTGCTTCTTTTTTTGTTTCTTTATTTTACGTCATGTAGTGCTGCTGCTGCTTCCAACAATTGCCGTGCGACTATGAATGTAAATTGCTCATTCCAATTCTCCATGTCCAACCAGGTTTACCCAACTCTCAAATATGTTCAAGAATGCATTTCATTTGTACCACAAATGAAAAAAATGACTGCCCTTATCCATACAGACCAATTCCCTTGTCTTCATAATTTTGTGCTAGGTTCTGTCAGACATAGGTTTGCAACTCGGGGTTAAGAAATACCTGGAGATTTGAGATTTGAGGGTGGAGCCTGGGACAGTGGAGTTTAGGGAGAGGAGGAAGTGACCTTGGTAAGGTATAATGCCATGCAGTTCACCTTCCAAAGCAGCCATTTTCTCCAGAAGAAGTGAAATAAATATTTTAAATAAATAATTTATGTCATCTAGAGATCAGTTGTAATTCCAGGAGCTCTCTAGTCCCCACCTGGAGGCTAGCAACCCTAGTCAGGTATGTTAAAGTTGGAAAGTTAAAAACATTAGATTTTACTGAACTTTAGCTATGAGGGTTTCTGTCTGCCACTTGCTTGCTTGTCTTACATTGCTACACTCCAGTGCCTGAAGCACTCCTCTCCCAGTTTTGCATTGATACGAGCAGTGAACTGAGCTAGGGAAAATGGGGCTTCCAGAAAGGTAAAGTGCAGAGAAGGATGATTGGACTCACTCGCCAGTATGTTCTCTTTCATGTAAAAAAAAATACTCCATTGTTCCATTCTTATATGGGAATAGGGCAGATGTGAATATGTATGGCATTTCCATCATGTGTTTGCCCTTGACAGATACGCTAATGGGCTATAAACTTGACATTTTGTGCTGAGAACCTTTGCCTTGACTCAGCCTTATCAAAGAGAAATGCTGTGACATTGTCAGGAACCCAGCTGGCAGGCACAGATTCAGGGCAAATATGTGAGATTTCCACTGTATTATCATCATGTCTATGGAGGAAACAAGCTTCAGAACCAGGAAGCTGAAAAGTGTTCAGAAACTAGGACGGCACTGTGTATGACAAGTAAGAAGAGATGACAGGGTAGACTGCATGAGAGGCTAAACCAGACCTGAAAAATACAGCTGAATTATAGCCCAAGACATTTAGGAATAGTAGTTTACATGACTCCAGAAATACACACTCAGAAGGATGAATATTTTCTTTGAATGCCTGAATTATTTGCAAGATTAAAGTGTGCGATTATCCTTATAAAGTGCTTCCCAGGAGACATCAGCCAACTGGAACTGTGTTGATTGTCAAAAGATAAAGTAGGCATGGTCTGATTTGGTATAAGGTCTGATTTGGTATATGTGTGTGTTCATGTGTGGATTTTATTTTTTCTAGAAGGTCCCAGGTTCAGTCCCTCACATCTCCAGTTAAGATCAGGGAAGATGATGTGAAAGACCGCCACCTGAAGCACTGGATAGCTGCTACCAATCTGAGCAGACAATACTGACCTGGATGGACTCATGGTCTGATTCAGTATAAGGCAGCTTCATCCCTGTACCACACAGAGGAAACAGATTTTCCCACCCATCTTGTAACACTGACAGAAAGAAGCTACTTTGAGCCATTGTTTTATGCCTCTCTCTCTCCCTCCCCCCTCTTTCTCTCTCTTTCTCTCTCTAGATATGTATTATATTATACTAGTGGCCAGGCCCGTTGCGTGGCTCGATGCAACGGGCCCTAGCCAGTTGGTGGGGGAAGGCCCCCCCCGCGTCCTCCCGTGGCGGGTGGGGGAGGCAGCGTAGGTGGCGCGCCTCTCCAGCACTGGTGAGGTGTGAGCAGGAGGTCCTTTGGTGTCCGTGGGCTGCAGTAGGGGCTGGGAGCCGGCATGGGTGTCAAGCTCCATGAGGCCTACCTGTCTGGGGCAGCCGTGGCGTCGGAGGGAGCTTGCTGCTCGGGCAGCCGCGGAGGAAGTGGGCAGCGCCTCCTTTCAGGCGCGTCCACAGCAGGGCAGGCCCGTCGGCCTGGAGGGTGAATCTGCCCGGATGGCGGAGGAAGCGGGTGCAGCTCCTCCTGAGGCGCGGGAGTAGCAGGGTGGATGTGCCGGGCTGGAGGGCGAATCCTGGCGCACGGCGGAGGAAGCGGCCGCCGCCTCTCTCCAGGCGAGTCTGCTGGTGAGCAGAGGGCTGGGTCATGGGGTGGGCTGTCACCAGAGCAGCCATCCCTCCTGGCGTCTGGCGTGAGAATGGGGGTGTGAGGCCCTATGGTGCCTGCGTGGGCGGGTCTGCAGCCACACAGGGACCCAATGCAGCCAGTGGCGAGGGACCCCCTATCTGACTGGCAGGTCCCTTGGCCAACTGATTCCGGTGCGCATTTTGACCATATAAGGTATGACCAAAATGTAATTATATATAAGAAAGAATACTAGGAATAAGGCCCGTTGTGGAAATAAATACAATGGGCTCTAGAAGGAGGCTCTGGGAGAGTGCCCCAGCTTTGGGCACTCAGTGTCAGTTTGCTGTGGCAATCTCAGCAGGGTATAATGACAGAATCCACCATTTTCTTTGTTACCTGAAGAGCAGTAGTAATTTTGAGTGATCTCCAGCCCACCCCCAAGATTGGTAACAGTGGTTCCCCAGGAGGGAGTGGCTGGTTTGGAGGGTGGAGTCTATGGCATTGTACCTGTCTGAGGTCCCACCCCTCCTCAACACTCACCCTCTCCAGGTTCGACCCCTCAAATCTCCAGGAATTTCCCAACCTGGAGTTGACATCCCTATCTCCCTCCCAGCCAACCATCAACCTACCTTTAGTTTTCCATCTCCTCCCCCCTCCCTCCTAGAGAGCAGTTGTAATTTTGAGTGATCTCCAGCCCCACCTGGAGATTGGCAACAATGGTTCCCCACCAGGGAATGCTGGATTGGAGGGTGAAGTCTATGGCATCGTACCTGTCTGAGGTGCCACCCCTCCTCAAATCTCACCCTCTCCAGGCTCCATCCCTCAAATCTCCAGGAATTGCCCACCTGGAGTTGGCAACCTGATCAGGACTGGGCCCAATGAGTTTTCTCCCAAAGGCCAACATAGGTGTGGAAAGGGCCTTTTACTGACAGAGGAGAAAGTGCAGGTGCCAACTCTGATTAGGGAAATACCTGGAGATTTTGGGGGGTGGATCCTGTGGAGGGCAGCATTTGGGGGGTGTGTGGAAGGACTCAGCAGGGTATAATGCCATAGAGTCTACCCTCCACAGCAACCATTTTCTCCCGGGGAACTGATCTCTGTCATCTGGAGGTCAATTGTAACGGTGGGAGATCTCCAGGTCCCACCTGGAGATTGGCAACCCTAGGGGAAAGGCAGCTGCACAGCGGGGAGTTGAAGAAAATGGTTTGATGGTTGCTGGCCCACCTCGTTAGCCAGCCAGCCATGCTGAAGCTAAGCAGGAGAAAGAGCCTTTTTCCATTTATTCTGACAGGAAAGTGGCCATTGGGGAGGGGGTTATGGGCAGGGGAGGGGGTTATGCTGAAAGCCCTTTGTTTTTTACTCACAGAACCAAGCTTGGATGCCAACCAACAGCCACTGAGGGGACAGTCCCTCACAGGAGTCAAGAGAACTGTCTTCCTCAGGAGAGAGAGCTGGTCTGCCAGTAACTCTGACATGCAAAAAGGGGAGTGGGTGGGGAAGAGGAGCAGACCCAGCACCCGGCCAACGGCACGCGAGTACTCTTGAGTGGCGGCTGATGGGCCAATGGCTGAGGGA
This sequence comes from Gekko gecko, assembly GCA_029375565.1. NCBI lineage: Eukaryota > Metazoa > Chordata > Lepidosauria > Squamata > Gekkonidae > Gekko > Gekko gecko. The sequence continues at coordinate 92,877,221 of JAPDNY010000005.1, read as the reverse complement.
GGGCATTTTACAGCCAATGGGAGCGCATGGAATCTTGTGAAACCAAAAGATAATTATTATAAGGAGAGATTATATTGTATTATATTGCCCTGACCTGGATTGTCCACACTAGCCAGATCTTGTCAGATTTCAGAAGCTAAGCAGGGGTAGCCCTGGTTAGTATTTGGATGGGAGACCACCAAAGAATTCAAGGGTCACCATGTAGAGGAAGCCAATGGCAAACAACCTCTGTTAGTCTGTTGCCTTGAAGATTCTATGGAGTTGCCATAAATCAGCTGCGACTTTGTGGCATAATATATTATATTATATATTCTAAGACTAAGGATTCCCATGTGTTACATGGGTCTACTCTAGTAGCTCCTTGCCCAGTACTTCATCTTTGTGTTCAGCTGGATGAACCATTTGGCTTTTCCAGGTTTATGATCCACAGAGATTATGGCAAAAGGTCCATTTGTTTCAAGCCAAGTGTGCCCCAGGCATGTATAAAGTCGAGGAATAGGACCCCAGCTTTTCCAGGAAAACAGTGCCCTACCAGCAACCTACCTCTCTACAACTTTTCTTTCAGTGTCACTACCCCCCACCCCAACTCTGATCCCAGAAATGTGCTTGGCTTGAAGGGAAAAAATACCAGAGCAAAATAGTGAGCATAGGAAAGGTTCCACTTCCTTCATCCACATTCCCTTTTTTTCTCTAGGAATCCAATCCCTTCATCCACCCTGCTCCATTTCATACATGATTGGGATAGACCCAGGATTAGACAACAGGGTCTACAGCTGTCATGAGCAGCTCGAGTCTCAGAAACCATTAGACTTTGGAGATCAAAGAGTAAAGCTTGCTGGGGAATACTTTTGTCTTATAAAATACGCTTGCAAGATTTTAATCCAGTCACAGGGAAGTAAAAATAAATTAAAAACATTAAAAATCACACCAATAACCAAAAGGCTTTACTTTTCATCATTTCCCCAAGTACCTTCAATTTTCTGCTGGAAATAATTATAAAAGCCCAGGCTGGACTATATTAAAATAATGAAGAGTGAAGTTTTCACTGTGTTCCCATTTAATCATCACCTCACAACTTTACATTTTAAAGTCTGACCTTAGGATATCCTCTTCCATGATCACATTAAGAATGTTAAAAGGAAACAGGAAGGTCCATGGTGATATGGTTTCCTCAGAAGATCAGTGGCTATCAGCCTAATGGATTCTGAATTTTGCAGACAAAGAGAGCAACAGCCGAGCTCTTAGCCAGATGCAGCAGAGGCTCCCACAATACAATTTCTTGCTAATTAGTGGAATTGGCTTCAATGGTGAAGAATCCCTCTTTTGCATTATGCTAATATGGTTCTGCTACATGCTTTTGCCAGTGCTATATAGAACTTCCATGAACAATTAAAGCTCAAGCAAAATAATGCATTAAAAACAGAAAGCCTACTGACTGCTCCATTTGAAAATGGTTCTTGACCCTCTAGCTTTTTAGCCCTGGTTCAAAGCCTTGACTTGAAGTTAACTGCTGTAGTCATTAAGCTGGCCGTATATGGCAAGTTTCTGGATGTCATTTGTATAGCAAGAAGTTTAACTTTACTGAATGGATTGTGTGGAGGAAGGGGGTGGGTGGAAAGGACAGGGGAAGAGAATCAGACCAGCCTGGCTGTTGTAATATGAAAATTGTAACATTTCTAGGGGACAGAAGGAAAGGAATTGTAATGGATGAAAATAGGAGATGATTTATTAAATGAAATCCTGTCATCAAACAGACTGATGTTAGAACTCACATATTAAGGGTCATAGAAGTTAGCAGGAGGGGGGGAAATCTCAACCATTATGTACTTTATTCAGGATCAAACCTGGTGGGAAATCCAGGGTATTGCCTTAAAACCTTAAAACAGTTCCAAATGTTAGAAATGTATTGTTTCTTACAAAACTGTCCAGTTTTAAGATCACATGCATAAAATCGTTTTCATATGTGCACTGGATTCAGCATAGATGAGGATATACATTGTAGAAAAGGTGGGGGGGGGGAGGTTTCTTCTTCAGCAGCCTCAATGTTCCACAGTAGATAAGAAACCTCTAAAGCACAATACTACCAAAGTAAAGCATCATTTTACATTGATTCCAGTTAGAGTGTTAAACATGTTTTTAGTAGGGATGTCTACTGATATTTTTATGAGGGGGAGAGAGGTTCTGTTCTTTTTCTTTTTTAAAAATATCAGTTTTGTTACTCATTAAAGCTACCCATTCAAACTAATTTCTTCATTTCCATTTATAATGGGAAACCTATTTCTTCCTGTAAAGTTTTTACCATCCAATTGAGATAAAATTCTGAAGTATCATGCTAAATTTTATATGGGATAAGAGAAAACATCCCCAGTTTCAACAGGAGGGATCATTTGATAAGGCAGTCCAAGAAACCAGGTTGTTGGAATATCCTGCCCTTATATATAAACGTGTTTTCTCATGGCAACATTCCAAGCTTGCCAAAATCAGTTGGCTGCTTGAACTGCCCATCAGAAGGTGTGCTTGAGTCCTGCCCACAGAGCCAGCTCCCACCAAAACTCCAATCCGAACAGTTTACCTCAGCAGCCGAGCAGCCATTTGCCTGACCAGCCTTCCTCAGCTGTCAGGAGAAGATCAGTGGAGGAGCAGCTGAGGCCATTTGCCTGCCAACTATTCTTCACCCTTGGGAGATCCTTGCAGCTGGTAGGGCCCGTCTTCCCCCCCTCAGCTGACTTCTGAGGCAAGCCAGCGGGTGCTGTATGGGGGGGTGGGAGGCCTGCAACCAGCCTATCTGGGCTGGCAGGGCCTGTTGGGGGAGTGGGAAGCCCATGGCCAGTCTACCTCGGCCAGCAGGGCCTGCCTGGGGGGGGAGGTCTGCCGGGGGGGAGGCCCGTGGCCAGCTGGCCAGAGCCAGCGAAGCCTGCATAGGGGAGTGGGGGGCCTATGGCCAGCCTGCTTGGGCTGGCGGGGCCTTCCCAGGGGGTGGGGAGCCCACAGCTAGCCTGCCTAGGCCAGCGGGGCCTGCCTGGGAGGGTGAGGGGCCTGTGGCCAGCCTGCCTGGGCCAGCAGGGCCTATTGGGGGGAGAGGCCCAAGGCTGGCTGGCCTGGGTCGGTGGGGCCTTGCCCGGTGAGGCCGCTGCCACCCTCATTGGGCCGGTGGGCCCAGGCTCAGTGGGGAGCCCTGAGGCTGGCCTCATAGGGCCAGTGGGGCCTTGCCTGGCAAGGCCGTGACCGCCCTCGCTGGGCTGGTGGGCCCTGGCTCGGGAGGCCTGCCTGGGTCGGCGGGGCCTGCCTGGGCGTGGGAGACTCAAGGCCAGGCTTGGGAGGCCTGCCTGGGTTGGCGGGGCCTGCTGGGGGGAGAGGCCCATGGCTGGCCTAACTGGGCCAGTGGGGCCTTTCCTGGCGAGGCCGCGGCCACCCTTGCTGGGCTGGTGGGTCCTGGCTCAGGGGGAGGCCCATAGCCAGCCTTGCTGGGCTGGTGGGCCCTGGCTCGGCAAGGCCGCAGCCACTCTTGCTGGGCTGGTGGGCCCTGGCTCAGGGAAGGAAGCTCATGGCTGCCCTCACTGGGCTGGCGGGGCCTTGCCAGTTGTCTTCTTTTCCTCCCTGCCTTCTTCACCAATCACTTTGCCCTTTCTGCCTCCCTCTGTCTTTCTCCTCCTTCCTTCCTCCCCATCTCTGCCTTCTTTCCCTCTGTTCCCCTCTCCCTCCCTCCCTCCCTCCCTTCCTTCCTCCTCATCTCTTCCCTCCCTCTTTCCCTTCCATCCTTCCTTTCTTCCTCCCCATATCTTTGCCTTCTTTTCCTCCCTCTTTCCCTTCCTTTCTTCCTTTTTTCCTGTTACTGATTTTGTGAATTCTGCACACTTTTACTTCAAAGGAAGGCCTTCTGAGTTCAGTAGGAGGGGCTTGGGATGCTCTGACGTCAGCCTTCCAGACCACTGCAAGCTCAGTGGCCAAGTCACGGCACTGCTCCTGAGGATTTCTTTCCCCCACGCGGCTGGGACAGTGGTGGCTGGCCAGCTCAAGCAAGAGTGGCTTGGGAGGCTGGGAGGCCAGCTCTGGCCCTGGTTGCCTCAGCTCCCTGGTAGTTCCTTCAACAGGCATTGTAGCAGGACGGGGGGGGGGGCAGGTGCACATACACCATCATCGCCACTCTCTTTGCCACACAGAGGCCATCAATACAGCTGGAGCATCAGAGCCTGGGGTCTGGTTCTGTCTTGGCCAGCTGCACGTGTTCTCACAAAAAGGAGACTGAGGTCTGATTCAGTATACAGCAGCTTCATGTGTTCTCTCTCTACAGGCCCAGGTGGTCTGATCACTTGACTGAACTTCTGACTATGCACTCCAATAGCAGAGGCAGTTCTGCAGGACTGCGGATCAAACCCAGTTCACTGTGCAAACCCCCAAAACATTGATACACACTTCAGCCACGGCAGCCAACATCTTTAGACAAAAAACCCCACTGTCTCATAGATGCAGCATCCATCATTGGTAGGTCACATTACTTACTGCTTTACTTTCCACAGAAAACACTTCAGATTCCAAGACCCACAAACATCACAGGAGACTGAGACCACTGTGAGCAGACACACTGTACACATTACAGGACGAGGTAAGTGGACCAGACATGGGGACAATGTCCCAGTACCAGAATGCTCTCCTACACTTTTCTGCGCATGGTTTTCCGACTGATGGTCCTGAGGCCATGAGATCTTTAGACCAAAACATCCTATGTCTCAGTGATGCTGCATCCATCCTTAGTGACTAACAACATTTACTTTTTTACTTTCTAGAGACAGCACTTCACATTCAGAGAACCACAAAAAACCATGGGAGACTGAGACAACTGTGAAAAGACACATTGTACATGTTACAGGACCAGGTAAGTGGACACAACATACTTCCTTGGTGGCTGACATCACTTAATGCTTTCCTTTCTACAGACAACACTTCAGACTCAGAGAACCACGACAACCACACGAGATTCAGACAGCTGTGAACTGACATACCATACACATTACAGGACCAGGTAAGTGGACACGATATGGGGAAAGTATTCCAGTACAAGAATGCCCTCCTGCACATTTCTGTGCATAGTTTGCGGAGTGATGGTCCTGTGGGCACAAGATCCTTAGACAAAAAAAAAAAAACAATGTCTCATGGCGGCAACATCCATCCTTGGTGGCTGACATCACTTAATGCTTTACTTTCTACAGACAACACTTCACTTTCAGAGAACCACAAAAAACACAAGACACTGAGACAGCTGTGAAAAGACATGCCATACACGTCACAGGACCAGGTTAGTGGACATGACATGGGGACATGGGGACAATGTTCCATTACAAGAATGCCCCAGGCCCGTAGCTACAGTGGGGGCATCTTGGGGCTAGGCTCCCTGACTTGCTGGCAAGGCCCCCTGACTTCCCATCTTGCCCAGGGTGTCACAGCCGTCTCCCCAGATTAAATTCATTAGCCAGTGCCCCCTAAGAAATTAAAATGGCCCCTGACTTAAAAATAATCCTGGCTACGGGCCTGGAACGCCCTCCTACACATTTCTGTGCATGGTTTATGGAATGATGGCTTTAAACTGAAGCCATCGGGGGTGGGAAGAAAAAGCCTGATGTTGTGCGGCATCCCCAACACTAAGTTCAAGAAAGGGAGTGATCAGAGAATAAATGAGCAGGAGAGAGGTGAGTTCAGTCATTTTTGGGTAAATTTGAATGGACCTTTAGTAGGAAAAGATGTCTGTAATCTGAAATGTCTTTATACTAATGCACAGAGTATGGGAAATAAACAGGATGAACTTGAACTTCAAATATTGGAAAGTAAGACTTTACTTTCACTTTACCTCCTTCCAGCCTATGCATTTGTTACACATCACATCTTTCTAGAGCTCATTGCATTGCTTTCACAATGGGCTTTACTGCTAGTATCCCTCCTATATTATAAATGTGTTTTGGGGTGGCAAGATTCGATGCACGGCAAAATCAGTTGGCTGCCGGATCTACCACTTGAAAGGTCTGTCAATCCCCTGGCTGCGTTGGGTGGCAGCATGGCCGGGGTCCCACCAGCCAGCCTCTTGCCCTCAGTCTACAGAGAGCTGCCAAAGAGGATGGATGCTCCACTGGGAGGACACTTGGGATGCCAAGGTGGCTGAGTCCCTGCCACGGCCTCCTGCCATGACACCACTGCCTCCAGCACTGATCCCAGCACCCACCTCGACCCACCCCAACAGGCTGGCCAGGGGGCTCAGCATCCACTGTACTGTGTTGGTCATCCCTGCGCCGCCACTGCTCTGGCTCCTCTCAGCCTCACTCCCTGCCTACCTTCAGCCTTTCACTCCTCCTCCGACTTTGGATCTGCCTGCCTTTCTTTCTCCCGGCTTCGCTCTCCTCCCCCTTCAAAGCACTGAGCCCAGCAAGAGGAAGTGGTGAGTGACATTTATGCGTGCCCTGTTGGTGTGTGGTATGGAAAACAAGGCACACATTGCAAAGCCTGGAGCTTTACTGCTAGAATGGAGTCCTTTATACTGGAAATTTAAACCGCACACGCGATTGTGGCAGATTCTGCCCCCCCTTTAAAACTTTGCTCCACCGCCACTTCCTCTGGATCCACCTCGACCTTAGTCCACAGTACATGAAACTAACATACTGACAGGCGATGCGTGTGGCCAGATAAGTAAAACAACTTTTACTCACCAGAGTTCAAATAAATGGTCATTACAGGCCACAGTGGAAACACGGACAGTATCCCAGCTACAGAAGGCCACAGTCTGCCCCACCAAAGCTCACCCATCTGGTTGGCTGCAGGTGGCTCATGATCACTTTCCGCCTCCTCCTGAGGAGGATGAGAGGAAGGCCCAGCATTCCTCAGAACCTGTTTTACTCCAGAGGAAACCCTCGCGGAGCCGACTGGGCCTTCCTTTTCAGTAGGCAGACCGACTGGTCAGCCTCTGCTGGAGTGCTGAGGCAAGGAAAGGGAGGGCCCATCCTGAGGGGAAAACAGGGCCGCAAGTGGCCTGAGGAGATTTTCCTGCAGTCCCCACAATGGTTTGCAAATGTATGGAGTTATACTTGGGTTGCCAACGACCAGATGGGGCCTGGAGATCTCCCGAAGCTAGTGCTACAGTTATTTGAAAGGCAAAAAAAGGGGAGTATCTCTTTCCCAGCTGACTGCTTCAAACAAATGGTTGCTATGACAAACCTCCTTTAAAATACCCCTACTATTACAGCTGGGGTCGTTGCTACTCATCTCTCCTTATACATACTTCCATTTCTGAGTGTGTATGTTAAATGCCCTCAAGGCGAATTGCCATCATAGCCTTCTAGAGCTCTTTGTCTTGCTTCTACAATGGGCTTTGGACCTAATAAATAATAAATAAAACTGCCCCTATATAAAAGTACCATTTTTAGCAGGAACTGAAGGTGTAAAGAGAATGGGATTGGTTCTGTGATGCTGGTGTGTGTGTTTTTCTTCCTGCCCTAAGGGCAGTTTGTAATCAGTTCCATTAACATCCAGATCTTAACCATTTTTGTTTAACTTTTACTGAATGAAGCTATGCCTACTGGGGCACTGTAATCTTTTTCTGTGTTATTGATTGCACTACATATACATTATTGAGAGTAAAATACCTGGTGTCACTAGGAAAGGATCAGTGTGGCATTATGAGGCCTCTATCCCCTCTGGGGCAAGCAAAACTTTTGTCTGTTCCATGATGCTGCTGCACTGCCTATTGCTGGGGTAAGAATAGAATCTGCCTGCAGTACTGCCTGTGTGCCAGATTGTACAATGGGCAGAATAGCTCAAGCTTAATAGCTCAGCATTCAGAGTGCAGAATAATAGCTCAGCAAACAAGCCACTGCTTCTTGAGAAACAAACCCCTCCAGGACCCAGTGAGCCATTAACTGTGTTTGGAGGCAGATTTTGGAAAGACAAACCTATCTGCAAGTCCTCTTCAGAGACAGTATCACTCTGCTGATTGGTAAATGTCTCTGTCAGTCGTTTGTATGTTAATTCACTCTTTCTTTGTCCCTTTGACTCCTTGAACTCTGTGCCTGGTGCCAGGCACCAAAATAATTGCTACATCTGAAGTTCGGACAAATTGTAATAACTGTAAACAGGAGTCTAACGGCACCTTAGAGACTAACAAACTTTTACTCCAGGACAAGCTTTTGTGAACTGTTGTGTATTGAGCCTGAGTAATCCTTGATCTGGTTGAACTTGTTTTCCCTGAACAATAGCTTACTAGGATCCTGGAGTAGACCAATAGAGTAACAGTGTTATGTAAATAGCCTGTCATTGGGAGTGGGGTGTGTTTGGGGTGTGGTGATTGCATGTTTAAAAACAGGACAGCTACCCTGGAGTTTGTCTTGTAGTGTTCCTGAAATCACCTAATAAAGTAGAGCTGTTTCACTGCAATGCATCCAGAACCCAGTATTTAACATTGGCGACAAGGATGGGATCTTGTTGAGCCAGCCCAGCACCCACCAGCACTACACTGCACACCAAGCTCCAGTGCCACGTGCATCACATCGCTCCTGGGGCCATGGATGCCACTCCAGGACACTTTGATGCATTTGACACTGCTGCAGAGGACTGGGACTCCTACGTCTTCCATTTCGAGCTTTTCCTGAGATCACAGAGGACAAAAAAAGTGCTCTACCCATTTCGAATCTGTGGGCGCTCGACCTTCAAGATCACTCATTTGCTGCTTGCCCCATCAGAGCTCTGAGACACCGAGTACAAGACAATTTTGAACTGGCTTAAGGAGCAATTCTTGCCGAAGCCCTCCATCATCGTCGCCCACCATGTGTTTCACACTAGGAACCAGGCTGGGAGTGAGTTGATCACGGCATATGTTACAGCCCTCCAACGGGTCACCGGACATTGTAACTTCCATGACCTTGAGGAAGCACTCCATGACCAGCTGGTGTGCAGACTGTGGGATGAGCAGATCCAATGAAAGCTTCTCACCAAACAAGACCCCAAATTCAAGGAGGCCATGGAATTAGCCCTCACTGTAGAAGCTGCCAACCAGTTCACCACAGAGATCAGGCAGGCACAAAATCCATCATCTTCAAGGAAACTGCCCACCAAAGCCCACCATGTGGACACCTCCGAAGAAGAAGAAGAGGTCCTGCAACTACAGCATCCAGCCCACATCGGTGCCCACCCATCTACTTCATCATGCGCCATCGAGACTGCCACATCAACGCCATGTGCCAGCTGTGGGGAGCCCCATGAGAGGAGATCCTGCCATTTCTGGGATGCCACATGTTGGAACTATGGAAAGGTTGGCCACATCACTCAAGCCTGCCATTCCAAGGGAAACCTGAGGCGACCGACAGCAGCCCCAGCATCTATGCACACAACAGAACTACACACCACGAATGTCCAGCAGCAACAGGTGCTGAACTTGCCCCAGGACAGCCCCAGAAAAATTACAGTGACTGTCTTGATTGAGGGAAACCCCTGCAAGATGGAGCTTGACACAGGGTCTTCCATCTCCATAATATCGGAGGACACTTTTAGGAGGCTTTGCCCAAGGGGGAGGGCCTCACTTAGACCAATTGGTTTCACTCTACAGGACTTCCAACAGAATGAGGTGGCTGTGAGAGCAGTGGACAAATTCTGGGTGCAGTACTGGAATTTTGATGGACTTTTATTTTATTTATTTATTTATTTATACTTTTGGCTTATATACCGCCCTAACCTCAGAGGGTCTCTGGGCAGTTTACATAGCGGTTCTAAGCAACCGAATTTTAACCTAACTAGGGCCACATAGTCTACAGGGTGGTGACTGCCTTTTGGACTTGCTGGTGGAGGGAGGCAGTCACACGAGTCTCTTAGCACTAGCCTGGTTCATGCCTCTGGGGTTCCAAGTAACTGGGGTGCACCACGTGGCCACAAAAGACTTCCAGCAAGTGCGCAACGAGTTCCCAGCCATCTTTGATGGGATGCTCAGTTCAGTCCAGCTCATCTCAGAGGTGTGGCCCATACGGCTGAAGACCTGCTGCATCCCATTTGTGTTGAAGCCAAAAATAGATGAGGAGCTGAATCAGTTGGTAGGCCAAGGGGTTTTGGAGCCAGTTCCGCATGCACTCTGGGAAACCCCAATTGTGACGCCCATTAAACCCAACAGGGATGTCCGCTTCTGTGTGGACTACAAATGCACCACCAACAAAGTGCTTCAGGACCACTCCTACCTGGTCCTGGTAGTCAGTCATGTCTGGCGGGTGCCAAAATATTCAGAAAGTTGGGTTTGGCCCAGACCTACCAGCACCTGCCTGTAGATGATGTGACCACAGAGGCACAGACCATTGTAATGCATAGGGGCATGTTCCAGGTGCGGTGGCTGCAGTTCAAGATCAGTGTTGCCCCAGGAATCTTCCAGAATCTTATGGACTCTCTCCTCAAAGGAATTCTCAGGGTCCAACCTGACATTCTAATTGCCACCCCCATAGAAGGGGACTTTGCAGCATTTCCAAACAGCCGGCCTCAAGGTGAAGCGGGAGAAGTGCCTCCTGGGGGTTCTGCAAGTGAGTTCCTGGGTGTCTCCATTGACACCGAGGGCATCCATCCAGCCTCAGACAAGGTGTGCGCCATCGTTGACGCTCCTGCACCAACCTCCAAGCAGGAACTCCAGGCCTTCTTGGGGCTCCTGAACTTTTATCATTCTTTCCTGCCCCATAAAGCTGTGTTTGCAGAACCACTCCACCACCTCCTCGACAAGAAAGCCATGTGGGTCTGGGGCCCAAAACAAGCCACTGCATTTAGGGCAGTCAAGGAGCTGCTCACTTCCAATGCCATCCTGGCCCACTTCAATGAGACGCTGCCCATCATCCTCTCTTGCAATGCTTCCCCCTATGATGTTGGCGCCATCCTCGGACACCAGCTGCTGGATGGCAGGGAGGTCTCTATGTCCTACTACTCCCACACCCTATCTTGTGCTGAGCACAACTACGCGCAAATCAACAAAGAGCTGCTGGCTATCATTGAAGGGGTGAAAAAATTCCATGATTACCTCTCTGAGTGGCCTTTCACCATCATGACAGACCACAAGCCACTGCTGGGTCTGCTGGGCCTGCTGGGCCTGGATTGCCAGACCCCCCAGATGCTCTCGCCTCAGGTACTGCATTGGTCCATCTTCCTGGTGGGATACCAGTACTCCCTCCTCCACTGTCCAGGGAAAGCGATGGGGCATGCTGATGCCCTCAGCCACTTGCCACTCCGCTCCTGAAATCCTGACCCAGCTCACATGCACCAGATCCTGCTCATGGAGGAGCTTCCCAACTGCCTTCTGCAGGCAGCAGATCTTTCCTGCCATGCCACAAAGGATTGGGTCCTCTTCCACATTTTGGACTGGATGGGGAGGGGCTGGCCCACCAGCTAGGTGGGCCCAGAATCTGCAGCATTCTCATCCCACCAGGATGCATTATCAGCCCACAAGGGGTGCCTATTGTGGGGGAGCCAGGTGGTGGTTCCTGATCCGTTGCACCAGCAAGTGCTGTTAGCGCTGCATGAGACTCACCCAGGAATTGTGCACATGAAGGCACTCAACCAGAGTTACGTGTGGTGGCCTGGCATGGACAATGAGATAGAGACCTGGGTCAAGCACTGCCAGGCCTGCCAAGAAACCTAACCAGAGCCACTCCAGGCACCCATGCAGCAGTGGGAGTCCACCAGAAAACCTTGGTCCCGGGTACATTTGGACTTTGCTGGCCCCTTCCAAGGGCAAATATTCTTCATCTTGGTGGACTCAGAAGAAGAAGAAGAGTTTGGATTTATATCCCTCCCTTCACTGCCGAAAGGCGTCTCAGAGCAGCTTACAAACTCCTTTCCCTTCCCCTCCTCACAACAGACACCCTGTGAGGTAGGTGGGGCTGAGAGAACTTCTGACAGAAACTGTCCTTGAGAGAACAGCTGTGCCAGAGCTTGTGACTGACCCAAGGTCACATCAGCAGGTGCAAGTAGAGGAGTGGGGAATCAAACCTGGTTCTCCCAGATAAGAGTCCGCGCACTTAACCACTACACCAAACTGGCTCTCCTCCTCATACACCAAGTGGCTGGAGGTAGTGCCTGTCACCTCCACCTCTTCCAAAGCAGCGATCCAGGCCTTCAGACAGATCTTCAGTGTGCATGGCCTGCCCGACATGGTAGTGACAGACAACAGAACAGCTTCACCTTGGGGGAGTTCCAGGAATTTATGGGCTGCTACCTCATCCAACATGTCTGCTTTGCTCCCTTTCACCCAGACACTAATGGACAAGCAGAGAGGATAGTGTGGACCACAAAGGAGTCCCTCTGGCAGATCATCCACAGAGACTGGGACTATAAACTTGTGGCCTTCCTTTTTGGCCACCGGGTGACCCCGAGCGCTACCACAGGACACAGCCCAGCTGAACTTCTCATGGGCAGGTGTCTAACCACTTGTCTGGACAGGATGCACCCAGATCAGGCCCCGGAGAATCGCCCATCACAGGAGAACCAAGAAGCGCCCAGAGGATTTCCCCCTGGCAACTCTGTCTACACAAGGAACTTCTCCAGCAGCCCTGCCTGGTTCCAGCCAAGGTAATCTGAGTTACAAGCACCTTGTCATATGAGGTATCAACTGAAGATGGCCCGGTACTTTGTAGATACACAGACCAGCTCCGTCACTGTCAGAGCCAGAGTCACCATCAGCAGTCATGAGAAACTATAGGGGGAAATGGGGTCATATTCTGAACTGGCAGAACACGTGGAGAGACTCTGGGCAGCGCTACAACAAGAGTCAGCGAGATAGGGTGGGGTTACGTATAGAGGAAGAGAGAGAGCAAGCATGGTGGATCCTGCTCTTTTTATACATTATTTGGATTTGGGGGTGGGCTTCACCGGCCACTTCCCTTGTCACATTCCCAGGAAGTTGCTTAAACAAAAACTGGTTTCAGGAGGATGGGGGCTTAATGGTTGGGCAATATTGATTCCATTACTACTAACAGTGGCATCTTTAGAAGACAATAGCAGAAGTGGCCAGGGTCATTAGTCTTGATGGCCGATGATTGCTCTGGTTGATGGGCTTGGCAGGTACATGTCAGTCTGCTAATCCCTTTATGCAAGCAGTTCCTTTGTTATACTGGGCAGCATACTTGCAGTATCTGGTGAAGGTGGGGGGGGGGCAGATGTGCCTGCATGCTGACAAAGGTTTCTGTTCATCTTTGGAGATGTTCATGTTTCCTTGCATTATATGGCATTCTTCTACAACATCTTTTTACTGGCTTCTGTGTGCTGTTCATGGCCAGGGTGCTTGTTTCATCTCTGCTGCATTGCAGGTGAGAGGTAGCAGGTAATCCATGGATCCATCCTTGGTTTGGCACATCATCTCAGGGGGAAGCTTCCCTCATCTGGGCACATGTTCACAGTCCAGGTAGTTGGCATCAGCTTGTGATCACCACACATTCCACTTCCCTTGGCACACATATTGCACAGTCCAGTTATTAAGTCATAAGTCCATAAGAGTGTTATAAGTTCCTTGCAGAGCAACAGCATCTGCTATAAAATTGTGTTAGTTTTTAAGGAACACTTGGACTCCTGTTTGTTTTTGCTGCAGCAGTCTAACATGGCTACCTCTCTGAAATTATTCTAACTATATTATTAAATAGAAGTTTTTTTGTTTGGGTTTATATTAATATATGAATGCATGTCCTTAGTGCTTTATCTCTTCAAAATAGTTTCTCGTTGGCCATTGGACTGTGCTCATAGTAGATAACAGTGAAATCCAAAACATGGTTAAACTTTTCAGTATCCATACAAGTGAATGGGCTTAAGAGGATGTAATTCTGTTTAGCCCTGCACCATATGTCCAGCGATCATGGAATTTTGCAGGAATGAGCAGCCACATGATGAAGTTTGAGCTTCTTTCATACAACACTCATTTCATTGATTTTATACCACATATATCTAACTCGTTTGGGCATAGAACCTAATCAACAAAACCATGTCTTTATCCCAAAGATTCTCTAGGTCAGTGTTGTGCAGGCCATGTAAAGCAACTTACAGCCACCACCACCAGCCACCAGGATTGTTTAGCAGCACCAGCACTCACTGCAGAGTAAGTTTCATATAGCACCACACCAAGACAGTCCTGTAGTAAACTATATACAGGTTTATTTACAGTATATATACAATCCACTGACAAACTGCTCCGCCAGACACCATATACAGAGAGAAGAAAAATACAGAGCAGTACATGTACAGCTTTATACATTTGAGCATCCAATCAGCATCATGCTGAGTCATGATCAACTGACGTCATACCTTAGCTGGTCTGAACCGGTCAGAACCTGTTGTCAGCAGCTTGCTTGCTGTCACTTGGATCATTTTGATCTGACTGCTGGATATTAACAACCAACACTCCCCCTTAATATACAGCCTAGTTAGATCATGTTCAACTGTTTCCTAAGGTTCAGGAACCTCGCTTCATCTAAGCTTTTAGTGAACATATCTGCAATGTTTTCCTTAGATGAACAATGTTGCAAAGTAACAATTTTTCTCTGTACAGCATCCCTTACATTCTGATACCGTATATTTATATGCCTTGATCTTGGCTTAATTCCTTGGGAATCTGCAATCAGTGCAGCAGCTGCATTATCACATGTAACAGTCATTGGCATTTTACATTGTATGTCAAAATCATCCAACAGCTGTTTCAGCCATTCCAATTGTATTACACACTCATTAATTGCAGCAAATTCTGATTCACAAGTGGTCGTCGCTACAAAATATTGTTTCACAGATTTCCAGATAACTAAATAACCATTTACAAATATTACATAGCCAGTAGTTGACTTGGTGTCATTCTTAGTCCCCCAGTTTGAGTCACTGTAAGCAAGGACCTGCTGAGATTGGTTTCCTCTCAGTACTAACTTATATTTGGATGTGCCCCTCAAATAATTCAGGATCCTCTTAGCAGCATTCCAATACCTCATATAGGGTTTTGCATTCTTTTGACATAGTATATGTAAGGTAAAGGTAAAGGTTCCCTTGCTCGAAAGCCAGTCGAATCCGACTCTAGGGTTGCGGTGCTCATCTCCGTTTCAAAGCCGAAGAGCCAGCGCTGTCCGAAGACATTTCCGTGGTCATGTGGCCGGCATGACTAAACACCAAGGTGCACGGAACGCTGTTACCTTCCCACCGAAGTGGTACCTATTTATCTACTTGCAATTTCTTGCTTTTGAACTGCTAGGTTGGCAGGAGCTGGAACTAGAGACAGGAGCTCACCCCATCATGCGGCACTCTCGGGTCTTGAACTGATGAACTACTGACCTTCCAGCCTGCAGTTCAGCGTCTTAACCACTTGAGCCACCGCAGCTCCTCAATATGTATATGTACAGCATTACTAATGTCAGGACGAGACCATGTTGCAAGATATGTCAATGATCATAAGAACATAAGAGAAGCCAATGTTGAATCAGGCCAACGGCCCATCTAGTCCAACACTCTGTCACACAGCGGCCAAAATATACCTGGTGCCATCAGGAGATCCAATTAGAGATTGGTACAATTCTTTCTGTTCAAACAATTTTTCATCTGGCTCCCTGGCATAGCCTGTAGACATAGGAGTTCACACAGAATTTGCATTTAACATGTTATGTTTTTCCAACAATTTTTCAATTTTGGTCTCCTGGCTTATATTAAAATAGCCTTCAGTATTCCTGGTAATATCCATTCCTAAATAGTGACTAATTTTACCCAGACTTTTCATTTTGAAATATTGTTTAGTGGTTTGCTCGAACCAGTGCAATTGCTCTGCTTGTTTATATATAAAACATATGTCATCTACATACACCATCAGATAACACTTGTCACCATTTATCACTTTGTTAAAGATACATGGATCAGCAATGCTTTGCTTAAATCCCATGTCAGTCAAAGTAGAAGTGAGACATAAATTCCACAAATGTCCACTTTGTTTCAGACCATACAACCCTTTTTTCAACCTTAATACCAGGTTCGGATCTGTACTCTCAAAACCAGGAATCTGTTGCATATATAACCGCTCATCCAGATTTGCATTGAGATATGCAGTAGTAAAATCAAAATGTTGAACCTGCAACCCCTCTGCACCTGCTTTTGTCAAAGCTACATTCAAAGTGTTGCTTTTTGCTGTTGGGGCGAATGTTTCATCATAATCAATCCCAAACTCTTGAGTATACCCTTGGGTGATTAATCTAGCTTTCCTTTGAGGCATTTCACCTTGTACTGGTTTCAGTTTGTACAACCATCTGCACCCTATGACCTTTTTCCCTTCAGGCAACTCAGGTAGTTCAAACACTTCATTTGTACACAGAGAATCATACTCAGTTTGCATTGCTTTTAACCAAGCTTGCTTTTCTTCCTTAGGCATCATGGTTACATCATTGTAGCATGTAGGTTCTCTCACACTCACAAAATTTGCTACTTGTGCCTCAAAGCCATACCGCTGTGGTGGAATACCTTTAGTACTTCTCTCAGACCTCCTAGGTGTACTACTGTCTGCCTTAATATTATCCAGTGCACCAGGCTGAGAGGAGCTTGTTTCTGGAACCACAGGATTTGAAACAGCATTTGTTTCACCAGTAACAGGTAATACTGTCTGCTCTGGTAAAGAATTAGCATGGATACTGTGCCAATTTTTGCCTTCAGTAAAATTGGCAGATCTGCTGAAACTGATTTGATGCTGGTCATTGGAAAATCTATAGGTTTTCATGCCCGGTTGATAACCCAAAAAGAGCATCTGTTTTGACCTCAGACCACCCTTCCTGCGCTGATCTACAGGTATGTTGACCCGTGCCTTAGAACCAAACACACGTAGGTAGTTTAATTTTGGTGGTTTCCCATACAACAAGGTAAAAGGAATGTTATCTAACACTCTGGACCAAGTTCTGTTAGACACATATACTGCACACTTTAAACCTTCAGCCCAAAATGACTTCGGTAATTGGGCATCAGCCAACATGGCATACATTATTGTTTGTAGGGTAGAGTTTTTTTGCTCTGCAACCCCGTTTTTGGGTGGTGATGATGGGTTAGAAATCCTATGTTTAACCCCTAACTTTAGAAACCATTGTTTGATTGCATTAGACATGAATTCTCCCCCCATATCGGTCTGGATAGCCTTCAACTCACCCAACTGATTTTTAACCTTCCTGTACCAATACTTCAATGTTTCAGAAGTGTCAGATCTGTTTTTCAATATGTACACCCAGGAATAATTAGAAAAATCATCAGTTATCACTAAGGCATATCTATTATGGGATAGACTAGGTGGGAATGGTCCCATTAGATCCACATGTACCAGTTGCAAAGCATGCGTAGACACCCTTTCACTTTTGCGAGCTACAGGAAATGCCTGTGACTTAACCTGTTTGCACACTTGACAATCAAGGAATGTTTTACACTCTTTCACCCCTTCTCTGCCTGTCAAGGCTAGTGTTTTGTTAATTGCATGAAATGATGCATGTCCTAAATGATGATGTAAGAGGTGCAGACACTCATGGTGTGGGTTTTTGTTCCCTGGCACACTCGTTATGGCTGCCGTTTCAGAGTTACCCAACACATAAACACCGTTTCTCAAGTTAGCTGTAGCCATTTCCCTCCCACCTTTCCTGATACTACATGACTCATTTGCAAAAACAATTTCAAATTTAGCTCAGTCCAATGCCAGGACGCTAAGTATATTGTTCTCAAGGGATGGGACACAGAGGACGCTCTGAAATGTGTAATTCAGAACAGGTAAAGTTAATTCTCCACAGCATGCTACGTCAGCTATGTGGCTGTCTGCCAGAGTCATGTGCTGCTGCTGTGCCTTCTGTTGATTTTGCAGCATATCAGGATATTTACAAAATATTTGACTTGCACCACTGTCCAACACCCATTCATGTGTTAATTCAGTACCTGTCAGCACAAGAGATGCATTGGGACGCTTAGACGACACGTCATAGTGTCCAATGGATGATTTCTTCTTTTGCTGCAAAGGACAGGATTTCTTAAGATGAGACAGAGACCCGCACAGAAAGCATTTTCTGACACGTAGTGCTTTCGCTGGCTCACTCTTCACACTGGGTTCCTCCCTCCTCCTGCAGCTGGCCCCCAATCTTCCACAGGCTGGGCTCGCTGCCAGGCAACAAAAGAAAGCTTTGTGTTGATTTTAGCCTCGTATTCCAGCGCCCTGCCAACAAATAATTGCAGATTAAGTTGGTCTGTTTGCAGACTTTCCAGAGAGGTGATCAAAGTGTCAAATTCTGAAGATAAAGACCTTAGGACCAGATAACATCTGTCTTCCAGAGATATCACCTTGTCTCTTCCTTCAAGTTGCTGAAAAAGCTCTGTTAAAGCATTTATATGCTCCCGAACTGTTTCTCCAGGACCCTGGAGTTTTCTATAGAGGCGCCGCATCAAAGACATGATAGTGCCAGCAGACTTTTGAACATAGACTGCTTTAGCATTCGCAGAAGATGAAATATGAATTAATTGGTCATCACTCACGGCCAGTACGATGCATGCCAGAGCCCTCTTGACCTTCGTCACGTCTGCTGCAGGAACCGGATCAGTAGGGTCATTAACGTACAGCCAGAGGCCCTCTCTGATAAGATAATGTTTCATCTGAAATGCCCACGTATCATAGTTTGTGGAAGTTAGCTTGTCCACCACCTGCGTTGTCGGCACCAAAGCCATTATTTCTCAGCTTTCTCGACACTCTCAGGCTGGAACTGGTATCTTTCTCTCTCTCAGCGTGACTCACCGCAGGCAAGGCTTGTCTGGGCAGGCTCTTCCACTCCCCCACTCCAGGAAGAATTCAGCAACCTTCACCCTCAGCTCCTTGTCCACTGCTGCATGCTCTCAGTTTGGCTCTCTGGCGTTGTCAGTGCTTGCTTTCAGGCTATGCTGGTCTCCGTCAGGCTGAGTCCTCACTGGGCTGGTAGGTTCACCGTTGCTCAGGACTGCCTTCCCGCCGCTCTGGGCCCATAACCCTGTTGCACAGGCCATGTAAAGCAACTTACAGCCACCAGGATTGTTCAGCAGCACCAGCATTCCAGCACTCACTGCAAAGTAAGTTCCATATAGCACCACACCAAGACAGTCCTGTGGTAAACTATATACAGGTTTATTTACAGTATATATACAATCCACTGACAAACTGCTCCGCCAGACACCATATACAGAGAGAAGAAAAATACAGAGCAGTACATGTACAGCTTTATACATTTGAGTGTCCAATCAGCATCATGCTGAGTCATGATCAACTGACCTCATACCTTAGCTGGTCTGAACCAGTTAGAACCTGTTGTCAGCAGCTTGCTTGCTGTCACTTGGATCATTTTGATCTGACTGCTGGATATTAACAATCAACAGTTAGAGGTCTACAGCCAATGTAGCACAGCATGAAAGCAAATATGACTCTCTAAAAAAGAAAACAAAATCTTTAAGTTAATATATACTGGAGAGGTAGATGGGATGCTAGAATTACCAATATGGGAAGGAAATGGCAGGAAAAGATTTTTATGGGGCAAAAGGGGTTCTTAGAGATCCTTTGCAGAATGATGGGGAATAGTTACAAGCAGGGGTAATTTTGTAGAAAAAGAGGTGCAGGAGCTCATTAGCATAACTCATTAGAATGACTTATTTGCATATGCCACACCCCCTGACATCACCAGAAGTATGAGATATATACAGAGAATAATACTGCTTTCAAAACTTAAACTATAAATGGAATCCAGTTTGGACCTGGCTTTATGGACTAGGGTGTTGTAGGTTATCTTTGTACCTAGACAACCATGTCATGGGATTCATAGCCCCTTTTGGCTGTGGATGCACAAGCCAGCCTCTTAGGCTTTGGGGCTGGGGTACTTGAAGAACCACTTTGTCCCATACTATCCAGCCTGCCAGTTAAGATCTTCTCAGGCTCTACTGTTTGTGCCCCTGTCTGCAGAGGTTAGGCAGGTGGCAACCACAGACAAAGCTTTTTCCAGTGATGATGCCTTGCCTTACTCTTTGAGGCTTGTCTGGTGCCTATCTTTTTTTGTAGGTGCCAAGCCAAAACATTTCTTTTTACCCAGGTTTAAGTAAGTGTTCCATTTTTCTTAGCTGATTTCATGGGCTGGTTCTGGCCTGCAGATAGTTCTATGAATGCAATGTTAGCTGATCAATGTTTCTTGAAGCTGCTTTTATGTCCTGTCTTGTTTTTAATGACTTGTTTGGTTCTGTTTTATTGAGCAGGTCTTTGGGAAGGTAGCGTACAAGTTTTCTAGATTTTTTTAAAAAATATATTATTTAAAATAGTAGTCTTTCATAGTCACTGATACAATTGTGTTCTATTATTTTCTATACCCATAGGTACACTGTCAGTACTGGCTTTCTGTAAGGATGCTTCCAAAATTTTCCACATTGTAAGACTTAAACCACCTGCCCTTGAAACCAAAGTGCAACTAATGCACTGTGTGTTCTCCATTGTTCTGCTTTTAAAAATTGCTGTATTATACCTGTGTATGTGCAACTTGTTGCAGCATTCAATTCCTTTAGTTGACATGCATCTAATTCCATCCATGTATACTTCTGTATTGATAAAACATTGCAAAACACACACCCATGTCAGTATATTCTACTTTTTCAGGGTAGTGTGGGGTGATACTTTATCAGTGCTTTGGAGTGCTTGGGCTTGTTAGCAGCACCCCCCACCAAAAAAATCTTGATACCATCCTACATCATATTGCCTTGCTATTTATTTAAAATAAATAAATTGGTGTTTGCCATTTTATTTTTGGTTCTAACAGAAACTGTTTTTAACTATTTCCATAAGCAACCTTGAACCATGAGAAAAACTGGAATATAAATTTCTAAATGAAGAACAAACAAACAAATAAATAAATAAGAATTTGTCCAACATTGGAAGACATGAGATATAAAACTCTTCTGTTTAAAATCAATTACTTTTCTTAGATACACAAGAATCAGCAGGGAGAAATTACATGAGTTTTTCACTTTATATTTTTCACTTCACTTTTTCTGTTTGAAAAACATAGTATAAGCTTACAACTAAGACAAAAACTCACCTTTGGAGATTATTGAATAATATGGACTAAATCCCAGTCTCAGATGAAATGTGAGCTCAGGTACTGTAATTCTTAACAATTTATTCCTTGTTATACCTCGTTAATGAGGTGTAAACAAAGTGGCGGGGGTGCGCACACACACACACAC
The DNA here is from genome assembly GCA_029375565.1 of Gekko gecko. Lineage (NCBI taxonomy): Eukaryota > Metazoa > Chordata > Lepidosauria > Squamata > Gekkonidae > Gekko > Gekko gecko. The sequence goes on along the minus strand of JAPDNY010000005.1, from coordinate 92,856,014 downwards.
AGGAGCAGAGAGAGAAACACAGAGGGGCACACAAACACAGAGGGACACACAAACACACAGAGGGGCAAAGAGAGAGACATACAGAGGGGCAGAGACATACACAAAGGGGCAGAGAGAGGGGCAGAGAGACACACATGAACACACAGGGGGCAGAGACATACACACACAGAGACACACAGAGGGGCAGAAAGAGACAAACACAGAGGGGCAGAGACACACACACAAACACACAGAGGGGCAGAGACACACACACAAACAGAGGGACAGAGGGACACACACAGAGAGGGGCAGACACACACAAACACACAGGGGGCAGACACACACACACAGAAGTTCGGGGGGGGCCTCTGAAGGCCTTTCCCTGCCCATCCACATTGGCAGGTGGGGAGAGGCATGGGGGGAGGCTTACCTTGCTGCTGGGAGCTGCGGCAGGGCTTGCGGGGCTCCAGTGCTCCAGTGCATTCTGGCAGGAAATGACCTCTGGTTACAAGTAATCCAAGTCTGACTCACACAGAGAGTTATGCCATTGCACAAAAACAATCACGCATAGTGCTTCTGTATATATTTATTACTTATTGTGAGATCTTGCGTGTGACACTTTCTAATAAAGTACTCATACAACCAGTGATTGGGCTGCAAAAATTGATTGGATTATTAAGCAAAATGTCTGTTAAATTCTATAGTTTCAGTTATGCAAATGGGTTTTCTTATACTGGATCTTTCCTGATCTCTTGCTCTGGCCAGTAACATAGGTAAAGTAAAGGTAAAGGTTCCCTTGCTCGAAAGCCAGTCGAATCCGACTCTAGGGTTGCGGTGCTCATCTCCGTTTCAAAGCCGAAGAGCCAGCGCTGTCCGAAGACGTTTCCGTGGTCATGTGGCCGGCATGACTAAACACCAAGGTGCATGGAACGCTGTTTCCTTCCCACCGAAGTGGTACCTATTTATCTACTTGCAATTTCTTGCTTTCGAACTGCTAGGTTGGCAGGAGCTGGAACTAGAGACGGGAGCTCACTCCGTCTTGCGGCACCCGGGTCTTGAACTGCTGAACTACTGACCTTCCACAGCCTGCAGTTCAGCGTCTTAACCACTTGAGCCACCGCAGTCCCTAGTAACATAGTTTGGCTCTTTAATTATAAAAGGTAGCTACCTGTGCTGTAGGTCAGAGGTGTTGAACTCATTTGCTATGAGGGCCAGATTTGACTTAAATATGACTTTGTCAGGCTGGGTAATGTGGGACATCGGGAGAGAGGCCTGGTTGCCAAGTTGAATGCTCGGTGGCTGGATTAAGCCCCCAATGTGTAGAAGAAACTGCCAAAGAATGACCCCCATGGGCCAAAGCACAGCTGCTCCTGGGGGGGAGGTGAATATGGCAGCAGCACTGGCTGCCAGCAGGCTCCAGAAGACATCATCTGCACCCCCCATGTTCAAACACCAATCCCTGAATATCTGGGACCACATTCCCAGAGCTGCGGGGGGGGGAATCCGAGGGAAGAAGAAGAGTTGGATTTATAATCCTCCCTTCACTCGGAGTGGCTTACAATCTCCTTTCCATCCTCTCCCCACAACAGACAACCTGTGAGATAGATGGGGCTGAGAGAGCTCTGAGAGAGCTGCCCTTGAGAGAACAGCTCTGAGAGAACTTGTGATTGACCCAAGGTCACCCAGCAACTGTATGTGGAGGAGTGGGGAATCAAACCCAATTTTCCAGATTAGAGTCCACCACTCTTCTTAACCACTATACCAAACTGAATCTATATTTTTTTAATAATCTTTGGCTTGGAAGCTAAACAAGGGAAAAATCAGCACAAAAGCACTTTCAGAAAACCTGTGGAAACAGTGACCAGAAAGTGAATGGAGTACTGTAGTAATGAAAGGTAATGCAGAATGAAAAAGAGAACTTGACAGACATGCATAGTGAACATGAGGGAAAACACCTGTGCATAATAGGCCAATATGCACTGGCTATAATTAAACTGCATTGGTACAATGCATATTATTGTACTGATATAGCTTCTCCAGGAGACACGGGCTGGGGTCCAGCAGGGCAGGTCACAGGCAAGGTAGCAGAGAGTAACCAAAGTCCAGTCCAAAAGTCAGGGGTTCCAGAGAGCAGATTTACCAAATTCCACTTTAGGATCAAGGAGTTCCTGGCAGCAAGTCCAGTCTAAGGTCAAGGGTTCCAGAAAAGCCAGTTATCCCATTCAAGGTTGCACAGACTCAGTAGCAAAATGTACTTGTACGCACAAACTGCTGCTTCTCCCGACTGAATTTATAGCAAAGTCTTAACAAGCTAAATTCCCAGTCATCCCCAAACTACTCATTCATCTCTTCAATTGACAGCTGATGGGCCATGAGTCTTGCACTTCTTCTCCTTTCTTGCAACTCTAAGCATCTCTGACAGTATCAGTGCTGCAAGGATGTGGGTGAGATAGGTGGGCTGGGAGTGGCTTCTGAAAACTTGTCTACTGCTTCAGAGCTACAAGGTGTTGGCTTGGATTCAGCTGTAGGCTGTGACTCCTGATCAGCCAGTAACCTGATCTCTTGTTGTTCTCCTTCTGGTTCAGAGCCAGCTGCATCCAGCTGTTCAATTACCAGCTGAGGGCTAGCAGGTAGCTCTTCATCAGAGAAATCTGAGCCCTCACTCAGCACAGACTAACTTACTATAATTATACAAGTGTCATGAAATTTTTCATCTTGCCAATACATGTGGGCATGGCCTACAGGAAATATTTAGCTAGATAGAATACCTCTAGAAGAAAGTGTCTGCCAGCTCCCAAACTGAGAGCCAGTTTGGTGTAGTGGTTAAGTGTGCGGACTCTAATCTGGGAGAACCGGATTTGATTCCCCACTCCTCCACTTGCACCTGCTGATGTGACCTTGGGTCAGTCACAAGCTCTGGCACACCTGTCCTTGAAAAAGAGCAGTTTGTGTTAGAGTTCTCTCAGCCCCACCTACCTCACAGGGTGTCTGTTGTGGGGAAGGGAAAGGAGTTTGTAAGTTGCTCTGAGACTCCAAGTGAAGGGCAGGGTATAAATCCAAACTCTTCTTCTCTTCTTCTTCTTCGTAATCTCTCTGACCACCTAATAGAATACTGCTGAAGTGTTTACTACTCAGCAGCCATTGGATATAAAGTCAACCAACAATAAAAAGATGGGGTGATAGGTGAAACACACACCCATCCTAAACTAGAGATAATTATTTTAATATAACACCTGGAGTGTTTCCTGGGCTTTATTTCTAAGCCAACCTGTAAGGTGGCTTAGAACGTTGTAACTTTACAGAGATTGCACTGTCTACTGACTACTCTGCAATATGACAGAAGAGGAATTATATTTGTGGTTCTATATTTCATTTAATATCCTCATCCTATGAGGATATAGCAGCTCTATCTTCATTAAAACCCTGCAGTATTCACATAGGTATATTTACTTGTGAGCAAACCCCATATGGGGAAATGGAACTAAATTTTATCATGTGGTCATTATCAGAAGAATACTGATTAATCCTTTAGTTAATCAGTTCCTGCTATTTTCCTCTTTGTAATCTGATTTGCTTTCTGTTTTTAAATTGATCTGTCTATTGCATTATTTTAGTGTAGTTCATCTGTTGAACTGAGAACTGAAAAGAAATTAGCACATATATGAACAAAATTATTTATGAGCTCATGCACTTTCCACTTATTTAATTTAATGAAAATTCTTTGATTTAATTTCCTCTTTACAATCCTAGGCTCTTCAAAAGTAATGTAAAATGGAGACTGCTTCTGGTTTTTGCGGGCTGATGGCAGCCGTCTCTCCCAGCTCCCGGGGACATGGACTGCAAACCAGTGGGTAGAGAGGGGGTGCAATCGTACGCATCCCCCAGGGCCCGTGGGATGGGCCCTGAGTCAGGGGGCACTGAGGTTTGCCACCACCCCCCGCTTGTTGCCTGGGGGTGGGGCATCCTTTTGCCCCGATGGTTTCTCCACTGTGTTCCAGTATTGGTCGAGGCTACACAAACTGGACCAAGTAAGCGGTGATCAAGCTTTAATTAAGCGACTAGCGAAAGCATTGAAGTAATGGAAGAAGAGTGAGTAAAAGTTAAATGAAGCATTAGAGGGAAGTGAAGTTTATCCCTGTAAGCGTGGGGGGGGAGGTAACTGTGGATCCCCCCCTTCAGATGACCAGATAATGGAATTAATTACTACTGGATGAATGGAGCTTGAAGGGACTGTGATGGAGAAGTGTTGTAATTTAAGAACTGAGGAATAGATAAGCAAACATTCGGGACTTTCAAAACAGTCTCTGAAAATATACATCATCGGGCTGGCTAGAAATGGCTAGAGTGAAGCATTAGAAGTTTTCTTTTTAAAGACTGTCAACATCCCAGTAAAGGCCATAGTGAAGCAAACTCTACCCCTAAAAAAAGAAGCAGGGGAAAAGGAAATTCCCTCCCCCCGTATAACAATGTAAAAAGAAAATTTCCATGGGGGTAGACGGAGTGAAAAGAGAGAAAGGATTGAATGGGAAAACTTACGAGTGTTGAAGTGCTTCTATGAATAGCAGCTGTAAATGCAGCAGAATTCTTCTTCAGCAGACAGAGGGTGGGGAACCCCCCCCCTTCGAAAGACAAAGTAACTATGTAAGCATTTGAAAACAACTTCAATAGGCATTGGAAACTTTCTTCTTAAATATTTATTTATTACTTTTGATTTATATCCCGCCTAGCCAGAAGCTGGCTCAAGGTGGTGTACAATAGTTAAAATGTCATAACACAATAAATACAGTACATACCATAAAATTCATTAACAACAGGTTACATAAAGTGTTAGTGTGAACAGAAGGCAATTCCTATATTATGTTCCCAGCATCATGCAGGCAGTGAATCCAACATTATAACCAGGTCCATAGGATGTTCTGTTTTCAGTGCCTCTTTCATCAGTGGCGCCCCTAATCAAAAGCCTGGTGGAAGAGCTCCGTTTTACAGGCCCTGCGGAACTGTAGAAGGTCCCACAGGGCCCTGAGATTTTCCGGAAGCTCATCCCACCAGTATGGAGCTGCCACTGAAAAGGCCTGTAAACATCTCTGTGAGTGGCGGCTGTAAAGTGTGGCGAAACTATGCTTTAATAGATAGAGGGGGGAAACCATCCCTCTAAAAATAAAATAATTTGGAATCTACACAGGGAGGATGGAGTCGAAAAACAGGAATGGACAGACCTAGAGAATCACTAGAGGCAGCGGAACGAATAGATGGATTTATGGGACCCTGGCAATTTGGTAATAAAAAGAAGATAAACAAATCCTGAAAATGGTACCTGAGGCGTTGAAAGAATTAAAATGAAACTGAATCTTCTTCAGGAAGTCGAAAGCTTAGCTGAACAATAAACATTCTTGAGAAGGACTGGTGAGGCAATGAAGTACTCCTCCGACAAGCAGGGGGGAGAGGCAATTCTCCTTCCAAAAAATAAAGTTATTATGCACTTTGGTGGGGAGGATGGAGCTAATGAAATGTTGGGTGAAAGGTGGCTATGTGGTTTAATTGTTCAGGAGATAGCAGATTTCTAGAAGATATCAACAATATGGACTGTGAGAAGAAGATTCTCCAGTGAAGTTGTTTGTTTGTTTTTTGGATAAGGCTTTTGATTAAGGGGGGGGTATGGGTAAGGGCGTATATGGAAAAAGTGGATGCTTAATGGTGATTTCACGCTCAGATGAAATTTAAACATAATTTGGTGACTCCCTGAAAAATAGTATTTTATCAACTTAGACTAGTATTATAAATGGAAGAGAGGTTGAAGTGTCTGGAAATGATTTTAATAAGCTTAAATAGATTAGGCTTTGTTAATTTTAAGACATTAGTTTGATGGGATTCTAATTGAGGTGAAGGGGATGTTATCTGATGCCCATATAGGTTCTTTTTTTGTTAATAAGATTGCAAATGAAGTGAGCTCTTAGAAGAAGTGTATTTAAGACTAATTTTGATGTATTTAGTAATTCCATTTAAATAATTTGGGATGTTTGGAAAATTTTAAACAGTCAGATGGGCAGAATGTAGCAGCCAGATGGGTAGAAATTATTGTTATTGTTATCAGATGATGAGGATGCCTAATGTTTGCATAAAAGAAATTTAAGTATATTTCAGAAGTATACTCCAAACAGTCAGTATGGGCTAGAGCTTCTATAAGCGACTTACTCAACTATCACCTTCAAGGTTAACAACTGAAAGTTTTTCTTAATGCCATATTTGTAAGCATTGTATACGATCAGCACAACTTGGAGCTTCTTTTCTATCTCCCGTTCTTGTAGTCTGTATTAGTACCCTCCCCCTTTTCTGTAGTTTTTTTAGAAAATGCAATAAAAAAATCCCCTTCGGGGGGCATAAAAAAAAGTAATGTAAAATGCACACTCCAGGATGTTTCAAAATGATGGTGTAATGGTGCAATACACCTGATCACATCATCTGCCTGACTGCTTTTCCTCTAGGTGCATCAATAGTACTTTTGCCCATCCACAATGGAGAAGCAATTGCTGTTTTTCTGCTACAACTCAAAAAATTATCATCACATTTCCATTGTGAAAAAGATGCAAGGACAACACAGAAGATACTGGACTGTAGTGATCTTAACAACAGTACCCCCCTCTGTAATAACTACTTCAACAAATGGTGGCAAACAGACAAACAAACAGCTAATCATCTTAAAGCATCCATGCCAGATAGGTAAATATATTATTCTCATATTATCCATGAGGGAAAGAAGTGGTTTTTTCAGGTCACTCACTAGGCATAGGTCTGAGGTGAGATTTGAACCTGAAGACATGCCTCTCAGTCTCTCGTGACACACTATTTTTGTGAAACCTCAGATAACAAAAAGTAAGTCTGAACATGAACATATATTAGAAACACTTTGGGGACAGTGTAACTCTTCATCCATGTTTCTAGAAATATATTTACATTGTAGTAACAGCTGTGTTTAGTGCAGACATGACAGAGCAAATCAATTTGTAAAGCTAAACTTGATTCTTAAAATGGGGATGCTCATGCTGAGGAAAAACACTTCAAAGGGAGGACAAAAATGATTAAAATAGACACAACCATTTGTTTAAACTATGACTCTCTCAAGAAAACCTAGCCTAATGTAAACTACACTGGCAAGGTCTGAGCAGCTGTTCTATGTAGTATTATGTATGACCTCCAATTTGAAAAGGAGGTGAAGAGAATGGAGATCATGACAGGGTATTATGCATTTTATTTATTTATTTAATTAATTTTTATCCCACCCATCCGGCCTAGGCTGTCTCAGGGTAGCTTACAACAGAATAAAAGTTATCATAATACATAAAACACAATTCATTACATTAATACAAATAATAATATATGTATGCATTTAAACAAGTAACTATTTGTATGATAACATTGTCCATGGCCTCATACTGAAATGGTACATTTTTCATCCTTTATCAGTGGAACTACCTAGAAGATACACGTTTAATATATTGAATCAAAAAGCATAAAATATACATAAAAACTGCATTGTCACATTGAAAGAGCATTGTAATAGCATCTGCTTCTTAGCTTTTCCATAGGTTTCTTGATGGCTCAGGGCCTTCTAAAGTATGTTCTCAGCTTGGGATAATATTAGACATGCAATACTGGGATAGAGTTGACTGACATTAAAGATACAAAATAATTTTCTCTTGAAGCAGCTTAGACTAGTTCAGAAGTATGGTTTCGTGGTTAGAGTGTTGGAATAGGATCTGGGAAAAGCAGGCTGAAATACTTACTCTGACATGAAGATTGCTGGATGCCCTTTGGCCTGCTAAGCTTGCTTCAAGGGTTGTGAGTATAAAATGAAGAAGGCACCCCCAAAAAACCCTGCTCTGGTTTTGATGCTAATCCCAGCAAAACCTCAGTGTGGAACCAACCTCAGCAAATACTTTTCTCTAAAACACCATTGAGTTCTAAGGGACAGGTATGGCGCTTTCTGTCTGCTTTTATAATAGTAGACTATTGTTTTTCTTTGTGATAATGTAGAATTTTTATTGGCTTCTGACAAACTACTAACATCTTCCCCATCAAGATCTCCAAATGCAGCACAACTCTGAGTAATCCAGGCTTGAGCCATTTTTATTTTAAAGTATTGTGTTTGAGGAGATCACTACATTGTTCACAACTTTAAAAAAACAAATGTATTAAATATTATTGGTTGTTAATATTAGCATGGGGGATTTCTAGACATCAGTCAATCAGGTAGTCTAAACAATTGTACTGGAAGCCTTCCAGATTTTCTCCATCAGTGATCAAAGACCCTGTTGGAAAGGCAGCCCAACAATACAATCTTAGAGCATTCTTACAAGGAAGCAAGTCATTCTGAACGCAGTGGGACTTACTCGACTTAAGGGTCAATTCACACATGCAGCATTAGGCTGACGTCATTCTGGGTGGTATTGCCTACTTTGCAGACACAGGTATGAAAAGGTTAAATGCACCAAATTCTGGTAATATGCTTAAAGACATCACACCAATGAAAAGCAGCTGCTTTAACCCACTTAAAACTGCAACCATCTGTCAGTGACCCTATCATATGTAAAAAATAAGCCCAGTTGTGTCTGTGAGAATCCATCTTGTGCTTCTGCAGCTCAGTGTCACTGGCCTACTGGAACAGGAGAGAGGCACAATAATTTCTTTAGAGTTGCCAGGTTGCAAGTTGGGGATTTATCTTCTATCTGTAAATCCCTTGATGGAATGGGAAATGAGGCTTCCACACTGCTTTCTGAACGCTCAGCCTTCCCTTCCCAACTGCATATGTTTACAGGCCTGTTTACAATATGGACAATATTTCCCCCCTTCAAATGCAGTGGTTTCAAACCTTATATAAGACAATGGGGGAAAGATGCCAGTATGGAATACCTGTACATATTTTTTTTTGTTTACAAAAGTTTCTATGTCTAAAATTAGGAATGTAACAAAAAAACTGCCATGCAATGGCAATCTATTTAACGTTGCAAACAACCTGGAGAAAAAAATGTCCTGCCCCCTTTAATAAAGGCTTAATGTGTAGAAATGGTCAGGTGAAGTTTTTTGTGTCATGGAAGTAAATAACACCATCTGGTAAATAACATCCAATTAAGCTTCTATTATAAGGATGGGACTTTTTTTCTCCAGGTTGTTGGCAATCCTAGCACTTTATTCTGCTAAATTTCCAACAAAGGTTATGAGTCCAGCACACTTCTGCAATGCAGCTAAGTGTATTCACTTAGAAAGCATCAGGCAGCAGAAAGGATTTTTGAGAAGAATCAACTTTTTGTTTTTTCTGTGGATATTGTTTTTCCAACTCCTCTTAGATTACAAAGGGACCTTACCCTAGGGCCACAGAGACATGTGACAGAGGAAAGATTTACCCTTTTGTCTGCAATCTGACAAGGAAGGTGTTATGTATTCAACGGTGAATCAAGCCTATTCTTTTCTATGTTAAGCTTGATTCTGAATGTGGATTCTAAGCTGTCGCATTCGTATTGGTCGGTTTCTGCGAAACCAGTGTAAATAGCCAATCACTGTGTGATAATGTTGCAAAGAGGGAACAGTCCTGATTGGTCTTTATCCCTGCAATGCCATTGGTCTTTAACTTGTTATGGGTGTGGCTTTGACAGCCCGGGAGAGTTTAAAAAGGAGCTGTGCTCCACTGTTTGTGTTGTGTGTTCCTGAATTGGTGTTTGTCGTTAATAAAGCTGAAATCACTTGTTAAGCTTACTTCGTTGTTGAGTCTCATACTTAACAGAAGGAGAGAAACATACACTTCAGCAGAGGAGGTGTCAGAATCTAGGGTTAGTCCAAGCCAAATTCCAGGGTCAAAGTTCAGTCCAAAGGTCAGTTACCAAGAGAGCAGAGTCCAGTTCAGAGCATTATACAGGAAGCAAGGCCCAACAATCCAAGATCAGTCATGGGTGCAAGGAGGAAGATTCTAGAGTCAGAGTCAAGAACCAGTCCAGGGGTCACAGGAGCAGAGTTCAGCACTGTGGTAACTGAGTCAAGAGGTTGGTGACTTGTTGCTTCCACATCAAGCAGTCTCCTTTGACTGGCTTTTATATGATTGGAATGCAGTAAAGAGGCTGGGAATCACAACAGATCTGCCAGCTGTGGAGATCAATTCACCTTAGGGCTGCCAGCTCCAGGTTGGAAATTCCTGGATATTTGGGGGTACAGCCTTTGGACAGTGAGGCTTGGGGAGGCAAGCAGCAGGGTATAATGCCATAGATTCCACCCTCCAAAGCAGCCATTTCATCCAGGGTAACTGATCTCTGTCATCTGGACAACAGTGATCTCCAGCCCTCATCTGGAGGCTTGCAATGCTGGTTCTCATGGAGGAAATGGCTGGTTTGGAGGGTGGAGTCCATGGCAGTATACCAGTTTGAAGTTCCTCCCCTCCTCAAGTCCTACCCTCCCCTGGCTCCACCCCTGAAATATCTAGGAATTTCCCAACTTGGAGTTGGCAACCCTATATCCTTCCCACCCAACAGACAACCTACCTTTATCTGCCTCTCTGCCTTCAGCTTTCTGTCTCCACCCCCTAACCCCACAGCCTCTACCAAGGATAATTACAGTCTTTCTCCACAGTGGGGACCAAAGTAGTTTACATTATTCTCTCCTACTTTTTATTTGCACAAGGTTGGTTAGGCTGAAAGCGTGTGACTGGTCCAAAATCACTCAGTCAGCTTCCACTGCAAGATGGGGATCTGAACCTGGGTCTCACAGACCCTAACCTGAAGCTCTAACTGTTATATCATACTGGCTTTCATAGGGTAGCTGCTGATGAACAGTAGCAAGCAACTGGGTCTACTTGAGTCATGAAAGTGAGATGGCATCAAGTTGCTGCCAAGCCTAGGGTTGCTAAATGGCAAGTGAGGCTTGGTGAGATCCCCCAGAATTACAATTGAACTCTAGACAGAGATCTATCTCCCTGGAGAAAATGGCTACTTTGGAGGCATCATATCCAGCTGAGGCCTCTCCCTTCCTCAAACCTGCCCTCCTTAGACTTCACTACAAAATCTCTAGGAATTCTTCAGCCTGGCAACCCTTGTCAGGCGTGGCCCTAAGGATCCCTTCCTGAAAGGCCCAAATAGGCCCAGAAAGGGCCCTTTCCCTTTTACTGACAGAACCAGTTAGAAGCCCTGCCCTGAATATTCTAATCTCTCAGAGTTTGATGCAGCAGGGCCTGGAGTAGAGGGCCATTTCCAAAGGTATTGGTGGTGGGGATTCAACCCTCCCTAAGTTTTTTAATAAACTTTTTGCATTTTTCTGCTGACCCACAGAGAGTCCCCTGAGTCTGTAGAAAAACTTGTTGAAGGAGAGTGAGCCCTTTGTTGGTGGAAATAAGTATCTGCATGCAGAGGGGACTCATGGTTATTAGTACATAGATAAGGCTCCAAAGGTCCTGTTTATAGACAATGGGGCAGAGTACTGTAGCAAGGAGTTCCAAAGGTTCTTGAAAGAGGAAGGGATAGAGCACAATAGGACTATGCCATATTCTCCCCAACAAAATGGCTTTGCTCAAAGGTTTAACAGAAGCCTGATGGAGATGGCACGCTGCCTATTGTTACTAGCTGGCTGGCTTGACCCCTGCTGGACAGAAGCAGTAAATACAGCCATTTATTTGCATAGCATAATACCCAGTAAAGTTACAAGGAAATGCCTTTTGACCTGTGGCAAGGAAAGAAACCAAGCCTAATGCTTTTTAAAGTATTTAGCTCTAAGGCATATGCTCATGACCCCAAGGAAAGAAGGGGAAAGCTGGATCCCAGAGCTGAATTGGGAGTCCTAATAGGATATGCTTAAGGTGGAAAAGGATACAGAGTTATGAATCCTAAGACATTTTTTGTTAAAGAGGGCAATGTATTGCATACTGATGACTCTAATGTACTCCAAGCTTCCAAGCCAATAGAGTCCACAGTGCAAATCAGCCAAGAGGCTGGTGATGGAGTCTCTTTTAGTGAATTGGCCAAACGGGTAACTGCCAGAAATGCCAATCAAAAGGAAGGGCAACAAGAGACCCCCACAATCAGAAGGGAGGCAGGGCAAGCTAGGCCAGAGAGGAAAGATACCCCTGTGAGACAGTCACAGAGAAGCAATAAAGGAGTACCACCACAGAGATTTACCTGTTGTATGAAGGTACAATCTGAGAGTAACCACTCAACCTGCAAAGAAATGACTGAGCAGTCTGCACCTGATGTCAAGTACGCCACTATCAGGACACTTCTAATTACTGCAGCATCAAGAAGAATGCATGTTGAATACCTGGACTTTAAAACAGCATTCTTTAATAATGACCAGGGCCGGCTCGCCCACTAGTCCTAGGGCGCCGGGCCCGCAGGTGCGCCAAACAGCCCCCCACCCCCCACCTTCCTGCCACCACCACCAGCGAAGCACCCCAGTGAGGCTCAGGAGGCGGCGGCAGCAGAGCTTGCCCTCCCTCCTCCCGCCGGCACTCCCCCTCCCCCACCACCTCCCCTCTCCTCCAAGCTGGCGCTGGGAGGGAGGGAAGGGGTGGGTGTTTGAACCCCCGCCCCTTCCCTGGCTTGCCTCGGTGCCCCTGCGGCTGCGAAGCGCCAAGGCAAGCCGGCGCTCCGAGGGAAGGGGTGGAGGTTTAAACCCCGCCTCTTCCCTGGCTTTCCTCGGTGCCCCCACAGCTGCAGAGCACCGAGGCAAGCTGGCGCTGGGAGGGAAGGGGCGGGGGTTTGAACCTCCGCCCCTTCCCTGGCTTTCCTGGGGGCCCCGCAGCTGCGGAGCCTCCAGGAAAGCTGGCGCTCTGGGGGAGGTGGAGGGGGCTAGAACCCCCGCCCCTTCCCTGGCTTTCCTGGGGGCCCTGCAGCTGCGGGGCCTCCACAAAAGCTGGTGCTCTGGGGGAGGGGGAGGCGGCTAGAACCCCCGTCTCCTTCCCTGGCTTTCCTGGGGCCCCTGCTGCTGCGGAGCCTCCAGGAATGCCAGCACTGGGAGGGAGGGGGCAGGGGTTCAAACCTGGCTTTCCTGGGGGCCCCGCAGCTGTGGAGTGCCCAGGAAAGCCAGCTCTCCACCACCACCACCCGGTCTCCAGGCCCCACCGGGAGGTTGGCATCCCCAGTGGGGTGGGCGCCCCAGGCTGTCCTGCCTAGGGCACCCAGACACCTGGGGCCAGCCATGATAATGAATTTACTGAAGTGCTACAAAGCCAAGGGTTCCAACAAGGAAAAGCAAAATTTTGTCTATTTACAAGGCTGAAAGATGTACATTATCAATATGTGCTAACACACATGGATGGACTGATATTTTGCTGCCAAACCAAACAAGAAATTGCTGCCAAACAAGAATCTGAATAAGCAGGTGGAAATGAAACAGCTGGGAAACATGAATCACTACCTTGGAATACAAATTGAGAGAACAGAGAATGGAGGTTTCCTCTTGAACCAAAGACAGACAATTTTGCACCTTATTGATTTCCTTGGCCTAAAAGATGCTAAAGGGGTGAGTGCACCACTTGAACCAGCTTGCTTGCTTGCTTATTTATTTATTTATTTATTTATTTAATTTATACCCTGCCCTACCCCCAAAAAGGGGCTCAGGGCAGCTCACAACATAAAATCAGCAACAATGAGAACAATACAACAATAAAACAATAAATAACAATAACAGATCAACCAAACCCATATATTATAACATAATTACCCTAAGCTCCAGTTTCCTAAACTCCAGTGTCCACATGGTGTCCAGAAACAGTAGGGCACTGGAAAAGAAGTCAAAAACAGTGATGTGGACAGGTGGGGGGGGGGCAGAATAGACTGAACACCCACTGCCTCAACCAAAGTCCTGGCAGAACAGCTCAATTTTACAGGTCCTGCGGAACTGTGCTAGGTTTCACAGGGTCCTGATCTCAAGTGGGAGCAACCTTAAAGTTGGAGTGTTGCTTGAGAGCAACCAACAGTACAGAGAGGCAATTGGCAAACTTCTTTACCTGAGCACAGTGTCAAGACCTGACATTTCTGCAGCTGCTGGAATCCTAAGCAGAAAAACTGATTCACCAAATCACTATGATTGGAATGCAGTAAAGCGGCTGGCTAAATACCTCATAAAAACAGGTGACCTGAAACTAAAGATCTTGGCCTGTGACAATCCAAAACTGGTGGGATATATGCATGCTGACTGGGGTGAAGATAAGACTGACTATATGTCAACCAGTGGCTACCTATTCTCCTATGGAGACAGCCTGATCAACTGGACTAGCCAAAAAACAACCACTAGTTGCCAAGTCTACAACTGAGGCTGAATACAAATCTGCTTCAAATGCCTGCAATGAACTTGAATGGATCAGCTGTCTACTGAAAGACTTTGGTGTTGATGAGCCTGAACCAATAACCTTGTTTTAAAGACAATCAAGCATGCATAGCCCTATCCAAGAGTGAAAGCATCAAATCCAGAAGGAAGTACATTGTCAACAAATATCCTTCTATGAGAGAGATGCAACAAAGGCCCCGGTCACACGAGTGGGATACTACGCCGCTGAAGGGAGGCAAAGTACAGCCAGGGCAAAAAGATGCGCAGTAGCACGATCAGACAGTCCCCGAGATGCCACGCAGATGCTGATAGCCAGCGATCACACCGGGGATGTTGAAGCGCATCAAAGGATCACGCGCATGCACACTCTGATGTTTCTTCACATACTGTGGAGGCTTGGGAAAAACACATCTGGTGCAACGGGATGCATGTGGGTGCTGGATGTGCCGGATTACCTCCGCTTCCGCGATCCCACACTCACCTGTGACCCGTGTTTTCTGGTTGCTACTACCCTTTTGCTGCTATTTTTTAAATCTGCTTCTTTGGGCCAATGGTACGGGTTGGTGCTGGGTGTGCTACGCTTCCCAGATGTTGCCATATGATCCCACCCATTTGATGCGCCCTCAACCCGTTTGTTTTGTGGGGCAAATCCTCTTGTGTGACCGGGGCCAAAGACTGATTGAGATCAAGTATTGTTCCACAGAAGAGATGGTGGCTGGCATACTCAACAAACCACTCGCAAGAGTGAAGTTCGAGTGCCTGGGCAAGAAAATGAACCTTAATGACTTCAATATATCACATATGAGAAGAGGTGTTGGGATACTGCAAATGTCACTCCTTCAGTCATGAAAGAATTAACCTGTTTTTTTATGCATGCTAATGTTACTTAGTTAGCTTAGAATCAATTAGATATTAGGAACATATTTCCTGCCAGAGAAAAGGAGGTGAATATTAACATAGGCTGCAGTCACATACACTAAATAATCCACTTTCAATCCTCTTTCAGTACACTTTCCAACTGGATTTTACTGTGTCTGGCAAAATCCAGTTGGAAAGTGGATTGAAAGTGGATTATTTAGTGTGTGACCGCAGCCATAGTCACCATTATCTCAATATTCAGATGGGGGGAAATAACAATTCTAACAATGAAAAACATATTCCGTGGATGAATGCATGGAAGGAATCAGTTGCCAAGGACACCTTGGCAAGTGGCCATTTTGAGATCAGCTGTAAGTGAAAGTAGAGGAATCCCGTCCTTATATATATTTGAATTTTGGTTCCACCACATTCTATGCTTGCCATAATTGATTTGGCTCAAGAACTGGCAGTCAGAAGACACTGGCCAGGGCTGACTGGCTGCTTCGCAAAGTCCTGCCCCCGTCAGCCCCCGTCAGTGTTTTCAGCTCAGTCTGCTCCAGTCCTCCGACAGGACCGTCTGGAGTGTGAGTGCAGGAACAATCCCTCAAGGCTGAGGCAAGTGAGAGAAGCCCTTTTCCACCCCCCCACACCATCCCCTGGGCCTTTTATGAGGGGACTAGGCCCAGAGAAGCCCTTTTCCGTCCCCCACACGCCATCCCATGGGCCTTCTATGGGGCTCTAGACCCAGAGAAGCCCTTTTCCGTCCCCCACACCCCATCAACTGGGGCCTTCTATGGGGCACTAGGCCCAGAGAAGCCCTTTTCTGTGTCAGGCACTTCAGCTAGTCAGTCAAACACCAGGCCTCATAGCAAAGGATAATGTTTATTAAACTGCAATACTAAAGTGCTAGAACATAAGCATTGTTAAGAATGACCTCTACAAAGAGAACATCTAAGGTTATACTCTAAGGGGGGGAAAGCTCCCCTCTACCTTCTACCAATAGTGACAGAGCCCGCGCGCACGAAAGATCAAAAAGGTGCTATGTTACTACAGTCCCACAAAGCCATAATTCCCAGGCCTAGCTGTTGTCTTAAGAAACCGAAAGGAGACATACAGCCTGGCATTCAAGGCCATTTGGCCTAGCCGAGATGAAGATTGCACCGGCTCCTAGGCAACCCCGTCACCTCCCCACATACCAGAGAGAATACAGATACATGCATTGACAACTTCCCCCCTCCCCGCATCCCAATGGCAGGGATACCTGACATTCTGCCCTCCTGATAATAGATCAACCCGCCAGGTTTCAAAGGGTACAATTTATGGAACTTGTGGACTAACTTCGGGGCATGAACATTTTCCGCCCTCACCCACTCCCTCTATTCAGGCCCAAAGTCCACCTATTCAATGAGATAGTACAGCCGGTTGCGTGAAATCTTGGAGTCCAAAATCTGCGCAACCTCATAATGCGGTTCCCCCCCCCCACCATCAGGGGAGGCGGGGCGGGACGTCGTGGTCTCCACTTGTTCTCTGCAGGCAAACGTCGCAAAAGCCTTACATGAAACACAGGATGAATGGAGTTCAGTGATTTAGGCAATGCAAGTTCAACAGTCACCTTATTTAACATGTTTGACTTGATAAGGGCCCACATATTTCCAACCCAACTTTCTACTGGACTGTAACCCTTTCAAGTTCTGCGTAGAAAGATAAACATACTCCCCACATACAGGAGTCCATGAGGGGTCACGCTTTTTGTCAGCCTGCTCCTTGTAAGCGGTTTTGGCACTTTCGAGAGTCTTTGCCAACAAGGACCAAGCATCTTGCAGACGTTTGCACCAGTCACCCACTTCCCCCGGCGGGAGGTTGGGGGAACTCAAGAAAGGTAGGGGCGGTGCCTCATAGCCATGGACCGCCATAAATGGGGACATTCCTGTGGAGGAATGATGGGTGTTATTGCAACAAAACTCAGCAAGCGGCAACAACGACTCCCAGTCGTCCTGTTGGAAATTGGAGAAACACCTGAGGTATTGTTCCAGTGTCTGGTTAACTCTTTCCGTTTGACCATCAGTTTCTGGGTGATACGCACTGCTGACCGCCCTCTCCACCCCTAGCAGTGACATCAACTCCCCCCAAAAATGGGAAACGAACTGAGACCCCCTGTCCGATACCACCTTCGTTGGCAAAGTGTGGAGTCTCACCACATGTTGTAAGAACGCTTTAGCCAGCTTCTTGGCTGACGGAACGGACTTAAAGGGGACAAAGTGAGCTTGTTTGGAAAACATATCAACCACAACCCAAATGACTGTTTTTCCCCCACTCAGAGGCAAGTCAGTAATAAAGTCCATGGATACCACTTCCCATGGTCGAGTGGGAGTAGGGAGGGGTTGTAGCAATCCTGGAGGTTTCCCGGGACAATGCTTGCTCATGATGCAGACTTGGCAAGCCTGGGTAAACAGCGACAAGTCTTTGCATAGTCCCGGCCACCAAAACTGGTGCTGAAGAAGTTGGAGTGATTTTACAAATCCCATGTGGCCTGCCAGCTTGGAGCCGTGTGCCCATGTCATCACCTCCCCCCGTAGGGATAGTGGCACAAAAAGTTTTCCGTTTTTCCACCAACAGTTCTGCGCATCCTCCACCACCCCCTCCTCCTTCGCAAGGGAATCGCAGTCCACCTTGGACAGGGCGGGCGCAAATTTCGCCTCCCACTGGGAGGAGAGTAGCATAGGGGGTGGGGATCGAGACTGGCTGCGCGTAGTAACCGCCCCCCCCAACTGGGAGGGAGTGAAGACCGAGTCCCTGATCTCCTCCCTCTTGCTGTCGTGTTGTGGGAGGCGGGATAAGGCATCCGCAAGGGAATTGGCTTTCCCGGGAAAATGGTGCAACGTGAAGTCAAACTTAGAGAAGAAGTCTGCCCACCGTAACTGCGTTGCATTTAAAGATTGGGGGGAGCGTAGGAGTTCCAAGTTTTTGTGATCAGTCCAGACCTCTAACGGCACTCTCGCCCCCTCCAGCCAGTGCCGCCAAGTAGAGAGCGCCAAGCGGATCGACCCCACTTCTTTTCCCCACACCGACCAGTTACGTTCAGCATCAGAAAACTTTTTTGAGACATAAGCGAGGGGGTGGAGTTTACCGTCATCCCCTTCTTGCAAGATGGCCCCCCCAATAGCGATGTCCGATACGTCGACTTGCACAATGAATTTTTTAAGTTCATTTGGGTGGGCTAACACAGGCTCAGAGGTGAAAAGAGTTTTAAGCTTTTCAAAAGCCCTCTGACAGTCAGGTGACCATTCCAAGCGAGCCCCGAGCCGGGTGCAATCAGGGGTTTTCCCCTTCGTCTTAAGAAGGTCGGTGAGGTGAAGAGCCACCTGCGCAAAGTTTGATAGGAATGATCTGTAAAAATTGGCGAATCCGAGGAAAGCCTGGAGCTGTCTCCTAGTTTTGGGGACCTCCCAACCCACCACGTCGTTGACCTTTGCAGGGTCCATTTCAATTCCCCTCTGAGAAATCCAGTAGCCTAAAAAGGCAATCTCAGACTTATGGAACTCACACTTAGAAAGTTTAGCAAACAGTTTGTGCTTGTGCAACATTTGAAGGACTTCTCGGACCAATTTTACATGCGAGCAGATGTCGGGGGAGTACAAAAGTATGTCATCAAGGTAAACAAGGACCCCCTTAAACAAATACTTGTGTAAAACCTCGTTAATCAAGTTCATGAACACCCCTGGCGCCCCCTGTAAGCCAAATGGCATCACCAGGTATTCAAACTGTCCGAGGGGGGTGTTGAATGCTCTTTTGTGCTCATCCCCTTCCCTGATGCGCACACGAAAGTAAGCATCCCTGAGATCTAGTTTCGAAAAAATCTTTCCCCCTGCCACTGCCGCCAGGAGGTCTTTGATCAGGGGTAAAGGGTACGCATTGGTAGCCGAAGCAGCGTTAAGGCCACGGTAATCAGTACACAGTCTCAGCCCCCCCGTCTTTCTTCTTCCGAAATAGCACGGGGGCAGCGTATGGGGAAGAGGCGGGTCGGATGAACCCCTCTCCAGGTTCTTATCAATGAACTTTCGTAATTCTACTTTCTCCGCGGGGCTCATAGAGTACAATTTACCCTTGGGTAGTTTCTGGTTTGGCAGCAGTTCTATCACACAGTCTGAATTTCTATGGGGGGGTAGCTCGTCTGCCTCTTCTTCCCCAAAGACGGTGGCTAGATCGCGATACTCCTTTGGGATCGCCTCCCGTTCTGCCTCCGCCACCCCCATTAATATCGGGTCACCCCCTAGGCGCTGGGGCCCCCACTGATCATGCCAGGTGTGATTCCTGCACTTAGGCGAGATAAAGTTGACATTGCCAACTTCCCACAATATGTGTGGGTCGTGATCGAAAAACCAGGAGCTCCCCAGAACCACGGGGAAACGGGCAGCTGGGGTTATAACGAACGGTCTCACCTCCCAGTGCTTCCCCACTCCCATGCACAGGGGTACAGTCTCGTATTTGCACGATTCTTTCATAGTGGAACCGTCCATTTGAGTGAAAACCAAGGGTTCTGTAAGCTTAACGACCTTCGCCCCCAGCCCAGTCACCAGTGAAGGGTTAATAATGTCTCTCCCACACCCCGAGTCAATGAGAGCCCTCACTCTCACATGGGTCTGTAGACCCGGGTCCATTAAAGTCACTGTGAGAAAAAAGAGAGAGGAGGATCTGCTCACCGGGTTCAGCGCTTGCGAGTCCGGGACCTGCTGTTCAGCGCTATTCACAGCAGGTCCTTCTCGTTTCCCGCCGTCGGGGTCTCTTCCTCTGACGAGTCAGATGTTTCGCTCACCGGGGTGATTTGCAGTGCTCTTGCTCCTCTCGGCTTTGCCACCGGTTTCGGGGTGGAGGTTTCGAATTTCTTCTTAGTTCCTTTCTCCCCCCTTGACAGGGTGGAGGCTCCCGGGCAACTCGCCGCGAAGTGGCCTGACTCCCCGCACTTTAGGCACAGCCCTTGCTTCATCCGTAGCTCCCGAGTGCCGTCTTTCTGCCGTGGGTTAGGTGGTTGGCCCTTCGCTCTGGGTGCCGGGGTAGGTGTGGGCTGGGGTCCCTTCCCCAACGCTGCTGCGTCATCTAGTCGAATGGTCTTCAGGCGGGTTTCGGTGGCTACCGCCTCCTTCATCCAGCCTGACAAGGTTTCTGGATCACGTCCGCACATTACGGTCCGGCGGATCTCGGCATTAAGGCCCAAGCGGTATTGCTCCGCCAGGACCCCATCCGGCCACCCCCGGACCTTTGCTGCATGCCTTCAGAACTCTGCGGTGTATTCCCTCACCGATTTAGAGCCTTGGCGGAACGACCGTAGGAAGGCTCGGGCCATCTTGTTTGCGTTGACGTCTTCAAACTGTTCCTTCATAGCCCACATGAAGGCGTCGATCTCTCGCAGTTCTCGCCCATCTTCCTGGTGCAGCGCAACGTACCAATCTGCGGCCGCCTCCTTTAGGTGCGATGCGATCGCGTCCACAATCTGGTCCTCGCTCTGAAATAGATGGCCCCAGTTCTCGATAAACTTCTCAGTTCTTACTAGGAAGAAGGAGAACTTCACTGGGGTTCCGTCAAAGTCAGCATCTAGGAGTTCAGCCGGTTTGGGTGGTAGAAACCCCCAGGGTCTTTGCGGTCGTGGCGTCGGCGGCCCCTGTGGAGGGGGCCCCGCTGGTTGGTCCGGAGGTGCCCCGGGTTGCCCCGGCACACCTCCAGGCGGCCCCGCTGGGACGACCCTTTGGTCAGGGGGTTGTTGGTCGGGTGGCACAACAGACACCCCGTGAGGGAGGTGGGGCTGAGAGAGCTTTTTCCAGAACTGCCCTTGAGAGAAAAGCTCCAAGAGAACTTGTGACTAACCCAAGGTCATGCCAGCAGCTACATGTGGAGGAGTGGGGAACCAAACCCGGTTAGAACATAAGAACATAAGAACATAAGAGAAGCCAATGTTGAATCAGGCCAATGGCCCATCTAGTCCAACACTCTGTCACACAGTGTCCAAAAACACCAGGTACCATCAGGAGGTCCACCAGTGGGGCCAGGACACTAGAAGCCCTCCCACTGCTGCCCCTTCCATCACTAAGAATAGAGTGCATCACCTGCCCCAGACTGAGAGTTCTCATCTATACCCTGTGCCTAATAACCACTGATGGACTTCTGCTCCTTATGTTTATCTAATTCCCTCTTGAAACTGTCCATGCTTGTAGCTGCCACCACCTCCTGTGGCAGTGAATTCCATATGTTAATCACTCTTTGGGTGAAGAAGTACTTCCTTTTATCTGTTCTAACCCAACTGCTCAGCAATTTCATGGAGTGTCCACGAGTTCTTGTATTGTGAGAAAGGGAGAAAAGTACTTCTTTCTCAACCTGCTCAATCCCATTCATAATCTTATAAACCTCGACCATGTCACCCCTCAGCCGTCATTTCTCCAAGCTAAAGAGCCCCAAGCGTTTTAACCTTTCTTCATAGGGAAGGTGTTCCAACCCTTTTATCAGTCTAGTTGCCCTTCTTTGCACTTTTTCCAATGCTATAATATCCTTTTTGAGATGTGGCGACCAGAACTGTACACAGTATTCCAAATGAGGTCACACCAATGATTTATACAGGGGCATTATGATACTGGCTGATTTGTTTTCGATTCCCTTCCTAATAATCCCCAGCATAGCGTTGGCCTTTTTTATTGCAGTTACACACTGTCTAGACATTTTCATTGAGTTATCTACTATGACTCCAAGATCTCTCTCTTGGTCCATCTCTGCCAGTTCAGACCCGATCAACGTATATTTATATTTAGGATTTTTGGCTCCAATGTGCATCACTTTGCACTTGGCCACACTGAACCCCATTTGCCATGTTGACGCCCACTCACCCATCTTCGACAGATCCCTTTGGAGCGCCTCACAATCCTCCCTGGTTTTCACCACCCTGAACAACTTCGTGTCATCTGCAAATTTAGCCACTTTACTGCTTACTCCCAATTCCAAATCGTTAATAAACAAGTTCTCCCAGATTAGAGTCTGTGCAGTTAACCACTACACTAAATATGTGGAGAGAAGCTATTTTGAGGAATTTCAGTCATGTGACAGCTGACATAGTGTGGTGGTTAGAGTGTTGGACTAGTATGGTTTGAGTCCTCACTCCACCACTAGTTTGAATCCCACTTTGACCAGCCCTTTCAGCCTAACTTACCTCATAGGGTGGTTGTTCTGAGGATAAAATGAAAGAGAGAAGAATGACATGATAAACCATGGTGAGTCCCCAGTAGGAGAAAAGCAAGCTATAATTTTTTAAATGAAAGTGATGAAAATAAGCATGGAACCCTCTAGAAACAGCTGTTTTGTGATCAGTTGTAGTAAAAGTCAACACACTTTATAAAATGATGCCATAGTGAATGAAAAGTGGAATAGGCAGACTTTGGCCCCAGTCACACTGGGGGAAAAGGTGTGGCTGAAGTGCAGCTTTTTTGAGCCTCATCAAAAGAGAAGCACGGCAGCAGGATCAGACAGATCCCCCAAGCCACCACGCAGTTGCTCCCCGGCATGATCAGATGCTGGGCGGAAGCCACAGATTGGTGAGTGAGGGAAGCCCACTGTGCACGCGTGTGCACGCGCAGTTCTATAGGGCCTCCGAAGGCTACAGGGAGACGGGCGCGTCGGGTGATCAGATGCCGGCCCGTGCTGCACATCAACTGTTAGGTAGTACCCTTTTGGTGCTACCTTTTTGCAGTGGGTTTTCGGATGGAAGGGACAGATCGGGTGCGCGTTGCTTCCCAGATGTTGCAGTATGATCACGCCCGCTTGATGTGCCCCCGATCCGTCCCTCCCATGGGGCAAATCCTCCCGTGTGACCGGGGCCTTTATATAACACTAGGGAGCAAAGCCCGTTGTGGTGGAAGACAACGAGCCCTAGAAAGGAAGGGAGGGAGGTGGAAGGGAGAAAGGGTTGGAGAAAGGAAGGAAGGAAGGAATAGGGGGAAGAGTGAAAGAAAGGAGAGAGGAAGAAAGAAAAAGGGGGAAAGGAAGGGAAGAGGGGCAGAAAAGGGCTTCTCTGGGCCCAGAGAAGGCCTTTTCTGTCCCCCACACACCATTCCCTGGGCCTTCTATGGGGGCAGTAGGCAGTGTGTGTGGGAAAAGGGCTTCTCTGGGCCTACTGCCCCCCGCAGAAGGCCCATAGGATGATGTGTGGGGGACAGAAAATGGCTTCTCTGGGCCTACTGCCCCCAAAGAAGGCCCAGGGGATGGTGTGTGGGGGACAGAAAAGGCCTTCTCTGGGCCTAGTGCCCCATAGAAGGTCCAGGGGATGGTGTGGGGGGGCAGAAAATGGCTCCTCTGGGCCTAGTGCCCCATAGAAGGCCCAGGGGATGGCATGTGGGGGCGGAAAAGGCCTTCTCTGGGCCTACTGCTCCCATAGAAGGCCCAGGGTATGGCATGTGGGGGACAGAAAAGGGCTTCTCTGGGCCTTGTCCCCTCATAGAAGGTCCAGGGGATGGCGTGTGGGGGGCGGAAAAGGCCTTCTCTGGGCCTAGTGCCCCATAGAAGGCCCAGGGGATGGCCTGTGGGGGATGGAAAAGGGCTTCTCTGGGCCTAGTGCCCCATAGAAGGCCCAGGGGATGGGGTGTGGGGGACGGAAAAGAGCTTCTCTCGGCCTAGTCCCCTCATAGAAGGCCCAAGGGATGGGGTGTGGGGGACGGAAAAGGCCTTTTCTGGGCCTAGTGCCCCATAGAAGGCCCATGGGATGGCGTGTGGGGGACGGAAATGGCCTTCTCTGGGCCTAGTCCCCTCATAGAAGGCCCAGGGGATGGTGTGGGGGGGCGGATAAGGGCTTCTCTCACTTGCCTCAGCCTTGAGGGCCTGTCCCTGCACTCACACTCCAGACGGTCCTGTCGGAGGACTGGAGCAGACTGAGCTGAAAACACTGACGGGGGCTGACGGGGGCAGGACTTTGCGAAGCAGCCAGTCAGCCCTGGCCAGTGTCTTCTGACTGCCAGTTCTTGAGCCAAATCAATTATGGCAAGCATAGAATGTGGTGGAACCAAAATTTAAATATATATAAGGACGGGATTCCTCTACTTTCACTTACAGCTGATCTCAAAATGGCCACTTGCCAAGGTGTCCTTGGCAACTGATTCCTTCCATGCATTCATCCACGGAATATGTTTTTCATTGTTAGAATTGTTATTTCCCCCCATCTGAATACTGAGATAATGGTGACTATGGCTGCGGTCACACACACTAAATAATCCACTTTCAATCCACTTTCCAACTGGATTTTGCCAGACAAAGTAAAATCCAGTTGGAAAGTGTACTGAAAGAGGATTGAAAGTGGATTATTTAGTGTGTGTGACTGCAGCCTATGTTAATATTCAACTTTCCTATTTGGTGTACTTGTTGCAAGGCAGTATGCCAGGAGTAGGATTTGTTATTTGCCTTTGTTTCCAGGTTGCTGATGCATCATAAAGAATATGGCAATTAATAGGAATACTGGTATGTCTCCAAATGATATTGGTGAACATGACCAACATTTATTTTGCTATGAATGAAATACACTGGTTTAGCAAATCTTACCAGTACCACAGCTGGGTTAAACACATGTATTACTAGTTGTAACTACTATTATGGTGGCATTCTCCACATCTTCAGTCAGTCACAGAATACTAATATACTTGGGATAAATATTTCAGATAAAAGATTGCAGTTTTCAAAGGCTTGTAGACTTTAAGTGAAGTTAAACCTTTTAAAATCAATTGACGGTTCTTTCTGCTGAAGATTTTAGTGTTATATTCATAGTTTAAACTTTTGAATGGCGTGGTTCTGAAAAGTAGTTAATGTATAAACTCACAAGTGAGTTAACCTTTCAGAGGCAGAGGCTATGATTTCCCAGTCTGTCTGATGACTGTTAAGCACACTCTTTTTATTCTGGCCTTCCAATGAATTGGGACATAGAGGTTTGTCTAAATGCATGACAAGTAAGCTGAAAGTTCCTTTTGTCCAGCAACCAGCTAACTTCTTGATTAGACAAATCTAAGCAAGTCATGAAACAGCAAGCCAAATGATGACATCTGCATTGTACTAAGTATCCTGTGTTTGTCTGTTATTCACATGTTATATAAGTGCTAATATGTTATTAGTGCTGTCTGCAAGTAAACCCAAAGACTACTGCAGTTCCTTTGGGTTTAATCTCAGCCTTTTTTATTCCTCAGATTGGCTGAAAACTCCAGTAGATCAACCAAACTCTTTGAAGAATGAAGGGTCCTGTTACAGGGTGAGTCCCACTGAATTTGTCAATGAATGAAAAGTTATTGAGGAAAAGGGTAGAGCATATTTCAGTCACAGTTAATTTAAACAATGCTGATAAGCAAGTAACTGGAAATAGTATGCTACCAAAATAGAGTTTTCTGATCCCATCAGTATCTTTTGTTCTCATTTTTATTAGGGTAATTTCAAAGGTCAGTGTTTGTCACAAACACTTTATTATATAAACCCCTGCTAATACAACTGCAACAATGTTGATTTTTAAAAAAATTAACTAAATGTTTATCTGTATGTGGGTGATGTATTCATCATTCAAACCTGAGTGTGTATGTTTTTATGTTGCCTTTGTTGAATACAGAACAGATTAAATTTCTTTTTTTCACAAAAACAGTTTTATTCTGAAGCATTCCAAACAAGTACATCTCACTTTTAGACATTGATCATTTTTATGGAAAGTTAAAAAAAAATTAAGAACATATCGAGGTGGGCAAAGTAACACTCATAAGCATTTGGGACAGGGGAAGCATGCTGTATAGTTAGAGTGATGGCCCAGGAGAAATGGGTCCATATAGTTAGCCTGCCAGGAATCTCAATTAGTGACCAGGATCCTCTCTCAATGTAGCCACTTCATAGGATCATTGCAAGTCTTGTACACTGGTGGAAGCTGCAGGATAACAATGCAATAATTTGAATTACGAGATTTCTGAAAATGAAGTTCATTGGTTTGGGGACAAAACAAATGGGATGAATTTACAAAAGCAGTTTGAAGGGAAACATCATAGTGAGACAACATGCTTAGTATTACTTATGATGCTACTAGATATTTGCATATTGTTTAACCTAGAGTGCACTGACCTGGATAGCCCAGGCTAGCCTGATCTTGTCAGAATCTAAACAGAGCTGGCCCTGGTTAGTACTTGAATGGGGGACCACCAAGGAAGTCCAGGACTGCTACACAGGTGTTGTATACTGAGTTCAACTGTGTGTGATGTCTGCTCAGCACGCGGTCAGGCGAAGAGCCCGAGCTTTGCTTCAAGAGACAATAGCCAGAGCGGATCCTAGCCTGTTCCTATCAGAGTGCTAGGATCTGAAAAAGGTCCTATGGAACACTTGCCACTGTAAATAATCCTATCACAGGTGTGGGGTGTGTGTTGGGTGTGGTTTGCCTTCGGGATATAAGCTGGCCTGCAAGCCGGCAGTCTTTGTCTTGTTCCTGAACCCTAAATAAAGTATAAGCTGAGTTCACTCAATGACGCATCAGTCTCAGTACTTTACACTGGTGAGGAGGATGGGATCCAAATGAACGAACAAGATGCAGCACCAAGCACCACACTGCGCAACGATGACTCAAGCACCATGCTCCGTACCGCTGATGACAATTCCAGCACCGCATCATGCCCCACTTCCCCGGTCACCGCGCCTTGCACCGTTCCGTAACCAAGTACCACGCTCCACACCATTGACTCTGATTCCAGCACCACATTGCGTCTCGCCTCTCCGGTCCCTGCAACGAGCACCGCTTTACCACCACGTGGAACCTGAAAAATGGCCACCGCACAAGGAACCATTCTGGACTCAATGTCACCCGACCAGAGCAGTGGGAAACCTGGCTTGAATGACTGGAGAACCACCTCAAGTTCCACGATATTATGGAGGCTGGCAAGAGAAAATTCTTGTTAATCATCACGTGTGGCATTGACACGCTCTGGCTCCTCAAGGACCTGATCGCCTGAAGATGACAAAAGAGGAAGCCTTTGATGTCCTGGTAAAGGCGCTTAATGATCACTTTGTGCCCAAGCCAACGAAATTTGCGGAATGCATCGACTTCTTCGCACATGTCCAGGGCCCAGAAGAGTCAGCCACCAATTTCCTAGCGGGGCTTTGCCATGCAGCCACCCGCTGTGAGTTCCCCAGCCTCAGAGATACCCTGCTGAACTAGTTCCTCGTGGGCCTCAGGGAACCCAAACTGCACCACAAGCTGGCCGGCCACGACGACTTGACGCTGAATAAGGCCTTGAAGGAAGCGTCGGTGTATGAGAAAGCACACTGAGGGACCAACGGCTGTGCAGTTCACTTCACCAACGCAGCTGGGAGTTCCAACATCTTGGATGAGGAGGAAGTTCTGCAAGTGCGCCAACCATCTCGACGTGCCCCATGACCCCAAGCATTGGCAGCCGCGCCACCGGGGAAGACCACCACAACCTGCACCAGCTGCGGAGAGGCACATGAACACAAGACTTGCCATCTTTGAGATGCCGTTTGCCGGTCCTGCGGCAAGCAAGGGCACATCGCCCAGGTCTGCAGGTCTCAAGGAGAGTGCAGG
Organism: Gekko gecko; assembly: GCA_029375565.1. Classification (NCBI taxonomy): domain Eukaryota; kingdom Metazoa; phylum Chordata; class Lepidosauria; order Squamata; family Gekkonidae; genus Gekko; species Gekko gecko. The sequence continues at coordinate 92,828,305 of JAPDNY010000005.1, read as the reverse complement.
AGGACATCCGCTCACCAGGAGTCATCGGATCTACACACCCTCTCGGTCTACTAGCACCAGCAGCACCAGGTAATGAACTTGCCCCCTGACAGCCCAAATAAAATGCACACTACTGTGCTGATTGAGGGGTCCCCATGTAGTATGGAGCTGGACACTGGGTCATCCTTTTCCATAATTTCTGCAGATATCCTCTGTCAGCTTTGCCCCAAGGGGGGGGTCTTGAAAAAAGTACAGGGTTTGTCACTGAGGGACTTTCAAAAAATCCAGTGACCATTAAGGACTGGGGCAAGTTCCAGGTGCAGTATAGAGACTTTGACGGACTGTTGGACTTGCTGGTGGTGGAGGGTCAGCTCTCAAGTCTGTTGGGACTCTTGTGGTTCAAGTCACTGAGTTTTAAGGTGACGGGGGTAAACTAAGTCATGCCTCAAAATTTCACTGTGATCTGCGATGAGTTCCCTGGGGTGTTTGATAGGCTGCTACTCCAGTCCCCGGTCATGCTAGACCTCGATCCAGTGGTGTGTCCCATCCGCATGAAGGCCCAGCACCCACCCTTAGTGCTCAAACTGAAAATCGAGGCGGAGTTGGATTGCCTCATGGAGCAGGGGGTGCTAGAACCGGTTACTCATGCTAAGTGGGGGATGCCCATAGTCACGCAGGTGAAGCCTAATGGAGATGTGCGGATCTGTGTGGACTATAAATGTATGCTTAATAAGATGCTTCAGGCACACGCTTACCCCGTGCTGGTGGTCACCCATGTCTTGGCTGCCCTGGCAGGGGCACAAATTTTCAGGAAATTAGACTTGGCCCAAGCCTACCAGCAGCTGCTGGTGAATGCCGCCACTGCTGAGGCACAAACAATTGTTACCCACAGGGGGGCGTTTAACGTTAAAAGGCTGCAGTTTGGGGTGAGTGTGGCACTGGGGATTTTTCAAAGCTTTATGGACTCTCTCCTTAAAGGTATCCCAGGAGTCCAGCATTTTCTAGATGATGTGCTGATTGCAGCGCCAGACTCCAAGATGTTTGTGGGCTGGCTCCGGTTGGTGCTGCAGAAGTTTGACACCGCGGGACTCAAGGTCAAGTGGAAAAAGTGTCTCCTGGGGGTTCTGAGGGTGGAGTTTTTGGGATTTGCTGTTGACGCCCAGGGCATCCACCACACTGATGACAAGATTCGAGCCATTGTGCAGGTGCCCACCCCCTCATCCAAAATGGACCTGCAGGCCTTCTTGGCCCTTTTGAATTTCTATCATTTGTTTTTGCCCCACAAGGCTGCTGTCGCAGAGCCGCTGCACCGCCTCCTGGACAAGCACGCCCCCTGGGTTTGGGGCACCACACACGATGCCACTTTCAAGGCGGTGAAAGGCCTTTTGACTTCTAATGCGGTTCTTGCCCATTTCGACGAGAACCTTCTGGTGGTGCTGGCATGTGATGTCTCCCCCTACAGGGTGGGGTCAGTCTTGGAGCACAGGCTTGCAAATGGCTGTGAAGTCCCAGTTGTGTACTACTCCAGGACCTTGTCTGCGGCAGAGCAGAATTACACTCAAATAGACAAGGAGGCACTTGCAATTAAGGCAGGGGTGAAGAGATTTCACAACTACCTGTATGGCTGACCCTTCACTGTAGTCATGGACCACAAGCCCCTCTTAGGTCTCCTGGCTCCCAACCACCCCACCCCTCAAATGCTGTCACCCTGGGTGCTGCGTTAGTCTATATTCCTGGTGGGCTACTGCTATGAGCTCGTCCACCGCCCGGAGAAGGTGATGGGTCATGGCAACGCCCTGAGCCACCTTCCGCTGCCTTCCTCCAACCCTGATCCTGCCCTTGCCCATCACATCACACTCCTGGAAGCCCTCCATAAATGTTTATTACGGTCAGAGACCCATCAAACAGCATACAGGCTCAGAATACAAACCCGGGTTACCAATATTACGGGGGAGAAACATCATAAGAAGTATTAAGGAGGTGCTTGCGCTTTGCAAATGCAATAAAAAGAAATTTGGCAACCTTCCTTGATATTTCGATGGATTTGTCCTCCAATAGGTATTTCAACACAAGTTCCTCGGAGTGGATTACTAGTTGTCCTTGGCACCTAAATGACCTTAATACAGGTGTAATCAAAAGAGCTCTTTCTTCGGCATAATAAGCACAATGAAATAAAATATGAGGAAGGGTCTCAATTGACTCGGAGGGGCATGAGCAAAGTCTCAAATGCCTAGGAATGCGTTGGAATCTTCCAAAAAGAACTGCCGTCTGGAAGCCCTCCTGGACTGGCCAGTCCTGGTGAGGGAGGTTGCCCGTCACATGGGCTGGGATCACGTCCTCACCTGGGTCTTGGACTGGGTGGGGAGGAGATGGCCTGTGGGCCTGGGAGGACTGGACTTCATGGCATTCTCTTCACGCAAGGATGAGTTGTCCTCCCACAAAGGGTGCCTGATGTGGGGTGGTCGAGTGGTGATCCCTGCCCCCTTGCAGAAATGGGTACTTGTCACCCTCCACGAGACTCATCCTGGAATCGTCCGGATGAAAGTGTTAGCCAGAAGCTATGTATGGTGGCCGGGGCTAGACCAGGACATAGAGGACACAGTAAAGCATTGTCAGACATGCCAAGAGTCCCGACTGTCCCCACCCCAGGCACCGGTGCATCCTTGGGAATCGTCCCACAAACCCTGGGCCAGGTTACATTTGGACTTTGTGGGATCATTCCAGGGACAGCTTTTTTTTATTTTACTGGATACCTATAGTAAATGGCTCGAGGTAATTCCAGTGCCCTCTACTTCCTCCCGATCCGCCATCCGAGCGATGTGGCAGATCTTTAGCGCCCAAGGCATCCCTGACTTCTTGGTCACTGATAATGGCTCAGCCTTCACCTCAGCTGAGTTCAAGGAGTTTACAACCTATTACAGGATCAAACACATCCGCTTGGCCCTGTTTCACTCGGCTCCCAATGGCCAAGCTGAGCGCATGATGAGGACTACCAAAGAGGCTCTCTGCTGGATAGACACCAGGGACTGGGACTACAAGCTGGCCGTTTTCCTGTTCGGCCAGTGCACAACGCCTCACACTACAATGGGATGCAGCCCAGCCAAACTCTTCCTGATGACATGGTTAGATCACCTACACCCAGACAGGGCCCCCAAATGCAACCCAAGCCCCGAGGAACAGGAGGTGCCCCAGGTTTTTTTCCCAGAAGATCCGGTGTATGCCCAGAACTACGCCTGGGGCCTGATATGGATTCCTGCCCGGGTCGTAAGAGTCACTGGGCCCCTATGAAGTCTCGAGCGAAGACAGCCAACTCTTAAAATGGCACATCAACCAGCAGCACCGCAGGGTTCTTCTGGCCAACACAGAGGACTGCGACTATGAGGACCTGGCACACCAGAAGATGCAGTGCCCTCACAAGTGGGGCCCTTCCTGGAGTCGACCGCAGCAGCTTCGGATGACCCGACACCAGTCAGCGTGCTCAGGCCAAGCGAGCACGCAAGAGAAGCAGCGTCACCTCAGCCTCCGCCTGCTGCACCACAGACCAACCGGGCCCCAGCTCCAGAAGCCCAGGCCTTTGTCGCTCCTCCTGAGAAAGAAGAGCACCCGCATATCTCAGGGACTATGTATGCTAGTGCGCTCTGGACTAAGGGGGGAGTTCAACCGTGTGCAAGGTCTGGTCAGCATGCAGTCAGGTGAAGAGCCCGAGCTTCGCTTTAAGAGACAATAGCCAGAGCGGATCCTAGCTCGCTCCTATCAGGGGGCTAGGATCCGAGAAAGGTCCTATGGAACTCTTGCCACTGTAAATAATCCTATTACGGGTGTGGTGTGTGTGTTGGGTCTGGTTTGCCTTAAGGGATATAAGCCAGCCTGTGAGCCGGCAGTCTTTGTCTTGTTCCTGAACCCAAAATAAATTATGAGCTGATTTCACTCAGCAACACATCAGTCTCAGTACTTTACAACAGAGAAGAAAAGATTGGATTTATACCCCAACCTTCACTACCCAAAAGAGTCTCAGAGTGACTTACAATCTCTTTTCCCTTCCCCTCCCCACAACAGACACCGTATGAGGTAGGTGGGCTGAGAGAGCTCTTTTGAGAACTGCCCGTGGGAGAACAGCTCTGAAAGAACTTGTGACTGACCCAAGGTCACACCACCATGTGAACGAGTGGGGAATCAAACCTGGTTCTCCACACTCTTAACCACTATACTAAACTGGCTGTCAGGCAAACCACCTCTGGACATCTCTTGCCTTGAAAACCCTATGGGGTTGCCATAAATCAGCTGTGATGATGGTACTTTTCAGCCATCCATTAATGTAGAGTATGAAGGACTGAATGAGAATGAAGAAAGAAAATGGTAATTTGACAACAGGATTCAGAAGCCTTCTCAGATAAATCCATTTATATACATACTTTTACAAACATTTTTCCTTATGAGTGTTTTACTTCTACTATTTTAGGCTGCTCAGTGTTTTTTTTTATCCATCAGAATTACAATCTTGGAAAGGTGACGCACACTCAAGGGAAAGGGAACAGACAGAAAAAGATAGATGGTCAGTTAAAAAATACCAGTAAGAGCAAAGATAAGGGCCAGTGAGAAGAGCCAAGTTGTCACGGGGTAGCATTTAAATAGACTTAACAAAAATAGCCAAAGCATATGTCTAGTTGTAACAAATTCTAATGGCAAAAGAAGATAAGAACAAAATTAGAGGAACTGGGAAAGCTTTATGGAATACCCAGAGAAGCAGAGAGTTAATGAAGATGAATGGACAGAAAACAGTTAGATAAATGGTACTTTAATAGTGCTTAAATTAATAACAGAATACATAGGCCTAGTTTTAAAGACTCAGCGTTTATTGAGAAAGCAACAGGATCTTGAGCAGCTGTTCTAACTCCTTCTTTGCCTCTCTGAGTGGAAAGCTGCATTTCCAGTTTCTTGTACAAGTTAGAGAAGGTCTTTATGGCAATTCCCCGTCTTAGACAGGAGAACTGTCATAACAAATGGGAATAAGAAAATTACATCTTCATGAATTAAAATTCAATGGAAGCTGTCTAAATAGAATATAAGAAGAAAGATGGAATCAATCTAGGGAACAAAAGAGTACTATACCACAGAGATAATGAGTAGCTGAGCAGAACAATTTGGGTGGTTCTGCATTATTGAAACATAGTGCAATTACCACTGTTTGCTCTCACAGGGGTTCCAGACAATGCCATCAATCTGCTAGAATGGAGTAGTGAATGTCAGACTAGTAGGATCTGGGAGACTCAGGTTTGAATCCACACTTTGCCATGGAAGCTTGAGGGTGATTTTGGGTGAATCATTGTCTATCAGCCTAACAAATCTCACAGGGTTGTTGTAAAGATAAAACAGAGGAGGAGAGGATATTGTAAGCTGCATTGGGAGAAAGGACAAAATAGACAAATTGATAATGAATAAAATGGAGGAGGACAAAATGGAAGGATAAAATGGCAGAAAGAATAACAAGCTAAACTGCTTTGGATCTCCATTGGGAAATGTAGGAAGAGGAGGAAGAGGAAGAGGAAGAGGAAGAGGAAGAGGAAGAGGAAGAGGAAGAAGAAGAAGAAGAAGAAGAAGAAGAAGAAGAAGAAGAAGAAGAAGAAGAAGAAGAAGAAGAAGAAGAAGAGTTGGAATTATACCCCACCCTTCACTCAGAGTCTTAGAGCGCCTTACAGTCCCCTTCCCTTACTTTCCCCAAAACAGACACCCTGTGAGATAGGTGGAGCTCAGCGAGCTCTTTCGGGAACTGCTCTTGAGATAACAGCTTTGAGAAAACTGTGACTGACCCAAGGTAACCCAGCTGGCTGCATGTGGAGAAATGGGGAATCAAACCCAGTTCTCCAGATTAGAGTCTGCCACTGTTAACTACTACACCAAACTGGCTCAATGTCAATATGTGTGTATGTTTCTCTCATTCCTTCCTATCACCAAACTTTTGGAGTTCTTTGAGAAAGTGAACAAGCATGTAGACAATTATATACCTAGACTTTTAAAAGGCTTTTTACAAGGTACCTCATCAAAGACTCCTGATTAAATTTAGCAGTCATGGGATAAGAGGACAGGTAAAATGACAGGAGGCAAAGAGTAGGAATAAATGGACAATTCTCACAATGGAGGGAAGCAGTGGCGTCCCACAAAGATCAGTATAAGGGTTGGTCCTATTTAATTTGCTCATAAATTATCTAGAACTAGGGATGAGTTGTGTAGTGGCCAAGTTTGCAGAGGACACAAATTATTCGGGATGGTAAAAACCAAGGCTGACTGTGAAGAGCTCCAAGATGATCTCCACAAACTGGGTGAGTGGGCGACAATGTGGCAAATGCAGTTCAGTGTTGGTAAGTGTAAAATCGTAACATTGGGACAAAAAATCCCAACTTCAGGTATAGGCTAATGGTGTCTGACCTTGCTGAGACTGAGAGGGGAAAAGATCTTGTAGTGGATAGCTCAATGAAACTGTCAACCCAGTGTGCTGCTGCAGCAGTGAAAAGGGCAAACTCATGTTAGGGATTATTAGAAAATGGATTGAAAATAAAATGGCCAATATTATAATGCCCCTGTATAGATCTATGGTGTGGACTCATTTGGAGCACCATGTACAGTTCTGATCACTATATCTCAAAAAAGACATCACAGAGCTGGCACAAGTACAGAAGAGGGCGACCAAGATCATTAGGGGGTTGTAACACATTTCCTATGAGGAAAAGCTGAAGAGTCTGGGACTTTTCAGTTTAGAAAAGAGATGACTATTTGGGGACATGATAGAGGTTTATAAAATTATGCATGGGGTGCAGAGAGCTGACAAAGAGAATTTTTTCTCCCTCTCCCAAACTACTAGAACTTAAGAGTATCCAATGAAGCTGATGGGTAGGAGGTTCAGGATGGACAAAAGGAAATATTTCTTTATACAGAAAGTGATTAAAATGAGGAAATCGCTGCCAGAAGTTGTAATGATAGCCACAGGAATAAACAGCTTTAAAAGGGGATTAAATAGATTCGTGGAGGATAGGTCTCTCAGTGTCTCCTAGCCATGGTGATGACCAAAGAGAACCTCCACATTCAGAGGCACTAAACCTCTGAATCCCAGAGCCAGGAGGCAACATCAGGGGAAGATCTCAGCCTCTATTCCCTATTGTTGTTGGCCCTCCAGAGGAACTGGTTGGTTACTGCGTGACACAGGATGCTGGACTAGATGGACCATTTGTCTGATCCAGCAGGGCTCTTCTTATGTTCTTACGATGGTCCCATTTTTTTGTAGGAGACATTTTGCAATTTAATTTAATTTTGCTTTTATACAGAAAGGTCAGAATTCTATTTTAAGAAAGGGATGTCCTACAAGAAGAAATAGCAAACAAAGCATCAGCAATCTTAGGTCGTAGGCACATGTTCATTTTGATTGGATTTCACAACTGTTCCCTATCATATTTAAAAGGGCTGATCAGACAGCCAATTCTGTCTCCCATATCAAAGCAAACTCACCCCCACAATCCCCCTGGTTTTCTAGTGCATTTTCCAACACTGGGAAAATCAAGTACTTTCCTACTATTTGCACTGTGAATTCGCAATATCTCCTATCTGGATAGCCATCTCTCGTTATGAATGCTATTCGGTCATCTGTACGTCCTTCTTGCAGGAGTCCCCCCCCCCGGCTTTCACTGTTGTGCACATAACCAAACCTGCACAGAATATATTAGATGCATGAACACTCAAGCGCACATAAAACAGCACTCAGTTACACGTCGGTAGTTCATTTTGTTTTGTGCGGCTGTCTGGACGGTGCCTGCCTCATTGCACAATGCAAGCGGTTGGGCAAGGGATGTGTGATCATCTGAACCCGCTAAAATATATCCCTGGTCAAATCTACAGTGGGAAGAAATTGTGGTAAGCTTGCCATGTGACCACACCCTTAGTTAAATAAAAAGGAGTGATATTAAACTATCAGTATGTTGTTGTTCAGGGGTTTTGGTTTCGGCATTGCGAATGGCGGCCGCTTCTCGGGACGCTCCCGGAGGCGGTTAGCCCACACGCAGTTAGGGGGGTCTTCGCATGTGCGAAAGACTCTAGTGAGCCTTAGACAAAGGCTCCGAACTGGGGGCGCTTGGGGAGTAGCCTCTTTGCCGGCACACAGCCGGGAAATTGAGGCTTTCTCCCCGCCCCAATCGGCCCCGCTGCGTTGTGCCTGTATGGGATGTAGCAGCGCCACCGACTTCCAGGAGTGAGGAACAGAGACATGAATTAAAGCAAAAAGAAGAAACGGCAGCGAACCGTGAGTTGGAGGTCTAAATCTGAAGCGAAAACCCGAGCCCTTCCCCCATAAGCGAAAAGCGTCTGGGAGGAGGGGGAATCCCCCCCCCATTGAGAAAGCGGGACTTATAAAAGTAAGCTAAGGGGGACGAAAGGGAAGAAGGGTTGATGAAATTACCTTTGGGGTGCTATTGAAGCGAAAGAGTTAGCGGGTCTCCTGAGCGACGTGTCACGAACTTTGAAAAAGTAAACAAATAAAAGAAATGTCGGCCATGAAGAAGGTCCCTTTGAAACCGGAAAAGAAGGGAGGCGGGACTTCCGGTCCGGGTAATCCCCCTCCAGAGCCTGCTGTCAGTCAACAGACAAGCGAGCTACTGCACCCTCTGCTGGTCCAAATACAGAAAATCAGCGAAACCTTAACTAACATGGAAGGTGTTCTCAGCAGTCAACAAAAGCAACTAACAGAAACGTCTAAGAAGATGGAGGAGATCGCACAGAAATGCTTGGTCTCGACGGAGGACATTGGAAAAGTGAAGAAAAGGGTCAATAAGTTAGAAAAACATCAGGATGAGTAAGAAAAAAGGATTTTGATGTTACAAATGGAGAAATCGAATCTGACCCTTCGTTTTCAGGGCATTAAAGAAGAAGAGAATGAAGATCTCAGATCTATACTAGCAAATGCCTTGGCACCCGTAACTGGCAGAGATCAGCGAGAATTAAAAGAAGAGATGGATAAGGTCTACAGGGCCTATTCCACCTTTACAAAGAAAAATAATCTGCCAGCAGAAGTGGTGGTCAAGTTTGTTAAGCAGAGTACTAGAGATCAAATTTTTCGTGCAGTCTCAGCGGTGCCCTTGAAAATTGGGAAACAGACTATCAGAATATTGAAAGACATGCCTTATGAAATCCGGATGAAAAGGAAAGCTTACAAAGGATTGACCACTTTTCTACAAAGACATCAGACTATATATAGATGGACTTTCCCTGAAGGCCTAGTGTTCAAGTACAAGGATAAAAGAGAAAAAATTGACTCCATCTTCAAAGCACAGGAATTTCTGAAGAGACACGCCAGCTCAGAGGAAGATGCAGCACTTGCAACTTGGACAAGCAGTGAGGATGACAGCGGCCCAGAGGATGGAGGCGCCGGAGCGGGAGATGTGAAAACCAAAGAGGGCCCATCTTATAACCTGAGGGATACCAAAAGAAGACAACCAAAGAAATGACTGTTCGGGAAGCGTTGGAAAGGAGTTGATTAATAACTAACCCCAAAGGACAATACTAACCTTATTAACAGAATTATTTTGGATTTTTGTTAAATGAAAAGATGACTCTCTAATCACGGTGACCGCCAAAAACTGTACTTATACTGATTTAAACTAATTTTTATTAACAGGATACTCACTCTGCTCTTTTCTTAATCCCACTATATACCCTACCTTTTTCCATTTATAAAAAGAATAAATTCCTCTCCTTTTTAGGAGGGTTTTGATAAAAAAAAAAAGTATGTTGTTGTTCAGTCGCACAGTCGAGTCCAACTCTTCGCGACCCCAGGGACCAGATCATGCCAGGCCCTCCTGTCTTCCGCTGTCCTCTGAAGTTTGCTCAATTTCATCAATAACACTGTCTAACCATCTCATCCTTTGCCGTTCCCTTCTTCTTTGACCTTCAATCTTTCCCAGCATCAGGGTCTTCTCAGGTGAGTGCTCCCTTCTCATTTGGTGGCCAAAGTATTTGAGCTTCAACTTCAGGATCTGGCTTTCCAGGGAACAGTTAGGGTTGATTTCTTGTAGGATTGAATGATTTGATCTCCTTGCAAACTATCAGTATAGTAGAATTTTAAAGACTGAATAAAAGAGCCAAGAGGAAGAATATATGAAGTAGAAAGCAGAACTAAGACAATCTTGGGGAGTATCAGGAGACAGAAGAAAAGGAAGGGGAGAACTATTCATGAAAACCTTGAAGAAAAAATTAGATTTGACTGGAACTAAGAGAAACAGAGAGTGCAAAGAAGAGGGCCATGGTCCACAGTGTTTAACACACACACACACAACACACACACACACACAAATCAAAGAGCAGAACAGGAAAAATGATACTTAGAATTGCAGGAGTGGACTGGTCATTAAGTCCATGAGGAAAGTTCTGGTAGGCTGATGCTGGACATGCAAAACAGACAGGAGTAACTGTTGCTGCAAGATGCCCAGCCCCATATAACTGGATGGGCATGAGCCGGGCAGAATCTGCACTTGACCTGCTCCTTATCTCTCCTCCTCTCTCAGGGGTGGGTTCCAGCCCATTTCTCCTTCTATTCCCATTTGTTAGGGGCAGGACCCTTTTCCAGTCTTCCCTTGTAGCACAGAGAAAATAATTTGACATCTGGATTGGGCAACTATAGTTGAATGAACAGATGAAAAACCAGAGTGACAGGATACAAGACAGAACTATTGGAGGGAAATGTAAAGGCTTCACTGAGGAAAACATATTCAGTAACTTTAGAGAGAATAGGAAAACAAATAAGTGAGACATGTTACCCAATGGAATTGATTGGCAGAATATTCAGGGCAGGCAAAAGAAAAGATTTCTTCACATAACTCCTATTTAATGTATGGAAAGTATGACATAGGCACAAGGTTTAGGGGACTTCTAAAGAAGATTAAATACATTCAAGGGCATCTCTATCTCAGCTGTTATTAGCCCTGAAAGCTAAATAGAACCCCAAGGTTAGTAGACATTATGATGCAGACCATTTGTTGCTGGATACTGTGGGGAAGCTACTGCCATCCTGTCCAACTTGCCATCCAGCTTCTCAAAAGCATCTGGCTGGCAACTGTTGGAAGCAGGAAGCTGGACTAGATTGACCTTTGGCCAGATCCAAAAATGTTAGGTTTTGAGAGATATAAAGCAGAAAGGGGGGAAAGATGTTGGATGTAGGAACAGATCGTTGACATAACACAGTCTGCTTCCACACTCTGCATGTGCGTGCATGCGTGCGTGTGCAAGAGAGAGAGAGATTGAGTCCCTGTTCTGGATTTATACAGCTGTGAATACAGATGGAAAAGGCAACAGATTACCCACACTTTTTTGCCATCAAGTTGCAGCCAATTTATAGCAACCCCTGTAGGGTTTTGAAGACAAGAGATGTTCAGATGTGGTTTGCCATTTCCAGCTGGTGCAGAGCAACTGTGGTATTCCTTGGTGGTCTCCCATCCAATGCTGACCAGGCCCAATGCTGCTTAGTTACCAAGATCTAATAAGATTGGGCTATCCTGGGCTATCCAAGTAGTGATTCACAATTCTTTCCTCTTGATCCTCTTGCACCTGCTATTCTCCCCACCACCACGACTGGAGGGATTTTATTTGCTTCAGAGTAAGCTTATTGTTAGGAGCTGCGGTGGCTCAAGTGGTTAAGACGCTGAACTGCAGGCTGTGGAAGGTCAGTAGTTCAGCAGTTCGAGACCCGAGAGTGCCGCATGACGGAGTGAGCTCCCATCTCTAGTTCCAGCTCCTGCCAACCTAGCAGTTCGAAAGCAAGAAATTGCAACTAGATAAATAGGTACCACTTTGGTGGGAAGGTAACAGCGTTCCGTGCGCCTTGGTGTTTAGTCATGCCGGCCACATGACCACGGAAACGTCTTTGGACAGCGCTGGCTCTTCGGCTTTGAAACGGAGATGAGCACCGCAACCCTAGAGTCGGATTCGACTGGCTTTCGAGCAAGGGAACCTTTACCTTTACCTTTTTAAGCTTATTGTTAAAGTGTTATTGAGATATTCCTACCATCATTTTTTTTTTTAAAAAAGATCCCCCCAAAAGCCCACTAGTGGAGGCTGGAAATGGTGGGTATGAGAGGATCAGGAGGAGAAGTGGTGCCAGATGTGGGTGGAGAGGTCCAGAAATCTAGATCTTCCCATCTACGGGGAAATCCAGTTTGACTCCAAAGTTTCCAGAAGGATTAGAGCAAACCAGCTTCCAGAAATACTGGAGCAAGCCTGGGTAATCTCCAGAATATAACAGGAGGACGGAAAATGATGTTCAGTTTGAATGGATATGGATGAAACTGTATTGTGATCTTTTGAATATGTTAGGGTTTGCCAAAACAGGATCTGAAACCCCAGTTTGAAGATGGTTCTCTAACTATGGGTTGTGAAGCGGAGGGGAAACAGAGGGGAAGCGAGGCTATTCCCTCTGGAGTAATTCGACCTGCAGTTGCAAGATCACACCTTCCTTCGTAGCTGCGGGCTGAGCCCATCACTGTGTGATCAGATGCAACTGCGGGTGAGTCAGGGTTTTTTTCTTTTTTTTATAGTATATTTATTGGGTTTTCACAATAATACACCTCAATAACCTACACATTTACACACACAAAAAGTACACCATCCATAATACCTGTTCTAGAAAAAAACAAACATAAACTTTTAACAGGAATCCACCAAAGCAAAAGAATTACATTTTTCTTGTATCCAGCCCACACAGCAACTCCAACAACAACTATAGATGTTTTTCAAAATATAACTACCTGGTTTGTTAAACTATAATTTTAGATGCTATTTTTGTAATTAGCTTAACAAATTGGCATACAGCCTCAACTTTATACTCTCAGGCAAGTATAAAAACTTCCTACATACTCGCTAGTTTTTAAGTTTCTTGTTTTTACATATAAGTTATAGATTTTAGATTTTTATACCCTTTTAATTTTTTTTCCTTCATGAATTAATAGTCTTCAAATTAATTAAACGTCTCTGCTATAACTACCACATCCTAATTGGAACCTACATACACTTAACACTACGGACTTTAAATCGATCATAAATTATACCCATACTTACAGTGCCATTTCATTCCAACTAATCCTAAAACACCCATATTATAACCACCAACAACTAAATCCTAAAGAACTTCAGCATTATGAATTTCAAACTGATCTTCAATCCTCAGAGTCAATTCATTCTAACAAAAACAATTTCACAGCGAGAGACATTTCATCCCTTCCATATATCTTAATTTTTCTCCTATAGCTCTGCAGTTTAAAACCCACATCCAATAAACCCTATAACCTTTAATCTAAACACAAATTATAGCAATCCTTACAGAGCCATTTCATTCCAGTTAATTCTAAAACACCACTATTATAACCACCACCTGCTAACTAAATCATAAACACATACAGCATTATAATCTTTAAAACTAATCTTAAATCATAACTGTCTTTCCGGGGTCAATCCATTCCAACAAAACCTATCACACAAGGAGAAGTATTTCATCTCTTCCATAAATGTTAATTTTTCTCCTATAAATCTGCAGTTTTATTTTTTTTGTAGTAGCATATCTATATGTCTTTTTTCTTTGCAGGTATGACAATTTATCTCCAAATTTCCCCTTTGATCTCTCAAGCAATCGTGTTCATATGTTGTACTGTCCTCTTTGTATTTAGGCCTTCTACAATGGCCTTTTCTTTGGAGGATATTCTTTGCTTTTTCTCTTTTGACAACTCTATCTTTAAATAAGTCACTTTCTTTCCCAAAATTAAGGATGGTGAAGTTAAAGTTTCAACACCTACTTTTCCACCTTGGTATTCCGGTTTCTCCACAACATTCAGAATACATTGTCCTATCTTTTCCTTATTTTCTGTTTCCAATTGAGGGTTATGTACTTTTTGTAGTAGACTTGCACATGCCTCCTCAACATCCTTCTTTATTCTTTCTCTCAGGATTTTCAAAAACAGTTCAACAGAGATCTCTCCCACCAGTGTGTTTTCATCGAGTTCTTCCTCTTCTTCCTCTCTTGTTGCGGATGCCATTTTTTTACTAACTTCAGACTACTTCATTTAAATTCCACAGCTCATTCCACTAAATACTCCAAGTTCATCTACCGAATGATTACTGGAAAACCTTGCTGTAAGAATCAAGTTTTCCCCAGGAGCAAAAATCAAGCAACAATGACCACATAATTTACTCTCCCACACTTTCCAGCCTCTCTTCTTCTCCGTTTGGGGGGGGGGGAGTTTCTGGGGTTTTTTGCTAGCCAAGCTTAGAACCATTTGTACTCACAGTTCTTTCATAAGGTTGCTTCTTCTGTAATGCTGCGTTACTGTATCTCTCTGGGAGGTCTGGTGAAGCTCTCCTGTCGACTGGGAGGCTCCAAAAGGAGTGAAAAGTGGTCAGGCGGCTCAGAGCGATTCGAGCGACCGCCTGTCGCCACGCTGTACCGGAAGTCTCCTCCAGTCAGGGGGTTTTCTGTTTGTTTCCCATGCACATAAATGAGGAATCACACCTCTGCACCAAGGGCCCCATGGGTATGCGATGATGCGCATACTGCGAAGAGGGGGCAGAAACAGCACTGAGCCAGGATGGCCCGATCAGACCATCCTGATGGCATACATGTGTGCTTGCCTGATTAGACAGGGGAAAGTCTGTCTGTGGCCTGTCCCAACCCAGTTATTACTGGATTTTCTCCAGTGTCTTTTTACTCCGCTTCTATGGCAGAGCAGCATGGTTTGCCAACAACTGCAGGATGCTTCTGATTGTGCCCTTTTGATCCATCGGGCATTTGTGCCTATGTTGGATCTACTGGCACATGTGATCACAGTCATAATCTACTAACTGTGGTTTATCATGCACATCCTAGCTAATTCTAGGCTGTTCTCTAAAATGCCAGGGCAATGAAATCAATAGTCATTGAGGCAATCCAGGATTTGAATTATTGTCTGTGAGCTGAATCTTATTTTCACAAACTAATCATGATTATAGATCGTGTCTGAACCAAGCTTCTGTGTCTAGAGAAATCAGGGACAATTGAAGCTTTGTTGAATATTTAGCAATTAATGCCTGTACGCTTTCCCCTTGAATAATCTTTCATAAAGGCTCATCAGTATGTTTCAATCAATGCTCTCTCTTAGCTGTGGAGTCCTGTGAGCAAAAATTCGACTTTGTGAGATACTGGCATTAAAGTTGTGAGCAGGTGATTTGGCTACTGCATAAACTAGTTTGCTCTGGAACCGTCCTTCCTGAACTAAGACAAAAATGTGTGAGCTGGGGGCTGAAAAACTGTAAGCTAGCTCACATTAACTCAGCTTAGAGGGAACACTGGTTTCAATCATATAAAATCTTTCTGGAAAGGAATATATTTTTTCAATATCTTGGTAAATTTATCTACATAAAAGCAGAACAGGGAGATACCCAATCCAAGAAACAAGAGAGAGAAAGACGGAGAGAACCATAAAACAACTGTCTATCAGGACCTGACAATTCTTCAGATAGTCATCCAAGTAGTTTACTGAAATACCTATAGGCAGAATTTACTTTCAGCATTGAAACACTTGGGCATAAACTCTGCTTGAGTTGCCTTAAGAATTAGTTCAGTAAACAGGGCTTTTAATCAAATGCTGTTTAGAAATGGGTAATCATTTGTGCAATGTATTTTCAGGAGTGTTTGCCGATCAGAAAACACCTGTTCCCTATCCATGATCAAGAAGGAATTATCATTTTATTACTTCATTCATTCCAACTGATTTCAGCACACTGGAGAGGAGAAGGCTATAAAAAGATAAATAATTTAACTGTACCACTCAGTATGAGCAACCTTGTGGCTTGTTTTCTAGCTTGCAAGAGATGTTTGTGTCTTTTAGATCTCTCGGGTTTTCACAGCTCTCCCACCACTCTCTCTTCCTCACTCCCCCTATGTAAAGGAGAAAGGAACTATTTCACCTTGGGAGAGACAAGGTTGATTTTATACACTACTTTCCCCCCCCAACCGCTCAATGCAGATGGCTACAGGAGTCAGTACTAGTCTCAACCCAGAACCTCCTCCTTGCTTAACAAGCAGATTGGATGTCTACCCCAGCTTCCTCTGCTGCTCTTGGGGAGGAAGTAACCTGTTTTTAAAGAGCTTACTGTAGCCATCTCTCCTTAAGTATTTAAAACCTTAATGATGTAGGTGACAGGAAGTAGACCCTAATTTGGCAGATGAAAATGCATGTGCCAATGCATTTAATAATAAAAGGTTTTTGTTGAGATCTCCCCAATGTTATAGCAAAATTCTATTGCTTATTTGGATACTTCTTACTAGGTACTTTGGAATCATTCCCTTCAAATTGGAGGCTCAACATCTTTCCCAATTGTTACTTGCCAGCTATTGAAGCAGAAATATCTACACTCGAAAACTGCTGATTTTTTTACTCATATCCAACCTTTCTTGTCAGGAATTCAACAGAGTTCAATAATGACATAACATGCTAACAAAAAGTTATACTGAAGAGTTTAATCTCAGTATTTCAGTTGAATAGAACATTCCTGATTGTTTTTAGGTACAATAAACAAGTCAAATAGTGGGATTCATATTAACTTTAATCTGTTACCATGTGCTTGGTTACTTCTCTGAACATTTTATTTATTTATTATTTACATTTCTACCCCGCCCTCCCCGCCTGAGATAGTGTCAGAACACCTGTCAGTTACAAAAAGGTGCATTTATTTTAGAATATTCAAATTCCCTTGGTAAAGATCTATTAAACTTTTATAATTTATCTAGAACAATTCTTGCTTGTATATTGGCCAGTCACCATCACAGAGTTTAACAGAGGCTGTTCTGCCAGGTCTTTGGTTGAGACGGTGGGTGTTCAATCCATTCTGGCCCCCCTGTCCTGTCCACAGCAAAGTCATATTTTCCCAGTGTCCTAATGTTTTGGATACTATCTGGACAATGGATCCTAGGGTAATTAGTTCATAAAGCTTGGGTTTGGTTTGATCTACTACTGCTATTTATTATTTTACTGTTTTTATTGGTTGTTGATTTTATGTTGTGAGCCACCCTGAGGCCATTTTGGGGGGTAGGGCGGGGTATAAATTTAATAAATAAATAATTTTGTGCATGCTTGGATACAGTGGACTTTAATTTACATGTAGGCATACTTAAGTGTGGTTAGATGTGCTGAATTGTGGCCATCACCTATACATAGATGCTGTTGAGTTCTTACTGTCTTCTAGGCTATATTGCTAAAGATCATTTGGTTCCTTTGAACACCTTCTCCCTCCCTTGTAGTATGATCTGTGATTCATTCTCCTACAAACTACTGGGATTGGGATTAATTGTCCTAGACCTTTAACTGAGAGGTAATCGCAAAGTGGGAGAGTTCCCTTCCGGCTAGAATCGGCTTGGGATAGAGGGAAAGAAGTGGGCCAAGGGCTACTGCCTGCTTGGGCTCCTACGATTCCCTCGGAGCTCTTAAGCCAAACAGTCTGAGGAGAAGAGGGGAGGCTGGCCGGCAAAGGAGGCGTGGCCAGCGCCCATAGCGAGCTGCTCCTCAGAACGCTTTTGACGAGGCGTTTTAATGAATGAACTGGAGGCCCAGTGAGCGATTCAGCACTTTGCTCGGGCTGTGTGACGTCAAGTTCCTGCCAAACGGCAAAACAAACCATGCAGCTATGGAGTTTAGACAGCGATGAGGAGAAAGGGCGGCTGTTACTCTTAAAGCACGAGTATCCCCAGCCCGAGCTCAAACCATAATTCTATGCATGTCTAATCAGAAGTAAGCAGCACCCTTGCGTACAGTGAGACTTGCTTCCTTGGTCCCGGTGCACGCTTTTTCTCTTTATCCCAGTTCCACCGCCAAATTTTAGGAGCAGTTTTAAGACGCGCGGACGAAAGTGTTGCAGTGCAATCCTAAAACCCTTTCCTGAGAAACTGGACCCATGGAGTAGCTCAGAAGAAGAAATCCCCCCCCCCCCATTTTTACGGCAATCTTCAGATGCTGCACCTTGTTTAGAATTGCACTGTAAAACAACGAACTCCCAAACGGATCGGCACCGTGTCGAGTTTATAGTTATCCGCAGCGCGGTCAGGCCAATTGTGGCATTGCTCCGACTGAATTCTCATATAGGTGGCAGACTAAACCCGCCTCCATTTTAACCGCACTGTAATCTAATCCAGGCTAGAAAACTGGAGCTCAAACATAACCCCAACCCGTCTGATTTAAAGATGGGCTCCAGGCCATCGGCAAAGCTCAAGACAGCAGGCACTTGCTGTGGGAAAAGCCTCTGGCCCTTTCTCACAGAAAACAACAGCCATTCCTAGACTAGACGGGGCAATAATAGTTCAATGGGTGAGGATGGAAAATGCGGCCCTGCCGTCAGCGAAATTTGCTGTCTGTGTATTGTTCAGACGTCTGTCTTCAGTCTCTTCCCCGCCCCCTGCCCGTCCGAAAAGCATCAGCACTGCCAATCTGTTTTCTCTGCATAAAGGTAAACGGCACGGGTGTCCTGTTCTAGCTTCAAAGCACGCACGTACATGCCCCTTGTACTGCGACAGTCAACTGGCAGGGTTTGATGCCCTCTCCTCCTCGCCTAGTCGCTCGCGCTGAGTACATGAAAAACGAGCGTATTTGCTATGCTTACACAGACACAGGAGAACAAGGGAAAGGCTGCGGCCAGAGAGGTGGGGCTTGTCTGCAATTTCCCCAATCTAAACGCCGACACTTCCGGGTGGGTAGTGGTTAGATGCGCTCGATGGCCAGCCTTTCTGTTCACTTAAGAACACGCTTGTCTATTAGGACAACAGTGTTGTCACCGCAATACTTTAACTTCTTGAAAGACTCGGGGATGGGGGGCATCCGTTGCTGCTCCGCAGAGCTGGCTGCCCGATCGTGGGAAAGTAGCTGCCCATAAAACAGCCGCGTCTTTGTGCCTGTTGTGCTGCTGTAATCGATCTCACTTCAAGTGGACGGGCTGAACACCTCAAAGGCAGAGGGAGGTGTTGGGGGGTCGAGGCAGGAGCCACATCCGCTGGCCGGCAGCGCGCTCCGTCCACTCCTTCAGCCGGCAGCGCTCCCTCTTCCACGGGAACAAGGGAAAGGGAGACTAGAGTAGTGCCAGACTGCAACTCTCCAAAGACAATCGAGATAGGGTTGCCAGCGGGGAGGGACCTCAGCAGGGCATATTTACATAGAAGCCACCCTCCAAAGCAGCCATTTTCTCCAGGGGAACTGATCTCTTTTGTCTGGAGATTTCTAATTCCAGGAAATCTCCAGGTCCCACCTGGAGGATGGCAACCCGAATTATCCAGAATATGCAATGCAGATTGTAGGGGGGGAACAGGCGGTCGAGCGCGGGAAGAGGCGTTGTTTTCAAACGCTCAGTTCGCGCGGACGCGCGCTGTGCTTTTCACCCGAAGAGCCGCCGCATCGTCACATGTGTGACCTTTCTCTTCCACCCCGGCCTCTGGGTCGTCATCACAATGGCCCAGTTGGCAAGTCGCACAAGCACCGCGGCTAAAATGCTGACGAACGGCAGTTGCTTGGGCGCCAGCTGGAGGCTGGCCCGAATAGTTTGTGGAATGGACACACACGCAAGAACGCTTGGCTGTGACGAGGCGCTGTCGTTTGCAGCGACCGGGGAGGGGGGGAATATTGACGGCGCGGTGCCGCTGAAGTGACCAGACAACCCAAAACAAGCTGGTTCCTCCCTTTCCCTGCCTTAGTTGATTTATCTCTTTACATGCTCCAAGTTTGCTTTTTCGATGCTCCTGCATCTAAAAATAAAAGGTAAATGCAAGTTAAACCTGCACACACACACTGCATCAGGATTAGAAGGTTCCTGCTAATATGCCTGATTTCTGCTTGCACAGAGTCTTTAAAAAGTAATATCCTTCTCCCACAGGCTGAAGTTGGATCTCTCCTTCCAACTTTGCCAGGATTTCTTCCACAGGACTCAGTGGGTCTTACTTGTGATCAGTCTTGCATCGGAATTGGCTGTAAGTGTACAGCTGCAATAGGGTAGCTTTGGTAATATCTAGTAACAAAAGAAAACAAGTCCAGCAGCACTACAAAGACAAAGACTAAATAATATATATTAATTGATTAGGGTTAAATTGAAGGGTTAACCTGTAGGGAGGGGATATTAAATCAGTATTAGATTAGTATTATTAAATACATCATATAAATGAACTAGTTGGGTGAAATTAATTAATTAAGTAACCAATTAAGAAGAGAAGAGGAAGATATTGGATATATACCCCGCCCTTCACTACCCAAAGGTGTCTCAGAGTGGTTTACAAACTCTTTTCCCTTCCCCTTCCCACAACAGATAGCCTGTGAGGTAGGTGGGGCTGAGAGAGCTCTGACAGAAACTGCTCTTTTTCAAGAACAGCTGTGCCAGAACTATGGCTTGCTGAAGGTCATCCAGCCAGGAGCAAGTGGAGGAGTGGAGAATTGTTATGTCCACTGACTGCCACTAGGCGACAGCAACGTTTACCAGAGCTTGGAGCTCAAGAGACAATAGGGACTAGAATCCTGAAACCTCAAGCAGTCACCAATAGGAACCTTGGCGGGAAGTTTAAACCCACCAATGGGACCTGGGGGTGGTCCACGGGGACTG
Organism: Gekko gecko; assembly: GCA_029375565.1. Taxonomy (NCBI): domain Eukaryota; kingdom Metazoa; phylum Chordata; class Lepidosauria; order Squamata; family Gekkonidae; genus Gekko; species Gekko gecko. The sequence continues at coordinate 92,807,701 of JAPDNY010000005.1, read as the reverse complement.
TATATAGTTGGCCATTGAGCTGGTATGCTCTGTTCTGTTGTGTACCAGTAAACCACGTGCTGATTATCACGCTGTTTCCTGATTCCTTAATGTGTTGAACCCACTACACAACAGGAATCAAACCCAGTTCTCCCAAATTAGTGTCCGTGCACTTAATCACTACACCAAACTGGTTCAATGGTGATCTGACTATCCTGTTGTACTGACCTATGAAGCAAACTGTATTTTTGACAACTGATCCGGAACTAGTGCGAATTGAATATATTGTCACTGGCCTCACAGAGCCAACTGGCCATAGGAATTGGCACTACTGTAATTAAATTGTTAAGATTAGTTGAGCAATGAGAAATTTAGTTAAAATAGATTAAGATTGATTAGGGATTGTAGTATTTGGGAGGACTGCCAACTGTTCCTGGTAACATCCATATCAGGTATTTATCCACCAGTTAGCCTACCAACTGGTCTGAGGCTTCTGTGAAGACCATATATAAATGGCGATGATTGGAAAGGGAATACCAGTGCTCCTGGGGAGGATAAAGTATAGTGGTGGGGCCAGACACAAATGGAAGGGAAGGGGATGGAGAAATAGGGGAGCTCGGCCCCCTTCCAGCCTGCGCCCCATCCCAAAGGTGGCAGACAGTGGGGCTAGGATTCAAGACCCCTCTCCAACGTTGTTGTTGTGTAAAACCAGATCCATAAATAATAAGACTGCAGTCCTTCGAGATTTCCTGCTGGAGCAGAATATGGACCTGGTGTGCATGACTGAGACCTAGGTTTGAGACAGGGAGACTGTAGCTCTTTCCCAGTTGGCTCCACCCAGATTCTCAGTCCTCCACCTCTGCCGGACTAAGGGGCAGGGGGGAGGAGTGGCTCTGTTCATTCGGGAGGCTTACTTCTTCAGGATGCTCCCGTCACCGAGGCTCACAGGCATAGAGTGTGCCGGCTTTGTGTGGGAAGCCGGGGAGAGTTTGGCTACTTGGTTAGTGTACCGACCACCCAACGCACTGACCAAGTAATGTCGTTCCTGGTGGAGGCCATGTCAGGCTGGGCATTGGAGCACTCTAAACTGATAGTCCTGGGCGACTTCAATGTCCATGCTGACAATGCACCTCCCTGCAGGCGGTGGGCCTGGTGTTGTCCATGGTGGCACTAGGACTCTCCCAATATGTAACAGCCCCCACTCATTGAGCCAGTCACACACTTGATCTGATCTTCACGGCAGGGGTTACAGTGGACCAGATTACTGCTATGGCAGTTCCATGGTCGAACCACCATGCCCTGAAGGCCTGCGTGAATGTTTCACCACGACCCTGTTTGGAGGGTGAGCATATTTTAGCTTGCCTGTGGAGCCAGATGGACCCTTTGTGGCTTCAGACAGCCCTGCAGGATCCAATGCCCCCTGGAGGCTTGTTGGATGAGCGAGTTGATTGCCATGGCCAACTCTCGGCAGCCATTGACGAGATCGCTCCCAGATGCCCTCTGCACCCTCACTCTAGGCTGGCTCCTTGGTTTACCCAGGAGCTGAGACTGATGGAGCGAAGGCTTAGACAGCTAGAGAGACAGTGGCAGCGTGCTGTTGATGAAGCAACAAGAGCATCCTATAGCCTAGGACATTTATGAGATCCTATGAGATGGCAGTCAAAGCTGCGAAGAGGGAGTTCTACGCAGCCACGATTGCATCTGCAAACTCATGCCTGGCCCAATTGTATAGAATAATTTGGTCTTTAACAGTTCTGCCATAGGGCAGACAAAACACTAGGGAATTGGACATTGGTTGTGAGGCTTTTGTGAGCTACTTTGCAGATAAAGTCCTGTTGTTCTGCTGCGACCTTCCCACCACAGTTGAGACAGTGAGCAAACTCGAGGCTCCATGCATGTCTTCTATTCCAATTTTTGATTATTTCAGTCCACTCAGTCTAGAGAAAGTCGACAGATTGCTCTCGACAGTACACCTAACCATGTGCAGCCTTGATCCGTGCCCTTCATGTGGGTTTCGAGGTGCCCTCAGGAATATTATCAACAAGTTCCTCTCTGAGGGGCTGTTCCCTGGGGCTCTCAAGGAAGTGATGGTCCGCTCTCTCCTTAAAAAACCATCCCTGGATCCAGCCGAATTGGCAAACTATTGGCTGGTTTCCAATTTGCCGTATTTGGGCAAATTAATTGAGAGGGTGGTGGTGATACAGTTGCCGAGCTTTCTGGATGACAGTAGCATGCTAGATCCCTTTCAGTCCGGTTTCCACCCAGGCCACAGAACGGACACAGCACAGACGACCTCTGGAGGCATCTGGATCAGGGAAGGATGGCGGTGCTGCTATTGTTGGACCTGTCAGCAGCACTCGACATGGTCAACCATCAGCTCCTGACTCACCACCTCACCAACACGGGGATCCAGGGGCTTGTCTTGCAATGGCTCGTCTCCTTTCTCCAAGGTCGGGGACAAAGGGTGGCTGTTGGGTAGCAGCTGTCCCGAAGGCACCTGCTGATCTGCAGAGTGCCTCAAGGGGCGATGCTTTCCCCAATGCTATTTAACATCTATATGCGCCCCCTTGCCCAGATTGCCTGGAGGCACGGGCTAGGGTGCCACCAATATGCAGATGACACTCAGCTATATCTGTTAATGGGCTGCCAGTCTGACTCTACCCCAGAAGACCTGGACTGGGCATTACAGGATGTGGCTGGATGGCTTAGACTGAGCCAATTGAATCCAATGAAGACGGAGGTCCTGTGCCTGAGTTGGAGCAGATCAGGGGTAGGGATCCCACTACTGGCCTTCAATGGGGTCAGTGCTGAAGGTCAGGAATTTGGGAGTGCAGCCAGGCTGTTGATGGGTCTCCCTATGCGAGAGCACATCCAGCCTGTGCTGAAGGCACTGCACTAGCTGCCAATAGCATACCGGATTCACTTCAAGGTGCTGTTTTTGACCTTTAAAGTCCTTTATGGTCATGGACCTGCATACCTGAGGGACCACCTTTTCCCATATGTTCCCCAGAGAGCACCTCGGTCAGGGTCACAAAATTGTCTGCCCCCACCCCCCAGTCCTAAGGACACCAAGCTGGTATTGACCAGGACCAGGGCCTTTTCTGTGGCAGCTCCAACTTACTAGAATGAGCTTCCGGATGAGATCAGGGCCCTGTGGGACCTCTCGCAGTTCCACAGGGCCATAAAAATTGAGATCTTTCGCTTGGCATTTAGGTAAGGAGCTGTGTGACCATCTATGCCCTGTGCCAATTCTATTTCCAGCCTGAGCCCGCCGATAATGGATATACTGATTAATGTACTTTACTATAGCTATACTGCCATCATTATGTTAATGGTTTTAATAATTTCTGTGTATTTTATATTGATACTTATATTATTGTTTTATCAATTGTTTCTTCTGTAAGCCACCCTGAGCCTGCCTTGGCAGGGAGAGCGGAGTAAAAATCAAATAAATAAATAAATTTAAACATGAGCTTTCTCTGATTCATGAAAATCCATGCTTCAGAAACTGTTGTTGGTGTTTAAGGTGTGACTGGACTTTGTTTTATTTTGTAAATGCACTAGCCTTCCACATCAATGGCTATTTTCCCATTATTAATGGAGGCCTTACAAGGTGAAAAAACTTGACAGTTTTCAAACATTGTAAGCAATATCTAAGTTAAATACCAGGAGTTGCCCTATTAGTCTGTTACAGCATACACACACACAAAAATCCTTTAGCAACTTAAAACCAACATTACATTGCAATGTATTTATTATTAAACATTAGTGTGGCACACCTTTTGTACTGGTTTACAACATCTTAAACTGAGCAAGTGTTAACCGAAATGTTCTGATCTATAATTAATAGAGCACTCGGAACAGCATTTAATATTGGGATTCTTTAGTCTGTATATATGGAGGATGGACTACCACCCTATTTCCCAATAAAGAGGCGAGAGAGAGGAGTAAAATAAATCTTTTGTTTATTTGTTTTGTGCAGTAATATCAATCAGAACATACAATCACACACACTGGCATACCAGAAACTAATAAAAACAGGAAGGAAATAAATAGCACATTTGCATGAGCAGGTATTGAAGCGATGAGGGGCAATATTTACCTCAGGGTGCGCAGCTCCTAGATCTTCGAGCGGGAGGTTCAGGGAGGGAAGGAATATGGAAGAAAAGAATGGGGGAACACGTGTACTAGGCCTGCTAGAGACACGTGCACTACTCCAGCTGCAGACTGAAGTCTTAAAGCGAGGTAAGGGTTTGGGTAGAGCAAGCTGGGCGTCAGAGGTAATAGCAGGCAGAGAGAGGTCATTGGTAGGGGGTAAGCAAGGCAGAGAGCTCTGAGAAGTGTGTGTGAGTGTTTTTAAGGCTTCTTGAGCAGTGGGTGTGGGTGGCCAGGCGGCTTACACCTGGGGACACTCCCTGCTGGCTAGGGATTGGTTGTTAGGGTCAATTTCAAATGCTAGTGGCTACCTTGACCGTTGGACACCTGGGAGCGGGAAAAGGGGAAGTTGGAAACAAAGGAGGATGACTCTTCAGTATCCGGGCAGATTCTCCATGAGGAACCTGTGAGTTGGCACGTAGGGGGGGTTAATCCCTTTATTGTGGAGACCAGGAGTCTGGGCTGTATGCAAGAGTCTTTTGTTTGAGTGTAAACCTGTGAGTGTAAGACGTGACAAGCTGCAAGCAGGCTATGGGGCACCTCTGGAGTGAATTCAGCCAGCATCTCATCGTCCTTGGCTGGCCTCTGTGTCCTCACTGGGTTTTTCCCCAGTGGTGTTTATTATCCAGTCTCTTGGCTGGCACACTATCAGGTTTATAACAGCATAAAAACTGTCCAGAAATAGCCCAATAAAGGCGGCTGGGCTAACACATGATATTAAATTTATAAAAATTTACAGACCTTCTTCCCATTTACCATAAATGTCTTGAAAACTTTTTTTAACCCCTTGTTGCAGAAATTAAATCAGGCTGTGTCTGAATCCTTTATCATCACATCTGAGGACTGCTCCCCTTATTTTGCAGCAGTGTATTAAATTTATTGTATATCATATTAATTTTATTTGTTAAAGCATTTATATTCTGCCTTTCCCCATGGCTTAACAGGATATAGGATATGATTGTATCAGCTATAGACAGCAGATGTTATGTGTCTTCAGTTCTGTCAAGTTGCTTTTGATTTATGGAGACCCTGTGAATTAATGACCTCCAAAACATCCTATTGTTATCAGCCTTGCTCAGTTCTTGCAAACTGAGGGCTGTGGCTTCCTTGATTGAGTCAATCTATCTCATGTTGGGTCTTCCTCTTATCCTGCTTCCTTCAACTTTTCTTAGCATTATTGTCTTTTCCAGTGAGCCTTCCCACAATGTGACCAAAGTGCAATGGCCTCAGCTTGGCCATTTTAACCTCTATAGAGAGTTCATGCTTGATTTGATATAGAATCCACTTATTTGTTTTTTGGTAGTCCATGCCAGTATCTGTAAAACTCCAATAACACATTTCAAATGAAACAACTTTCTTTCCAGTCTGTTTTCTTCACTGTCAAATGAAACTTCACTTCAAATGAAACAACTTTCTTTACTTTCACACCCATACATAGTCATGGAGAATACTGTAGTATGGATTATCTTGATTATGGTCACCAGCAACACATCATTACACATAAGGATCTTTTCTTGCTCCTTCATGGTTGCCCTTCCCAGTCTCAGCCTCCTTCTGAATTCTTGGTTGCAGTCTCCCTTTTGTTGATGATGGAGCCAAGGAATAGCAGATCTTTAACAAATTCAGTTTCTTCATATCAATCTTAAAGTTGTATAACTCCTTGATTTGATGTTCAGCTATAATCCTGCTTTGGCCTTTCTTTTTTACCCTTCATCAGTATTTATTTCAAATCTTTCCTATTTTTTGGCAGTAATGTGGTGTGAAATGCTTATCTTAAATTGTTAATGTTCCTTCCACCCATTTTCACTCCACCTTCATCTAAAGCTAATCTAGTTTTCCTTATTATATGTTCTGCATTTTGATCAAAGAGATATGAAGATATTCTGTTTCTCCATATTCTGTCCTAACAGTAGTTTCTTGTCCAGAGTATAGGTTGGGCATCAAAACAATCAGATGTCATGGCACACCCATTTCATTTTAAACCAACCATAATTTTTCAGAATCCACACAGTCAGAAGTGTTGCTGTAATCTATGAAACACAATCTGATTTTCTTTTGAAATTCTCTCGCATAGTCCAGTAACCAGTGTAAATTTGCAATATGATCTCTAGTGCCTCTTTCTTTTCTGAACCCAGCTTGAACATCTGGGATGTCTTGTTCCATATATGGTAACAGCTTTTGTTGTAAAATTTTGAGCATCACTTTTCTTGTGTGAAAAATTGCAATTGTCAGATGGCTGCTGCAATCTTTAACATCTCCTTCTTCAAACTGGAATGTAGATTGAGCATTTCAAGTCTGTGGGCCATTGTTTTGTTTGTTTTTCCATATTTGTTGGCATATACTTGTTAAGATTTTTATGGACTCCGTTTCTGTGGCTTGAAATAGCACTATTGATATCCCATCTACTCCTGGTGATTTTTTCCCTTCAAATTGCTTTGAGTGCAGCTTTCACGTCACTTTCTAAAACTGCAGGGTTTTTTTCAAAAGATCCTTCTTGGAAGGAATCTGTCATCTTTTCATCTCTTCTGTATACTGTTCCCGTATTTTCTTCATATTTTCTTTATTTTTGTCCAGTTCAATTAATGCCTTTCCATGTTGATCTTTCAGCATGCCTAACGGTGCTTTAAATTTCCCTTTGATTTTTTGGATCTTCTGGAACAAATTCCACCCTCACCTTTTGTTGTTCTGTAGCTTTAAACTAATAATTATAATCGCTCTCTTTGTATGTGCTGCATTTAGACTTCTGATTTTATTTCTTTTGCTTCTCATCTGTTTTTAGCAATTTTAAGAATTTCATCAGCCATCCATTAAAGGCGTTTCATTTCTTTTGGCTACAGAAATAGTCTTTGCATGTTCTTCCTTGTAAATATGGTTTCAACCCATGGTTCTTCCAGCTCACATTCACTTGAACTTAGTAATGCAAATCTGTTCTTTACATGGTCTTCAAACTCTTCAGGGATGTTGTTTAGATTGCATTTTGGCACTATGAATGGTTTGGTGTTTAGCTTTATTCTAATTTTCAATAGTAACAATTCATAGTCTGTACCACAATCAGCTTCTGGTCTTGTTTTAGCAAAGAGAACCAAACTTTTCCATCTTCTGCTTCTGATTATGTAATCTATTTGATTTATACATTGTCCATCCTGTGATGTTCATGTATACAGTTGCCTGTTCAGTTGCCTGAAACATGTGCTTGCAATGAACAACTTGGTATCTGCACAGAATTCTGTGAGTCGTTCTCCTGCTTAATTTCATGCTCATAGCCCAGATTTTCCAACACTATTTGATTCTACTGTGGCTGAGTTCAGACTGGCAATTTGCCCCGGTAGGGACCCGGGCCAGCGACGACTCAATCCCGGAGTAAATGGGGAGTTCACACAGGCACATCTGCCTGGCGTCCCCCACCCGTAGCCAACCCGTGCTGTTGCGCTTCACCGCCAGATTAAAAAGATACCTGATAAAACCCATAGTAAATCCAAAAGCCCGCATGTGTTGCGCGTTTCTCCGCTTCCAGGGAGTCTGAATGCGCAGCCGAAAAGCCAGGAGCAACCCGAGTTGGGCAGAAGGCAGCAGCTGTGTGATTGGCTGTGCTCCGCTCCACTGCCCAATGTGGTGCTGGCACTGCGGGGTCCTCCCCCAATTGGCAAATTGTGCTCATGCGCTCATGCACATGAGCGCATGGGTACTCATGCGCACATACACCCATACACCCACAGCCAAATTAATGGGGAAACGGCAAATATAGCACACCTCCGGCGCGGCAGTCTGAACGCTCCTGCGCGCCTCCGTCCCGTATCTTCCGGCAGTGGCCCCCACTGTGTGAACAGGAAAACCTGGTATAGTTTATTCCAGGGTTTTTTTGCTATGACTGGCTACCGTAACAAACTGCCAGTCTGTACTCAGCCTGTATTTCCCACTTTTGTTTTCCAGTCACCTATGATTATCAATACATCTTGTTTAGGTGTGTGATCAGTTTCTTTCTGGAAACTTGCATAAGAGCTTTCAATTTTTCCCTCTTCAGCACCTGTAGTTGGGACATAAGCTTGAATGAGGGGCATGTTGACAGGCTTGTTACATTACGCTTATAGGCACATATTATGTATGGAAAGCATTTGACTATTCATGTACTAGAATACTGAGGAACGAACCTGCAATTGAATAACATTTGACAAGCGTCTGAACATATTATGATTAGCTAAGTGATTATTAGCTGCTGCCAAAATTCTTACCAGGAAATGGTGTACATTTTGATTGTATTTATGGAGCATCATCATGACAGATTAATAGTGACTAAGCAGCAAACTGAAAACAGGAGAAAGATCACTGGATACAGGATTTTTTGCATTCATTTAGCCTTTATTCAAACTCATGTAACATTGTCCCCCAAACAAATTATTTTATAATTATGAAATTGTGGGGAATTCATATTGTGGCATCTGGGTAGATTTTATGGGAAACCACAGTTAACATTTTTTTAAAGCCCCTACACAATTATGCATTAATTTGTTCTTGGGAAGGTTCTCTTCCTTTGGTCTCTGGACTTGCATTTGCATTAGCTTCTGATATACATGTTTGCTTAGTCTTTTCTTTGATCCTGCCTGCACTACCTGACCTGCTTTTCTCATCCAGCCCTGGAAAACCTATCCATGTGGAGGATCATCCAAAAAACACTTATGTTATGTATTGGGACTGAAACATTGCAGGACTGTGCTGCCAGAGACAGGGTGAGCTTGGAGCTGAATAACAATAGACCAGGATTCTGGCAGTAACCAACTAAGATGTAAAGTTTTGTAAAAAGCCTATAATTGGGGGTGCAGTGTGTTGGGGTGTGGCCATTGCATGCAATATAACCGAACTGAGGCTCTGGTCTACAGCCCTGTTCTTGCTGAAATCACTGAATAAAGTAGAGCTGATCACTAGACTGGTGGTCTGTTTATCCATGGAACCCACTGTTTAACAGCTTAGAAGTTCTGTAGGATCACCATTGGAGGAGATTCTGTGGGATGTGCTATCTGTTCATATGTTATCCCTAAAGTACTAATATGTGAATTGCTTGTTGTGCTTCAAATATCTAATTTTTATTTTTGTTGAAGATGATGATTTTCAGTTAGAGTAAAAATCCATCAGTGCTTGTACAGTGTCTCACCTAAAGGAGTCCATAATGCTATTTGTAATTTCTTAGGGTTGCCAGCCCCCAGGTGGCACCTGGAGATCTCCCAGAATTCCAACTGAACTTCAGACTACAGAGATCAGTTCCCCCAGAAAAATGGCTGCTTTAGAGGGCGGACTCTGTGGCATTATACTGGAGTAAGGTCCCATCCCCAAACTCTGCCCTCCTCAGGCTCCATATAATTTCCTATTTTTGTTCCCATGTTCATTGGAAGGATCATGGTAAATTGCTAATTAGGCTGAAAGTGTAATCTTTAGGAACTGATTTTTTTGTGGGGCATGTAAAGTACTGGGTTTCGGGCCTCATGACTCGGACGACGACATAAGAGAAGACGCGTTTATTCGTACTTCACACAGGACAAGAACAAACAGTAACGGCCGGAGGCCAACTATATACAGTTAGGGGGGACGGCCCCATGTTCCTATTGGCGGGTTTGAATCACCCGCCAATGCTGCCATTGGTTCTCTACTGGCGAGCTCAGGAACCTAGTCCCTATTGTTCTCAGAGAGCGAAGCTTGGCTGTATTTCGCCAGCTCTGCCTTCTGATCCCAGGACACAACACCCCTCCCCCCATAGTTCGTCTCCTCTCAGGTGACGTAGTCTTTTAAGTATGCTGGTGCCCTCCGTTCCCTTAGCGATCGTCGGGGGGCCGGTACCGGACTGGCGGGGCCCCCATCGGGTGGTCCTCCAGCACAAGGAGCTTGGATCTCCGGTCGTAGCTGAGGCGGTGACGGTGGCGGCTGTAACGGCGGCAGCAACGGCGGCGGCGGTTCAGCTGTCTCCGGGACCCCTCCGGATTCCGTGGACCTTCCGGCGCGGGCTCCGCTGTCGGTGCCTGCAGTCGATCGGATGCTGGGGCGGCCGCGGCATTTCCCGGTAGCTGGATCCCTGTGTCGGGGTCTTGCCGCCTCCGGAGCTGGTCCACGTGTTTACGGAGGACCCGGTCCCCATCTGTTAGGACCTCGTATGACACTGGCCCGGTGGGTTTTAGGATGCGCCCGGCCACCCACTGAGGCCCCGCCCCGTAATTCCGGAAGTAGACAGGTTCCCCCGGGAGGAAGCTTCGGGGCGCCTCCCGGGTCTCGACCAGCTTTCTCTCTGGGGCTCGGTCCGGGTGGAGCCTGTCTAACAAAGTTGTGGGGCGGCGGCCCATCAATAGTTCTGCGGGGCAATGACCGGAGATGGGGTTTGGGGTGGTGCGGTATGTTAGGAGGAAGCGGGCCAGCCGGAACTCCCAGTCCCCCTCCGTTATGCGGCTCAGGGCTTCTTTGGCGGTGCGTACCGTTCTCTCCGCCTGTCCATTTGTAGCCGGGTGGAAGGGCGCTGATCGTATGTGCCTGATTAGGTTCTTTTCGAGGAACGCTTGAAACTCAGCAGATGTGAACGCTGCCCCGTTGTCCGACACGATTGTGTCTGGTAACCCGTGCGTCGCGGATATTTTCCGCAGGGCCCTTATTGCCGCTTTGGCAGAGGTGGTAGACACTGGGCTTATTTCCACCCATTTCGAGTAGGAGTCTACCGTCACCATGAACTGGAGCCCCTGAAACGGCCCCGCAAAATCTATGTGTAGGCGTGACCACGGCTTGTGGGTAGACTCCCAGCTTTGGGTTGGCGCTCTCGGGGGATTGGGGCGGACTTCCTGACACCGTGTGCACCCTCGGACCCAGGTTTCAATTTCTGCGTCCATCCCGGGCCACCACACATAGCTCCTTGCCAGAGCTTTCATTCGTACAATGCCGGGGTGGGCCTCATGTAGCGTTTCTAGAACCCCTTGTCTCATGGGCCCCGGGATGACCACCCTGTCCCCCCATAACAAGCACCCTTTTAAGGCGGATAACTCTTCCCGCCTGGCTTTGTATGCCGTGAACTCTGGCCCTGTCTGTTCCGCTGGCCATCCCCTCACCACCCAGTTTAGGACCCGGGAGAGAATGGGATCTCGGGACGTGCGGGCGGCCACGTCTGCAGCCTGAAGGGGGGTTTGGCAGCTCCTCCATTAACAATACTGCAGGAGCCGGGGCCGGATCTTCCCCTGTATGCGGCAGCGGCAGGCGGCTCAAGGCGTCGGCATGACCCAGCGCCTTGCCCGGCCGATGCTCCAACTGGTACTGGTAACCCGCTAAAAACAAGGACCAGCGCAACACCCGGGGCGACAGTACCTGCGGCGTTTGTTTGTCCGCCGCAAACAGTCCCAAGAGCGGCTTATGGTCGGTTACGAGCGTGAAGTGCCGCCCGTACACAAAGTTGTGAAACTTTTTAACCCCCACCACCAGTGCCAAGCCCTCCCGGTCGATTTGAGCATAGTTCCGCTCCGCGGGGGACAGCGTGCGGGAGTAGTAAGCCACCGGGACTTCCCTCCCATCCGGTAGCTTGTGGGCCAAGACCGCCCCGACCCCATACGGTGATGCGTTGCACGCAAGGATTACCGGGAGCTTTTCATCAAAGTGGGCGAGTACCGCGTTAGAAATCAAGAGTACTTTAACCCCCCGAAACGCCGCCTCCTCCCTCGCTCCCCATGCCCAAGGTGTCGCCTTATCCAGTAGCCTGTGCAGGGGTTCGGCCACGGCGGCTTTGTGAGGGAGAAAGGCGTGGTAAAAGTTCAGGAGGCCTAAGAACGCCTGGAGCTCGGCCTTGGACTTCGGGGCGGGGGCCTCCACGATGGCCTTTACCTTGTCCCTCGCCGGATGCAGGCCTGTTGCGTCTACCCGGTACCCCAAGAACTCCACCTCCGGCACCCCGAGGAGGCACTTTTCCCACTTCACTTTCAGCCCCGCGGCTTGGAAGCGTTCCAGTAGAGTTCGGAGGCGGGCGGCGAAGCTTTCAGGGGTGGTCGTGGCGATGAGGACGTCGTCGAAGAACGGTGTCACCCCAGGGATCCCTTTTAACAAATCGTCCATTAGATTTTGGAAGATCCCTGGGGCCACACTGACCCCGAACTGCAGCTGCTTCACCCGGAAGGCCCCCCGGTGGGTCACTATGGTTTGCGCCTCAGCCGTGGCCTCATCTACCGGGAGTTGCTGGTACGCCTGCGCGAGATCCAGCTTTCCAAATATGCGCGCCCCCGCCAGTGTGGCTAAGACATGGCTGACCACGGGTACGGGGTATGCGTGCGCCTGAAGTGCCTGGTTAATGGTGCACTTATAATCCGCGCAGATGCGGATTTCCCCATTTGGCTTGACGGGTGTCACAATCGGGGTCTCCCATCGAGCGTTCGGGACGGGCTCTAGGACTCCCTGGGCCACTAACCGGTCCAGTTCGGCCTCTATTTTCGGGCGGAGGGCCAGGGGCACGGTGCGGAAGCGCCGTCGGACGGGCGTCACTGTGGGGTCTAAATGGAGCGACACCGGGGGCCCTTTATAACACCCCAGTTTCCCGTCAAAGACCTCCGGGAATTCCTTGCACACCGCCCCCCAGTCCCGCACCCCGCACTTATTCACTCCCCCAATCGTTATGCCTAGGGCCTCGAACCACGCCCGCCCCAGGAGACTCACGAGATTTCCCTCTACCACCACCAAGTCCAAATTCCCCTCAAAGTCTCGGTACTGCACTCGGAAAGTGCCGACTCCCCGGATGGGGACAGGGTTCCTTTGAAAGTCCACCAAGCTTAGTGGCGATGGACGTAGAGGGGGTCCCCCTAATGGGCAAAGTCTTTTTAAAGTGTCCAGGGAAATGATGGACGCCGCCGATCCCGAGTCCACTTCCATGCAACAGGGGGACCCCTCGATCCGTACGGTTATTTGGATCTTCGGGGCAGAGGAGAGGTTGGGGTTGGGGAGGCGAAGTACCTGCAGCGGCTGGTCGGTGAGATGGTACAACTCGGCGACCTCTTCCGTCGTCTCGTAGGCGGTGGACGATGCGCGGTGCGGTGGGACCGACGATCTCGAATTCCTGGGGCCCTTGGACCGGCAGACCCGTGCGAGGTGTCCCTGCTTTCCGCACCCGTGACAAACAGCATCCCGGAACTTGCAGGATTTCCTTCCATGGCCTTCCCCGCAGCTGGCACAGACGGTCCGGTTGCCGGAAGGCTTGGCTGGCTCTCTGTTGGCCTGCTGGAACGGCGCCGGCCGGCGTTGTTGGGGTCTGAGGGCGAAGACCTCTTCCGTATCTACATTCCCGGGGCTTGGACTCCTTCCGACCACATGGGCGGCCGCAGCCGGGCGTTCCCCTTCCGCGGCCTCGTGGGCTGTTGCGGTGTCGAGGGCCTCGTCCAAGGAGAGCCTCCGGTGTCCAACCAACTTGCGCCGCAGCTTGGAGTCCGCCAGGCCCCACACGAACTGCGTCAGCAGGTTGTCCTCCACCTTCGGGAACACGCAGTCCACCGCGAGCGCCCTTAGCGCGGCCAGGAAGGTGGCAATGGATTCACCTGGGGCCTGGACTCGCCTCTGGAAATCCATCCTCTTGGCCAGGAAGGTCGGCCGGGGGCTGAAGTAAGCGTTGAGGACATCCAGGATCTCCCCAAACGAGCTCTCCAAGGCCGTGCGGGGCACCAAGAGGCTCTTGGCGAGGCGGACGGTTTGGGTGCCGCACGCGTTCAGCAGGATCGATCGTTTCTGGTCTGGGTGGCGGATTTCGTTGAGCTCCAAATAGCTGATGAGCTGGTCGACCCATGCGTCCCAGGTTTCTGGCTGCGACGGATCGAAGCGCTCCAGTGTTACATGAGAGGCGGCCATGGTTCTGTCTGGGAAGGCGTGCGCCGGGGCGAGCGGTGCGGTGCTGCTCTCGGGGTCAGCGATGCGATGCTCGGCGAGCGGTGCGGTGCTGCTCACGGGGTCAGCGATGCGGTGCTCGGCGGTGTCCTTTTCGTCACTCATGGAGTCACGGAAGGCGTTGAAATCCCATCCTCGTCGCCACTGTAAAGTACTGGGTTTCGGGCCTCATGACTCGGACGACGACATAAGAGAAGACGCGTTTATTCGTACTTCACACAGGACAAGAACAAACAGTAACGGCCGGAGGCCAACTATATACAGTTAGGGGGGACGGCCCCATGTTCCTATTGGCGGGTTTGAATCGCCCGCCAATGCTGCCATTGGTTCTCTACTGGCGAGCTCAGGAACCTAGTCCCTATTGTTCTCAGAGAGCGAAGCTTGGCTGTATTTCTCCAGCTCTGCCTTCTGATCCCAGGACACAACAGGGCAGAAGTGCTGAACAGAGAGTTATCAAGACAGGGAGAGTCAGCTTGTGTTGCTGGGGAGCTGGATATGATTTTCTGGGCTCTTTTCACTTTGTGTAAGGTAATTGGAGCCCTGACCTAGATAACCCAGCCTAGCCCAATCTCATCAGATCTTGGAAGCTAAGCAGGGGCAGCCCTGATTAGTAAATGGATGGGAGACCTCCAAAGAATACCAGGGTCATGAAGCAGAGCCAGACAATGGCAAACCACCTCTGAATGCCTCTTGCCTTGAAAACCCTATGAGTTCACCATAAGTCAATTGTGACTTGACAACATAAGAACATAAGAGAAGCCAATGTTGGATCAGGCCAATGGCCCATCCAGTCCAACACTCTTTCACACAGTGGTCAAAAATACCAGGTGCCATCAGGAGATCCACCAGTGGGGCCAGGGCACTAAAAGCCCTCCCACTGTTGCCCCCCCCAAACACCAAGAATAGAGTGCATCACTTGCCCCAGCCTGAGAGTTCCTATCTATACCCTGTGGCTAATAACCACGGATGGACCTCTGCTCCATGTGTTCATCCAATTCCCTCTTGAAACCATCCATGCTTGTAGCTGCCACCACCTCCTGTGGCAGTGAATTCCATGTGTTAATCACTCTTTGGGTGAAGAAGTACTTCGTTTTATCCATTCTAACCTGACTGCTCAGCAATTTCATTGAATGCCCATGAGTTCTTGTATTGTGAGAAAGGAAGAAAAGTACTTCTTCAGCTGAGAGGGTGGGGTATAAATCAGATAGATAGATAGATAGATAGATAGATAGATAGATAGATAGATAGATAGATAGATAGATAGATAGATACCTGCTCTATCCCATGCATAATCTTCTAAGCCTCTGTCATGTCACCCTCAGTCATCGTTTCTCTATCCACCACCATCTGAAACCAATAATGGATGAGTACATGTGGATTTGGAAATTGGCAATTGTATCTATGATCAACTAATTAGTAAATGGGAGAAAGTAAATTGAATGGTAGCAAGCAGCCAGGCCTAGGTGAGTCATCTAAGTCAGGTGGTATGAAGTCATCCAGTGGTTGCTGCCAGGGATAGACCTGACCTCAGTGAGCCCTTCCTCAATGGCCAGAATGGCCCTTGAAAGGGCCCTGTCCCCTCCCTTTGCCCTTTACTCACAGATATCTTGCAAATTTTCTTTCTGGTTTAGCCCACTAGAACCCCCACACCAGTATAGGTTATAAAAGCACCTTGCTGAAGCTCAGCAGGTCTAAGTCTGGTCAGTGCTTGGTGGATAACCTCTTTGGAATTGTTTATATGCCACCTGAGGGAGCCATGATAGAAGAAAGGTAGGAGATAACTGTAATAAGCAAATAAATTTGAACTTATTGTCGGGGGAATTAAGAGTCCAGGAGCTTTTCCTAGGAATCCCATCCCCAGCTGGTTTGACCCAGGGGGGGTAAAACTGGCAGGAACCTCATAGTTTGAGAGGGAGAGGAAAAAACCCTGTTCCAAAGTATCTTTGATTTATTGAAAGAAAACCTTACTGCACCAATTTTCAAGCAAATAGCAATTTCAGTGTTCATCTTACAGAAGGGAAAAGACAGACCAATACGTGTAAACAAATAATGCACTTATTATTCATTTAGTAATTATTATCTATTTAGGAATGCATTCCAGCCACTCGGGCAAGACCTAACCCTGGTGTTGGCAGAGGGCCCTTAGCATCTCAAACACTGGTGTTAAATACATTTAGAATCCAAATTAGCTGTCAGTCAAGAAATCAGATGGTCCTGACAAAACCCAGACCCCTTCCTTTTCTGACCAGAAGACTCTGAGTGGAGTCATTGTATTACTAGGTTAAAAACACCCTCCCTGACTTTTAAACCGGAGATATTCTTGTTAAACTGTTTACCAGATAACTTTACATGTTATAGCAGCAGCCAGAATTTTATTTGCAACGTCATGGATGACATTGAAACACTTTATGAGTTAATAATGAAGATTTTGGATTGTGCCAAAATGGACAAATTGACAAATATATTAAAAGGAGAAATGGAAGAAGAATTTATGGGACCATGGAGGACCTTTTATGACTGGTTAAGACACAAGTACTGAGAAACTAAGAGTAAATGAAGAATGATAAGAATGATGGTTATAAGCTTTTATTGGAAGATTTGCATGCAGAATGTTAAATTAGACTTTTTTTTACATATTTCTGTATCTTTTCCTTTCCCTTCTTTCCTCTTTCCCCCTTTCTATGTATAAACTAAAAAAGTTCTTTATTTAAAAAAAACACCCTCCCTGTCAAGGCAGGAGCTTGGAGCCACAGGTCCTCATATCTAGATGTTTTGGCTTTGAGGCTGGAACTCAGAAATGTAAACAGTTCTTTTAGAGCAGAGTGCAGGGTGCATTGTCAGGCTGAAAAGCCTCCTCAATGCCTTATGGGAGAGACCCAAACAGAGGAGCCCAAGCCAATTCAGGCCGCTGTACAGAACTGCTCCATCTGGCTTAGTTTTCTACCACAGTTATCGGGCAAACCTTATTGACTCACCTTTCAATACATATGTCCAGTGTTTAATAAAACTAAGACTTTGACCTTCTCATTCTTTTACTTTCAGTAAAGCTGCTTGTCAGCTCTGAACTTTCAAAGCTGCGATATTTATGTCAAGCTTGTGGTTAAGTTCTGAATGTAAGTCATAATCCAACAGGTATACTGATTTCCTGCTTAAAGGAAATGCTGGTACTTCACACCCACCTACTCATTTAGAACAGGCTTTCAGCAAAAGAGTTATGCTATATGCTGCTATCAAAAGTCTGCCAGAACTTGAACCAATTTAGAAAGCCCCAAGATTCTGCTGACTTCAGAAGGATTCACCTGTACTCCTGGGCTGCCTCACAAGTACATATATAGGCAATATGGTGCTGTTTTTTGCAACTGTGCTTTTAACAAACATCTTTTATATAGCACCAAGCTTATAAAAGCTTATGCTGATAAAATACTTATGCTAAATACCTGCAGAATCATGTTGGTTTATGACTCCCTGGAGCATCTACTGTTCACACAGAACTCCTCATAGGAATGAATGGTGATGGTGGGGGTTATTGCTTTTATTTAAATCTTAGTTTATGTAGCACTGGACACAACATGAAAATCAAGATTTTAAATAAAAAATCCATTAAAACAATAATACTAAAAAAGCTAATCAAAATTCCATTTAAACAATAAATCTGAGCAAAGCAAGACAGAAAACCGAAGTGCTGCATCAAAAAAAGCCCTTTAAATGCAGACAGTAAATCAAAGGGAATCCATAAATGCTTGAAAAAGAAACATCATAAAGCCATACAAATAAGGAGCCAACCAGAATTCTGTCCGCAAAGGATTCCAAAAAAAAGTCACCCTGTCTTCTGCCCTTTCATCACTATAAAAGACAGGAGACAAAACAAATATTGCATCAGAGAGTAAGGAGGGACATCTGTTCTAAACATTGTTCTAAAGTTGCCTGATGTACTTTAATCCTCATCTCTGCTTCCATCTGGTACTATAGTTAATCACTGGATATTATTATTCATATTTTATAGTTAGTTATTTTAATTTAAATGTTGTTTTATTGTTGACAAAGTTGTACTCAAAAATTTTAAAATAAAAAGGTTTTTTTTTGTTTTTTTTAAAGATACTTGGGATATAGATGGTATATGACGCCCAAAAAAATTGCTATCATAAATGAAAGTATGTCTAACAAATGTTGGAAATGTAAGAAACATGAAGGGTCTTTTTACCATATGTGGTGGACATGTGATAAAGCAGTAAAGTATTGGACAGAGATCCACAATGAGATACAAAAAATTTTGAATTGTACTTTTAAGAAAGACCCACAGATGTTATTGTTAGGTCTTAAAATGGAAGAAATAAATGTAGCCAAGAGAACACTATTATGGTACTTGACTACAGCAGCAAGACTGACTTTTGCTCAATGTTGGAAACAAGATAAAGTACCTGAAACATGGGAATGGATTAAAAAAACGTTGTTTTTGGCGGAAATGGACAAGTTAACAAGAAAGTTAAACAACGAAGAAGATGAAACTTTTTTTAAAGATTGGAAAGACTTTCAAAAATATTTGTTGAAAAATTGGGACATTAAAAGTGGTTTGATTTGCTTTGACAGTTATTAAGAAGAAACGGAAAGAGAATTAGACTTTTGTATTGTTACCGTTAGTAAGAGAAAATAAGTTTAGAAGTAATTGTAATGGAATAAGAGAGATATTAATGGGGTTGGAGCAGTGCTGGAAGCCTGATGTGGGGGGGAGAAAGGGAAAAAAGAAAAATGGGTATGTATTGGTATGTTTAAATTGTATGAACTTGTGATATATCCAATAATAAATTGTATTTACAAAAAAAAAAAAAAGATACTTGGGAATTGAGGAATTTAAAAATCAATGCCAGCACTTTCATTTGTGCTTACATAGAAATTGGAAGCCACTGCAGGTTGGTACCAGATGCCTTTTTTTCATACATGTGTAAACACACATTCACAAATTGTATTTGTGAGTGTATTGTAGCACATTTTTAATGTTTTAAATTACCTGAGTGCTTTGATGCACATGGGGTTGTCTTTCCATACCACTGCCCAAACTTTACATTTGGAATAAGGGGAAGGGCTTCCGTCTCTGCCTTCCTGTTCTCTCCTCAGCATGAAGCATAGCAGGTCAGGTAAGACTGAGATTGCCAAGGTGCCAAGACTGGCTGTGGAGAAATGGAATAAAACCATCCCTGCCCCCTGGGCAGCTTGCTCTTTTCTTAGGTGGCTGCTGTGGTGGTTTTACTCTTTATTCTCTGCAATCAGCTTGCTTTTCTCTCAGCATTTGAGAGCACAGAGGCTGCAAAGAAGGAGAGTAGGGTTGGAGAATACAGACTTCCATCCCTGGAATGAGATCCACAGCTCAGGGATCCTCACAGCTTACTGGCAGTGGCTATTTTAAGGTATGAACCACCTCATACCACAAGCCCTAACAGTCAATGACCTTGCTCACTTTCCTGGAATATGGGAAGGATGCCATATTGGGGAAGAGCCACAGGTAGTATGACAAAGAGTCATATGTGACTCATAAGCCACTGACTATCTGTTAAATAGTGGGTTCCATGGGTCAACAGACTCCCAGTCTAGTGATCAGCTCTCATTCAGTGATTTCAGCAAGAACAAAGCTGTAGACCAGAGCCTCAGCTCAGTTATATTGCATGCAATGGCCACACCCCAACACACCCCACTCCCAACGATAGGCTTTTTACAAAACTTTACATCTTAATTGGTTACTGGCAGCATCCTGTTGGTCTATTGTTATTCGGCTCCAAGTTTACCCTGTCTCTGGCTGCACTCTCCTACAGCTTGATTGGTTACTGCCAGAATTCTGTTGGTCTGTTGTTATTTGGCTCCAAGCTCATCCTGTCTCCGGCAGCACAGTCCTGCAATGTTTCAGTCCCACTACATAACACCCCTCCCCCCTAAGTTCCAAAGCACCTAACAGGCATAGTTCTCAAGGTTCACTGGCTTGTGTCGCTCTCTCTGAGAATGTTGTGCTTCCTGCGGTGATGGAGATGGCACCGGAGCCAGGCTTGGTGAGGCGGGGACCTCTCTGGAATCCTGTGGGGTTGGAACAGAGCCTGGAAGGTCCATCGTGGCCTGTGTGGGGCTTCCTTCTTCTCAGCACTCATGCTGCCCACTGTTGTGGGGGTCACTCTCAGTCAGTGGTGATGATGGTTCCGGGCTGCAATCCTCCTCCTTGGCTGAGGACAAGTCTGGCTCCTCGGACAGCAGGCAGCAGCGCAGCTGGTCTATGTGTCTGCATAGAAGCTAGCCCCCATCTGTTGATACCTCATACGAAAGGGGTCCGGTGACTTCAGTCACCCTTGCCGGGACCCACATGGGACTGCTGGAATAGTTCTGTGTGAAGACAGGGTCACCTGGAAAGAACCCACGGGGGGCCTCCTAACTCATCAGACTTCCAGGGCACAGTCCAGATGCAAGCGGTCCAATTGCATCATGAGGCAATGGCCCATCGAGAGCTTGGCAGGGCTGCAGCCAGTGGATACGCTCTGGGTCACTCAGTGGCTGAACAGGAAGACAGCAAGCCGGCAGCTGCAGTCTCTGTGGGTCATCCTTGGTAGTTTGCACCATCCTCTCAGCTTGTCTGTCACCAGGTGAAAGGGAGCAGACTGCACATGCCGGATGAGGTTCTGTTCCAAGAACTCCTGGAACTCCCCTGAAGTGAAGGCTGTGCTATTGTCTGTCACAACCATAGTCTGGTAGGCCATGGGTGCTAAAGATATGTCTCAGAGCCCATATGGCTACACAGGATGAGGTGGATGAGACTGGCATGACTTCTAGCCACTTGGTGTATGAGTCCACTAGGAGAAAGAACAGCTGCCCCTGGAACGAGCCGGCAAAGTCCAAATGTAGCCATGCCCACAGTGTGTGGGTGGAATCCCACGGGTGAATGGGGGCTTTCGGAGGTTCAGGGCATGTCTCCTGGCAGGCCTGGCAATGCTGTACGCAGGCCTCGATTTCACTGTCCATTCCTGGCCATCACACATAGCTCTTGGCCAGTGCTTTCATCTTCACAATTCCTGGGTGGGTCCCATGCAGGGCTCCCAAAACTCATTTACGCAGTGGTGGGGGAATCACTACCCAGCTTCCCCATAGGAGGCACCCCTTGTGAGCTGAGAGCTCATCTTTGCAGGATATAAACACTGTGATTTCTGGGCCCACCTTGGTGGTGGGCCAACCCCTCCTCACCCAGTCCAAAATGTGGGAGAGAATGCGGTCCCTGGCGGTGTGGCAGGAAATGTTAGCGGCATGCACAAGGTGGTCCGGTAGGTTCTCCACCATCAAAATTTGGTGCACAGGGTCCGGGTCCAGGTCCACAGAGCTGAGAGGGAGGTGACTAAGGGTGTCTGCATGACCCATAGCCTTCCCAGGACGGTACTGCAAGGCATATTGGTACCCCCACAGAAATATGGACCAGCACAGGACCCTGGGTGACAGCATCTGTGGCATCTGGTGGTTGGAGGCGAGGAGACCAAGCAGGGGCTTGTGGTCAGTAGCAATGGTAAAGGGGTGACCATACAGGTAATCGTGGAACTTTTTCACTCCTGCCACGATCACAAGGGCCTCTTTGTCAATTTGGGCATAGTTCTGTTCAGCTGACGACAGGGTCCTTGAGTAGTAGGCCACTGGCACCTCTCTACCATCAGGCAACCAATGGTCCTGGACCACACCAATGCCATGGGGAGAGGCATCGCATGCCAAGATAATAGGCAGCGTCTCATCAAAATGGGCGAGGATGTAATTCGAGGTTAGCAGCTCCCTCACAGCATGAAAAGCGGTGGCCTGCCACTGGCCCCACACCCATGGGGCTTTCTTGTCAAGCAGGCTATGGAGCAGCTCCGCGAGCGCAGCTTTATGGGGCAGGAAGGAGTGGTAAAAGTCCAGAAGCCCCAAGAAAGCTGGCAGCTCAGCCTTTGAGGTGGGAGTGGGCACATTTGCGATGGTGCAAACCTTATCGGGGGCTGGATGGATGCCATTTGCGTCCATGGCGAACCCCAGGAACTCAACGCGGGGAACCTCCAGGAGGCATTTCTCCCACTTCACCTTCAGCCTGGGAGAGTGAAATTGTTGCAGCATGGCATGGAGGCGGGTGGCGAAGTCTTCTTCCATGGGGGTGGTGATCAATACATCATCAAAGAAGGGCTGGACTCCAGGGATGTCTTTCAAGAGAGAGTCTTGAAACTGCAGTGTTTCACGTGGAATTTGCCCCACCCCTTAATGGCCACCTCATTTTTTTGAAAATCCCAAAGAGTAACCCAGCGGATCTGTGGCAGGGGCCCCCTTGTGGACAGAACCTCCAGAGAGTCTCTTCCAAGATGATGGAGATGGAGAACCCCGTGTCCAGTTCCATCTTGCAGGGTACTCCCTCAATAAGCACAGTCACTTTTATTTTATCTGGGGTGCCCCGGGGCAAATTCAGTACCTGCTGTTGGTGAATGGTGGTGGTGTGGAGGTCTGCTGCCTCCTGGTGCATGTTGGTGCGTCTCCGTGTTCCCTTGGAGTGGCAGGCATGGGTCTTGCTGCAGGCCCTGCAAGTTGCATCTCTGAAATGGCAGAAGCGGCATTCATGGGGCTCTCCACAGCTGGCGCAGGGCATGTGTGCGACAGTCTCTGCTGGGCAAGCAGCAGCGATGGAAGATCTTGTGTTGTGGAGAGCTGGGCGATGCACCTGATGGGCCTCACCATAATCTGACACTTCAGAAGCTGAAGGGACGGAGGCCTGGTGTGCAGCGGAGTTCTGACGGTCTTGCCTGGATTTCTCATAGGTGGTGGCCTTGTGTAGCGCTTTTACTAGCGTGAGGACCTCCTGGCCGATGAGCTTTCAGCGTACTTTCTCCTCTCTGATGCCCATCACGAACCAGTCAAGAAGGGCTTCATCGAGATTTGTGAATTCACATTTGAGGGCCAGTTGGCAAAGGTCTGCCGTCTCGTTGGATTTTTGTTGGCACACGTGGAAGTCCATGCGGTGTGCCATCTTCATGGGTTGAGGTGCAAAATGGTCAGTGAGCATCTTGATGAGGTTGTCATATGTGGCCGCTTCCAAGATGAATGGCACAATGTGGCCTTGGACTAGTCTCAATGTTGTGAACCCATAGGCACTGAGCAGGAGAGACTTCTTGGTTGTGTCCTGGATGCCCTGGAACACTATGTAGTACTTGAGCCACTCCACCCAGGTTTCTGAAAGCTCTTGGTGAGCAGGGTCAAATTCTGGCAGATGTCTTGGAGTGGCAGCCATGGTCCCGGTAGTGATGTGATGTGCTTGGCACTGGAGCTTGGTGCGCAGTGCGGTGCTGGAGGCAGCTGGGCTGGCTCAACAGGATCCCATCCTCATCACCACTGTTAAATAGTGGGTTCCATGGGTGAACAGACTCCCAGTCTAGTGATCAGCTCTGCTTTATTCAGTGATTTCGGCAAGAACAAGGCTGTAGACCAGAGCCTCAGCTCGGTTATATTGCATGCAATAGCCACACCCCAACACACCCCACTCCCAACAATAAGCTATTTACAAAACTTTACATCTTAATTGGTTACTGCCAGCATCCTGTTGGTCTATTGTTATTCAGCTCCAAGATCACCCTGTCTCTGGCAGCACAGTCCTACACCTTGATTGGTTACTGCCAGAATCCTGTTGGTCTATTGTTATTTGGCTCCAAGCTCACTCTGTCTCGGCAGCACAATCCTGCAATGTTTCAGTCCCACTACATAACACTATCACTCCTCTATATAGTTCCTTTTAAGGTAATAAGTGTCTCTCTGTGTGTTCTTTTTCCTCTATTTTGTCTTTTCTGCCATGTTAGTCCATTCCCTGTCAGAATATCGCACAATTTCAGCATATTTTGGAAGAATCCTTCAGCTGAAGTAAAAAATGCACATGAATACAAATATACGTCATTTCTAGATTTGCTAATTTAAAACTATCCTGTGGTTTTCAGACAGAAATGATTTTTTGGCCATCAAGTCTCAACTGATGTATGGTCACCCCATGGAGTTGTCAAGGCAAGAGAAATTCAGAGGTGGTTTGACATTACCACCCTCTGCATTGCAACTCTGGTATTCCTTCATGGTCTCCCTTCCAAATAACTGGCCAGAGAATACATTCAAATACAGTACACAGCATGGTTATGTTTGGTTGACAAAAGGATTCAGTGAAAAGGCAATTGTGAAAATGGAACTCAGCCCACTGTAACTGACTGTATAATGAGACTCTGGAGACTGCAACCCACATTCATTTTTATTACGTTTTAATGTTTTGCATTAATATGTGCCTCTTTCCCATCCAAAATGTCTCTTCAGACAGCTGGTCTAACATCTGGAGAGCATAGCCAACTTAATGCAAAGAAAAATGGGGGGAAAATTAATAATGAATTGGTATATTGTCTTTTTCTCTTTCTCTTCTTTCCTATAATTCAAAAGCAATTATTTCCATTGTACCAGGCTTATGCCCTGACCTGGATAGCCCAGGATAGCCCAATCTTGTTAGCTCTCAGAAGATAAACAAAGCTGGCTGCGGTTAGTACTTGGATGGGAGACCAGCAAGGAAGCTGAGGGTTGCTATGCAGAAACAGGCAATGGCAAATCACCTCTGTCCCTCTCTTGCTTTGAAGACCCTACAGGGGCACTATCAGTTGGTTGCAGCTTGACAGCACTTTCCATCAGAACTACAGTAAATCACAGTTTAAATGAAAAGTTTCAATTCTCCTTTTCATGTTCTAGTAAAAAAGGCATTCCTTTTACCCATAGATGGTTATCTTCTTGTTCTGAGAAGCTCCTAGCTGAAGCTTTTAAGTCACCTGCTTTCCATCTTATGCATTTTCATATTCCTTACCCTGCCAACATTTTACAGGACCATCACCATAATTAGGAGGAAAACTAAAAATGCACAAGGACTATTGTTACTGACAGGATACATCTGTTACTACAAATTTCACTTGAAAAAAATTCTCCTTCAATACTTGTGTGAAATTCTGATATCTTTTATGGAACATCTTCTAAAGTCAATCTATTCTGTTAAGTGAAGAGTTCTGGTTGCGAAGAGTTGGACTGTGTGGCTGAACAACAACAACATTCTGTTACCCAAAGAGGCGATTTCCTAATTAGTGGGGGAAATTAGCTTTAAGGAGACAGAACAAGAGGGGGTAACTGGGATTCTCCACCTATGTATATGGGGATTTTTCCCTTTAAGAAAACTCTCAAATAAACCAGGCAGATGTTCAACCGGAAAGGTTGTCATTAAAAGGAAAGAATAAAACAAAAATGCGCACAATAAACACACACACAAGAGCTAAGAGGAATCAGGGAAGAAAAAGGGAAAGCTTTTTTTGGGGAAGGGTAATATTTACCAAATCTTGTAGAGCTCCAGGAAGTAGCAGCAAAACAGCCAGCATTTGACGAAGAGAACCCCCTGAGTGGGGGTGTGGCCAAGAACATACATACTGCTATGGAGCATGGTGCCATAACTTATAGGGCAAAACATACCCTTAGGCAGGCTGAGGTATTTGCCAGAAAACAATAACTTGATGGGTTTCCTGGAGGTGGACAAAAGGTGGGAAAAGGCTTGAAGACCCTGCAAATGTTGGACAGTTAGGGCTAATGGGTAAGGTGAACAGGCTTAACTGTTACTTAACTGTCATTTAATCAAGGGAAGTGGGTCTAGGGGAAATGGACATACATGTTAAGATTAATCCTGGGTGAGTCAAAAGGTCTTGGGAGACCTATTGTCCAAAATTATGTATCTCTCCAAGGCTTGGAGGGGACATTAGCCAGTCAGCTGCTCTGATTCACCTTCCAAAATACTTTCCCAGGCTCTTACCTGGCTGGGATCCATTTTGTTCCACTTTAGGCCAAGCAGTGATTTTTGAGATGATCTTTTAAGAAGGGTGTTAATGGTTATTCTAGCTATAAACTGCCCCTCTGCGAGAGGAAGTGTTGGACGGCTAACAGTTTTGTGGGGTAGATGTCATAAAATACAAAAGGAGAACTTCCAGCAATGTTGGCTAGATCTATTGCAGATGGCAGATGCCTACCTCATGCCAGCAGGGGGATTTGGGAGGCTTTCTGGGGGTAGGCAGGGATGTTGGTGACACAATTATGTCATTGCTGGAAGTGATGCCATTGCATTGGAAATGTTGAGGGCAATGCTCTACTTTTTGGGCAAAACTCTATGTTAAAAATGGCTACAAACCATGGAGTTTTGCCCAAGAAGTAGAGTGTTGCCCCCGGCATCACAGATGCAGTGATGGCACATCGAGAAGTGACATCATCACATCACCAACATTGAGCAGGGACATCTGTGGGGGGGCAGGAGCCTACCAGAGTGGGGGATCCCCACCCCCGCCTGGGGACTATGTATATAAAATAGTTATAAAACATACAGATGTCTTAAAAAGCAGAACCTGCTGCTCCTTCACTGGAATATCAGGCTTTGATTCTGGAATTAGTTATTGTAATGTATTACTGTGGTCAGCAGTGTTCCCTCTAAGCTGAGTTAGTGTGAGCTAGCTCACAGTTTTTTAGCCTCCAGCTCACAGATTTTTGTCTTAGCTCAGGAAGAATAGTTCCGGAGTAAACTAATTTGTGCAGCAGCCAAATTGTTTGCTCACAACTTTAATACCAGAAGCTCACAAAGTAGAATTTTTGCTCTCAAGATTCTACAGCTTAGAGGGAACGTTGGTGGTCAGATGTGCCATTTGACATGAAGGGGAAGCACCCCTATTTCCTCCAGAGGAATTTACTCACAGTTGTGCGATCACATATCCCTTTGTGCTGTGGGCTCAGCCTATCACTGCATGATCAGACACCACCTTGGGCAAGTGGGGTTTTTTTGCCTTTTGTTTCCCATATGCATAAACAAGGAATCGAACCGCTGCACAGAGGGTTCCCCATGGAGTATGTGGTTATGCGCATATTGTTAAGTGGGGGGGGAATGGCATCAAGCCGGGATCGAATGAGCAGACCATCCCAATGGCTTGAGTACATGTTTGATGATCAGGCAGGGGAAAGCCCATCTGTGACCCATCGGCAAGTGTTAGGACCAGACTTCCCCTGATGTCTTTTAACTCTGTTTCTGTGGTGGGGCAGCACAGGGTGCTGAAAGCTGCAGGACCTTTCCCAGATGTTGCTGTCTGATCATGCCCTTTAGATCTGTCAGGCGTTCGCAGCTATGTTGGATCTAAAGGCACATCAGACTGCAGCTTCTAAATATTTTATTTTGAAGTAATCATCTGAGTATTAAACATAAAGTGAAAACAATCATCTCTCCTTATATATAATCCTCTTTTCATGTGTGTCACGCTCTAGCTGCACCCCAGGCAGAACCTCACCAGTAGCTGTGGCGCCGGGTATCCGTGTAGGGAGGACGATCCTGGAAGCTGGGGCTGGTGCAAGGCTGGAGAAGACGTCGAGGCCTCAGCCTGGCAGGGGACGGGATTAACATCACCCCTGGTGTCCCTCTGCCCCCATGCCCTGGAGTCTGGCTGCTTGACTGCCCTTCGGGTCTCTCTCGCTCAGCAAGCTTGCATGTCTGTGACATGTTTTTCCTCCCTGACCTCTCTGTCTCTGCCTCTCTTTATACCTCCTGCCCTGCTCCCAGCACCACCTGTCTTCCCCACTGCCTCCTCCCCTCACCAGGCCCCGCCACCTTGATAAGCTTGGATGCCCTCCCGGTGTCCTGGGAGTGGCTGTTGCTGTGCCAGCGGCGGTCATGCCAGCCCAAGGGCTGTGCCACCAGCGCCGCTACCTTGGGCCTTCTGGGACTGAGTGCCTGCCCCTGGACCATCTCAGGTGATGCCTGCTCCGCTATCCCTCCCCAGTGTTCCTCGTGGGCTGCGGCTTCGGGGCTGTGCGCATCCGGTGCTCCCCTCTTCTTTCAGGCTGTCAGAGGCCACTGCAGTAGGGCTCTTTTCTGGCTGGCTGCTGGGCTCCTTGTCGGGCAAGCAGGAATGCCCCAACTCCTCTCGGTCTCCATGACTGCCTTCAGGTAAGCGCTCTGGCTGGGTTGGAGTTGGGGGGCACGGTCTTCATCCCAAACCCACAGGACCGGGACAGTGTGACTCTTTTCTGAATGTTCCACACGGTCCCACAGCCTTTC
Source organism: Gekko gecko (assembly GCA_029375565.1). Lineage (NCBI taxonomy): Eukaryota > Metazoa > Chordata > Lepidosauria > Squamata > Gekkonidae > Gekko > Gekko gecko. Next base: position 92,779,584 of record JAPDNY010000005.1, on the reverse strand, counting down.
ACTCCCTGATCTGTCACTCTGATGGCATGTCAATGCCGGTGTGGCTGGAGTCCCACCCACCCATCCACAAAGGCGGTGCTCAGCATCTTGTGCTCAGTGTGCTTGGAGCCAACAGAAGGGACAGATGGGACTTTCCACAGGGCTGGGGATGGCCAGGGCCTCCTTCCCTCTGTCTCATGTGCAGCATCGGGGTGGGGGTGGGGAGGGGAATCCTTGTTTCAGTCTTCTCCCACCGTCCTCCCATCCTCCCACCCCATACATGGAGTGAGGACCCAGTGAGCTGCAGCTGGTTTCCCCCTCACACCGTTGCCACCCTGGTGGCTCACCTCTCCTCCCTGGCTCCAGTTGCTCGAACTGGCTCTGCCCCATGCATCGGCTCCATTGCCTGCCTTGTGCTGTTTAAAATGGCTGAGAGGCAGAGTGGGGTGGGGTTGTTGTTGTTCAGTCGCACAGTCGAGTCTGACTCTTCGCGACCCCATGGGCCAGATTACGCCAGGCCCTCCTGTCTTCCGCTGTCCGCTGAAGTTTGCTCAATTTCATGTTCGTTGCATCGATGACACTGTCTAACCATCTCATCCTTTGCCATCCCCTTCTTCTTTGACCTTCAATCTTTCCCAGCATCAGGGTCTTCTCCAGTGAATGCTCCCTTCTCATTTGGTGGCCAAAGTATTTGAGCTTCAGCTTCAGGATCTGGCCTTCCAGGGAACAGTCAGGGTTGATTTCTTTTAGGATTGAATGATTTGATCTCCTTGCAGTCCAAGGGACTCTCAAGAGTCTTCTCCAGCACCATAGTTCAAAAGAATCTATTCTTCGGTGCTCGGCCTTCCTTATAGTCCAACTCTCGCAGCCATACATTACTACAGGGAATACCATTGCTTTGACCATGCGGACTTTTGTTGGCAAGGTGATGTCTCTGCTTTTTATCATGCTGTTTAGGTTTGCCATCGCTTTCCTCCCAAGGAGCAGGCGTCTTTTAATTTCATGGCTGCAGTCACCATCTGCAGTGATCTGGGATCCTAGGAACGTGAAGTCTGTCACTACTTCTACGACTTCCCCTTCTATTTGCCAAGGAGTGATGGGCCCAGATGCCATGATCTTAGTTTTTTTGATGTTGAGCTTCAAGCTCACTTTTGCGCTCTCCTCTTTCACCCTGAGTAAGAGGCTCTTTAGGTCCTCTTCACTTTCTGCCATCAGAGTGGTATCGTCTGCATATCTGAGGTTATTGATCTTTTCCCCAGCAATCTTAACTCCAGCTTGTGATTCATCCAGGCCAGCATTTCACATGATGTACTCTGCATATAAATTAAATAAGCAAGGTGACAATATACATCCTTGTCGTACTCCTTTTCCTATGCTAAACCAATCAGTTGTTCCATATCTGGTTCTAACTGTTGCTTCTTGACCCTTATACAGGTTTCTCAGGAGACATGTGAGGTGGCCCGGTACTCCCATCTCTTTAAGAACCTGCCATAATTTATTGTGATCCACACAATCAAAGGCTTTAGCATAGTCAATGAAGCAGAAGTAGATGTTTTTCTGGTACTCTCTTGCTTTCTCCATAATCCAGCGAATGTTGGCAATTTGATCTCTAGTTCCTCTACCTCTTTGAAACCCAGCTTGTACTTCTGGCAGTTCTCTATCCACGTACTGTTGTAGCCTAGCTTGTAGGATTTTGAGCATGACCTTGCTAGCGTGTGAAATGAGTGCAATTGTGTGATCGTTTGAACATTCCTTGACATTGCCCTTCTTTGGGATTGGAATATACACTGACCTTTTCCAATCCTGTGGCCACTGTTGTGTTTTCCAAATTTGTTGGCAAATTGAGTGCAGCACTTTAACAGCATCATCTTTTAAGACTTTGAATAACTCAGCTGGGATACCATCACCTCCACTAGCTTTGTTGTTAGTAATGCTTTCTAAGGCCCATTTAACTTCGCTTTCCAGGATGTCTGGCTCGAGGTCAGGGATTATACCATCGTGGTTGTCAAGGACATTGAGGTCCTTCTTGTATAGTTCTTCTGTGTATTCTTGCCATCTTTTCCTAATCTCTTCTGCTTCTGTTAGGTCCCTACCGTTTTTGTCCTTTATCATGGCCAGCTTTGCATGGAACGTTCCCTTGATTTCTCCAATTTTCTTGAAGAGATCTCTAGTCCTTCTCAATCTATTGTTTTCCTCTATTACTTTGCATTGTTCATTCAGGAAAGCTTCCTTATCTCTCCTTGCTGTTCTCTGGAAATCTGCATTCAGTTGGGCAAATCTTTCCTTTTCACCGTTGCCTTTAGCTTTTCTTCTTTCCTCTGCTATGTGTAAAGCCTCATCAGACAGCCACTTTGCTTTTTTGCATTTCTTTTTCTTTGGGATGGCGGTGATTGCTGCCTCCTTTACAATGTCACGGACCTCTGTCCATAGTTCTTCAGGCACTCTGTCTATCAAATCTAGTCCCTTAAACCTATTCTTCACCTCTACTGTATATTCATCGGGGATGCGATCTAGGTCAAATCTGAATGGCCTTGTGGTTTTCCCAACTTTCTTCAATTTAAGTCTGAATTTTGCAATGAGTAGCTCATGATCTGAGCCACAGTCAGCTCCAAGTCTTGTTTTTACTGAATGGATAGAGCTTCTCCATCTTTGACTGCAAATTATATAGTCAATCTGATTTCGGTGTTGCCCATCTGGTGATGTCCATGTGTAGAGATGCCTCTTAGGTTGTTGGAAAAGGGTGTTCTCTATGACCAGAGTGTTCTCTTGACAAAACTCTGTTAGCCTTTGCCCTGCTTCATTTTGTTCTCCAAGGCCAAACTTGTCTGTTATTCCGGTTACCTTTTGATTTCCTACTTTAGCATTCCAGTCCCCTATGATGATGAGGACATCATTTTTGGTGTTAGTTCTATGAGCTGTTGTAGGTCTTCATAGAACTGGTCCACTTCAGCCTCTTCTGCAGCAGTGGTTGGGGCATAGACTTGGATTACTGTGATATTGAATGGTTTGCCTTGGATTCGGACCGAGATCATTCTGTCATTTTTGAGATTGTATCCCAATACTGCCTTTCTCACTCTCTTGTTGACTATAAAGGCCACACCATTTTTTCTACGGGATTCCTGGCCACAGTAGTAGATATAATGGTCTTCTGAGTTAAATTCATCCATTCCTGTCCACTTTAGTTCACTGACTCCCAAGATGTCAATGTTCATTCTTGCCATCTCATTTTTGACCACGTCAAGCTTACCTTGATTCATAGACCTTACATTCCAGGTTCCTATGCAGTATTGTTCTTTGCAGCATCGAACTTTCCTTTCACCGTCAGACACATCCACAACTGAGCGTCCTTTCGGCTTTGGCCCAGCCGCTTCACTCTTTCTGGGGTTACTCGTACTTGCCCTCTGCTCTTCCCCAGTAGCATATTGGACACCATCCAACCTGAGGGGCTCATCTTCCGGCGTCATATCTTTTAGCCTTTTGTCACTGTCCATGGGGTTTTCTTGGCAAAGATACTGGAGTGGGTTGCCATTTCGTTCTCCAGGGGATCACGCATGGTCTGAGTTCTCTGCTGTGGCCTGTCCGTCCTGGGTGGCCCTCCACGGCATAGCCCACAGCCTCATCGAACCACGCAAGCCCCCTCGCCACGACAAGGCAGTGATCCATGAGGGAGCAAATCTGCGCAGCCAGAGTCAGAGCGGGGGGACCATCTAGGTGGAGAAGAGGGGACAGGCACCCACTGCGCCACCCAATCCGAAGCCAGCTCTGCTGCTTGACTCAAGCAGCGGTCATGAGGAAGAAAGGGAGGCGGGGGAAGAGGAGGGGCAACGGCAATGCACCTGCTGCTGGGGGGGAGGGCATGGTGGTGGTACTGACGTGGGAGGATGGAGGGATGGAGTCAGTCACTCCCCAGGACGATGGGACTGCCCTGGCAGAGAGAGGAGATGACGTGAACAAGTGCAAGGCCAGGCGGCCAGGCGGATCGATAATGGGGGCTCCAGGAACCTCAATACAGCCTTGCTTTCAAGTATGCATGGATAGGATCAGGTGCAGGTTGTTGGCTGGGGGGAGATAGAGTTGTCAACTCCAGGTTGGAAAATTCCTGGAGATCTAAGGGATGGAGCCTGGAGAAGGTGAGGTTTGCGGAGGGGTGGGACCTCGGACAGGTACAATGCTATAGACTCTACCCTCCAAACCAGCCATTCCATCCCAGGGAATCACTTTTGCCAATCTCCAGATGAGGCCTGGAGATCACTCAAAATTACAACTGCTCTTCAGGTAGCAGAGATCAGTTCCTCTGGAGAAAATGGTGGACTCTGTGTCATTATACCCTGCTGAGGTCGTCAAAGCAAATTGTCACTGAGTGCATAAAGCCGGAGCACTCTCCCAGAGCCTCTTTCTAGAACTCGTATTTATTTCCACAATGGGCCTTATTCCTAGTAATATTATAATCCACAGTGCTTGCTTCTCCTTGAACATTAAAATCCCTTCCAAATGCACTGAGTACAGTATAGAACCTTACACGTTCCATTTATGTGTACCAGTTTTTATTTGGTTGTCCTTTTATTTCATTTATATTTAGAAATAGTTTCTGTTTATCAGTGCAGTTATGCTGATAATATTTCATGGTAATATATTGCAAGGATAAAATCAGAGAAAACCAGGACTATATTCTAACAGCGACTGGGTGTTACTACCTAGTTGTTGCTGATTCATCTCTATTGACTTTCATTTGTCTCCGAATTTGCATCCCAAGTTTGAGAGCCAGAAAGGGTCTGAACCCCTGCTCTGCCATGGAAGCTTGGTGGGAAGCCTTGGTCCAGTCACACTCTCAGCCTAACCTACTTCTCAGTAAGTTACTTAAGGGGGAAGCTTGGGCTATAGATGAAGTTGGTAAGTAAATAAATGCTAGGCTGGTGTTTTAAATTCATGGGTAGTACCACAGGTTTGAGGGTCCCTTGAAATGGGATTCCTTCCTAGAGCATTTACCATGCCACATGGTAAGACCTTAATTTATGCTGGAAGCAGTGTGACTATTCTCTTTTCTGCAAGCCCTTTGTTCATGATACAGGGGATGATATCCATTTCTCCAAGCCATTTGTACTGTGACCTATTTGTTTATGTTTTTATCACATAAAACAAATAGCTCTATTATCCTCTGTCAAATGTGTGGACAGTATGCACTATATTTTCTAAAACGGTTGCCTTCAAAGTATATTATGATCTACTCCTAAATGAAAAGGATTAATGATGTAGGTATAATTAGATTGCATTTTGACTAAGTGCCTGTTACCTTTCTTTAATCATGGAAGATTAGTATCCCTTGATTGGAACTTTCATAGAAAGCTATAAGAAATAGTTAATAAGATAAAGTTATTTTTCTGCACTGTAGTACTGTAAGACAGTCCCTTCCAGGAATGGCCTAAGGATGATTCAGATAGCAGCCCTTTAAAAATCTTTCATCAGTACAAAGGAACTGATTCACATAATGCTTTTGGCAGACATCTATAGTTTCCCTAATTTTACAGATGAAGAAAGTTAGTTGTAGGGAATTCAGTTCTACTACTGCTAAAAATACCTAGATGAAGTTATAGTAAAAAACAGCAACATGGAGAACACTGAAGCATACTCTGGGGCCCCAGATGTCTCTAACCTCATAAACCACATATCTCATCTGCCAGCCCTCACTCCCAGGGAAAAGGCCCACACAAATGTAGCCACACACATGTAGGAACTTCTTGTCACTCTTGTACTCCCCCTTAAATCTTCTGAGTAAAGTCAGTATTCCTGTTGGCCAGGCTATCAGTATTCTCATTTTTTATGTTAGCTGAGGATACTTCAATGCTCCCTAAGAGCATTCGTTTCAAGTTATAGAGGAGTCTGAACAAAGTTTGAATCCAGTGGCACTTTTAAGACCAACAAAATTTTATTCACGGTATGAGCTTTCATGTGCATGCACACTTCCTCAGGTACAATGAAATGGAAGTTACCAGTCCATACATATAAGGCAAATCAGCATAATGAAGGTGTTTTAACAGTTGTAAACAGGAATAACAAGCTAAATTTATAAGGTCACCATTGTTTGGATTTAACTGGCGGGGAACAGTGAAGCAAATAAATATGCCAAAATTGGAAATAGATGTGTAAATATGTAATGATTATTTGTGGAGTGCTAAGAGTAATTACCTGAGATCTTATTGTTGATCCATCTGTCTCCTCTCAAGCATGAAGGTAATTAATAGCATCTTTTTCTTTGTGGTGGGGTGATTTGCAGTGCAGTGTTATGTCTCCTCTGTTACCAAACCACAGATATGCATTCCAATATACTATTCTAATATTCATTGCATTACATTACAATCATTATTCTAATCTACTATTCCAAATACGAAATACACTAAAATAAAGAGTATGTATAGTCCTTCTTGGTGAACATACAGATGTAAGGATTGGATTAGATTAGCATATGTAGTGAGATAAGAAACCAATATCCCTGTTAAGTCCTGGGTGGGGGTTGTTCTGAGTGTTGTAATAACTTTTAATTCAGCAGTTTCCCTTTCCAGTCTGTTCCTGAAGTTCCTTTGAGGTCACCCATTGAATGTCTTGGAAGGTTGAAATTTTCTTCTACAGGTTTCTCAGTTTTGTGATTCTTGATGTCAGATTTGTGCCCATGTATCCTTTGGTGTAGGGTTTGATCTGTTTGCCCTATGTAGAGAACCAAAGGGTATTGTTGGCATTTAATGGCATATACATATACAATGTTAGAAGATGAGCATGTGACTAAGCCTGAGATGGTGTAGTAGATATTGTTAGGTCCAGTGATTGTGTTGTCTGGGTATATGTGGCAACAAAGTTGGCATCTGGGTTTATTGCAAGCTCTGGTCCCAGTGTCCATGTTCAAATTAGATGTTGCATTATTGTGGGTGAGGAGTTGTTTGAGACATGGGGGCTGTCTATGTGCAAGAAAAGGTTTGCCCCCTAGTACTTGTGAAAGAGAATTGTCATTATCCAGTAGAGGTTGTAAGTCATTGATGATGCATTGAACTGTTTTGAGTTGAGAGCTGTATGTGACCACTAGTGGTATTGTTATTGTTTCTTTTGGGCCTATCTTGCAACAGGTTTTCTCTGGGTACCATTCTGACTTTGTTAATCTGTTTCCTGACTTCATCAGGTGGATACTTTAGTTCCAAAAAGGTTTGTTATAGATCCCTCAGATGAGAATTTCTGTCTGTAGGATTGGAGGAGAAGCAGTTGTAGCATAGAGCCTGGCTGTATACAATGGATAATTTGGTATGTTTAGGATGGCAGCTGGAGGCATGTAGGTATGTTTGTCAGTCAGTAGGTTTCTGGTATAAGGTGCCATCTATGCACCCATTGTTTATTTTTACAGTAGTGTCCAGAAAATGTATTTCTTGCATAGATTGGTTCATTGTCAGGTTGATGGAGGGGTGAAAGTCATTGAATGCCTGGTGGAATATGTCCAGGGTTTCTTTACGATATGCCCAGACAATAAAAATGTCATCAGTGTAATGCAGGTATAAGAGAGGTATGAGTGGGTGGGAATTTAGGAAGTGTTGCTCCAAGTCAGCCATAAAGATGTTAGCATATATGTTATGGGGCCATGCAGGTGCCCATGGCTGTACCATTGATCTGGAGGAACAAATTGACACTGAATCTGAAGTGGTTATGGGTGAGAACAAAATGGCACAGTTTGGTGGCAAAGACAGCTGTGTTGCTGTCAAAAATCCTTATGACCAATGCTCCCTCTAAGCTGTGAAGTCTTGTGAGCAAAAATTCTACTTTATGAACTACTGGCATTAAAGTTGTGAGCGAGCAATTGGGCTGCTGCATAAATTAGTTGGCTCTGGAGCCATTCTACTTGAGCTAAGACAGAAATGTGTGAGCTGGAGGCTAAAAAACTGTGAGCTAGCTTGCACTAACTCAGCTTAGAGGGAACACTGCTTATGACTTGTAACCATCTTTGTGTGGGATGTTGGTATACAGAGATTCCACATCCATGGTGGCTAAAATAGCATTCTCTGGAAGGTTGTTCAAAGATTGTATTTGCCTTTGTATTTATGCTGAATGTTGAGCTCTCTACCAATGCCTTAATTTGCTTGTTTTTCACTTTTTCTTTTTCGCTTTTTTGTTATGTGTTTTTTATTTTTAAATTAAAAAAATATTTCTAAAAACAAAAGATTGTATTTGCCTCAGAAAGTCTGTGGTGTTGCAAACACAACTAGGAGCATTGATGGTAGTGTGGCATTGCGACCATCAGTAGGGTTCTATGTGGAGTCTCTTTTTTTTGTAGTGTTGTTTTGATGGTACGTGGTGGTAAGTATTTTGTTCATTAGTGGGTTGGAGGGATGGTAACTCTTCTCCAGTAGATTGTGTGATGGTATGTTGTGAAGATGTTACTTGTTCTTTCTTATTCTGGTCTTGTCTTTCTTCTTTCTTTGTTCTTTCATGTTCTGTCTGAAGGAGACTGGTGGGGAGAATTAGTGTGGGTGTCCACTGGCAAATGTTACACAGTTAATCTCCTACAGTAGAAGCCTGTTTGGCTGGCCCTTCTCTGTAGTTCGCTCAGTGAAATTATTAGACCGTATTCTGATAGTTTCACTGCTTTCCGTAAGGCTCTGGTTAACATTTTACTAAGAGAGGTTATGGAGTCTTTTAAGCTGCAGCTCTTTAACAAACAAAGACTGTACCAAGACACAAGTTCTATTAGCATTACAGGCAAGCTAATTTTCAAAGGTGTGCTTTATGCTGATCAACCGATATGGAATGTGCAGGTATGAAGTATACAGTCTTTTTTGAGCTTTCATGCTAGCACTTTGAACTGCTGTCCACGTAGATGGGGAAAATTTTCTACTCACCCCTGCTGCCATTTACTAGATTCCTGGAGCAACAGGAGGCATGAGGAATGAAGCTTGAACATACAAGTTTATACAGAGCTGCATTTAACTGTGATTATCCAAAAACCACAGATGAAGTATGCAACTTGAAAGTTTGAGTATTCCTACACCAGGCTCAGTTGGTTCATAAAAGATATTATTCTACCTACTTTTTGAAGCTAGTCATAAGCAAATATTGAAACATGGGAATGACTGGAAAACTCTACTCTGATGTGAAAAGCAGTTTTGCATTATGTCCCAGAGAGCACTCTAAGGTGAAATGAACAAACACACATAGAGCTGTGATGGAAAAACACAATATCATAAATTGACAAATTCTGCCCCCTTTCCTTTATAAGCGCTATTGATGTAGTTTCTGGGACTTTCCTTTTGAACATAAGCATCAGATTATATATATATATATCACAGAAATTAAAGGTTTTTTTTAATAGGAATACAATGATTGTCGCCCTATGATAACAAATGGAAATGTTTAACCAGTGAATTATGTGTCATTTTCCTTTTGTGGGAAAACAAGATCAAACACAGGATCCAGAAGTGTATTGGTATTTGGTCTCTTTCTCTCTCTTTCTCTCTGTGTGTGAGAGAGAATGCTGAATTATAAATCTACCTTTCTTATACTTTACGATCACAACAGATACATTTTGGTATTCAGCTGAAAGAATGTGGAGAAGAATAATGTGAATTTACCTACATCAAACATTTATTTCTTTATTTTTTTTTAAAAAAATGAGCTCTCCGTTCTCCACCCCCCCATTTCCCCAGCCCTGTAAGAGATTCAGCACTGAAGATAGGTCAACTTGGGAGGTCCATGTATAAAGCTACATTTTGCTGGACATTGCTCCATTGGGAGGACTCATTTGACATACTCAAATAGAATTTGTATTTTGCAGTGATAGACCCTCAGAGTTTACTCATCTCTTAGATGAGGAAAAATGAGAGAAAGGAGCATGAACCACACAAGGAAAGGGGATGAAAACTAATGGTTAAGATTTCTTTGGGGCTTTTTTTGTTGTTGCTATCAAGGGGCAGCATGTGCTCACTGCTGTATAACTGTCATCGTATTTTTCCTGCCTTTGCTTGTTCTAGTCTTTGTTCCTTCAATTATTAATGGCTGACTGTCTATCTGGAGAAAAAGGCACAGACAAAAGTTGAATTCTGTAGCAGGGCATGTCAAGTTTATGGAAAGTATTCTAGGGAAAGTCCACAGTTAAATACTGGAGAGATCCCAGTTTGTTGGGATTCCTATTGGCATGAAGTTTATGCAAGAAACTGGCATTAGACATCTCACTGCAGTCCTAATGTTACCACCAGCCATGTGGGACCAGGCAGCAACATTGCACAGACAGGAATGGCTCAATATAAAGACACTGGCATAGCATTTCTAGGGCTCCTGGTTTGATCCTCACATAAGGAGAGACCAAAGGCAAGCAAGTGGTTTAAAGCTGACATTTTGCCCCCACAACCTTCAACAGGGGAGACACAACAGCCCAACTGATAAGCCACCCCAAACAGCCATCATTGTAGCTGATGCCCCTTCAAGAACCTCTGTGCTGCTCCATGTCCATCCTGAGACCCCTATGCACTTCCACTGCCAACTATCATGACTTTTCAAATACCCAGTATTGTTGTGGGGAAATGTGGGACCCAGAGACCTGACCCCTCCCCCGAACAAACACATCTCCCTTTTGACCACCCCCAGCCTGCTCCCCATGTGAGCTGCAGTACGGTCTATCGTTCCCCACCCATGGAGGGTCTATTTGTCAGGATACCCTGCGGTTCATGCTATGATCATCCACAACACTTTCTCATCTGCAGTGTGGGTAGCATCTCAACTGTATCTACTACATCTGCTTCTGCTGTTCTTTAGGGCCCTGATCCTGCAATGCAATATATACTATGCTTGCTTGGCCAGCAGATCCATAGAGCATAGAAGGGCAGTTGGCAGTCATCCCTCCAAATTATAGTTTTGCCCCACCCCCCATCGGTGGGATGGGACACCCCAACAACGAACCATGACAACAGCTCAGTATGAGACTGTCTGTATCCTGCCATCACCATCAGCACTCCTCAACATCATAGCCAGCATTCCTAAGTACACTTTTCCTGTGTTGCCTCCATATACACACACTGCTATCCTTGTGTTATGTATTGAGCCTAAGCCATCCCTGAATGTGGACCTTGAACTGGGTGAGCTTGCTCCCCAAGAACAATAGCTGACCAGGATCCTGGAATTGACCTATAGATAAGCAGTGTAATGTCACTGCAATGCATCCAGTGTAATGTCACTGCAATGCTTCCAGAACCCAGTATTTAATACTGGCAACAAGGATGGTGTCATGCCTGTCCCCGACCCGGCACCTGGGAGCCTGGAAAATGAGGACTCTGCACCTTTAACAACATCAGAAGCACAAAAGTCCTCATCAAACCTAAGTGCCAGGGAGGATGAACTCCAAACTACAGGACACCTGGCACCTGAAGCTGATTAGGCAATACCTGGCCCTAGTAAATCACCACCCGATTTGCCACCACCTGTGGACTGGCTGAGAGATCACAGACACCGGGATCTGGCAGCCAGGTGCAAGGAGGCACGCTTGTGTGGATGGCAATCATTAAGTCCTGATTATTGACAGGAGCAAGGACTTCACAACGGAATGTTAATGAGCTAACAACCCAGCACAGCATTTGAAGAGACTGTTGGCTGCTAGCAAACTGTGCTGGCAAACTTGTCCACGGACCAGGTGCTTTGCACCTCCATCTCTGTATTAGCTCCTGACTGATCTTTCGGTTCCTGAATCTGGTCGGTATTTTTGGTGATCCTTCTGGCTCCTGACCCCCAGCTACGCTTCTTGACTTTGATACTGGACTCTGGCTATTGGTAACGTTGACTACGGCTTGGCTTTGTGTGTTTGGAACTGTTTGCTTGGACTTTTGTTAACTTTTCCGGCTGACTCTTGGAATTGCCTTTTGGACTCCCCTTCTTTGCCCGCCCCCCCCCCGACTCTGTCGTGACAGATGGGATCCTGTTGTGTCAGCCCAGTGCCCACCAGCACCGCATCGTACACTGAGCTCCAGTGCCACATACATTGCATCACTTCCAGGACCATGGCTGCTACTCCAGGACACTTCAGCGCATTCAATGCCACCACGGAGGACTGGGGGTCTTACATCTCCTGGTTTGAGTTTTTCCTCAAGTCTTCCGCGATCTAGGAGGCGGAAAAGAAGCGCACCACCTTCTTCTGAGTCTGTGGGCGCTCGACCTTCGAGATCGCTCACTGATTGCTCCAGCGGAACTCAAGAACACTGAATATACGATGACTTTGGACCAGCTGAAGGAGCACTTCTTGCTGAAGCTATCCATAATCACTGCCTGCCATGCATTCCACACCAGGAACCAGGCCACGAATGAATCAATCACAGCCTACGTTATAGCGCTCCAATGGATCATAAGACACTGCAACTTCCATGACCTCGAGGACGTGCTCCAAGACTGGCTGGTATGCAGCCTGCGGGACAAGCAGATTCAAAGGAAGCTCCTTGCCAAGGGACACCCTAAATTCAAGGAGGCCATGGAATTAGCCCTTGCAGTGGAAGCCGCTGACCAGTTCACAGCAGAGGTCTGGCAAGCAAAAAGCCCACCATCATCGAGGAGACCTACCTCGGTGACCCACCATGTGGACACATCCGAGGAGGAGGAAGATGAGGTCCTGCAACTACAGCGACCTACCCACCATGGCATTCGCCCCTTTGCTCCACCGAATGTCATTGACACCACCATACTGACGCAGCTGCGGGGAGCCCCACAAACAGAGATCCTGCCATTTCTGGGACGCCACATGCAGGAGCTGCAGAAAGGTCAGCCACATCTTCCAAGCCAGCTGTTCTAAGGGAAACTGGAGGCGACGGATAGCAAACCCAGCATCCACGCACACTGTGGAATTGCACACCTCCTCCATCCAGGAGCAGCAGGTGCTGAACTTGCCCCGGGACACCCCTGACAAAATTACAGTGACTGTCCTTAATGAGGGAAACTCTTGTAAGATAGAGCTCAACTACTGGGTTGTTTTGGAGGACACCTTTAGGAGACTCTGTCCAAGGGGTGGCCCTCACCTTAGGCCTATTGGTTTCACCTTGAGGGACTTCCAACAGAATGAAGTGGCTGTGAAGGGGTGGGCAAGTTCCAAGTACAGTACCAGAATTTTGATGGTCTTTTGGACTTGCTGGTGATGGGGGCAGGCACAGAAGTCTCCTAGGGTGAGCCTGGTTTGCACCCTTAGGGTTCTGAGTGATTGGGGTGCACCATGTGGCCATGAAAGACTTTCAGCATGTGTGTGACGACTTCCCAGTCATCTTTGATGGGATGCTCAGTCACTACACCGGACCCCCCATTTCACTCCAGCTCAACCCAGAGATGCAGCCCATACAGCTAAAGGCTAGGCACATCCCATTCATGTTGAAGCCTAAAATAGATGAGGAGCTGGATTGCTTAGTGGGCCAAGGGGTTTTGGAGCCAGTTCTGCATGGCCTCTGGGAAGCCCTGATTGTTACACCCATTAAGCCCAACAGGGATGTCTGCATCTGTGTGGACTACAAATGCACCATAAACAAAGTGCTGCAGGGCCACATCTACCCAATTCTGGCAGTCAGCTATGTCTTGGCCTCTCTAGCAGGCACCAAGGTTTTCAGAAAGTTGGACTTGGCTCAGGCCTACCAGCAGCTACTGGTGGACGATGTGACTGCGGAGACCCAGACTATAGTGATGCACAGGGGCATGTTCCAGGTATGGTGACTGCAGTTCATGGTCAGCATAGCCCTGGGAATTTTCCAGAACCTAATGGATTCTCTCCTTAAAGGAATTCCCAGGGTCCAACCCTTCTTTGACAACGTTTTGATTGCCACACCCATGGACAAGGACTTCGCCAGTAGACTGCACACTGTTCTGCAGCGTTTCTAGTCAGTCAGCCTCAAGATGAAGCGGGTAAAGTGCCTCCTGGGGGTTCCACAGGTTGAGTTCCTGGGGTTCTCAGTTGACATGGAGGGTATACATCTGTCCCCAGACAACGTGCACGCCATCGTCGATGCTCTCGTGCCAACCTCCAAGCCGGAACTCCAGGTCTTCTTGGGACTCCTGAACTTCTATCACTCTTTCCTGCCCCACAAAGCTGTACTTGCAGAACCACTTCACTGCCTCCTCAACAAAAAGGCCTCTTGATTCTGGGGCCAGAATCAAGCCACCGCATTCCGGGCCATCAAGGAGCTGCTCACCTCCAACACCATCCTGGCCCACTTTGACAAGAAGCAGCCCGTTGTCCTTGCATGTGATGCTTCCCTGTACTGTGTTGGAGCTGTCCTTGGACACCAGCTGCTAGATAGCCAGGAAGTCCCCGTGGCTTATTACACCCGCACTCTGTCTTCAGCCGAGTGCAACTACACGCAAATCTATGAGGTGCTGGCAATCGTCGCAGGGGTGAAGAAATTCCATGACTACCTCTATGGATGGCCATTCACTATCCTTATGGACCACAAGCCCCTGCTTGGTCTGCTGGCTCCAGATCACCAGACCTCCCAGATGCTCTCGCCTCACGTGCTGTACTGGTCTATCTTCCTGACAGGATACCAATACTCCCTCCTCCACTGCCCAGGGAAGGCTATGGGACATGCTGATGCCCTCAGTCACCTGCCACTCTGCTCCTGCAATCCCGACCCTGCTCCTGTGCACCAGATCCTGCTGATGGAGGAACTTCTCGACCACCCTCTGCAGGTAACCGACATGTCCCACCACACCATGAAGAACCATGTCCTCTCCTGTGTTTTGGACTGAATGGGAAGGGGCTGGCCCATCAGCTGGATGGTCCCGGAATTTGCAGCTTTCTTCTCCCACTGGGACGAGTTATCAGCCCACAAGGGTTGCCTACTGTGAGGGAGCTGGGTGGTGGTGCCTGCTCCTTTGCGCCAGCAAGTGCTATTAGTTCTGCATAAGACACATCCTGGAATTGTGTGGATGAAAGTGCAGGCCCAGAGTTACGTGTGGTGGCCAGGCATGGACAGTGAGATAGAGGCCTGGGTCAAGCACTGCCAGGCCTGCCAAGAAATCCAACCCAAACCACCCAGGGCACCAGTGCAGCAGTGGGAGTCCATTACAAACCATGAGCGTGAGTACACTTGGACTTTGCTGGCCCCTTCCAAGGGCAAATATTCTTCATTTTGGTGGACTCATACACTAAGTGGCTGAGTTAGTGCCTGTCACCTCCACTTCCTCCAAAACAGTGATCTGGGCCCTCAGACACATCTTCAGCACACACGGCCTGCCTGACACGGTAGTGACTGGCAATGGGACAGCCTTCACCTCAGGGGAATTCCAAGAATTTATGGGCTGCTACCTCATCTAGCACATCCGCTCTGCTCCCTTCCACCCGGCCACCAACTGACAAGTGGAGAGGATGGTGCAGACCACAAAGGAGTCACTCCAGCAGATCATCCACGGAGACTGGGACCATAGATTCTCAGCCTTCCTTTTTAGCCACTGGGTTACCCCGAGCACCACCACTGGCCACAGCCTAGCTGAACTCCTCATGGGCAGGCACCTAAGCACCTGACTGGACAGACTGCACCCAGATTAAGCCCCTGAGCATCGCCAGGCAATGGAGAACCAGGAAGCACATGGAGGATTTTTCCCAGGTGACTCCATCTATGCAAGGAACTTTTCCAGTGATTCTGCCTGGGTTCCCACCAAAGTCATCAAAGTTACCAGGCCTCTGTCATACGAGGTATCGACTGACAACGGTCAGGTTCTCCATAGACACATAGACCAGCTCTGCTGCCATCTACTTCCAGTTGGCCTGGAGTCACCATCAGCAGAGATGGAAGACTATGATGAGGGACTGCCGCGACCACAGGAGCTGGAGACCGCAAGTGAGTTAAGAACATAAGAACATAAGAGAAGCCAATGTTGAATCAGGCCAATGGCCCATCTAGTCCAACACTCTGTCACACAGTGGCCAAAAATACCAGGTGCCATCAGGAGGTCCAGCAGTGGAGCCAGGACAATAAAAGCCCTCCCACTGCTGCCCCCCCAGCACCAAGAATAGAGTGCATCACCTGCCCCAGACTGAGAATGCCTATCTATACCTTGTGGCTAATAGCCACTGATGAACTTCTGCTCCATATGTTTATCTAATTCCCTCTTGAAACTGTCCATGCTTGTAGCTGCCACCACCTCCTGTGGCAGTGAATTCCATGTGTTAATCACTCTTTGGGTGAAGAAGTACTTCCTTTTATCTGTTCTAACCTGACTGCTCAGGAATTTCATTGAGTGTCCACAAGTCCTTGTATTGTGAGAAAAGGAGAAAAGTACTTCTTTCTCAACCTGCTCTATCCCATGCATAATCTTATAAACCTCGATCATGTCACCCATCAGCCGTCGTTTCTCCAAGCTAAAGAGCCCCAAGTGTTTTAACCTTTCTTCATAGATGAGTTTCAGCCTGACAGTGCACAGCCCTACTGCCAGGGGGGTGAAACACCACACCAATTGGCCATGGACTCTCCAGATGGCATGCCAGCCTCACAGCCTGCCGCCAGCACTGTGCCAGCAACAGCAGGCTCAGATCCTGTAACTGCAACCCCTCAGCCAGAGCTGCAATGTTCAAGCTGAGAACATTGCCAACCAGCATACTAAGAGACTATGTCTGTTAAGGTGTTTTGGAACTTACGGGGGAAGAGTGTTATGTACTGAGCCTAAGCAAGCCCTGAATGTAGACCTTGAACTGGGTGAGCTTGCTTCCCAAGAACAATAGCTGACCAGGATCCTGGAATTGATTTATAGATAAGCAGTGTAATGTAAATAGCCTATCTGTGGGAGTGTGTGGGGGTGGGGTGGGGGTGTTTTCATGCTTTATAAGCAGGGGTCAAACCCTGCTGGGTGTCCTTGTGTTCCTGAAATCACTAAATAAACTAGAGCTGATCACTGCAATGAGTCCAGAACCAAGTATTTTATACCTTGGCAGTAGGAATCTGCACTGGGTGATGCCTAGGGTGCATGCAAGGGGGAAAGGAGAGGTGGGGGCAGACTCTTAGGCTGATTCTGCTGGACCTGTCACAGGTCAGCCAAAGCTCAGCGACAGTGGGGACTCCTCAGGAGAAGAGGAGCCCCATGTAGCCAGCTCTGAGTCAGCAGAAGCCAGCAAGCAGGAAGATGAGATACAGGCTTGTCAGGATTCACAGCCAACAGCTGGTGCAGAGCCACCAACACTCTCCAGTTCTGATTCAGCAGGTGAACCTCCATTTGTGGTTCCAAGACCTCCAATATCACCCAGACCATTAGAGGGCCACAGAGGGAGGCTATGAACGGAATTACAGGAGAGACGACAACATGCATGCCTCCTGGCCCGATGTCAGCTGCTTGAGTAGTTGCAGGATTACTCCCGAGCATCTGGCTGCAAATGTGACCTTTAAGCAGATGGCTACAAAAACCAGCCAAGAGAGGCTTTTAGGTGTGAAAGCAACTAGTCAAAATCCTTCTGAATCTGTGATCACTGCATTGGATCCTGCCTCATCCCTGTGAGTCTTCAGATCGTTTCCTGACTCTGCCTTCATCTTACTCCTGAACCTGCTTGTGAGCAACTCTTGGATTCTCAGACCTTGCTTCATGGACTGACTCTTGGACTAGACTGCTGACTTTGTGCATAACTTTGGACTGGACCTTGATTATGCTTCTTGCGTTGGTGCTCTTGCCTTACTCACTCTGCATTCTGACAGTGTACCCTATGCCATTCCTGGCCTGTCTTGTGACAGGACCCCTGCCTCTGCTCACCTCTCAGTGCATGGTTGCTCCTTTGGTGTGCATCTCTAGAAATGGGGTACCCATAAAGGTTGTGAAGTGAGACATATTAGTCACAAGGCAAGGAGTTTTGCTCTGTCTGTGATGTTGTGTGTTCTTTATACTTTTTCACCACCAGAGTGAAATGCTGTGTGCTCTAAGTGTATAGCCTGTATGACCTGGGACCAACATACCTTCTCCCTATCTGTTGTCTCTGGACATCTTTGGAGGCTGTGCTTTGGTTGCCATGCCATCTTTTAGTTGCCATGGCATCTTAATTGTGGCACCAAAACTTTGGAACGCCCTCCTCAGGGAGATTTGTCTTATCTCCCTTTACCAATGTCTTCTGCCAGTGGGTGAAGACCTTTTTTCTTTCATTTGTCATACTTCCAATAATAGTTATTGGCCTCCTCCCTGGTTGGGTGATTTGCTTATGTGTTTTTATTGAATTATTTTATCATTTTAAATATTATTTTTAATTGTTGAAATGTTTTTATGTTCACCACCTTGGGGACTCTGATTGGGTGGAAAGGGGACAGACAATATTTTAAACAAATAAATGTGCAAGTTGGATACTTAGAGTCCTGTTTTGGTCACCCTATCAACTGAGTTATGGGGCATTGTGGCTCAGGTTTACATAGTGGGGGGGGAGTGGGGGGATTGGGGGGGAGGGATTTGGTCACTGCTTGAGAGTGGTGTGATTGGCTGTAGCTATAGCCAGCATCCTATGCTGTGTAGGGACCTGGCCCATAGCCACAGTGGGGCTATTTGGGGCTTTACCCCCTTTCTTAAAGGCCCAGCTGCACAGAGCTGTAATTTAAAGCTTACCATGGGTTTAAAACCAGCAAAAGAGGAAGGGGTGCCAACAATATATAAACCTTGGTCCACTCAGTAGAACTGAAAAGCTCCAGAAATTCATCACAGTATTTGTACTGAGTTGGTTCTGGAAGAAACAGAAAACAGGTATTACATGCAGATGAACTTTCTTTGGAGAATGTGTGCAAAGTCTTCCGTTTCAAGAACTCTAGAGGATTTCTATAGCCTAGCTATCTGATGAGAAGGGGCCATGGCTCAATGATAGAACACCAAGCAGAAGGTCCTGCATTCAGTCCCCAGCATCTCCAGTTAAATAGATCAGATGATGTGAAAGACCCTGGAGAGCTGTTGTCAGTCAGAGTAGACAGTATTGATCATGAGAACAATAGTGAACACACAAAGATCCTGCATGTTCATTTATATGTAAGAGCCAAAAGTACAGTTGTGTGCAGACAGAAAAATAATGGCAGCCCCACCAAGAAAAAAATTGCCCCACAAACTATAAAATCCTGGCTACTGGCCTGGTGGGGGATGTGGGTAGGACTGTCCCTGTGGGGGATGTTTTGCTTGTTCATTCGCATGAGTGTCTATGGGTAATGGTGTGTAGTTTTTGATGGTGTAACTTTACACCAGTTCAGGGGGCTGTTCCCAGGTTAGGGTGGCTTAGGGAGTCAACTGCCACATCCCTGGGCCTACTGTTTCTTGAATATATGCTAGCATAGTGGCTGGTTGGCTCCTTGAGCCCCCTCCCAGGATCACTGGCTGGTTGGCTCCTTGATTGCACCTCCCTCCCTAGGATTGCACTGTTAAATTCTGAATTTGAAATTCACTTAAAACTAAATCCCAGAAATCCAAATTGTTATTTACATGTTTGCATGTGACTCCTATATTTATGATTTGTTATCAACTTTTATATTTGTGTTAAGGTACAAAATATTTACATTTTCTGTGAATTCATATGGTGGGAAAATACATTCTTGTTTCGTTTGGGGTCTGTCCAATTTTCTTTTAATTTTGATGTGTGAAGTTTGAAATTTCATAGGATTTTAAATTTTTGTATAGTTTAACTTACTACACTTACTTAATATATGCCATTCCACCTGCTATTCTTGCCCACTCAAAATGTTATAAGTGAACTGTGATTTGTATTTAAACTTTGGTTATCTTATGTTAGAATGAAGAGAGGTGCAATATGGAATATGTTACATGATAACATTTTAGACATGTTTTAATTTATGCGTGAAATTGAGAGAACATTAGCTTTTAGAATACTAATTAAGATTTTCATTAAAGCATGTGGTTAATCTTGAACGAAAATGCTGTCCATTTTCAACATTAAATTAAAACTAAACTAAATATGCCTCTTGGTCTTGACGGTAGTGTGAATAATGATGTCCTGCACACACCAGCTTAGTGCAGAGCTATTTACAGTTTTATTTACAATATATACACAGTCCTTCACAGCAAAGCATTCACTCTTCAGACTGACAAAGTGCTTCGCCAGGCAACCTGTTACCATACTGGCACACAATGATAAGGACCGCACAGACTGTATACACTTAGTACAGTTCACATAACCAATCTGAGTAGAGATCCTTAGTCATTGTGGCACCTCCTGCAGACTGATGCAATCTGTTCAGTCATATGACTCTTAGCTGTCATCTAGGTCGTCATGATCAGTCTGACAAGCTGTAATCTTGTAAGGCATTTCCTGTGCACATGCCGACAGTTCGCTCCATGACCATCTGGTTCAGACTACATCAAAATTCATTTGTATAGTAGACAGTGAAATAACAAAAGTTTTCATTGGATGTGAGGACACTGTTCTTAAGGACAATTTGCTTATATAGGACCTCACTGTGACAGATGCACTTGCTACACTGATTTTATTTTTATTTTTGTTAAAACATTTATATGCTACCTTTCTTCATGATTCAAGATAGCTTGTGAAGCTTTGAATAAACTTACCCCAATAATCTGGGGGCATTGTGTTGCAGTCTGTATGAATTTTCTTTCTCTGAAAACACACTTAAGAATTTGTTCAGATGCTTTGTTTAATGCCATAGGGATAACAGAGGATGGGGAAGAACCAAAGGAAAGAAGTCACTATGAGGGTATTTTCTAAAATACTTGTTAATTTTTATTGGGTTGCTTGCAGACCTGACTTCTCAAAAAGCCACACTCTATAGTAGTAGTAGTGATGATGGTGATGATGATGATCATACCAACCTGAATATTGCTTGGATTGATTACAAGAAGGTATTTGATTCTGTTTTTCATACATGATTTGTTTAAACACTAGAAATGATAGGCATCAGCAAAACTCAGCAATAACATGAGTAAATCAAACACCAGGTTGATAGTGAATGGAGAAGAAATTGGAACAGTTAATATCAAACAAGGAATTCTCCAAGGAGAATCACTATCACCGTTGCCCTTTGTCATTGTCCTAGTACCACTCACAATCATTCTCAATAGCACAGGCCTAGGATACCAGCTTTCAAAGACAGGCGCAAAGATTTCACACTTATTGTACATGGATGATTTGAAAATGTATGGAAAGTCATTATCAGAAATTCATTTTTTACTCAATCCAATTTGAATATTCTGCAAAGATATAGCAATGGAATTTGCCCTTGACTAGTGTGCAGCATTAGCACTGAATAGAGGAAAAATGGTTGAACAAGAAAAAATCAACATGCCAAACAACAACATCATCAAAACACTGAGCTTTGAAGAAAGCTACAAATATCATGGAATTTTGGAAGCTGACAACATCAAACATTGTTGCCATGCAGCCACTTCAGATGGCACTATCAAAGACTCTTTTAATATCACTGCCTTGCTGGACTGTGAAGACAGTGTGCCAGGGCAATGGACAGAGCTGTGGTCCTAAGAAAAGTGCCCTATGCTGGGCTATGGACTGTACACTGTGGTCAAGGGAAGCCTTGTGCCCTGAACACATGCCAAGCCAGATGTGAACCCAGGACTACAGAAGCCTTCTGCCCCTGCATCTCTGCATCCACACAAGCACTGTGATGCACACCTACAGCCCTGGCCTCCATGCACCCAGAGACAGCAGCAGCCCAGAGAAGAAGCCATGCTCTGACAAAGGATAGATGTTCCTGAACATAAGCCATGAGGAAACCTCTTCTCCATCATGTAGCATCCTCCCCCTCCCCCCATGTGTTAACTTCACCTGGAAAGTAACACATTCCTCTTGCTCCTGAGTCATCTTAAACAAAAGACTGTGCCCAGCTAAAGACAAAAGAAGAGATTAAGCCTTCCTGCCACCCATCCAGATAACATCTCTACCAAGCATCAGATCGTTAATATGAAGCACCGGACCTGCAATGTGATTGGATCCCTTTACCCTCTCCTTTGTCTCACCCTCTTCCCCCAGAGGTGTCACTCCCTGCCAACAATTTCCAATTGCCCAACTGTCAGTCCCTTTATGTCTCACCCTTTCAGAGTATAGTTTTCTTCTAATACTTCCTGGGGACCAGTGACCACATGGCCATGTCCTCAGGTCACAAATTGGCTATATAAGGTGAGCTCTCCCTGAGTTCACTCTCTTCTCTTTGCCCCCATCTACCTTCTTGGTTCAATTCCGGATCCATTTGGAACTGCTCCACGTGTGTCACTGGTCAGCCCATGAACCCCTTCCTCCCCCCCTTTTAGTTCCTTTTTCACTGCAATATCTGCTCATCACATTCAACAGGTAACGTATTACCTACCAACGATACTCCTGCTCGTGAAAATGTCTCTATATTTTCAACCCTGTATTCTTAGCTCTGTACTGTGTGTGTGTGCTTGCTTATTATTATTTGTAGCCAATAGAACAATCACCATGTATAATTAAACAATTCTTGTTTGTTCTTTTATACATGCTATGTGTGAATTTCAGTTATCAGCATGATTGCAACAATAATTCTACAAAGTAAGGTATACAACTTTGCAGTACATTCAAAATAATACAGCTCCTAATTTCAGAAACAATCCAGATAAATGACAGAGTTCTAGTACAATATCCGTTTACATGTCTTCATCCTGACAAACCTGATGAAGGACATGTAAACGGATATTGTACTAGAAAATGTCATAGGAGAAAATTTTGCTTGGAGTTATGTTGGAATATGCAACTCTGAGCTGATGGATTTATTATTATGTGATGCCAAACCTTGATCTATAAAATGTTTCAGAATATTTTATCTTTTGATATAATCAAGAATGGCTGGAAAAAGGAAGCCTGATCATGCCTAAAATCAGAGGTCAGGGTTCTGTTCTGTTTTTTAAGATAATAGCTTTCTTAGACAATCTGGGGGGCCCTTGCCTTGTCTAGGAAAACATGATCCCAGTGACCCTAGCAATGCATCAGTTGCTAGGGTCCCTGACTGCTGCAATCAATTTGTCAGTGTCTACAACAGTATTAAAAAGATGCTATTAAACTTCATACCTGTACATTCTCCCCAGAGCATAAATCATCATGGATTGTCTGGACTTCAGGGTTTTTTTTTGTGGGGACACAAAAAGCTTGAATTACATTATTGAAAAATAACTCAAACTTCCTCACTGAGATAATTTCACATGCATATAACCCAGGGAATGTTTTGGTCTCTGAAATCATGATCTAATCCCAAACCTACAAAATTACAGTTATATCTTGTAACACAGGAAGCACAGAAGGCCAGGTATAAAGGTCAGCAGTAAAGACAAACATGCTATTATATTCAAAGATTCCATTTTCTTTTTTTACTATATGTGGTATTTTTATTTGCAAGATTAACAGCCTTGGTTGTGTTCATAACGTTGCTGTTCTCTGCCATGTTACAGATGGGAAACTGAAGGTAGAAGTCATTGGCTCAAGAACATGGAATAATTGCAAGGCACAGGTGGGATTTGAACCCAAGCCTCCTAGATATAATTATGAGCCATTCTATTATTTTGGACCTATTAAAAGATGACTTGCTGTCTAATGTAGGATGCCTTCCCTTTAAGGCAAATTCCCTTTCCGAGAGGACCTGAGGCTGGTCTGGTCAGGTCTTAGTTAATTTGTTTCATATGGACATGATTTCATGTTGTTGAATTTCATTTTTTTAACTGAGCTCTTATACGGTTTTTCAAGCTGCTTCGAAAGTCTGCTGTTTTGTACAATAAGGCAGGATATAAATATTAAGATAAAAGTTTTAAAAAAGGGAAAATGGGTAATAAGATTACTTTAAAGAAAAAGAATGCAAAGAAGCATAAAAAATGTAAGTGATGGAATGAAAAGAAAGATATGAAACAAAAAAAGTAAACTGATACTGTTAGCCAGATTGCCTCAATTTCTTATCAATATGGGGGAATTATGATTATTAATTGGTAATAGGCAAATTAGGGAGCTAACACTGGTGTTTACAGAGGTCCCGCCCTTCCAGAGTTACCAGTAACAGACACAGAGGCTGAAATTAGTTTAAAATGTTGTCTTTACTGTAGTCTTCTTCACACACATACAATACACAGTCACACACACACCTTTACGGTTTCTAGGAAATAAAGATAGATAATCAGCACGTTTGCATGAGCAGGATATTCGTCGGTTGGGCAATAGTTACCTGTCCTCATTGAGAGAGCTGTTCCAATGGAATAAGGGAGGGGAGGATTGGAAAAAAATGGGGAACGTGCCCTGAACTGGCAGGAACACATGGAACTCTAGCTGCATTCCAAAGTCAAAGATGGAGGAAGGGTATTGAGATAGCAAGCTGGATGTAAGAGGAATAAAGCTTAGATAGGGGCCGTAGAGAGGGAGAGCATGTAGTCGGGTATCACCTTTTATAAGGTGGGGGGGGCTGGTTGAACTGGCCACATCCCCTTGTCACACCTCCTGTTAGTCTGTCCCTGAAAACATACTATTGGGTGGAAGGAAAAGGGGAGGGGAGTTAGGGAGTTAGGGAGCGGTCAATATTGAGAACTAGCAACTTAGACTGGAGTCTGGCACCTGGATCTAGAGGATATGAGTCATCAGGCTAGGGTTATTGTTTTAAGTATTGTTGTAAGTATGTGACAGGATCAAACCCATGCAAACACTGTGTCGTGTCTTGGCGTATAATAATGGGCATACTGGAATGGTTTGGCAAGGCACTTTGCATCATGAACTAAGTCACACCCGGTGAAAAGTTGTTCTAAGAATGTGTTGAGTATGGTAATATAAAATAGGCTTTTACTCGGGACAACTTGATTATGGAGCATTTGAATTTGATAATGTTTGTATATTTCCTCAGATTTATGGTAGAAAAACCAGGAGAAGATCTGTATATGATATGTTAAAC
This sequence comes from Gekko gecko, assembly GCA_029375565.1. Lineage (NCBI taxonomy): Eukaryota > Metazoa > Chordata > Lepidosauria > Squamata > Gekkonidae > Gekko > Gekko gecko. Next base: position 92,754,757 of record JAPDNY010000005.1, on the reverse strand, counting down.
TGTGGTATGAATGAAACTAGACAAGCATAGGTATAATATGAAAATATTTTATTGGAAATGTTTTATGGATCCTTTTCTTGTGTAAATTGATTTGTTGATATATGCATTGTTGTATACATGTGTAGGAATTTTTCTGATGAAGAGGCGAAACAAAGAGTCATTCCGGAGGTTTTCGTCTTCACTCTTATTCTGATAGAAGTTCACCTTCACCTGAAAGAAAACTTACCATTTCTTGTGTATTAGTATCTGCTTTAATATTGATTTAATATTGATTATGCATGGGATAGAGCAGGTTGAGAAAGAAGTACTTTTCTCCCTTTCTCACAATACAAGGACTCGTGGACACTCAATGAAATTGCTGAGCAGTCGGGTTAGAACAGATAAAAGGAAGTACGTCTTCACCCAAAGAGTGATTAACACATGGAATTCACTGCCACAGGAGGTGGTGGCAGCTACAAGTATAGACAGTTTCAAAAGGGAATTAGATAAACATATGGAGCAGAAGTCCATCAGTGGCTATTAGCCACAAGGTATAGATAGGAACTCTCAGTCTGGGGCAGGTGATGCACTCTATTCTTAGTGCTGGGGGGGGCAGCAGCGGGAGGGCTTCTAGTGTCCTGGCTCCACTGCTGGACCTCCTGATGGCACCTGGTATTTTTGGCCACTGTGTGACAGAGTGTTGGACTAGATGGGCCATTGGCCTGATTCAACATTGGCTTCTCTTATGTTCTTATGTTCTCTTATGTATATTATAATACACCTTGATATGTTCAAGCGCTTTGTACTATCAGTCTGTACTTCGTCTGTTTAGATTATCTCAGGACTGTGTTCTCCATCGCATATGTGAACCTCCAGGTGGAGCCTGAAGATCACCAGATATCACAACTGAACTCCAGACAACAGATCTCTCCCCTCCCCCAGAGAAAATAACTGCTTTGGAAAGTGTGCTTTATGGCATTCTGTTCAGCTGAGGCCTCTCCCCTCCCCAAACCCTGGCTTCCATAGACTCTTACCAGAAAATCTCCAGGAATCTCCCTGGAGCTGGCAAACCTAGTCAGGACTGGCCCCAATGAGTTCCTCACAAAAGCCTGCAAAGGGTTTCCTTCCTTTGTCTGAACCAAGCTTGGTTGCCTACTGTGGCAAAATGGGCTGCAGTTTATAACTCAGCTGTTTGCCTCCCACCCTCATCCCATGGGTGTATCTCACTCCTTAAGTTCACTGCCACCATTCACTGAATTGTCACTGCCTTTTTAGAAGGACAGTGAGACTCCTCTGGCAGAATCTCCTTATTTGGAGATGGAATCCCCAATCTTTGGGGGATCCCTGGAAAGTTGGCAACCCAAGGATCTGGCCTTTCCTTGCTTCCCTGGGCTACCCCCTCTCTTCGGTATTGTGCAGAGTGGGGGAGACTATGTGGTCAGAGCACAACACAGATTATTAGCTGAAATAAAAGAATTTATTTAACTATTTATACAATTATGGAGCACACACACACTAAATGAATAAGGAACAACTGTAGGAGTAAACACACACCATGAACCGACACGGTATAAATCAACAGGGGTTAAATGCAATCCTCTTTCCCTACACACAACACTCTAGCTCTGGAAGTTGTGAGCTCAGGATAGGATCTCTCCTTAGACTAGCCTCTGGCTCTGCTTCATTCTCTCTCTCCTGCCCAAGAGAACAGGGAAACTTCCATTCATTCCACAGTCCAGCCAACTATGGAGTGGCTGAATTTCTGCTACCTCCCAGAGTTCCCCACGTCTCTGGCTTGTGGCGTAGCTGGAGTCTATATTGATGCTGCCCCACCCCTTGGGACGGTCCCTCTTTCCCTGCGCTTTTTGGCCTTGGGGCAGCTGGGAACTGTAGGCCAGCAGATGAGGAAGCCCCATTCAACCCAGTGAGTGATACCCCTGCAGGCCCCTCTCTGGAACTACAGCTCAATTAAGCCTTTTGGGGGAACATTGTAAACACACAGATGGCAACCATCTTACAGACACAGGTAACTGCCATTTCGTTACTCTTACCAGCAGCTACTGAGGGGAAAATTAGTCCCACACAGGAGGCAAGTGTCTTCATCAAGAGTGAAAGCCATTTGCCAGAAATTCTGACAGGGCACAGTGGCTGAAGGAGTGGACAGGGAAGAGAAGCAAACCCAGCACTCAGCCAAGTACTCTTTGAGTGGTGGCTGGGCGGGACTCAAGCAACACAGCGAGTGGCTCGGGATACCCTCTGAGTGACAGATCAGGGAGCCAATTGATTTGGGATTGTGTGGAATGTTCAGGAGAGACCATGACCAAAACACAATTATATATAAGGAGAGATGTTCTGGATGGTCTTAATAAAAGGTGTAACATGCTTCAGCACATTGTTGTCGCTCAGTGGAAGAGCAGCTGCTTTGCATGCAGAAGATCCCAGGTTCTAATTCTTGGGATTTCCAGTTAAAAAGACTGTGTAGTTGCTTATGTGATGAGAAAGATCTGCTGTGCCTGAGACCCTGGGGAGCCACTGCCTGTCCCACTAGACAATATTGACCTTGAGGGACCAATGGCCCCATTCAGTGTAAGGCAGCTTCAGGTGTTTAAGACTTTGCTTTTGGAATTTGTATCTGCAGACTTACCTATAATCTTTGCATCACCTCCCCTTGTGTCAGGACTCAAGTGAACATACGTTACAAAAAACAGCAAGAAATTCTAAGGATATAGGGAGTGCCTTCTCCTTACGGCATGGAATAAAGGGTAATCACTACTTTCTTCCTAGAGCCATCTGGATATAAGACTTCCAGGGGACGATACCACTTTCAGATAAGGTTCAGTACCAGCACCTCTCATTTCAGTGGGGAAACAGATACCGGGGGGGGGGTCTGGTTTGGATAGCAGGGGAGTTTTTAAAAAATCCACATGCTCACAGCTGCAATCTCTCTTCCAAGTCTTGGTTCAACCGAATGAAAGGCAGGAGGGAGTCAATTAAGAGACAGCAGCAGAATGCCTTTCATGCTGTCCACGCAAATAGCTCTGCCCAAGAAGACGACATCGTGCACTCCGGTGGTGGGGCACCTGTCCAGACGATCGCACGTGCACACACACACAGCATAGGGCGGCAGGAGCACACAGTGAGCACAGTGGAGCAGTGGCCAGACCAGAGAGTGTCCTTATTTGCCAGGGGAGCAGTGGGGTGTGCGTCTTTGCTGCTCAGCTTTAGCAGCTCCCACTTGAAGCATTTTGAGTGCCCCAATTGTAGGGGATTGAGTCCTCTCCATCTGCTGCAAACCTAGTGGAAGCACCAGGGGAGAAGAATTGGGGGGAGAGAGAGCATGGATATAGGACAAAGTGGAGAGGCAATCTGTGCGAATGATCTCCCCCCACACTGGCGATCTCCTGGGGCCGCATGGGGGAAACTCTGGGCCTTGCTGTGCGCTGCTGCCACCGAGGTTCCCTTCCCAGGTGCACCGTCAGGGCAACAGGCTGGGAAGTGACAAGGTGGTGGTGGAGGAGGAGGAAGAGGGGGGCCTGGATGGGGTGTCCAGGAGCCACATGTGGTGCGCCAGACTTACCTGGCCAGCTGAGGAGGAGCTGCATCTCTGCTGATGGGGGGTGTCCTTTCTAGCTTGCCATGTGGCAAGGGCCACGGAGTCGCAGAGGTGCTGCTACCCATCCTCGCTTGGGCTGCAGGCTGGAGGGGCACACTGGTCCCCTAAGCGGCCACCCACCCCAGTTGGAGCAGGCACTCAAAGGGCAAGCCAAGTCAGGCCAGGCCTCTGGGAGCTCCCTCGCTGCCACCACCACTGGCATTTTGGCAGGGAGGTGCGACGGAGCAGCGGCGGATGGCAATAAGACGTGCACATGCTTGTTGCCACTTCTTCCACCGAGGGCAGGGGTGGAGCAGGGCTTTTGGTGAGGGTGGGGTGGGCTTGGAAGCCAGCCAGAATGCTGTTCTGGGCGTTTCGGCCCAAAAATAACCCTGGTTAAATTTGTATCTCATTTGGGGGGATTCCATGTTAGGGAATACCTATAAACGTCTCCCTCAGATCCAGAAAAAAAGTCAACTCCAAACATCCTTCCCTCAGGCACAACCCTAATTTTTGGCTGTCTGCCATATTCCGCATGTGCTTTATAGATCAAATGTGCCCTGAAAGACTCAAAAGTAAATATACAGCTTAACTACTTTCCCCAAATACTAAGGAAAGAACATGAAACTTTCAACATGCCCAGAAAGTAACTTGTGTTTGGTTTATCTTGGGTCTGAGTATACTCCCAAAGGGACAAGGAACATCCTGGGCAGTGATATCATGTCTATTAACTCAGCTATTCACAAAGCAGCAGGTGCTTGGAGAATGGGGATCAAGCGGTTGGGGAAGCTGTGCTGTTGAGTTTCTTTGAAACACTGCTGGTGCTAGGCACATTAATCTGAAATCAGCTGTAGACAGTTTGCCTTGGAACATACGATGGAATAATTAAAGGGTGTGTGTAAACCACAAATACAATACAGAAGAACATAAGAAGAGCCATGCAGGATCAGACCAGTGGTCCATCTAGTCCAGGGTCCTATCTCACACAGTGGCCAATGAGTTACTCTTGAAGGCCTTACAGGGCATAGAAACCCAGGCCTTACTCTGATGTTGCCTCCTGCTGGTGGTATTCAAAAGTTTACTGCCTCTGAATGTGGAGGTTCTCTCCATTAAACTGTCTGATCCCCTTTTAGAGCTCTCTATGCCTGTGGCCATCACAACATCCTCTGTCAGCAATTCTACATTTTAATCCCTTGCTGTGTAAAGAAGTATTTCCTTTTGTCCATCCTGAATCTACTGACCATTAGCTTCACTGGATGCCCTTGAGTTCTACTAGGGAGTAAAATTCTCTCTGTCCACTCTCTCTATCCAGTGCATAATTTTATAAACCTCTATTGTGCTCCCCCGTCATCTCTTTTCTAAGCTGAAGAGTCCCAGACCCTTCAGCCTTTCCTCATACAAGAATGATGGAAATACATGTATTACACACTTTTAAAAAGACAGATCCAGCTGCACCATGAAAGCTTATACCCAGAACTGAACTTTGTTGATCTTAAAGGGGCCACTGGACTCACTTTGTTCTGTTGCTTCAGGCCAACATGGCTACCCATCTGAATCTATCTACATATTATACAAGATTACAGTAAAACTAAATTCAGAAAAGTAATCATTTGAATATCAATAAAACAGTGGACTTGCAGGTTTACTCTACTTGTGCCGTAAGCATTTAATTCAAGCATTTAATTAATCCATGTTTAATGGAGTCTCAGACCTGAAAGCTGCCTGCACTTTGTTGTCACTGTTGTGGTAAACCTGTGTCTGAACTCAGATGGTGACTCATGTGCTTGGATGTTGCTACATGCAAAGAGAAAGACAAATTTAGAAAGACAAATTCTAACCCAAGGATTCTAGTTTGTGTAACTAGATCTCCTGTACCTTCCTTCCCCTTTCCCAACCATTGCCGAGTGTCAGGAGACCTTCCTGAACAATATGCCAAGGGTCTGTAACACAGGGGTAGAAGGCATAGGAGAGGGTGTCACAGAACATTCCTCAATCTGCTAAAGCAATACTGAAGAGAATAATTTTGCCCAATTCGTCCTGGTTGCTACTGTATTCTGGATCACATGGCATATGTTTCAGGAGGATCTCTTGATCCTCAGCCAATGTTCCCTCTAAGCTGAGTCAGTGTGAGCTAGCTCAGTTTTTTTAGCCTCTGGCTCACAGATTTTTGTCTTAGCTCAGGAAGGAGGTTGCCAGAGCAAAGTTTGTGCAGCAGCCAAATTGCTCACTCACAACTTTAATGCCAGTAGCTCACAAAGTAGAATTTTTGCTCACAAGACTCCACAGCTTAGAGGGAGCATTGCCCTCAGCAGTAGCTTTATAGGGTGTCAGGAGGCTGCCAAGGGGCAAAGAAAAGTGGGAAAGTTTTGCGAATGTTTTCCTTTCGTGGGACTTCCAGCCCAGTCCTGTGTTCTTTTCCTGTACAGCAGACTAGCACAACTATTCTTCCATAATTTATCTTAATGTTCACAGTAATTGTTCTGAATATGATCACTTGTTAACCTACATTTTGTTCCTAATGTCCTCTTAAATATACCAACTATACATTTATTACTAATATGTTTTTTAAAGGTGGTTATATTTTGCCACCAAATTTCTAGTATAAATATTTTTAAATTATTATGCTGAAGAGAAGCATTTTTTTAGCTGAGCTCGTTTAAAGTTCAAAGGGAAAATATATCACAATGACAAAATGAAGAAATATAGTTTGTGTGTGTGTGTGTGTGTGTGTGTTCTCATTTGCTTGCATTTCATGTAATGTGTAAAATACTTGGTTCCAAAGAAAATACAGAACAGGGTTTTTTTTATTAAAAGAACATGCTTCATTAGTCTTAGTAGAAATTTGTTTTATTGTTCTAATAAATACATATCTATATAATAGAATTAGTATGTATTTACTATGTGGAGAGAAAAACAGTGTATTTTCTTCTAGAGAAGTATATTACAATTCTCTACACTACTTAGTATTAATTGTAGTAACATTTTACAGGTAAAACTGTGATTAATATGTTCATGTACTGAACAGTGTTCCAATCATATGGAGTATGGTAACACGGAAGAACAAAGATGTTTAATTTGACATCAGGCCCAATAATGCTCAAAGTTGGTGAAAATGGGAAATGGGATTATTTCATTTCAAATTAGAACCAGCTCTAATGGTCATCCTTCCTTATATATAAAAGGATTTTCGTCATACCTTATATGGTGAAAATGCGCGCCGGAATCAGTTGGCTGAGGGACCTGTCAGTCAGAGACAGGGTCCCTTGCCACTGGCTGCCTTGCTTGCCTGCGTTGCTGCCATTGGCCCGCCAGCTGCCGCTCAAGACTGCTGGTGTGCCATTGGCTGGGAGGCGGGAGGCGAACGCTGCGAGCGAACACCGCCACCAGGAGCCAGGGAAGGGAGGCTGCGATGCCAGCCGACGGTGCTGGCCGGGGAGCGAGGCAAGGCCAGTGCCAGGGGGACGTTGCAGCCCCGGAGAGACGGAGTCTCAGCGAGAGGGACAGCGGAGGCTGGGGACGGCGGGTGAGCTCCTTCCCCAATGGCCGCCAGATACGCCTGCCTCCAGCACCTTCTTCGCGGGAAGGGGGCCTGTCTAGCGCCCGTTGTCTCGGTTCCACAACGGGCTTCCCTTCCTAGTTAGGTATATAATTATTGTGCATGCTATTTGTTAAAAAGCTCAAATTCACTATTAACACTTGGAAATCATCACAGTCAGTTATCACTTATTACCAAGAATGACATGCAAAACCAAAAACCATGTTATAATAGACCAAGCAAAATGATGTAACATAGTATGCAAGTTTTTGAGTCCTCCTGATAACCAACCTGATAACAATATTGCCAGTACTGACAAATGCACTCTGGCTCACAGCTGATCATTAACTTCCTTAAAAAGCCCTGTTAAATGGCTAAAAGGGGAACTGATTGCCAACGTGTTTTTGGATAATGGCTATAATCCTGGCGCCATCCAGATTGGCTGGGGAGAGCCCCTGACCATCAGCTTCTTGTCTAGAATGCTTTGCCAGTTTCAACACATACAGGGTGTGCATAGTACCAGGTTGCACTTTAGGCATGTTCAGAACTACAAGTAAAAAAAAAAAAAAAAGGAAGTCACAAAATGGAAAACATAATGAATAGTTGATCAAATGTCTCTCTGATGCTAAATAAAACACATAAGTCCCTTAAAACACACTGAGTAAAGGAAAAATGTTGTGGCCTTGTATTAACAATACTGGAGATTAGTTCTAATTGATGTATTAAATAAAAAATCAACATCAGAGGGACTGCGGTACTATTACCTAGTAAAACTAGTGTGTTAGTGTGATACCTCATCTCCAGACACAGAAATTAAGGATTAAAATTTCGCACCCTACAAACTTCTTTCTCCCCTATATTTTTTATTTTATAATTAAGGCTTTTGGGAGCGCTTAGTCTTCTAGTCATCAGTGATGGCAATGCTTAGACTCAGGGTGCCACCTAGCATTCACTTTGCCCCTTATAACAGAATTGTAGTCTTGAAGGAACCACCCTGTAGCAGCAACTAAAAAACAGGTTTATTTCAGTGGTACACGTGACTTGGTTGTTTCTTTGTTTTCATTTTCTCCAGTTCTATCAGTTTTACAGTGACAAAGTTACTGGAGAGCTGGGGCCTGAGAAAACGTATCAGCTACAAAGCAAGTTTCTTGTTTGATTAAATCAAACTTGTAATATGGAACAGAAAGACTTTTTTAAAAAATTGGTTTTAACAGGAACAGCACCCAGACCTTTATAACACAGCAGATACACTCCCCCCCCTTAACTATTTTTAACAGGAACAGCACCCAAACCCTTCCTATCTTCAAAATACCTGAAGTCCCTAATGGACTTCCTGCCTAACCAGCATATTTGTTTAATCTTTCTTGCACCAAAATCCAACATCCCTCAACTCTGTAGTTGGCCAGCAATTAAACTGCCAAACTCTTCTTTTCTCCCCTTTTTCAGCATTTTAGTCCACTGCTTGACAGTGATTGGCAGCCTTATGGGAGCCTCAGCCAATCTCCAGGTGGCACCTGGAGATCTCCCGCTACTACAATTGATCTCCAGGCAATCAAGATCAGTTCCCCTGGAGAAAATGGCAGCTTTGGAGGGTGGACTCTATGGCACAATACCCTGCTGAGGTCCCTGGCCTCCCCAAGCTCCACCCCCAAAATCTCCCGGTATTTTTCAAGCCAGAGGTGGCAACCATAGACTCCTGGTGGGCAGACCCTGACTGTCCATCACAGTTTGTACTTGTATTACCTAATGAAACTTTCCATGTTCCTTTTTTCCCTAGTTGAAGTAAATTCCAAAAACAAGAGTGGTACTGTCCGATGAGCACTGGCTTCTCCTGGGTCCAACATTTATCTCAGTGACCTGGTAACTAGGTAGGTGTACTGTTATTAACTTCCAGCTACTAACCACAATCAAGTAGGCCAGGAGAAAAAGCAGCGGGCATCATGCCTAGATTCTGCTGTATCTGAGACCTTTTCCTTCCTCTCAGCTACCAACTGCCATGAACATTGGCCCAGCAAAGAAATGCAGCCAGGAAGTCTTCCATTGTGACTGTAATTCAGCTCTGCCTGAGAACTGGGGTGTTCTAATTGAGGGCTCCTCCTCCTGGTGGCTGCCATCACTGGGACCAGACAGAGAAAGGCTGCAGCCAGGCGTTTTCCCACTAACATATTTAATCAATATTTTTTATTACTGTTTAATTCCTGATAACAGTTCTAGGGAACAATTTTTTTTAATGGAAAGCTGGGTTAAAATACAATATATCTGTAAATAATTGAGCTGAAAATAGTCTGACTTAAGAGGAGAAATGTTGCCACTTCAGTTTACCCCTACAAGACTGTTTAGGAGAAAAAAAAAATGTGAATTGGATTTACCAGTGGTACCTCATAGAATCATAGAATGTTAGAGTTGGAAGGGACCTTGCAGGGCATCTAGCCCAACCCCCTGCACACTGCAGGATCATAGCCGAAAGATAGCTCTACATACCTACATACCTACAACATACCCGAAAGATGGTTGTCCAGTCTCCACTTGAAAACGTCCAGCGAAGGAGCATCTACCACCTCCCGAGGCAGGCTGTTCCACTGCTCAACCACTCTTACAGTTAGGAAGTTTCCCCTGATATTTAGCCGGTAACGACTCCCTTATCATTTCCACCCATTAGAAGTCTATCATGTCCTCCCAATTCCCATATTTATTGTCTCATCTTTTATCTTATTTGACTTGTTAGGTGAGCACCAACACTTTCTATGAATGCACATAGCATAAAAATAAGCAATACTTACTTAAAAGGAGATACAATAACATGTAACTGCATGATTCTATAAAGGGGAAAAGTGAAGACTTGGGATGCCTCCAGAATCTCAGAGATGTGTGTTTGTGTGAATCATCTGTTGAGCAAAAGAAACAAATTGTGAAAAAAATGGGGTCATAAAAAGTGACATGATATGAGATATGGTGTAGACTGTGAACCTTTGAATGCACTCACCAGCAGGAGATCATCTTTTATATTGAGATTAGTACCTGAACTCTAAAAACAAAGCTGGGGAAGCTTGCCTTAAATTACAGCTGCTTATATCCATTGGTCCCAAATTACTAGGAACACTGGATCTCATCCATGAACTAGATTCATTCATTCTTCTGTTTTGTTTTTTTAAAAAACAAGGACATGAAGCCATGATATAACCATAAGAAAATGGAAAAACTCTGCAGGGCATGTGCTCATTATGTAATTAACAGGGGTGGATGAAGGTACAAAGTGAACCTGAAGCAAAATTTGTACTAGAGCCACACCTCATTGATGTTTTGCTGTTTAAGCCTGTAATAAAGACATGTGTTTATTACATATCTGTGTAGTTCAAAGTATGTGCAGTATATATCATTCCAAAATCACAAAATGACAAGATGTGGTATTACACTATAAATTGTACCTTGTGGAAGGGACAGAGGAATTAACAGTATATCCTTCCCCAAATATTTTGAAGATAGTTATCAAATGATAGTCATATTAATGACTATGCTTTATGACTCGCATATTTATATCCTAAAACAAGTTAAAAATCATTTCACTTCAGTAAGGGGCCTCAGGTGACAATTCTCAACTCAGGGAATGGATATTCAAGTCAGATGCTGTGATAGACTGCTCTGCTATCATAAAGCCGAAAACAGCTCCATGGTACAAATTTGTCAAATCTGATCATTCTGGATCATCCTATCTACATAATATTTCCAACTATAACTTCAGGGTTTCTTTTACTGCCTTGCGTTTTCAAACAATGTACACAGCATTGTGGGGGGATCAATTTCTTCAAGTTCCAACAGAACACAGTATATGTATTTGTGGTTCGCTTGCCACTGAAAACTTCCCTCACTGTATCTTAGCCTGCGCGTTGTGCAATGCACCCAGAGACAAATTCTTGACAGGAATTTTATTTACTATAAAAGCATATTCTGAAAATGAGAAGATTGTATTCTTGTTGTCAGATACCAATGAGTTCGTAACCTATAGAGTCTCCCTTTTTGCCCTTGCAGCCAAAATAATTAGAGCCAGAGCGGCACCATAGGGGCCATTCTTATAACTCGTAGGCTATTTTAACCCATTCTCATTTTAGGTATGTGATTTTAGGTTTTACTTCTTTATGTATTTTATCATACTATTTTACTCTTTTATTGATCTATTTGAATGTTTTGTAATTTTGTTATGGCCTATGGCTAATACAATAAATTCTTTGATATGAACTACTGTCTTACTTCAGTAAGTGGAGGAGAAACTTCTGTGGAGGATAGTGAAGCCAAATTGAAAAGCAAAAGGACTCGCCTGTGGGACTTGCACAGCATCTTGTTTAAGCTGGGCTGTGACCCATGTAAAGCAACTACGCTCATTGCTCATCTGCTTTGCACAGGTTGCTGCCTTGATAAAATGAGACTCTGTGTGAGTGAGAAATGCTATGGGTGTTGTTAGGCACTGGGATGCTTTTTGGGACAAGAGGGAGCTGTACAAAAGGGATGGTCTCCACTTGTCCCAAGAAGGAACCAGGCTGTTGGCGCTCAAAATCAAAAAGGTGGCAGAGCAGTTTTTAAACTGAATAATGGGGGAAAGCCGACAGGAGATGAAAAGTCTCTGGTTCGGGATGGCTCATCTCAAAGAGATGAAGGGGTAGCTATTACTTTTGTACAAGGAAATGGATTAAAATTGTCCACTGAGACTGCGGCTAACAATAGGAACTGCCTGGCAAGGTCTCGAGGCAGCAAGAGGAAGGCTGTGGGCTTAACAAATGTGGGAAACTATAAGTGTTTATACACAAATGCTAGAAGTCTCCGAGGTAAAATCGGGGAGTTGGAATGCTTGGTGTTGGGGGGGGAAATAGACATTGTGGGTATTTCAGAAACTTGGTGGGATGTGGAAAATCAGTGGGATACGGTGATTCCTGGTTATAAATTATATCGGAAGGATGGGGGGAAGGGTCGGAGGTGGGGTGGCTCTGTATGTCAGAGAGGATATACCGTCCAGTAAGATTGAGAGGGTAAGAGAATTGGATTCGCTTCTGGAAATGCTATGGGTTGAAATAGTGGGTCCAAAAGGAGGCTTAACTGTGGGAGTTTGTTATCGCCCACCAGATCAAAAGATAGAGGAGGATTATAAAATGATGAATGAATTAAAGATAGCAGCTAGATGAAATAACTGTGTCGTAATAGGCGACTTTAACTACCCACACATTGATTGGGTCAATATGAGTTCTAGTCGGGAAAAAGAGATTTAGACACTCTCAATGACTGTGCTACGGAACAGATGGTCACAGATCCTACCAGGGGAGAGGCGATCCTGGATTTGGTCCTAAGTAACACCCAAGACCTGGTGAGAGATGTAAAAGTGATTGCACCACTTGGGAACAGTGACCATAATGTCATTGAGTTTAACATTTGTACAGATAGGGAGTTGCCCAAAAAGACTGACACGACCACTTTTAACTTTAAAAGGGGTAACTTCTCTGGTATGAGGGGACATGTGAGGAAGAAATTGAAAGGAAGAGTGGAGAAGGTCAAAACCATTGGGGAAGCTTGGAGACTATTTAAAAATACAATCCTAGAAGCTCAGAAAAAATATATACCGCAGGTTAGGAAAGGTACAAATAGGTATAGAAAAAAGCCTGCATGGTTAACAAATAAAGTAATGGAAGCTGTAAAAGGTAAGAAGGATTCCTTTAAATGGTGGAAAGCTAGTCTTAGTGAGGTTGATAAAAGGGAACACAGACTATGGCAAATAAAATGCAAGTCTGTGATCAGGCAAGCAAAAAGAGAATATGAGGAACATATCGCAAAAAACATAAAGGCCAACAATAAAACTTTCTTCAAATACATTAGAAGTAGGAAGCCAGCCAGCGAGGCAGTGGGGCCCTTGGATGACCAAGGGGTAAAAGGAGTAGTGAAGGATGATAGGGAAATGGCTGAGAAGCTGAATGCATTTTTTGCCTCTGTCTTCACTGTGGAAGAGGAGAAGTGCTTGCCCACTCCAGAAGCACCGATTTTGGGAGGGGGTTCTAAAGACCTGAATCAGATTGCGGTGACAAGAGAGGAAGTCCTCCGACTGATGGACAATTTAAAAACTAATAAATCACCAGGCCCGGATGGCATTCATCCGAGAGTTCTGAAAGAACTCAAATGTGAACTTGTGGATCTCCTTACATTAATATGTAATCTTTCTTTAAAATCTGCCTCCATTCCTGAGGACTGGAAGGTAGCTAATGTCACTCCCATCTTTAAAAAGGGCTCCAGGGAGATCCGGGCAATTACAGGCCAGTCAGTCTGACATCGATACTGGGTAAGTTGGTGGAAACTGTTATTAAGGAAAGAATTAGTAGACACATTGATGAACAAAAACTATTGAGGCAGACTCAGCGTGGGTTCTGTAAGGGAAGATCTTGTCTCACTAACCTGTTAGTGTTTTTTGAGGGAGTGAACAAACATGTGGACAAGGGGGACCCAATAGATATTATTTACCTTGACTTCCAGAAACCTTTTGATACAGTTCCTCATCAAAGGCTCCTAAGTAAATGATATAGCAGCAAGAAATATATGGGCCACCTCTGACACTTCCACGTTTAGATAGCAAGATCTCTCTATTTTTAAAACAGTTACTTAATGATTCACTTTTATATCTCTTCTGTACATTTACAGCCTTTATCCCCTCTTTCTTCCTTGAGTCTTATGGGTGTTTTCCCTTGCTTTCAGCATGTATATCTGCCATCTGTCCCCCCATTCTGCATTGATTTTCAGTCCTTCAGTGCTCACTTAGCTTTAAAATGGCAACTCGTTGTTTTACATTTTTATTTTTTTTTACCAGTGGCATGAGTCTAGCAAATTGAGACTTTTACTAGACTCAGATTGCTGGGGAAAAAATTACAAGGAAAAAAAAGTGCTTCTCTGTCAGCTCTCCCAAAAGCCTGTTTGCAAGCTTTGAAGGGGAGGGAAGGGGGGGGGGCTCAAGACTGGCATAAATCGACTCTTTCCCATTTTTTACAGTGGCTGATAACACAACAGAGAATCCACTAAAGCTTGGTAATAAGAAAAGGGAGCTTAGCAGCTACTCTAGTCAGTTTTATTCATGGAACTGAAAAAGGAGGATTTAAATGGAAGGTGCTTACTGGATGCTACTGTGCAGCTGCAATTGCATAAATTTTAAAAACTCTCTGGATGCCACCCTCCCACATCACAAGTGACTTTCCCACCCCAATTAAGCAAAAACTGCAGGTTTTGACTGTAGCTGCAGAATAAATACACTGGAGAAAAAAGAATGGTGCATAGGGCAGGCACACAAATCCGAAGTCTAGCTTAAAGGCTTGACTGCTCAGATCTCTGGAGTTAAGCTGTCAGTGCCTCTCTGTCTTTCCCTCCTATCCCACAGAATTATACCAACTAGCGTCAAGGCATGCTAAAGGTGATGGGAGGACTGAAAGCTTGCAGTGACTGAGATGGAATTGGCAAAGTGGAGTACCAATTTCCTTCTGCCTCCCACAAAGTCCAAGCCGTGAGAGTAAAGTTGAGAAACACTGGAAGAGATGAGGAAAAAGAAGGAAGGGGAGAAAAATACACATGAATGCATGAATGCGTGAATCAGATCCTTGATCTATCAAGATCACTATTGTTTTATCTATAATGGTAAGCCACCTTGAGCTACGTGAGGAAGAAAGGTGGCTAATAAATGTTTAAATAAATATTGTCTACTTAGACTGGCAGTGAATCTCTAGGGTCTCAGGCAGAGGTCTTTCAGTTCACTTACTATTTGGGCTTTTAACTGGAAATGCTGGGAGTATTGAACCTGGGACCTTCTGCATACCAAGCCAATGCATTATCACTGAACCACAGCCATTCCTCTGAATGACTGAAGAATGGAGGCAGGGCCGGCTCACCCACTAGGCGAGCTAGGTGCTTGCCTAGGGCGCCGGCCCTGCAGGGGCGCCAAAATGCCCCCCGCCCCCATGAAAAGCCCCCTTCCCGCCCAGTGCCGGCAGCCCTGGCTTTCCTGGGAGGGAAGGGGCAGGCATTCTAAGCCTGCCCCTTCCCTGGCTCTCCTGGGTGCCTCGCAGCTGCGAGGTGCCCAGGAGAGCCGCGCTGCCACTGGGAGGGAAGGGGCAGGCATTCTAAGGCCGCCCTTCCCCGGCTCTCCTGAGCGCCTCGCATCTGCGAGGCACCCAGGAGAGCCGGCACCGCCGCTGGGAGGGAAGGGGCAAGGGTTCTAACCCCGCCCCTTCCCCAGCTCTCCTGGGCGCCTCGCAGCTGTGAGGCGCCCAGGACAACGGCACTGGGCCATCTCCAGGCCCCACTGGGAGGTTGGCATCCCCGGTGGGGTAGGCGCCCCAGGCTGTCCTGCCTAGGGCGCCCAGACACCTGGGGCCGGCCCTGAATGGAGGACTGAAGCTCCCCTGCTCTCAGTCAGGGAAACCTACCCCACCATCCAAGCTGCCTGCATATCTACAATACTGTCATATACATTAAATAAGTCAATATTGTACACAGGCTTATGGACATTCAATTACTGGTTCCATCTGGATTCCCCTGTCAAAACCTTGCAGATGGTAACTACGGATACCCACAATTTATTTCATTTGAATAAATATTAGGAAGCAGTGTCAATTTATACTATCATATTTAAATGTTTTCTTGCCCCCCCTGAAAAACTGAAAGCTGCTATATTCCCATTAAATTGATTTTTAAATATTTTTTGCCATCAAGTCACAGCTGATTTGTAGCAACCCTGTAGGGTTTTTAAGGTAAGAAACATTCAGAGGTAGTTTGCCATTGCCTGCCTCTGTGTAGTAACCCTGGACTTCTTTGGTGATATCCCGTCCAAATACTAACCATGGCCAATACTACTTAGCTTCCAAGATCTGACAAGCCTGAGCTATCCAGGTTGGAATAGTGTTTTTAAAAAATAAATAGGGGGACAGTTAAGGCCTATCCTCTCTCAAAATTCCCAAAGTGCCCCCAGGTTCAACAGGTTGGGGACCATCGACACTTGAGAACAGGGGATGAAAGCGGATTAAAAATCAATGTCTGCTTGAGTTGACACTAGTGAAAATGAAGTGAACCACAAATATAATGTTTGGCATTGTGCCAGTCTACATCTCAGACTCAGACTTGTTTGCTGATACTGACTGAGCTGCTGCAAGAAAGCAGTGTAAGGATGGCCTCACTGAAACATCTGTTCTTCTTCATGATGCATCTTTTCTGTTTGAACATAGCATCAAATCCAGAAACAATCTAAGTCATTGCTCAGAATCCAAAGCTCATATTGCTCACTTAAATTGCACAGACTCCCTGGAGAATTGTTTCAGAACATGTATTTAAAACACTGTTCTTTAACTTTCCTGAGCTCTCAGGAAAGCAGACATACCAGCACATTTTTCTGAAACTTAGGCCACACCTCACTTGCAACAAAATCAATCTTCAGATTGCCTAGAAGAACAAAAGTAGTTTTGCCCAAAAAGACTGACATGATCAGCACTGTTGTTATTCTTAGACTAGTAGGGCGGTGTTATTTTCTGTGTAATAAAAAGCCCACCTTCAAAATACCAAGTTGATGCTAAAAAGATTAGCTTAGTGCTTGGAATCCTAGTATATTTGTGACCATTGAAATATCGTCAGTATCCTTCTTCCAATACAAAACCATATGAAGTCTCTTGTCAATTCTAAGAAGAAGAAAGCTACAATGAGATATCTCGGGGGGGGGAGAAATAGAAAATTTGGATGACATAACATTGAGAACCTATATATAGATGATAGATAGATATAGATAGTCAGCAGAATATTGTGAAATTAAGAATCCTAAAGTAATAAACCAAATCTCAGAATCATTAGCTGTTATGCATGCCTACTTATCAAAAACGTGGTTTGGTGAGAAGGCTGAAAAGATATATAGCTGATATATGAAATGAAATTAGCCAGGGAATTACATAAATAAAATCTGTATCTGGTAAGATATTAGAACAAATAATAAAATATCTCATTTAGAGGCACCTAGAAGAAAATTGAATGATTAGCATTAACAATGAACAAATTATGGCAAAAATGCAATTGGTAGAGAAAGACTTTTTTGAGTGACAAAAACTTGTGAAGGAGAAAGACTTTCAGTGAAGGAGAAACTCTTTTTTACCATTGGAGGAAGACTTAGCAGAAAGGAGCTGTAGGATTCAACTTATAATATATAGAGAGGATAGCAATAAATGCAGAGACATCAGATTAGAAAAAGAAATATAGTACCACTAGGAATAAGGCCCATTGTGGAAATAAATACAACGGGCTCTAGAAAGAGGCTCTGGGAGAGTACCCCGGCTTTGGGCACTCAGTGACAATTTGCTGTGGCAATCTCAGCAGGGTATAATGACAGAGTCCACCATTTTCTCCAGAGAAACTGATCTTTGCTACCTGAAGAGCAGTAGTAATTTTGAGTGATCTCCAGCCCACCCCCAAGATTGGTAACAGTGGTTCCCCAGGAGGGTGTGGCTGGTTTGGAGGGTGGAGTCTATGGCATTGTACCTGTCTGAGGTCCCACCCTTCCTCAACACTCACCCTCTCCAGGTTCGACCCCTCAAATCTCCAGGAATTTCCCAACCTGGAGTTGACAACCCAATCTCCCTCCCAGCCAACCATCAACCTACCTTTAGTTTTCCATCTCCTCCCCCTCCCTCCTAGAGAGCAGTTGTAATTTTGAGTGATCTCCAGCCCCCACCTGGAGATTGGCAACAATGGTTCCCCACCAGGGAATGGCTGGATTGGAGGGTGGAGTCTATGGCATCATACCTGTCTGAGGTGCCACTCCTCCTCAAACCTCACCCTCTCCAGACTCCATCCCTCAAATCTCCAGGAATTGCCCACCTGGAGTTGGCAACCTGATCAGGATTGAGCCCAATGAGTTTTCTCCCAAAGGCCAACATAGGTGTGGAAAGGGCCTTTTACTGACAGAGGAGAAAGTACAGGTGCCAACTCTGATTAGCGAAATACCTGGAGATTGGGGGGGGGGTGGATCCTGTGGAGGGCAGCATTTGTGGTGTGTGTGGAAGGACTCAGCAGGGTATAATGCCATAGAGTCTACCCTCCAAAGCAACCATTTTCTCCCGGGGGACTGATCTCTGTCATCTGGAGGTCAATTGTAACAGTGGGAGATCTCCAGGTCCCACCTGGAGATTGGCAGCCCTAGGGGAAAGTCAGCCACACAGTGGGGAGTTGAAGAAAATGGTTTGATGGTTGCTGGCCCACCTCATTAGCCAGCCAGCCATGCTGAAGCTAAGCAGAAGAAAGAGCCTTTTTCCATTTATTCTGACAGGAAAGTGGCCACTGGGGAGGGGGTTATGGGCGGGGGAGGGGGTTATGCTGAAAGTCCTTTGTTTTTTTACTCACAGAACCAAGCTTGGTTGCCTACCAACAGCCACTGAGGGGACAGTCCCTCACAGGAGTCAAGAGAACTGTCTTCCTCAGGAGAGAGAACTGTCTGCCAGTAAATCTGACATGCAAAATCTGTCTGAAGGGGGAGTGGGTGGGGAAGAGGAGCAGACCCAGCATCCAGCCAATGGCACACGAGTCCTCTTGAGTGGCGGCTGATGGGCCAATGGCTGAGGGAGGGCATTTTACAGCCAATGGGAGCGCATGGAATCTTGCGAAACCAAAAGATAATTATTATAAGGAGAGATTCCATAGAAGAATGTTCTAGGTCCAAGGCAGTTTACTATGTTGTTTGAATAGAAGAGATATTTATCAAAATTTCATAAAAAATTAGTAAGGCACTTCAGCAGTAGATGGGCACCCCTCCCCCACAAACAAAATTATTTCAACCAATCCCAAAATAAGCATTAGTGAAAAATTTAGTTGTTCATGGGACAGTAGTTTCTAAATTTTTCAGATATAGGCATAGAGCAGGTTAATGATGGTAATTCTAATACCCATGGAAGCTACCAGCAATCAAAATTGTAGGTAATTTGTATAAATAACTACCAGCTTCAAACTTAAATTTCTGAGATATATGTGGTAAGTACTGTATTGTTTATATCTGTGCTACAGTACAATACATACTGCTCTTATGATACTCTTTAATCACCAGCCCCACCTTGTGTGCTTATAAATACCCTTCAGCCACTGCAGCTGTGTGACAAAGGCTTTCTAAATCAAAGACGGTGGGTGTGCAGTGATGGTCACCATGAGGGTCATTAACCCTACGGCATTAAATGAATCTGTATATATTTGTATATCATCTTTCAGTGAAGTGGGACTTCCTAAGACTTAGAATGTCTACTGCATGGGACCGTAGGATCTCATCTTGGCTATTCAATGAAACCACACTGTTCTGAAAAGATTTCTGTATCTTCCTCCATCTCCATCTTAGGCATGTGGCCTGTTCAGAATAGGCAGAGTTTGGTCAGCATAAACACAGCATTCTGATTAAAACATGAGTGGGTGTGAAAGTTGGGGCCTTAAAAATAATGTGAAACAGAGGCAGAGTGAGGTAAAGCTTAACCAGTGTGGTCTCTACTCCAACCTTGACCTTACAGACTTAACCTAAGTGGCTTCTGAATGAAATAAGTTCAGCACCCTTGAAAGATACAGAAAAAGAACAGTAATATCTTCTTCGTGGTCTCTGTGCATCACACCCATGGGATTCAGTGCGCCTGCGCTGACCTGGTCGGTGTCTGTACAAAGCTCACAATGGGATTTTCGCGCCCTTCGCCCCCGGACATGCGCAGGAACCCCACCACGCATGCCCAAGGGGCGGGGGCACGGACATCCCGCCAGTTCTCTTCTGATCGCCTCGCTGTTAGCAGCCTGTGTTGGTGTCTCCGAGAACACTTTTACCTCACAGCAGGGATCACTTTCTCTTCAAAAATTTTTCTTCATCTTTTTTTCTCCGTTCTTCTAAACCTCCGTTTTGTTGACTTTCCTCTCAAATCCACACTTTTTTGTGGATTTCCTCCAGTCTTCGGACCATTCTCCTCACCCTCACCCCCCTTCATCCTTATCGGGTTGAAGGGTCCACTTCCATTGTTTTATGGAAAGTCGAAAGTGGGGGTGTTTCAAAAGGTGCTCTTCTTGCAGGACCAAACTAGCCTTGAGGGACGAGCACTCCCTCTGTGTTTTTTGTTTGGGAGAGAGTCACCGGCCTGACGCCTGTTCCATCTGTGCCCAATTCTCCAACCAGATGAGAAAGAACAGGGCCGCTAGGCTGAAGGTCGCGTTGTGGGAGTCAGCACTTGCTCCTCCAGCCACTGTTATGGAGTCCGATCAGTCCGTATCGAGACCAGTCGTCTCGGCATCGAAATCATCTGTGTCGACACAGAGGGATCCTCCAACACCGAAGCCTCCCAAGGTAGGGAAGTCTTCATCGGATACCAGAGGGGCCCCTAAGAAGACGTCTAAGTCGAAGATGACTTCATCCGTGTCGACCCCAATAAAGAAGCCCAAGAAGGATAAAACGAAGACCCTGGGGTCAAGCAAGACGGGAGATACACATAAGTCTCACGGTGTGAGCGGTGTTAAATCTCCTAGGGGCTCTGCTTCCCGTGCGGACGCACCTCAGCAACCCCCACGACTATCCCATCTGACGCTGGAGCTGACAAAAATCCTTGTGGAGCCTCCGATACAGATACTGGATTCTCCACCGTGTCAGCCTGAACCCCCATGTCGGAAATTCCCCATCGTCGTACAGTTCCCCAGTCGATGTCGCCTCCTCCTACCGACCTCGATCTGGTTTCTAACGTCCAGGCAGTGGGATCTCGATCCCCTTCGATAGCTTCTTGGGCTAGTGACCGCTCGGATCGATCTCGGCATCGCCCTCGGGGCCACTCCAGATCTCCGTACCGTCCAGACCATTGTGAGCAGGAGACTTGCAATCCACGCTACGACAGGTACCACACATCCTATCCATACCGACCTCCGAAATTTCCCTACGACCATAGGCATGAGATGCCATATTGGTTCTCCTCCGGGCCATGGAATTTCCCTGGATGTCCTGAGTCTTGGGAGCCCCGTCGATACCGCTCCCGCTCCCGCTCCCCTCACCACCCGCCTTCGGTGACAGTGTCGAAACCTCCACCGTCCCCTCCTCGTCCATTCCGACCACGCCACTGCTCCACCAATGCTGATGGCTGAGCCACCGTTACCAAGGCCTCAAGATTTGAGTTCCGACTCCGCCTCTTCTCGGGTTGACTCCGATGTCGACGACACGGAGGATGCTCTTTCCCCTGTCAAACCTCCCCCCAAAACACCGATCTCTGGGGGCAGCCCGATTTCCCCTTCGGAGGACATGTCCTCATACGGGGACTTAGTAAAACGTATGGCACACTCTCTTGCCCTACCGATCATCCAACCCCAACCATCCGCGGCTGACGTGGTGTACGACATCATCGAGATCGACGCATCTATGCCGATAGCCTTACCAATGTCTAAACACCTCCTAAAAGCAGTCAAGTCCCCATGGACAAAACCATCATGGGCACTTGTCTTCACCAAGCGGTTAGACCACATGTACCGAATCCAAGAAGAGGGAGCTTCCTTCCTCTACCTCCACCCTCGCCTGAATTCGTTGGTCGTTTCCACATCTTCCAAAAACAAAAGCTCTAACTCCACTCCGTCGGATAAAGAGAGCAAAAAAATTGACGCCTACGGCCGTAGGATATACTCCTCTGCAGCCCTGGGGATAAAATTCTCCAATTATTTAGCCTGCTTTGGGAGATACCAGTATGCCCTGTGGCAAAGGATGTCAGCGCTCCTCCCCTCGATGGCGGATGACAAGCTAGCTGAAGCAAGATCGATTCAGAAAGGTCTCCTGGTGGCCAAACAACTTCTGAACACCACGAAACATTCTTTAGATGCCTTCTCAACATCGATGGCTTCCACTGTGTCACTCCGCTGCCATGCGTGGTTACGTACCACATCTCTCCCCCAGGACACTAGATCGTATATCAAAGATCTCCCCTTCGATGGGGACGGCCTATTCCACTCCTCCACCGATGCTGCCTTGCAGGAGCTGGATAAGAATATCAAAGCTTTGAAATCGCTGGGAGTCTCGGCGCCACAAAGATCTTACCAACAGCGGTCCTGGTCCAGGTACACCCCCCATCGTCCATACCCTACAAAGCCGTCCCCAGACACTGCCTGGAGACCCCGTCAATCTCCAAACCACAACAAGCAATCGTACCAGTCTAAACCGAGGTCGGGTTCGCAACATCCACAGGCAAGACCCAAGTCCAACCGTGGACCAAAGCAGGGTCTTTGACTCTGTCCTCTTGACATCGAGAGAAAAGATCCGCCTTCATCCCTTCCTTTCTGTATGGAAAACCATAACCATGGATGCCTGGGTCTTATCCATCGTAACCGATGATTATCTCATCGAATTCCTCGACCTCCCACCTTTACCGACCTTCCGTTCCACCCCTCCTTCCTCCGTCCTCCTTCAGGAAGCTGTATCCTTACTGAAGAAAGGGGCGATAGAACCTGTCCCAAAAACTTCTGAACGGATGGGATTCTATTCCCGGTACTTCGCTGTGCCGAAACGTGATGGGGGGCTACGTCCCATCTTGGATCTTCAGGATCTCAATATCTATATACGATATCGAAAATTCAAGATGACGATCCTGCAAGCTATCCTTCCCTTGATCCCACAGGGTGCCTGGATGGCTACCATCGACCTCCAGGATGCTTATTTCCACCTCAACATCCACCCGTCCCACAGGAAGTACCTCCGTTTCGCGATAGGGGAAGGTCATTATTAATACCGATGTCTCCCATTCGGGATCTCTACGGCGCCGAGGGTCTTTACCAAGACCATGGTAATTGTTGTAGCCCACCTCCATCTCCAGGGGATCACCATCTTCCCCTATATCGACGACTGGCTTCTGGTGGCCGATTCCCCAACCTCTCTGCACAAGGACATTGCGTTCACACTACACCTTCTCTCCTCGCTCGGTCTTCAAGTGAACCTCCAAAAGTCCTGTCTCCAACCATCTCAGAGGGTGCAATTCATCGGGGCCCTACTCGATACGGTGGCCAGCAGAGCCTTCCTGCCGTCGGACAGAGCTCAAACCCTGTCCACCCTAGCAACCTCTGTTTGCGACTCTCCATCCTCAACGGCGTACGACGTCCAACGCCTCCTGGGGCATATGTCCGCCACGACTTCGGTCCTCCCCTTGGTGAAACTCCACATGGGACCTCTCCAACTTTGGTTTCTAAAGAGTTTTCATCCAAACCGAATGTCTCAGTCAAAGGTCCTGATTCCTACTCGAACCGTACGGGACTCTCTGACCTGGTGGACTATCATCCCAAATATCATGGAGGGTGCTCCGTTTACCCCCCCCTCCTCGTTACACTTTGACGACAGATGCCTCTTTATGGAGATGGGGGGCCCACCTCCATGGCATCAGCGTGGGGTACCGGTGGGATGCTGCTACTGCAAACAGGCACATCAACTACCTGGAACTATTGGCCATCTCACTAGCTCTCCGAGCTTTTCAGCGCCTCTTACAAGGACATTGTGTTGCCATCCTCACCGACAACACCACAGCCCTCAGCTACCTGAACCATCAGGGAGGAACCATCTCCAGGAGCCTTTGTGGGCTCGCAATCGACCTTTGGGACTGGTGCATTTCCAACCAAATCATCCCCATGGCCACCCACATCCCCGGCATCCAAAACGTGGAAGCAGATCTGATCAGCAGAGGCCACACTCACCACCACGAGTAGGGACTGAATCCGGTCTACCTTCAACCTCTCTTCGACCATTGGGGAACTCCAGCAATCGACGTGTTTGCCTCACAGGAGAACACGAAATGCAAGCAATTCTGCACTCAAGGAGGCAAGGACCCTCTCTCCTTAGGGGATGGCCTTCTAATGCCTTGGACCAATCCATTCCTATACATGTTCCCTCCACTGCCCCTACTCTTGAGAGTGGTGCACAAGGTGGCCAAATTTCGACCGGATTCCATCCTCGTGACTCCGTGGTGGCCCAGGCAACCCTGGTTCCCCATCCTACTGCGTCTGGCAGGAGGCAAGTTCCATCACTTCCCCAAAGTGCAAGATCTCCTCACCGCCAAAAGAGGCAAAGTACTCCACCCACAGGTGGACAACCTAAAGCTGACTGCCTGGAGGCTCCAACCGTGAGCTTCTCTGCCCGGGTTTCAGAGGTCCTGTGTAATGCAAGGAAGGAATCTACCCGCTCATCCTATTGCAGGAAGTGGCGCAAGTTCCTCTCATACCTAGACAGATCTACGAACACTCCAACCTCTGTGGGCCTGGACAAAATTTTGGACTTTCTTCTGTCCCTTAGGGACCAGGGTCTCTCCCATTCATCCGTGAAGGTCTACTTGGCGGCCATCTCCGCTTACCATCAAGGACTGGATGGTCACACAGTCTTCTCCCATCTGACCTCAAAGCGGTTCATGAAGGGCCTCATTAGACTGTACCCTCCGATAGTCGCGCCTACAGACCTATGGGACTCACCGCTAGTACTACGGCAACTTACCAGACGACTGTTTGAACCAATGGCTACTTGTGACCTCCAGTATGCAGCCTGGAAAACGGCCTTCCTAGTGGCTATCACTTCAGCCAGGAGGGTTGGTGAACTCATGGCACTCCGGCATGACCCACCCTACCTGGTTTTCCTTCCGAATGGTGTGCATCTGGTACCAGACCTGACCTTCCTTCCAAAGATTGTTTCAGAATTCCATCTCAATACTGAAATATTCTTACCAGATTTTTTCCCACATCCAGAGGATGACGGACAACGCTTGCTCCATACCCTGGATGTCAAGAGGGCACTCCTCTTCTACCTAAATCGGACTCATTCAACTGGATGTGACAACTCACTGTTTCTGTCCTACAGCTCGCCCTCCTTGGGGCTCCGCATCACGTCTCAACGACCCTCTAAATGGATTGTCGAGACAATTCGATTGTGCTATGCTCTAGCGAAGCAGTTGCCTCCCTCTCGTCTGAGAACGCACTCTACCAGGTCTATGGCGACTTAAACGGCCTTTCTGAAGGGCGCATCTCTTTCGTCCATCTGCAAAGCAGCTACGTGGTCCACGCCAACCACGTTCATCAAGCACTACACTCTGGACGTCCGTGCCCAGCAGAAGGGTGACTTGGGTCATCTGGTCCTCTCCTCTACGGCTCCCTGAGTCTGCCAGCACCCACCTCCAGGTGAGCCACTGCTTTTTAATCTCCCATGAGTGTGATGCACAGAGATCACAAAGAAGATAAACAGGTTGCTTACCTGTAACTGATGATCTTTGAGTGGTCATCTGTGCATTCACACCGCCCGCCCATCCTTCCCCACTGCTGTCATCCTCAGCTGTTCTCATACATGGCTAGGTTTGATAGCAGTCAGAAGGAACTGGCAGGATGTCCGTGCCCCCGCCCCTTGGGCATGCGCGGTGGGGTTCCTGCAGACACCGACCAGGTCAGCGCAGGCGCACTGAGTCCCATGGGTGTGAATGCACAGATGACCACTCGAAGATCATCAGTTACAGGTAAGCAACCTGTTTTTTTATTTACTCCCAGGGATAAGAGAAAAAATGGTTCAGAGAAGAACATAGAAACTATTTAGGTGTAACACAGTTGATAATTTAGGTAAATAGAGAGCAGGTAGCAACCAAGTTTGTATTCTTGAGGTAAATATTGGCTTTCCCTCAACCTCAGGATTCTCATAATGTAAATGTGAGCTCCTCTCAGACAACACAGTCTTGACACAGAACTTCAGCCCAGACTAACAGCTTTATAGAGTTTCCTGCAGCATGGGAGTTTCCTTTCCAAACTGTTCAGAAATTTGGGTTGCAGGCTGAAAGTTTCTCTCCAGGTCTGCTGTTGACCAACTGTCTAGAGGTTAAGGTGCTATACAGGCATATTAGAAGCAATTCATCACAACTCCTTTGACAACTTGGCCAAACGGTCAGTTCTGCTCTTAGATTTATCAGTCACCGTATATCTACCTCCCACTCCACAGCTGAGCTTGTGTTATGCTAAGGGAGCCCATTATCCTTTGATAATATGTGGTTCAATATATGATCTTTTACAACTGCCTCGTATTATGACCATGTATGGGGATACATCTTTTACACTTGGCCACTGTAGACAGTGTGTGTTGTCATTTAGATCCCTGTTTGCATAATTCCCCCATTTTCAACATCAAGATGTCTAGCTATAAAATGATAAGCTTGAAGTTTGTTAGAAGTTGTTATATTTTCCCCACTCATCAGTATTATGCATGGAGCATTCTCTAAATATTAATACTGGCTGATACACTGACAGGTACCATAGACTGCAATATACCAGCCTTTATCAAATGATCGAGCTCTTATTGGAATAGTGTTACTATTTCTGCTCATTTATTTTAGATAATGTTGTCAGTAATGTTGTTATTCACTTTGTTATAGCAGGCACTCTGGCACTATCCTTGTTACACTTCATCATAGCTGAGCGTTTTCTTGTAGCTGGTTATGTGGGAAGGTATAGGACACTAATATAGCAACAGTTATCTGAGAGATGACAGGGAAAAGGGGGCGGGGCTTCTAGTGTCTCACACTGACTGCTAAGAAATCAAATTGTTCTGTTCATAATACATAATCCAAAACTGCAAACCAAAAGGGTAGCTACAACAAATTAGATATGCAGATTCAATGCACAGTGTATGCATGCACAGAAGTGTTTTCTCTTAGGTATGTGGCTGCAAGTAAAAACCTATGCTTTTAAACTTGGGGGCTAGCGCAGTGACTATAACCAATGTCCATCGGATTTGCTTACTAAATGCTACTGGGTATATGGAAGTGAGCATGCTCAGTAGGAGAAACTAAAGCCCTGTGCCCTTTTCCTGCAGATTCTTGGATTTCAGTACTATGCAGAAAATGTGGACAAGACAAGCCTAATCAAGGGAAAGAGATCAGATACTGAATAATGGGCTATTTTACATCCAAAGAAGGCTAACACTGTGGAAAAATTACAATACTGTTTATTTTGAAAAACACACAGTTATGTCAAGAGTTCCACTGCTAACAACCATATTCAGTCTTTCCTACTGTAGTCATTGCATTTACCCTCCCCATACTGTTTGCCAAAAAGATATAATTCCATGCAAAAGCATACTGGATTTAAGTGACCCCTTTCTAATGAGAAAAAAACCCCACCACCATAAAGTGACAGCATAGAGAGGAAGAAAATAGTTCTGATTTGTGTCATCTCCTTGTTGTAAAGAGTATATGACCCAGAACATGTCCATTATCTGACATGGGATGAGGGGGAAAATATTGATTCAAAACAGCTATCACTTCCTGAGAACATTTCAAACACAAAAGTTTTGTCTGTTCATCCTATGTCAACTGTGTCCCTCTGATGCCACAGAAGAAGGAGGGGTGGGAGAGGTTATGCCAGCTCTCTTTTTGTAATGGGAACACAGTCCTTCTGTAACTGACACCTACAAAAGTGACTTATTAGTTTATGTGACAATAAACTTTTTGTATGTGTTTGGTGTAAAAGGGGCATCACTGGAGTGTGTTCTTCTGCATATTAACACAAACAGAATCACTGTTACATAGTAGTTGTTGATTATTTTATTTTACCCACACATCACAGGCTCACATCTCCTATGTAAATTCACTGATGTCTTGTCAATAAAGATTCCTTTTTCTCAGTGTTTTTCTTTATGTGGTTCTAAACTATTGATAAATGAAGCATACAGTATTCTACATCAGTAAATCTGTGTGGAAAAATAAAACAAATCTTCAGAGATTATTAGGAAATGTGATGCTGTTATACTGTTAATAGTTAAGCAAGCTAAATATAATCAGTGGTTGGATGGGAAATCATCTAGGAAACTGTACTGAGCTTCCCAAAGGAACAATAGGAAACATAATAAGTAAATAAACTTCACTCTTTTTTTGTCAGAGTCTGGACTGTACTACAGAGCTCAGATGATAGTTACTAAATGATATGAACATAGGTGCCAAATGTGATGGGGTGCTAGTTTTGAGAGAAAGAATGTTTTGCCTAACAGAATCTCCTACTTGCATGTCAATGTGGGAGATTCTAATGGGCAAGAGAAGTTACAAAAAGGGTACAGAGTGACTGAATGGAAACCATAGAGATTAGGAATCATGCCCTATTCAGGGCAAGAGAAGGAACAGATGAGGCATATTTTTGCTAGGTCTAGAATCTTAGAGTGATTCTGCTCCTTATGACTTCTGTTTTTGCCCCATCGTAACCAGGCAACCCTAATGGGGAAACTAGTCTCAGAAGTGATGGAGAGGCTAAATTTTGCATATCAATTTGAGTTAACCAGCTGGTTCTTTGAATGCCTGCTGAAAAATGTTATTGCCTAAAAAAGGATTTAGGTTGCCAGTCAGATAAAACTACACACATCCGTTTTTTGAAATCCTGAATTAAAGGAGGAGATAGTTTACCAAGCAGAAAATGCCACATTGTAATTTCATGAGGACATGGGTAGTGTAGAGGAAAGAACATTCTCACAGGCAACCTTTTCTGATAGCCATTCTGGTCTGCATACACCTTGTTGACTTTTCAAATTGCCAGATTAGAAACAGGAGTCCAGTGGCACTTCAGAGACCAACAAAATGTATTCCAGCATAAATTTTCTTGAGTCAGAGCTCATTTCTTCAGAGCATGAAATTAATCAGTTTATAGATGTATACTTCGTGCATCTGAAGAAGTGAACTCTAACTCAGGAATACATTTTGTAAAGTGTCATTTGAGTGCTGTATTAGCTCAACAAAAACGGCTTTCTTGCGTTTGGGAATATTCCCACACTGGAGGGAGAATTTACCACAGCTTTGACAGGTACCAGTTCTAGCTGCTGAACGGCGCCGGGCACAAACAACACGCGGCCACGTGACCAGCCGTCAGTGTTTCTGGCGGCACGCTCGCCTCGCCGCTGTGCTTCTGAAGTTTTATTTGGTCCAAGGCCAGCCCCTGATTGCTGCGGGGTTCTCCCCTTGCCCTGCCGCCTCCTCCTCGAGGCCTCCCCCCTCCCATTTCGCCCAACGCCCTCCCATTTTTTTCCCACCCACGGGTAAAGGTGTTTCCCCCTCAAAACTTATTGCAGTTGAAACTGTGGGCAGGAATCTCCTAATGTTCCCAGCTCGAGCAGCGGGCAGCTAATTCAAGTCGTATCGCAGCCTCCCAGGGCTGGCGGGAAAGGCCGTTTCTCCAGTCTCTCCGCTTTAATTTTTTTTTTTTTTTAAACCATCTTTCTCGCTCCTCCCGCTGCTGGGACTCGCATCTCCTCGGCGTGCCTGAGAGACTTGTGGGCTCGTCTCCTTCTTCTCAATGTGTCTTGTCTTTCACTCGCCTTGCTGATCCCACCGAAAGGCTGCCGAGCGCTCCCCCCTCCCCAACTACTTGCTTTCCATTCCTGAACAGAAGAACGTCTCCCGCCCACCCAGCCCTCCTGCTCTCTCCTCGCATTTCCAGAGCCCCCTTGCCCTATTATTCTCCCCCCGCCCGTCCATTGCTCTATCTTCCTTCCTGGTGCTAAACTGTAAAAAGAGGAACTCCCCCGCCTCCTCCTCTACAGCGGCGGCCACCGGGACCATCATCATCATCCCCACCACCACCACCACCACCACCACCACCCACCAGTACCCTCGCCGCCGCCTCCTCCCTTTCTCTTCTCCTTTTGGCAGCACCAGGACGTCCGGTGTGGTGGTGCTGGTTGTGTTGCTGCTGGCGGGCTAGCTGGGGGCAACAAGAGAACGAGACCGCCTTTCGGAACAACTCCCCACCGCCTCCGCTCCCTCCAAGGTGCCTGGCAGAGGGGGAAGCGGCGCGACCGTGCAAAGGCTGAAGTCCCAGCGAGCCCTCACGATGAGCACCCGAGGGGAAGGAGCCGGCCAGCCTTCGACTTCTTCCACCGCTGCCCAGGAGCAACCTGCAACCCCGCCGAAGAGGGGACGAGGGAGACCCAGGAAGCAACCACAAGTCAGTAACCCCGCGAAAAGCTCAGAGCAGACCCGCGGCGGTCGGGCGTGCACGTGCACGCATTTCTCTCGCTCGCTCTCTCTTTTGTCTTGCAAACGCTCCGCGGAGCCGGGCACTGGCAGCATGGCTGGGTGTGCAGATGCATAGATTCGTGTGGTGTGGTTGGGGCTGGTGTGGTGGTGGCGGCGGCGGCGGGGGGGGGGTGTCCATTGGCCTGCAGCGGACTGTAGTGCGCGAGCGGGCGGGAGAAGATCTGAGCGGAGAAATCCCTCTTGGCAGGCGGAGGGAAGTATGTGTGTGTGCGGTGGATGCGCGCTCGTTTGTTTCTGTTTAAAAGGCGCAAACTTCCCTTGGCCTTTCGCTATTGTGTTGCCAGGACAAAGGTTTATTTCACGCTGGAACGAGGAGCAGCCTCCGATCCCACCAACCAGCGCTCGCGGGGACAGTTCGAGGAGATTTTAAATGTGTGCGTGTGAGTGAGTGAGTGAGTGAGTGAGTGAAAGAAAGAAAGAAAGAAAGAAAGAAAGAAAGAAAGAAAAGAAAGAAAGGGGACCTGGGGCTGTCCTTGCTATGTCTCAATCTCGGGGGGTGGGGGGAGGGCGTGTGTGTGTGTGTGTCTGCGTGCGCGCGCGGAGCTGGTCTCTCTTCCGCCGTCGCCGCCTGCAGTCCTGGCCAATCTCACCGCTTACGATTGCCCACCCCCATTCGGGGCCGGGGTTCCAAGCAACTCCCCCCCCCCCAGTTGCGCGTACAGAGGACTCTCCATTGTCGGCTGCACGCCTGCAGTGCATCTTGTATAACTGGCTTGCCCCTTTCTCTGGAAGCTCGCTCTAGTCTTTGGAGGGAGGGCGATTCTTGGGGACTCCGGGTTTGGGGGCTGCGAGCGAGGTCAGTCCCTTCCCCGCCCCCCCCTCGCATTTCCATGAAACCCAGGGTGCTTCCTGGTGTTTCCTTGCTGGCCATTAGGTCTGATGGAATCCTGGCTCTTTCGCTTCACAAGGCAGTGTGAGATCCAGAAGTGCTTTGTACTTTTTCAAAGTAAACAGGCCAGCGGGGGTACCAGGGGTTTTCTCTCCTCCCCTCGTCCCTCAGAGCGATTTTTTCTTGTCTGCGGATGCAACCAATTAAGTTTGCAATTGCAGCGCCGCAGAGCCTGCTTAGGTAAGCAGCAGACTGGTGGAGGGCTTTTTGCATTTTTTCGACAATGATTTCCATTTCCTCGGAAGTAGCGATCGGTAGTGGAGATTGTCTACTAAATGCATTTAAAACGGACTTCCGCGGGTGTAGAAAAAAAGCTTGCTTCATTCATTCCTTCAGAGCAAATCAGATGATCAGCAAAGCGATCTGGACCCCGAAATGCAAAACACCTCTGAAAGGGTCGCCTTACGCTGAGGTCGAGGGGAGGGTGAGCACCAACTGAGTCCTCGCTCCCACCCCACCCCTTTCGCAGCCGAAGTGCAATCAAATACCTTTAGGAAACTACAGAGTTTTGAAGTCTCCCGCCTCTCTGCTGCGTACCTTTGTTGAGCTATCGCGATCACAGCACTTCTTTCTTCAATAATCTTTCCCAGCTCCGCCTGTACCAGCTTGTTTTTGCAAAAAAGAAACGCGGTGGGGGTTTTTGCCCTGTTTTATTCGACAGTGGAGTGTTTAAAGTTTCAAGGGACTGCATAGAAACCGTGTCCCCCCTTCAGTATACTGTATTGTGGCTGTTATTGTGTAAATTAAGTTTCCTGCCCACCCCAAAAGAGTTTACCAGTCTGGAGAATTTTAAAATTCGTTTAAATTAACAAACAGCATTTAATTAGTCCTGTAAATCAAATGAAATGTTCAGTATTTGGAACTGGATGTGTAATCCCCCCCTTTAGTGGATATGATTCACTGAATAAATACTTGAAATCTGAAAACTTATTCATATCCATTTAAATGACTCTTTTATTTACTATCAAACAGAGAAGCCATGGTAGGGTAGCTAAAACAATTGCTGCCCTTGTACAGTTGAAGAAGTTTGAATCTCAGACACCTTTTACATTGTTTTCCTCTTGCCAGGATATGCTAGACTACACCCTCTCCACCCACGCCAGATATATGAAATTCCATTAGGTTAGACAAAATGGAAGTAAAATGAAAACAACAGGCCATGGCAAATTCCCTTTGTAACATGGGGGATACTCACTTTTTACTTTATCAAAGTCTTTTTGTTTACTGTCTTATATGATTAGAAATGCAAAGTAAATGGATCTATTTCAACTAAGTCCTGAATAATCAGAATTACAAAAAAAAATCATCTTTGTTAAACTTGCTTGGAAGGATGCTTCCCCTGTGTCAGGATGTAAAAACTTGGCCTAGGGTGTAATGAAGGGCCATTTTAGTTAATGGACACCCTCATAGGTTATTTTCAGTTCTCTTTATTTTCTTTCAGTGTTAAATATGTGTCACTCATTGATATAGATGGGTTTTGTGGATATTAAGTGCTGTAGCATGTTCTTAGGATCTTTGCCACAATAGCATGTTGTGTTTTTTCACCTCTGTCTGTCTTTAGGAACCAGCTGGAGAGCCATCTCCTAAAAGACCAAGGGGAAGACCCAAAGGGAGCAAAAACAAGAGTCCCTCAAAAGCAGCTCAAAAGGTGAGCTTCCTTCAAAGCAGGGCATTTGCGTAGGTTACCATCCACTCATCAGGCACTAGCCAAAGGATTTCACTTATTTAACCTTTAAACCGCAGGGGTTTGTGCATTTTAATAACATTTCATGCAGGATTGTTATAGGAGGCTCTTGGACATGTGAGGGCAATTTCCCTACCTTTTGGGAAAGAAACACAGTTATTTGTATGTACCTTTAAGCAGTTTTGCATCCAGGATTGTGTGTTCTGGAGAAATAAAGCTTCACCACTGTGAAATTAATGTTGAATAATACAGATCCTACAACCTTATGTGTTTTATACCCAGACTGTATAGTGGAGATGGGTGTTTTGTTGAATGTGTTCTTAGTCAATGATGTAGTGATAGGAATTAGAATGCTTTTAAAAATGTATGATTTTAAAAAGTGATTAGAAATTACTGTTCCAGCCTGCCTTGCAGTATTTAGTGATTAGTTTAATGGAGGCCTTTAAAAAAAAAAAGATAACTTTTGAACCATTATTATAATTTGAACACTGACAGTGGATAAGGACTAAGAGATCCATCAATGAAGTAAATATCTTTTTTGTTCCCATTTTTGTTTTGTTTTGTTACGTTTTAAAGCTAAACCTGGGAGGTGAGAACTTTGTTTTATTTAAGTATACAAATGAGACTTGTAATACAAGGCTGATAGGATTTTTACAAGAAAAATACTTCTGGCCTTAAGAAACAGTTGTATGCAGTTTTGGAAATAGATAAATACAGGAGTCATGTTTCTCTAGACAAATTACACAGTAGTAGCACCAGCACTGTTCATATATAAGTACTATGTTGAAAACAAGAACTTTTCAGGTCTAGAAGTCAGTTTTAGTGCTGATGTATATTCTGCTCCTTCTATATGTTCTACGGTGGGATACTTTTTGAAAGATGAGTCTTTTGAATATAAATGGAAGAAGCCCCTTTCAAAATCTCTCCTTTTGTTTTGCAACTGATGTTAAAAACATGTCTTCAATCAACAAAGTGATATGTCTTTTTTAACTAGGTATTTAATAATCTGATTCTCACTGCAGTGCTCTCTTATTTCTTAACGTAGCTTTAAAGACATGTTTAAAAACAAGATATAAAGCTTAAACCTTTTAAAATATTATACTAGATTTCACTATTGTGGATATTATGTGCTCAAGCAAAAATAATTTCTAGGTGTAGTCTTTGTAATATGCATTTAAAATAATGCTGGCAGCAAAGATATTTAAATATGTACATATTTCAGCAGTATACACACTTCTAGTGTGATCTTCACCATGTTTCCTAAGAAGTGCAACTAATTCATTTCAGTGGGACTTACCTGAAGAGCAAGTATGATAAGGATATGTGGAAGTATTAACTAATATACCCTTTCATTTTTTTAAAAAAAGGTTGGTGATAGCTATAGAAAGGTAGTCTGATTTGTTTAGTGCACTGTCTGAAGTTTCAGAGATCACAAAGTACCTGCAATAATTGAGACAAAAGTTTCACACTATAGTTCATAATAAAATTTGATTAATGACATAGAGCTTTACTATTAAAACCATGCTTTTAAAAAGATGATTGGCTTATTCTTTATGCTGTAGGTAATAAGGGCTGCTCCACTGGGAAGAAATCCACAAGGTGCCCTTTCATGGTTCTTCCACTGAAATGAATGGTAGTTATACAAAAGTGCATTTTTAAATAGAAGCTGTGTTATTGTATGAGACCCATTCACTTCAGTGGAACCCATGCAAGAAATTCCCTGTGTCTCCTATAGGTAAACGTTTGGTAGGTTTTCCATATTCCATAAATAAACTCACCCCGAATGTCCCTACTCAGGATTCCAGGGATCTGTGTGTGCAGGGATGACTACCTGGCTCTTTTATATTGTTGTCCCATTCATCTGAGTAGAGGCAACAGATTTGTCTATATAGAAGCAAATTCATCTACCATTGAATTGTGATGAATGGGGAGATCTTGCTTGTGGGGGAGGAATTCTTTAGGTGATGTCAAAGCCTAATCTACACTGGATGCTGTAACATCACACCCTTAGTTGTAATTTGACTTAATGGAAACATTTGCTAATTCTTTTATAGGTTCAGGGTTTTTTTTGGGGGGGGGGTTGTTGTTGTTGTTGGGGTTGGTGGGAGAAATACGAACTTTTAAAAGTAACCAGTTCTATTTGTAACTTTCTGAGGTGTGTTTATTAAATCATTGTAATCTGTCTATATGTTTTATTTCTAACTTCCAAAGCAGTGCTTGTCAGTTGCCAGTAGGACCATTTTACTTATAAATGTGGCAGTTCTGCATGTGCTGAAAAACTGTTGGAATTCTTGGAGTATAATGGGTGGCCTCTTTTTTCAAAGCAATTTTTTTTTCAGACCAAACGGTATTTATGCTCACAATGTGCAAGATAAGCGTGCACCACTAGAATTCACAGAGATCTAAGAAGGCACTCATAATTAATTGGTCAGGTGTTTTCTTGCGAACTATACAGCCTGATTACAAATGTATTACACGACTGGCAGAGAATTTTAAAATATGCACACAAGTAGCTGGATCTTGTTTTGTTATAATTTAGAAGCAAAGATCATTAACTCTGTTGGGATTGTCCTGGGGTGGGGATTGTAGTTTGTATTTAAAATTTCCTGGTGCGTAGTGGGTTTTTTTTTACTTGCATGGCTTATGTTTGGACTTAGAATGCTAGCCTGAGGGCATTTGAAAACAAACTGAGCTTGTTAGGAAATTAGCAGTGTGAAACTTGACAATACATACAGAATGCAGCAGGACCAACTGAGCAGCTTGTTTCATGTCTATTACTCAGATTCCATGAACTGAGCTAATACAAAAGAGCCCTATTCAAACCCAAATAGATTTATAGGCTACAAACATGACTTGGAGTCTCTGCAAAAATTGTAGTAAGAGACAACAAGCAAAGAAAAAAATTCTATTCACTTTATACCTGAGTGTCAGAGCATTCTGAAATTTATATCTTCGAGCCTATTGCTTGAAAATCTGTTCAAAAATATGTGATTTTTTTTTTAAATACACCTTTGTTCACATGTTTCTAAAATGGAATGTCAGAATCACTGTTCTGTTTACAGGGATTTAAGTTGTTCATAGTCTTGGTCTGTGCTTTGTAAAATTATATAGGCAACAGATTATTTTAAATGAAAAGGTACACTGAGATGGGTTGGAAGTTAATCCCATTCAAACCAAAGGGACATCACATCAAATTCAGCCCATCTCAGAAGTACATATCTGGCTTTAAAATTAATGCCTGTTTTTTGATGGAGTGAAAGTTGAGAATAGCTCTGGGCAAACTGGAATTTCCTGAAATATGTGTATTCAGATTTTTGTGCTGAACACTGACCAGCTTGCTAGTGAAATAGGTTAGTAGCCCATTGATGGAAGAAACATAGACTATGTGTTTACATCTTTACAATATTGTTGTATTTTCTCATTCTGCATATAGTGTCTCCCACAGTAGCCACAATCAGAGTTTAAGGAAGAAACTTAATTCTCAAGTATAGGCTCCATCTTTGTCCCAGGCCACCATGGCTTCTAGAAATTTAATTGTGGTACCTAGGCTGAGTTCAGACTGGCAATTTGCTGTGGGAGCCAGTCGTGGCAAAAAAGCCCCGGGGTTTCCCATTCCCACAGCCCAGACTGCTACGGGAGCATATCGGGAGGAGGCGAGCCTGAGCATTCAGACTGCTGCCCTGGAGGCACAGCATTTACCCATTAATTCGGCTGTGGGTGTATGTGCGCATGAGCACTCATGTGCTCATGTGCATAAGCGCATTTTGCCGATTGGGAGAGGACCCCGCAGTGCCAGCACTGAATTGGGCAGTAGAGCGGAGCATGGCCAATCATACTGCTGCTGCCTTCTGCCCAACGCGGATTGCTCCCGGCTTATCGGTGGAGCGTTCATACTTCCAGGAAGCGGACAAATGCAGGACACAGGCACTCTTCATGGATTTGCTACTGCTTTTATGAGGTATCTATTAAATGCAGGAATAAAGCAGAACAGCCCGGGTGGGGGACGCCAGGCAGATGTGCCTGACTGAATGCCCCCTTTAATGCGGTTTTAAAGTATTGCTGAAACGGGGCTCTGCCGGGGCAAATTGCCAGTCTGAACTCAGCCCTAATGTTTTCAGCAGTGACTTTATTGTAGCATCTCTTGGCAGTTCTCATTGGAAGCACAAATGGGTCCAGGCAGTTTTTCACTAGTGAACAAGGAAGGAAGAGGTCTCCATTGACCACTAAAAAGGCTCAATCCAAACAAAAGCTTATTTGTCATTTTGCATCAGAATATTTTGTTCTATGACATAAAAATAAATATTTATGAAGTTCTTGTTATTGCTTGTTTTTATGCAAATTTAATTTTATTTTCAGTGGTGCTAGCTTATTCATTTCTGAATCTGTTGCTTTCTATATTGACTCCAATATTAAGTTAAATTGAGCTTTTAACAGCAATAATGGAATTATGAGGAAATGTGACAACATAAATCAGGGTTAGTTCTTGGTGTGGTGATGACAACCTCAGTTGCCCATATAGTTATTTATATGCTACAACAGTTTCATCATAGCTTTAATACAATTACAAGAAACTATGAAGATATTAAGATTAAATTTTGTGGTAGCAAGCAGCCTGATTAGCCTGGTTTGGCCCAAGCCGGTCAGGGTTTGGGAGCTAAGCAGGGCTGGCCATAGGCAGTCCTTGGATAAGAAGACTGGAGTTGCTACATGGAGGAGGGCAATTGAAGGAAATAAATAGTAAAACATCTCATGCTTGGAACACCCTGTGGAAGGGGTTGCCAAGAGTCGGTTGCAGTTTGATGGCACATTCTTCTTTGTGTTAGCAATTGTTAGAAAAATTCATCATTAAAATATGAAACACTGGAAAATGAGTCTGGCTTCTAAAATTTGGGTATGATTCCTAGAGCAAAAGAAAATTTATCAAGATTGGATGTAGACCACCATTTATTTATACTTTAAAAAACAGAATACAACCCCCTACTTTGAGGTCAGTTGTGCCGACACAGAATGGTAGATTTAACAAGGTTTGATCTTCTCAGACCTTGGTGTCCGTTTGTTTAAAACAGTGATCCCCCCCCTCCCCCAGTAATGGAGAACATCACAGCAAATGCTCAGTTGACTTCAGCAGCTATCAGCATTACTTTCCAAGATCTTGTCCTATAAGGCCTCCACAGTTGATCTTGATGATCTTACAAATCCTTTTCTGTTTCTGCCTGATAACTTGCCCTTCTGTAATCTTACACTTCAGTTTGTCTCTACAACTTACTTTGCACTGTTTGCTTTGACCATACTGACAGATAGACAATATACTGCTAAGCCCATGCCTGCAAAAGTTGAGTGATTGCTTCATGTGCCAAGTTCATAATGAAAATGAAGAGGAGAACCATGTAAGATGCATAATAAATAAATAAAAATCTTATATCGACTGTGCTTCTGTAAAGCTGTTTAATCAATTGAAATGTTGTACAATAAGAGCGGGCTAAGTGCCCATCTGGGCATATGATGAAGCAGTCATTTGACTTTTTTCAAAACATGCTGATCTGTATAGATCTGTTTCTCCTATGCTAGTTTGATTGTGATTATTCATCTTTTGGCTACTTTTCCATACATTTCATGCAGTTGCATGTTTATGGAAAGCAAAAAAAATATTTAAAATATTTATGTCTCCCCTTTTCACAATGCCCAAAGCAGTTCGCAAAATATAAATATACACAATTTAAAAAGATAGCTAAACATATAAAATACATTAAGTTTAAACTGAAGCACTATCATTACTAGCTGCCGAAGACATTAATTCGTTATTTCCATTAAAGCTGTATAGAAATAATTCTGCTTTATGCTGCTTTATGGAAGGAAGAGAGTAAAGTCTGCATGGTCAAAGCAATGGTATTCCCAGTAGTAACGTATGGCTGCGAGAGTTGGACTATAAGGAAGGCCGAGTGCCGAAGAATAGATTCTTTTAAACTATGGTGCTGGAGAAGACTCTTGAGAGTCCCTTGGACCGCAAGGAGATCAAATCATTCAATCCTAAAAGAAATCAACCCTGACTGTTCCTTGGAAGGCCAGATCCTGAAGTTGAAGCTCAAATACTTTAGTCACCAAATGAGAAGGGAGCACTCACTGGAGAAGACCCTGATGCTGGGAAAGATAGAAGGTCAAAGAAGAAGGGGACAGCAAAGGATGAGATGGTTAGACAGTGTCATCGATGCAACGAACATGAAATTGAGCAAACTTCATAGGACAGCAGAAAACAGGAGGGCCTGGCGTGATCTGGTCCATAGGGTCGCGAAGAGTCGGACTCGACTGTGCGACTGAACAACAACAAATAATATACCCGACAGGCTGTTCAAAAGTGTGAGCACTGTCACTGAAAAACAGCAGTATGGGCTGTAGATGAACAGACCTCCTGAATAGAGGGGACTCTCAGAAGTGAGGCAACTAATTTCATTGGTTGATGCACAGAATCTTATAGGGAGAGATGTTCCATTAGGTATACAGGTCACAGGATGTGAAGGGTTTTAAAGGTAACAGACATCACCTTGAATTATACCTGGAAACAAATCGGAAATTAGCACTCATGTATTGCAGGTATGAAAATTTCCCATCTATATTTAAAAAAGACTGAGAAGCTTCAAGACCTCTTGTAACTCCTGTCTTGCCTTAAAAGAGCTCTCCATGTTATTTTTGAGATGTTGTCTATTTTGTCTGAAACAGTCCCTAATTGTAGCCATAATGCTACTGTAACTGATTTAAAAATCCCTTAAATTTTGGTGACCATTTTTTTCTCCCAGGAAGCAAAACTAAGGTGGTTTCTGACTTTATCTCCTGATAATATTAAAAGTTAAACAGTCCAAGAAGACCTTTGAATGTACCACAGCTAAGTAATTAGTCATCTGTTTTGTTTCCTATGTAGTGGTCTTATCCTTCCCAAGAATTATGTTTAAAATAATAATAATTCCAGATGGTAAATGAACTCTGTTCATAGATCTTTGGGTGTTACTGTTTATTTGGAACTTATATGTTGCTTTCTGCCTCCAGTCAAGGCACCTAAGATGACTAACAATTCATAAAATCATAAAAACATTTAAAGAATCGAAATCTGGCAATAACAACAACAACAACAATTTATTAGGCCCTCCCCATGAGTGGGCTCAGGGCGGTGAACAACAAGTTTTCATAAATACAACAATCTCATAAATACATATAAATAGATAGTTACATAAAAA
This sequence comes from Gekko gecko, assembly GCA_029375565.1. Taxonomy (NCBI): domain Eukaryota; kingdom Metazoa; phylum Chordata; class Lepidosauria; order Squamata; family Gekkonidae; genus Gekko; species Gekko gecko. Next base: position 92,714,804 of record JAPDNY010000005.1, on the reverse strand, counting down.
CCATTAACTAATCTAAAATACACTTCAATCGTTATAACCCCTGAACATTAGCAACAAAGAGCCATAATCATTTAAGCTACAGGTAGTTTATATACTGGCCAGGATTTTCAAAAGGGTTTAATCTGTTCTGGAAAACCTGAATAAAATCTCCAGAAGTCTCCCCCTCTTGGAGAAGGAAGTTTCATAGACTGGGGTGGCAGCCCAGTAAGGTCTCATTTGAGTTCCTGTTAACCTAAGCTCAAATGATGCACAGATAGACACAGGAAAGTCCCAACCATTTTAGCACTTGGGTAGGTTAATATGGATGGAGACAGCCTTTTAGGTACTGTTTAAGATTTCAGAATCACCTTGAATTGAGCCTGGAAACAGACTGGGAGCTACTAAAGTTGGGGGACAAAACCCAGTGGTTTAATATGTTACTTGTGGTGAGCCAAGCAGGATTCTAAACACTGTATTTTGCTCCCATGAAGATTTCTGAGTTGTCTTGAAAGGCAGCCCAATTTGAAAGTTACCAGTGCATGTGCAACAGTGCCCAGTTCAGTTTTCTCCAGGATTAGCTACAGCTTGTAAACCAGGCTAAGCTGGGAAAAAACCTAGCAATTTCTATCATTTGTACTTTAATAGAATTTGTAGATGTTGTTCCTTTTAGCACAATTCCAAGTATAAGCATCAGGCTAATCCTGTTGTCTGTTTCATCTGTAGCACCTTTTCCATACTATGTGGAGAACATATGACGTTACCTTACAGTGAGTCAGACCATTAGTCTATTTTAGATCAGTATTGTCTAGTCCAACTGGCAGCAGCTCTCCAGGGAGAAAGAGGAAAGTCCCAACACCTGTCACCTGATACCCTGTAGATTGCTGTAGACTGAAATTGGGATTTTACAAAGCATGTGCATGGTCACCGAGCTGCAACTTTTAAAATAATGTGACTATTGTTTTGCTTATCTGAGAAAGATCTGATGTGAAAAGTACATCTCTTGGCATGCATACAAAAGTCTTCCATTCGTGGTAGAAAATTAATTGCTCCTAAGGATAGAAGGCAAAACACTGGGAAGATCCCATTCCTCTTTTAATAGGTAAATGTGCTTTTAGATATTTGCTGTATGTGCATCTGAACAAAATATCATGTATAAAATAAGCTGAGGGGAAATCATGAAGATAAGTTTTAAACAAGCTCAGAATCCTTTTCTATCATTTTAGGAAAAGCTTATCCTCCTCAGAGAAATATAATTGTATTTTGTGGCTTTGTGATGTTCTGCTGTGTGTTCATTTTGATACTGTGTTATACAAACTGGATAATGTCAAAAGCTGCTGTGTGGGCATGGGTTAGGGCAACGAGAGGGAGCATATTCTTTCTCTTCTCTCCTATTTCCACAAACAACTCTCACTTTCTGTTCTTCCTCTTCCACTTTTTTCGCTCTTCTGCTTCACTCTCTTTACAGGGATGTCCTAAAAAAGTAACAAGAAGCAACCTTATGTTTACATACCCTCCTTCTACAATTTGTTAGGATTGCTCCTCATGGAACTGGCTCGATAGGGCAGAATTACTTGTCATGTTAGACCTTATTGTGAATTTCTCCATCTTTTAACATTAGCATTACCATTTTATAAGGGAAATGCAATGTTGTATTAATAGAAAACCGTTCTCCCAAAAGTGATATGGCAAGGGATGCTGGGATGCAGCTTTGGATTTGTACAGTGGTTTGCAGAGCTGGCTGTCCTGAATGAGTGGAATTAGGTATGCATAAGGGAATGCTGACAATAAATTAAAAAAAAATTACTCCAAGATTGTCTTGAAATTTGGGAGTAATGCCCAGGTCGTGCTGATTATTATAACTGAGTTCCTTCAGTACCTCTGAGGATTCCTTTTGCAGCTTTAGGTTACCGTTATGTTGATGGTGGTATGGAATTGTAAGAAAAAAATCAGGTTCCTTATCATCTAATATCATCAGAAGTCATCAGAAATGAACACGCCTATATGATTGGTTACAGAGTCTTAAATTAAAATGACCATGAAGTGATGGCTGCTGCGTCTGAGGCAATCTCCACTGTAACTCAGAGTGGAACTCAGTTACAGATCTGTTTGCTTCTGTAAGCAGCCACACAGCGTCTTTAACAAGTGTTGTCCTTAGAAAGTTTCATCTTACACTCAGTGCTGGTATAAATGATTAAAGAGGAAGTATGCTTTTTAACAAGTTTGAAGTGATAATTTTGCCCTTCACTAGTGTGAATTTTATATTTTCACACATTTTCTCTGTGATGTGTTGAAGATATTTAGCTACATTTATAGTTTCCAGGGGTGTAGAAACTGGCTGCAGTATTTTTCTGGCTTTTAATGGAATTCCCTTTACATGGCATAGCAATGTAGAGGGATTTGCCAATAAATAATGGATACATTAAGATGATAGATTCCCAAAGGTAAAACGAAAACACATGCATACACTATTAATTACAGGGTATAGGCACTATTGCAATTAGAAAGGATTTCTTAAAGCTTAAAATTGCGAGATGTATGATAAAACTGTGATAATCACAGCTGTAAAGGGGTAAAAGGAAATTTCTAGTCTCCCAGTTATGGAGAAAATCTTGAAAATGAAACTATAGAATGCTAAAAAAGGCCAGAAACTGAAGAGAAACAAAATTAAAGCTAATGGATTGTGGTTAGTTGAACAGATCAAAGAGTATTTTTTATACTGTCAATTTTTGTTTTGAATTTTGAACATTTTGCATGTCAATATATTTACTTCTCAATATGGCACCATCTGGGGATACTTATATCTGAAGACTGGGGCCATGAACAGACAACACAGATCTTTCTATAAACCTGAGAAAAGCCCCAGATTTACAGAAAAACATTAAATTAAAAGCAAGTACACTGGGGGGGGTGTTCAAACCCCACAAGCACCTGTAGCTTTAAGAAACAGATGTTCGCAGTAGCTTTTGCTAAGGAACCACAACAGTGTTACCAGTCTTCAAGGCTTGGCTTCTGTTGAGAAAGGACAGGAGAGGGTGCCAGGTCCAGCAGCAACCACCAGGCATCTTGTGATTACATGACTCAAATGATTCACTCAGGCCAGGCTCCTTGCTACTGTTCAACAGCACCACTCCATGAAAGCCAATGTGGTGTAGCGGATTGAGTTCCAGACTATGATGTGGGAGATCCAGATCTGAACCCCCACTCTGCTACAGTGCTTGTTGGGCCAGTCACACACACTAAGTCTAACCACTAACCACACTAAGCCTTACAAGGATAAAATGGAAGAGGAGAATGGTGCAAGAATGAAGGAAATGAAGGAAATCTATATAGCTGAAGATGGGGGAACAGATAAAAATATAGGCTGCTTGGTGTGTAGGAAGCAGAGAAGGAAACAGGTATGGTTGCCAAGTCCCCCTAGCATGTGGGAGATCCCCAGTTTCTGGTGCCAGCCAGCTGGCCAGTGAGGGAGAGTTACCGCCCCAAACACGATGTACCTACATCACCCAGAAGTGAAATAGGTGGATCGGTGACATCAGGGGGCAACACTCTGGTTTTTGGGCAAAACTCTATAATAGAATTAGCTGCAGACCATAGAATTTTGCCCAAAAACCAGAGTGTCACCCCCCATGTCACTTACGTCACTTCCAGGTGATGTAGGCACAGTGTGCTTCTTCTCTCCCCTCTCCCGGAGCATTCCAGTAACTCCCCTGTTGGCTTGCCATTTGGACCTGGCAATCCTAGAAACCCGGAAAGTTGAGCATATGGGTTTATAAGGAGGGAAGTGGGAGATAGTGGGGAGGGGGATACAGGAAAAGTGAGGTACTCCCAGAAAGCTCTTGCATTTTCCCCACTGCTCAGATGGGGCTAGCTCAGCTGGCACTGTGTACCTTGGCCAGAGTTTTCTCAGGGAGAGGCTGCCAGGCAGAGGGAAGGAGAGCAAGCTGAAGATGGGGCAGATAAAGGTAGGCTGGCTTCTGAGTGGGAAGGAGAGAAGGAAGCAGAAAAAAGGGAGAGGCTATGGTGGCTTTCAGGGAAGGAAAAGAGGAAATAGTGGGGGAGGGTAAATGAGATGTCCTCCATGAGTCTTTGTGGGTTTCTCACTTATTGAACTCTACTTGCAAATAAGCTGGGGAATGTTTTGGTCCAATTTATCTCTTTTTGTCCTTAGTGGTTCATATACAGGACCCCACTTTTCAGCAGGTGCAGTGTAAAATATATTTATTAAACACCAGGAATTAGAATGAGCTTAACACAAAAAATTCAAATTGCTCACCTAAAAACTCATTGTATGTCCTTACGCTAGCCACTGACCTTTGCATAGCCCTCTCTTGTGGTTATAACCACATGTGTATAAGAATGTTCGGCTGTGGTAAGTCATGTTAATATTGGGAAAGTGCTGTATAAGTACTAAGGCTGCAGTCTTCCTGGGGGATTGCATACTTCTGGGGGAATGGTGCAGATTGAATTCAGAGTTGCATGCTTTTGAATGAACATGCATAGAATGGAGCTCCAGATTACATTTCTAATTTTGGATTTAATTCAAAATAATTACTTATAAAAAAGTGAATTAGAGTCCTGAATGTGAATTAGAATCAGCTATCAACATAGAGTCATGAATGGGGGTGGGTGTTGTATAGGCCAATGCGTTAAATTGTTTTGAGCAGTCGATATCCAAGTTAGGGAGTGGCTTTGTATTGCCTGATTTTCTGTAACCCCCAGCTTTTTGTATGTGCTGCCACTGCTAATATTTTGAGTTTGTTTTGGCCCACAAAACAAAGACAAGTCCTTTAAACAGATATGTCTAAGGGATAGTGTCTGTCAAATATGTTGATTTGCTTTCCATATATTCTTATCAGCAGTCTAGACGCAAGAAGAACACAAGTGAACAGTGTATTGTTTTTTAAAAAGCAGTTTCCTTCCTTAAACAAAGAGGTTCTCAGTCAGTTTTACGAAAGGATGGGAACAGCATTGTTCTGAAAGGGAGAATGAGAGAGAGAGAGAGAGAGAGAGAGAGAGAGAGAGAGAGAGAGAGAGAGAGAGAGAGAGAGAGAGCGAGAGAGAACAAAATTATTTTCTTGGTGTCTCCCTTATAATTAATAGATAAATAAAATGAACAGTTTTTCAATAAATATAAAAAAACATCAGCATCGCCTAATGTAATCTACTGCAATTCCGAGTACTTTGGCATTATATTGCATCTCTTTGTCTTCACAGAAAGCAGGAGCCACTGGGGAAAAACGACCAAGAGGCAGACCTAGGAAATGGGTAAGTTTTTTTTATGTTCCTCGGGAGACAACTTTAAGGAAGGCTAATTGATTTTCATTTATTTTAATGAAATGTTCAATATGGCAGAATCTATCAGGCAACCCACCTCTGATGAAACCTGGGCCTGTGAATGTTGCAGGTAACAAAGTTCCAGTTGGAGGGGACCATGGGGCAAGGAAGAGAGAGCCACACTTTCTCCTTTTCCATATAATAAATATAAACCAATTAAGTGGTACATAAAAACTTGTTCCTTTTCTGGGCCTAAGAACACTTTACATATTTCCTGGAGATGCCCCTGGCTCTGGTGGAGAGGTGTATTCTGAAGTTCTGTGTTTCCCAGTGCTCATGGGCTTGATTTGGATCAGGACCATTCTGAGTGGTGAGAGGAGGCTGAGGCTTCCTCCTGTTCTCTTGCCCAACCTGTAAGGGCCCCAAGTGCAAACTGTACTTGTCCTGGTAATGGAAACATGATGTGTAGCTTAGGGGTCACCAACCAACTTTTTTCGACCTACTTCTGCATAATGAACAATGTCCTCAGCTACTTGCCCTCCCTCCCAGCATGTTACTATGTTTTGTTTGGTGCTAGAAACAGAATGTGGATTAGGATACACACCAGAAATGAAGCCATCAGCTAAGCAGCACAGAGAAATATCATTTGGAAAAAAAACTTTTAAAAAAGCCTAGAGCCAATCTATTTGTGATTTTTCCTGGGTGTTTGAGTGGATACATGATCTATCCTGTAGCAGCTGGCAAGTACCAGTAGGGTACTTGTTACTTGTTGGAGACCTCTGGAGTAGCTCATCAGGACCGATATAGCCCCCAAGTGGGCAAATCACAGCTCTCCCCCCGGCCATTTCTGGTTGGCAAAATGGTACAGAGAGGGAGCCTAAGCACCCTCTTTTCATGCACTGTGGCCCTAATCCAAATTAGTGCTGTTTGGGAAGCAAAGAATTTCAGAGTGCTCCCCTCCACCTGACCCAGGGCTATCCTGGGGCAGGGGGGGGGACATAGTGTGTCAGTAGGCTATGAGAGTGGCATCCCCAGTGGACTGAAGAAGGTGTACAAGACTCCCTTTACCTTTCTGCCTAAGAGGCAGTACTGAGCATGCAGCAACTGTTCTTCCTCCTCTTCCTACCTGATTTCTTCCACTACTGCCAGCCCCTTCTCCTGAATGGAGCCTCTTGACATGGGATTCCCTCTTCTCTCATTCTCCCAGCAATGGTGAAAGGGACAGGAAGGAGCCCCAAGTGAGCTCTGCAGTAAGAAGCAACAGCAGATAAAGAAGGCATTGGATCAGAGGAGGCCTTGGGGGTGTAATCCAGCAGTGGTCTCTCACTTGTGACCCACAAAAGTGTAGAACAATCCTGAGTGAATTTATGAAAGAGTTGAAGCAAGTAATCACAGCTTCCTACATTTAGGGTTATTCGTTCCAAGACACTTTACTACTGATTGCTGGAGAGACTGCTTGTGTGAGCCTTATCAGCATGAATGGGCTTTGGTTTTTCTCTCTCTCTTTCTCCCTCCCTCTCTCTCTCAAAAGAAGGGTGACATAGATAATTTGTTGGGTAATTCAGTTACAAAGGTTAAAGTGTTGGTTTTATCAGGAATTGGAAAGTGATTATGAAAGTTGATAAAATTCAAATGTGGTATATTCAAGATAAGGTTCAAAAACAAAACTCCTTTGGCTCTGTCATAATGTTCTGTGGTTTCTAGGAAACACCCCACCCCAAAGAAACAAAAACGCATTGGCAAACTTCTACCAACACTACACTGATTTATTGATCCTGCCTCGGCCAACTCAATACGCTAGTTTAGGTAGGGCTGGGCCCAACTGAAATGAATTTGCACCTGCAGGATACCATGCTTATCTAAGTCAGTGTCTGAGATAAAACCTGCACTTCCCATGACCCCCATGCCTCATGAGGCACCTTTTAAAGCAGGGACAGTGTGAGGCACACAGAACATATGCAAGAAATATACTGATACACATTCCTTCTCACACATGCAAGGGTCAAGACCTAGGCCTGATTCACACAGATATGTGGGGAATGAAGTGGCAATTAGATGACAGACCTGAGGTGATAGAATGGTTTGCAGTACTTCAGATGGAAGATCAAATGTTTAAATGCTTTGCTATGTTAAAAATTCTCCGCACAAAAAACCCCAGCAAAGCAAGGAAAGAGAGGGGATAATACTTCTTTGCTATGAAATATTTCAGTCCCCATGGAATTTTTTGAGGAAAGACTGGGCAAATCTGGAATCTAGAACCTGCAGTCTGAAGTAATGCAGTTCATTTCTACCACCTCAAGGCTTTTGCCATCTCATGTGAACTCAGCCTTAGACATACACCACAGCATTGACTGGTTCCAGCTCTGCTTCTGTACTCTCTGACTTCAGTGCACTTGTGGGAAGACCTTATTTCTACCTCCTCCTCCTTTTATTGCCACAGTGGCCATGGCTTTAGCTGAGTTTAGCTGATGAGAGTTTACCTCATCTCTACAGTGAATAAGTGAAAGTCCTGTGGATTATGGGATGAGCTGGGTACTTTAAAGAGGAAACTTCTCCAGTGTGCCAAATAATATGTTGACAGAAGGGACAGTAGCCAGAATCCAGTTGACATGTTAGTTTATCTTGGGACTGGCATACATTGTGCTCAGAGGTTGGTTCCACTTTCTGTTGCTGGGGACAGCTTGTCCTCAAAGTGAGAAATGTCATTCTTGTCCCCTGTACTAACCAGACATTAACTATAGGCAGTATTTTTGAGGGTGGTATTGTACCCTTAGGTTAAGATGACAGTTTTGAAAGATCCAGTGAGGGTTAAGTCAATGCATTGGACCTAGCTTATGCCCACCTAGGATTACCAACTGTTTGGAGAGAAAAAAAAACTCCTGTTCTTTTTTTAAAAAAACTCAGTGGGATTTTATTAGGTGATTTTGTTTACTGTTATGTAGCAAAACGCTTCAGCTGCCCTTTCTTACTCTTTAAACCTTTATTAAAGAGAGAGGACATTTTTATCCAGGCCTGTTGACAACCCTATGCTGAGCTCCACGAGTCTTATGTATTTTTGTATTCAGATTTTTATTTCATATCCAGGTTGCTCAGGTCAATGAACATGGTTTTTCCATTTTATCTACAACATCTGTGAATTAGGTTACACGGAGAGGTATTCCCCAATGAGCTTTATTGCAGAATGGAGATCTGAACCATGGTTTCTTCAGTCCTAGTCTGGTAGTCTAACAGCTAGATTTGAGTCCAGTAGCACCAAAGAGACAAACAAGATTTTGGGGGGTATTAGCTTTTGAGAGTCAGAGCTTCCGAAAGCACATACCCCCAAAATATTGTTGGTCTCTAAGGTGCTACTGGACTTGAATCTAGCTGTTCTGTTGCAGATCAACATGGCTACCCTCTGAAACTGTCTACCACTAGCTTTTTAATGTTTTAAGTAAAAGTTTCAAGAGGTTCTTCGTGTTGTAGCCCCAGATTTAATGTCTTTTCTGAAGAAAAAGTTGTTAGAGTAATAGCTAGATTTTACAATCTGTCTATTTTAGTTTAGATTACAGGTATTTATTTATTAGTTGTATTTGCCAGTCCGGTACCTAACATCACATATTATGACACACATGGCCCGGCCCATCCCGCCCAGGTAGAATAACGGTAAAAAATTAATATAGATTCAGGTGAGTAGCCATGTTGGTCTGAAGCAGCGGAACAAAATTTGTGTCCAGTAGCACCTTTAAGAGCAACAAAGTTTTATTCAAGGTATAAGCTTTCATGTGCACACACTTCTTCAGATACATTGTAATGAAAGGTTGTGCAGAAAATAGATCTGGATGCGAAGGAACCTCTAGGCCAGGGTTGTCGAACTCATTTGTTATGAGAGCCAGATTTGACATAAATGAGACTTTGTTGGGCTGGGCCATGTGTGTCATAATATGTGATGCCAGGTAGCGGAGATATAAACTTTATAAAGAACACAGACAACACACAAGTAAAGATTTTTTAAAACTTTAAATAAACATGCTTAAAACACTAGTTCTCTTGCAATATTTTGTCTGTTTAACTGTCTCTGATAGCTGACACCTCTTGCTCTGAACTATTGCATCAAAATGTCTGTGCTGTAGCAATCTTGAGTATGCTGTTAAGGTGTGTATCTGTAAGCCGCAGACCTTCTTTTGATTTATTGACATTCACTACAGAAATCTCATGCTCAGAGTTCTGAGTCTAGGACACAAGGGAAAACATAAAACGGCTGAGTATTGCGAGCTCTTGTACATAAGTTGCTTCATGTGCTGGTCAAGAACAAGAGAAGGAATCCTGACACAGACTGAGGGCTATGTGTTTGTCTATAAAAGGAAATGTGCTGGGTGAGCTTGGTCTGAACATACACTCGCAGCCTAATCGACCTCACTGCTTGTTGTTATTCCTCCTTTAAAATAGTTTGCATTACTTTCTTCCTGAGAAAGACTGGATCATGAGGGCACAAATACAGTGAAAAGGGGGAGAGAATCCAGTTGCACCCAGGAGAGACCTGGCATAAGGACCCCAACAAAAATACACACACACACAGAATAAGGAGCCCAACAAAGTACGCACACACTGTAGCAAGGCATACAAAAGCTCATACCTTGAACAAAACTTCGTTGGTCTTAAAGGTGCCTGGTATTTCTCCTGTGCGATTGAGGCAGCCCAGCAAAGCAAGCTCTCCCCCATTCCCTTGCTCCCTTCAGGGAGGAGCCTCAGTCAGTGGAAAGAAAGAAAGGCTTCCCTTTGACTCCTGTAGGATTGAGGCAGCCTGCCCAGTTCCCTCCCTCCCCCTGGGAAGAGGAGGGTGAGGAGCCTCAGCCAGTTCTTTACCAGACTGTCTCAGTTGCACAGGAGAGGCTTGCCTATCTATCTCTCCTGTGTGATTGAGAGAGTCTGGTAAAGCAAGTTGCGACGTGGCGGCGGCAGCAGCAGAACTGGGAAAGGAAGCAAGAAACAGCCAGGGTCATGAAGGCTGGATTTCAGCCCTCCGAGGGCCTGATCTGGCCTTCGGGCTGCGTGTTTGACACCCCTGTCCTAGGATAAGATGATCCATGGAAATGTAAATTACCAGTTCATACATATAGGTAGAAGGTGAGCAGAAAATTACCATAAGCATAATAAATGATGCTTGACAGATGCAAGGACCAAACTGGAATAACGAGTTTAGTTTATACGGTCACCATTTGCTTGGGTTTAATTCCGGGAGGAAATTATATTGGAATTAAAAAATTTTAAACTCCAATACATTTACAGCTAGTATTACACTATTATTTATAATAGAGGTCATGGGTTTTTTTTTTTTTTTTTTAGAAATAATTCTTAAGTTGGGACAAAAAAGTCCAAAATTACATGTGGCAGGTATTTTTAGTAAATCTGCAATCTTTTTTTGTGAGTGTAGGATTAGTCTTACGTCGTTCAACAAACTGCAAAGTATTATTTCTGCTGTTTCCTTCAATATGTTCATGCGGAGATGTATTAGCTAACAGACCTCTATAAAACTTGTGGTAGCCAAGTCTTTCTGCCAGTTCAAATTAAGAATGTTGCATCTGGTTTTTCACATTTTTTTAAGTGTAACTAAATCAATTGATACAATAGAATATTTTGTTTTATTAAAAAAGTTTTAAAAGACAGCCTGAAAAAGAAATTAAAAAATAAAATAAAATTACAATTCTCTTGAAAAGTGGTGGGTGAAAATAAGGCCCTTTAAAAATAAGCTGTCTTGTACAATATCAAGAAGCCACACACACAGACCGACATGTTGAGGATTGATTAGGAAGTCTTACATCTTAATCAAAATTTGAAGTCAGTCATTTTGTTTCAAATGAGTAAACCTGCTATTTGCCTTTTACTCCAAATCTAAACATGCTGCAAAATTTTAATTTTAGTGCACTGGATCATAGCAATTGATTGCAATGCATAAGAGTGCTGGCTAAAAGTATGCTTCTGGTCACAGATCCTTTTCTTATTTTATATAATTGATTTAGTCATCCAAAGACTGCATATGCTGCCATTCTACCTTAATGGGGTCATTCATGATAGCTTACAGGTGCATTAAAAACCATATAGAACAAAGAAGACATTGATAAACAGCAGAAATGATGAAACAGCAACAGTAAATAAAACCAGTAAGAACTGATTGGATGTGACTCTTTAGTGTTAAGATGTACTATATGAAATTTAAAACCCTGCACACATCAGTCAGGAATGCTAATGTTGTCTGAATTTCCTGCACATTCAGTTGCAGTCATCACAATCAGCTTTCTCACTATTGAATACCTGTTGAGTGTGTATATATGTGTGTAAGCCATTTCCTTTTTCATTCCTCTGCCTTAGCGCGCAGCCCAGTGCTATATACAACAATATGTGAACTGGAAACTAGTAGGAAAGCTTATAGGATAGAACCTATTTATTGCCTAGCTTTCCTTAACTTTCAAAACACTGAATGCAGGTCCCATAATCTCCATTTTATAGCATTGGATAACACTAACATGGGTGCTTTCCAGCTTCTCTCTTTCATCTTCTTATGTCACAGAAAGCATTGTTCAAGAAATGTTCCCAGTGTGGGACAAAAATGACCCATGCTAATGGGCATTGCTTGCCATAGGAAGCCCCCCCCCCGTTGGGAGAATGGTTGAGACTGCAGCAGGCGCAGGGCAGTGCTGACGACTTGGAAGCCTCCCTGGAAGCTGTTGGAGAAACAAAGGAGCAGCTGCCTGAATTGTAGTAGGAAACCTCCTTGGTTGGGGGAAGGTAAGGGGAAAAGGGTGATTGAGGCCAGTGTTTCCTCTAAGCTGAGTTAGTGTGAGCTAGTTCACAGTATTTTAGCCTTTGGCTCACACATTTTTGTCTTTGCTCAGGAAGGATGGCTCCAGAGCAAACTAATCTATTGGCAGTAGCCAAATTGCTTGCTCACAACTTTAATGCCAGTAGCTCACAAAGTAGAATTTTTGCTCGCAAGACTCCACAGGTTAGAAGGAGCATTGATTGAAGCCTAGGGGTCAGGCCCTCAGAGGCTCCTCCCCTGGAATAGCAGGGAGGAGCAGATGGGGGGAGCAACAAGCCCTGCTCTACCCATTATGTCCTCATGGAGTTCATCTTCTCTGCTCATACCTCCCTCACTGTTCTGAGGACAGAAGGAGTCATTAGGGTTGTCCTGGCAGGAAGCAGCAGGCAGCTGCTAGAGGGATGGGAGGAACAGGGAAAGGATGGCAACCAAGTGGTCCCCCCACTCATTGTCCTCTGTCCCCCTCCTTCTCTTTTCTATATCTTCCTTTATCAATTGAGAGACTCCAGGGATGGCAAAAAAAGCAGGCTTAGCCAGCTCCCATGTCCCACTCAGCACAGACAGTGAGGTCGTTCCCCCTAGGGTATCTACATCCCTCTGTATACAAGATTCTCTGATGGAAGACCAGGATATTGATATTGACCTCTCTGAAGAGGAGGCCTGGGCAAATCTCTCCTGGCTGAAAGGCAAGATGAGAAGAGAATTCAGAGAGATGGTAAAGGGCCCAAGCAGGAGCCTAACACGATACCCCTGTCCCCACCACAGGGGAGGCAGCAAAAGAGGTCAGGAGGAGTGGGGGGGAATTCAACCTCTAGCACTTCTCTCTTACCTCCAGAGAGGGGAGGTTATCCCAGATGGAGCACAGCCCACTTCTCAGTGCTCAGTAAGGGGACTCATACTCTGGAACCTCATCTTCTGACAGAGAAGAAGGGGAGTTATCTGAGGAGGAGGAGGAGGAGGAGGAGGAGATAGAGGAGATAGTGCCAGCCACACAAACAAGGCTGTTCCCTCCAGAATGGTTGGCCAGGTTATTTCCAAAGGCCTTGGGGAAGGGCTGTGGCTCAGGGCTGCAGTGTCTGCTTTTACATACAGAAGGTTTAATTCCTAGCATCTCCACTTAAAAGTACTGGGTTGGAGGTGAAGTGAAAGACCTCAGCCTGAGACCTTGGTGAGCTGCTGCAAGCCAGAGTAGACAGGACTGGCCTTGACAGATGAATCATCTGGCTCAGTATAAGACAGCTCCACCCTGGCTGTCTTCTTCCCCAGTTTCAAGATTAAACTGTAGTGGTGGATGTCCCAGTTACCAGCCTAGCTTCCACATCAGTACTCCATATGGAAGCAGAAGGCCTACCCAAGGACCACCACGACAAACAAATTGAGCAGCCACTCCACAGGGACTCCGAGGCATCAGCCTGCTCCCTAAGAGCATCAAGCAGCGAGCTCGATGTTTGCCAGAGCAGCCTACATTGGGGCCCCAGCCCTGGCCTTGGCTACCAGCAAGGTGCAAAAGGAGTCCAAAGACGTGCTCAAGAAAACAGAGCTGGCAACAGCCTTCACTGCTGACACCTCTCTGGATCCCCTGCAACATTCAGATAGGGCAATGGCATGCAGTGTGGCATCCAAGAGGAAGACATGGTTTAAAAAAGGGCACGTGGACCCATCTGCTGAAACTAGTTTGGAGTGGTGGTTAGGAGCACAGAGTCTAATCTGGGAGAACCAGGTTGAATCCCCCACTCCTCCACATGCAACAGCTGGTGTGACCTTGGGTCAGTCACAAGTTCTCTCAGAGCTGTTCTCTCAAGAGCAGTTCTCGAAAGAGCTCTCAGCCCCACCTACCTCAGGGGTCTGTTGTGGGGAGGGGAAGAGAAAGGAGATTGTAAGCCCCTCTAAGATTCCTTCAGGTAGCGAAGGGCGGGGTGCAGAGCTAATCTCTTTTTCTTCATGGACAACAAAGCCCACCAGGATTCCAGAGCACCCAAGAAGGGAATGTCAGCATGACTGTCCCAAAGCAGGGGAACACTCAGGAATAGGAGAACAGTTGCAGCAGTCTCTACCACATTGGCAAAAGATGGTGAATGACAAATGTGTGCTGGACACAGTAGCCAGTGGTTATTCTTTTGAGGTAAACACTGTCTTACCAGACTGCTTCATACAGATCCCGAGGATGGTCAGCAAAGAAACACAAGCTCTTGGAGGGAGCCATACAGCACCTGCTGGATATCGGGGCCATAGAGTGGGTTCCAGATTCCCAAAAGGATTGGGGAACATACTCAATCTTCTTCATGGTGGCAAAGAAGAACAGTGATGTCAGGGCTATGCTGGACCTGAAGCAGCTGAACAGGCACATAAGGTCCAGGAAGTTCAGGATGGAGATGCTGAAATCCATCCTCCTAACCATTCAGGAAGGGGATTTCCTGACATCCACTGATGTCTGTGAGGCCTGCTGGCATGTCCCAATTCGAGAACCATACCGCAGGTTTCCAGGCTTCGACTATGACGGAAACCACTTCCAATAAAGGGCTCTTCCATTTGGCCTGAGGTCCACTCCCAGGGTGTTCACCAAGATATTGGTGGCTGTCATGGTGCACTCACATATTGGACAACATTCTGATCAAAACATCATCCTTCCAACAGAATGTGGAGGCCTTAGCTTGGATGGTGAACACCCTCAGGGAGCATGGCTTTGTGGTCAACCTGGAAAAGAGCAATCCCCACCAAGATAGACACAATAAGGGACAGAGGCTTCCTTGTGCAAGGGAGGTGACCAGGAGCAGGAATGTTCTGGAACTCAGGGCTGCCTGATGGGGGTCAGTGAGCTTCTATCAGGTCACCACATCCTGGTGAAGATGGTCATTATGACAGCCAAATGAATACATAAACTGACAAAGGGGAGGAACCAGGTTCACAGCCATACACAATGAAGCAAAGAGACTGATAGAGTGGGCAGAGGTCCACGTACAGCCCATGAAGGCAATACATGCGGTGGGACAGGACAACATCCTCCATGTGCAAATACTAAGCCATTTGGTATGGGTGCAGTGCAAGGCAGTTTCCATCAAGTGTGCAACAGATTTGGGAGGATGGAGATGAATCTGTTGACCACAGACCAGACTCTCCCAAGTACAGAGATTCATGTCATGGACAAGATGTCCTCAGGTGTCAGAAATCAATCCAATAAGCGGCTAATGGCCCCAAGGCCTACCCTATGCCTTCCCTCTAACACTGTTGACACACAGGGTGACCTAGACACTGCTAAAACAAAGGGCAGAGGTAGTTCCAATCGCAAGAAGGCCTAGGTTTTCAGGACCAAAACAGGCTGGACATAGCAGAGCTCTGGCAGCTACCCCAAAGGGTGGCCTTGTTGATGCAGGGATTGAGGCGAGACACTGGGCAGGCCCTTCTAACCTCACAGCTGGGAGGCCAAGCGGAAACAACAAAGTTGGGGTACACAGAGCCATGCTAGCCTCTAGGAAAGAATCCACTAATGGGGGTACAATGCTACCTGGCAGGTTTTCATGCCTGGCGCTCAGAGCATAGCTTGGAGCCCTTGAAGGTACCAGTCAAGGGGGCCCTATCCCTTCTCCAAGATGGGCTAGACAAAGGGTTTAGCACTAGCATCTTGATGAGGCAGGTAGCAGCCATTTCAGTGGCAAGGGATGTGTGAAAGGGAATATTCTTAGTTCAACACCCCCACATCAGATGTTTTCCTTAAGGGGACCACTCCATTAAACCCAGCTCAGCCTTACGGGGTTTTCATGGGGTTTTTCTAAGCAGAACCTCAAAACGATACGAGGAACATGGCACAAGGCTCCCTTTGAACCACAGCCAACTTGCTCATGAAGAAGCTGACCTTCAAAACACTGTAGCTGGTGGGGATCACATCAGCTAGGAGGATGCCTGGATCAAGGGTCCTATCCATCAGTAAAGAGCCTTTGCATTTTTCTCAGTGATGGCCAGACCTTGAGGCCAGACCTGGCATTCAGACCGAAGGCAAACTCATTGTTCCTCAGGTCGGAGGAGATAGTGCTGCTGTCCTATTCGAATCCTAACCAGGATGGGGAAAGGGAGTGGCACTGTCTGGACACGTGTAGAATCCTTGGCTTCTACTTTGACAGAACAAAACAGTGGCAGTAGTCAGATACCCTGTTCGTATTGTCTAGGAAGTTGTCCTGAGGACAAAGAGTCTCTGTAGTCTGTAGTCACCTTGAGCAGATTGATTAGGGGTTGCATTATAGTGGTCTGCAAGGCAAAAGAGTTGGAACATCTATACATTTGTCTCAGTTAAGATGTTGGGTGTTTTGTTTGACACAGTTCTTTTGTTTGAAAAATAGGTAGGCATGGTGATGGACAGCAGTATTCATTTTCTTTTTTTTGTGTGTGCATTTAAAACTCTCCTAAAAAGGAGAGAATTTTATTGCTTTTTATATAGAAAGGGGGAGGGTATACAGTGGGACAAAGAAAAGAGGTGAGTGAAGAGTAATTAGTATATTAAACTTTTTGTTAGTATATGTAAAGTTCTTGGCTTCTATCATGGTTGACCGATCTTCTTTTCATCTTGCTGTAAGTCCAAAACAAACCTGTTAAGTAAATTAGTAAAGTCTTTGGGGGTTAATTGTTAGTATACTCCATCTTTGCGCTCCACGAACAAATGTTCATATTTTGAGATGTCTTCCTTTCAGATCTCTCAAGTTATATGTTGGGCCCTTCTTTGCTTTTCCATCTTCTGATTCTTCCTCTCCTTCCTCTGGGCCACTGTCTTCTTTGCTGCTTAGCATTGTCCATTTGGCGAGTTCTGCATCTTCCTCTGAACTGGCGTGCCTCTTCAGAAATTCTTGAGCTTTGAAGACGGAGTCAGTCTTCTCTCTTTTATCCTTAAATTTAAAGACCAATCCTTCGGAGATCCACCACTTATAGCTAATTTGGTACTTTTGCAAAAACAAGGTCAGTCCTTTATATGCTTTCCTTTTCATGCGAATGTCATATGGAACATCTTTTAGAATCCTTATATTCTGCTCCCCAATCTTCAAGGGCGTTGCTGAAGTCGCTCTTAGAATTTGATCTCGAGTACGTTGCTTAGTAAACTTGACAACCACTTCTGCTGGCAAATTATTTTTCTTTGTAAAGTTGGAATAGGCTCTGTAAGCCATATCCATCTCTTCGCTTAATTTTTGCGCTTCTATGCCAGTTATTGGTGCCAAGACGTTCGCCAAAATACATCTGAGATCTTCTTTCTCTTCTTCCTTTATGCCCTGAAAGCGGAGAGTCAAGTTTGATTTTTCCATCTGAAGCATTAATATTTTTTTTTCTTGCATCTCTTGATGTTTTTCTATTTTGCTGACCTTTTTCTTAATTTTATTGGTGTCTTCCGTCGAGATCAGACATTTCTTTGCGATCTCCTCCATCTTCTTAGCTGTATCTGTTAACTATGTCTGCTGGTTCTTGAGCACACTTTCCATGTTACAAAGAGTTTAGCTGATTTTTTGCATTTGATCCAGCAGAGGGCGCAGAATCTCACTTTTCTGTTGATTGACAGTTGGCTCCAAGGGGAGGATACTAGAACTGGAAGTTCCTCCCAGCTTCTTTGTTGGCTTGTCTGGGACCTTCTTCTGCCCCAACATTTTTATTGTTTACTTTTAAAAAGTTCGTGCCGCACAACTCAGGAGACAAACTATTTTCTTCACCTTCCCCAAAAGGTAGCTTCACCAATCTGCTTTTTCACTCCGCCCCTTTTCTTTTCTCTTTTCTAAACTCCGTCTTCTTGGGGGGGGATTCCTCCCTCCTCCCATGCGCTTATATGATTAGGGGGGGAGCGCATTTACACCGCTTTTGCACGGATCTTCAACTCACGGTTTGCTGCCGGTTCTTTCTTTTTTAATTCATCTTCCGCTGCTTCACTCCGGGAAGTCGGTGGCATTGCTAAGTCCCATCAGGGCACTACACAGCGGGGCCACTGGGGCTGGGGGAAAGCCTCAATTTCCCAACCGTCAGGCCAGCAAAGAGGCTGCTCCCCAAAGCGCCCCCTGGTTTGGAGCCTTTAACTAAGGCTCACTGGGGTCCTCGCTTGTGCGAAGACCCCCCCAACCATGCGTGGGCTGGTCGTCTCCGGGAGCGTCCCGAGAGCCCGACCGCCATTCGCTCTGCCGAAACCAAAACCCTAGCAGTATTTATTTTCAATGTACATATAATGAAAATTGGGTCCTTCCTATTCTCAGTTGACCTAGCTATGCTGATCCATACTTTGAAACTTGTAACATGTTGTACATGGGTCTACCCTTAAAGAAAACACAAAAACTGCATTGCATCCAAAATGTGGCAGCTCAGTTGCTATCTTGAGCAAGCTGTTACACACATATTATACTCATTGCATTGGTTACCAAGTTTAATTGAAGGTGCTGGTTTTTACCTCTAAAGCACTTCATAATATAGGCCTAGACAGGGCTGCTGAGAGAGGGAGACTGAGGGGACAAAATTCAGGGAACTTCCTGCTGCATTCAGAGAATGCATTTTAATTTTTTTACTAATGCAGTCCTGACTGCAGCTACTAGGGGCTCAGGCAGGCCTGTAGCCACAGTGGGGCATTTGGAGGTGGAGCCCCACCATGGGTGAGCCCTGCCCCACCCTGGGAGGATGCCAAACTCCCCAGACCCCACCCTGCTGCACCGCACTCCTTAACTTTGCCCCACCATGGCCTCACAGGCTTTTCCAGGGAAGCCGGTTCTTCCAGAGAAGCCACCCTGCTGCTTCTGGTCAGTTTAAAAACATAAGAGCATAAAAGAAGCCAATGTTGGATCAGGCCAATGGCCCATCCAGTCCAACACTCTGTCACACAGTGGCCAAAAACACCAGGTGCCATCAGGAGGTCCACCACTGAGGCCAGGACTCTAGAAGCCCTCCCACTGTTGCCCCTCCCAGCACCAAGAATACAGAGCACCACTTGCCCCAGACTGAGAGTTCCTATTTATACCTTGTGGCTAATAGCCACTGATGGACTGCTGCTCCATATGTTTATGCAGTTCCCTCTTGAAGCTGTCCATGCTTGTAGCTGCCACCACCTCCTATGACAGTGAATTCCATGTGTTAATCACTCTTTGTGATTGGGTGAAGAAGTACTTCCTTTTACCCATTCTCAACCAACTGCTCAGCAATTTCATTGAGTGTCCATGAGTTCTTGTATTGTGAGAAAGGGAGAAAAGTATTTCTTTCTGGACTTGCTCTGCCCCATGCATAATCTTGTAAACTTCTATCTTCATAGGGAAAGTGTCCCAACCCTTTTATCATTCTAGTTCCTCTGTTCTGCACTTTTTCCAATGCTATAATACCCTTTCTGAGGTGTGTTGACCAGAACTTCACACAGTATTCCAAATTAGGTCGCACCATCAATTTATACAAGGCCATTATGATACTGGGTGGTTTGTTTTCAATTCCCTTCCTATTAACTCCCAGCATAGCGTTGGCCATTTTTATTGCAGTCACACACTGTCTAGATATTTTCAGTGAGTTATCTACTATGACTCTGCCAGTTTGGATCCCATCAACGTGTACTTATAGTTAGGATTTTTGGCCCCAGTGTGCATCACTTTGCACTTGGCCACATTGAACCCTATTTGCCATGTTTTTTGTTTTGTTTTGTTTTTTGGCCCCCCGTAGGGGATTATTTTATTTTCATTTTTTTAAAACTACAAACTAGAAACTAAAGAAAAAAGGAGGGGAAACTAACACTAAGGGAAAAAGAAAAGCAAACCCACACTAAACTAAAAACCCAAGAGTAGGAGATTTTCCATCCTGTTAGTATCTATGTTAGTATTTCATGGTTAGAATATCATGAGTACCGTGAGTTCCTGTCTAACTCTCCCTACTTAAAAATGAGCTAATTAGTTGTTATGAGAATATTCCAGAGCATCCCTCAAGCTCGCTTCATAAAGGCCAATTTCAGAGTCCTTCTGCCTTTACTTAGGTTTTCTGTCCCTAAGTGCATAAGTTGGTCTTCGGGCACCAGCGCCTTCTTCTGCCGCCAGGTCCTCGTCCGTCTCGGAGGGAGCAGAGCCACTCGAACCAGCTTCACCATCATCTTTGGTCCCTGGGTGACGTTTGAGAAATTCCTTGGCTTTAAACACGGAATCAATCTTCTCTCTCTTATCATTCATCTTAAAGGCCACTCCTTCTGGGACCACCCATTTGTATCCGATTTGGTTGGTTTGGAGAAAGAGTATCAAGTCCTTGTAGCTTTACCGCTTTTGACAGATCTCGAATGGTATGTCCTTTAAACCCTTAATACTGTCATTCCCCATTTTCAGTGGGGCTGCCGAAGTTGCTCGTAAAATTGCATCCCTAGTTTGTCTTCTTGAAAATCTGACTGATATTTCACCAGGTAGGCTATTCTTTTTGGTGTAATTTGAATACACCCTATACGCTGCTTCAATGTCGTGCATAATTTCTTCCGCTTTTAAGCCTACAACTGGTGCGAGAAGATCACTAAGGAGCTTCTTTAAATCTTCCTTCGAGGACTCTGGCACCCCTTGAAATCTGAGGATCATATTAGCTTTCTCCATTTGCAAGGACAAAAGCCTGTGTTCTTGATGATTTTGCTTATTCACCACTTGATCCACTCTTTTCTTCAACATTCTGTGTTCGGAGTGCATCTCCTTCACCTGCAATCGTGTGCTCCGTTTGTTTAACCGTTTCTGCCACTTGGAGCTGCTGCACTGCCATCATCTGGTTTAAGACGGCTAACTGTTGGTTAATACCAGCGAGTTGATCCATGACTGGCTTGAGCGTATCCGCTAGTAGTCTTATGACGTCTGGCCCCTCCTCTTCCGGCCTAGGACTCTGACTGCCCAAAGATTTCGGTTTCGCCACCCTCTTCCCGGCGCCCGACATCTTGGATATGTTTACAGAAACCGACTGCTCCTTCACCACCTCTGAAATTCGCTTATGCGTAAAATCCGCTCTGGTAAGTCTCTCAAAACAAGACAGCTTTTCTATTTTCCCTGCGTCCACCCTTTTTCTTCTGCTTGCCGCTCATGTGGGGGGGAAGCTCCCTCCAAACCAATAAAGCAAAGGGGCAGGGAATCCGCCGTTTCTTCATAAAATCGTTTGCATTGAACTCATGTTCATCATCGGCTGCCTGCAGACTCGCCACAGTTGTCACAACTCGCTCGATCTCCTTCGCTTGTCCCGGTCAGCCTAACTAGAGCCGTACGGCCACCAGCGGCCGGACCGTTAGGGCGAAGAAGCGTCTTAATTCCGTGGCATTCCGCCGCTGAAGAGGCAACTCCTTAAAAGCCCTCTGGCTAGGAACCCTTACCCAGGGTTCCATGGAGGGGCCACTTCTGTAACCCCCCTCCAGACCGCTGATGTGCTAGCCACTCTCCCGAGCCTCGGGGCAGTGGCCGCCATTGCCACACTGTCGACCGGAAATCCCTATTTGCCATGTTGATGCCCACTTGCCCATCTTCAACAGATCCCTTTGGAGAGTCTCACAATCCTCCCTGGTTCTCACCACCCTGAACAATTTCATGTTCACAGGGGAGTGGTGGCACAGAGGATTTATCCTCTGGTTACAGTAACATCTGAACTGAACAGAACGTCTGTCAGTTCTAAGCTCTGCACTGGTGTGAGCTACCAGCCCTGTCCCTAGCTCACCGTCCACCCAGAAGTTTGAAAGCTTCGGTGAGTAGATAAATGGGTACCACTCCTTAGAGAGGGTGGGCACACTAAACCCTCCGGTGGGGGAGGTGTTAGCCGGCGAATTGGAATGCCCAGCTCATGAGCTCGAAAGCTTAGAGAGAAATCTCTGTGGCGTCGGAAGCCTGTGATGGGTTGATCCGGCCAGGCGGTGGCAGTGCGGCACCACGACTTGAAGAAGTCCTGGAAGAACAACTGACGTCATCCAGCCGAGCTGTCCGAACACCTCCGAACGCCTCTGAAATGTCTCTGGAATATGTCTGACCCTCAGCTGAACATGTCCTGTCGGCTGCAAACGTGTGCAATTTAAAAAGATTTATATGTTGTGTCCTCCCTCATCCCCTATGAATTATTGTTAGTCCACTGTCTACATGAGTAACTGTAATATCGCTCAGGGCCAGCAGCTCTGCCGGATTGGGCGATTAAATAAATCAAAAGGTATTATTATTATTAGGTTATTATGTTATCTGCAAATTTAGCCACTTCACTGCTTCCTCCCAATTCCAGATCATTAATGAACAAGTTAAAAAGCATCAGACCCAGTACTGAGCCATTTGTACTCACTCTCTGTTTCCTATTAATTAGCCACTTTTTGATTCACAAGAGTCCTTTTATCCTATTGTCCTATTGAGCTTACTTAGGAGCCTTTGATGAGGAACTTTATCAAAAGCTTTCTGGAAGTCAAGGTAAAAAACATCTATTGGGTCCCCCTTGCTGAGTCTTCCTCAATAGTTTTTGTTCATCAATGTGCCTACTAATTCTTTCCTTAATAACGGTTTCTACCAACTTACCCAGTATTAATGTCAGACTAACTGGTCTGTAATTTCCTGGATCTCCTCTGGAACCCTTTTTAAAGATGGGGGTGACATTAGCTATCTTCCTAGGATTGCCAGGTCATACCTTTAGCTGCGGTGGGGGAGTCCCAGCTCCTCTCTGGGACTTCTTTCATTAAAATCTGCCTCCATTCCTAAGGACTGGAAGGTATAGGGTTGCCAGCATGGGTTTGCCTGCTTGATTGACCACTATAATTCAACTCAAACGATAGAGCATCCCGCCCGCAACCTACCTGGCATGATGATACCACTTCTGGGTGACATCATTACGCTGGGCACGTCGCTGTGATCCCAGCACTTTGGGGATGGGGTTCCCCCCAGTGGCCCGATCCAGGCCAATGGGTTAGGGGGCCCATTGAGTGGGCAACCCCCCTCCCGGGGGGATCTGGCAGCCCTATACCTTCCAGTCCTCAGCAATGGAGGCTGATTCTAATGAAAGACTACATATTTTTTGTCAGGAGATCCACAAGTTCACATTGAAGTTCTTTCAGAACTCTTGGTTGTATGCCTTCAGGGCCTGGTGATTTATCAGTTTTTGTTTATCTGTCATAGGACATCCTCTCTTGTCACCTCAATCTGACTCAAGTCTTTCATCACCCCCCCCGAAATCAGTGGTTCTAGAGTGGGCAAGCACTTCTCATCTTGCACAGTGAAGACAGAGGCAAAAAATGCATTCAGCTTCTCAGCCATTTCCCTGTTATCCTTCACTACTCCTTTTACCCCTTGGTCATCCAAGGGCCCCACTGCCTCCTTGGCTAGTTTCCTTCTTCCAGTGTATTTGAAGAAAGTTTCATTGCTGGTTTTTATGTTTTTTGCAATATGCTCCTCATATTCCCTTTTTGCCTGCCTGATCACAGATTTGCATTTTATTTGCCACAGTCAGTATTCCCTTTTATCAAACTCACTGAGACTAGCTTTCCACCACTTTTAAAGGAATCCTTTTTACCATTTACAGCTTCCATTACTTTGTTTGTTAACCATGCAGGCCTTTTGTGATACCTTTTTGTGCCTTTCCTAACCTGTGGTATATTTTTTTTCTGAGCTCCCAAGATTGTAGTTTTAAATAGTCTCCAGGCTTCCTCAATGGTTTTGACCCTTTTTACTTTTTCTTTCAGTTTCCTCTTTGCATAATCCCTTTTAACCCTCGCGGGGAGGGCGGGGTATAAATCTCATAATAAATAAATAAATAAAATTAAAAGTGGTTGGTCTTTTTGGGCAATTCTCTGTTTATACAAATGTTGAATTCAATAACATTATGGTCACTGTTCCTAAGCATTGCAATCACTTTTACATCTCTCTCCAGGTCTTGGGAATTACTTAGGACCAAATCCAGGATTGCCTCTTCCCTGGGAGGTTCTGTGACCATCTGCTCCATAGCACAGTCATTGAGAGTGTCAATCTCTTTTTCTCGACTTGAACACATATTGACTCAGTCAGTTTGTGGGTAGTTAAAATCACCTATTACAACACAATTATTTCATCTAGCCACTATTTTTAATTCAGTCATCATTTTATAATTCTCCTCTATCTTTTTTTATTTATTTAACTGTCCCTCGGGACAGAATTTTATTAAATTTTGCGAAAAACATTACACAATATTACAAACAATCAAACAATAAAAACACACACATCAAACACAAAAAAGATGGTAACAAAGCCTCATAATTAACACCTTAACTGTGCCTTAAAAAAACACACCATATTTGTTCGTTTTATAATAAGTGAGTATATCTCATTTCATCCACTTCTCTATTATAGGATTATCTAAGTATATTTTGTCTAATAAATTGCCGTTCCATCATATCTGCCTACACATAAGCATTATACCAATTATAAAATTGTAACCATGTATTCTGAAATACAGAGTCCAAGAGACCTTGCATCAATAAAGTCAATTTGTCAATTTCAGCTGCTTCTAGAACTTTATTAATATATTCTTGCTTGGTGGGTATCTCAGGCATCTTCCAATATTTGGCATACACAATTCTTGCTGCTGTGGTTAGATATACAACCAGGTAACGATCATCTTTATTAAAGTCTCTCGGTAAAATGTTCGGTAATAGTACCTCTGGTGTGAACGGTATGGCCACACCTAACATCTTTTGAATCACTTCATGAATCCATATCTAGTACTTTTTAGTTATTTCACAATGCCACCACATATGGTAAAACAAGCCCACTTTGTTTTCACATTTCCAACACTTATTTGAACATTTACTATTGTATTTCGCTAATCTCTCTGGAGTTACATACCATCTATAAAACATTTTATATACACTTTCTTTGTAAGCTGTAGCTTTTGTAATTTTGACATTTTTCTTCCAAATTTGATCCCATGGCTCTAAATCTATATTACGACCTATGTTTTGGGCCCAATGAATCATATTCCCTTTAACTGTTTCCTCTAACATCATCTCATCAAGTAAAAGCATATATATTCTTTTTATAAGTTTTTGGTCAGTAGATGTCATTATCTCATCTCCAACAAGTTTTCACGGAAGCCTGTTTTCTTATCTTTAGAATATTTGGATTCTATTTGAGCTTTTTGCCACCACGATAAATCCTCCAATGGTTTCAACCCATTCTTCAAATTCAAAATGTCCTGATATTTTTTTGGTATCTTTTCCTCATAAATATTTGGTAACGTAAAAGCCTCCAATGGGACAATTAATTTTGAATTCTTTGTATAAAATTGCTTATATGTAGTTTCCCAAACCTTCAGTAGGGAGGCCCAAAGCCAATGTTGTTTGAAATATTTATGCGTAGATGCCTTCCCATACCATACAAATGTGCACCATCCCATCATTAAATCATGGCCTTCTAGTTTTAATGTTCTTTTATCTTCTAGAATAATCCAATCCCTAATCCAAGCTAATGCTGCAGCTCTATAGTACAAAGTCCAGTTTGCCAAACCAAAGCCTCCTCTTTGCTTAAAGTCTTGTAAAGCCTTCAGTCTTATTCTAGGGTGCTTCCTTTGCCAAATAAATTTCGAAACTAGCTGATCCAACTCTTTAAACATTATTTGATTTTGTAGAATAGGGATTGTCTGATTAATTAGTCCTATTTGTCCCATTAGCAATATCTGTAAGTTTTTCCATTTTCTAAATCTTGTTTAGTTGTCTTTAAGAGTTCTTTATAATTGTTTTCTTGTAGGGCACTGCATTTATTTGTCATCATAAGTCCCAAATATTTTATTTTTTCTTGTATCTGAAAGCCTGAAGTTTCTTGTAATTTTACTTTCTGTTTTGAGTCAATATTCTTAATCAAAATCTTTGTTTTATTAATATTTACTTTCAAACCTGCTACTTGCCCATAGTCTTGAAGTTCCTCCTTCAGTTTAAGTACCGAGGATAGCAGGTTCTCTATAATAAACACTAGATCGTCTGCAAATGCCAATAATTTGTACTCTTCTCCTCTCACCTTAAGTCCAGTGATCTGATTTTCATTTCTAATTGAATCATTAAGTATTTCCAAAGCAAAAATGAATAAAAGTGGTGAAAGAGGTCAACCTTGTCTCATTCCTTTTTGGATTTCAAAATTTGGGGTCCAGTCCCCATTAATCATGACGGTCGTATTTTGTTTGGTATAAATGGCTTGAATCATTTTGACAAATTCCACTCCCGCTTCTGCCATTTTTAGAGCTTCCAGCACAAACGACCAATTAACATTGTCAAAAGCCTTCTCTGCATCTAAAAAGATTAACGCCAGTTGCTTTTCTGGATTTACTTCATAATATTCAATAACATCTATGATGCACCTTAGATTATTCTTTATTTGTCTTTTAGGTAAGAATCCTGCTTGATCTTTATGAATTGTTTTTGACAATATTTTTTTAAAACTATCAGCTACTATTGAAGCAAAAATTTTATAAGCCACATTTAATAATGAAATCTGTCTATAATTCTTAATTTCTTTTCCATCAGAATTTTGTTTGTGTATTAAAGAAATTATTGCTTCTTTCCATGAGTCCGGAATTTCTTCCTTCTCCACAATATTGTTGCAAATCTCTTTAAATGAGGCAGGAGTTGAGCTTCAAATACCAAGTAAAATTCTATTGGAAGACCATCCAGCCCTGATGCTTTGCCTTTGTTTTGCCATCGCAACGCCTCTACCAACTCCATCATCGCTATTGGCTGGTTAAGTATTTTTCTTTGATCTTCTGTAAATTTCTTTGGCTGATGTGTTTCTAAATAGTCCTTTATTTGCTCTATATTTACTTCTTTTTTCATATATAAGTCCTTGTAAACATTTTCCACTATAATTTTCATCTCTTGAAGTTTATTTATTTCTATTCCATCTTGCTTGTTTAGAACTTTTATATAGAATTTCTCTTTTTGATGTCGGATTTTATAAGCAAGCCACTTTGTTGATTTGTTGGCATTCTCAAAAAAGTTTTGCTTAGCAAATGCCAGTTTCTTGGCTAGCTCGTGTGTGAGTACACACTTCATCTTGTGTTGTAAAAGCTTAAGTTTACATTTCACAACTGGAGCGTTTGAGTTCATCATCATTTTCTCTTCTTGAGTCTGAATTCCTTCCTTGAGCTTAATATATTCTTGTCTCCTTTGTCTATTTACTTGGGCAGATTCTCTTATCAATTGCCCTATGGCAAATGCCTTAAAAGCATCCCATACCACGTTTATGGGCATTTTAGGTTGAGTATTTTCTTTAAAAAAGAACTGAAAATCCTCTTTCATTTTCTTAACAAATTTGTCATTTTTCAACAAGGGTGCATTCAATGTCCATCTACTTTTAGGTCTCATTTCCTGCAATTCCAAAGTAATAGATTGATGATCAGCATATGCTCCAGCTTCAATTTCTGCTTCCAGTAAGTCTTTAATAGCCGTACTAGAGATCCAGCAATATCCAATCTAGACCATGAGTTGTGTCTAGCTGAGAAATATGTATATTGTTGTTTATTAGTGCTCCTTACTCTCCAAGCATCTACTAATTTCAATTCTTCCATAAGTTGCCACAAAATGGGTGGGAATTCATTGCCTCCTCTCTTCTTCCCCTGGATGCTTGTTTTCCTATCTTCCTTTTAATCAAAGACTGTATTATAGTCACTTATAATACAAACCTCTTGAAAGTCCTGTTGAGTAACCAAACTTTGTAATCTTCTATAGAATTTTTATTGATGTTGATTGGGGGCATAGATATTCACAATGAGCATTCTTTTAATTTGTCTTCGTATTGCAACCATTAAAATTCTTCCATCTTGTGATACATATATTTGTTCAGGCTGTAAATGGTCTCTTACAAATGTGGCTACTCCTCTTTTCTTCTTCTCCTTATCTGATGCTATGAAGATTTTTCCAAGCCTTTTAACTTGTGTTTTTCATCCCCTCTTTTAATATGTGTCTCTTGAAGGCATATTATATCCTGTTTTTGTTTTCTGAGTTGGTGAAATATTCTCCTTCTTTTCTGTGGCCCATTTAAACCATTTACATTGACTGATATAATTTTCATTCTATCTCTATCCATCCTAGTTAGAATGCTGTTGTCCCAGTTTGTCTCTCATCTGTTGTCTTATGTTGATTGGTGATTTCCTTGTTCCCGGTTTTCTTCTTTTCTGTGGTTTCCCGCCCACTGCTACCACGCCTTGTAGAGCTTCATCTTCTTCCTCCTCTTCACCCTCTTCCTCTCCCTCTTCCTTCTCCTCTTGTTCTGTTGAAAGCTCATCTCCAAAAGTTTTCAAAAAGTCTTCTGCTTTGAAAGTTGATGTTATTCTATATCTTTTACCTTTGAAAGTGAAAATCAAGCCTTCAGACAAGAGCCATCTGTAGTTTATAGTGTTATTTCTATCTTTGGATCTGATGGGCGATAACAAACTCCCAGTGTTAAGCTTCCTTTCGGGCCCACTATTTCAACCCATAGTATTTCCAGGAGCAAATCCAATTCTCTTGCCTTCTCATTTTCACTGGACTGCATACCCTCTCTGACATACAGAGCCACCCCACCTTCAACCTTCCCCCCATTCCTTCCGATATAATTTATAACCAGGAATCACAGTATCCCACTGATTTTCCTCATCCCACCAAGTTTCTGAATTATCTACAATGTCTATGTTTTCTCCCAACACCAAGCATTCCAAGTCCCTGAATTTACCTCGGACACTTCTAGCATTTGTATAATTTCCCAGGCATGTTAGGCCTGCAACCTTCCTCCTGCTGCCTCAAGACCTTGTCAGGCTGTCCATATTGTTTGTCACAGTCTCAGTGGACAATTCTAATCCATTTCACTGTAGAAAAGTAACAGCTACTCCTCCATCTCCTTGAGGTGAGCCATCCTGAACCAGAGACTTCTCATCTCCCGTAGTCTCTCCTCCAATATTCAGTTTAAAAACTGCTCTGTCACCTTTTTGATTTTAAGTGCCAGCAGCCCGGTTCCTTCTCAGGGCAAATGGAGACTGTCTCTTTTGTACAGCTCCCTCTTGTTCCAAAAAGCATCCAAGTGCCTAACAAACTTGAACCCTTCCTCCCTACACCATCGTCTCATCCATGCATTGAGACTCTTGATTTGTGCCTGTCTCTCTAGCCCTGGCACATGGAACAGGTCACACTTCTGAGAAGGTTACCTTGGAGGTCCTGGGCTTGAATTTCCTGTCTAGCAGCCTAAATTTTTCCTCCAGGACCTCATGACTGCATTTCCCCACACTGTTGGTGCCAAAATGTACCACAACCACTGGCTCCTCCCCAGCACTGTCAACCAGCCTATCTAGAACATGCATAATGTTCACTCCCTTCACACCAGGCAGGCAAGTCACCATATGATCAGTACCTGGGTATGCCACCCAGCTGTCTACCTGCCTGAGAATCAGATCACCAACTACCAAGAGCCCCCTTCCCTCCCTGCCCAGGGATGGTTCCTTGGTGCGAAAGGATACCCATTCACCAACTAAAGAAGAGATCCCTTCTGAGAGCACATTCCCCTTATCCTCAGCATGGTGCCATTTCCTCTCAATGCTCATGCTTCCTGACAGTGATGGGGCTGCCATTTTCAGAGTGGGACATATTTAACAAGTCCCCGAGAGTCTTCTCCATGTGTCTAACTGACTGTCTCTGCTTCTCCAGATCAGCCACATTGGCCTCGAGGGTGCAGACCCATTCCTTGCACTGGGCACACACCCAAGACTTCTGTCCAGTGGGCAGATAGTCATACATGTGACACTGTGCAAAACACTGGATAGCCCCCAACTCCCTGCTGGCATTCTGGCTTCAGAATTGCTTTTAATTTTTTTAAAATAATTATACATAATCCACCTTTTAAAACCCTTCATATTTATGTGGCTCTCCTTGTGGAAAGTCTCCTTGCCTTACTGGGAACACAAGGGGACTAGGGCCCTAGTTTGGTGTAGTGGTTAAGTGTGTGGACTCTAATCTGGGAGAACCTGGTTTGATTCCCCACTCCTCCACTTGCACCTGCTGGATAACCTTGGGCAAGCCATAGTTCTGGCACAGCTATTCTTGAAAAAGAGCAGTTTCTGTCAGAGCTTTCTCAGCCCCACCTACTTCACAGGGTGACTGTTGTGGGGAGGGGAAGGAGTTTGTAAGCCACTCTGAGACTCCCTTGGGTAGTGAAGTGTGGGGTATAAATCCAATCTCCTCCTCCTCCTCCTTCTTCTTCCAGAGCCCCTAAACTAAGAGCTAAGAGCCCTTCAGCTCACACCTTTAATGAGGTGCAGGCTTAAACAGAAGCCTCACTCAGCAGAGGGCAGGGCCAGCAGCTTTTCAAATTACACTCAGGCAATCTAGTCAAACACCCTTTCTCAAAAAGCTAGGACTCTGCAACAACTTAAAACTCACCCACACACTCCCAAACACTATCCTCCCACACAGTACCCTCAGCTAAATCACTCTGTGGGGAGTAAACCTGATCAGAAGGGGGCAGGGTGACTCTAGAAGGGAAGTTCCCCAAGTGACCTGCCCCCCACCAAATTTTTTCTGGGTGCAGGGCTGGGTGCAGGGAAGGCAGGACACAGTAAAAGTGCTGCAGAGTCTGCTGTCTCAGCCTTTCTGTAAAGTTTAGTACGAAGCTGAAGGAACTATTTGCTGATCAGATCCTTCTAAACCCATCAGCCAAGCCAGCATTGGAGCAAGGCAAAGCCAGCCAGGACAAGCTACAGTCCTTGCCTGGATGCAGTCTTCTCCCAGCTTGTACACAGCCAGATCTTGCAAAGGGGCAATGGTAGCATTTGGGGGGGGGACACACACAACCCTTTCATTGTCTTTTCCTACATTTCTCTCTTTCCCTCACTTTTCTCCTCTTTTGTTTTGCTCCCTTCCTGTCATGATCTGCTATTTATTTATTTCCATTTCTAATTTCTCTCCCTCCCCACAAAGCAGCTGACATCATTCTCATCTCCTTCATTTTATCCTCACAGCATCCTTGTGAAAGTATGGCTGAAAGGTTAGGCTGAAAGTATGTGATGAGCCCAAGGCCACCTACCATGTTTCCATGGCAGAGTGGGGATTTGAACCTGGGTTTCCCAGATCCCAGTGTGACACTTTAACCACAATGCAAGTTTAGCTTCCATTGAAAATAGCAGGGGTGGGGTCTGGTGATAATCTGGGACAAAATACTCAAATTCCTTTAATTGTTGGCTTAGGATTCCCATGATCATCCTGAATCGGGTGGCTAATTTTGAGATTCCTAGTTTTATTTTCTGATGAGTTATGCCTGATGAGTTATGACAGACAGGTGGACATGTGAATCATTTTATTATTATTACTAGGAGTAAGGCCATTGTGGGAAGAAATACAATGAGCTCTAGAAGGAAGCTCCAGGTGAGTGTCCCAGCTGTGGCTGGTGGACTGACAGAGGGAAAGGGAAAACAGAGGGAGGCAAACCATGTTTATTTCCTTCTGGTTAGCTATAAGGCAGGACTGTCTCAAGTCATTTTGCTGCCCCAAGTGGGTAGTATGGGAGGACAGCCTCATGATAACAGGTATGGTTCCCTCCACTCCTGACTTATGTTGATTTGGGGCTATGCAATGGCAGCTAAGATAGAAAACCACCTCCTCCTATGCCATGTCTTCTGGGTTCCAAGGGTCTGGAAAGCAATTCCATAGCCAGTTACAGAGTTACCAACTCTGGGTTGGGAAATACCTGTAGATTTGAGGGATAGAGCCTGGGGAGGGGAGGGGAGGGGTGGGGAGGGACCTCAGCAGGGTATAATGCCATAGAGTCCACCAGCCAAAGCAGCCATTGTCTCCAAGAGAACTGATCTTGGTCATCTGGACATCAGTTGTAATAGTTGGAGATCTCCAGGCACCACCTGGAGGTTGGCTTATGTTAATTTGGGGCTATACAGTGGCAGCTAAGGTAGAAAAGCACCTCCTACTATGCCATGTCTTCTGAGTTCCAAGAGTCTGGAAAACAGTTCCATAGCCAGTTACAGGGTTGCCAATTCTAGGTTGGGAAATACCTGTAGATTTGAAGGGTAGAGCCTGAAAAGGGCAGGGTTTGGGGTGGAGAGGGACTTTAGCAGGGTATAATGCCATATAGTCCACCGCTCAAAGCAGCCATTGTCTCCAGGAGAACTGATCTTGCTCATCTGGACATCTGGACAGTTGTAAAAACTGGGGAGTTTTCTGTAGGGGACATGATGTGCTGTGGCTGGGGAACACAGTGATTTCTGGGAGATCTCCAGGCCCCACAGGGAGATTGGGGTATTTATTTTACCTCAGGACACATTCAGTGACTCCCACAGCAACAGCAAACTGTTTAGAATGTTAGAGGCAAAGGCCAATCAGGCCGCATATGCAAATGACCTCTGTGTTCCAACTGGCTATTGGGGGGAGAGGAACAGCAAACTGTTTAGAATATTGGAAGTGAGACTCAGGCAATGCAGCCAGTGGATAGGGACAGCTTCTGAGTGACAGATCATGGAGCCAAAGGCTGTGGGCGATGTGTGGAATGTTCAGGAGAGTCCATGACCAAAACAGAATTCTATATAAGGAGAGATATATGTGATTAGCCAGCCAAGTGATTTGTTTTATTATGATATTTGGTTTGGATCTAGGTCATGAAGGGGCAGATGGAATCCTTGTCCAGGGGGCCCTGGTAGCTCTCAGCAGTCCTGGGATTACGGCTGTCATTTGACTACTTTTGTTGGGTAAACTAGAGTGTTAGAAACATCCTTCTAGAGTGTTAGAAACATCCTTTCTCCCATGCCTCCACCCCCAAAAGTTTCCCCAGGGCTTCCAGTGATGCATCTGGCACCTCTACATGGAAGCCATGTACTTGAACAACCATATCTCCCTGTATGAATCTGTAGCAACTCTGATGATTTATCAGTGCCACTTCTTTGGCCCAGGACAGACTGGCAATTTGCCCCGGTATCGAGTCGCGGCAAAAAAACCCGGAGTAAACGATACCGGGTTTTCCTGTCCACACAGCGGGGGCCTCTGCCGGAAGAAACGGGACGGAGGCGCGCGGGACCGTTCAGACTGCCGCGCCGGAGGCGCGCTATATTCGCTGTTCCCCCATTATTTCGGCTGTGGGCGTATGTGCGCATGAGCGCTCATGCGGTCATGCGCATAAGCGCATTTTGGCGATTTTTTTTTTTTGCCCTGCAACGCCGGCACCGCATTGGGCAGTGGAGTGGAGCTCAGCCAATCACGCCGCTGCTGCCTCATGCCCAACGCGGGTTGCTCCCGGCTTTTCGGCTGCGCGTTCAGACTCCCCGGAAGCGGGGAAACGCGCGACGAACGCAGGCTTTCACGATTTGCGACGGCTTTTATCAGGTGTTTTTTTAAACCGGCTCTGAAGCGCGAGGGCTCCGGTAAGCTCCGGGTGGGGGACGCCAGGCAGATGTGCCTGTGTGAACGTTCCATTTACTCCGATATTGAGTCGCTGTCAGCCCGGGTCCCATCCCGCGGCAAATTGCCAGTCTGTCCTCGGCCTTTATCACTTCTTGTAGGCATGTAACTCTGCTACCTTGTCTCATGTTGTCACTGTATAGGCTCCCCCTTTATGAAATGGCCGTGCTGAAATATTTTAATTTTTAGGAAACTTTGTAAGGCTGAATAGTTTAAAGGCATGTGCAATAGCTAGAGGGTTCGAGTAGGATCTAGGAAACTCAAGCTCATGATTCTGAATCTTGCTTGGTGACTTTGAGAGCCATGAATACTCAGAGGTTGACCTTGGGTCCTGTTTGGAGGTGAAAAGAAGGCTAAAATATGTTAAATAAATCCCTCCCGTATTTAATCCAGGACATGATCTGTATGTACCAAATGTACCAAATAGTGAGTTACTTGAAATGTTATGCATTTGTGTGGCCATGCGCCAGTGTCAGAGATTAGGATAGGCATGTCAAAGGATGGGATGTAAAGGATGCTGTCTGTTTCCATCTTTCCCTCACCAAGCATAGGGCCAAGTATCATCCAGACTGTTCCAGTACTTTTCAGCAGGATTAATTCATACACAAAATTACTTGTCATAAAGTGTACAATAATCACAAGCGTAAAGGCATGCTTGAACGCAATTGGTATAAGAACTGATCTGGATTTGTAAACCTTAATATTACAAACAGAAATACCAAAGCCATGCCCATTAGTTTTTAAAGTTTTCTGACTGTTAGGTATCATTTATTAATTTATTAAAAAACCAGTGTCTGGTTTCTGCCTGTGATGGATATATCCAATACTTGTGGGTCAGTATTTGTGACACCGTGAGAGTTTCCAAATGTGACTGATCTATGTTTAGGAAAGTGGATTATGAATCAGGATTCCTGGGTTCTATTACTAGTTCAGTGAGGTGTCAGGCAAGCCACTTACTATCTTTAGGGCTAAATATACCTTTGACAAGTGTATAAGGATTCCATTTATATATGTGATACTCCGAGAGATATTCCAAACTCCCTTTGGCCTGTCCTCATGAGAGATGTAAGTTTAGTCATAAAGTTTGCAAGAGTATGCTTTTTTTAATGGTCTCTTATTAAGCTGAGGTTTTAGGGGTATGTATAAAAGACATGTGCATTAACTAAACTAAAACTTCAAATGAAACTCCTCATTTTCTTCCATTATAACATACAATATGCTATGTATGAAAAATTGGCTTCTGTTATTAGGTGATGCTGCATGTGAAAAATAGAGGATGGTTTCTAGTTTGACATCACAAACAAAGTATTTTGCTTTTATTCCAACAACGAAGTATTTTGCATATAGCCTGTCCTCAAACCTACATTTCCCCTGCAAAATTTATTTGGTGCCAGGCTCAGATTTTAAAAGGTAAAGCTATGGCTGCAAGTGAACCAGGACCAGGATGGCTTCCTCAGTCCACAGTTACACCAGTGACAATAAAGGAAAGAGAAATTGCTTTAAAGTTCAAATAACTTAATGGCAAAAAACTTGCATTATCGTCAAAGGACATAGTTTAATTTTTTTAGAAAATACAAATAGATTTACTCAAGCATCAAGCACCAAAGTCAAGGGTGGTAAAAGAATGAATGGGAAGGCCATGTTGAAGATCATGGTTCCTTAGCCAGTACATATATAATATGTGGTCTGAAGCTTTTCTTCAAGGAGAATCTGGTCCCATGAAATATCATTATGCTTGTTTCCCCTCAGTTGCAGGCTGATGATGGAGAATAATTTCCTTTTTTAAACAGTTTATTTATTTATTTAGAAAATGTGTATGTCACTCTTCAGAGGCCTGCAGAGGTCAG
The DNA here is from genome assembly GCA_029375565.1 of Gekko gecko. Taxonomy (NCBI): domain Eukaryota; kingdom Metazoa; phylum Chordata; class Lepidosauria; order Squamata; family Gekkonidae; genus Gekko; species Gekko gecko. Next base: position 92,679,568 of record JAPDNY010000005.1, on the reverse strand, counting down.
TCAGAGGGTTCATGTCTTTTCTAGCATTCATTTATTATCAACTTTAGCACATGGCGGGTGGTGAACAATTTCAGGGCTTGAGGAATGACTTAAATCTCATTGGTTCTGTAGAACCAGTTGTACATTTTAAAAGTATGATCTAGAAGTTGGCAGCAAGCTTGGTTTTATCAGAGTTTGACAGACAGAGGCAGGAAGGATGGGAAGCAGCCTAATCATTCCTCTTCTCCATTGTCATTATAGCCCACTGAACCAAGCAAGCATTTAATCCATTGGTTCTCTTAAGGTGGGTTAGGAGTCGGCAAGAAAAGTAAGATATAAAAGTCTTTCAGCTTGTTAAGCCTGCTGGGTTAGGTGTTCTTTCCACAATATCAAACCCATTAAAAGTCCAGGGAAAGCAGCATTTGAGGAGGTCTGCTGCATTGTAACTTGGTTGCTCTATGGAAAAGTGACCTTTTTAAAATACAGAAGTAGGATGATGGTAGTCATGCTCAGCTAATAGATGTGAGAGAGGTTCATAGAGGTTATAAATGTAGCTTTATGTATAAGTTCATTGTTTTCCTCTTGAAACCTCGAGTGCACTAAACTATAGAATTTCCTGCATTTATAGAACATGTTCCATTTTGTACCTTATTTGCATGGTTGCTTGAATCGCTACTTTACCAGTTGAAACATTCACCTCTCTTTGGTAATTTAAAGTGTATGCTTGCTGAATTTGATAACTGCAGAGGATATATGTGCTGCATGAAAATCACATTCCAGTTTTTATAAGCCTATTTTATTTCTAGGCCACCCTGGCACAGAGGCTCTAAGTTATTACATAATATGAAACATCTTGGGGCTGTGTTTGGAAAACCCCTTGTTAGGGTCTTTGTTTAAGCTTTTCATACTCAATTCCCAATGAGGTTCCTTAATATTTTGACCTGTTCCTGTTTCTTTCTGATTAACAGAAGACTGTTAAACATTTAGGGTATTCCTAGACACTACAACAGCTCTCTTGTCTGTCTGGAAGAAAAGATTCTCAAGGTATGCTTTGTATAGTTGCTTCCTGTGTTTAATTTGCTACCTGGACCAGGATGGCTTCCTCAGTCCACATCTAGAATAAAAAAAACATAAAAGGCAGAAATTGGTTACAAAGGTGCAACACATTTGCTGTCATCTTGTCACACGTGTAGAATCTGTTCCCTTTGATGGCTTATTAGTCTCATTCTTTTGTCTGAAGGAAAGTGAAGAAAATCATGCTGAATGGAGGGACTTTATATAACTTAAATATTTATTGCTATCAGCTTTTTTGTGTTGGTTTTGTTATCTGCTCCTTGCCTTTTTGAATGACAAGTGAGAGATATGAACCACAGCAACTGTTGCCATATTTTCAGATACACTAATTTGTTGGATTGAGTTCCCAAAATTCTTAGTATGCTGGGGATGTAAGCAGCAGCTTCTTATAGGGAGAAAATAGGTTCATTGATTCTTATATTTTCAGAATGTCCTATAGTGCAATCTTAAGCAGAGTTACACTATTCTACGCCCATTAACTTTGCTGGACTTGGAAGGGTATAACTTCCCCCCCAGAATTTCATTTCCAGTCTCAGTTCAGTGTGGTCACATTCCACCATAATCTGATAATGTCTGAAATGTGGCAGCTACACAGTACGGAAGCTATGATATGTTTAGTTCCAGTGCTCTCAGCTCTGAGGAAGGGCAGTGTCATCATATAGCCCTCCTAAGAATATAAGAGAAGGCAATGTTGGATCAGGCCAATGGCCCATGTAGTCCAACACTCTGTCTCACAGTGGTCAGAAATATTAGGTGCCATCAGGCAGTCCAGCAGTGCGGCCAGGACACTAGAAGCCCTCCCACTGTTGCCCCTCCAAGCACCAAGAATACAGAGCATTATTTGTGTTTCCCTATGTGTTCTCTACATTTTAGATGTCACTGGACTAATCAGCAGTGTAAAATACTAGGATGTGGGCCATGGGGCTCAGGTAACATTAAGAAATTGTCCACATGGAATCTGAAGGCTTCAAAATTATAAGCATCAATTTGTCAAGCATAAAAATTTCAAGTATTTATATATTTTTATATATTTTCTGTCATTCCATCCTGTTAGTCAAATGTTTATTTTCAGTACATTTTTGAAAATCTTTTTCTACATTTACGTAGTATAAATAAATGTGGAAACTGATTTATTTATTTATTTAGAATATTTCTGTGTTGCATCTTCTGCTTGAGGTGGCTTACAATTAAAAACCACAATATTTAAAAGCCATTAAAAAAACATACCATTGAACATCAGCAGCATAAAAACTGTCCATAAAACAAAAAGCAGACCATTAAAGAGCTGGTAAGATAAAACCCCAGATGTGATTTAGCCTGTTGCCTGAAAGAAAGTAAAGTAGGTGCCAGGCAGGCCTCATGGCGAAGGTGTTGTGCCACCACAGAAAATGCGGCTGTCTCTAGTAACCAGCTGCCTTAAGCTCTGATGGTGGGGGCACAGAGAGCAAGCCTTAACAGGCAGATCTGAAGTGGCAGGCTGGACAGTATGGGTATGGGAGGAGACCCCAGGCCCAAGCTACTTTGGGCCTTAAAAGTAAGTACCAGCACTTTGAATTGTGTCCAGAAATAGATGCGTAACCAGTGCAGATCTTTCAGCACAGGATTGATACAGTTGCTGCAGCCAACCCTTGACACTATTCTGGATGCCGTGTTTTTGGCTAGCTGAAGTTTCTGAACCATTTTCAAAGGCATCCCCATATGGCTTATTTTACAGTGATCGGTTGATCTTTACAGATTTGTAGTAGTAGTACTTGAGAAGTGGAGATACCCTATGTTAAAATTATTAATATGTGTGATGATACCCCAGCTCCAGATTTAGAAACTAGGGACTTAAATTTCACACCCCACAAACTTCTTTTTGAAAAAAATGCTTGCATTTTTATAATTGAGGTTTTTGGAATCATTTAGTCTTCTAGTTCTCAGTGAGGGCAATGCCTGGACTCAGGGTGCTACTCAGCATTCACTTGGCCTGTTATGACAGGATTATAAGCTTGAAAGAAGCACGCAGTAGGCTTGATGAAAACAACTAAGGTAGGTTTATTTCTGTGGTATGTGTGGCTTGGTTGTTTGTTTTCCTTCTCTCTAGGCTTTTCATTATTACAATAACATTACTGGAGAGCTGGGACCTGAGAAACTGTAACAGTTACATAGCAGGCTTTTTGTTTGATTGATTCAGGCTTATAACATGGAACAGAAAGGCTTTTAACTTTGACTGTGGTCAGACATGCCATTTGGTGCGGAGGGGAAGTGATCCTATTTCCTTTGGTGGAAATTGAAATGCAGTCAAGTGGTCACACATCCCTTGGTGCTGCAGGCTCAGCCCATCATTACCCAATCAGATGGTGTGTTCAGGCAAGTGGGGGGTTTGCCTGTTTCTCCACATGCGCATAAATGAGGAATCAAATCCCTGCAGTGGTCAGCAACTACGAATCACTTATATGGTTATGCGTATACCACTGCGCAAGCAAAAAAAATGGTGCTGAGTTGGGATGAACTGGGCAGCACATCCCGATGGCTTGAGTCTGCTTGCAGGATCAGACAGTGGAAAGTCCATCCATGCCCCATTGGAAGCTGTTAGAACCAGACTTTCCCTGGTGTCTTTTAACTCTCCTTCTGTGGCGGAGCAGCATAGGGTGCTGATGACTGTGGGACCCTTCTCAGATGTTGCTGTCTGATAGTGCCCTTTAGATCTGTCAGGCATTCACAGCTAAGTGGGATCTAAAGGCATGTTTGACAGCAGTCTTTTAGTAGTTTTTGATAGGAACTGTATTCGCCGCATGGAGACTCAGACTACGGCATGCGTTCAGACGCGTTTATTGTACTTCACACTCAAAAGACTGAAAACCGACCCCGCAAGGGCCAACTATATATACCCCAACCGGTACACCCATGGTCACATTGGAGGGTTTGAATTTCCCGCCAGATGGCCTGTAGGTGGACTAGGATCCGAGGTCCCTGTTGTGTTTGGGACCCAAGCTCCTTACTTTAGCCGCGGACCCCTGGTGGCAGTCTGTGTACATAACACCCCTTCTGGGAAGAACCCCCTGGGAGCTTCCCATTGTTCCGTCATCTTCCTGGATTCCGGTGCCCAATCCAGGTGTAGCTGGTCCAGTAGGTGGACCCAAGGTGGTCTAGGATCCGAGGTCGCTTTTGTGTTTGGGACCCAAGCTCCTTACTTTAGCTGCAGACCCCTGGTGGTGGTCTGCGTACATAACAGGAACAGCACCCAAACCTTCATCACACAGAACAGATACATTTCCCCTTTTTAAATTGTTTTTGGCAACAACACTCAAATGTACCTATCTTTGAAACACTTGAACTTTGCCTAACCAGCAGATATTCTTATCCTCCCACCAAAATCTAACAACCCTCATCTTTGTCAGTTGGCTGACAGATAAACTGCCAAAATCCATTTTTTTAATCCCTTTTCAGCATTCCAGTCCACTCTTTGAAAGTGATTGGCTGAGGCTTCTGGAGGGTGGAACACGGAGGGTCTATTGTAGTACCACTCTGGATTTTTGAATCTGGCGTGTTTAAATAATTTACATTAATTTGAAGGACAGACTGGAACTTCTGTTATGAAGCTTAAAAGGGTGACTTGATCCTGTATGTTATTTTAATCCACTTGAACTGTCATATCAATTAGCCTTCTATAGATGAACTGGAAGCCCTTTTCAAGTCTTAGTGCAAACACGTGGAATTTTTGCTTTTATGATCTTAACAACATTGCTTTGTGCTAACATATCCTAGAGGTTTCCTTTGCATTCGCTTAGAACTCCATTCATACTGTAGTGTGACATACTGGTGATGACAAAGTATGTCCTGGAGGCCTGTTTTTACATTTGTCTGTTCAGGAACTTTTGAAAAAGCAAAGAAAAACTTGCCATCAGTTCTGGGATCATAGCTTGAAAAATCCAGACTAGAAGAAGCAGCTGTGCAGAACATGCATTCCTAAACGTTTAAACCATTTATACAGTAATTGGGTGCAACTGAGCTCTTCTTGTAGTGGATGGGCCTGATTCTGGTAATGCTTCCTTTGCAGCTCTCATACTGTAGTCATTGTCTGGTCTATGAACAATACAGGCGTAGGAGCTGGATATTCATAGATAAAGTACAGTTTCAGGAAGAACGAGTCTCTTACATTAAGCATAGCACAACATATTCTGTTTATCTTCATGAAAGAATTATGGACACATATGTATAAAGGACTTAGAACTTACTCACAGGGGTATCAAAATTGTTGTGGTACTTCCTGATCAGCTAGAGCTCTGACATCTGGTCAGCATATAGCCAAAGTCTCTTAGAAATCTGAACATTTTAACATTTTTTTTCCAACAGGGGACAGTCACAGTGTACCCCAGAATGGTTACCCTAGTTCCACACTTGCTGGGAAGCTGAATTAAATATAGTCCAGAATACTCTGCATATTCAAAGGGTCTGTAAAGGGGCCATTTATACATTTCTCTTTCAAAGCAAGAGATGCAAACTGTATCTATATGAAGCTGTAGTAGTGACAGACTACCCAGAAAGGTGAGATTTGGCCCATCCGTAGTCCATGGCATTTTGATTACTGGAAAAGGATGATCATTTTATTTGGGACAGAAGTCTGTTTCACAACAAAGGCCAACATTTTAGCACAGACCAAAGCAAGTTATCATACAGGGCAAAACTGTGAACTGTTAAAGTACAGCTGCCTTTTGCTTCACAGCTGTCTCTTCACATCTATGTGGTACAATTCAGGAGGTGTTTCAGCACAACATGATTTCCTGCTTGTGAGTTCATAATGTGACCATGTAAGTGGGGCCAATCACCCCACTTGATTGATACCTCCATTATTAAAGGTTCACACAGTGGACCTCACACCAATGGCTGCACTTTTCAAAACTGACCCCTATAGAGTGGGATTGCGCCATGATTAACCAATTCCTTAACTGTGTGTGTGTGAAGGAGTCTTAGACTGTGGTTTGGGGTTGGGGAACATTCTAGTAGCTACTATTAATGTGATTTTAGATGTTACATTCATTGGTTTGTCTGTTTACCAATCCATTAATCTATCATTATCTAGGGCTGAATAATGGCAGTACTTGTATTAGTACTATATAAGATTTTTGTTAATATCCTATGGGTGCAGTCACACGAGCCAGAAAAAATGGGGGGGAAGTGAGGCTATTTCCTCCGGAGGAAATAGAGCCGCAGTTGCACGATCACACCTCTCTTTGAAGCTGCAGACGCAGCCTGTCAGTGTGTGATCAGACACAACTGCAAGTGAGTTTTTTTGTGTGCTGTTTGTTTCCCATGCACTTAAAAGAGGAATTGATTAATCACACCTCCGCACCGAGGGCTCCCTATGGAATTTGCGATGATGCCCATACTGCGAGGGTGGGGGGAAACAACAGCACAGAGTCGGGATGGCCTGATCAGACCATCCCGACGGCATGAGAGCTCGCTGGAGCAATCAGACAGGGGGAAGTCCCTCTGTGGCCCATCGCAATTTGTTTACTACCAGATTTTCCCCAGTGTCTTTTAACTCCTCTGCAGCAGCAGTGCAGAATGGGTACTGATGGCTGCGGGGTGCTTCCCAGATATTGTTGTCTGATCGCGCCCTTTAAATCTGCCCGGCATTTGCACCTATGTCAGGTCTAATTGTGCATATGATTGCAGCCTATGTAGTATGGAACACTTTGGGAGCAAAGTAATGAATGACATAGTATTGATTTGCTGTTTTTTTAAAATCTTGTGGTATATCATATAATACATGGGAAGAATAATGGATGAGTGGGATGGTCTATTTTGGGCAGTCAGTTTTGAGCAGTCGGGTTAGAACAGATAAAAGGAAGTACTTCTTCACCCAAAGAGTGATTAACACATGGAATTCACTGCCACAGGAGGTGGTGGCAGCTACAAGCATAGACAGTTTCAAGAGGGAATTAGATAAGCATATGGAAGTCCGTCCGTAGCTATTAGCCACAAGGTATAGACAGGAACTCTCAGTGGGGCAAGTGATGCTCTGTATTCTTGGTGCTTGGGGCAACAGTGGGAGGGCTTCTAGTGTCCTGGCCCCACTGGTGGACCTCCTGATGGCACCTGGTATTTTGGGCACTGTGTGACAGAGTGGTGGACTTGATGGGCCATTGGCCTGATCCAACATTGGCTTCTCTTATGTTCTTATGGTCAATCAACCGTGGCATCAAGGCTTAGTGTTCCCAACTGCTTGCTCAAAGTGCATTAGTGGCCACAAGTTGCCAAACAATCATTATACTACAGTTTTCCTTAGACTATTTTGGGAAAGAACGATTCCATAAAATAGTATAATGGATTTTGTATATTGGTGGTATCAATAGCTAAACTGACAAGGATTCTCTTTGCAAAGAGTATGGGGAATTTCAGACAGATGATATAATCTGGAAGAGGAATGGTTCCCAAACGGTTTCTGGTCTGGCATTTCAGACAGAACCGTTTTAGAACTGGTTCCCTACCAGAATATATTTGTAATTTCACACAGAAATGCTTCTGTCCTGTTCAGGAAACGGGACTGAAGCGTTTTACCTGTCAACCGCTTCCAAGTAGTTGTCAGTTTCTTCTCCCAGATCCGATGCGCTGTTTTTCCCGCCTTTTTTCGCAATCTCCGGCTTTTTAAAAAACGTTTGCTTTAGAGCGCTATGACGCAATAGTATTATAGCAACCCCATTGGAATGCCTGAGTGTTGTGTTATAGCGCTATAGCGCTCTAAAGTGAATGTTCAAAAAAAAAAGGCATGGTGGGAAACGGTGGGAAAACAAAGTGGTGCAGTCTGAATTGCCAAACCACTTCTGATTCGGCTGTTTTCTGGTCGGGGAAAGCCATGTGTGAAATGGCAGTCCTGTACCGGTTTACTTCAAGACGAATCAGAAACGCCTTCAAACCAGCAGAATCTCAGTAATGTGAAATTCCCTTATCAAGATGATTTGTTAATTCTTATACAATTGTTTGATTCCCTGACTTACTCCTTCCTGTATCAGTCATCCATTAATGGACTTGTTGATTTTCATTCCCATTATATGTGAGGAGATAACAGCTTAAGTAGGTCCTGACAATTAATACTTCCCGAGACAGGGATCAGATGACAGGACTACAATGTTCAGTTTATAACTTCCTTAAACATCTGGATATGGCCTCACATGAAGGCGGAATACTTGGCTAGATGATCCACTCTAGGATCAAGGAAGGTGTTCCTTAAGAGAACAATGTGATTACATCTGAATTTCTTTACTAGTGGTTTATAAAGGGTCTATACATGTTCAGTGGTACTTCTTTCTTCAGCAGAATCATAATTTGCTGATATTCCACTGACATATCATAACACTTAAAATGTGTTTGAAGAGGCTGTGGCTCTGTAGAAGAGCACATAATTTCATGAATAAGATCTTAGGGTCAATCCTTAGTGCATCCAGTTAAAGGATCTCCAGCATCAGCTGCTTAGAAACACCTTTCTTTGCCTGAGACCCTGGAGACCTGCTGTCAGACAGATGGACAATAGTGACTAGAAAGACCTGGAGAAATGGAAAGTGCTACAAATCTCTTTTATGAGCAGAATAGGAGGTGAGAAATTAACTTCTGTTATTTAGGGGAGGAACATGTTGTCCTGCTCGCTTATCTTGAGCCCAAGACCTAGTATACCCATGGATGATGCCTGTGTACTGCTTTCTGTGCCAGGTACCTTCTCTTCTGGTCATAAGATGACACACTCATGGTTCTCTTGGCTACAGCCATTTGGAGCCTTCTGAAAGGAGTGTGGTTCAATATGAGTCACACAGTTTTTTGGAAAAGAGCAAAAGGGACAGTGTCATTCAGTAGAGAAGCCAGCCACTTTCAGATTGGCTGATTTCAGGGCTAGGAAACAGACTAAATGAGAGTCCAATCAGGTCATCTTATTGTATTTTGGAGTTTTGATTTTACAACATGATAAATAGATGATTAAATAGATGATTAAATACAGTTAAATTTGGGGGTTGATTTCTGAGTTGGTCATTGGTGATATACAATTAGTACTGGTTGCAAAATATTTGTGTGTGTATGGAAAGAAAAGCTAACACAGAAATTAGATAAAGTTTTCCCCTTTTATGTACATAGATTTTTGTCATCCAGACTTCAAAGTATACTTTTGCCTCATTGAAAATTGAATTTTAGGTCAGGTGGGAGTCATAACTCTAAAGTGTCTGAATGGGGGGCGGGAATTCAGACTTTGTTATGCTTTATTGGCATTATGTTGGCACATAAGAGGGTTTTAAAAGATATATAAATGGGAAACAGAATGGAAGTCATAACATATGTACCGATGTGTTCGAATTATATTAAAGGAAATTTCAATCTTCTTCGTGGCCTCTTTGCATCACACCTCTGGGATATAGTGCGCCTGTGCCGACCTCGATTGGTTCCTCTTGAAAAGTGAAAGGGATTTTCGCACCCGCTCCCCAGTCACATGCCAGCCCCACTGCGCATGATCAAGGGAGGGGCACGACAATCCTGCCAATTCTCTTCTGACTGCCGCGCTGGTAGGAACTTCTTCGCTTTGGTCCGTAAAACTTTTTGGTCTTTAGGCCTATTCCTCTTTTTTCTTCAAAGCTTTTCTTCACCTTTTTCCTTCTCTTTTTGCTAAGTGAAAGGACATTGTTATTGAACTTTTTCTCTCTTGGACTTTGTCATTTGGTCTCCTTTTTGTAGACCGCGTTTTTTCTTTCCCACCCCCTCTCCCGGCCTATGGCCATGAGGTGGGATTTCTTTAAACGGTGCCTCAAGTGCAGCAGTAAAATCCCCACCCCCCCCAGATGGACACTCGCTTTGCCTTTTGTGCCTCGGGGAATTGCACTGAGTGGACTCTTGTACTCATTGCGCGAAGTTCTCGAAACAGACGAGAAAGAACAGAGCTGCTAGACTTCGCATTGTGCTTTTGGAGTTAGCACTCTCACCAGTGTCGTCTCAGGACACTTTGGGACATGCGTCAATTTTGACTTCCGCTTTGGCATCGACGGCTGCTCTGTCCCTGATACTGACTCACTCAGATGTCGACCACCCGATGCTGAAACACTCGGCTCAGACATCTCAGTCCGAAGCCCATACTCCCTCCAAAAAACACAGGGAGGGCAAGGACGATCGGCCAGTCAAGCACAAAAAGCATAAGAAACCCCCCCATGCAAACTCCGCTGACCCCTCGGAGGGCCACAGAACTGAATCCTACAGGGGCTGCTTCACTTGACTCCTCGAGCCGAGAGCAGCAACAAGGTGTACCTCGGTCACCGTCACTGTGTCCTATCTAGCTCACTGACTCTGAGCACGATATGGACCTAATGCAGATCTCCCGGTCTTCCAGTGTCAAAAGCCTACACTCCGACCATGGAGCTGACACTGTTGTCTGTCCTTCTCAACTCCGATATAATGATTGAGAATGGCCATCGGCACTGATCCATCCACTGCCACCCTCTTGGAACCAACAGCAATGGCAATATATGTATGGGGCCTATCCATTCTTGGGCAGCATGCCATGGTTCCCACCCCAACCAATGGAATGGGACCATCAGTCCACCTCCTCCCGACTTTCCCGGTATCGAGATCCTCCACCAATGCTGGAGTTTGTGAGGCCTCAGTCATCGTGGCCATCAGGCAAACCTCCCAAACCATTGCCTCCGAAAATTCTCAAGTTCAAAATTCCATTGAACGCAGCCCCATCAACACCAATATTACCTATTTCTGAACTGTCTGAGCACTCCACCTCTTCCAACGCCTCCTCCCAATCAGGAGACAAAAACCCTTACCCTCCAGTGGAACCCTCACCACCTCAAAAAGTGGGCAATGATCTCCCAATTACCCCTTTGAAGGATCTAAAATCTTATGGAGATTTCATCAAAAGAATGACCAACACGCTGACTCTGTCTACAGTGCATCTCCCACCTACTGTGACAGACTCTGTGTTCGATATTGTTCAATACCTTCACTCCGATAGCCTTGCCGATGACTTCGGTCCTGCTTCAGGTGGCTAAAATCCCTTGGTCTCAACCGGCATCTACCCCGTCTCAAGCTGGAGAGTAGATCATATGTATAAGGTACAGAAGCAAGGTGCTGAATTTTTATTCACCCACCCTAAGTCGAATTCAGTCATAGCCACCTCCTCTTCCAAAGGCAGATGCAGTCATTCCACCACCACCCCCGAGAAAGAAAGGAGGAAACTTGATTCGTTTGGAACAAAATTTTATTCTGCTAGAGCACTTGGCATCAAGACTTCGAACTATACAGCATGTATGGGGAGATATCAGTTTGCTCTCTGGAAGCAGATGACCGGATTTATTGCAGCCCTCCCTGAGGACTCTAATCGTCAAGTTCTCAGAATTCAAAAGGAGGGAATGCTGTTGGCTAAACATCAGCTCAATGCAGCTAAGTACACATTGGATGTGGCAGCCAAAACACTGACTTCAGCAGTTACTCTCTGACGACATGCCTGGTTGCGCTCCACTGCTGTATAAATGGGCCTGTATAAATGTTGTTCCTGTTGGTCTTTTGGGGTTTCTTTGTGGCACTGTGGCATGCTTCTTAGAGCTGCTGGCTATTTCCTCCATTGGAAACAATGGAGGTAATGGGGCTAGCCTGTTTGGGTGCCCATAGAATTGGGACCAGTGGTCCAATTGCTTTGGGACACGGGGGTTTATGTGGGGAGATGCTCCCGAAGCTACCCTGGAAACTTGGAGCCTCTCTTATCAACCCCCTCCCCCCAGAGCCACTAACAGTACCATGGGGGAAAAGTAACTTTTTTCCGGCCGTAGAGAACAATGGAGGGGATGGGGGCAACCTGTTTGGGGGCCTGTAGAATTGGACCCCTTGGTCCAATGTTCTTGAAACTTGGGGAGAGGCGTCAGCAGCTACCTGGTGAGTTTGGAGCCTCTCCTTCAAATCCCTTCCCCTCCATCCCCCAGAATATACCCTATGTTTTCGACATTGACTTCAATGGCCCATAGGGTATAATGGGGCCTAAACTGACATTTAGCTGGCCGAAAGACTCCTGAACGGCTCCTACTGCTGAAATTGACACACAGAGTCTTTCTGCCTGCCGAAATTGATTTGGCCGAATCTGAATTGGGCCAATTTTTTTTTTTTTGCACACCCCTACTGTCAACAGCAGCCAGAATCTTTACGAAAATTATGGTTGTCATCACAGTGTACCTCCATCTTCAGGGTGTGAGGATCTTTCCGTACATCGACTGGTTGTTGATAGCAAACTCCAGAGAGACTCTGCTCAACCATATCAGTTTAACGCTGGTCACCCTAAATGCGCTGGGTCTGAGCGTGAACCTGAAAAAGTCAATGCTCCTTCCTTCATTGAGAGTCCAATTTATTGGGGCGATTTTGGATTCGACTGTCTGCCAACCTTTTCTTCCTCCCAAAAGGGCGGACAGCATTATTGCTCTCATCAACCTATTGAAGACGCAGCAAGATGCGTCAGCAAGGCAGATTCAACAACTCTTACGTCTAATGGCCACCAGCATAGTGATACTTGTCTTCGCCAGACTACAGATGAGACCTCTTCAGCTGTGGCTCCTCAAACGGTTCCATCCGCAATGGCAACCCAGTCTCAATGGTTTCTGCTCCCTGCACAAGTACTGAATTCCCTGCAGTGGTGGGAAAATCCAGAACACCTCCTTCAGGGAGCCCCATTTCTTGTACCCAGCCCTGAAATGACCCTCACCATGGATGCTTCCCTGTGGGGATGTGGGGCACAACTCTGGTCTGTGTGTGTGGGTGCCAGATGGCCCATGTGACCCACAAGCATATCAACTTCCTAGAGCTGCTGGCCATCCAATATGTCCTCAAGTCTTTTCACCACCTCATGGCTCACCGCACAGTGGCAGTCTTGACTGACAACACCACCACACTATGCTACCTGAACCGGCAAGGCAGAACAGTATCCAGGGGACTTTGTCGGCTGGCCCTGGAGATTTGGGCCAAATGCCAGTCGCGGGGTGTGTTCAACATTGCAGCCCACCTACCCAGATTGTTCAATGTGCATGCGGACTTTCTGAGCAGGGGAGGCTCATCCCTCCATGAATGGAAACTCAACTGGGATTAGATTACCTTCTGCCAATTTTCAACAGGTGGGGTCACCCAGAGATAGATGCATGACAGAATGCAAAGTGTCACCTGTTCTGTACCAGGGTGGGATGGGACCCCCTGTCTCTGGGGGACAGCCTCCTTTTCCTGTGGTCCCACAGGCACATGTACCTGTTCCTGCCCATCCCTCTACTTACCAAGGTGCTAAGCAAAATCATGAGGGAGCAACCTCAGTGCATCCTTGCAGCACCATTGTGGCCATGCCAGCACTGGTTCCCGACCCTACTCCATATGTCCCAGGGCACCTACATGCACTTCCCTCCAGCACCAGATCTCCTCCTGGCTCAGGAGAGCCAAGTGCTTCACCATGATGTACCACACCTCAAGCTCACGGCATGGAGGATCCTCTAGCATGGCTTAAAAGTAGGATAGATCTTGTTTTGCTGAACTGTCGTAAGCCGGCTACACGTGCTTCCTATGAGGGGAAGTGGAAGAAATTCCACTTCCTATGCGGGGAAGTGGAAGAAATTCTTGACCAAGCCATTGGGTTTACCTCCGCCCCTTACGGACTTGATGGTAATTTTCAGATTCCTGTTGACCTGCTTAGTTGCTCCTCCTTAAAGGTCTGTCTGGCTGCCATTTCTGCCAAGCATCCAATGGTAGACAGCTATTCTGTTTTTTCTCACCCGCAAACAAAGCAGTTTCTGAAAGGTCTCACTCATCCTTTTCTCCCGACTCATGGCCTGACTCCTTCCTGGGACTTACCCTTAGTACTGTCCAAACTAATGGGCAGGCTATTTGAGCCCATGGCCATGTCTAGTCTACATCTTCTTTCATGGAAGACTGCTTTCTTGGTAGCCATTACCTCAGCAAAAGGAGTGAGCGAATAGTCTGGACTCCATTGTGATTCTCCATATTTGGTTTTTCACCAAGGTTGTTTCCGAGTTTCATTTGCAAGCTGACATTGCTCTCCCGACATTTTTTCCATCCCCTACGAGCTACGAGGAACACACTTTGGACGTCAAGAGAGCCACACTCTTCTACCTTGATAGGACAAGGTCATTCTGTCACCAGCATTGTTTGTCTCCTATAGCATACCTGTGCAAGGAAAAAAGCTCTCTTCGCAGCGTCTAAGTGGATTGTAGAAACCATTAAACTGTGCTACTTGTTGGCCAAAAGGCCACTTCCAGGCCCAGTTCGAGCACATTCCACTTGAGAAGTAGCCATATCTACAGCCTTCCTGAGAGGTTCATCACTCACTGACATCTGTTAAGCAGCAACCTGGGCTACCCCTCACACATTTGTGAAGCATTATGCACTGGATGTGCATCTTCATCAGTGTTCTGTGGTGGGACGGGCAGTATTGCAGGCGGCACAAGTCAAGGACCTTGCCTCCCTCCTTGTTTTTTGCTTGTTAATCTCCCAGAGGTGTGATGCACAGAGACCATGAAGAAGATAGATTGCCTACCTGTAAGTGGTGATCTTCGAGTGGTCATCTGTGCATTCACACCACCCACCCTCCTTCCCCTCTGCTTTTGGTTCTCTCCTTCTTTATAACTCTGAGACTGATGGCAGTGGCCAGAAGGAACTGGCGGGATTGTCATGCCCCTCCCTTGGTCATGTACAGTGGGGCTGGCATGTGACTGGGGAGTGGGCACGAAAACCCCTTTCACTTTTCAAGAGGAACCAATCAAGGTTGATGCAAGCACACTATATCCTGGAGGTGTGAATGCACAGATGACCACTCGAAGATTACCACTTACAGGTAAGCAACCTGTCTTTCCCCAGTCAAAGAACTACTTTGTTTTGCTCGCTATGTTATTTGCAGTTTATGGGCATTTTATGAATGGCTCAGTCAAAAAATCAATTATAGTGGGAAGTCATGCAAAATATTAATTGAGATAAGTTTTAGAAGAGTGATATTGCATATAGATTAGTTCCAAATATGCAGAACACAAAAAAAAATTTCTCTCTTTTTGTTTCAAACAGCCACTCTATACATCCATAAAGAAATCATAGCATTATTTAAAAATTATATTGTTATCCGTATTTAGGAGGGACACCTGTTCCTGAGCTCACTCAGGTTGCGGTCACATGTGCCAGTTGAAGTGGAGGGGAAGCGAGGCTATTTCCTCTGGAGGAATTTGACACACAGTTGCGAGATTACACTTTGTAGCTGCGCATGCAGTCCGTCACTGTGTGATCAGACAGAACTGCAGCTGAGTTTGGGGGGGGGTTTGGCCGTTTATTTCCCATGAGCATAAATGAGGAGTCGCACCTCTGCACTGTGGAGTATGTGATGATGTGCATACTGCAAAGGGGGGGGATGGCACTGAGCTGGGATGGAATGATCAGACCATCCCAATGGCATGAGAGCATGCTTGTGCAATCAGACAGAGGAAAGTCTGTCCGTGGCCTGTCAGAACCTATTAGAACTGGACTTTCCCCAGTGTCTTTTAACTCCACTTCTGCAGCGGAGTAGCATGGGTTGCTGACGACTGCAGGACACTTCCCAGATGTTGCTGTCTGATCGCTCCCTTTAGATCCATCAAGCATTCGCACCTATGTTGTATCTAAAGGTGCATGTGATTGTAGCCTCAAATAGCCAAGTTGCTTATGGAATTAGTCATATTTATTGTAACATAAGATGATGGAAACCAGAAAGGTTAGCTACCATTTAAGCAGAATTAGTTTTTCATTAAAGTGATATTCAGATGGCTTCCACCAAGGATACACAAGGAGATTCAAGCTCTGTGACCTTTAAGAGTCAATATATGGGCCAAGCTACCTGTTGTGTAGGAGATCTGATTAATGTTCTGACTTTTTTCCCTGAAATACCCTGGTGGCAAGAGAACTGCAAATATATTGAGGACGGGATTATCACTTTCCCCTCTGTGCTGTATTGTCACTCAAAATTACCCTTCCCTCAGTGTCTAGGCATATGAAATGGCTGTGAAACGACTCTTATTCAAATGGCCTTCAAGTTTTGGACAGTAACCCAAATATTTGAAGAACTGCAAATCAAGTTAGATGCAGTGCTGTTTACACAGACATGCCAAGACGGGAATACATATGCAGTAAATTCAGGAGACGTGGACAATGAAGTTTGGAATACAGGGGCTCTATTGAATGTAGACTGCAACAGTGATCCTTTTTATTTTGGAGTTCCAGTATCCAATTGAAAACCTGTTTCTTTTTTGCTTTATATTTTAGTCGGTATCAAATGAATTGAAAATAATCTGTAATCAAAAAGTCATAATAGATGTTAATCCATGCATTTATTCTTGTGTTTTGTGGTCTGGTTTCATTTCTAGGAAGCCATAGGTGGGAGTTGTTGGGGACTTAACATTGGATTTGTATCCCGCCCTCCCCGGAGGCTCAGGGCTGCTAACAGCAAGGCACGCATGCCAACTTTAAAACATTAGTAGTTACGAATTGACAAGTTGCTCCAACCAGAAGAGTTTCTGCCTATGAGGGTTGCCATGCTCTGAATATCTACCAATCTGAATTTCTGAATTCTACCAATCTCTGAATTTCTACCAATCAGTCTCTGTGGCTTTGTGGTGGGAGTTTCTATAGAAATAATATATTACCACTATGTCTGATATCCATACTGCTATCCATGGATGCTGAAAGCATAAAAATTGGGCCACCAGCAGACAATACAGGGAATGCTGCATACTTGGGGAACTCTCCAGGTATGTAGAAAAATATGACTTTGTAAGTTACGCAAAAGGGGGGGGCAGAATAGTCTAATAAGAACTGAAAATGTTCCAGACTGTATGGAATTTAAAGAGCAGTTGAGAGACAGTGGAAGTAAAAGGGGGCGGGGGGCGGTGATTAGCCTGCTCAAACCTCTCTTTCCCATTGGTGGGAGAGATTAGGAGGAATGGGGTGGTATTTCCAAATTGTCCCCCCACCGCATGCACACATACATAGTTCTCGATGGATTCCCAACTTGTAATGAATTAGCTCTATCTAAGAGCAAGTTGTGTGAGGGAGGAAAACATTGTGACAGTGGTAGATCCATGTTCTAGTCTTATGGAAGGCGTAACCTGGTGTGAGAATCTGATTTTAACAGCGAGTGGGTGCTAAATCGTACCTCACCTATGGCTTACTTCCCCTAAGACCTTTTTTCTCTGGACACTTCTTGAGATTTTCTGACCTCCAGTATTGGAAGTGAGTATGGCTAAGAGGAAAAATTCCGGGGAAGGCATGATGCAGGAGGAGTATGGGTTTACATTTATTATCTGTGCATCCTTTTTCTGTTAAAACCAGAGACTCCCCACAGTCTCTGTAAATGTAGCAGATTTGCATTTATGCATATTTCCCACTTTCACCTACAGTTTGATCTAGTCAGTATGCTATGCTGTGTTGTTTTGAGTGAAAAGAGCCTTGTTCGGCACCTACCTCTAGTGTTTTGCTGTCATACATATCTCATTGCTGCTGCTATGATTGTATATCAGGAGGAACAGATGCTGAGTGAGAGATAAGTTCAGAGAAGAAGAAGAGAAGAGATTGGATTTATACCCCGCCCTTCACTACCCAGAGGTGTCTCAGAGCAGCTTACAAACTCCCTTTCCCTTCCCCTTCCCCTCCCCACAACAGACACCCTGTGAGGTAGGTGGGGTTGAGAGAACTCTGACAGAAACTGCTCTTTTTCAAGAACAGCTCTTATCTGAACTACGGCTTACCCAAGGTCATCCAGCCAGGTGCAAGTGGAGGAGTGGGGAATCAAACCCGGTTCTCCCAGATTAGAGTCCGCGCACTTAACCACTATACCATGAGGAGAAGTCAAGAGGAGATTCCTGCTAATACTGGTACCTCCTAGCTTGGGGCCAGGGTACCTTAAGGACTGTCTCCTCACATATGCTGCCAGTTAAGATCTTCCTCTCAAGCCTTGCCTTCTGTGTTGCTGCCTTTAGAGGTGAAGTGGGCAGTGATCAGAGACTGAGCACTTTCTGTAGTGGCATCTCTCATTTGGAACACCCTTCCCCTTGAGGCTTGCCTACTTTACTTTCTTTTAGGTGCCAGGCTAAAACATGTTTTCCTGTAAGTTACCTTGAGCAGGACTCTGAAGAAGTATCATAAACTTATTCTAAGTTATTCCTCCTCCTCCTACATCTTTGTAGTCTTCTTCGTCCTCCCCCCTCCACAGAGGAACTAACACTAAGGACAAACAGTAGATGTATGTTTCACTGAAAGCTTATAATAAAATCTCTGGTTAAATGAGGTGTCATTCATTCCAAGTAATCCAATGCAAGTTACAATCTTAATATATTTATAAATTATTTACTCAGCTGTTCTGGTCTGTTGGGCAAAATATAGATTTAGGGAAGTTATTTAGCAAATGCATCATGCATTCACTGAAACAGAACAGATTCTACAGGGCTGTTTAGGTTTATTCAGTACATACAAAGGATCAAATTCTGCAGGTTTTTTTACTCTGCCAAATTGCCCGTTGAATTCAAGTTAGGAAATGGCCCATGAAGTGGAACCTTGCTACTTTGCACTCTTCATAAACCTGCATACCAAACGTACCATCTTTCCTGCTTTTCATTATTGGGATTAGTTAAAGATACTTTATAATCTATTTTGTTTTGTTTTTTATGTTAGTGCATCCTTTTAATATAATATAACAACACATAATATAATATAATCACAGAAATGTGTTGTTGAGAAGTCATAGCTCTTATCAAATTTGCTGTAGGATTGTTTTCTGTGTGTTTTGAATTATTAATATAAGTAATTACAAAGATATTCTTATTGCCAAAATAAATGAAAGGTACATTTACACTGGAATTCTTTGCTGCTTTTGGTTGTGATTCAGTCCAGAGGAACCTGGCAAGCAAGCAGAGGCTGATAAGCCAAGAGAGGTCCACTTTTTATACTCAGTGATGGTTCCTGTGAGCTCTCCTGGATGTGTCCAGCAACCAAGAGCAGCAGTTGCTAGATTATCTCATGGCGGAAGCAAAGCATCAGCTTTCTTTGTTATTGAACACAGAGTATGGGGATAGGGTGCAACAGGAGCTGGGCTAGTCTGTCTCTATATTCCTCACTTCTCCCCTTGTTAGCTGTTCATCCTGCACTCATGCTTTCCTTCTTTGCATTCTAATAGGCTGAATTATGGCCAGGGTTACTAGTGTAATTGTTGATTAAGTGAATGCCAAACCTCCCTTAAAGATATGGACAATATGTACTCTGAATATGCACCCTTGGATTAAAACAGCCATTTCTACATTGCACTTGGTTTAGAGAAAATATTGAGGCATCTGGTTATGTTAGCCTTCCATGAGTTAATGGAAAGGGAAGAGCACAGTGAATGGAAAATTAAATCAACAAATGGGATCACCAAATGAGGCTCTGACATTAGTTTTTGAATGAAAGCAGATATTTCTGTGATGCTTGTAAGAAACCATTGTTAACACAGATATGCCATGGCAATAGACATAAGCTATTTAAGCCGCATTGGGAAGGTTCCTTGGGGAGGCGGCATATACTTTTCAAAATAAAATACATACATTTATGTCTGTGGAGTTTTCTGTTTTTTTCCTGCTCCATGATCCCATGGAATTCACTGCCACAGAAGGTGGTGGCGGCTACAAGCATGGACAGCTTCAAGAGGGAATTAGATAAGCATATGGAGCAGAAGTCCACCAGTGGCTATTAGCCACAAGGTATAGATAGGAACTCTCAGGCTGGGGCAAGTGATGCACTGTATTCTTGGTGCTTGGGGGGGCAACAATTGGAGGGCTTCTAGTGTCCTAGCTCCACTGGTGGACCTCCTGATGGCACCTGATATTTTTGGCTGCTGTGTGACAGAGTGTTGGGCTAGATGGGCCATTGGCCCAATCCAACATTGGCTTCTCTTATGTCTTTGTGTTTTGGGTAACCTTGGTTCTAGGAACTTCAGGCATAAATCAGATGTGTATATTTATCCACACCCGAATGTGGATGCTATCCATTATTTTCATGGAATGCACATTTGAGTGTGCATCTCTCTCTGTGAGCTATCATGAGACTTTGTGCATCCAACTACTGAAAAATTTTTTCAGTCTCCTTTCCCATATAACATGAAAACACCTAACTGTATTTGCATGATCCCCACCACCACCCCCGCTCCCACTGTCACAGTTTGACTTGCTAGGAGTTTCCTTACCTTCCTAACTTTGGTGACGGCCAAATATTTAGTGAGTAAATCCTTTCCCAAATGCCTCCAAAAGGATATTTTGAAGACAGAAATGTATATAATTTTGCAGTTTTTTCTTACACTAAATGAAATTTGATTGTGGTCTAGTATTTAATCCTAAAAATGTATCCTGTTCTGTGACTTGCATTTTGTCAGTAAATAAAGGTTTCTTATTACCTACCTGCTGAGACCTTTGTTTTGCATGAATGCCCTTAGTCATTATTCTTTAACCTTCTCCATTCAAACTATACAATGAAACTAATAGCCTGTCAGTGTTTCATCTCAGAAATGGAAGAAACTATCTACAAAACATCTGACAAAGTTTCCAGCAATTCATATAACTCCATAGAAACCAAATCAATTATTTGAGAGTTATTCAGGAAAGTAACATATGTTCTTTAAATATCCAGGTATGTATGCCAATTTAGTTTTCTTGAAACATCTTTCATATCCAAAAAAGAGAAATATGAAATTAAATCTGTTCACTCAAGTACCATTAAACCTATAGATGTCATGATTTTCATTGCCAACAATGCAAGCTAGATTTCTAGTTCCTGGCTTCATTTGGGTGATGGCAGGTGAAGGAAATCTGTACTTGGGCAGGCAGAAAATGTGGAATATAAGCTGTTCAAACTCATTCTTTGTAGCAATGGATTGAGCAGTGATTTATTGGAACTACTACAGCCTAAAGACCATACATCACCTTCCTGGTTTGCTTTGTTGGCACCTTGTCACATTCTTGTGGGCTTGAGGAATTCATTGTTCTTGTTTGAACTGATAAGAACAAAAAAGGATTTTCTAGCTGAGACCTTGGGAAAAACAGAGGGTTTGGAATGTTGACATGAACAGCAGGCCTGCACTTTCCCAAGCCTTTCAATCTGCATTCTTTAGCAAGCAGAGGACCACCAATCTTTGGTGTTCACAGGAAAGCTTTTATTTGATAGCCACATACCTGTGTATGTGTAGCCACTGGGTGAGGGACAGGTAAACACAGACACATGTAGATACACTGATACATACCTATAGCCAAATCTGGCTCAGATGCAAAATACTTGGAATATTGCACTGAGATATTCATTGGTTGTGGAAGTAAATTCAAAGGGGTAGCTGGTCTGGTCTGTTGCAGCAAAACCAAACAGAAGCCCAGTGATACTTTCAAGATGAACAAAATTTATTCCAGAGTGAGCTTTCATGAGTCAGAACACATTTCATCACATGTGCAGAGTGTACATCCATACTTAAACTTACAGGGAACATAAAGATGGGAGTGGGGAGACATTATAAAGAGAGGCCAGCTAGAAACAATAGCCAGTCAAAAAGAATCCAAACTGTTCAGAGGAAATTAGGCTGTGGAAATTTTTGAACAGAGCTACACTAAGTTGGAAGCAAATGATAAAACTAAATAAAACAGAAGATCTAACTGGTCAATTAAGTCAAATAAAATATATCTCCAAGGCAACACTTAACCTTACCTATTTTATTCCTGGTTGACTAGAGGTAAGATGCAAGACGTTTCAGAAAGAGAAGTACATGGAAGAGGACATTCTTACTGAATATATAGAGATTCCAGTAATCACAATGGAATGTGTCTTCTGATCTGAGTTCATGCTCTTGCACACTTGGACAGCATTGGGGAAACGATATAAGTATTGGCATCTGAAAATGTAAGCTTGTTGAGTACCTGGTTATTTTCATTAATGTGGATGCGGGAGAGTGCAGTGCAAAACACCCCAAACCCAAACGAGTGAGGGTAAAGAATTAACAAGGTCCTAGCCCTGCATTGTATAAGAATATGAAAACAAAACAAAACAAAAACCCCTAGGACTGGTTAGAGTAGGCTAGTAAGGCCCTAACTAAAATGGTAGGTTTAGTGTGGGCTGATGGTTTAGTTGATTTACTCAGCTGGTGGCTAAATTAGTTTAATCAGCAAGCACCCTGAGGTATCTTGGGATGAGGTGAAGTAATTAAACCCAACACTTCAGGCAGTCTGATCTAAGTGTCTGGGGAGGGAACTTTCTTGGTCTGGGTCACCAATGCCTTAACCTTCACATTGTCTGGCATTGGGAAATGGCCTTAATGGGCAGCATCTCTCACCACAGCTTTTATGTGTGGACAAGGACAATCAAGGAGCAGCTTGGTTATCAGTGTGTGTTTGGAGCCAGTGTGGGATTGCCCATACTCTGACAACCCCATCGCATGGCTTCTGAAGGTTCTTCACTAACTGTGATGCTGAAGATTTTACCTGCTGGAGTTCAGCTATGAAAATTAAATATAAATTATGCCTGAATATGGTAGAGAACCTATTTGAAACTATCTTTAGATGTAGGAGCTCTGTTGTCAATTTTTTTAAAAAGGAATCACAGTTCTGACTTAAGTGGGTAAGCATTTTTCTGTTAACACAAAATGCTGTTTTAAAACTTGAGTCTCAGAAAATACATCAGTAATATTCATGCATTATACTGACTTTGGGTATGTATTGTGTTACAGGCAGATGTATTCAGGGGAAGGATATCAAAGTGCAGTGACTGGGTAGGATAAATCTGTTAAATAGTTCCGACAGTTCTGAAAACAAGGGATCATTAATTGAGCTGTTGATAACACCATAGTAGTAATACTTGAATTTAGCCACACAGTAAACCAAATGTCAAAATGTTTTGAATAAAATCATATAATGCAACTGGCAAAGTCCAGGGCATGATTGGACCCTCCTTGTGTAATTCCTTCTGGTTTTCTTATGTGCCATTGCACTGTAAGAACAGCAGACTCAATCTGAGATACTTCTGCGCTTAAATTCTCAGTGTAACCACGCCTCAGGGCCAAACTAGACCACACCTCATGTCCAGCATGGGGATGCCACTGCTATTTTAAAACCTAAAATGGGTGAATTAAAAATGCTGCAAGAGCCCTGTTGTGTACCCAGGGAAGACCGCGCATGCGAAGGGCCCGAACTTCGCTTTCAAGGACAATAGCCCGAACGGATCCTAGCGCGTACCTGTCGGAAGGCTCTGATCCTAGAAGGGACCTATGGGATTAGGGTGCACTGTAAATAACCTATCACGGGTGTGTGTGTGTGTGTTTGGGTGTGGTGAAATACAGGGATATAAGCCGGCCTGTGTTCCGGCTAAAGCATCTCAAGATCTGACTATACTTAATAAAGTATGAGCTGTAATCACTCTTCAACGCATCAGCCTCAGTACTTTATACTGGCAATGAGGATGTGATCCCGATGAGCGAGCCTGGCTCTTCATCCAGCACAGCACCGAGCATTGACCCCGAGGAAGCCACAGCACCCTGCACTGCTCCCAAGCAGCACCGCAACACGCACCGCTCCCCAGGACACCGCTCCCCACTTCGCTCAAGAGTCATGGCTGTCACTCTGGGGTCTTCAACCCCACATACCCGAGTTCTGGGAATCGTGGGTAGACCAGCTCACCAGCTTCTTCACATACCACGAGGTCACTGATGCCACCAAGAAACGGGCTCTACTCCTCAGCACATGTGGGATGGCCACCATTCAGCTAGCCAAGAGCCTCCTGGCACCCAAGATGCTCACAGAGAACACCTACGATGAGATCATCACAGTCTTGACGAAGTACTACATGCCAAAGCCCATCACAGTGGCCAAGCACATGGACTTCCACGCGCGCCTCCAAAAGCCCAGTGAGACGGCCGCTGCATTCATGGCCGACCTCTGTCAACAAGCAATGGATTGCGGGCTCACGAAAATGGAGGAGAACATCCTGACCCAATTTGTATGGGGTCTGCGGGACGCCAAACTCCGTCGCAAACTGGTAGGCATTGCAGACCTCAAGATAGATGGAGTCCTCCAGATGGCCACCGCATACGAGGGCTCACACTGAGACTGTCTGCCATCATCATCATTAGCACGCCATGTGTTACCAGCTGTGGTGTCCGACATCTCAGATGATGAGGAGGTCCTACAAGTCTGCCAACCCAACTGCCAGAATCCCCAACCCCAGGCCGGGGCCACCGCACACCAAAGAAAGCAAGCAGTTCAAATGTCCTGCACTAGCTGCGGAGACTCTCACAAGCGCAAAATATGCTACTTCCATGATGCCGTCTGCTGAACATGTGGGAAGCAAGGCCACATCGCCCGCGCCTGCTGATCCCGCGGAAATCGGAAAGCAACGTCCACTCACCAAGAGGACCTAGATCTGCACACACTGACGATCAGCCAGCAGCAGGTACTGAATCTGCACCCTGATGCCCCGAATAAACTGCATGTTACTACGTTAATCGAGGGGTCCCCCTGTTGCATGGGGCTGGACACAGGCTCCTCATTTTCTATTATGTCGGTGGAGACGCTACAGAAACTCTGCCCGGGGGGGGGGCCCTCCTGAAAAAGCCACAGGGTTTGTTGCTGCGGGACTTCTAGAAAAACCCTGTGGCCATTAAGGGGTGGGGCAGGGTGCAATTCAAAAACTTTGATGGGCCCTTAGAATTGCTGGTGGTGGAATGGAAACTCACGAGCCCGTTGGGACTGGCGTGGTTTGGGCCCTTGGGGTTTGCTGTGTTGGGCATGCACTCTGTACAACCCATGGACTTTAACTCGGTCTGCGGGGAATTCCTGGGAGTATTCGATGGCACGCTTGGCCATTACTCCAGTCCCCCAGTTTTCTTTGAACTCAACCTGGCGGTGTGGCCGATCAGGATGAAGCCCAGGCGGCCCCCGTTAGCGCTGTGGTTAATGATAGAGGCCGAACTGGACCACCTGGTTGATCAGGGAGTGCTAGAACCAGTGCCGCCCGCCCGCTGGGAGACCCCCATCATCACCCCATTAAAATTGAATGGGGACATATGTATTTGTACCAACTATAAGTGCACCATTAATAGGGCACTTCAAGCCCACGCGTACCTGGTACCGGTGGTCAGCCAGGTCTTGGTTTCCTTGGCGGAAGCACGGGTCTTCAGCAAGCTGGATTTGGCCCAGGCCTATCAGCAGCTGCCGGTGGATGATGTCTCAGCCGAGGCCCAAACCATAGTTACCCACAGGGGGCTCTCAGGGTATGGAGCCTGCAGTTTGGGGTGAGCGTGGTACCAGGGATTTTCCAAAATCTTTTTTTTGTTTGTTTTGATTGATATATAAAGAATTTACAATCAACAGGAAGAGATTGATATACATATATGTCAACATTCAGAGAAGAATCAAGGTTATGAGTTAATATTAACATCAAACTTACTACATCTGATATGACTAATAATTCATCATCTAATCTTAAATACATATTTTTTCATTAATTGACAATATGATTAGGAAAATAAAACATTGTTTGTTTGTTGTGATAAAATTGCCTTGCGACTGCTGAGTTTGTGTGGAGTGGTGTACTGAGTGGGTTATTGTGATTAAGATCAATAGACTCTACACCTGTGGACATGAAGAGGATAAAAGAAAAAATAGCAATTAAAAAATAATAATAGTAAGTAAATGAATTAAGATGAGAAAGAGAACCAGGTTAAAGTGAGAGCATTTGTTGGTATATTGGATTAGAAGGTGGTAGATCTTGCACGAGTATGTATTCCAAAAAGGGAAACCATTTCTCTTCAAATGATGTTCTCCTGGGGTAGAGATCTGACTGAAGTAGCTTATCGGTGATTTTCTCCATCATCAGATGATCCCAAATCTTTGAAAACCATATATCTGTAGATGGTAGTGAAGGCGATTTCCAATATGTTGCTAACACTGTTTTGGCAGCTGTTAATAGGCTCTGGATGAAGTCCATTCTAATTCTGGGGATCGAAGAATCCTGATTATGTTGTAGAAAGATGAGTTCCGGGAGCAAAGGGAGTAAGTATCCTGTAATTTGTTTGATATGTGCAATAATATTACTCCAGAAGGTTCTTATTTCTTGGGCATTGCCACCAACAGTGGGCATACGTGCCAGTGTCAACACAGCCTTTCCAACATAGTGCAGGGTTGAAGAAAGAGATCAGGGCCATCTTATTAGGTGTGATGTACCATCTGGATACATTTTTATAAGATTGTAATCTAACGTGCAGATGATGAGGATGCTAATAAGACTTGCCAAATGTTAGACCATTGTGCATCTGTGATGGTGATTCCGCAATCTCTAGACCAAGCTAGTTGGTAGGGCAAAGGTTTAACAGATTTACATTGAAGTAGGATATGATATATTTTTCTGATGAGTTAGTGTCATCAGTATTTAGTATATCTTCAAAGTTGGTGAGTGGTGAGTGTAGGTTGTCTGACAGTCATAGAGTGGTGGCCATATGTCTTAACTGCAGGTAGAAAACCCATGGGATTTTTTGTTGAAGTTTCTTCTCTAAAAAGAGTTTTGGCATTCCAAAATCTGATGGATTGTCTCCTCAAAGGCATCCCGGGAGTTCAGCCGTTCTTTGATGACGTTTTGATTGCAGCCCCGGACTCCGAGACCTTTGCGGCACGGCTCTGGACTCTGTTGAACCGTTTTGCCAATGCGGGCCTCAAGGTGAAATGGGAGAAGTGCATCCTGGGGGTGCCCCGAGTAGAATTCCTGGGAATTGCTGTAGATGCCCACGGGATTCACCCCACGGAGGACAAGATCCACACCATCAGTCAAGTGCCCACACCCTCATCAAAGGCGGAGCTATAGGCTTTTCTGGGACTCCTCAGTTTTTATCATTCCTTCCTCCCCCACAAGGCTGCACTTGCAGAACCACTGCACAGACTCTTAAATAAGCAGGCTCCTTGAGTCTGGGGGCCTGCTCACGACGATGCCTTCTGGGCGGTCAGAGACCTGTTGGTCTCAAACGCCGTCCTCACCCACTTCGACAAGTCCCTGCTCATGGTGTTGGCATGCAATGCATCTCCCTATGGGGTGGGAGCGGTCCTGGGTCACCAGTTGGCCAACAGCTGCGAGGTTCCCGTGGCTTATTATTCTCGCACCTGGTTGGCCATGGAGCGCAACTACGGGCAGATTGATAAGGAGGCCCTTGCGATCATTGCTGGCGTGAAAAAATTGCGTGATTTCCTCTATGGCCAGCTGTTCACGATCATAACCAACCACAAGTCGCTGCTGGGTTTGCTCGCTCCGGACTGCCAAACTCCCCAGATCTTAACGCCTAGAGTGCTCCACTGGTCTAGCTTCCTTGTGGGGTACCAGTATGCACTGCTCCACCGCCTCAGCAAGGTGATGGGGCATGCCAATGCCTTGAGCCACCTCCCACTGCCCTCCTCGGACCCCGCGCCCGCCCACCACATCGCTTTGCTGGAAGACCTGCCTGATCGCCCGGTTCAAGTGTGAGAGATGTCGCACCACTCAGCCCGGGATCACATCCTCTCCTGGGACCTTGACTGGATGGGGAGGGGGTGGCCTGCCAGCTCGATGGGTCCCAAGTTCTTGGCATTTGCTGGCCACTGGGACAAGCTGTCTTCCCACAAGGGGTGTTTGCTGTGGGGAAGCCGGGTGGTGATACTGCCACCCCTGCAAAGCCGCATACTCACTGCTTTCCACGAACACCACCTGGGGATAGTGAGAATGAAAGTCCTGGCCCGGAGCTATGTATGGTGGCCAGGGCTAGACGGTGAGATAGAGGACATGGTTAAGCAATGCCAGAAGTGCCAGGAGTCATGGTCCGAGCCCCTGAAAGCTCCAGTGCGACCTTGGGAGTCGTCCCACAAGCCATGGGCAAGACTCCACCTGGACTTTGCTGGGCCCTTCTAGGACCAGATCTTCTTTATTCTGGTCAATGCTTATCCTAAATGGCTGTAAGTGACACCAGTGCCCTTGAGCTCATCCTGATCTGCCATCAGAGCGATGTGGCAGATCTTCAGCTCACATGGTATTCTGGACTCATTAGTAATGGACAATGGCACTGCCTTTACTTCCACAGAGTTCATGAACTTTGTTCACTACTATGGGATTAGGCACATCTGCTCTGCGCCCTTCCACCCCGCAACCAACGGCCAGGCGGAATGCATGGGCAGGACAATGAAAGAGGCACTGCACCACATGGATCAAGGAGAGTGGGACTACAAACTGGCAGCCTTCCTGTTTGACCAGCGTACAACCCCACACTCCACCACTGGCCACAGCCCTGTGGAACTGCTTATGGGCCACTGCCTGATGACCTGTTTAGACCACTTCCATCCGGACCGGACGCCAGACCACAGTGCTAGCCCAGAAGACCAGGGGGCACCAAGGGGGTTCTTCCCCGAGGACCCGGTATACGCCCACAACTATGGCCAGGGCCCCACCTGGGTGCCAGCGAGAGTAGTTCGGGTAACTGGTCCTCTTTCGTATGAAGTTTCCTGTGAGGACGGCCAGCCATGGAGGCGACACATAGACCAATTACATCGCTGTGTCCTACCTTTGGCTGCAGACGGCCCAGACAAGGACGACATCTACCCTGGGGAACCTGAAGCTTCGGATTCCCCGCATCCCATGACAGGTGCGATTTCCAGGGAAGAGGATGGCGACAACCCGGAACCAACAATCTGCCCGGAGCCTGGCAGCTCGACAGCCCCAGTTGCGATCCCAGCAGCTGCAATTCCACCCCTGGAGTCTACAGGAAGAGCGACAGGTAGCCCTGCCCCGGCTCTGGACATCTATTGCTCCACAAGGGAGTGTAAAAGACCCGCATACTTGAAGGACTATGTCTGCTTGGGCCGTCTGGATCAAGGGGGGAGGGGTGTTGTGTACCCAGGGAAGACTGCGCACACAGTCAGGTCCACATGCAGTCAGGCAAAGGGCCCAAGCTTCGCTTCCAAAGACAATAGCTCGAACAGATCCTAGTGTGCACCTATCAGAAGGCTAGAATCCTAGAAGGGACCTATGGGATTAGGGTGCACTGCAAATAACCTATCATGGGTGTGGGGGTGTGTTTGGGTGTGGTGAAATACAGGGATATAAACTGGCCTGTGTTCCAGCTAAAGCATCTCAAGATCTGACTGTACTTAATAAAGTATGAGCTGTAATCACTCTTCAACGCATCAGCCTCAGTACTTTATGAGCCCAGTCCTGAACAGGCCTGTAGTGTCGTGGGATAAGTTTCTTTTGTCCCTCCATCTTGATGCCTTTTTAAGTGATGAAAGAGCTGTGTTTCCCCTGCAGCTGTTTCGGCACTTGAAAAGGTGCAGGGGGGAAAGAGCACCTTGTCTTGCCATGCTGCCAGCCCAATCAGGATTTGACCCTTGCAGAATTTTTTAATCATGCATTTTAGGCTTTAAAATGGCAGCAGCAACCCTCTGTTGGATGCCATCATGTCTAGTTTGGCCCTCAGAGGCAAAAGAGGAAGTCACCTTTTTACCAGTGGCACCTGGATTGTGGAATTCCCTCTCACAAGCATTCAACTGGTGCCAAGCCTGCAGCATTCCAGACACCAATTTTCTTTTGATCTTAGTGTCTTTGTTTCTTTTTGAAATCAGTGTCTGTTGAACTATAGTACTGCAAAATGGCAATAAAGTTACTTAAAATCATTAGCATTGGCATGAAGCACTCTGCAAACATGTGCCATTGACAAATACAGTTACACATCACACTGAGCATTTTCCTTCTAGGATAGAGGATGGAAATTTTTTACTTTGTTCCCATGTATCCTGCTATATCCAGAAATAGACACATTCTAAAAGTGTTCTGTGGCCCCAGGGTGAGATAAAGATGCCTAATATGCTGGCCTGTTATACAATATAGGTGTCTCACTATCAGTTCGTTGAATGTAAAAATATAGTCTAGTAAAATCAAGAATACACACCTAGCATAGAAGAACAATAGGTTCTCTCAACTTTGTTACTGATTGAGCCACCTCCATTATTACTTATGTTGTCACAATAGTAAATGTTTGTTAGGAGATGTATTTTAGGCTGTTATATTCTATTTCTAGTTTGTTTAACCTAATTCAGATTATTTTCTATATGTGGTCATCATTTCTCAGTCCTACATATAATACCTTAGGATGCATTTTATGGTTGCTGGAGATGTGAAGGACTGGGGGTAGGGGGTGCAGCTGAGAAAAAAGTGTTTTTTCCTCCTGAGGACTGATGGAAAAAATGTTTTGGGGGAAACTGCAAAAAGTCCTATGATTTTTTTTTCTTTTGGAGTCAGTGAAATGCCCTGCGAAGACTAAATGAAATTATTTCTATACAAATATTATATTTCTTTCTCTTTATTGCAAAATCTGTGTTTTCTGTTTACAACTTTTATTTTTTCCTACCTGTTGGTAACAACCTGTTGGCAAAAAAGATACATGAGCTGAAGTAGCATAGGGTACAGCACTTTACATCCACAGCTCTTTAGTATTTGGGTATATTTGCAATTTTCTTTGAGAAAATTAAGGCATTTTTAGAAATATGGTAAACAGTACAACTGTACAACAGTACAACTGTATTTACTAAGTGACAAATGTTTTTATAATTAAAGCAGTAAAAGTAAGTTTATGCTCAATCAGAAAGTACATGTTGCATATATTACATTTTTTCCAGTGTACCTTATGTGCGTTTTTTCCTGCTACTGTGTCTAGAAATTTTACACCTTTATATTTGGCCTAATCAAAAGCAGGCAGGAAGCAATCCATTTTAGCAATGGTTATTGCCTAGGTGTACTTCAGTGTTCTTCCCCTGCCTCTTTGGGAGAGAGTTCATCTTTGCTCTCAGATTAGTTTTCATGGCTTCAAGAAGTCAACATTTCAGATAAGAGATGCAGACTATCCATGTTTTATGTTCAGACCATAGCAAGGGCAGCAGCAGCAATTAAACAGTCAGCACTTGTCATTATTATTTATCAGGGCTTAAAGAGGTCTTTACATTTTGATTTTATTAAAGGTAAGAAAGATACCAGAAAGGAAGCAACAGGAATAACAGGATGGGTCAAAAGATCATCAGTAGAGGATAAAATTTGTGAACATAGATGTGTTTCTTATGGTCCAGAACTCACAAATACAATAGTCAACTCTTTGGTTTACATCACGGGGCCATTTTTTAAACTGTTATTGTCAAAAGAAGAGTCCTGTGGCAGTTTCATTATAGCAGCATGAGCTGGAGAAATGAATTTTAGTGTAATCTGGGTGTCTGTACTTGCACTAGGTCACATCTTTGTACTGTGTGTTAATATTATGTGGAGGAATGTCCCATGCCTTGTCCCATATACACACAGTCATTAAAGCAATTTAGAATGCCAGCTTTGCCCACAAGCATAAGTTAAATAGTGAGGAGAAAATCTACCCTGTAAGCACCCATATTGCAATTACGGTCAAGTAGGGTTCAAGTATGATAAGCAGTAACTAATCTGTATGAAGTGACCATGTGGCCATATTAAACATAATGCAACATATAGTGGTGGTTTGTTTCCACAATCTTATACTGTCATAATGAGAAATATTTTTGGAAGACCTTCCCACAACCCTAAACAAATGCTGCTGTCCTGCTTGGCAAGACAGCTTTAGATGCTTATGCTACACCCATTAGCACCTGTTTGCCTCTCACCATGCAAAATGCTAAAAGAATTCTGGAACGGATACCACAGTTCTCATTGGGGGCTAGCACTTGCCTGAAGTCAGTGAAGAAGTGCACATCCACCAAGTGTTAGTTGGGAGGGCGGGCAAGCTGGGACATTTGTTCAGTATGCTTGTTCTTCACCCTCTGGTGCTCTGGTCTGAGCTAGCCTTCCATCTATCCACAAGATCGGGCAAGGATGACCAGGGAATTAGTGCAATGTATGCAATGTATGTGTCTGGTTTACCACTGTTGGCGAAAGATTCCTGTCATTTTTTTTTTGCTGAAGCAAATGTCCTAGAATCCACCTGATAAATTGGAGCTTGTTCTGAATCTGCTAAAGACGTATGAGTCCAATTTTTTCTGGTTCAGCAATTACTTCTGCATCCTATTTTCTGTATTTTCCTTTCCAAGAATATATGCATATGTAGTTAAGAGTCCCATTGGAGAAAAATAGTGTTGTACAATGTAGCCCAGTAATTATGTAACAAGAGGGAAAATATTAATATAAACCTGCACTATAACCAATCTGAAGATGGATTGTTTCCTATCCAAGTATTATTCATGGGATGGCAGTTGACGAAACAAAGATAGTGAGTCAGTGATTTATGTAATACCTAATTGTATAGAAATGTGTAAACCGCTGAATCCTAAGCATGTTTACAAAGCACTGAACTAGGAGTGTGAGTAGACATGCCTTCATAGTGCTTCCAGCTATAATGTTTACTTCATCGTTTTGGCAATGCTTTGGTGTGACTGTGATGTCTAAATAGCATTAGAAATATTTTCTCATCCCTTAGCCATGTGTCATGGATGTTGGAATCTTTATCTATTTTATCTATTTATTCAAATATTTTTATCCATTGCAAACAATCCCCAAAGTAGCTAACCACTTGAATAAATACACCTAAAATATTCATCAGATCACAGAAGAGTTGATATCTGGACTCCAAGTAAACTTTAAGCAGTAATAGGAGAATTAAAAATTATAAAATTAAGCAGTAAGAATGAACATAGGAACAAAAATCGGCAACAAATTAAATTATGCAAATAGTAACTTTGCAAGTACTTGTGGGAGGCATCTAATTTCCTACTCCCACACTATTTCCTTTCCCTTTCCTGAAAGCCTCCATAGCTTCTCCCCTTTTCCTGCTTGGTTGTCTCCTTCCCACCCATCAGCAAACCTAGATTTATCTGCTGTTCTGTCTTCAGCTCTCCTCAGCAACCTCTTCCCAGAAAAATTGTGACCAACTTGTATGATGCCAGCTGCTGGGCCAGGCACACTTGCATAGTAGGGAATTCTCAAGGACTTAAGGCGGCATCTCACTTTCCCCTGTATCCCACTTCTCTTACACTATTTCTTCTTTCTGTTCTCCTAGTACCCCCCATATCCTCTTCCATTTTTCTGCTTCATTCTCTCCTTCTCAGCCATTCAACAACCTATCTTTTATCTCTCATCTTCAGCTATATTTATGATTTATGTACTTCATTTATATCCCACCTTTCTCCACAATGGGAACCAAACCCCTCTCTTCCTTTTTATCCTCACAACAGCCCTGTTAGGAAGGTTAGGATGAAAGTACATGACTAAACTAATATCACCCAGAGAGCTTCCTTGGGAAGATGGGATCGAACTTGGTTCTCACAAACCCTACTTGAAGTACTGTATTTTACCCATTTCATAGGTCAGCCAGGACTGATATTTCTTTGACTAGGTGGCATGTAAATTTTCTAAATAAATAAATCTTAAGAAAATATCAACCAGAAAATCTCCTGGGCCATTAGGATCCACCAGTCCCTGAGATCCAACCATCTTAATAGGTCCCTCCTGCCAACATTCACTGCCAGTCATCCTTATACTCTATTGCAAGCAGTAGTTTTGTGAACACTGGAAAAAGATGTTCCTAAGCAATTGTGGAAAGAAGGCCAGACCAATAAAAATAGTCTTCAGGAAGAATGTAATCTGACATATCACCTAGGATCTCTGGTTGCAGGTAGAAATGTCACAATACAAGAACTCGTGGGCACTCCATGAAATTGCTGAGCAGTCGGGTTAGAACAGATAAAAGGAAATACTTCTTCACCCAAAGAGTGATTAACATATGGAATTCACTGCCACAGGAGGTGGTGGCAGCTACAAGCATGGACAGTTTCAAGAGGGAATTAGATAAACATATGGAGCAGAAGTCCATCAGTGGCTATTAGCCACAGGGTATAGATGGGAACTCTCAGTCTGGGGCAGGTGATGCACTCTATTCTTGGTGCTGGAGGGGGCAGCAGTGGGAGGGCTTCTAGTGTCCTGGCCCCACTGCTGGACCTCCTGATGGCAGCTGGTATATTTTGGCCGCTGTGTGACAGAGTGTTGGACTAGATGGGCCATTGGCCTGATTCAACATTGGCTTCTCTTATGTTCTCTTATGTTCTTATGGGATCAAACTGCTATCGAAACTGAACTTTTTCAGATTACTTGTCACCTAGGAGGTGGTAATTCTCATTGAAGCACTGTAGACTGCAGTATTGCAGCTCAGCATAAAAGACTTCAGTTTCTGGTCCTAAGCATTTTTAACTTGAAATATATTCCTCTGATTTTACCATTTCAAAGTAAATATTGCAGCCACAGTCCACTAGAAAGCTCTCCTGTGGTATCCCTTTTGAGAAAAATAAATGGGAAAACCACTTGTGTGGTATGCAGACATTCCTGCATAGAACCAAATACGGAAGCAAAAAGTATATGATGATAAGATGTGATCAGTATAGACTTGTGAAAAAAATCTGAATCCTCAGCATGTTTACACAATGTAAGCCCTCAGTATTCAGTGGTACTTTTGTCTTGATCATGCTTAGGACTACAGTCAGTTGTCAGACAGTCTTTTGCCTTTGTAACATACATTTCTGTCACTTAAAAAAGTTGAGATGATCCTTCTTCTGGGATTAGCTCCCTTGACAATCTGTGAAGTACATTTCTGCCAAGAATGCAAATTTGAATATTGTTGCCTTTCCCCCACTTTTGCATGGAAGCATCTTGCTTTCTAGCATTAAACTTAACTAACAGAGTATCACTGCACTCTGCTGGAGAAGCTCTGAGACTGATCAGGACTTTCTGGAGTCTCCCTGCTGGTTTTCCCAGGGACAGATGCAAGGGCTATGCAGATAACCTTTGTGCTTCCAAGAACAACTTTGGATGATGTCAACTTTATACTTGTCAAAAGCACAGGTTAGGGTCTTGAATTGTGCAGGGTGGAGACAGATCCTTTAAGAGGGAGGATGAGAAAGATAAACAGAGCCACCCTTGCAAGCCCCAGTACCCACTATCATCTGCCCAGTACTTCTTCCTGTTAGTCAGCGCCGTGAGTGCAGACATTAGGATCTGTTTATAGTCAACATTCTTAGTTTTGTGTAATAGTTTATATGAAGGTGACAGAACTTTTATTTTGTCATATCCAGTAATGTTGTTTTGTGTTGTCACTTCTGAAACACAAGCAGATACTTCTGGCAGGAAGAAAAATTGTCAGGTTGGCTTGCTCCCTCAGTTTACTTTGATTTTGTAAGGGTAAGAGACTTGTTATTGTGAAATAAAATTCTTGCAGTTTTTCTTAAATATGTACTTGTGTGCAAAAAGACAAATACATATATAAATATATTAAAACTCTAGATTAAGTGGAGATATTCTTGTGCATTTTAAAAAATATGTTATATAGTTCTTTGTCCTGTGTCATGGCACCCGCACAGCAAAACAATGAATATGAATCAATTTAAAAGGCAGCTTTATATCAGCTTTTGAGAGCCATTGTGTTATTCAGCCTAAAGTGGTGCTATGCTGTCAAAGAAAAACAAAAACATGTGGGAAGGAATGTTTGTTTTACAGTGGTTGACCAAAAGTATTTGAGTGGTTGTAAAAAAATGTAGACAGCTAAAGATGGGAGGTGCCACTTACTCACTCTGAAACTCATTCACAAACCTTTGACACTGAGTTAAGGTCACTCCAGATAAGAAAAGACATTTCCCAGGGAGATGCATCAGAATTTAAGTGTGTGTGTTGGGGTGGAGCAAACAAAAGCAGAGCAACACCACACAGTGGCCTTAAACAAACAACAAAATTCCCCCCTAGTATTTTAGAGCACAATTTAGATCACATCCCTGCTCTTGTTCATATCTATCAATTTCTCTTGTGTGAGCTGCTGCAGATAAGGATACCTGCAACAGACCTAGAAGTTAGACATCCATATGAAAGGGTCCAGGAAATGCTGGCAACATTTTCTTTAAAAGGGTTATATTTGAAACACTACCATCTTACATGCTAGTTAAAAAACAATAACCACACCTTAACTTTTAAAGAATCTCACTTCACATTCAAAGAGATGTGCATTCTGAGGTGGCATCATCTGCCCATGTACCAATGAGGTAGTAGTTAGCTATATATTTACAACCTTTTACCTGATTTCTGATAACTTACTTATGCAATTCTAATGGAAAACTCTTTAACTGCAACTTTCTTATTGCTAGTTTCATTGTCTTCTTTGCCTAAGAATCATTGTCTAATTTCAGAGGTTATAAATATTTTGCCAGTCTTCTTGGGATGCATGCATTAATCATGCTTCAACCAGTCAAAAGCAAAAGTATGGTTAAAATACATATTACAAAATACATAAAACATGTATATTTCTTATGTAATCCACACTCCAAAATAGCCATTTTAATATGCATGAAGCATATTAGGCCCTATCTTCCATAAATGATCTGGTTTGACTAAGTTACTTTGGTTAACATATTTCCATTACCTTTGGCAGCTGAATGGCCTTTCCCATGTGTTCATGCATGTGTGAATCGGCTTAAGCAGAGCACTTACGAAGCCCTTTGGAATTGCTTCCAAAAAGTCAAAGGGAGAACTTCTACCCTGCATGACAGCAAATCATCACGGCTGCCCTTCATTTATTACCTTCCTGTGCCACTGATGCAAGAACCTGTACTGTATTGCCTTGTATTTCTAGGCAATGAAATCTGTTTGCTCTGACCAGATGGAAATAGGTATGGAAAAGCTTTGTGCTGATGTGTGCCAAGAGCAACCTTCGTCAGTGGGGTGGGAGGAGAGATTGTGTGTTCCTGGCCTTTGAGTTGCTTGCATTAAAATCATGCACTGCTATTTCTACTGTTTCTGCCAACTGGCTAGGGACCATTTTCTCTGTTAATGCTCAAGCAGTCGGCACTCTACTGAAAGGAAGCCCCTTCTCAGATGCTTCTAACTGCTGTGCCAGTGTCTGCAGTGGAATCTGTAGTAGAGCCAGCAACAAAAACAAAACAACTGTACTGAATCAGCTGTTTTGTTGAAGCAGATTTTATATACTGAGAATGCAATCCAGAGAAGGATAAGCATTTTGCAGTCCCATTTATTTATTTTTATAGGATCACCAGATTGTTTACTTTTTAAATCACCAAGGGAAAGAAACAACAAACCAAATAATACTTTTAATTGAATTTGTGATTTGTATCTTACACACTTTCAGAATATATGTGCTGCCTGACTGATGGACCAATTAACACACTAGCTTGCAACTTCACCATCACCCAGAAACATACCTCCAAACTTTTGGTCATACGAACAATGCACTTTTTGTATTATAGAATTATATCTGCTTAACTGCTTTTATATATATAAAAGCCCCAGCATATTGGCACTTTCTAGCTCTCTCATTGGCTGTGCTGTGCACTCCATCAGCCATTGGCCCGTCAACCACCACTCAGGAGTACTCGCATGATATTGGCTGGGTGCTGGGTCCACTCCTCTCCCCTGCCCACTGCCAGCTTGGCCACTCTTCCCTGTCAGAATAAACTGCCAAAACAGCTATCTCTCCTGACAAAGACGCTTCTCCTGCTTGGCTCCTCCGTGGCTGGCTGGCTACTGAGGTGAGCCACTGGCTGTCAAACTATTCTCTTCTCTTCTTGCTGTGTGGCTCACTTTCCCCTCAGTGGCTGTTGCTAGGCAACCAACCTTGGTTCTGTCAGTAAAAAGGTAGAGTCAGGAGGCCCTTTCCAGGCCTACTTTGGCCTCTGTGGGGAATCCATTGGGGCTAGTCCTGATTAGGGTTGCCGGCTTCAGGTTGGGAAATTCCTGGAGATTTTGTGTTGGAGTCTACAGAAGCTAGAGCTTGGGGAGGGGAGAGGCCTCAGCTGAATAGAATGCCATAGAGTCCATCCTCCAAAGCAGTTATTTTCTCCGGGAAAGAGAGAGATCTGTTGTCTGAAGTTCAGTTGTGATGCCAGTAATATCACAGGCTGAGGTGAGGAATCAGCAGTTAGGCAATTATGTACGATCAATGACTCACGAGGTTTGTTTTGCATACACGTGTGCACCCTCCCCAACCTCCTCGAGTCAAATAAATCTGAATCTGAAGATTTCTTTGCACATGCTGAGAGCATTGCCTGAATTGAGGCGAATGTATTTAAGATCGTGGTGTTGTTTGTAAACAGACATGTGAAAAATGGCTGTCTATCTGGATCTTAAGACAGAAATCTATCTACTTGTAGTTATACTTTCTTAATACAGTAGTCCTTTCCATTGTGGCCTATTTCTTTGCAAATATACAAATAGTTTATGGTGGTTTTTAAAAAAGTCCATAAAATGTGTGGAAATAAGTTTTATCTTCCAGTTTTGTCAGAAACCTCAAATTTGTCTGCATATTTATATTTCATTCATCTCCATGGCGTGTGATATTGCATTAGGAGTTCTGCAGAGAGGAAACATAGGCATTCCTTTTCTCTTTTCCTGGAATGTGAGGATGACCGGAAGGGGTTAGTAAGGGCATTAAATTTCTATATTCCTAGCTTTTCAAAAGGACTGAGGAAGGTAATTTGCAGGAAGTATCTGAATCTCTTTGTCAGCTGGAAAAGTGAGCTGGATAATCATTCACAGCAACTTCCCTTTCCTTCACTTTGAATGAGTTGTCCATTGATGTTAATTCTTTTTCAGTCTGATTTATTGTTCACCAAGTGTGGATATGGTGGATTAAAAATAGTTTTACAGTTGTCTCCATCTTTCTTCCTGTTCTGTTAGCAGCCATATAATCTCTGAACTAACTTTACTTATACACACACACACACAAACTTTCATAACTGCCTGTTCATAACTTCCCTGTTACTGTCAGGGAATGCCGAGAAGTGGAAGATTTATCAAAGAAAAACAGCACCTTACAAGGTGAAAACTGTTATCTCTTTATTACATTTACTTCCATCTTTCTTTTAAGAAAGCATACATGTTTTTCCCCCTCTTCTCCCCTATGTGAGAGAGGACTGATTGACCCAAGATTATCCATGGAGCCTTATTGCTGAGCGGTAATCTGAACCCAGCTCTCTCAATTCACAGTTCAATATTGGACCACACTGGCAGCCCCTGCAACCTTCATAATGTACCTTCTCAATCACCCCTGTATCTCCTATTCCCTAATTCTTGTCCATCCCTCCTCAGATGCTGCCCCTGAACATTTGGAATTTTCTGAATTTTCACCCAGGGCCCAATTCAGTGAATTCTCCATTTCTATTTCTGTTTTAAGTCTCTGTTTGCCTTTTTCTTGGACTGTTTAAGAGTCAATTTGAATGTTACATTATTAGTAGGACCACAAAGGCAAGTCAATATTGTATTCCTTGCCACTAATAAAGTAATATATGAGTAACTGACGTACAGCTGTCACCTGTGGCCAAATCCTGCATATCGTATTTTTATCCATTGTCAGGGTATGGAAAGGAGAAACTTATCTAAACAGGTGTGAGCGCACTGTCCATTCACATTCTTTCTCCTCTTTTCCTCCAGTGTCCCATATTCTGCCTCCCATTTTTTCTTGTCCTTTTCTAAAATGAGTGCTCTCATGCACCATCTACTTAGTCAGCCCTGCAATTACAGTTTTATAACAAACTGTCCTCTTATTTCCTAGTTAAGGATTAAAGGCAGGTGGAGGGAATCCTTTTTCCTCCCACCGACACATACGCTTGATGGTCT
The DNA here is from genome assembly GCA_029375565.1 of Gekko gecko. Classification (NCBI taxonomy): domain Eukaryota; kingdom Metazoa; phylum Chordata; class Lepidosauria; order Squamata; family Gekkonidae; genus Gekko; species Gekko gecko. The sequence goes on along the minus strand of JAPDNY010000005.1, from coordinate 92,639,821 downwards.
TGGCTGGGGACATTACATTTCTGGCAGAGATTTGAGAGGAACTTGCACTAGTAGCTGCCGAAAGAGTATTTGGCAGAGAGGTGGGCCACATGACTGTGATTCATACTGTACTCTTGAAATATGGCAAGAGGCCTAGGAAAGGATTTAGTGCCAACACTGAGAGAGCAGGGACACTCTCAAATATCACATTCTTTTTATAGTACAGGCATGCCTCACAGGAAAAATATTGAACTTGGCGTCCTAGTAGTAAGAGAACAAGCCCAATTGTGATTTTACAGCTTGAGTCACTCAGTTAATCAGTTAGTGGTAGAACTTAGGAAGCCTTCTATTAAACTAACTTGGAAAAAAATTGCTTTTAATTAATAAGTAGTGACACTGAGCACTTTATTGTTTTGCTCTGCATTACTTTCAATCACAGATTCATGACTTTTAAAACACAACAAGCTGAAAGAGCAAGAATTTAAATTGTGCCTGATGACAAAAATCGTTCTATACCTGTTGATTTACTACTACTACCTTACCTTACTATAAGTTTTATGAACATTGCAAATCACTGCATGGGTCCACAGACAGATTTCCAAAACAAAAGGTAAAACCTTTTACTAGGACTAACCACAATATTTATTTATTTATAATGCTGTAGAAACAGTATTATACAGCATTATAGCATCAGTATAATACAGTTTGTATAACAAACAGTACAATAAAATTAGATTACAAAGCTACAGAATACAAGACCATGTGCATCACAGATTAGTTCCCTCTTTGCAAATATGCCATGAAATGTGAAGAAATAAATAAATCAACAATTTCTCCTTCCCTCGTCCCTGTTTTTGGGAGTACTGAACATCTAGCATGATGAAAATTCTAAAGAACATGAAAGCCACACACTGTTTTCCAATGCAACAGTTTTCTGATATTTTGGATGGTCCTAATACTAGATGTTATGTGATGTATGTATATATAATTTCATAATATCTCAGTATAACAGGCTGAGTTCAGACTGGCAGTTTGGCTCAATATAGGCACGTTTCAGAGACGTTTCACAAATGGATTAAAGGACCTGTTCACACAGGCACATCTGTCAGGCGTTCCCCAGACGTACTTAACCCGTCTTGTAACGCTTCTCTCCCAAGTTTAAAAGATACCAGGTGAAAGTGATAGCAAACCCAGGAGAGCGTGTTCATCTCGCTTCCCAGAAGTGTGAGTGCGAACAAGCAGATCCGGTAGGGATGCTCTTATGTGCATGAGCTCATAAGCACATATTGTCAGATTACATTGCAAAAAGCCACTTACAGCTGTGCCTTCGCCAGGGGCGGGCCAACAGTGCGAACGCTCCCTTGTGCATCCTCCCCGGTATGCTCCCGCATCAGTTGGTGTGACCGGGAAAACCCAGGAACAAATTGTTCCGGGTCTTTTTGCCATGACTCCCTCATGCTTCAAACTGCCAGTCTGAACTCAGCCACAGTGTGTGCTTTCCATAGCTCAGTGACAGAGTATTAGCTTTGTATGCCACAAGGTCTCAGGTGCAGTTACCAGTTAAAAGGATCTCAGGCAGCAGCACTGGGAAAGTTCTCTGTCTAATATCCAGGGCAGTTATTCCCAGCTGGAGTATACAGTCCTGGTCTATGTAGGCCAATTATTTGACTCAGGCTCCGGTCATACGGGCCAGAAAACGTGGGGGGGATGCGTGGCAGTTCGCCCCGGAGCAAAATAAGGCGCGGTAGCCCGATCACAAGGGCCACCGGGTTGCCACGCTCCAGCCCCAAGTGCCGATCACACAACGCTGCTGCAGCGCAGGAAAAAAGCAGCACAGCAGACCACGCAAGCCGCGCTGTTGCGAAGTGCGCATGTGCCATTGGGGGGGGCGCTACTGGTGTCTTGCATATGCGCATGCCTCATTCAGCGTTGGTGCGCATCCCAAGGAAACTTACAACATCCGGAAATCCCAGGACATGGGCCGGCGTTGGAAGCCGCGGGATACTGGCGCTCCCGCGATAAGACGTCGGCCTTTGCCCTGGGGTTTCCGGAAACTAATACTTTGAACCTAGTAATTTTTTACTCCGCGTTTTCAGAGGGAAGCCGCGGGTTGGCCACGGGAGCGCTACACCTCCCAGATGTGCTCGTATGATCGCGCACGGAATGTCTGCGGGGCTCCCGTGCCTTCAGCGGGGCAAATGCTCTGTGTGAACGGGGCCTGAATTTAAGGCAGCTTTATTTGTTCATGATAGTAATTGTGAGTACGCTTCTAAGGAAGAGTGTTTTATTTGCTGTTTCCTCACCACCTTGGCACATATCATTTATACATATTGCAAGAGCATGGTAATATACATTAAATGGACATTGGTGATGTAAAGCTGTTTTCATATGATAAATCCTAGATAATATGTATGAAAATGCCTTTTAAGCTTATTTGCTAGTTTGTAAGGTTACCATGTGCCTAGGAAAACAAATCATGGTGTGAATTTTATTGCTTTTGAGACAAAGCTCTAGCTTATACTGGAATAGTATCTTCTATCAAGAGTTGTACCATTGAAATCAATAAGCTATAGTGTGGAATCAATAAGCTGTAGCCTATGGTGTGAGTAGTGGAAATAACATCCATCTCATTAGTTAGTTGAATGCTGTAGGTCAGAGCATGGAAAGTTGTTGTGCCAAATAGGTTCTAAGCTCTATCCCCCCCCCCTTAGTAGAAATAGCATGAAAACTATTCTTTTTTCCTTTCTCTAAAGAGGTATTGGTTAAAAGCTTGCTTATAAATGTGTCACATTGTCTAGTAATGGCAGTCTCCCTAGTCCTGAACACTTGTAGGGCTATTGTTTGTTCAAAGGCTTATTACTTCTCAAGTACTATAAATCTGTGGTGGCATCAAACAAGGTAGGGTTTGCAGTATATGGAAGTTCCTCTTCCTCCAAGAGCATATTTGTGACTGATTTATATTGATGGCTGTGCTACACTGCAGTCACAGACTTTCATTATATTCAGGCTTGGCTAATTCAGTCCTTATTTCCTGTTTAAGGTGAGACAAGGTCCTTCTTGAACAAGGGGTGAAATTACAGCTGAACTTTCTTAATTGCTGTTACTACAGGAAAACCTTTGAGAAATATAGCATGACTTTTCTGTGCTCAAGGCTACCTCTGCAGTCTCTTCCCCAGTTAGCAGTTTGGTGTGGCACTATTAAAACATGCTTCTTGCTCACTTAGGCTGATCCAGAGCATGAAATTATTGTGTACAAGAAGTGTATATGTGCTCCCTTGTCAACAGGGGCTTCCCTGTATCAGAGGCTGAAGTGAAAGAGGAAACTCCACACTCTCCTGACCCAACCGAGCTTTGGATTGGGCTGTTTATGGCTGGCATAAACTGTGGCTCACTGGTAAACCGCTGGACTAATAGTAGAATGCATGAGAACTAAGAAAATAAAATAACAAAAGGTTTCCTTGAGCTGAGATATGCCACTCTCTAAGGATGTTCCTTGTTGTGTCTCTGCATGATTTATTGCTTCAGTCTTTCTCCTTACCAATTAGGCACTGTTAGGGAGGAGACATGGGGGTCTATCTCCACACTGTGTATGATTGAATCATTCAGTTACTGCAAGTATTGAGACGTGGCAGACTCACCTATTCTCAGAAGTTGCGTCCTTTTCTAAACAGTGACTCATTCAGAGGCACGAGGAGTGGACTTCTCTGTAGGTTTGGGGTTTTTTTACCCTTAAAGTCTCTGTGTAGATTTTTTGTGTGTGTGTATGTATGAGAGAAATTTGCCTTCAGATCCTGCTGGGCTTTGTAACTTTTTTTTCCACTGGACTTCAAAGGAGGCATTTTCCTTAATGACAAGAAGGATACGGTTTCCACCCACAAACTCTACAAATTTCAGTCTAGTGACCTCACCAGAGGGAGCTAACACTTATTGATCTATCTAGTTATCTCGTTTCCTCCAAGAAGATCAGAACAGTGTACATGGTTTTCCCATTTTCCATTTTATCCTCTTAACTATCTTGTCAAGTTGTTTAGGTTGAGAGGGTATGACTGGCCCAAGGTTGCCTAGTGAGCTTCATGGCCAAAAGGGGATTTGAGCCCTGGGCCTGACACACTAACTACTATGCTACACTGACTCCTACAGATACAACTGACAGTCTAGACATCCTGAAGAAATTCTGCAGATAACCTCCCTTTAACTATGAGAAATAAACACAAAGCCACATGTTTGTAACATTAGCCATTTTGGGAATGGTGTGGGCTGATTAATCTAGTTTTGTGTAGTTATCAGATTTTTTATACATGTATGATTTTATTTGCATAATAAACAAACATCCCACTAATCCCTTGTTAGTATTTTGTAGTTACATGTTTACATTTCTGTTTTATTTTTCCTGCCAGCCTAGGTTTACGCACATTCTGCTGAACACTGATTTGAGGTAGATTGGCAAGAAACAACTGGGCTCCTATATCAAATGTTTCTGTACACCTCACCACAATTACCTGCTTCACATGGAAGCTTCAGGATTCCTGATTGGAGGACTTATGTAAATCCCTGGTTTACATATTTTTCATGACCTGAAAGGATTGTTATCTTTTAGTCTGGGTTTTTTTGTACTATTTATGCAGCTGATGGCAATTCAAGGCCTGATTTGTGGATACTTATGTTCCTTTGGTTAAGACGCTGAACTGCAGGCTGTGGAAGGTCAGTAGTTCAGCAGTTCAAGACCCAGGTGCCGCAAGACGGAGTGAGCTCCCGTCTCTAGTTCCAGCTCCTGCCAACCTAGCAGTTCGAAAGCAAGAAATTGCAAGTAGATAAATAGGTACCACTTCGGTGGGAAGGTAACAGCATTCCGTGCGCCTTGGTGTTTAGTCATGCCGGCCACATGACCACGGAAACGTCTTCGGACAGCACTGGCTCTTCGGCTTTGAAACGGAGATGAGCACCGCAACCCTAGAGTCGGATTTGACTAGATTTCGAGCAAGGGAACCTTTACCTTTACCTTTATGTTCCTTTACAAGATACTCTGTTAATATATACTTTTGTTGTCATAATCAGTGTTCCCTCTAAGTTGAGTTAGTGTGAGCTAGCTCACAGTGTTTTAGCCTCTGGCTCACACATTTTTGTCTTAGCTCAGGGAGGATGGCTCCAGAGCAAACTAATTTATGCAGTAGCCAAATTGCTTGCTCACAGTTTTTGCTCACAGGACTCCACAGCTTAAAGGGAACATTGATCATAATACCCACACATGCATCTATAGCATTTAAGTCTAACAGTCTCTGAAGAGAAGGAGTTAGGTATGATAGGTAGAAGCATGAAGCAACCAGGCTGCAACCCATATCCCTGTAATCTTACTGTGAACTTTTAGTCTATATTTTGCCATTTCCATGGTTAGTCCTCCATAGAATAAAGTAGCACAAGGACTTGTAGCTCCTATTGCCATGAGGCTTCTGCAACCAAGTTCAGAAGAAGAAAACAATGTTGTTTTGCCCTCCTGGGCTTTCCCATAGTCATTGGCAATAGTGTAGGCAGCTACTGGAAATTCCTGTCATTTGTCTGCCAAGGGTTCACCAATGCCATGATATTCCTTTCCCCTGGAAGATTTTTTGTACCAAGGGTATCATCTGATATTCGACACCATGAATGCAGCTAGGAAAGGGATCTACCAGGAAATTTGTAGTAGGAGGAAGAAATTGAAAGCCTGGAACAGAGAGCCTTTTCTCTACATCCACCTACCGCAAATTACTGTGGATTCTCATTTGTCTGTCTTATATCTTAATTCCACTTTTTGGCATTGTGCATTTAAGAACTATTCACATGTTATTTTAATAGTTTGGACCCTAACTTCATTTTCTATTGGCACCAGTTCCCACCTCTCACTGCAGCCTTCACTTCAACCCTTCAAATGTTTCTCAGAATCCACTCATCCATGAGGGCATAAGTTGGAGGAGGGGTAAAGATGACTGCAGTGGGAGGGGGCAGTTGCTGGTCATGTAGTGCTACTGCACTTGCACTGCATAGGATTCAAGTAATTACTGTATTTACTCTAAAGAAAGGTGACATTGAATGTAAAACAACACCTCCCCAAGTATTATACATAAAAAACATTGAATGTAAAACAACCCCCTCTTGCTTTTGTTGTTGTTGTTGTTGCTGTGTACCTGGCAAAAAAGTCTTGCATTGGAGTAAATGCTGTATTTGGGTAAAGACAGCATGATGTCCTTGTTGGACAAGTCCTTAGACTCATAAAACATCTTCTTAGTACAAATAGCCATAGTAGAAAAGATATAATAGGTGTTAACTTCCAGTCTCTTCTTTGTGGTTAAGGGAATTGTTAGCTATGTCCACCACGTCCTCAAATCATCGAAAAAATGGGGAGTTGGATGGGGCAGGTGATATTTTCTTGTGATGACAAAGAAGACAAAGAGAAGATTTTTATACCCCGCTTTTCTCTGCCCGAAGGAGTCTCAGTGCAGCTTATCTTCCCTTCCTCTTTCCACAGCAGGCACCTTGTGAAGCAGGTGGGGCTGAGAGAGTTCTGAGAGAACTATGACTGGCCCAAGGTTACCCAGCAGGATTCATGTGGAAGAGTGGGGAATCAAATCTGCCACTCTTAACCACTTTTCCATGACAAATAGGAGGAGAAGCAGGGGACCCACAAGGACTTCCAAGGAACACCTCACTTTCCCCTACCCCACTATCATTCTCCTCTCTTCATTTTTATCCTCATAACAACCTTGTGAGGTAAGTTAGGCTGTGAATATGTAACTGGCCCAAGGTCACCCAGTGACTTTCCATGGCAGAGTGGGGATTTGAACCTGGGTCTCCCAGATACTAGTCTGAAACTGTAACCACTACACCACACTGGCTTTCATGGGGTGACTGCTGTTGACCAGTAGTAAACAGCCAGGCCTGGGTGATTTATGCAAGTTGTGTGGTATCAAGCTGCCTAGTGGGTGCTGCCAGTCTTGGCCCTGATGAGTCCTCTCTCAAAGGTCAAAACGGCCCTGTCCCTTCCCCCTTCTTTTTACTGACAGAAACTGGGACTGCAATCTCACACACTTTTAGATCTGATATAAGTGCGAATACCTGACAGATCTAAAGGGAGCGATCAGACAGCAACATCTGGGAAGCGTCCACAGTCGTTGGCAACCCATGCTGCTCCACCATGGAAGTGGAGTTAAAAGACACCGGGGAAAATCCAGTGTTAACCAGATACGATGGGCCACGGATGAACTTTCCGTGTCCGATCGCTCAAGTACGCTTTCACGCCATTGGGATGGTCTGATCATTCCATCCTGACTCTGTGCCATTGTTCCCCCCCCCCCCGCAGTATGCACATCATCGCAAACTCTATAGGGAGCCCTCAGTGCAGAGGTGCGATTCCTTGATTCCTCGTTTAAGCTCATGGGAAACAAACGGCAAAAAAAAGAGATTCACCCATAGTTGCATCTGATCACACAGTGACAGGCTGAGCCTGCAGCTTGAAAGGGCTGTGTGATCTCGCAACTGCATGTCAAATTCCTCTGGAGGAAATAGCCTCACTTCCCGTCCACTTCTTTTTTTAAAACATTTTTTTATTATTTTTCAAACACAACAAACATAGATAATACATATATCTCTCTATTTCTAAAGCCTCATACATTATACAATGTATAAAATGTTTCCACCTTATGTTAAAATCTAGATCTTTGCATATATATATATATATATATATATATATATATATATATACAAGTACATTTCATATTTTCTTCTAATTTGAGCTTATGTCTGAGAAATTTACCACATTCTACAGTAACTTATTAGTTTTTTTGTTCTATGCCTTCTATTTAAATTTCTTATTTCACCATACCTTTTGAATCAAAATACATATAAGTGAATTGAATCAATTTGTTGTTGTTGTTCAGTCGCACAATCGAATCCGACTCTTTGTGACTCCATGGACCAGATCACGCCAGACCCTCCTGTCTTCTGCTGTCCTCTGGAGTATGCTCAATTTCATGTTTGTAGCATCAATGACACTGTCTAACCATCTCATCCTTTGCCGTCCCCTTCTTCTTTGACCTTCTATCTTTCCCAGCATCAGGGTCTTCTCCAGTGAGTGCTCCCTCCTCATTTGGTGGCCAAAGTATTTGAGCTTCAACTTCAGGATCTGGCCTTCCAGGGAACAGTCAGGGGCCCAGGACAGACTGGCAATTTGCCCCGGTATCGAGTCGCGGCAAAAAAAACCCGGAGTAAACGATACCGGGTTTTCCCGTCCACACAGCAGGGGCCTCTGCCGGAAGAAACGGGACGGAGGCGCGCGGGACCGTTCGGACTGCCGCACCGGAGGCGCGCTATATTCGCTGTTCCCCCATTATTTCGGCTGTGGGCATATGTGCGCATGAGCGCATGAGCGCTCATGCGGTCATGCGCATAAGCGCATTTCGGCGATTTTTTTTTTTGCCCTGCAACGCCGGCACTGCATTGGGCAGTGGAGTGGAGCTCAGCCAATCACGCCGCTGCTGCCTCATGCCCAATGCGGGTTGCTCACGGCTTTTCGGCTGCGCGTTCAGACTCCCCGGAAGTGGGGAAACGCGCGACGAACGCAGGCTTTCACGATTTGCAACGGCTTTTATCAGGTGTTTTTTTAAACTGGCTCTGAAGCGCGAGGGCTCTGGTAAGCTCCGGGTGGGGGACGCCAGGCAGATGTGCCTGTGTGAACGTTCCATTTACTCCGATATTGAGTCGCTGTCAGCCCGGGTCCCATCCCGCGGCAAATTGCCAGTCTGTCCTCGGCCAGGGTTGATTTCTTTTAGGATTGAATGATTTGATCTCCTTGCAGTCCGAGGGACTCTCAAGAGTCTTCTCTAGCACCATAGTTCAAAATAATCTCTTCTTCAGCACTCTGCCTTCCTTATAGTCCAACTCTCGCAGCCATACATTACTACTGGGATTGAATCAGTGCAAACCTCTATATTATCTACTATGGAGTGTCATGGATTATACAGTATTTTCATTTCTCCATCTTATACTAGTGCCTACCTTCACATATATGTGTCTACATTCCATATTCTCTTCTATTTAAGCTTTTACCTAAAACAAATTTTGTCTGATTTTTCAGTTATATATAATAAAATAAACAATCCTTATTTTCTTCTTTTATGGGTTGTAGTTGGAAACACTCTAGTCTAGTTTAGGAGATCCTGTTTCACAATACAATCTCCAGGAATTTTACAACAATTTTAAATATATATATGTATACATTCCTTAATCCCTTCAATTTAAACTTTTGCCTAGGAGGTTTCCTACATTTTTCAGTTTCATATAAGAGAGTAAATAGTTTATATTCTTTTTTTTGTATGTGTGGATTATGTTTAACTATGTTCACATCTGCTTTCAGTGATCTTATTCCACAATATAATCTCAGAAAATCGCACATTTTAAAACTTTTTGTAATATTTCATCATCTTTTCCATTTTCTGATTTCTTCTCTTGATTTTTAAAATCTTTATACTATGTCTTTTTTCCTTGTAAATAGTGAAGTTTTCTTCTTGAAGTGGCCATCTATATTCCATTGTCAGTAGAATTTGGAATTCTGTAGATTCTTTTCTTTCCTCTTGTAGTAGTGGTGTTTCATTCAAAATTTTAAGGGTTTCTTCACCTGTCAATTTTCTGGACATTTCCCCAGATCCTTTATTTCTCTTTGCTGGTGGTAAATCCACTCTGTTGATATCCACTTGCTTGTAGACTTCCTCACAGTGTTCTATATCTCGGAATTTTTTTTCCTCTTCCTTCTCTGGCTTCCAGGCTTTTTCCATGTCAGTTGGAGCCTACTTTGACAGTATTTGGTGTAGTGGTGTAGTGGTTAAGTGTGTGGACCCTAATCTGGGAGAACCGGGTTTGATTCCCCATTCCTCCACTTGCAGCTGCTGGATGACCCTGGGCAAGCCATAATTCTGTCAGAGCTGTCCTTGAAAGGGCAGTTCTCTCAGAGCTCTTTCAGCTCCACCTACCTCACAGGGTGTCTGTTGTGGGGAGGGGAAGGGAAAGGAGTTTGTAAGCCACTCTGAGACTCTGAGTGAAGGGTGGGGTATAAATCCAATCTCTTCTCTTCTTCATATATCCAGTTCAGCTTGCATAGCATCAACAATCTCTCTTACTGCCAGTCTCACAGCCAAGATAATTGAGTTTTGGATTAAAAGTTGGAAATCTTTTAAAGAAATCTGTGTCCAGTCAATATCTAAAGGTTCCACTCTTGTTGAGGGTGTATCTCCAAACATCGTGTATGAACCACCAGATATTCCACAGCAATATATTAAAAACAGAGAGTCTCAAATTTTTCCCACTCAGTAATAGTTTAAAATCACATCAGTTCCCATTATCCACCAACACTAGTCACTGTAGCCATATCTGGAAAAACAAACAAACATTCACACCATAGCTTGGGAGTCTTATCAGTTGTTTCCAGCACAATAAAGTACAATCAGAACAGCATGTACCTTTATAGTAAAAACACACTATGTTATGAGAATGTAACACAGAACCAGTTCAAAACGTAATCCAGGTCTTCTTTTTCTCCTTTTCCATAAGGTGTCTGTTTCTAGTTCAATAAAGTTCATAGAGAAATATTATAGATTTTTTTTAAAAAAAAAAATCCATATAACAGAATTGTGGTCTCAGACAGCAGCTCTTGCTTCTCCTTTTGCCCACAAGCTTAAAAGGAATTGCTTGAGATTCTCTTCCTAGCTGCTTGCAAGAGGAGGGGGGGGAACAGTTTCACCCCTTCCTTTCCTTTGACTCTTTAAAATTTTAAAGGGGCAATCCATCAGTCCATAGATCCTCTAAGAATGTTGCATTTACGTAGAATTACAGTGATTTTTCTTCGTCATTGTTATGAATGAGGTCCTTTTCTTCTTCCCTCCGTTGGGTGCTCACAGTTGCGCTCTCCTGTCTGACATGGAGAGCTCTTGCTCAGCTCTTTTCTTCAGAACGTTTCTGGAGCTGCCATAACTTGGGTTCTTCTCCAGGGGGAAACTCAAGGGTAGAACCGGTAATTTGATCAGTGTCAAGGGAGAGAGCCCTCGATGCGACCAACTTCACCGCAGCGAGACCCCGCCTCTCCCCCTTCTCTTCCACTTCAGCTGGCACATGTGACCACAGCCTAGGGCTTAAAGATTAGCAATACTGTTGTGGTTGCCTAGCAAGAGCTCCTGAGAGGACATCCGTTTCTTAAAGCTACAATTGTTAATTATATTCTTTGGGGGGTTTCATTCCTGTGTGTGTTTCAGAAATTTTTTGCACACATGGTTCCTCTCCAGATCTGTTCATGGCTCCAGTCTCTGGGTTTAAGTATCGACTGATTTGGCCATATTGAAAATTAGATATATTGATGCAATAGAATTTAAATATTGTACCTAGAGTATTTTTGAATTTGGATTCTAGAGTATTTTTGGCACATACCTGCAACAGCTATCATTATCATATGATAAATATGTACAAGCTTGATAATATTCCCTTTACAAAATGACCATTGATTCCAATAGGAATACAAGTAATCTTAAACAGCAAATGTGTATGGAATATTTGTTGAAGCTGTGATGTGCTGATTCAGAGCATTGATGGTTTAAAATTCATGATAGAGGACCCAGTCTACACAAGATACTGCAGTAACATCCCTTGTATATAACATGGAACACATGAAGTTGTCTTGTCATGTCAGACCATTGGTCTATCAAGCTTAGTATTGTGTACTCTCCAGGGACTCATGCTGAGATCTTTCATATCACATATTACCAGGTCCCATTAAGTAGAGATGCCATAGATCAAGCCTGGGGCCTTTTGCACACAAAGCAAATGCTGTACCACTGAGCCACAGCTCCTCACCACCATGGTTTTTGTAGTTTTGCTTCTCTCAGTTCCTATATAGCCCCATAAGGTACCATCAGGGCAAAGGGAAGAGCCAGCGCGGAGCAGCGTTTATGGGAAATCGGCCTTAGTGTGGTAAAGTCTCTTGTGTTAACAGCATAGCTGCTTTCTCATCATATTTACTTAAAATCATTTGATGCAAATTGTGCTTATAACAACTCTGGGCTTTTTACAGAAGGAAAGCAAGCTAGGAAGTGAGCAAAGGTAGTTGTCAGCAGCTCATTTTGTATCCCTAAATACACACTCTCACACTTACACAGGGCTCTGTATTCCATCACTGCCATTGCACCACTTTATAGATGCAAGTCCGCCTGGAGCAGTAAAGGAGCATTTAAAACAAATAGTAAAATGAACAACATTTGCAGAGCAATAAAAGGCAGCACCTTTGCAACTTCATTACTATTTTGAATAACACAACAGCATTGGTCACCAAGCTTTGCAAATAAATAGTATTTTATTGGGTTTCAGGTGAATGCACATGCCAGATCAGACTTCCACTACACTACTCTTTCTTTCCTCCTTCCTCAACTTAGTGAACAGTCTGGGAGGAAAAAGAAAAAAAACCCTTTAACATTAAATAAAAGTCTGTAACTGGTTTTATGAGGAAACATATTGCTGTTAAGGACACGTTGTGAAGAAAAGTCCTTAAGATCCTTGAGCTATAGGAAGTGAAGAGGCAAGGGGAGGAAGTCACGTTTACTGAGTCCCTTTAAATGAAGATTACATATACTTCAGGGATTCAGTAGGAGATCAGATCTTGGGGACTAATGCTTTGCACCAAGAGAATACCAAACTATTTTGTTTTAGTTTTAAGGAAACATTATAGGAAATATAGGAGGCCATTCTTATGCTGCGAGTGATGAAATCAACAGAGTAGTTGGCAGCATCAGAACCTGGCCTCTAGGAAACTGAATATTATGCCTACTCATCAACTTGGCCATGAACTCTTCTGATTATACAGAAACAATTTAAGAAATAATTTTGCTGCAATTTAGCTCAGGGCTTAAACTCAATCAAGCCCAGTTTGTGTCCTATTACAGCTTTATCCCCTCAGAAAGAATATAGAGGATTGGCTTGTCTGAAATTTTCTCCACATCAAAATCTCTATCCATGTGGAAAGGTTAGACCCAAGCCTTGTACAGATGACCTATTAGCACATTAGTGGACAGCTCAAGGAGAGAGAGTAGGTATCTGTGTGCTGACCCTTCCCCCTGCTTCTGAAGAAGAAGAAGAGATTGGATTTATACCCCACCCTTGACTTGGTGTCTCAGAGCAGCTTACAAACTCCTTTCCCTTCCTCTCCCCACAACAGACACCCTGTGAGGTATGTGGGGCTGAGGGAGCTCTTTCTAGAACTGTCCTTGAGAGAACAGCTGTGACAGAACTATGGCTTGCCCAAGGTCATCCAGCAGCTGCAAGTGGAGGAGTGGGGAATCAAACCCAGTTCTCCCAGATTAGAATCCATGCACTTAACCACTACACCATACTGGCTCAATTGCAGAGTGGTATGCATGGTGCAAATGCTTGGAGAAAGTGTCCTTGTACGGTCCCTCCCTGTGATCAGCAATGCTGCTTTCCAAAAATTGCTGATCGTGTGGAGAGAAGTGTACTTGTGAGCAATTCTTCTCTGTGTTTGCATCATGCCATACTCATGTCTGCTCTCCCTCCCTGTGTGTTCAGTCAATGTGCAGGTGGGTCTACTTTTCAGAGCTTTAGTTTATGCAGAATCATGTGGGTGAAGCATTTTCTAGACTGTACTGGTTCAGGGTGCATATAGAGGGTTACATATTTGAATGCCTCCCCCTGGGAAAAAAAAAACACAGCCTGCTCTTATAAAGATAGCATATAATGGAGGAGTTTAGCCAGAAGTCTTCTTTTGAATGTGAAGGGAAGAGTTTTTGTTTGTTTGCTTGGTGAGAAACCATGCAAACACCAACCTCCTACCAGCAGCTTAACTGTAGAACAAAATTCAAGTACAGTAGCACCTTAAAGACAAACATTTTAAAGACCAATCTGATGTCATACAATCCAAGAAAAGTTTTTCCATTTAGTTTTGCTGACTGTAGCAACCAGCACATCAGGGAGAAAGATAGCCACACTTCCCATAAACATAAATTGTATTGAGCTACCTCTCTCTCTATAAATCTGTCCCGTTTTAGTGTGTTGTAAAAGTGTTATAATATTCAGGAAAATAACAAGAAAAAATAGTTTAAACCCAGTCCCAGTGGCAGAAATCTGATATTCTTGCAGTTAAAACGAGATATGTTCATTGTTACCTATAGATCAAATATAGGTCAGCAACTGGAATATATTGTGAGAAACTGATTCTGAACTTATTAAACAGTCACAGTAGGAAGGTACTCAGAAGTGCACCCACAAATCAATTCATTGTCCACATGGGAAGGGAAAGTATATCTGTGTATACCGAGAATGCATGCCAAGAATCTGGGACAACTTGGCAGTACCTGCTTCTTTTTTGGAAGCAGACATGTGTCAAAACCCTCCTCATGTTACATTTTAGAATGCATTTAAACCATAACATGGGAAACAGCCCTCTTTTAAAGAAAACGAAATGAAGTGCTATAGGAAGGGATAAAAAGCACCAATACATATGAAATCTTCTGTTATTTGACTTTTTGTCTTAACAACTGGCCCACTTTTGGCTCAGTATGTTTCTGCTCTCAATATATGAATAACTATTCACGTGACTTGATCAGTAGCGATATCACTCTACTTTCTGACTAGACTTCAAAGTTTCAGACAAGTGATCTAGGCATTCTGCTACCTACATCACTATGTACAGTCATAAGCTTATTGGGATCCATGTAAACTTCTAGTTGATAAGTAAAATGCTGTTTAGTTCCTTATTGTGTAAAAGTTAGATTCTTAGCTGAGTAGCATTGGCTGTTTCCAGGAAACCCATTTTTAAAAAGATGATAGTAAACATTGGGCCTTGTTGCACAGGCAGGGTTTAATCAGAGAGTCATTTTGTGGAGCCTGCTTTCAGAGAGAATTGCTTCTGCTATTTGGCCTAGGAGATCCTGGTCTGGATGAGCTTGGGCAAGAGGCAGACGATTGCCTAACATGGGGCCAATTTACACATTATAGAGTACACAAGGTGGGACCAAGGTCCTGTGTAACAGTCAGATGTGAGTTGCACATTCTTAGTTCTAATGTTCACAGTGCTTGAATTGGATGGCAGTCCCAACACACAAGGAGAAGGGGCACCAGTCTTCTCTGCACATTTTCCTAAACTGAAATGGTTCAGGAATGGGGCACTATTTGGCTCATTGGAAAAATCCACAAGAACTTGCAACTTGTAAGAACATAAGAAGAGCCCTGCTGGATCAAACCAGTGATCCATTGTCCAGCATCCTGTCTCATCCAGTTGCCAACTAGTTCTTCTGAAGGGCCAACAACAGGAAATAGTGGTCTAGACCTTCCGCTGATCTTGTGTCCTGGCTCTCGGATTCAGAGGCCGACTGCCTCTGAACACAGAGGTTCCCTCAGTCGTCATGGCTAGTAGCCACTGATAGACCTATCCTCCATGGATCTTTCTAATCTCCTTTTAAAGCTGTTTATTCCAGTGGCCATCACTGCATCCTCTGGCAGCAAATTCCATATTTTTAATCACTCTCTATGTAAAAAAGTATTTCCTTACACCTTACATTTACTAGTATTGAAGTTTATTTGCCACATTGTTGCCCACTCACCCAATTTGTGGAGATCCTCTTGAAGCTCTTCACAATCACCCTTCGTTTTCACCATCCTGAATAATTTTGTGTCATCTGCAAACTTGGTCACTACTAACCCCTAGTTCAAGATAAATTATGAACAAATTAAACAGTACTGGCCCCATTACCAATCCTTATGAGATCCCACTGCTTTCTTTCCTCCATTGTGAGATTGGTCCATTTATTCCTAATTTTTGCTTCCTGTCATTTAACTAATTTTTAATCCATAAGAGAACCTGTCTTCTTATCCCATGACTGCTAAATTTACTCAGGCGTCTTTGATGAGGCACCTAATATAATGTCTCCTGGGTCACCATTGTCTACATGCTTGTTCACTTTCTCAAAAAACTCCAAAAGGTTGTTGAGGCAGGACTTCCATTTGCAGAAGCCATACTGATTTCCCTCAGCAGGCTTTGTTCCTCTATATGCCTAACAATTCTATCTTTGATAGTATTTGCTACTAATTTACCTGTGCAGACATTATGCTGACTGGCCTGTAATTTCCTGGTTCTCCTCTGGATCCCCTTTAAAAAATTGATTTCACATTTGCTATTCTCCAGTGTTCTGGCAGAACAGCTGAATTTAGCTTATATACAGGTTAGTAGACCAACTATCTCACATTTGAATTCCCTAAGAACTCTTGGCTGTATGCCATCAGGACCTGGAGACTTATTGTGTTTTAATTTACCCAGTAGATCTAGAACTTCATCTCTAGTCACCTTGATTTGGGTCAGTTCTTCAGACTCCCTGAAAATAGTGGCTGTGACATAGGTACATGCCCCACACTTTCCACAGTGAACATGATGCAAAAAGTCATTATGCTTCTCTGCCATTTTCCCACATTCCTTTAGCAGTCCCTTTATTCCTTGGTCATCCAAAGGCTTCACTGCTTCTCTGGCTGGTTTCCTGCACTGTATATATTTAAAGAAATGTTTATTGTTTGTCTTGAGGCTTTTAGCATCCCACTTCTCAAAATCTCTTTTTGCATGCCTAATTATCGACCTACATATTTTTGCCAAAGCCTGTAGTCCAGAGGTGACCAAACTGGTTTGGGAGCCACATGCGGCTCTTTCACACATATTGTGCAGCTCCTGACAGGGCAGCTGGGGAAGCAAAGGGGAGCCATGCTTTTCCTTCCTTCCTTCCTTCCTTCCTTCCTTCCTTCCTTCCTTCCTTCCTTCCTTCCTTCCTTCCTTCCTTCCTTCCTTCCTTCCTTCCTTCCTTCCTTCCTTCCTCCCTTTTGCTTTCTTTGTTTCTCTTTCTTTCCACCTCTTTCCTTCTCCTTCTCTCTCTCTTTCTCTCTGACAAATAAATATCATTAGCAAACAAATATCATTGGACAAATAAATATCATTATCAGTATTTGTTTTTACCCCTTTTGCTTTTATTTTGGCAGTCTCATTTAATGTTAATAAAAAGCAATTTGCATATTTTAAAATAAAAGTGTAATATCTGTTCATGTCTTGCAGCTCTCAGACATCTGACATTTATTCTATGTGGCTCTTACATTGAGCAAGTTTGGCCACCCCTGCTGTAGTTCCTTCTGTCCAATTCATTGGGGGAGACCTTCCACTGTTTAAAAGAAACCTCTTTACTTTTTAAAGCTTCCTTGACTAGCACTATTTACCACACAGGCCTTCTTTTAGAGTTGGCAGTGCCTTTCCTAACCTATGGAGGTGTGAAGAGATGTATTGTATTTTTTCTTTGGAGATTTGAAATCAGCAAAACCTCTTCTCTGAGTTTTAAAAGTTTTTTTCCCTCTGGGCAGAGAACTGGAAGGTCAGTCCAGTTGCTTTCCAGCTTACCTTCATACAAATGCTAATGGGTCTGGACAATCGGGTGGTCAAGCTCCCCCACCCTTCAAGCAGGGAACAGAGATTTGGCGGTGTTAAATACTGGAGAGGCTTCAGGAAGGAAATTCCTGGAAGCTTCAGGAAAGGCTTCCTTTACCTGGCTTGACTGTCAGTGGGTGGAGAAATAGGTATGATAAAAACTCCTTGCATCAAGGAGGAGATCTCTTTTTCCTTTGGGTGCTCCGGTGCTGGATCCATGAGAGCAGACAGAAGCCTTAGCTGAGAAGGCAGCCATTGACCATGTGCTCGCCTGAAGAGCTACAGAAGGCTTCAAGTTAATGGAACTCTGTAGAGATTTGTAACATTCTAAGCTTAAGGAGCCTGTCCTATTTTAACATTCAATAGGTAATGTATAGAGAGAGGGACAGAGGATTTATATTTCACCAATTTCCTTTGGATCCCTTGCTCAGTCTGATGCTGTGCTAAAAATATGCATGTGAGCATTTTCTTTTTAATAAACATTATAAATTAAGCGTCTGGCAGTGGTTTTCTGTACCACATAGATCTCCACCATCTTGGACACGCTATTTTAAAAAGAGTGCTGGGGGAAGGCAGGCAGTTGGCAAGTGGCTATTCCTCTGGGGCGCACAAGACAATAAACTGTCACCATGGTGACCAGGTGCTAGGCAGTGGGAGACCCAGAGGCAAGGCCCCCGAACTTGGAAGGGAAGCTGGGAGCCCTGACCCTCCCAGTGGACTATTCCTACAAAGGTTGGGTGGTGATGGTGACTTACTAGAGAGAGAGAGAGAACAGCCTCTCCAGGTGTTGGAAAAACCTTGGAAGGCAGGGTGGAATAGGGCCTGCAGGCCAGAGCAGGCCCATTCCTCCACAGGAATGCATTCTATTTGGGCTTTGATTAGTGTGGTTTTAGCTTCCAAGCATCCTCTAGTGATTTGACTGCCTTGTTTTCCCCCTTCAGCTTCCTTTTAACTATTTCCCTCATTTTTGTAAAGTTCCCTCTTTTGCAATAAAATATTACAGTTTTGGACTTTAAGGGTAACTTTTCATTGACCTGAATGTTGAACTTAATAGCATTGTGGTCACTGTTCCCAACTGGTGCAACAACCTCTACCTCTCTCACCAGTTCTTGAGACCCAGTTGGAACGAAGCCCAAAATCTACCCCTTTGGTTGGCTCTGCGACCAGCTGTTCAGATGCACAGTCATTTATGATGTCTAGGAATTTCATTTCTACAGCATGATTCGAGCACATATTTACCCAGTCAGTGTGAGAGTAGTTGAAGTCTCCCAGTATAATAACAGCTGATTTAGTCACCTCCCTTATTTCCTTTTCCACCTCAAGATCAGCCTGAAGGGCTTGATCAGGTGGGTGATAAATGTTACTCTGAGTTTTTACACAATCATCCCTGTGGATTGACGCTACCCAGCTCCTGTCAACTTCCCCCCAGGTTTAGTTTAAAAGCTGCTCTGTCACGTTTTTGATATTAATAGACAGCGGCCTGGTTCCCTTTTGGTTCAAGTGAAGCCTATCTATTTTGTGCAGGTTTGGCTTGTCCCTAACAGTTATACGAAGTTTCCCTCATTCCTATTGACTTTTCACCTGCTAAATTTAAACCTAAAACCTACCTGACAGTCTTTGACCATTTCCCCCAAAAGTGTAATAAAACAGTCTGTGTTGTGAAAATTAATATCAGCCTCTCGTGTGCCATTATTAGACATAAACCAGTGAAGGGTTGTGGGTTGTTTTTTTTATTTCTCAGCATTCTAGTCTGGTTCAGAATATATCTATATACATTTTAAGTCTCTGGGGGGACAGACAGAGAAAAAAGAAGAAAAAGGAGCTACTCAGCTAAGAAAATAAAAAGAAGCAGGGGAACCATTATGGTGATATATAAATGTTTTAATAACTGAAGAGTCAGTTTGGTGTAGTGGTTAAGAGTGGAAGACTCTAATCTGGAGATCCGGGTTTGCTTCCGCACTCCTCCACATGCAGGCAGCTGGGTGACCTTGGGTCAGTCATTGTTCTCTCAGAGCTCTCTCAGCCTCACCTACCTCACAGGGTATCTTTTGTGGGGAGAGGAAGGGAAGGAGATTTAAGCTGCTCTGAAACT
The DNA here is from genome assembly GCA_029375565.1 of Gekko gecko. Lineage (NCBI taxonomy): Eukaryota > Metazoa > Chordata > Lepidosauria > Squamata > Gekkonidae > Gekko > Gekko gecko. The sequence goes on along the minus strand of JAPDNY010000005.1, from coordinate 92,620,277 downwards.
CCAAGTGAAAGGCAGGGTATAAATCCAACTCCTACTCCTATTCGTCCTTCCTAAGGAAGATTCCCACTTGAAGCATTTTGAGAGCATTTTTAGGCTAATCCAAAATAGGATGTACACAAGTGAAGGCCCCCAATGTGATGAAGGGGTAGGAAGGCCCATGGAACCATCACACAGAAAGACTGGGGTCAATTTTAGTATTACAGTGTACACAAACTGAGTCTGGGAGTCCCAACCTTTGTCCTGTGTAAAAGTTAGACAGGAGTTAGAAAAAAAAGTTACAGGCCAGGACCTCAGAAGTGCTGCTAGTTCCACACACAGAGCCAGCTAGACAGGCATAGATCAGGGATCTCTACATGGATGAGAAAGTGGTGCTGGGAGGAAGTGTTTAGATTTGTTAGGCACTGGGGAACTTTCTGATATCTAAAGGTATCTGAAGGTATCTGATGAAATGAGCAGTGACTCATGAAAGTTCATACCCTGACATAAATTTGTTAGTCTTTAAGGTGCTACTGGACCCTTCATTAGTCTTTAATGTGCTACTGGCTCTTTGTATAACTATATACAATAGATAGTTTGTCACAAAAATATAGTTGTTTTATTCTACAGGCAGCTCTTTATAACTGTTGAGAGAGATCACTTGGCTGTCACTTCTTGGATAAACAGCCACAAGCTTATTTGTCCCAAATTACTGAAGTCTGTGGAGGCAGGAACATACAGACAGGTTCCCTCTTTACCCCTTGATAGGGATTAGGGAAGGACTACTTGTTCCACTTCTCTATTTCAGTATCCTCCTCGATCCTTCCTTCCTAACTGCCCCCTCAAGCGCCATGCCCTCAGGTCAACAGTAGAATTCCATTTGAACACCCTGTCACAGCCACCTTTCCCCCTAACAATGATGGCTTGAGATTCATGGCACTGTGTTTACCCAGACCTTTTTAGATCCATACAAGTGGGGACCTGCAATACTCATGGGGGGAATCCCTTCCCCCATCACTGCTGATTCCCCTTGGGTGGAGAGTCCCAGTGGGAGGGAGACTCATGATGGGAAATCCCATATGAGATTCCAGCACCAAGCCTGGCGTGGCTCCTGAGCTTGGTATCCAACTCAGACACCTGCTTGGCCTGGCTTGGCTGTTGGCGTTCCCTGCCAACCACTGCCGAGCATCCCTGCTTTTGGTGTTCCCTGCTACCACTGTGAGCTGAGGGGGAATCTCCTGGCCTGTCACACTGCCGGGCATTTTTTATTTAGGGGCAGATTTAAACCCCCCAATATTTTTTTAAGTCAGGGCTTTTTTGCAAATTGAGGGAGTCCCCTGAGTTTGCAGAAATTTAGCCTCTGTGTGGCTCTAGTTTTTGGATTTAGCTATCCATAGATTGGGGCCATGGGTGGTTAATAGTATATAGATAGGGGTAATGTTCTTCCCATCCATCAAAGTACTTGGACTATGACGATTTCTGCATACCTACATACCTGGACCAAATGTCCTATCAAATGCCCCATTAAAAATCCTTAGCAGACGTAAGATAAGAAGGTCACCAGGACAGGTCATCTTATGGAACAGTACCTGATTAAGAAGGAACCAGTGCCATGTAGCACAGTATGGTGTGTTGGACTAGGATCTGGATTCAGTGAAGCTCACTGGATGACAATGAGCCAGTCATTCTCAGCCTGATTTATATCACAGAATTAAAAGGGGAGATGATGTACATTTGTCTGGAGCTCATTGGAGGAAGAGCAGGATAAAAAAATTAACTGATTATCATAATAAACTGAAACCAATGGATAGAAATAAGCTGATAGCTTTTCTTAATGGTGGGAAAGAACCTGTGGAGTTTTCTACTGAGCTAGTGTTGTTTAATCTCTCCTTATATATAATTGCGTTTTGGTCATGGACTCTCCTGAACATTCCACACAATCCCAAATCAATTGGCTCCCTGATCTGTCACTCAAAGGGTGTCCCTAGCCACTGGCTGTGTTGCCTGAGTCCCGCCCAGCCACCACTCAAGAGTACTTGTGTGCCATTGGCCGAGTGCTGGGTTTGCTCCTCTTCCCCACCCACACTTCAGCCACAGTGCCCTGTCAGAATTTCTGGCAAACAGCTTTCTCTCTTGATGAAGACACTTGCCTCCTGTGTGGGACTAATTTTTCCCTCAGTGGCTGTTGGTAGGTGCACTGAAAGTTACCTGTGTTTGTAAGATGGCTGCCATCTGTGTGCTTACAGTGTTCCCCCATAAGGCTTAATTGAGCTGTAGTTCCAGAGAGGGGCCTGCAGGGGTATCACTCACTGGGTTGAATGGGGCTTCCTCATCTGCTGGCCTACAGTTCCCAGCTGCCCCAAGGCCAAAAAGTGCGGGGAAAGAGGGACCGTCCCAAGGGGCGGGGCAACATCAATATGGACTCCAGCTAGGCCGCAAGCCCCAGGCATGGGGGACCCCTGGGAGGCAGCAGAAATTCAGCCACTCCACAGTTGACTGGACTGTGGAATGAATGGAAGTTTCCCTGTTCTCTTGGGCAGGAGAGAGAGGCTGAAGCAGAGCCAGAGGCTGGTCCAAGGAGAGATCCTATCCTGAGCCCACAGCTTCCAGAGCTAGAGTGTTTTGTGTAGGGAAAGAGAATTGTGTTTAACGCCTGTTGATTTATGCCCTGTTGGTTCATGGTGTGTGCTTACTCCTACAGTTGTGCCTTATTTAGTGCATGTGTGCTCCATAATTGTGTAAATAGTTAAATAAATTAGTTTATTTGGGCAACTAATCTGTGTTGTGCTCTGACCACATAGTCTCCCCCACTCTGCACAATACCAAAGAGAGGGGATAGCCCAGGGAAGCAAGGAAAGGCCAAACCCTTGAGTTGCCAACTTTCCAGGGATTCCCCCAAAGATTGGAGATTCCCTCTCCAAATAGGGAGATTCGGCCAGAGGGGTCTCACTGTCCCTCTAAAAAGGCAGTGACAATTCAGTGAGTGGTGGCAGTGAACTTAAGGAATGAGATACACCCATGGGATGAGGGTGGGAGGCGAACAGCTGAGTTGTAAACTGGAGCCCGTTTCGCCACAGTAGGCAATCAAGCTTGGTTCAGACAAAGGAAGGAAACCCTTTGCAGGCCTTTGTGAGGAACTCATTGGGGCCAGTCCTGACTATGTTTGCCAGCTCCAGGTAGGAAGATTCCTGAATATTTTCTGGTAGAGTCTACGGAAGCCAGGGTTTGGGAAGGGGAGAGATCTCAGCTGAACAGAATGCCATACAGCCCACCTTCCAAAGCTGTTATTTTCTCCGGGGGGGGGGAGAGATCTGTTGTCTGGAGTTCAGTTGTGATACCTGGTGATCTTCAAATTCCCCCTGGAGGTTGGCTACCCTAGGCGTCGCAGTCAGTGCTTTTGAGCAGGGTCTGCTAGATCCATGTTCTTGCTGTAGAAGTTGAGTGGGTGATTTTGGACCAATCACAGACTTACAGCCTAACCTACCTCACAAGGTAGTTGTGGAAGTCAAAAGGGGGAGAGGAGAATGATGTAACCTGCTTTGGTCCCCATTGCAGAGAAAGACTACTTTTCCTCCTGGGAAACCATTGTTGCCAATCTCCAGATGAGGGCTGGAGATAACTCAGAATTACAACTGCTCTCCAGATGGCAGAGATCAGTTCCCCTGGAGAATATGGTGAACTCTGTGTCCTTATACCCTGCTGAGATACCCCCCCCCTCCATGACAGCCAATGTGACATGGAAGTCAGGGTTTCAGAGCACTGTAGAGGCTGTAGGTGGGGGGAAGATGGAAAGCTGAAGAGTGAAGGGGCAATAAAGGTAGGTTGATGCTCGGCTGGGAAGGAGATAGGGTTGCCAACTCAAGGTGGGAAATTCCTGGAGATTTGAGGGTTGGAACCTGGAGAGGGTGAGGTTTGAGGAGGGGTGGGACCTCAGACAGTGCCATATACTCCACCCTCCCAACCAGCCATTCCCTCCTGGACAGCCACTGTTGCCAATCTCCAGGTGACGGGTGGAGATCAATCAGAATTACAACTGATCTCCAGGTAGCAGAGATCATTTCATCTGGAGAAAATAGTGGACTCTGTGTCAGTATACCTTGCTGAGGTTGCCACAGCTAATTGACGCTGAGTGTACAAGGCCTTGTCACTCTCCCAGAGCCTCTTTCTAGAGTTTGTTTTTATTTTCACAACGGGCCTTGTTCCTAGTTATAGATAATTTTGAATATAGTATGCAGACAATGTGGATGCCATCAAGTGTTCAATATGGTAATGACATGTTGGAGTTGCATTCACTCTGGATTTTTCAAAATTATTTATTAATGCTCGCAGACCAGTTGATCATAAGCAAATAAGAGAATTATACATACATAGATATAAAATACCTATTTACAAATACAGCAGTTGGGTTTTCCAATATTACAATCTGTAAAAAATACCTGGTCATTACCAATTTTAAGATTTACAAATCATATTTATTTATTTAGCCTTTTACTTAATTTGATTACTAATTAGATTGTTTAGTAGTATATGAGTTTCTTAAGTTCTCCTTATGTCTAAACATTCCCAAAAGAAATTTAACTACTGAGACTGTAATTCCTGGATCAAAGCCACCAAGCAAGAATTGGAGCTTAGTCGCAACAGGCAAATCAACATCAGGGAGTAACAAATCAATATACTGGGTTCTCAAGTGTTTATATCTTTGACAAGAGAAAAAGATATGCTCTATAGTTTCGATGGAACCAAGAGCACAGCTACACAGATGCTGAGCATAGGGCTTTTTAGCTTAATGTCCACTTAGAATAGCAGTAGGTAACACATTGAACCTAGCTAGAAAAAAGGCTCTTCTATAGGCTGGGGTGGTAAAAAACGTCTGTATATGGGCACTAGGACTTTGAATGTAGAAATCCAAAGAAGGTAGGAGAGCACACATGATAAGCACGGAGAATAGTCCTGTTTAAATCCCATGGTTTTGGGGTTTTTTGCATCAGAGAATGGGCTGCAGAAAAGGACATAGTCATCAAGGAGGTGCTATCCAGCCTTAGCCTTTGAAATTTGGCATCAACATACTGAAACCAGGAATTAGCATATGAGTCCCTTAGGAGCAAGTGTAGGAGGCATCTGAAGTAGTTTTAATTGGTAGGTAAAAATAGAGGCTTTTGCCTCCAAAGATTGGATCCGAAGCTTGGCTCTGATAGCAATCCCAGTTACACAATAAGGAGCAGTCAACAACTTTCTAAGAAGGCTATGTTAAGATTTATTAAGTCAGCCCACAAGGGCATGCCATATAGGAGCTGGTTAGCTACTTTACCTTCAAAAAGCTTAACAGCCAAGGGAATGTGTTGGCTGCCTCTAGAATAGAAAATAGCTGGATTCCCTTGGATGTTCTCAAGGCGTTCTCTTTCATAAGGTCAAGATGATTCTTCCAAGTCAGGTTGGATTGGAATTTCAGATCTAAATAGTTATAACTAGTCATTTTTGTTGTTAATTGCTATTTAAATACCAGGTGTTTGAGGTGGGTTAAAGATTTTCTGTAAAAACTACTATTTTAGATTTGTCATAATTAATTACGTAGTCTCCAAATGCTATCAATAAGCAACGCAACCCAACCTGAGAGCAGGCTATCAACAGGGTATTGTTAGCATACATAAGTGTGGAAACTGTAAAATTTGCCAACACCGGTGCATGTGAGCTGGGAAACCTGAGGTTATCTGGGAGATCGTTAATTATGAGGTTAAACAAGGAAGGTGCCAAAACTCAACCTGCCTAATCCCTCCATGCAATTTGAAGGGATCCAACAACAATCCTTGATTATTAATCTGTGTTCTCGCTTCAGATGTTTCATATAGCACCTCAATTAATCAGAGTAAATGGGCATCTATACCATGGAACAAATTTAGAGTCCAGTGGTACCTTTAAGACCAACCAAGGCTTATTCAGGGTATGAGCTTTTGTATGCATACACACTTTTTCAAATACACTGGAATGAAAGATGGAGTTCAAATTTACAGACAGGCTGAACAGCAAATTTACATGTAACATGATGAAGATGTTTTAAATTATGCAAAAACAAAACTAGATAACAAGCTAAGGTTATAAGGTCAACAGTTGTTTTGATTTAATTAAGGGGGGCAAAGCAATAAAAATGTCAAACTAGGAGATAAGTGTGTAAAGGCATCTTTTCTAATTGTGGGAAGTAAATTGAGACTCACCATTCGTCTCGTCTCAGGCATGGAGGTAACAGCATTTTTTTAAAAAAATGGGTGTAGTGGTATGTCAGCAAACATCCCAATTTTCTTTGCCTTACATCCAATATTCTAATTTGCTATACTGAAAAAGATATACACTAAAATACAGAGGATGTATAGTCCTTCTTGCTGAGAATACATATGTAAGAACTGAATGAGTTAGCATAAGAAACCAGTATGAAACCAATAGGAAACCAATATCCCTGATGAGTCCTGGGAAGGTTTTTGATACCATAGTTAGCAAGTTTCTGCCAGTCTGTTTCTTGGGACCGAGTTGAAGGCCATCTTTAAATCCGTAAAAGCGACATAAATTGAGCCTTTTGATAAATGTTTTTTTTAAATGAGATGAGATAACATAAAACAGTGGTCCAGTGTTGAATAGTCAGCCTGGAAGTCCGCTTGCTGAGGGGCTAATATAGAATTTTCTATCACCTAACTAGATAGCCTGTTTAGGATGCATACTGTTTGCCCACTACCGAAAGAAGGCTAATTTGGTGAATGTTTCCCAGGTGTAATCTGTCCCCTCTCTTATAGATCTGGACTATAATTGCCTGCTTTCAGCTGTCTGGAATTATACCTGACTCATTTATTTTCGTGAAGGCTTCCACGAATATGGGGGCCCACCATACTATTATTACTAAAAGCTCCAGAGGTAAGAAATCAGGGCCAGGAGCCTTCCGTAATTTGATCTTGTTTATCAAATTTTCTATTTCCTGGACAGTAACTTTGGGCCAGGGAGGTAAATTTAACACACAGATTTGAAGAGAGGCTATGCTTGAATGTGAATACATATAAACTTGAGAGAAATATTATACCCACTTTTTGTGAGGGTATGGAATTTCCCACGGTGGGTTGTTGGCTTGCTTTAGAATGATATTGAGAAGATTAGCATGGCCCCTGCACAAGGATGACACATAAATTCGTGAAGTGTTCACTCTGTTTTTGCTTTGCTATTTGGCTTGCTTAAAATATATATATTTCAGTTAATTATAATGATTATAATTTATACAACTTAATTGTATAAGGAAGACAAAATGCACCAATGAAATACAAGTTTTTGACTTGGGACTCTGAGAGAAAAGTGTTTGTACATATTTGTGTCATTATACTTGGTTGGGTTTGCAGTGGCCACCACGGATAGTTTACCTGTATACCAACAACAACAGAAGGTTAACCAAAGGTGTAAGTACCATGTTTCACAAAAGCCTGTGGGCATTGCCTGTTTATGAGGGGGGAAAACAGGTAAGTAGCATATAGAAAAATACAACAAAAACCAACCTTGCAAATCATAAAGTATAGCTATATATATAAGATGCCTTGTATCATATCAAAATATCATCCTCAGTCTTATCTATTCTATCTCCCCCCCCCCCGGAAAAGACCCTTCAACTGGATTTGCCATGGGCTGAACCTAGGAGCTTCTGCATGCAAAGTTCTGTAAGGGATGTGTCCTATCAGTGTCACAGGTTTTCTCTTGAAAGGCTAAGTATTTAAATGTGTAGTAACTTAAAACACCAGCATTGTAAACATGTTCTCTATACCACTGTTTCAAATTATTCATAGGCTGTAATAACTGAAGAAAGTCAGTAATCTATAAACCAGTACAGCATGTAGCCTTTTCTATTAAAATTATTATTAAAAAGTATAAAGTGTTGCCAAATTATTTAAAGAAATACATTCCTTTCCCTTAGGATGGTTAACACCGTGGCTCAAATCCAGTCTTCTGTGCAGTTAATAGCCATTGCGTGTGCCTCAGTAGGCACACAGTTGGAGACCCATGATACTTTTTTCTTTTATAAACCACCCCTAATAAAATATTAGGTCACACCTGGTTGTTTTAGAAAGGTGTAGCTCCAGTTTTTAATGGTGTTGGTTAACCTAATTGAGGTGGTCAAGAATTCTTTCAGGCCATTCACAAAAGTAATACATGGTGGGCCGCCCTCTGATCTGTGATTAAATGGTTGGACTAGTGAATTATTTGTTCAGTTAATTTAGACAAATAACAAGAAAAAGAAATACATTGTTGTTGCAAAAGAAACATTTAAATTGTGACTCTAAAAATGGTAATTTGAGATAAGACCTTTCAAGTTGGTTATGAACAAAGTAACCACAGTTTTATAAAATCAGGAATGTTTTAACGAATGCTTTGAACAACATTTTCTTCAAGTGTTCATTGCATCTAAGTTCCTATTTTGTTTGCCTTTATTTGCTCCAGAATACCACCAGACTACCAACAAAGGAGGGCCTGTGCTCCTAGGAATTTTCTGCATTCCTCTCTGGAGTAGGCATTTTCTCGGCTACAAAGACTCTTTGGCAAATGTCCTCTAATCATTGGATTTACCACGGACTGTGATAGGTGCCATTCATGGACTTGGTCTGCTGTTTGATGGGACTGAGGCATTAATGGAATCTTTTCACCATAAACAAAACACAGTAACCTTAGTGGAAGAGGAATCGAAGCTGCTGTTGCAAAGGAGTGTTTTGCCTCTTTTTCACTTTTGTCTTTTCCTCATTCTTTTCCTTTTTTTAAAAAAATGCTTCTTTTAAATTCACATTGATGTAGTGGCACATCTTAGGACACTTGCTAACCCTCATAAATCAGTGGTCTATTCAGCAGCTTTTTGTTACATAAGAAGATTCCTTAAGATGATATATGATAAATGTTCTGCCTACCGGGAGGTCAATAGTTTTTTCCCTGCAGTTGATTTTATGCCACAGGGGAAGCGGATGTGTAAGGAGTATGATTCAGAAGTTTGCTTTTGCATAGGGCAGATTTTGGGTCTGAAATTTTACAAATAGCCCTGGGGATGGGGAGGGAAGATTATGAAAGAATGTCTCACTTTGGCATCAGAATAACAGCTACAGACGACATCATTCTTAATCTTTCTCTTTCTGGATACCGAGTTTTTTAAAATGTTTTAGAAAATAAATGTTCTTTTTGCCTCCTTAGGAACTGGCAAACAAGTATTGCACTATCCTATAAAAATGTTACGAAAAATAATTTCTCAAAGGAGTAAGATAAATGCAGTCTTGCTCCATAAAAATTTAATCTTGGAAACCACAAGGATCAGACAGGTCTACATTTATTTTCACAAGCTTCCTGTGAAACAGATGAAATCAATTTTAAAAAACCCTCAACAACAAATCTGCCTGATAATAGTTGAGCCTCAGATTGATCAATGGAATTATTATCATAAGATTTACTGAGATACTTCACCATCCTATACAAGGAAGGAAGAATACAAATGCTGGCTGCACTCCTGCTTCTAAACTCAGAAATATGAACTTGGGAAGACAGTGAACCTCACCTTCAATACAAAGGTGAGCATTTCAGCTCCTGAATTCTTCTCTACAATGCATATACAAGCCATGGGAGAAGAATCCTCTTCCACCCCACCCTCCTCTTCCTCCCTCCCAATCTACTGCAGTACCTGCTGCTACTGTAGTGCTAGATTGATGGTAGCCAGCCAGCTAGGCAGGTGTCAAGCCACTGATGGAGAATGCCTCTTCCCAGACCTCTTCCTCTTCCATCAGAATGTCAGATGTTGCTGAAATAGTGTCCAAGATTCGACAGAAAGGAGGGGACCTGTGGTGTAGAGAAATGTTCTCTAGCTGGCTAGCCACTGATGGATGGCTAGCTGGTAATCGTGCCTGGCTAGCAAACTAAGTAATTGGCTGGCTACTCTAGCCTGCCAATACCAGCAACCATGGTAAGTGTGATTAGTGGGCAAAAGAAAGATAATTACAGAATGCTTTTTCCAGAATTTGGACTTCTGAGGTATTAGTTGATGATGGGGAGCAAATCGCTTGGTTATCCATTCTCAGCTCCAAGCCCCCTTCCCCAAGAGGATTTTTCCACCTCTTGGTAAAAGTGCTCCCTGTGCTATTGTGCTACTCCCATTCATTTCCATAAAGCTATGGCCACAGAGTTTCCAGGTGAACTGTGCCCGGTGTCCATATCTTAATAGGAAGATCAACCTTTCTCTCTAGGGTCTCTGAATATAGAACTCCCAATCCTCCATCCCTCACTCGTCACCACCCAGCTTATTGTATACCAGCTGCTACTCATGCTGCCTGAGTGTCAGGCAGTACCACACCAATCGGCTGTAACAGCCTTGCTTAGATCTTGCAAACTGAGAGTCATGGCTTCCTTGATTGAGTCAATCCATCACATGTTGGGTCTTCCTGTTTTCCTGCTGCCTTCAAGTTTTCCAAGCATTATTTATTTATTTATTTATTTTCAAGCATTATTGTCTTTTCCGGCGACTCTTGTACACTGGTCACATTATGAGAAGACAATAGCATCAGCTTAGTCATTTTAGCTTCTAGGAAGAATTCAGGCTTGAATTGATCTAGAATTCACATTTATCGTTTTGACAGTCCATGGTATCTGTAAAACTCTCCTCCAACACCACATTTCAAAGGAATCTTCTTCCAGTCAGCTTTCTTCATTATCCAATTTTCACACCCATATATAGTAATTCATAACATAGTATGAATTATCTTAGCCTTGATTACCAGCAACACATCCTTACACTTAGGTATTTTTTCTAGCTCCTTCATGTTTGCCCTTCTCAGGTTTCAGTCCCCTCCTGATTTCTTGGTTGCAGTCTCCCTTTTGGTTCATGATTGAAGCCAAGAAATAGAAAATCTTGAACAATTTCTTCATCATCATCCTTGTAATTCCCCAGTAGTCATTACTTTTGTCTTCTTGATGTTCAACTGGAATCCTGATTTAACACTTTCTGCTTTACCTTTCTGCAGTAGTCATATCAAATCTTCACTGTTTTTTGCCAGTAATGCAGCTGCATATCTCAAACTGTTAATGTTCCTTCCACCAATTTTCACTTCACCTTCATCTAAATCTAATCCAATGTTCTTTATATGTTCTGCATATAGATTGAAGAGAGAGGGAGATAAAATGGATCCTTGTCTGAATCCTTGCCAACTGGAAACCATTCTGTTTCCCCATATTCTGTTCTAATAGTAACCTTTTGTCCAGGGTATAGGTTGTACCTCAAGGCAATCAAATGTTGTGGCACAACCATTTCTTTTAAAACCAGCCATAGCTTTTCATGATCTACACAGTCAGAAGCTTTGCTGTAATCTATGAAACACAAACTGATTTTCTTCTGAAATTCTCTTGTACACTCCAGTAACCAACGTAAATTTGCGATCTGATCTTTAATGCCTCTTCTTATTCTGAATCCAATGTGAACATCTGGCATTTCTTGTTCCATATATGATAGGCATTTCTTGTTCCATATATGATAGCAGTCTTTGCTGTAATATTTTGAGCATCACTTTACTCGCATGAAAACTTAATGCAATGGCCCAATACTTGCTGCAATCTTTGATGTTTCCTTTTCTTTGGGATTGGAATGTAAATTTAGTGCTTCCAGTCTGTGGGCTATTGTTTTGTTTTCCATGTTTGTTGGCATATTTTTGTTAAGATTTTGATGGACTCCATTTCTGTGACTTGAAATAGCTCTATTGATAGCCCATCTACTCCTTGTGATTTGTTTCATCCAATTGCTTTGAGTGCAGATTACACTTCACTTTCTAAAACTGCAGGTTCTTCTTTAAAAGATTCTTCATGGAAGGAATCTATCAACCTTTCATCTCTTTATTTTTTATTTTGTCCTGTTCCCAATTAATGTATTTCCATGTTGATCTTCCAGCGTGCCTAACTGTGCTTTAAATTTCCCTTTGGAAAAATATAGCATCAGAAAATGTTCTGTTTTATTATTATTTGCTTCATTTATACATGATCTTTCTTCCCATTGGTAACCCAAAACAAGTTACATCATTCTCCTTTACTCCATTTTATCCTCACAACAACCCTGTGAGGTAGGTTAGGCTTAGAGTGTGTGACTTGCCCAAGGTCACCCAGTAGCCTTCCATAGTAGAGTGGGAACCAGGGTTTCCCGGATCCTAGTCCAACATTCTAACTGTTACACCATGCTGGAAAATTTTCTGTCCCACATCATTGTCAAGGCAGCTCACAGCTAAAATAGTACAACAAAACCATGTAGCCATTTTTTAAAAACATTTAAAACCATTATAAATAAGCTACAGCAAAAAGCCCCCTATTTTATAAACAAGATAGTTAACACATACTGTACATAATGAGCCTGTTTTCTCTATGTGAAATGTGTATTTTATTGGTTGTTTGAAATCCCATTTTACCGTTATCAAAATGTAAGGTTATGTTTCTAGATTAGTGGTGGTGTGCTTATATCTTTTATTTCCTCGGTAGTTATGCAAACACCTTTTCTTGTACTTTAGATATGGGGCAGGCTGGGGGAAAGCAGTGTTACCGTAACATTTTTTTATGTAGAGCAGAGATGCCCTTAGCTGACTGTGAATTGATGAGAGACTAAGTTATGGATCAAACAACCTAGCTGGCAACTTCAAAGTAATAGTTTTTTTTAACAAAAAGGAAATATATTAATATCTTATGAATGCTTGAAAAAATGCCAAGATAGAATTAATGGAGTTACTGTGCACAGTGATTAGGGTGGCTGACCCTCTGCCCTTAATTAATCATGACTCCTTTGGTAAGGCATCTCTTCCTCATAACTAATCCTTGCTTCATTATCGTGTGTGGGTTACTAATAGTGTAAGTTTTAGTCAGATTGTCTAAACTGTGCTGTGTCTTAATGCTGCAAAATGATCCATGCCTGAGATTATATGAAATCCTGACCTTACTGCAGTCAACTGGAGTCTTTAAAATAACTGAAGGGGCTGCATTTGTTGAAGCTAATTCACAGATAGAGAATAACATCTGTGCTCATTTTCACTGACTGTTATTAGCATGGGCTGCTGTTTACAAATACATTAGTTGCCCCTTGTGATTTGAAGCCAACTATGGTTAGTGGAAACACCAGGACAGGAAGGAGGATTTCATGATTAAGAAAGAAAGAAAGCCATTCTCCTAGCTATGGTTTGGGGCACACTGGCTCCCAAAGTGGGCAATATTCAGGGCCAGTCCGTTATTGTTAAATTTTAGACTGTCGCTAGGGAGATGGCTTGACAAGGGCGCCATTCTGGCTGGCCTCGTCCCCTCCCACACAGGAAGCCTCCCTTGCTGGCTTCTTGCTCCATCCCTGGCAAGAGACTCCCCTCTTTGCAGCCCCCCAGACAGAAAGAGAAGGAGGGGAGGGACAGATGCAGGGAACAGCCTGGGACAACGGGAAAGTGCCGCTCGCCCTCTGCCACCCCTGCCCCCGTGGTCTCTTTGGAGCTCCTTTTGCAGCCTGGCCTAGGCCCCTCCCCCTTCCCTTGAGTGATCCCGCCCTCCCGTATGCATTTGCAGCTCGTCCCCTCAGCCTAGTGGGCGAAAAAACCTGGGACCATCACTGGCAATACTGCCCCCTGATGGTGCTGGAATGATCCAGGTGGGCGGTCGGAGCCTTGGGTGCAATTGGGGTGTGTTGAATACAAAAAAAGGGGGTGGTGGAAGCATAAAGAAAGAAGAGTCCAGAGCCTATCTAAAGCAGCCTTTTGGCTGTAGGTCAAATAAGTTTGGGAACCTATGGAGGACTTTTGTGAACTGTTGTTGTAAGGCATTGCAAACAAGAAAATTCTGATTTCAGATTTCATATCACCAGTAGGTTGCCTTAGGCAAGCCACTTTTCTCTCTGTGTCAGCTCTCATCTGCTTATTGGGAAGGGAGTTAATAATATTGGGCAATTTCTAGGAATGTTTTAAGGATTATTGAGATATTTTTTTAAAAGCATTCTGAAGATCTGCAATGTACTTTATACATTATTATGGCAGCTGTAGTACTCCATTATACAGAATTTTATGACTGAGTGATTGATAACTGATACATTAATGTTTTACAACATAATGATTCCTTTTTATTCATTTATCCAGTATTTTTCCATGGGAAGTTTCTAAAGTTCAGTTAACAATTAAATGAGTGTGTGTGTGTATATATATATATATACATATGTACATACATAAACATATATATTCTTGCTTCCAGTTTCTCCAGAAATATGATGTCTAAAAGATTTCTATAATTAATCTGAGCCAGTTTATCACTTGCTTGAAATTTAGTGCAATCTTTCCTAATTACACTACTGTTTAAAAGTAGCTCCAGTTTTCTCAGTGGATTGGTGCTATAAAATGCCAGTCATGGCTTAATTGCTGTCCAATGTGTTAATTAAAATGACATAGAAAAGGTCTTTGAAATCAAATTCTTGATTACATCAAATAATCTGTTTTTTATAGTGCCTGAACTTTAAGAGATAGGTCTGGAGCTAAACTCATGCAGGGAAAGTAGCCAGAAGGTCACATTTAACAATGATTGGAGGTGAAGTCCTTCTGGGGTTCTTTTGGAGGCTAGAGTGGAATCATCAAGGAATCACTATGGATGTCAGCCTGTCCAGCAAGAGGCTCTCTTTTTTTAAAGTGCAGATTGGTTTTCCATGTACTTCAATCTCCAAAGAATGTTTAAAATCAGTGGCAGTCAAACAGCCCCTTTATCTGTTATAGGAAGAGTGACTTGGAACAGCAGGGAAAGGAGGTAACGGACACTCTTTCACCTTTGTTCACCCATTTTCAAGATCCTCTGCTGACCTGAATTGGCACAAGGAAAACCTTTGAAGTCCTCTGAGTCCTTTGAAGTAGAGCAGTTCATATTGCTGGACAATTAATATTCTGTTCCAAATGTAAACCTTTGCCATGTCTTGTATTGCTACAAGGCTCCCTGTTGTTGACTACTCTTTGTTACTTAGACTGTCCTTAGTGCAGTCCTAAAGAAACTATGCTCCAGTGAATTCAGTGGGATTCCCTTTCAAGGAAACTCACATAGAATTGGAATCAATGGCAACCCAAAACACTCTTAGGACCAAACTAAGGTGGCAGCTTGGTGCGATATGGTAGCACCTCAAATTGTAGCATTTTAAAGTGTAGCAGAGCATTTCATCCAGACCATACACCCTGTGGTAGCTTACCTGTGCTGCCATCCCATGGGGAAGCATCCACATTAGTGTTGTGCATCAACACAGGACAAGCTGTAAGGGTGGGTTTTATTTAAATCCATGGTTATTTTTTAATGTATTTATTTGATTTATTAATCACCCTATCCCTGCTAGGCAGGGCTCTGTGCAATATACACTTCTGGGCGGGGGGGGGTAGAAGTACAAGCTCACAGTTGGAAGGGGAGGTGAAAAGAGGGTACCATTCACAGTGGAGGACTGTCCTCCACCAAAGGCCTGAGGAACATCTCTGCCTTATAGGCTCTGCAGAATTGCATAAGATCCTGCAGGACCCTGATGGTATTAGGCAGAGAGTTCCACCAGGTTGGGGCCATGACCAAAAAGGCCTTGGCCCTGGTCAAGGACAGCTGAATACCTTTGGGGCCAGGGATCACCAGCAGGTTGTTATCTGCAGAGCGCAAAGCTCTCCCAGGGACATACCAGAGGAGATGGTCCCACAGATAGGTTTGTCCCAGACCACTCAAGGCCTTAAAGGTCAATATCAAAACCTTGAACCTGAACTGGTATTCCACTGGAAGCCAGAGTAGCTGGTGCAACACAGGTTGAATATGTACCGTCCATGATGTTCCTGCCAGGACTCACACCACTGCAGGTAGATGGATGCACATATAGGCAGCAACTAACGCCCCCCCCCCCCAACAACCAGTGCCAGAAATGGGTCTGCAAGTTCAGATGTCCCTTCCAGGTTCCTTTCATTGCAGGAGAGTTCAGATGTTGGAAAAGCTGGGGAGGAACCACAAACAATCCATTAATACCAGACTTTCCCTGGTATCTGTTTATTCCGCTTCCACTGCGGAACAGCATGGGCTACCAACGACTGTGCCACAGGACGCAGATGTCCTTGTCTGAAGAGGCCCATTTATTCTGCTCAGGTAGTGCATTATATCGCCACAAACTATGTGTTTGACTGCAGTCTAAATGTGATGTAGAAGAGTAGTTAGGCCTTCCTTCCTTCCTTCCTTCCTTCCTTCCTTCCTTCCTTCCTTCCCTCCCTCCCTCCCTCCCTCCCTCCCTCCCTCCCTCCTCCTTTCTTCCTTCCTTCCTTCCTTTTGGTACAGATGGAGTCATATCACTTGTGATCAGAAATGAAGGTTGTAATCCTTTTTCTTAACCCATTTTCATTATCTAAGTTACTGCCTCCATGATAGATTCAGGTGGCATCCAGATATTTAGCAGCCACACTACTGTTCATTCCCCCCGTTAATTTCTAATAATTCACTAAACTAAAAACAGTTTCCGGTACTTATCAGGCAATTGTATACATTATCCCACGAAAGATAATGCTTCCTGTTGGACATCTGCAGAAAGCGTTCTTTCATTTCTGAAACAAAACAAAAACACAGACATTGGTTCAATTTTTTTTTTACTGGAGTGTATTTTACTTCCCTGCTGATGTTTAAAGACAGTTTTATAAACACAGTATTCCAAATTTTATGTTTCCATAACACTGCTGAGGAGATACACTCTGTTTCTAACAACTGGCTATCAAGATTCTTGCTCCAGTGAACACAATTGATATCAAATAAATTTGTTGCCATTTAACAGATGTTTCAAATTTCCCAATAATACAGTCAGGGTCTGCCAGGCTTTATTATCTAATAATTGCTTGAATAGATATCATTCCTGTTCTTCGGAATTTCTTAACGCCATCACAACTTCACCATATGTGGAGAAAAGTTCTGGAGACTTTATGATACCTCCAACATATAGAACTGGCATTTCTGTCTAGCTTCTAAAGTCTATGCAAGAATCATGATGTATAGTAAATGAGATTAAATTAAGAACATATAAGGTTAAATGAATCCAAATTAAAGGACTCAGTATTAAAATTGCTGAATATAGGACATAAATATATATCAATATACAAAAATACATGTATTGACTACAAAATAGTTTAAGAACAATTACAGGCCAAAATATAGCCTCAATTCAGATTAAAATCATACAGAAATCTCAACAAAGACCTTATGCAACCCTGACTGAACGCATTTCGGCTTTATTAACTTCCTCAGTGGTCAAGCATAAATATTATGCATTAGCTCCAGACAATGCAATAATATTAGAAGAATTAGTCAATATAGGACAAAGTTGGAATTGTGTTATAATTAATGTCAGTAACTTAAGGCAGAGATGTACATAAGAGGCCTTATTTGAAATCGCCTTCACCATAGCCAGGCACATGTGTCTTGAGTGGTAATTTAATTGTGTACCTTCCTATTCTGGCCCAAAGAAAATCAGTTCTAAATGCAGTCTGGAGCCAACTTTGGGCCTGTAATTGTTTTTAAACTATTTTGTAATAAATACATGAATTTTTGTATATTGATACATATTTATGTCCTCTATTCAGCAATTTTAATACTTGGCCCTTTAATTTGGATTCATTTAGCCTTCTAAGTCCTTAATTCATTCTTTAAGGTTAAGTTTTCTCCCCCCCCCTTTTGTGTTTTACTGAGTGAGACTATCCACGTCTAGCTTTAGCCTATATGACCCTCCTCCCCCAACTGAACCAGCATGGCTAGGGCCCAATTTTTGCTTTAAAGGCTGGCCCTGATGGCACCACTACCCTGACCTTTGCTTTTTCTTTCTTGTGTGAAAAATCTGGTTTGAAACATATTCCAGTAGGACTACCATTCTGTAGTTCTTAACAGAGCGGAAAAGCAAAGACATCTAGAGTCTCTTGACGGAATGCTACTGCAGTGTCCATGCAAAGTTTCCCTGCTGAACTAAGTACATGAAGTAAAAGAAAAGCACACTCACATGTGATCTGTATATAATGCTCTGGGTTATGATGCTAGTCCAGGAAGAACCTGTATTTGGTAGAATAACAGAATCCTCTTCATTATGTTGACCTAGCATCTGGAAGTTTGATCACTCTTATTTAACACACTTGTATTCCACTCTTCCTTTCACAGGAATCTACTTTCTTCCAAAAGTTGTAGCTCTGGTAGTCTCATTCAGACAGTTTACAGGGGTAGATCTTCCATAGTTTCAGCAGTACAAAAGACAGATTTGAGCCCAGTAGCACCTCGGAGACCAACAAGAGTTTCAGAGTGTTGTTGGTCTCCAACGTGCTACTGGGCTCAAATCTGACTTTTCTATTGTAGACCAACACAACTATCCTCTGAAGCAATAGAACTGACTCTGTACCCTTCAGTCATTCCATGTGGTCATTTTTCAAACCATTCTTTCCTTGTTGGCCATCAAAAGATGGAGGAAGGATGAGACTACATGTCTCTCGTTCCTCAAGAGACCAAAACCAACTTTTAAGTATGAGGGTCTGTCTGCACCAGTACATCTGAGCTGTATACCAGTTTCATACTGAGTAGTATTTGATTCAGTATTCATTGCCTGTACTGGTACAAACCCATTTCTGGGTTTATCTATACCATGAGGCTCTTAAATATTGGCTTGTACTCTCTGTACTCTGGCAGCAGTTTGAATTCCATTGTAATTAGTTTTTACAGTGCACTGCCTGCCTCTGCCTTATGAAAATTGGGCTTGAAGTGCATCCTTCAGGAAAGGGTGTATTTTGTTTACTTTTCTCGGAAGTGTGAGATAGTGTTCTGTTCTTTGTACTGATTCCCCCCATTAGGGGTTTTCCCCTCTTTTTTCTTTTCTTTATGTCTTCCTTTTGTGGTGACTCAACCCACTGAAATGTTTTAAACAGTAACAATAAGGGTGTTATTTGCATGGATCACATTTTCAGTTTAATGTTAGCAATGTCCTTTGGTAAACCTCAAGTTCTATGGAGCACTTAAACTGATTGTTATGCCTGGCACTGGTGCAGGCTTGTTCTGAGGCCTGTCCAATTCGGCTTAAATGTTATTACCTGTGGAATGTAAGAGGATGTAAGGTGTTGCATGTCCTATAGGCAGGAAACAAACCAGGGTTGTTTTTTAAACTTTGGTGAGCTTCCAAATATTTTGTATTTATGGAATCACTAATTTCTATTTAATCTTTCTAACAAACTGAGCCAAATTCTGCTTCAGTTCACGTCCATACCAACCTGTTGTGTTTCCATAGCTCTGTCCAAGGACCAGTAAATGTAGTACAGTTATGACAGCCTGGTGCTAGTAAAACCATGATCTGTTTATGCTCAGGAATATGTAGTTCCTCCATATAGAAAAGAAATATAAAGCTTTCCATATAGTGTGTTGCATTTGAGGATAACATTACTAGGGTTGTGACAAGAACCAGTCAATGCTGCTTTTATCTCATTCATACTGGTTGTCACACAATAAGGTTTGCAGTTTCTAATAGATGTTAATTGAATTTATTACGGCAGTCTTTCTTGCTGGGATTGCTTCAGTGGAGGTCCTGTCAATGTTTCCATTCTTGCACTGTTTATTAGCGGTGTATAACACAGCCATAAAATTCTCTCCAGACTAAAATGTAGTGTATAGTTCTCAGCTGAAGTCCAAGAACATTTTTTTTTCTTTTCCACAAAATTTAAAGGAAATTGGTTTGGCCATGATTTAGTTAGAAGAAATCCAAAAATAGCACTTTGGCCAAGTTTTCACATGTTTTGCATTCCTTTTGACTAAAAAGAAACAAATACATTTGAAACCATAATGTTCTCTATAGCTTTTAAGTTTAACAAATTAAGAAAACAGATTATAACTCATGCATTTGGTGGCTTAGAACAAAAAAATGGAGGGGAAAAAGGAAAATGTGCAGAGTGGGAAGAAAGAAGAGATGGGGAATTTAGTGTTAAATACAGACACAAGTTCAAGTTCTGACTCCGTCATTGGCTTCCTCAGTGGTTCTGAGCTTCATTTGCCTGTCTGCAGGAATAATAGGGGCTTTCCTTGGCAGGCTGTTGTGACATTTAACAAAACAAAAGTTTTTAAAGAGTTTGGTTCATGTGAGGTGCTATAAAATATATGGTTACTAGTCATATATAAAAACAAGATGCACATATATGGCTGTTAGTAGATGGTCTGATATTCCCTACTCAGGTTCAGTTTACAAGGGAGTCAGGGCCCAAGCTTCATTTCTTAGAGCCTGGACAAACTTGTAATTAGAGTTGCCAGGTCCCCTCGTCACTACAGTGGAGGGATTTAGGGGGAGTTCTGGGGGGGGATGCCCCCAAGTCCTGCCCCAAAGAGCAACTATCAGTGGCCACCCCTCTCCCTCCCTTCCTGTGAGATTTAATGAGCTTCAGCTGATTGGTGGGGAGAACGTGGCCTGCCGATCAGCTGGAGAGCCCTTTAAATCTTTCAGGAGGGAGGGAGAGGGGCTGTTGCTGGCTGCACACTCCACTCGCAAAAAGACCCTTTAAAGAGTATTTTTGCAAGCAGGTTTGGGGCCGCGGCACCTGGGGCTGATTTCCAAGTGGCAATTCACTTCTTTGGATTCAGGTGCACAAACCCTGCTCTCAGCCAGCTCCATGCACCACTGCCTCGTTTGCAGCAAGTGGGGTAGTGGTGTATGGGGTCTTTTTGCAAGTGGACCATGTGTCCAGGGACAGCCCCTCTCCCTCCCTCCTGAAAGATTTAAAGGGTCCTCCAGCTGATCAGCAGGCCAAGTACTCCCTGCCATTCAGCTGAAGCCCTTTAAATCTCATAGGAAGGGAGGGAGAGGGGTGCCATGGGTGGTTGCACTTGGGGGTGGGGATTTCCCCACTGCCCAGTGGTGGATTGGAGCCACCAAAAGCAAGGGAATCCCTTCCCGGACCTGGGGGCTGGCAACCCTGCTTGTAATACCACTACTGCTACCCCATACATGAAAGAAAAAAATTGTTTCTGAAATGACTTAAATAGACCACAAAGTGGTGTCTGGAGGGGGAATCAGACCCCCTAATCCTGGACTCGGCGCAGACCCCCCGAAGGGCAGGGATCCTCAGTAGAGGACCCGGGAGAAAACAGGCAAGACATGACAGGGAGAGCCTGTCTGAAAGAGAGAGAAGGGATGGGAGAATACCAAATGGTCCCTATCTTCAGGTGACAGGACGGGAGATGAAAACCCATGGAGATATGGCCTGGGGCCCCCGGGATCTTACCCCTTCAGTCAGCCCAAGGGATTGCAGCCACAAAAAGAGGAGGAGGAGGGGGTGGCATCCCAGAGAAGATGGCCCAACCGAGAAGAAGGATGGAACCCAGAGAACAAGATTGGGGTATTGGCTAGCCCTGTGGCTGCTCTTCTCTGAGGCATGGGAGGGAGGGGTGGTACCAGGTCTGGGAGATTTAAGGGAGGAAGACAGAGTGGGCCAGGGAGAAAGAACCTCAGCTCTCTTTGTTGATGGGTATGGAACAGAGAGAGAAAGTAAAGAAACACAAATAGAGGTGAGGGGGGAAGAACGAGAGGATCCAGGTGAGGCAACCCCCTCCATCTCCCTTTTCTGAAGCCCATGGTTCAAGGCGAATAGGCAAAACCTGATGCATGATTTTGGTGGCCTTGAGGCCCAGCCTCTGTTGTCAAGCCCCTGTGCTCTGATAAAGTGTGCATGGTTTCCTTCCATGGCTGGACTGTGAGTGTACTGTATATTTCAAAAGTGCATTAGGAATTCCTCTGCTTAAGTATAAACATCTATTTATTTCAGTACAGTAGGCTGTTTAGTTGATAGCTCAGTTCTTTAAAGTAGAAATTCAGACATGACCAAGAGGAAGTCCTTCATCAAGTTCACATATGTAAGCAACCATGTGAGTAACTGAAAAGAACTTGCCTGGAGACTGGACCTTTTTGTGTGCAGCAGAGCCTTCTACATTTCTAGAAACATTCCTTGCTCCAGTATAAATGTTACACTGCCATTTTGTGTAAGCCTGGCACCAGGTAGGTCAATTAAGTCTGACATTGTATTTGTTTTCGTATCCTTTTCTTTTTAAAAACTGTGTAGGTCCATTTGTTCATCGTAGTCAATCTGATAATTTCTTCTTTGTTTAGCAGAAGTTGGGTAGAAGGACCTTGCACAATTCTAGCTATTTCCCGCTACAAAGTACTAAAGCTCCTTCTCCCATTTATGCACACTGCACCAAACCGATTTGTTTGCATATGTATGCAGATACAGTGGTAAAAACATAACTGAAATATTATTTTGAAACATTGTTTCAAAACCTGAAACCCACAGTCCCAAGAGATCAAAGTGTTTATGTAGAAGAAATATGTATAAATTATGAAAAGGACAGAGACATGAAAATAAAATTTTAAAAACTACAGCAATGTCCACTGGTACTTGCTTTCCTTTGGAGAGACCTACCTCCCACTTTGAGAGAATTCTGGCTCCAGTCCATTAGCTGTCAATGACCACACAAATGCTTCCAGATATTTGCAATGGGCAGCTACCCTTGAAAATTGACAAGTCACAAGATAGTCTGCTGTGGTACAGGTTCAGTAATCCCTGTTTCCTCTTTTAGATAGTGTGTTCTGGCATGAATCTGATTACTTGTTAGAAATGATAGATTGAAAGTTCTGGAAAAAATAGAGTCCTATATGTAATATTTATGTTAGAGTGTAGTTCAGACTATGTAAATACTTATTGATGATTTTTTTCCTCTGTAAATATAAAAAGAACTGAAAAATACCTTCAAACCAGGACTGAACCCCCAAAGCACTTTTGTATGATTTCAGGGGTATGATTATAATCCCCAAAATGTGAGACTTTTTTCAAGTGTATTTCTAGCCCTCATGACTTGAGAAATGTTTGGAAACTGAAAGGATATACAGTTTGTCACTCTCAGCCATCACTACCTCGTCCTCCCCACCCAATGCCATCATCCCGAGCACCTCCTGGGCACCTCCTTCCTGTTGTCCACCCTATCTGTACCCTCTAGAGGGGAGCGGCACTCCAGAGATCTCAGAGCAAAGGTGGGCAGGAGAGGAGGTTACATCACCACCCTCCACCTGCCCCTCCTGATGCTCTTGCCACCCTTGTCTCTGGTGTGTGGCCTCTTGAGCTACTAAGGAAGAATCCTCCTTGACCATCTGGTTTTGCTCCTTATGTCCCTCTCCCCACTCCCAGCTCCACCCCTTGGGCTGGCCCATAGCCCTCCCCCAGTAGCCCTCCCCCAGTAGCCCTCCACCTCTTCTTAGGCTCAGATGCTGAGTGGGGCTGTTGGGCTTCGGCATCTCAGCAAAGCTGTGCAGCCTTTGATGGCTTGTCAACTCTTAGGGGTCTGTGGTTTCCCTGGCTTCCTGGGCCATGGCACCAGCCGGGCCTGGGCGACTCCCTTGCAGACAAGACCGAGTGTAGGCCACCTGGCTGGCTTTGGGCCATTTGGCAGTTGTTGCACTTCCTTGGCTAGTGCTGCTGCTGATGGGCTGCTGAGGCTTACCCGCTTCACCCAGCACCATGGAAGAGGAAGAAGAAGAAATTGGATTTATACACCGCCCTTCATTCGGAGTCTCAGAGTGGCTTACAAACTCCTTTCCATTCCCCTCCCCTCAACAGACACCCTGTGAGGTAGGTGGGGCTGAGAAAGTTCTTTCCAGAACTGTCCTTGAGAAAACAGCTCTGAGAGAACTATGGGTTGTCCAAGGTCATCCAGCAGCTGCAAGCTGCTGCAAAACCGGTTCTCCCAGATTAGTCCACTGCACCAAACTACTCTCTGAGAAGGAGCAAGAGCTGCTAGAGGGGTGAGTGTTTTTTTTAATTATTTACTTTCAGCTGAGGTGATTTAGCTGAGAACGTACTGTGTGGGGAACTGTATTTGGGAGTGTGTGGGTGAGTTGTGAGTTGTTGCAGAGTCCTGGCTGCTTGAGTTAGGGTGTTTGCCTGTAATTGAGTGCCTGGGTGGATTTGATAGCTGCTGGCCATACCCTCTTCTGGGGTAAGCCTCTATTTAAGGCAGGAAGTTTGCAAGAGGCATGACATGAAGGGTGAGAGCCAAAGTGTGTGGCTCTTGGCCTAGGGACTTTTGGCCTAGGGGCTCTGTAAGAAGTCCAGGAAGAGCCAGAAAGCCAGGGACCTAGGCTCCTTGGGTTCCCAGTAAGGTAAGTAGACCTCTACAACAGGAACCACATAAATACAAAGGGTTTTTAAAGGGGGGTTATATAAAAGTATTATTTTAAAAACAGTTATGAAGCCAGAATGCCAGCAGGGGGTTGGGGGATATCCAGTATTTTGCATGGAGTGTCACATGTATGACTATCTGCCAACTGGTCAGAAGTCTTGGGTGTGTGCTTGGTGCAAGGAGCTCCTGGTTCTCAGGGAATGAGTTTGCTCCCTTGAGGCCAAGGTGGCTGACCTGGAGAAGCAGAGACAGTCAGTTAGGTGCACGGAGGACACTCTCAGGGACTTGTTAGATATGTCCCACTCTGGATCTGGCAGCCCCACTGCTGCCAGGGAGCATGAGGGTCAAGGGGAAATGGGGCACCATGCTGAGTATAAGGGGAATGTGCCTTCAGAAGGGATCTCTTCTTCAGCTGGTGAACGGGTATCCTTTTGTACCAAGGAACCATCCCTGGGAAGGGTGGGAGGGGGGCTCTTGGTAGTTGGTGATTCGATCCTTTGGTAGGTAGACAGCTGGGTGGTGAACCCGCGTACTGACCGTATGGTGACTTGCCTGCCTGGTGCGAAGGTAGCGGACATTATGTGTGTTTTAGATAGGCTGGTAGATAGTGCTGGGGAGGAGCCAGTGGTCGTGGTGTATGTCGGCACCAACGATGTGGGGAAATGCAGTCGTGTGGTCCTGGAGGAGAAATTTAGGCTGCTGGCCAGGACCTCCAAGGTAGCCTTCTCAGAAGTGCTACCAGTTCCACGCGCAGGGCCGGAGAGACAGGCACAGATCAGGAGTCTCAATGTGTGGATGAGACGATGGTGTAGGGGTGAAGGGTTCAAGTTTGTTAGGCACTGGGATGCTTTTGGGGACAAGAGGGAGCTGTACAAAAGAGACGGTCTCCACTTGTCCCAAGAAGGAACCAGGCTGCTGGCACTCAAAATCAAAAAGGTGGCAGAGCAGCATTTAAACTGAATAATGGGGGAAAGCCAACAGGAGATGAAAAGTCTCTGGTTCGGGATGGCTCATCTCAAAGAGATGAAGGGGTAGCTGTTACTTTTGTACAAGGAAATGGATTACAATTGTCCACTGAGACTGTGGCTAACGATAGGGACTGCCTGGCAAGGTCTCGAGGCAGCAAGAGGAAGGTTGTGGGCTTAACAAGCGTGGGAAACTATAGGTGTTCATATATAACATAAATAATACATACATACATACATACATAAATATATACATAAAAAATAAATAAATAAATGCTAGAAGTCTCTGAGGTAAAATCAGGGAATTGGAATGCTTGGTGTTGGGGGGGAAATAGACATTGTGGGTATTTCAGAAACTTGGTGGGATGAGGAAAATCAGTGGGATATGGTGATTCCTGGTTATAAATTATATCGGAAGGATAGGGGGGAAGAGTTGGAGGTGGGGTGGCTCTGTATGTCAGAGAGGGTATACCGTCCAGTAAGATTGAGAGGGTAAGAGAATTGGATTCGCTTCTGGAAATGTTATGGGTTGAAATAGTGGGTCCAAAAGGAGGCTTAACAGTGGGAGTTTGTTATTGCCCACCAGATCAAAAGGTAGAGGAGGATTATAAAATGATGAATGAATTAAAGATAGCGGCTAGATGAAATAACTGAGTCGTAATAGGTGACTTTAACTACCCATACATTGATTGGGTCAATATGAGTTCTAGTCTTAATGACTGTGCTATGGAACAGATAGTCACAGATCCTACCAGGGGAGAGGTGATCCTGGATTTGGTCCTAAGTAACACCCAAGACCTGGTGAGAGATGTAAAAGTGATTGCACCACTTGGGAACAGTGACCATAATGTCATTGAGTTTAGCATTTGTACAAATAGGGAGTTGCCCAAAAAGGGGTAACTTCTCTGGTATGAGGGGATATGTGAGGAAAAAATTGAAAGGAAAAGTGGAAAAGGTCAAAACCATTGGGGAAGCTTGGAGACTATTTAAAAAGACAATCCTAGAAGCTCAGAAAAAATATATACCACAGGTTAGGAAAGGCACAAACAAGTATAGAAAAAAGCCTGCATGGTTAACAAATAAAGTAATGGAAGCTGTAAAAGGTAAGAAGGATTCCTTTAAGCGATGGAAAGTTAGTCTCAGTGAGGTTGATAAAAGGGAACACAGGCTGTGGCAAATAAAATGCAAGTCTGTGATCAGCAAGCAAAAAAGGAATATGAGGAGCATATCACAAAAAGCATAGAGGCCAACAATAAAACTTTCTTCAAATACATTAGAAGTAAGAAGCCAGCCAGGGAGGCAGTGGGGCCCTTTGATGACCAAGGGGTAAAAGGACTACTGAAGGATGACAGGGAAATGGCTGAGAAGCTGGATGCATTTTTTGCCTCTGTCTTCACTGTGGAAGAGGAGAAGTGCTTGCCCATTCCAGAAGCACCGATTTTGGGAGGGGGTTTGAAAGACCTGAATCAGATTGAGGTGACAAGAAAGGAAGTCCTCCAACTGATGGACAATTATTAAAAACTAATAAATCACCAGGCCCGGATGGCATTCATCCGAGAGTTCTAAAAGAATTCAAATGTGAACTAGTGGATCTCCTGACAAAAATATGTAATCTTTCTTTAAAATCTGCCTCCATTCCTGAGGACTAGAAGGTAGCTAATGTCACTCTCATCTTTAAAAAGGGCTCCAGGGGAGATCCAGGAAATTACAGGCCAGTCAGTTTGACGTCGATACCGGGCAAGTTGGTGGAAACTGTTATTAAGGAAAGAATTAGTAGGCACGCTGATGAACAAAAACTATTGACGCAGACTCAGCATGGGTTCTGTAAGGGAAGATCTTGTCTCACAAACCTGTTAGTGTTTTTTGAGGGAGTGAACAAACATGTGGACAAGGGGGACCCAATAGATATTATTTACCTTGACTTCCAGAAAGCTTTTGATACAGGTCCTCACAAAGGCTCCTAAGTAAGCTCAATAGTCATGGGATAAAAGGACAAGTCCTCTTGTGGATCAAAAACTGGCTTATAAATAGGAAACAGAGAGTGAGTATAAATGGGAAACTTTCTCAGTGGAGGGTGGTAAGCAGTGGGGTACCACAGGGATCAGTACTTGGTCTGATGCTTTTAAACTTGTTTATTAATGATTTGGAATTGGGAGTAAGCAGTGAAGTGGCTAAATTTGCAGATGACACGAAGTTGTTCAGGGTGGTGAAAACTAGGGAGGATTGTGAGGCACTCCAAAGGGATCTGTCGAGGATGGGTGAGTGGGTGTCAACGTGGCAAAAGTGATGCACATTGGAGCCAAAAATCCTATATATAAATACATATTGATGAGGTCTGAACTGGCAGAGACTGAGCAAGAGAGAGATCTTGGAGTCATAGTAGATAACTCAGTGAAAATGTCTAGACAGTGTGTAACTGCAATAAAGAAGGCCAATGCTATGCTGGGGAATATTAGGAAGGGAATTGAAAACAAATCAGCCAGTATCATCATGCCCCTGTATAAATCATTGGTGCAACCTCGTTTGGAATACTGTGTACAGTTCTGGTCACCATACCTCAAAAAGGATATTATTGCATTGGAAAAAGTGCAGAGAAGGGCAACTAGAATGATAAAAGGGTCGGAACACTTTCCCTATGAAGAAAGGTTAAAATGCTTGGGGCTCTTTAGCTTGGAGAAATGACAACTGAGGGGTGACATGATTGTGGTTTATAAGATTATGAATGGGATTGAGCAGGTTGAGAAAGAAGTACTTTTCTCCCTTTCTCACAATACAAAAACTCGTGGGCACTCCATGAAATTGCTGAGCAGTCAGGTCAGAACAGATAAAAGGAAGTACTTCTTCACCCAAAGAGTGATTAACACATGGAATTCATTGCCACAGGAGGTGGTGGCAGCTACAAGCATGGACAGTTTCAAGAGGGAATTAGATAAACATATGGCGCAGAAGTCCATCAGTGGCTATTAGCCACAAGATATAGCTAGGAACTCAGTCTGGGGCAGGTGATGCACTGTATTCTTGGTGCTGGGGGGGGGGCAGCAGTGGGAGGGTTTCTAGTGTCCTGGTCCCACTGGTGGACCTCCTTATGGCACCTGGTATTTTTGGCCACTGTGTGACAAAGTGTTGGACTGGATGGGCCATTGCCCTGATTCAACATTGGCTTCTCTTATGTTCTTATGTTCTTAAACTGGACTACATCAAAATGGACCCAGTGGCCAGTTGTCCCAACCTCCCGCGATCCCAGGTGAATATGGGGCTCCAGGGTCTTGTGCGGCTACTGGAATTCTCCATGGTGTTGGGGCCCCCAGGACTTGTTGGGGCACAGCATGGTACAGGCCCCACGTAATTGCATTAGCTCTGCAGGGACCAAATGTTATTCAGCAGAGAGTTCCACCAGGTTAGGGCCAGGGTGGAAAATGCCCTGGCCCTGGTCAAGGACAGCCAGTTGTCTCTTGGACCAGGGACCAGGTGGGGCCATTTCTTCACAGTGATCACCTGCTGGTCATACTCTCTTTGGTTGGCTTGTCAGGGGAATCATTCCCAGAACACCAGGTCCCACTTTTGAGGGTCCAGAACACTCTCAGATCAGTGCAATGGAATACAGATGTGGAAAATAAAGTGGTTGCTCTTCTTGACTTTAGACTTTCTGAAACCCATCACACGTAGGAATACTTTGCCAGAATTCCTTTTGGGAATGTTAGACAAGATTGTGGAACTGTTGAAACCAATCCTTTCCAAGGACCCAAGAGTGAATGAGAAACAACTCTTGTTTGATAGCAATAACTGGTTCAGTAATGAATGCTGACTCCTTAAGTGTCATATATCTCAAGTTCATCATCAGCTGAGGAAAACCTATAGCTTCCAAACTTATACCAAGCTGAACAGTTAGAAAGGAAATTCAAACAAGTGGTCAGAGTCAAAAAGCATGAAGAAATCAGAAGGGGATGGAACCTTCTAATCCATGCCTCTCAAAACAATGACTCAAAATCCTTTTGGTTTCTGGTGCTATGGGAGGAAGGAAAGGGATAGGTTTTTGTATCCCCCCAATTATCTGGGTAAAATACTATGCTAACTTCTTTGATGAAACACAAAAGAACAAAGAGCCTTTGTGGGAGCAAGCAACACTTCCATTTTGGCCAAGAGTCCTGCCCGAGGAGATAGCAACCCTAATTAAGAAATTAAAGCCAAGGAAAGCCTCTGGACTGGACCTCGTTATGTCTGAAGCTCTTCGTTTTGATAATGAATAGTGGGCTCAGTTTCTGGCACCTATCTTTACACTGATTAATAACTTAGGCAAAATGCCTGGATCTTGGCATCAGGCCAATATTGTACCAATTCACAAAAAAGGGAATAAATCTAATCCAGCCAACTATCAACCGATCAGTCTCTTGTCTGTGCTGGGGAAATTGTATGCTCTATACTTACATCAGAAGCTTGAACACTGGATCCAGTCAGAACATATAATTGGGTTTGAGCAAGGCGGATTTATGCATGGCCATTCTACATTGGATCACTGCACAATTTTCTACCATCTGACAGAAAAATATACAACCATAAGCAGCTTCCTGCATGCTGCCTTCATTGATTTACAGGCAGCTTTTGAAATCAACTATGGAACAAGCTGAGAACCACATCCATTGACTGCAGATTGTTGTGGTTAATTGAGAGATTATATGAACCTTCTTATATATGTGTCCATTGTAGTATGTATGTATGTATGTATGTATGTATGTATTTATTTATTTATTTATTTATTTATTTATACTCTGCCTTCCCCACTGAAGCAGGCTCAGGGTGGCTGATCTTGGCCACTTGCCAGGATCCTTCCCTTTGTGGAGAGGGGTCCACCAGGGATGTGTTCTGGTTCCGCCGTTGTTTAATTTATATAGGAGTAATTGGTCTATAAAACTAAAATCAACCTATTATCACTCTCCTTTTTTATTTAATGTTGCAATACCAGTATTGTTATATGCCAGTGATACTCTTCTTGTTTCTTGTACTCCTGTTGGCCTTTGAAGTTTGTTGAAATCCTTTTCTTGGTACTGTATTGGGGAGGGGGGAATGGAAATGAATAATAAGAAATCTAAGGTTATGATTTTTACCAAGTGACACTGACCTCCAATTTATAACTGGAAAATCAATGGGCAAAAGTTAGAGCAAGTTAAACAATTCCGATATTTGGGAATACTTTTCCAGTACAGCCTGTCATGGAAACAACACATAGAGTAGGCCCAACAACCACTCAAACAACCAATGCTGTAATTCGTTCTTTCTACTCTAAAGGGGGGCAATATGTACCTGCAGCACTCATAGTATACAATTATCAGGAGGATGCCCAGTTGTTATACGGTGCTCCAATTTGGATCTCTGGTTGTTTTGATCGGCTTGATATTTTTTCTTTTAAGGAATCATGGAAGTCCCTCGCTGTGTGGCAGGAGCCCTATTGAGAGCAGAACTAGGTGTGCATTCCCTAGAGGCATGGGCCTGGGCATCTGCCTTTAGATTTTGGCTCAAGTTAACTTTTGCCTCTTCAGGAATGAGTGGACTTTATTTATTGAGGAAGGAAGCCTTTAAAACATCTTGGCAGAAATTGGTACCTCCTGCTTGGGCATTTCCCGTAATGATATTGACTGCCTAAATCTGACTTACTAAAAATTTGATTCTGAGACAACTCTATACCTTAGATGAGTCCAGCACTAGATTTCAGGCCTATAGAGTTTGCTCTCCTTCTTATCTGGGACTACTATATTCAAAACTTAGTCCAGTTTACCTTGACTATCTGACAGTCCCTAAGTATCAATAAGCCTTTATGTTAACTCGTCTGAAGTCAGTCCCAATGGCAGAACTCTTTGACTGCTTCAAGAGGATCCCACTATCTGATAGATTTTGCAGCTGCGACACAGGGAGTCTTTATAATTTGCTCCACTGCTTATTGGATTGTCCAGAATTTTGCAGGTATAGAACAAGGTTTATCTCCACCATCCTAAAGGATTTGGCTAGTCTTCCAGCCCACTGTAAATTAACAGACTCTTTTGGCTGGAAGAGACCAAGAAATTATCCTGGCCATTGCTACATTTCTTTCTTATGTAATCAAATTCAATAGATAGTTAGACTTGGATAATCTGATGTTTTAGCTGTTCTAGGTTTATTCACTGTTATTAATATTATTATTATCACTGTTATTATTATTTACTGTTATTAACATTATCATTCCTTACTGCTGTTATGTTGTTGAACTGTTATTGCTCAAGACTGTAGTCATAAGAGTAGAGAATAAATATTTAAAAAGGAAAAGAGCATAGATAGGGTTTTTAAATGTTGCATTAATATATTGCAGCAGGAACCTACTTAGAAGAACCATTTCACCCTCTTTGTGAGAGTAAAGGGGGACTACACTTGTCATCTGAAGTTTGTACAAGTATATTAAAATGTATTGCTTGGTTTTGTAAGAGGTGTCTTTTTGATAAATCAAAATTAGAAATAATGTTATTTATTTATTTATTCAACCGAGCCGGCCCTCCCATCCAGCTCTTTCAGATTCAATGATTTTCATTGGATGCTGCATATGGTATTACTGCTGTGTTAAAGCCCCTTAAAGTTACACTTAGGGGTGTGCATTCAGATCTACCCAAGCCAAAAATATACCTGAAAAATACCTTATTAGTATTTTTTGGATATATTTCAGATTCCCCAATGTATCCAGGTTTTCTCGGGGGAAAGAGGGAGGCAATCCCTAGAAGATCCCAGATATATTCAGGAATTACCAGTAGATGTGAAAACAATGAATAGGAGGGAGCAGATTTCTTCCACCTCTCAGCTGTTTGTTGGACATCTAATGTGGTCCCTTTAAAGGTTGAAGGGACTGCAGAAGACAGCCTGAAAATTCACTGTGTCGGGGGAGCAGACTGTTCCTACCGGCTCACCTTGGGACTGCATGAGAAGCCAGTCCCAGAAGCTGCTGTGCCACAGTGAGCAATCTGCTAGCCACAGCACAGCAGATCCTGGGACCAGCTTCTCCTACAGCATAATTTAAACCACACTGCAGGAGAAGCCAAGCCAGCCCTGGGATCAAGCTGGCTTTTTACAAAAAAACAGTATTCTTCTTACAGGGGCAGCTCTTGGAGGACTGGCTACATTAGGGGTGTATTGCCTAACATGCAAAGGAGCTCCTGCTACAAAAAGAGCCCCATTGGTTAATTGGACCCTAAAAATCCAGGATTTCTGAAAAATCCCAGATCCAAATACCATACTGGGATTGGGATCTGGGATTTTTCAGAAATACTGAATTTTTTTCAGGTCCAATAGACTTGAACCAGAAAATAGTGATTAAAAAAATTGTAAACCCCTGCTTACACTACATAGTAGCTTTCTGGTTGGAAGCTGATGAATCAATAGCAAGGCCTAGAGCTAGTATTTTCCCAGAACTTAACACATTTTATTTTCTTTTTTAAAGAATTTTGTTAGTTTATATAAAGGGGGGGAAGATGGAGAGAAAGAAAAGTATAAAAATATACCAAATTCATAACAAATTGGAATTTTGTATACTTTGTATATCTGCATGTATATCATAGGGAGCTGCAGTGGCTCAAGTGGTTAAGACGCTGAACTGCAGGCTAGAAGGTTGGTAGTTCAGCAGTTCGAGACCCGAGTGCCGCATGATGGAGTGTGTTCCCGTCTCTGGTTCCAGTTCCTGCCAACCTAGCAATTAGAAAGCAAGAAATTGCAAGTAGATAAATAGGTACCGCTTCAGTGAGAAGGTAACAGCATTCTGTGTGCCTTGGTGTTTAGTCATGCTGGCCACATAACCACAGAAACGTCTTCGGACACCGCTGGCTCTTTGGCTTGGAAACAGAGATAAGCACTGCAACCCTAGAGTCGGATTTGACTGGCTTTCGAGCAAGGGAACCTTTACCTTTACCTATGCATATTGTATCATTACCATTTCACAGCTATTTCATCTATCATTATTATTATTCTTCACAATCTTGTTTTCTCAAAAGTTGAGTTCTAATCAGTCATAAAGCGCCCTCCAGGGTCTCATAAATTCTTCTTCCATTTTTCCTTTTTTTTCTTCTCCTTTTAATGTGTTTGTCAACTTGTCCATTTCAGTGCATTCCATAATCTTGAATATCAACTCATGTAGCCTTGGTATCTTCAGTGTCCTCCATGTCATTGCAAATAGGATTCTAGCATCTGTTATAACATGTAAAATAAAATATCTATGATTCTTAACTAATTCATCTGGTAAACAATTTTTAAAAATATTTCTGGCTTAAAAGGTATTGTGATATTTAAGATTGACTGTAAGCAGTTATGTACTTCAATCCAGAGTTTATGAACCTTTTTACATGTCCACCACATATGATAATATGACCCAATATGGTTATTACATTTCCAACACATATTACTCAATTTTTTATACATTTTAGCTAACTTATCTGGGGTTAGATGTCATCTATAAAACATTTTATATCAGCTTTCTTTGAATGCAACAGATTTAGTCACCTTGATATTTACTTTCCATATTTTACTCCACCGTAACAGATCTATGTTATGACCCACATTTTGCAACCATCTAACCATACATTCTTCTATCCATACTCCAACTATTTCACCCTTCATTTTCAATTGCATCAACATACCGTACATTTTCTTAATAAGTTTCTCTCTTTAAGTACATAATATTTTTTCAATGCACATTGTTCTGTCTGATTATCTTTACTATGTCTAGATTCCATTTGCATTCTATTCCACCAGTCTGTTTATTTCATTTTTTCTTTAATTCTTCCTGAGATTTTAAGCTATTTTTATCATCTAATAATTCTGCGTACCTAATAACTGCTTGTTTTGAAGTCAAAGTTGGTTGAGAAAAGGCTTCCACTGGAGACACCCATCTTGGAATTTTCGTATATATCAGCGGACAAATCTTTTCCCACGTTGTCAGTAATGATCTTCTTATCATATGGTTTTTAAAGTATTTATGTCCAGAAGCTTTCCCATACCATAGAAAGGAGTGCCATCCCAGTTCTAAATTATGTCCTTCTAGAGCCAGCAGTCTATGATCTTCAAGTAGAATCCATTCTCTAAGCAAAACCAAACTTGCTGCTCTATAATAATTTTTCCAGTCTAGTACACCAAATCCAGCTTTCAATTTGGTTCTTGGCTTTTTCCCTTGCCATATAAAATTCTGTGTCAGTTTATTCAATCCATCAAAAAAAATGTTTAATGTATATTGGTGGTGTCTGAAATAAAAACATCATACATGGCAAAGCGTTGATTTTCAAAATTGCTATTTTGCCCATTAGTGATACTTGCAAATTTTTCCATTTTTCTAAATTCTTTTTAATGTCTTGCATCACTTTGTTATAATTGTATTTCATCAGGGGGCTACATTTCGCTGTAATATTAATACCCAAATATTTGACTTTCTTCTCCAGTTGAAATCCAGTCAACTCTGCTGTTTCAAGTCTTTGTTTCAATGTCAAATTTTCCATAATCATTTTCGTCTTCTCATTTTAAATTTTTTTATTGAATGTTATAAAAAGGTAGAAGGAGATGGGGTACAAAGGGTAGAAGGGAAGGGGGGTACAAAATTAGAAAAATGATGCATACATTTATTTCTACATGTACTAATACAATATTAGTTCTATTTATTCTTTATATTATATCTAATTACTTAAGCCAAGACATTTCTTTATATTTTCATAGAGCTAAGTTGTTGCCTTTATATCAAATAAACATTTTTCACTTCCTAAAGAAAGTTATATCTT
Organism: Gekko gecko; assembly: GCA_029375565.1. NCBI lineage: Eukaryota > Metazoa > Chordata > Lepidosauria > Squamata > Gekkonidae > Gekko > Gekko gecko. The sequence goes on along the minus strand of JAPDNY010000005.1, from coordinate 92,585,362 downwards.
ATTTTGTTAATTTTGACAGCGCATTCCAAATTAGTTAATCATAATTCATTATATTAATTTCATAGCTATGGATTCTCATATTCAAACTCTTATAATCTCAAACATTTATTACAAAATTACTCCTTACTAATACAATTATAGATCCCTAGTGTCCTATCGCTTATAAATAGCCATTTTATTTATTTATTTATTTATTTTATTTTATTTGTTTCATTTCTATCCCGCCCTCCCGCCTAAGCGGCTCAGGGCGGCTTACAACATCATAATATCCATATATGTTAAAACATAATATCCATATACGTTAAAACAACTGGCTAAAATGCAATAAATAACAAGATTCCCATACAACACAACATAGTCCCGTAATGGGGCGATGTGGCTCAGCTGGCATGGCATGGATCTCATTGGTATGCCCTGTGGAAAAGCTCTGTCTTCACAGCCCTGCGAAATTGCTGAAGATCTCGCAGGGTCTGGATCTCACTGGGGAGCTCGTTCCAGTACACTGGAGTAGCCACAGAGAATGCTCTGGACCTGGTTGTTGTCAGCCTGACCTCTTTGGGGCCAGGAAGGATCAAGCGATGTTGTGTCCCAGATCGCAGTGCTCTCTGGGGGACATACGGGGAAAGGCGGTCCCTCAGGTAGACAGGTCTCTGACCATATAGAGCTTTAAAGGTCAAAAACAGTACCTTGAAGCGGATCCGGAATGCTACTGGCAGCCAGTGCAGCGACTTAAGGACAGGCTGGATGTGCTCCTTCATAGGGAGGCCCATCAACAGCCTGGCCGCTGCATTTTGCATCAGCTGCAGCTTCCAGAGTTGCCCCAAGGGCAGCCCCATGTAGAGAGCATTACAGTAGTCCAACCTTGAAGTGACCATAGCGTGGATCACTGTTGCCAGATCTTTGCGTTCGAGGAAAGGAACCAACTGCCTGACCAGCCGGAGATGGTAAAAGGCTGCCTTGGCAGTGACTGCTGCCTGGGCCTCCATTATCAAGGAGGCATCCAGGAGCACTCCCAGACTCCAGACCTTCATCGCTGGCACCAATGGTGCCCCATCGAAGGCCGGTAAAGGGATCCCTAGCCCCAAGCCACTCCAATTCAGGCATAGGACCTCCGTCGGATTCAACTTCAATCGGCTCAGTCTCAGCCATCCTGCCACATCCTGAAGCACCCAATCCAAGTCTCCTGGGTTAGAGCCCGACTGGCCACCCAGCAACTGATAGAGCTGGGTGTCATCCGCATATTGGTGACAACCCAGCCCATGCCTCCGAGCAATCTGGGCAAGGGGGCGCATTTTATACTAAAAGCATTCTAAAGATACTATTTTAAAATCTATCTCCCTAAAAAACAAACATACCTAATTCTAAAACGTATTTCCTACACATTAAAATTTTTTACAATAAAATATACAAATGCCTTAGGATTAATATTTCTTTGACACTTAATTTTAATATTAATTTCACTCAAACTTTGTCTTCTTGGATATCATTAGCCATCTTTTACACTGTTATAGCAATACTGAATTATCTTAAAATCACATTACAAGGTTTTGAGCTTTCCAAAATACTAGGTAATAACTACCTTGTAATATGTATTTCTCTTAATATTTAGTTTTAAAGTTCAATTTTTCTTAAGTTTTATGTCATTAAGTCTCATTAAATTCCATTTTGAATAACATTTAACCTGCTGTAACAGTCCATCTTAAACACCAAACATACCTAATTCGAAAGCTCATTTCTTACACATTAGGATTTTCTGCAATAACACATACAAATGCCTTTTAGAAAGTATTTTGTTGACATTTAATTTTAATACTAATTTCACTCAAATTTTGTCTTCTTAGATATCATTAGCTATCCTTGACATTGGTACAGCGATATTGAATTATCTTAAAATCACATTACAAGGTTTTGAGCTTTCTAAAATGCTAATAACTACCTTGTAATATGTATTTCCCTTAACATGTAATTTTAAATTTCAATTTCTCTTAGGTTTTGTATCATTAAGTCTCATTAAATTCAATTTGAATGGCATTTAACCTCCTGTAGCAGTCTACCTTAAATAGTTCTCCCCCCCCTTTTTTTTCTTCTTGAATTCCCAATATTTTTTCGTTGGGGGTTGCTCCTCTAATATTCCCTTATGGGGGTACAACCCTCTTTGTTTGCTTACTATATCCAAAAAGAGTGTGTTAGATGTGCTTGGAATTCTTTTCCAGTCTCCATCTTGTGGTTCTTTTGCTTCAAGCAGGAATGCAGCTAAATTCTCCATTTTTGCATTAGACCATTTAATCTCTGTTATTTCCACCTCCTCCAATGTCTGCTCTTCAATCAGATCTTTTGGTTCATTTAGGGATTGTTCCAACAAACTTTCTACTTGATCAGATTTGTGGGAAAGTTCCTGGACATAGTCTGCCAAAAGACACAAATTACTCTGTATTGGTAGCATAGCTGTATTAAAAATGTCTTTTAATGTTTCCATTATCTCTTGGAGAGTAGCCATCGTTTCCACGGAGCAACAGTCAAATAGCTACACCATCTGTGTTTGTTTAGACTAAACCCGAGAATCCACAAAATAGTCTTCAGTTTGCAACCAGTTAGATATATTTAGGACAACACAGTCAAAATCTTCTAATGATTACAGTCCTTTTAATGTTATTTTCTTTGAATTGAGATCCACTTCCAAATTGAGGGAGGAGGGATGACTGGGTAACTGTCCCCCCCCCTTATCTTTCAGAACTTTTTTACAGTGCATTGAATTCTTCAGCAAAAATTTCATGCAAGTACAGAAAAAACTTGTAGAGTATCTTCTTATAGTTGATGTAGAAAGTGATTTACTGTAGAACTACTCTTAGCTTTGAATCTTTAAAAGTCTGGTAGTGACAGCTTAGTGCCAATATGGCGATTGCTTTGGCTGGGGTTTCGGGGCAGACAAAGATTCCAGATTCAAGCTGCTGCCTGGGTGTGGTTCTTTGTTGCTCCCCATGCTTCAGGGACCCCTCTCCTGGGGGCCCCCTAGGAGTCTGGGTAGCCCAAACCCTCCCAAACCATGCAATTTGGGTGGCTCCTGGAGCATAGTTCCGCAGCTTTCCCTGATCTCGCTGTGCCGAAACCGGAAGTCTCATCATTTTTGTCTTCTGATAATTTATTTTCATTCCTGCCATTTTTCCATATTCATTAATCAGATTCATTAGTTGTTGTACAGAATCCATTGGGTCTTCTAAGATAAATACTGAATCATCAGCAAAGGCCTTTAGTTTATATTTATTTCCTCTTACTGATGTCCCTTTAATAAGGGGGTCTTTCCTAATAGCTCTTCTCAGAACTTCCAAAGAATACTTCCAAAGAGCCAGTTTGTTGTAGTGGTTAAGTGCGTGGACTCTAATCTGGGAGAACCGGGCTTGATTCCCCACTCCTCCACTTGCATCTGGCTGGATGACCTTGGGCAAGCCATAGTTCTGATAAGAGCTATTCTTGAAAAAAGAGCAGTTTCTGTTAAGAACTCTCTCAGCCCCACCTACCTCACAGGGTGTCTGTTGTGGGGAGGGGAAGGGAAAGGAGTTTGTAAGCTGCTCTGAGACACCTTTGGGGTAGTGAAGGGCGGGGTATAAATCCAATCTCTTCTTCTTCTTCTTTTCTTCTTCTTCTTCTTCTTCTTCTTCTTCTAATATAAACATCAATGGAAATATCGGACAGCCTTGTCTTGTCCCTTTTTCAATCCATATATTATCAGTCAATTCATTGTTTACTACTACTTTCTGCTTTGTATATATAGTTTCAATCGCCCTTATGGAATTATTCCCGAAATCCATTATCTTCATCTGTTGAATAATAAATTGCCAACTGACATGGTTAAATGCTTTTTCAGCGTCCAAAAATATCAAAGCCATCTGCTTCTCAGGATGAATTTCATAATATTCTAAGATATTTAAAACTGTTCTCATATTATTCTTTAGTTGTCTCTTAGGTAGGAAACTTGCCTGGTCCTCTTTTCAACCTTACAGCCAAAATAGTTGCAAATATTTTGTAGTCACAATTCAACAAAGAAATAGGTCTGTAGTTTTTTATCTCTTTAGGATCTGTTTCGTCTTTATGAATCAATGCTGTAGTTGCTTCAGTCCAAGATTCCGGTACTTCCATTTTTTCTATTACAGATGAGATTACTGTTTTATATGGGAGCAATAAGACATCTTCAGATATTTTATAGTATTCAGCTGGGAGTCCATCTGATCCAGATGCTTTATTTGCATTTTGTTTCTTAATAGCCTCTGTAATCCTGAAAGAGATTTGGCATAATCCAACACATATCAATTCTATCTGAATATGTCTATCAGAATAGAAAGTATAGTCTTTTCCAGTTGGATTTCTGGTTCTCCAAACATCAGTCAATTTGTATTCTTCAGCCAGTTCTAAGAAAGATCTTGGAAGTAAGCCTTTAGAAGATTTAATCTTCTTAATAGTTTTCCTGTCTAGGTCTTGATCAAAAACAGAATTAAAATAATCAATCATACACATATCCATGTAATCACATTTTGTTATAGTTTCTTTCACAACTTCAAAAAATTTCCCCTGCAATTTATTCAGTACATATATCACCACCAATAGAATTCTCCTGTCTCCCCTCCATCAAGGGAAGGGCGGGATATAAATCCAAATAAATAAATAAAATAATGTCTATTACAAGAGAAGAAGGCTTCCATTTTCTAATGAAGATACTGAAATAGGTTTCAGTTTTTCTTTAATATAGACAGTTATTCCTCTTTTCTTTACATTGTCTGAAGCAGTAAATAACTTACCAATTTTCTTATTGACCAGATAGCGTTCATCTTTATGTCTAATATGTGTTTCCTGCAAACATATAATATTGACATCTGTCTTCTTAAGTTGTTTAAATATCTTTGGTCTTTTCTCAGGTGAATTTAATCCATTTACATTTATGGAACTTATCTTGATTGTTGATAGGTCCATTATGGTCGATTCTTGGCCAAGTTCAGACTGGCAGTTTGGCCCGATATAGGCACATTTCACAAATGGATTAAAGGGGCCGGTTCATACAGGCACAGATATCAGGCATTCCCCAGCTGTACTCAACCTGTCTTGTAATACTTCCCTCCCGAGTTTAAAAGATACCAGGTGAAAGTGGTAGCAAACCCTGGAGAGCTTGCTGATCCCGCTTCCCGGACGTTTGCATGCTAAACGCTAAAAGCCGGGAACAACCTGCGTTAATAATGTGCACCTGCTGTTCTGCAGAGATGCACCTATGCGCCCGTGTGCATACACACCTGTCATGGAGTGAGGAAAAACCTGCTTACAGCCGTGCCTCCACCAGGGGTGGTCCAACAGTGCAAACGCTCCCTTGCACCTCCTCCCCAGTATGCTCCCACATCAGTCGGTCCAGTGTGACTAGAATACCCAGAACACGTTGTTCCGGGTCTTTTTGCCACGACTCCCTCGTGTTTTATACTGCCAGTCTGAACTCAGCGCTTGTTACTACTATTTCTGTTTCTCATTATCATTCTTTGTAGCCTTCCTTCCATGGATGATTTTTTGGATGTACTGGCCTCAAGTTCTTCATCTGAGACTGTTAAGTAAGCTGATGCTTCCTCTGCTTTTTCTGTTGTTGAGGCTTTTATTTTAACTTTCTTTGTTTCTTCTCACTGTAGAAGCTTTCCATAACACTCCAAAAAGTCTTTTGCCTTAAAGATTGAGTCTAGTCTGAATCTTTGGCCTTCAAACATGAAGAAAATTCCTTCTGGAATAAGCCATCGAAATGTAATTGAATTTGCTGTAAGTTTAGAAGTCAAAAATACATATTCTTTGTCTAATTTTCCTAGGAATTTCTCTTATAATCTTTATTTTCTTGTCCTGTATTTTAAGAGTATTATTCTGTGCTTCTTTCCACACCCGATCTCTGACTGTCTTCTTAGTGAATTTCACATGTACTTCCCTTGGAAGATTATTCTTCCTTGCATAAGCAGAGTTAGCTCTATATAAGAAGTCAATTTCCCTCTACATTTCTTCATATCCAACTTCCATGAAACCCGCCAATCCTTCTGCCATAACTCTGATTAGCTCTTCTCCTCTTTGTTCAGGCACATTCTGAAATCTCAGCACATAAGCTGCTCTATCCATTTCCAGTTGTATCAGAGAATCCAAAGCGGTCTTCTGCTATTTATCCAACCTGTCAATTATGTTGCTTCAGCTTTCTCGGCTTGCTGTCCCACCACTGTTATTTCCTTCTTATTTTGTATTACTTGTTTGTTGAGATCAGCCATTTTAACTTTTACATCTCCAATCTCTGTATTCAATTTCTTAATTTGATCTGTGACTTGTATTAAGGCCGTCTGCACCTGGTTTAAGCCTGATTGAAATCTATCTTGCAAGTCACTCTGTACCTGGCTTAAACTTGAGTGGAATTTAGTTTGCATGTCATTTTGAGTTTGGCTCAGACTAGTTTGAAAAATAACTTGCATATCATTTTTAAAGTCTTTCAGTGCTTCCAGTGTCAGCATAGTACCCAGTGATTTAGTCTGTGGAGTACGTGATGATGCTGCAGATGTTAGGGGAGTGGTTTTCTTACTGATCTTACTCATAATCACAACTTTAAAAAAATTATTTTGTTCTGTCATACAATAGATCCTCCAAAATCACCCAAGTTCTTTACTATTTCCCTTCCCCCTTATTTTCTATCTTACTAGCTTTTATATTTCAACTGACAATTTAAAACACCAATATCAAACTTCAAATGAGACTCAATATAATAAATATCCTCCCATCCAGATCTCCCAGACACTTTCACTTAGATTATTTTACTGATTTATATCAGATTGTATCAAGTATTAATCTCTTCGGGGGGGGGGATGAGAGAAGAAAAAGATAAGTTACAGACCTCTTCAGTTGCTTCTGTGTTCTCTGTAGCCCAAACAAATTGTGCTTCTCCTATGAAAACCAAAACAATTTACAGTTCTCCAAGTCACAGTCTAATTCTATCAAAGAAAAGGCAAAGTTCCAATTCCAGTTTAATTAACTCCCAAAATATTCCAAGTGTAAATAATAAAACAAAACAAAAACCCAGGTCCAAATCCAATAGTAAATAACAAGGGGAATCCAAACTTCTTCTCTTATATCCCAGCCAAATAGAGTCCAACAGATCACAGTCAGCTTCCCATTAATACTTTAAAAAAAGAAAATAGCCCAATCTTCTTCAAATCATAAGAGCCAGTGTTCACAAAATTTATAATCCAAAAAGATTAGTTAGAGAGACAGCTTCCAGATTATAATTACAACTTCAGTAGTCCCATTCCAGTTTTAGTTTTCCATCTTCCCTTTCTATAAGCAGGAAAGACATCAAATTCTAGTTCTTTTAATTTGTAAGACTCCAGTTATTTATTTCAATTATAACCAACAGTGAAAAATAAATCAAAGCAGGAAAAAATAGGGAAGGGAAAGGGGGGGGTTGCAGGCTTTAGATATGTGTCTCTCGCTCCCCACCTCCTCCTCCAAATTTTCTTCTGTGGAGGTATTTATCACAACCAGATAGGGAGGGAAAAACCCTTAAATCTTTAGTTATAACGCACAGTCTACTCTTGATAAGATTGCAGGCAAATTCTCTTCCTTCTGATATCTTCATGTCATTCTACTGCACACAGCTAAGAGCCAGAAATGGTTTCTGTACCCACAGGGCAGACAAGGCTGTCTTGGGTCTCTCTGTTCCTGGACTAACCAAGAAGAGTGACCCAAAGTTGCACGCCACTGACTTCAGAAACCTCCTCCATGAGCCTCCACAAAGTGGGCCACTTCAGTACATCTCTGGAGCTTCTCCAAGACAGACTAACAGTGCTGCTTCGTAAACTTAGAGGAGGCAACTTAATACATTTTCATGATATAAGTAAACAGTTTCCAAATTGAAAAACATGCACAATATGGCTAATGGGGTGTACATCGAGAAAACTTTCATCATAATTCTGGATCTGGGCAGGGGTGTGTTTGGATTTTTACTATGATTGCTTATTTTCTGGTAGACATTACCTCTTTAGGATTTAACGCTGCATGTTTCCAGAGTTGAGGTCTGTTGTTTTTAATGGGGAATGTATATGTGTGTCTGCAGGGACTGAAACCAGTGCTCTTGTCAGTGCTATGCTGTCGTTCCAATCCCAGAGCAGTTTGTATGGTTCCAGTGACCATCATTCCACTCTGGGGCTGTCATTCCAGTTCCAGAGCATAGATTCAAACTCTATTTTATTTATTTAGTTTTTATAGACTACCTTTCTCTCAGGGACCCAAGGCGATTTACACTGACTATTCTCCAGTGGTTCTACGTGGGACATTCCTCACGTCTGGGATAAGCTCCGCCCTCTTTCCTCAGGGTCGGCTCCAAACTTTGATCCAGGCAGGGAGGGGCTTATCCCCTTGGAGGCGAACCCAGTTCCTTTGCCGACCCTGCTTCAGCAGGACGTGCTCCGGAGGTGCGGAAACGCGCCTATTGAAAGAAGAAACGAAACCACAAGGAAGATTTACAGCCTGACGAGGCTGTGTCTGATTGACGACGGGCTTTGTTTAAGGAGTGCTGACGCTTCCTTAGCCCTACGACATTCTCTCCTCTGCCGGTCTGACCCGTCCCTGGGACGGAGGACCTGCTCCTATTACAGAGAGTGCGAGAGAGAGAGAGAGAGAGAGAGAGAGAGAGAGAGAGAGAGAGAGAGAGAGAGAGAGAGAGTCAAACGGCGTGCGAGTGCACACACACAGTCTTCCACCTTCCCGCCTGAATCGCGGTAAGCAGAAGCAGGCAGACAGTTTTCTACCCTCTCCAGTATTCCTGGAAGAGGCTGAGACATTGCCTAAGGAATGCAGAGGTCCGTTCCTTATAACCCCGGGAGGCAGAGCGGGAAAGGAAAAAACCTCCGTGGCGTTTTTCTTCCTCAAAACCCCGCGAATGCAAGCGGGGGAGGGGGGAGTTTCCAAGCCTCACTCCGTCCCGGGGAGGGAAATCCTGGCGGGAAACGCTGGGAGCAGCCATTTTAGACCCACATTAGATGGGTCTGTTGTGCATGATCTACACTCTCCAGGGATATGGTTGAGTTATAATCATGATAAATAAGCTAGACCAACCTGTGGAGTACTTAAGCCTTTAATAGCTTTTGCGCAGAATGAACCCCAGAACCTCAGTTGGTGGGGGGGGTCTTCATTATCTATCATGGATCTGATTCCAGATTCATTTACACCCCGCAGGTTCTGGTAATGGCTGAAAAGGCATCCCAAGATTGGGGCTGTTCCTCTGAGGACAAAACACAGATGGGGCCATCCACTTCTCAAGACTTTAGGGACACCCCAGGTCTAGAATCCAGGGAGCCCGTTTCGACTGATATGCTAAATTGGTTCAGAGGAGAAATGAGAAGGGAGTTTAAAGAATTGATAAAGGAAACCATTCATGGCTCCACACCACACGATTCCTTACTGGAAAGAGGTAGATCCCTCAAGAGGAACAGAGACAGGACGACCAGCGAGTCTAGGTCACCTGTAAGATCAAAACATAGCAGACATAAGTCTAGAGAGCAAAGTCCCCTTCTGGGACATGTGGACTCTGAACCAGATTCATCCACCTCCTCTTCTGGTAAAGAAGAAGGGGAGCTTTCCGCGGAAGAGGATGAGGTGGTTATGCCTTCAGTACAATCTAGACTTTTTCCGCAAGAATTATACTCCCGCCTCTTGCCTAAAGTCTTAAGGACCCTAGATCTCTCATCTAGACCTCAGGAGGAAACAGTACAGGAGCCAGAATTTCAAAAAGGGGCTGGAAAATTAATGCCTAAGGTATCAGTTTCACAAACAGGGCTGCCTTTCCCCGCTTCATTCTACAATATTATGAAAGCGGAATGGGAACATCCGGCTAAACCCAAGGCAAATCACCCTCTGTTCTCTAAATTCTATTCTCTTATGCCAGAAGCCACAAAGAAGTTAAAGCTTCCCGTGGTAGATGATCCCGTGACCAGTTTGTATTCCAGCTCGGTGCTCCCAATGGACACTGATGGGATGCCTAAAGATCATACAGATAGAAGGGTGGAGCAGGCTTTGCGAAAAAATTTTGAAGCCTCCTCTTCCGCTATCAAAGCCTCTACTGCTGGCTCTCTCTTTGCCAGGGCTGCGTATGACTGGGCAGACAAATTGGCTTCAGCAGACAGTGAGGTGCCAAAGGAGTTCAAGGATGAACTGAAGAAAATAGCTCTGGCAATTGCCTTCACGGCGGATGCCACACTAGATGCTATGCAGCTGTCAGCCAGGGCATTAGCATGCAGCGTGACAGCAAGACGCAATAACTGGCTACGTCACTGGGATGTGGACTCCTCTGCACAGGCAAAAGTGGCAGCGGTCCCTTTCAAAGGTACTAACTTATTCGGAGATGGTCTGGATAGGTACCTAGTGGAGGATAAGGACAAGAAAAAGGTCCTCCCCTCCAAAAGACGGGACAACAGACAGAGGAAACGTTTTCAGCCTTTTCGCGACCAGAAAAGAGGACAAAAACCCTCCTATTCAAGGTCGTTCAAAGGAAAATGGCAACCTAGACATCAAGGGGGAAATCTTTCCCCCCACGAAAAATGAACATACAACGGCCAAAGGTCCCAAGAAAGGATCTTCGGCATGACTATATGGCCCCCCGGGAAAACAGAAGATAGGGGGAAGGCTACAGGCATTCTCTCAAATGTGGCATGCAACAATTTCAGATCAATGGGTATTAGAGACAGTATCACAGGGGTACAAACTGGAATTTTGTTCCATCCCCTATCGAAGGTTCATCAGAATACCAAAATACAGAAATCGGTTGAAACACCTCCAAATCAAGGAGGCGATACTTCACCTCCTGGACATAGGGGCGATAGAGAAAGTACCTGTGTCCCAACAGGGACAGGGCGTTTACTCTATATTCTTCGTGGTGCCAAAGAAAAACGGGTCCACGAGAGCCATTTTAGATCTGAAATGGCTCAACAAACTCATTCGAAACAGAAAATTCAGGATGGAAACTCTGAAGTCCATTCTTATATCCATCCAGGAGGGAGATTTTCTGACATCTTTGGATCTGTCAGAAGCTTACCTCCATATACCCATTCACAACTCGCACCGGAAATTTCTACGATTCAATTATGCAAATCTCCACTTCCAATACAAAGCTCTCCCCTTTGGCCTCAAGTCCTCACCCAGGGTCTTCACAAAGGTACTGGTGACCTTGATAGCACATCTGAGATTGAAAGGGGTGAGTCTTTTTCCATATCTGGACGACGTCCTAATCAAAGCCCCTTCAGAGGTGGAATGCTCTCAGGCCCTAAATCTGACTATTCAGACATTAGAAGCCCACGGCTTCATTGTGAATCTGGAGAAAAGTCACATGATACCCACTCAGAGATTGCTCCACCTAGGGGTGGAGATAGACACGAAGTTAGACAAGGTGTTCCTGTCCCAGGAAAGGGAGTTCAAGATCAAATCTCTGATGGACCAAGTTCTTCAAAGGTCAGAGACACAGCTAATGATCTTGGTCAAACTCCTAGGAATGCTTGTCTCCTGTCAGGAGGTAGTGCAATGGGCTCGATTTCATGTCAGGCCCCTGCAATTGTTGTTACTGCCCCACCAAAAGGCGATATCTCACAAGAGAGTAAAACAGATCAGTCTTTCTTCACCGGTCCGGAATATGATAGCCTGGTGGCAAAACCCAATGAGGTTCAAACTAGGAGTTCCTCTCCGAGACCCCTCACGATCAGTAATGACGACAGATGCCAGTCTCTCAGGATGGGGTGCACATTTGGGAGATCAGATGGTCCAGGGAGAATGGTCGGTTGCGGAGACGACAGAAAGCATCAATCTGCTGGAACTGAGGGCAATACGCCTCGGGCTTATGAAACTAGTAGATATTCTGTCAGGGACCCATGTTCTGGTACAGATGGACAACACTACAGCAAAAGCGTACGTGAATCGTCAAGGGGGAACCAAGGTTCGCTCCCTTCATGCGGAAGCATCTCTGATAATGGCATGGGCAGAGAAACATCTATTGTCGATAAAAGCCATTCACGTAGCAGGAAAGGACAACGACTTAGCAGACTGGCTCAGTCGGAAAAGAATAGACCAATCAGAATGGATGCTGAACACGGAAGTCTTCGAACAGATCTGCAGCAAGTTCGGCAGAATGGTCATGGATCTGTTTGCCACAGACCTAAATCGTCAAGTACCAGAGTTCGTATCTCGTCAACGAAACGCTCTAGCGAAAGGGACAGATGCTCTAAGCTATACATGGCCTCCAGGGCTCCTCTATGCCTTTCCGCCCCTACCAATCATGCACAAAGTCCTACAAAAGATTCGCATACAGAAAGCAGAAGTGGTACTGATTGCCCCTTTCTGGCCGCGTCAAACCTGGTTTCAGGAACTGCAGTCTCTGTCGATAACAAAACCATGGCATCTGCCTCTTCGGGTGGACCTCCTCACGCAGGGCCCGACAAGGCACCCACGGCCGGAACTTCTTCGGCTGACAGCATGGAGATTGAGCGGAAAATGTTAGAGGGAGCGGGGTATCAAGATAAAGTAATTGATACCATGTTGGCAGCCAGAAAGGTCTCTACCAACAAATCCTATGATCACACATGGAAGGTTTTTCACTCATGGAGCTTGGAACGGGGACACAACCCGGTTACGGCTTCAGTTAAAATAGTCCTGGCTTTCCTACAAGACGGGCTTGATAAAGGCCTAAGTACTAGCACTCTCCGTAGACAGGTTTCCGCCATCTCAGCCATCCAAGGGGCCAAACATGGAAGGTCTCTGCTTAGGCATCCTCATATTAAGAGATTTTTGAAAGGGGCGATGTCCCTTAATCCCCCACAGGTTCACAGGTTTCCCACCTGGAAGCTTAACGTGGTACTTAGGGCCCTGTGTAAATACCCTTTTGAGCCAATGGCTGCGTGTCCTCTGAAGGAACTCACCTTCAAGACTCTTTTTTTGGTAGGTATCACCTCAGCTAGGAGGGTTTCGGAATTGAGGGCCTTGTCTATTAACAAGGAGCTCTGTATTTTCCACCAGGACAAAGTAGTCCTTCGCTTAGACCCAGCATTTATTCCAAAGGTGAATTCGATTTTTCATAGGTCAGAAGAGATTGTTCTTCCCTCCTTTTGTCCCAATCCTAAACATGAAAAAGAAAAGGAATGGCATTGTTTAGATGTTCGGAGGGCCCTTAGTTTTTATATTGACAGAACTAAAGGGTGGAGACAATCGGAGACACTGTTTGTATCATTCAGAAAGTCCTCTTTGGGAAAACAAGTCTCCACTTCCACGCTGAGTAGGTGGATTAAGGGGTGCATTATCCTAGCCTATAAAGCCAAAGGGTTAGAGATCCCGGCCGGGATCGTTGCACACTCCCTTCGGGGGCGGCTACCTCGGTAGCGTATCGTTCTTTTCCCTCATTAGAAACCATATGCCGAGCGGCAACGTGGCAGTCGATCCACTCTTTTACTAAACATTATAGAGTGGACACACTAGCTTCAGCGGAAGCGGCATTTGGTCGCAGGGTGCTTCAACACACTCTGTAAAGCGGGGAATGCAAGCCCACCCTGTAACATAGCTTTTGTACGTCCCAGACGTGAGGAATGTCCCACGTAGAACCACTGGAGAATGGAAGGTTTCTTTCATTTACCGTGAATCTTCCTTTCTCTGTGGTTCTGAAGTGGGACATTCCTGCCCACCCGTTTGTAGGGTGCTTCCCCTCTTTGCAGAGTTTTTGATATGGGGGGCAGTGGCTTCGAGAGGCCACGTTGTTACTGTTATGTGTTTGTGGGCTAATTTCCTTGCCCTATTATAGTGTTTGGGCAGTTGGTACCCCCTTTGTTGGGGGGGAAATGTTGTGTTTTCTTCTAGTTCCTTTCCGGCGGGGAAGATAAGCGGGCTTGAGAAGGACTGGTTCGCCTCCAAGGGGATAAGCCCCTCCCTGCCTGGATCAAAGTTTGGAGCCGACCCTGAGGAAAGAGGGCGGAGCTTATCCCAGACGTGAGGAATGTCCCACTTCAGAACCACAGAGAAAGGAAGATTCACGGTAAGTGAAAGAAACCTTCCAATCAATGCATTAGGATATTAGAAGTTTGGAACCACCAGAAAGAACTGAAGCATAGAAAAAAATATTGACATGACATATGAAGTGGTACAGAATTTACATAATAAGATCCTACTTGCAATAAGCTATATGCACCAGTATATACCACAGTCCCTAATCATTTATCCAAGTAAGTTTGTGAGCACTTTTGAACACTGTAGCCCTATTACCTGCATAGAAAAGGTTTCTTGTATAGTTCAGTTTTACATAGTTTGTGGAAGGCCAGGAAAGTCTAAGCTTTCCTGACCTCCTTGGGCAGGCCATTCAGCAAGGCAGGAGCCTCAACGGAGAAAACACATGTACAGGCAAGTTGCTGACTTTGCCAATTTGAAGGTTGGCACCTGCAGAAACCCCTACTGACATGAGTTAAGTTGTTATGGTGAAGCACAGGAAAATAGTCCTGCAAATAAGAAGGGCCAAATTCATGAATTCTGGATCAGTTGGAGTTTCTGAATAGGGATGGCCACAAACCAAATTACAAACTTGATTTTGTCATAAACTTGGCCCAGTTTGTGGTTTGCGAAACTCGGTTTGTGCCATGCCACACGAAACTCTCATGAACCTTCCAGGTGGGTTCATGTGGTTTGTGTCTGCAGACACACTGGAGCTGGCAGCAGGGCTTGGAGAAGGCATTTAAAGATACCACCGTCTCCTTAAATGCCTTCTCCAAGTCACACTGTCATGGTGATGCAGCTTACAAAAACCATTTGAAGAGATTCCTTTAAATGGTATTTGCAAGCTCCACCACTATGGCATGACTCACAAGGGAACTTCAGTGGCACAACTCAGCAAGTGAATTGAGAAGGCATTTAAATGCCTTCCCAATTTGAAGCAATTACAGCTGTTTTGTTTAAATCTTTCTCAGTTCACTTGTGGGTCACACAATGGTGGTGTTGGCACAGCTTGTAAAAACCATTTAGAGGAACATTCCTTTTAAATGGCTTTTGCAAGCCATTTCAGCAATCCTTTTTGCTCCCCTTGCTTCCTAGCGGGGAGAGGGAGTGAAAGAGATTGCTGAAATGGTTTGCAAAAGCTATTTAAAAGGAATGTTCCTTTAAATGGTTTTTGAGAGCCATGCTGCCACCACCGTGGCATGACTCACAAGTGAACTGAGAAGGCATTTAAATACTTTCCCAGTTGGAAACAATTTCAGCAATCCCTTTCGCTTCCCCCACACACACTTGGAAGTGGGGGGAAACAAAAGGGATAGCTTAAATGGCTTGCATATGCCATTTAAAGGGAGCATTCCTTTAATGTTCCCTTTAAATTGTTTTTGTAAGTCGTGCTGCTGCCGCTGTGACAGTGTGATTCACAAGTAAACTGAGAAGGCATTTAAATGCCTTCTCAGTTGACTCATTGAGTCGTGCCACTGCCATGGTATGACTCAGCAAGTGAACTGAGAAGGCATTTAAATGCTTTCCCAGTTGGAAGTTATTTCAGTGGTCCCTTTTGCTCCCCCTCCCTGCCTGGAAGTGGGGTACATTCCTTTTAAATGGCTTTTGCAAACCATTTCAGCATTTCAGTGATCCATTTTGGTCCCCTCCTGTTTTAAGGCCATTCTTGCAAAAGCCATTTAGAGGGAACATTCCCTTTAACTGGCTTTTGCAAGAACTCCCCCTCTCCATTCTGCCGGCCTTGAGAAGCTGCTGCCAGCAGAAGGGAGGAGGGAAGATCCACAAACCGAACCAGTTTGCAAACCAGGTGAGGTTCGTTATGGTTCATGGGACCTCACGAATTGGGACGAACCTCCATTTTCCCACTTCATGCCCATCCCTATTTCTGAATTGATTTTGAGGAAAGATTAATGTATGGTGCATTACAGTAGTCTAGTCTCAATGCTACTGTATTGTGGATTCAGGTGGCCAGGTTAGTTATAAATTTGCGTTAGCTTCCCAATCTCGACCCAAAACTGCCAAGTAGAGTCTTTGACTCCAACTCCACCATGTTCCATACCTGCCTATTTCCTTTCCTGTCAGCCTGGAGACTCATCACCGCGGACCGATGGGTCCTCTCCATAATAGAATTGGGATACCTCATAGAGTTCTTCCAAATCCCTCGCAAGTCATTGTCACACCGCCTTCTGTCATACTTCTGGACGAAGTTCAAACCCTTTTCCAAAAGGATGCCATAGAGCTGGTGCCAGCAACCCAACTCCACACGGGCTTCTACTCTTGCTACTTCATGGTACTGAAAAAGGACGGAGGCGTCCGTCCCATTATGGACCTCAGGCATCTAAACCACCTCATTGTCTACAAAAAGCTTTGAATGACAACATTACAAACCATTCTTCCACTCCTAAATCCCAGGACGTGAATGGTAACACTGTATCTCAAAGACACTTATTTTCATGTCTCGATTCATCTTGCCCATCGTCCCTTCCTCCATTTTGCAGTAGGCAGCAGACATTTCCAATACAAAGCCCTCCTGTTTGGGCTATCCACGCCCCCCTGGGTCTTTACGAAGGTAATGGTGGTCATAGTGGCTTGAAGGGCATCCAAATATTTCCCTATATAGACGACTGGTTGCTAGTGGCGGACTCAGACTTCCCTTCTCACCCATGTAGAACTAAACTTGACCATCCTAGAATCTTCGGGCATCAAGGTCAACTTGCAAAAGTTGATGCTCCTCCCCTCCACAAGGGTACAGTTTATAGGAGCTATTCTGGACTCTGTCACATGCAAGGCTTTCCTCCCTCCTCAGAGAGCGAGGGACGTTGTCAATCTGGTGACTCTCTTACACAGTACAAGAAGTGCCACTAAAAAGCAAGTCCAGCGGCTGCTGGGCTTGATGGCGGCCACTACCAATGTCATTGTCTTCACCAGGCTACGTGTGTGGCCGTTGCAGCTGTGATTTGTCCAGAAGTTTCATCTGCAGTGGCACTCCCAATCCCTTTGTCTCATCTTAACACCAAATGTCCTGGACTCTCTCCTCTGGTTTGCAGACCCTGTGAATCTCTTGGCGGGAGCTCTGTTTCACCCTCCCACTCCAGTGCTCACATTGACAACAGATGCGTCTCTCTAGGGATGGGACTCTGTTTCGGGGCTCGATGGGAATCCCATGTAGCCCATCAGCACATCAATTTCCTAGAATTGCTGGCACTGCAGTACACACTCAGGTCTTTCCATCACCTTGTGACCCAGCAGGTGGTCACAGTCCTTACGGACAACACCATGGCCCTGTGTTACATCAACAGACAGGGAGGCACGATATCCAGGGGGCTATGCCGACTAGCCCTGGAAATATGGAATGAGTGTCAGTCGTGGAACACGTTCTTGAGAACTGCCCATTTTCCAGGGACTCTGAATGTTCAAGCGGACTTCCTGAGCAGAGGAGGTGCGTCAGGGCATGAGTGGGAACTCAGTTGGAGTTATCTCCAACTGATTTTTCAACTATGGGGTTTTCCGGAGATGGACGTGTTCGCAACATGCCACAACAGGAAGTGCTGTCTATTCTGCTCCAGAGCGGGAATCGATACCCTGCCTCTAGGCGATGGTCTCCTTGTCCCATGGTCACCCATGTACGTTTTTCTCTTCCCTCTGATCCCTCTGATCTTAAGAGTTCTCGGCAAAATACTGCAGGAGAAGCCACATTATCCCTGGTGACTCCTTGGTGGCCCCGGCATTACTGGTTCCCCATCCTGCTTCACCTATCCAAGGGCTCCTTCACCCACTTTCCCCAGTCATGGATCTCCTCCTTGTGAGGAAGGGACGAATACTGTATCACAACATACAGCGTCTCAAACTCACAGGTTGGAGGATCCTCTCCTAACATTTCAGGACAGGATAGACCTCGTCCTGCTGAACTGTCGGAAGCCATCTACATGAGCTTCCTACTCTGGGAAGTGGAATAAATTCCTATCTTATCTCACTTCATTGGGGTTACCATCACCCCCTTCAGACTTGATGACAATCTTCGGGTTTTTGTTGTCCCATTTATATCTGGGCCTTAGCTGTGCCTCATTGAAGGTCTATCTAGTGGCAGTCTCAGCTCACCATGCACCTATCCATGGTCACTCCATCTTCTTCCACCCGTTGACTAAGAAGTTTCTTAAGGTCCTGACCCACCTTTTTCCTCCGTCGCATGGTCCCACACCAGCGTGGGACCTACCCATGGTGCTTATGAGACTTATGAGACTTATGGACAGACCTTTTGAGCCAATGGCTACTTGTAGTCTTCAGCTTTTGTCCTGGAAGACAGCATTTCTGATCGCAATCACCTCTGCCAGGAGAGTGAGTGAGTTGTCAGCACTTCGTTGTGGCCCTCCATATTTGCGCTTCCGTCATAATGGGGTCACGTTGGCTCCAGATGTTTCTTTTCTGCCAAAAGTAGTTTCCGAGTTTCATCTCCAAGCAGACATTGCCCTCCCAGTGTTCTTCCCATCTCCTACAACCAATGAAGAACGCTGGCTCCATTCATTGGACGTCAGAAGAGCTCTGCTCTTCTATTTAAATTGAACACAGCCCTTTAGAAAATCACTCGCTCTGTTTGTTTCTTATGCTCTACCCTCCCAAGGGAAGAAGCTGTCGTCTCAACGCTTATCTAAATGTATTGTGGAGACTATTAAGTTATGCTACATGTTAGCTAAGGTCGCTTCTGGGACCACTAAGGGTGCATTCCACCCAGGCAGTGGCTGCATCCACAGCCTTCCTGTGAGGTGCGTTGCTAGAAGACATCTGCAGTGCAGCAACCTGGGCCACGCCTCACACATTTGTGAAGCACTGTGCCCTAGATGTACGTCTTCATCAGCGTTCAGCAGTAGGACGAGCAGTGTTGCAGGCAGTACAGATTTAGGACCTCGGCTCCCTCCTCCAGGTAGGCGTGTACTGCTTGCTAGTCTCCCAGAGGTGTGATGCACAGAGACCATGAAGAAGATAAACAGATTGCTTACCTGTAACAGATGATCTTCGAGTGGTCATCTGTGCATTCACACCAGCCGCCCTCCATCCCCTCTGCTTTCAGTCCTTTCCTGTCTTTGGAGACTGAGGGCAGTGGTCAGAAGGAACTGGTGGGATCCTCATGCCCTCCCCCTAGTCATGTGCAGTGGAGCCTGGCACGTGACCGGGGAGCGGGCACAAAAATCCCTTTTGCTTTCCATTATACCAATAGGGGTCAGGGCAGGCGCACTATATCCCAGAGGTGTGAATGCACAGTTGATCACTCGAAGATCATCAGTTACAGGTAAGCAAGCTGTTTTTATGGCTAATGGCAGCCCATAGGGAAAGGGTTAATGTCTCTCTAATCTATATTGACACAGTGTAAATAATTTGCACCTGTCAGGAGTCTTTTTATAAAAGTCCTTGTGTCACAGATTGACACTGAAATTCATGTGTCATGATATGTAACTGATATGCCATGGTAACTGATATGTCAAAGATTCACATTAGAAGAATTCAGAGCTTTGTTCATTTATTGAGATGCTTTGATCTTGCTTTTTCATGCACTTGCCTAGTCAGAAAAGTTATCAGTTTAAAAATGTAGATTCTTCATCACTGTGTATTTCTCAGAATTGTGAGACTGAAAGCAAGTCTTGATGGGATTCTACACATAGGTGTAACAAAATAAGGGATTTTTGAAAAAATCTCTTTTAGAGTGGTGTTTAAATAGTATACATTAACCTATTTGTTTTCCGTAGGGAGCAGTAGAGGGAAGAAAATGTGTGGAGGAAGAGATAGGAAAAGGTCTTTATTCTTCTGTTTTTAAGTATCTAGGCAGTGCTGCAGAGCTTTGGCAAGAAGACACAGAAGTCCATTTCTTTACAGAAATAACAAGATAGAGTTGTCCCCAATGTGCATTACTCCAGGGCATTCCATGCATAATGTCCATTTGGAAAACTTGCTTCATATAGGATATGCCTGTTCTTTGGTAGTGCAGAGTGGAGCAATCTGAACTCGTGATAAGAAGCTCCTCCCTAGAGGCAGGCAGGGTCGTTGAGCTTTGCGATTCCTGAGGGGAGGGGCTTATCTTCCAAGCACTGCTTGCAGGGCAGTTAGTTGGTTGCTGGCTGCACTCTTACAAGAGCACCCCCATTTCCTTTTTTCTTCTTTTTTCTTTTATTCCTTTTATTCCCCTCTAGTCTCTCCCCCCTTTCACCCCCATTCATCTCTGAGGCAGTGGGGTTTTTAGGGGGGCTCTGGAGAGACTGCTACCCTTTGGGGGAATCTGGGTGGAGAATCTCGCATCTTCAGCCTCCTCGGAGGAGGAGTAGAGGAAGCACAGGCTTTTTTTGGGGGGGGGGTTGGAGGGACGATCACCTTGGCAAGATCCCCTCCCCCCAACCTCACATCCCCCTTGGGAGGAGAGACAAGCCGCAGGGACTCCAGACTTCGGGCCAGGAACCTCCCCAGTTGCTCCTTCGTTCCACAGAGCATTGACAGCGGCCGCAGCCGGAGCTTCCTTGGCTTCCCTCTGCAGCCTATGGGGCTTCGACAAGCCAAATGGGCTTCTTCATAGCTGGAGCGGCTTGCACCAGGTCCCTACCTTCGGCTCATTGGTAAGACTAGCAGGCTGATTTTTGAGGACAGAAAAAGAGGCATGATCCTGGTTTTTCCCCATCTTAAAAAAAGAAGGCGGGAATGGTGGCTAGAGTAGGTCTCTCTGAGCATGCGCCACAGGAAGCATTGGCTTCAGGCCTGGATCTCTCCTCCTCTATCACCCCTGTTCAGTGTTCTTTTCATCAATCGGAGGTGACAGAAGCCCCTACCCTGGATCTTTCAGGGGACAATGCCTATGCAAATCTTTTGGCATGGATTTAAAGGGGAGATGCATAAGGAGATTAAATCAGCCTTGTTAGAAGCTATTCCCAACAGGCGAGTTTCAGCTAGGCCAGCTAGCAGCCAGTCACCCTCCAGTTCTGGCTCTGGGAGGAGGGAGGAGGGCAGGGAACCTTCTCCTCATTCAAAGAGACACATAGCGGTTCCATCTAATTTTGTATTCTTGTAGAGCTAAAGCCCTTTGCTGAACCGTGATTCTGACAAGTCAGATTTCTCTGACTCTTCCTCCCTAAAGGAGGAGGGAGAACTATTGGATGAAGAAGTTCCATTAGTAACCACCATGCATACTCACCTCTTTTAGCAGGAAGTTTACCCCAAGCTTCTTCCTAAGGTCCTTTACACCAATTCCTTACACCAAGAAGGAGGAAGAGGAGCCCAATACGACCAGACCAGCTAGCTTGGCCAGGGTGTTTCTGCAGGGAGGATTCCCCCCCTTGGGTTTCCATTCCCTTCTGTTTTTGACAAGAGATGGAAGGGAAGGGAGTGGCAAGGGAAAAGGCCAATCATCCCATCATTTCCCACTTCTACTTCTTGGTGCCCAAGGCAGCAGAGCATTTTAAACTTCCAGTAGTGGACACCTCTGTGGCCAGCTTGTGTTTGAATTCAGTCATTCCAGCAGATTCAGATGGCCTTCCTGGGGATCCCTGTCATAGATGGGTAGATCAGGCCTTACATAAAAATGTTGAGGCCTCTTCAGCTGCCCTGAGGGCTTCCATGGCAAATTAACTTTTTCCCAGGGCAGTCTACTCCTGGGCCTCAGACCTCTCAGCAGTGATATCCTCAAAGAGCTTAAAGATGAGCTAAAGACCCTAGCAGCAGCCTTCTCTGCAGATGCATTGCTGGACACAATCCAGTTATCAGCCAGGGCCATGGCATCTAATGCCACAACTAGGCACAACACCGGGTTCGCAGCTTGGAAGTAGACCCTCTCAAGCTCAGGTGGCCAGTTTTCCTTTCAAAGGCATTAACTTCTTTGGGGATAGGATAGACAGATACTTGATAGAGGGTAAAGACAAGAAGAGGACTCTACCATGCACAAGAAGGAGGGCAAGCCCAAGAAATGCTTCCATTCCTTTTGTGAATCTAAATGAAACTTTGGTTTTCAATCTCTCAAGTCTTCCAAGAGTCAGTGGTAGCCCAAGCAATCCAGTGTTTCCAAATCCTTTTTCCACAGATCAACCAGTCAGGCCGCATGAGGAGCTAAGAAGAGTGCCTCTGCACGACAGTTACAGCCAGTCAGCCCCACCAACCAACAGAGAGTGGGTTCAGTCTTATGCAGAAGTTTGGAATTCATCCATAGACAACCACTGGATATTAGAGAGTCTCAAATGGTTACTCTCTGGAACTGCGAATTTTTCTCCCATTACAGGTTTATACAAGTTCCAAGAAATTGTTGCCCAAGAAAGCACCTTCTTCTTCATGCTATTCAATATCTGTTGGACATTGGAGCACTAGAGCCAGTCTCAGAGGATCAAAAGTCATCCAGACACTGCTCAATTTTCTTCATACTTTCAAAGAAGAATGAGGATGTGAGAGCAATTTTGGACCTGAAGTGTCTGAACCACAGAATCAAGAAAAGAAAGTTCTGGATGGAAACTCTCAATTCTCTCAATTCAAAAAGAGGATTTTCTGGCATCAGTAGATCTGCCATAAGCTTATTTTCACATCCCAGTTTGAGAATCTCATTGGACATTCATACATTTCACCTACAACAGGGATCATTTTCAGTATCAGGCCCCTCACTTCAGTCTCAGAACAGCTCTGAGAGTATTTGCCATGGTACTAGTCTTACTAGTTGCACATATGAGAACCCAGGGCATCTCCATTTTCCCATACCTGGACAATATTCTCAACAGTGAGTGGAGGATGTGGAACAGATGACTGTCTCCTGCCTGCAAGCCCAGTGGATTCTCCATCTGGGAGTCACCATAGACATGGCTCTGGAAACGGAGTTTCTGTCCCAGGAAAGATGGGAGAAGATCTGTTGTTGAAGGCTTTCAGAGCCAGAGTTTATTAGCTATTGTAGATTTTCCGGGTTGTCTGGCCATGGTCTTGACATGCCAAGACCACGGCCAGACAACCAGGAAAATCTACAACAGCTAATGGGAGAAGATCCTTTCCTTATTGTGGAAGATTACCCAACAGTCCCATGTGGAAGTCATGGTTCTGGCAAGGCTTTTGGGGATGTTGGTGTCTTGTCAGGATGTGGTGCCATGGGCAAGGTTCCACATTTGCCCTGTCCAGAGGCTTCTTCTTCCTTTTCAGGGTGTAATAGCACATAGATGGCATAAAGTCATCAAACCTCCAAACAGCCTGATCTGGGAACTCCAATGGTGGCTGTTTCCATCCTGACTTCTGGAGGGGACTCAACTCAGAGAGCTGAGGAGGTCAGTAATGACTTTGGATGCCAGTCTGCGGGGGTGGGGAGCCCACTCCCACAGGAAGGTAGCACAAGCATCCTGATCCCTTGAGGAAGCCAATTGGAGCATCAGTTTTCCAGCACTCAGAGCAATCTGGTGGGGTCTTTTAGCCTTCCAGGAACTCCTAGTTGGGAATGATGTCCTCATCCATATGGACAATACAACTGCAAGTCCTATATCAACCACTGGGGGGCAAGAAATCCAGCTCCCTGCATGCGGAAGTAACACTGATTCTGAAGTGGGTGGAAACACATCTGTGGTCCCTCAAAGCTGTCCACATGGCTGAACGACCAACATCCTGGGAGATTGGCTCAGCATTTAGTCCCTGGACCAGTCAGAATGGATGCTGAACAGGGAAACCTCCTGCCAGATCTGCCTCAGATTTGGCCAAGTAAGGGTGGACCTCTTTGCCTCAGAGCACAACCATCAGGTACCAAGCTTTGTATCAAGGACAAGGTGACCTCAGGCCGTAGGAATAGATGCTCTAAGCTATATATAGCCAGCTGCTTTATGCTTTCCTGCCCACCCCACTGGTTCAAAGAATGATTCAGAGGACCATAGCTCTTAAGAGCAGGAATAGTCCTAGTAGTCCTGTTCTGGCCATGAAGGTCCTGGTTCCAAGACATACTGCCACTGTCCTGCAAGGAACTGTGGCACCTAGCAATCAGGAAGGACCTCCTTTGTCAAGAGCCCCTCCTTCATCCTCAGCCCGAGATTCTAAGCCTCACAACCTAGAGGTTGAGCAGCTGAAGTTAAAAAAAAAATAGGTTACTCCAACAAAGTTATAAACACCCTAGTAACCTTTAGGAAGGGTTCAACCAATTGGGTATATCATAATTCTTGGCAAGTCTTTCAGTCCTGGTATTCTGAGACGGGTTTAGACCAGAACTTATTTGTTATGAGGGCTGGATCTGACATAAATGAGACCTTGTTGGGCTGGGCTATGTGTGTCATAAAATGTAATGCCAGGTGGCAGAAATATAAATTTTATAAAGGGTACAGACATAGTTTAAAAAATTTAAAAACTTAGAACAATAACATGCTTAAAACATTAGCACTCTTGCAATATTTTGTTTATTTAACCGTCTCTGATAACTGATACCTCTTGCTCTGTATCATTGCATCAAAAATCTGGAAACAGTGTGCTGTAGCAGTGCTGAGTATGTTGTTCAGGTGTTGTTCAGGTGTATATCTGTAAGTTGCAAACCTACTTTTGATTTATTGACATTCATTACAGAAATCTCATGGCCAATTCTCTGAGCCGAAGACCCAAGGGGAAACTTGAAATGTCTAGGCATTGCGAGCTTTTGTACATAAGTTGCTTTGTTTGCTGGTCATGTGAAGGCACCATGACACAGACTGAGAGCTATGTATTTGTCTACAAAACTATAGTCTTCCCCAGAGAAATAACTACAACTCCTATGAGGCAGTGCAAAAACAGAGAGACAGCAATGTATAGTGGTCTCCATCAGCCTACTATCTGGGAAGTCTAAATTCAAAATCCCCAGTTTACAAAGGAAATGTGCTGGGTGAACTTGGTCTGGAGACACACTCTCAGCCTAAGCCACCTCACT
The DNA here is from genome assembly GCA_029375565.1 of Gekko gecko. Classification (NCBI taxonomy): domain Eukaryota; kingdom Metazoa; phylum Chordata; class Lepidosauria; order Squamata; family Gekkonidae; genus Gekko; species Gekko gecko. The sequence continues at coordinate 92,560,491 of JAPDNY010000005.1, read as the reverse complement.
GGCTTGTTATTTCTCATCTAAATAATTCACACTGCTTTCTCTCTTCCTCTCTCCCCCCCCCCCCCCGTAGCAAAGCAAAAAGCTCATACTGTAAATAAAACTTTGTTGGTCTTAAAGGTGCTTTGTATCTCTCCCATGCATTTGAGGGAACTGGGCAAAGGAGGCTCTTGCTCTCAGGAAGAGGGGAGGAGCCTCAGCTTCCCTGGAGGGAAGACAGGCTTTGCTCAGTAGTTCTGCACGATTGAGAGAGCCTGACAAAGCAAGCTGTTGCTTTTTCCCTCTCTCCCTTCCCAAGGGAGGAAGAGGGGAGAGGAGCCTCAGCCAGTGGAAGGGAGGCTTGCTCTGTAGCTCATGTGCAATTGAGAGAGCCTGGCAAAGCAAGCTGTGAGGCAGAAAGAAGCAGGAAAGAAGAAAAAGGACTCAGATGAAAGCCAGTTGCTTGTGAGCCAGATACGAGCCCTGTGGGGTCTGGATCTGGCCCGCGGGCTGCGTGTTTGACACCCTGGTTTAGACCCTTGCTCAGCTAAAGTGGGTGTCCTTCTTCCAGGTGGGTTTGGAGAAGGGTTTGAGCACCAGTACTCTGAAAAGGCAGATGGCCACCATTTCAGTAATAAAGGGTGCCAAGAAGAGTTGGGGTTTCTCCCATCATCCCCATGTCAGGAGATTCCTTAGGGGAACTTTTTAATTATATCCCCCTTAGTCTCACCAGTTCCCCTCTTGGAGCTACAAGACTGTGCTTTGAGCCCTCTCACAGGCTCCTTTTGAGCCCATGTCTACCTGTCCACTCAAAGAGCTCACCTTCAAAACTATCTTCCTGTCAGGCATCACCTCGACCATGAGGGTCTCAGAGTTTCGGGTCCTCTTAGTGGATAAGGAGCTATGCATTTTTCACAGTGACAGAGTTGTGCTGCACCCCAACACAGCCTTTGTCCCAAAGGTTAACTCTGTGTTTCATAGGTCAGGGGAATTGGTTCTTCCTTCATTTTGCCCTAATCCTAAACATACTCAGGAAAGAGAATGGCTCTGTTTAGATATAAAAAGAGCACTGAATTTCTGTTTAAACAGGACCAAAGGGTTTCACAAAGCAGACACCACATTTGTGTCCTTCAGGCAAGCTTTCTTGGGAAACAGGTGGATCAAAAGTTGTATTCTTCTGGTATATAAGGCCAGGGGTCTGGATCCCCCTGCGGGCATAACAGCCCATTCACTTATGGGGCGGTAACTTTGTCAGCCTAGAGGTCTTCCCCCCTCCTTAGAGGTGGTCTGTTGGAGGACACAGGTGAACTGGCAAGATGTGGAGCAACAAACACAGAGAGATGCCTTTACAAAATTCAAGGTCCTCCCTCAACAGGGATTCCATCAGAGACTTAACTGCAGCATGGGATGCTTTTTTGCAGACTAAAGCAGTGCTGTGACACATTGAAAACAGGTCGATCCATTCCTTTACCAGGCATTACTGTATTGACCAGGCAGCCTCAGCTGAGGCTGCCTTCAGGAGAAGGGTTCTGCAGCATACCCTTTCAGGCTAAGGATCCAAGATTTACCCTTCCGGGGTTCACTGCTTTTATAGGTCCCACAAATTCAGACTGCCGCACCCCAGACCATTGGAGAATGGAAGGTTGGTTTTACTTATCATGAATCTCCCTTCTCGGTGGTCCTGGGGTGGGGGCAGTCTCTTCCCACCCAAGAGGAGAGCTTGGTCTCTTTGGAGATTAAAACGGTTAAAATGCTTGGGGCTCTTTAGCTTGGAGAAACAACGGCTGAGGGGTGACATGATCGAGGTTTATAAGATTATGAATTGGATTGAGCAGGTTGAGAAAGAAGTACTTTTCTCCCTTTCTCACAATACAAGAACTCGTGGGCACTCCATGAAATTGCTGAGCAGTCGGGTTAGAACAGATAAAAGGAAGTACTTCTTCACCCAAAGAGTGATTAACATATGGAATTCACTGCCACAGGAGGAGGTGGCAGCTACAAGCATGGACAGTTTCAAGAGGGTATTAGATAAACATATGGAGCAGAAGTCCATCAGTGGCTATTAGCCACAGGGTATAGATGGGAACTCTCAGTCTGGGGCAGGTGATGCACTCTATTCTTGGTGCTGGAGAGGGCAGCAGTGGGTGGGCTTCTAGTGTCCTGGCCCCACTGCTGGACCTCCTGATGGCACCTGGTATATTTTGGCCGCTGTGTGACAGAGTGTTGGACTAGATGGGCCATTGGCCTGATTCAACATTGGCTTCTCTTATGTTCTTATGAGATGGCTCCTGAGCTGGTCCAGGTATGCTGCTTTGGGTCCAGGGGATCTGTTCATGTAAATGCAGGGCTCTTTCTGATCCTTGGAGGTTGTCCTCCTACTGTTTGCATCTCTGTCCTCTGTGTTGAGATTTCTATTTTGAATGTCACTTGGATATGTTAACAGGTGAAATACTTTTTTAAAATTTTAAACTGTTTATTGAAGATTGAAATAAAATACAATACAGTACTTAGTAAAGAAGAAGAAGAGATTGGAACTATACACTGCCCTTCGCTCGAAGTCTCAGAGCAGCTTATAAACTCCTTTCCCTTCCCCTCCCCACAACAGACACCCTGTGAGGCAGGTGGGGCTGAGAGAGCTCTGACAGAAATTACTCTTTCAAGGACAGCTCTGACAGGACTGAAGCATGACTGAAAACAATTACAAAATGATCATTATGTTTGTGGTGAATCAAGGATTGCCATTACAAGTTATCTGCTTTAATTGGTTCATACACCTTATATCTTTACCATTAAGTAGTTGAATGATCTTTAAAACTGGTTTGAACTCCATTAATTTTTCTTTTTAATTATTTGAATGATAAGCTCAAAATTAGCAAATAACTTGAAATACTGTGCTGCTTTGGGAGCTGTACTGCTTTGAAACCAGCCTGGCGCACAGAATAGAAGCTCCTCCCCTCAGGAATCCCAAAGTTCAGCAACCCTGCCTACCTCAAGGGAGGAGCTTCTTCCCATGAGTTCAGACTGCCCCACCCCAGGACCAACAAGAAGGAAGATTCACACTAAGTAAACCAAACCTTCCATTTTTGCACTTAGCAGTTTTTCCCATATGGAGCACATTATATTTTTCACTGACTTCAGGGGGTTTCCAGATGCAAGGTGTTAGAGTGAACCTATAAATCTTGAAAAGTTTTGATGTTAGCAGTCATAGAGACTTCCTCTGCCATGGTAGTGCATTAGTTAACTGCTAGCAATGTATTCTCAGTCTAGAGTCTAGAAGTCAGATATCCAATTCCATGTAGTGGTACTAATGAAATGAAAAGCCATAGTCTGTGAAAATGGACAAGTGACTGAAGTTTCAAGAGATTAGATGGTCATATCTATTGCTAACAACCTTCTGTGAAAAACCCACCCTCATCAGCAGTGAAACATAATGTGAGTTGCAAACTGTAACTTTTTTGTCCCATACTCCATCGGGATGTCATTCTCAGTGGTTCTGTTCCCTTGCCCAAAGGATCTTCCCTCCAAAATTTCACACAGAGAGGAGAAAGGCAGAGTAGAAAGGGAAAACAGCCAGACAATTGGCACATCAAGGTATGTATTTATTATATATGTTAACCCATCATAGAATCATAGAGTTAGAAGGGACCTCCAGGGTCATCTAGTCCAACCCCCTGCACAATTCAGGAAATTCACAAATGCCTCCCCCTCCACACCCACAGTGACCACTGTTCCACATCCAAAAGATGACAAAAAACTTCTGGGATTGCTTCCTGACCCCAAAGTGGCAATCAGCATTTCCCTGAGCGTGTAAAAAAGGGCCACAAGAACTAAGCACGGAGGCAATCCTTCCTGCCCTCCTTCTCATGATCTGCCTAAGTTCACAGAATCCACATTACTGTCAGATGGCCATCTAGCCTCTGTTTGAAAACCTCCAAAGCAGGAGAGCCCACCACTTCCCATGGAAGCCTACTCCACTAAGGAACCACTCTGTCAGGAAGTTCTTCCTAATGTTTAGCCGAAAACTCTTCTGATTTAATTTCAACCCATTGTTTCTGGTCTAACCTTCTGGGGCAACAGAAAATAACTCCACACCATCCTCCAGATCACAGCCCATCAAGTACTTGAAGATGGTTATATCATCTCTCAGTCGTCTCCTCTCCAGGCTAAACATACCAGTTCCTTCAACCTTTCCTCATAGGACTTGGTCTCCAGACCTCTCATTATCTTCGTTGCTCTCCTCTGGACACGTTCTAGCTTGTCTATATCCTTCTTAAACTGTGGTGCCCAAAACTGAACACAATACTCTAGGTGAGGTATAACCAGAGCAGAGTAAAGTGGTACCATCACATCTCGTGATCTGGACACTATACTTCTGTTGATACAGCCCAAAATCGCATTTGCCTGTTTAGCAACCATATCACACTGCTGACTCATGTTCAGTGTATGGTCTACTAAGACCCCTAGATCCTTTTCGCTCATACTCCTGCCAAGACAAGTCTCCCCCAACCTATAGTTATATATTTGATTTTTTTCTACCTAAATACAGAACTCTACATTTATCCCCATTGAAATTCATTTTGGTTTAGCCCAGTTTTCCAGCCTGTCAAGATCATCCTGTATCCTGACTCTGTCTTCTACCGCATTTGCTACCCCTCCCAATTTAGCATCATCTGCAAATTTAATAAGCATTCCCTTCATCCAAATCATTGATAAAGATGTTGAACAAAACAGGCCCCTGCTTGGACAGATCCTTAAGGCACTCCACTTTTCACTCCTCCCCAAGAAGATGAGGAAGCACTTTTTCACAAGCACTTTTTGGGTGTGATCTGTCAACCAGTTACAGATCCACCTAACAGTCATAGGCTCCAAACCACATTTTTCCAATTTGTCAACAAGTATATTATGTGAAACCTTATCAAAAGCCTTACTAAAATCAAGATAAACTATGTCTACATCATTCCCCTGATCCAGCAAGGTAGTAATTTTCTCCAAAAAAGAGATAAGGGTAGTCTGACATGACTTGTTCTTGAGAAACCCATGCTGGCTCTTAGTAATTACAGCTGTCCTTTCTAAATGCTCAAGGACTGTCTGTTTGATTATTTGTTCTAAAACTTTCCCAGGTATAGAAGTCAAGCTGACAGGTCAGTAGTTACCCAGATCCTCCTTTTCCCCCTTCTTGAAGATGGGGACAACATTTGCCCACCTCCAATCTTCTGGCACCTCACCTGTTCTCCAAGAATTCTCAAAAATAATGGACAGAGGCTCAGAAATTACATCCACGAGTTCTTTTAGTACCCTTGTATGCAGCTCATCTGGCCCCGAAGACTTCATTTCATTTAAAGAAACTAGGTGTTTATATACTACCCCTATGTCAATCCTAGGGTGCAGCTCCATTCCCTCATGTGTTCTGTTTTTTTCCATGTTAAGCAGCATTTCCCTTGCAAGAGAAGACTGAGGAAAAGTAAGAATTGAGCAGTTCTGCCCTCTCTTCATCAACTGTTACAATTTCATTTTCCTGTCCCCACAATGGGCCTACCATGTCCTTGCTCTTTTTCTTACTTTGAACATAAGAAAAGAACCCTTTTTTGTTGTTTTTAGCATCTCTCGCTATCCTAAGCTCATACTGAGCTTTAGCTTTCCTGTCTTTCTACAAGCACTTGTTATTCGTTTGTATTCATCCTTGGTTATAAGGCCCTCCTTCCACTTTCTGAATGAGTCTTTTTTATTTTTCAAGTCCTTAGAAAGCTGTTTATGGAGCCACATTGGCTTCTTTAGGCTCCTCCCATTTTTCCTTCTCATAGGAATCATTTGTGATTGTGCCTTCAGTATTTCACTTTTAAGAAACTCCAATCCCTCTTGAGCTTGCTTCTCCTTAAGTATTTCTGACCCTGGGTTTATACCCAGCATAACTTTGAAGTTTACCAGAATTTGCTTTCCTTAAGTCCAGCCTATATGTTTTACTATGTATAGCTTTTACCTTCCCCAAGACTGTAAATTCCAAAATTACATGGTCGCTATTACCCAGGGTGTCCACTACTTTCACCCCGTCAACCAGTTCTTCCCTGTTGGTAAGTATCAAGTCCAAGATAGCAGATCCCCTTGTTTCCCTCTCCACTTTCTGGAAAATGAAGTTGTCAGCAAGACAAGCCAGGAATTTATTGGACCTTTCATTCTTAGCAGAGTTGGACTTCCAACAGATATCTGGGTAATTGAAATCTCCCATGACCACCATGTCCCGTCTCCTTGAGAACTTTGTAATCCTTCCCCTAAGTAACATAGTCCTCCTCCCATACCATTTATCCACATTACAATCATGTCAATTGGATTAGGCTAAAAGAGAGTGACTGGCTCCAGATCACCCACGTAAGTTCCCTGACTTGAGCCTGGGTGCAATCACTGCACCACACTGGCTCTCGGCAATTAGGTAAGGTGTGGGGCTGAATTAGGGTTGCCAACCTCCAAGTGGGGCCTGGAGATCTCCCAGAATGACAGCTGATCTCCACACTACAGAAATCAATTCTCCTGGAGGAATTTTTTGGAGGGCAGACTCTATGGCATTATAATCCACTGAGGTTCCATCCCAAACCAAAGTTTCTCCAGGCACCAACCCCAACCTCCAAGAATTTCCCAACCTGGAGTTGGCAACCCTAGACAAAGAGGTTGTCTCTGCTTTTGTATATGTTCTGCTTTTTGTTTTGTTTTTTTAAATCAAAACACAGGCCACACTTGCTTTACATGTGAGCAGGAACACTTGTGAATAATCCAGTCTCCCAGGGTTGCTTGTAGACAGGTAGGGAGACCCAATCATATGCAGCTCTGATCCATCTCTCCTTTCACCCTGAACATCAGTTTGTGTGTTTTCCCCCTTGTCTTTTATTTACTCTGGAAGCCTTCCCCTGCATTTTGCAAAGAAAGTAGGCTGCCTATTGTGGGGGAGAATGGAGAACAGAAAGATCAGTCTCTGGCTTCTCTCAAGTGCCACGGCTACACTTGCACATTATAGAGGATACAGGACAAACTTTCACCACTTTCTCAAAAGGTACCAAGGCAGGGAATAGGACAAGGTGTTCGGTTGGGATTGCATGCCGATCGGATGTATTTCTGTTTATTCATTTTATCTCCTTGTTGCCCTTATTCTGTACCCCTTGCCACAACAGAGAAATGAAAACCTAAGGATGGCACAAAGAATTAGAAACTGAAAGAGAATGCATTCATAGACATTGCACTACGGGGGGGGGGCAAACAGATGTGGCCTAGTCAATTCAGATTCAAAATCTGGCTAGTCAATTCAGAACCAAAAATCTGAGGTAATTTCATCCAGATTAATTATCCTGATGAGGTCAACAAAAATGGCATATTTTGCTCAGATTTTGATTAGTTACTGTCCGAATGCACATCCCTGAGAGGTGAGTCGCACAGATCAGCATTCCTTGTCTTCTGTGTTCAGGCTTGCTGGGTATTGGAATTCTGGCCACCTTGTAGAGAAGACTTTGTCTGAATGTGTACAATCTGATTACTGTTTGGAAAATGTCTGTGTGTATTCTTTTCAAGAAAAAAAATATTCCACTCCATTTTAAGGAAAGTTGTCCTGTTTAAATACAGCACTGGAGGGAGTCTGGTTTTCAAGAACTGTTTCTCTCATAAGCATATTTTGCAAAACTGGACACTCTTTTCAAGATCCAGTAGATATCACTGTAGGAGTGCCAATAGTTCATCTTCATGGCTTCTGTGCAGTGCCACACAGAGGACCACGCTTGTGCAGACCTGCCACAGAGATCTTTTTTTAAAAGCTCTCTAGAAAATTCAGTGCTCTCACCCCCTCCCCTCACTGGCTCCTTCCTGCCCAGCCGGCCCATGATCGGAGGGGCGAGCCCTCCTTCCCTTAGTCCTTTTTTGCCACCAGATGTCTTTGCTCTCTTCTGCTACTCACCTCAGGTTTTCTCTTGATTTCTCCTCTTTCTACTCCTCTTTTTGTCTCTTCCATCGCTTTGCTCCATTCCAGTCCTAAAAAAATGGAAGACTTTATTTTTCCTGAATTATGGCTGTATTCAAGAAATGTGCCAAATACAGTCTAAAAATGGCTTAGTTGGATGACCATGATCATTGTTTCCAGTGCTTGGGCAAAACCCGCAATTTCTCTGCTTGCCTGCTGCAAGCAGTTCACCCCAAAAGCTCATGTCGATCAGGCTTCAAGGCTGAAACTGCCCTTTGGAAAAAGGCTTTGGCAGTTCCAGGCAAAGATCAGATCCCTTCTAAGGAGTTGGAACTGGAGTGCAGGGTTTGTACACACACACCGTTTGGGGTCATTGCCATCAGGATCCATAATGGAACGAGGCCCACTATTGGCTCCAGAGAAATCCTTGGCTACCCCAGAAGAAAAAGTCGAAGTCCAAGCATAAGACTTCTCACTCTTCTTCTGTCCAGGTGGGAGCAGATCTGTCCCCTGACCCGGTGACCCCAGACCCCCTCCCTGACTCCAAGATGACAAGGTTGTTGAAGTTCCTTCACAGTCCCCTTCTGTGGCTGAAGCTCCCCAGTTAAGCATCAGTGCAGGTCCTCAGGTGACACCTTGGCTCCACAATATTGGGGACTGCTCCCTCCATAATGGTTCCAGTACGCTCTGTCACCCATATACTGGCCAATGCAGTGGAAACAGTGATTACTGCCCCCTGTGAAACCAAGCTCTCAGCCCCATCAACATCATTCATCATGGAGCCAAGCTTTCAGAATCCTTAGGCAGTTCTGTCACTCCTTTGAAACTATCGCCCAACTAATGCATTGCATACCCATCCCTTTTCTCTGAAGGAGGATCTTGCGTGTATTCTGAACAGTTGGTTTGAATAGCTAAGTCCCTGACTTGATGTGCTCAGAACTGACTCCTTCTGATCCTATCCTGAAGGTTCTCTACCCAGCTAATGTGCACTTGATCACTTTCCCTATGCTCCAGGACTTACTGGTCATAGCCAAATCCATCTGGACTAAGTCAGCATCAGTTTGCCCGCATCCAAGAAGACTGACCACATGTATAAGGTCTTGGGAGACACTGTGACCTTCTTTTTGCCTACCCCACTGCCAACTCAATTGTGACCGAGGACATCCAAACTAAGAAGCATTCTGGGCTTCACTCCTCACCATTTGACCAGGAAGGATGCAAGCTTGATGGTCTTGGCTGTCATATATACCTATTGTCTGCCTTAACTCTGCACATGGCAAACTTCAATGCCATCATGGTATGGATGGCTACTTACATTGACTCCTCCTGGAAGAGCATAAAGCCACAGCTAAAGTTTTACAGGCGGAGGGGCTAAAACTCAGGAAGCAGCAACTGAATGCAGCATGACATATTGTGGATTCATGAAGTAGGTCCATCACCTCCGCTATAGTCCTGTGACACTACTCCTGCCTTCAATGCACCGCCCTTCTCAATGACACTAAGGAAGAATGGAAAATCTTCCCTCTGAGGGAAGGAAGCTGTTCAGCTCCCAGATGGATGATGTCTTAGACAGTATGCAAAGAACAAGATCACCGCAAGTCCCTTGGCATCACTGGTCCACCTATCCAGACTTTCAAAACTCAGTACTTTCCACGGTATGCAGTCCACTCACAGTCTTCTCAGTCCTACTGGTACCACTCCTCCTACTCCGATTCTTCCCCTATGCTCCTCATTCCAACTCCCTCAGGGCAAGAAGCAGCAGGTTGTCACTCTGGGAGGCCTCTGGCAGGGGGAAACCCCAATCCTGACTACCTCTTAAGGCCCTCCTGCCTTTTTCTGTTTGTCTCATCTCTCTGTTTGGGAGTCAGTTACTTCTGATGCTTCGGTTGTCAGCATTGTCCAACAAGGATATTTCCTGCAGTTCTGTGTTCCACCTGCTGGTAGTCACCCTATTTCTTCCTCCACCATACCCCCTACTGAATTAAAGCAGGAAGTATTCCAGCTTCTCAGTAAAGGGGCTGTTGAGCCTGTTCCATTGGTTGAAAGCAGTGCTCAGTTTTACTCTTGTTTATTTCCTAGTTGTCAAATGCCACAAATGGTGGCAAATCTTAGATTTAAGAACTTTCAACAAGTTCCTTGTGGTCTCTAAATTTCTCATGACCATGCTGTTGGAGGCTCGCAGTCTACTCAGTACTCATGACTGGTTTGCTACTATAGACCTTAAAGACACTTATGTCTACATTGCCATGCATCACAGGTCCAGAAGTTTCCTTTGTTTCCAATGTGGTCAGAACTGCCACCAGTATGCTGCCCTCCCTTTCAGTCTGGCCACTGCCTCCAGAGTGTTTACCAAGTGCATGTCTGCAGTAGTTGCCCACTTACTCCTGAAGGGCTGCAAAGTATATCTCTACCTGGATGATTGGTTTTTCACCCTACAGTCTCGAGTTGCTAGCCAATCATATTTCCTTAGCTGATTTGAACCTAATCTCTTTGGTCCTTCAAATTAACTGGGATAGATCGGTCCTATATCTGGATCAATCCATTCCTTTTATGGGGGCTTAACTCGACTCCTATGGGCAGCATATTTCTCCATCAAAATATGGGAACCTCCATACAGGCAATAGTGCTCAGTTTTTTCTCCAATAGGTTCCAGTCAATTAGATCTATATAGATACTTCTAGGCCTAATGGCCTCAACCACTGCTGTGGTTCCCTTTGCCTGAATGTTCATGAAACTCCTTCAAAACTGGTTTTTCAGATCTGCTAACATACAGTTGGATTCCCCCAGCTGAAATTGTCTGTTCTTTGAGCCATCATTTGTTCCTTAGGGTGGTGGTCCTCTTGGGGTAACCTGTTAAGCAGCTCCCCATTCAGGATGCTCTTCGATGACATGCAAGTCTTTACTGATGTGTCCCTTTCAGGCTGGGGGGCACACTGCAGTTCTCACAGGGCCAGCGGTCACTGGTTCCCCCTCTGAGCAGGAGATGCATATTAACCTGTTGGAGCTCAGGGCAGTTAGATATGCTTTGGTTTCTTTTGCAGCCCTAGTCACCGGCAAACAGGTGCTAATAGCCACAGACAACACTACAACAAAGTTCTATATAAACAAGTAGTGAGGTACTAGTTCCCTTTCCCTCTGTTCGGAAGCTTTTCTCTTTTGGCACTGGACTATTCAGCATGTCATATCCTTGTAGGCTATTCACATTGCCGGTTTGGCAAATGGGACATTAGAAACTCTCAGCAGAGATGCCACATCCACACTCTAATGATATCTCAATGACAGTTACCTACTTTCTCTGTTCCACTGTTGGGGCCTACCCCAGGTGGATCTGTTTGCCTCTTCTTCGAACACCAAGTAACCCCAGTTTTGTTCAGTGGCTGGGGCAGATACCCATTCCCTAGGGGATGCTTTTCATTTGACATGGCAAGGAACCTTGTTTTATGTGTGTGTCCCCCGACTCCTTTGCTAGGGAAGGGTCTCTCCAAAATTCAGACAGACAAGTCCCACTGTATTCTAACTGCACCCTTCTGGTCCAAAAGGGTGTGGTTTCTGATACTGTAGTCCTTATCCAGAGGACACCAGATTCCCCGGCCCATCGTGGGAAACCTGTTCCATATAGGATCCTTCTTTCACCATGATGTCCAGTCCCTACACTTGTTGGCCTGGCTGATGCGCAACCATTAGAGTGGTCTGACAGGGTGGCACAGGTACTGTGCCCCTCAACAAGGAAGCCTTGTTCTGGGTTCTCTCTCTGGGCAGCTACCCATGGGTTTTCCCCTGAATCCTGCCTGTTGAACTGTGTTTTTGAATACCTATTACACCTGAAAGATAGTGGTCTGATGGTTGCCTCAATCAAAATTCATTTGTTGACTATTTCTGCCTTCCACGACCCTGTCACAGGCTCCTCTGATTTCTAAGAAATTCCCCACTCTGCCATAGACGCTTACTGGGTGACCTTGACCCAGTCATTCTCTCTCAGACTAATCTACCTCACAGGATTGTTGATACAAGGATAAAATGGAGGAGGGAAGAGCAATGGTTAGGCTACGTTCAGTCCCACTGTGGAGAAAAATGGTATAAGCATCTAAATAAATAAACATACATGAAAAAACTCATAAAATTGCAAGTCTGTAAATCATTACGAATACATATGTAATGGTAAAATCTGAAAATCATAGGGGGTAGGAAGAGACAACAAGTTATAACTTTTTAAAAGTCAGCTCTAACCAAGGAACTCTTGAATTTTGGGAAATACATTTCCATTCAAGGTAATATCTACTGGTTGGAGATGTGGAATGGTTTATTATAGCCTGATTTTGTCAAATCTCAGAAGCTAAGCTGGGTCAGTACTTGGATGGGGGACCACCAAGGAAGACTTTTCAGGGGAAGGCAATGGCAAACCGCCACGCTTAATCACTTGCCTTGGAAACATAAGTTGGCTGGAACTTGCACTTTTCTCACACACAACTACAGATTATTATGATCATCCAACAAGGTGAGACAATGGAGGGAAACCTTACAATTTGGTACAGATGCCAGACTTCACAATGCGTGAAAATCTGTAGAAAGGGGGGAAAAGTTATACTATGCATGTAGTTGATGAAGCAATCACACAACAGGAAAAGTGATTGTATATATTCATCCTGCATGTCCTGATTGTCAACAGAGAGTGATAAGAATATCCCACCATCTGATTATCTGTTTTTTTAACTTTATAGTGTAGTGTAGTGTAGTATAGTATAGTATAGTTTATTATTACGGTCTTAAGTAAGCATATGTGAGGGAGAGAAAAAACAGTCATACAAAAATAGAAATCTGAATTTAAGACCTTTTAAAATGCGATTCCCGCAATCTAAGAATTAATGCACAAAACTCAGCGACTGAATGTGTAATCTCTGCATTCTTATCTGATAGGAGCCAGCGAAGCCTTGCTTTGTTTGTATTAATATGCCCAGGTGTCCTATTGATGAATGGGTAATAATGTTAAGACGAGCCTCCCTGTAAAATGGACAGCTGAAGAACATATGCTCTACCAATTCAATCTCGCTTAAAAGGCATGGGCATAGCCTTTCAGAGTAGGGATTTTTATTGTACCTGCCTTGAATAACCACAGATGGAATGGCAGAACATCTAGCTAGGGCAAATACCCTTCTAGAATTCTTTCCCTCCACTGAAGTAAAATATATTGCCAGCTCAATTGTGCTTTTGATATTTAACAACACCCTGAGTTTGGAAGCCTTAGAGATGTCAGATTGTATCTTGATATCCTCAGCTCTTTGTTTAATTAGCCCTTTGGCTTGTTCAAATCCATAGGATAAAAGTAGCTGAGGTGAGAAGCCAATTCTATGACTATGATAGTGAACTGCCTTTATCCAACTGGATTGGAAATCATCCTGAAATATCAGGGGAAGCAAGCCTTGTGGACTGAAATGACCTTTCAACCACATATAGTTGTATAGAATACATACCCTAGCTTCAATTCTAAGGTTCCCAGACTCCAGTTGTATCCGTTCTCCTCTCTTCTTCTGTCTTCTCACCATTGATACCTTTTGCCAATGAGAGAGTGTGTTTCTGTTAGTAAACAAAACTTGCATTTTATGAGCTGCTACCAAAAATGCTCCCTAACCAATTTGACAATAGGACCTCCACAGTCCAGTGTCCCATGTGCAGTTTAGCTTGCTGTATGCTAGAATGCTAGAATGTTGGGCAGTATCCTAGATATATAATTCCCTTATATATTGGCCATTTCCAGCTCTCCCATTAGCTGTGCAATGTGCTCCATCAGCCATTGGCCCATCAACTGCCAATCAAGAGTACTCGCACGTCATTGGCTGGTTGCTGGGTCTGCTCCTCTCTCCCACCCACTGCCAGCCTGTACACTCTTCCCTCACAAAATAAACTGTCAAAAAGACTGTCTCTCCTGACAAAGACACTTCTCCTTGGCTCCTGTTGGACTAACTTTTCCCTCAGTGGCTGTTGCAAGGCAACCAAGCTTGGTCCTGTCAGTAAAAAAGCAAAGAAAGGAAGCCCTTTCCAGGCCTTTGTGGGGAACTCATTGAGGCCAGTCCTGACTAGGGTGCCAGCTCCAGGTTGGGAAATTTCTGGATATTCTGTGGTGGAGTCTAAGGAAGCCAGAGTTTGGGGAGGGGAGAGGCCTCAGCTGAATAGAATGTCATAGAGCCCCCCCTCCAAAGCAGTTATTTTCTCCAGGGGAGGAGAGTTGTGATCCAGTTGTGATACCCAGCGATCTTCAGGCTCCACGTAGAGGTTGGGTACCCTAGGTGTAGCAGTTAGCACCTCAGAGCAGGGTCTACTAGACCCAGGTTCTTGCTGTGGAAGTTGAGTGGGTGATTTCAAACCAGTCACAGACTTTCAGCCTAACCCGCCTCACACAGTTGTTGTGCAGATCAAAAGGGGGAGAGGAGAATGATGTAAGCTGCTTTGGTCTCCACTGCAGAGAAAGACTGTACTTTTCCTCCTGGAGAAGCATTGCTGCCAATTTCCAGCTGAGAGCTGGAGAGCACTCAGAATTAAAACTGCTCTCCAGATGGTCGAGATCAGGGGCAGATAACAGTAGGTTGATGGTTGGCTGGGAAGAAGATAGGGTAGCCAACTCCAGGCAGGGAAATTCTTGGAGATTTGAAGGGTGGAGCCTGAAGAGGGTGGGGTTTGAGGAGGAGTGGGACCTCAGACAGGTACAATGCCATAGACTCCACCCTCCAAACAAGCCATTTCCTCCTGGAGGACCATTGCTGCCAATTTCTAGCTGAGGGCTGGAGATCACTCAGAATTACAAGTGCTCTCCAGTTGGCAGAGATCAGTTCCCCTGGAGAAAATGGTGGACTCTGTGTCATTATACCCTGCTGAGGTGCCCCCGCAAGACAGCCAGTGTGACGTAGCAGCTAGCGCTTCAGAGCAGGGTCTTCCAGACACAGGTTCTTCCTGTGGAAGCTGTTTGGGTGATTTCAGACCACTCACAGACTTTCATCATAACCTACCTCACAGGGTTGTTGTGCAAATCAAAAGATGGAGAGGAGAATGATGTGAGCTGCTTTGGTCACCACTGTGGAGAATGACTGTATTTTTCCAAGGTAGAACCTAAAGGGAGGGGGGAAGAGATGGAATCCTGAAGTCAGAGGGGCAGATAATGGCATGTTGATGGTTGGCTGGGAAGGAAATAGGGATGCCATCTCCAAGTTGGGAATTTCCTGGAGATTTGAGGGGTGGAGTCTGGTGAGGGTGGGGTTTAAGGAGGAGTGGGACCTCAGACAGGTACAATGCCACAGACTCCACCCTCCAAACCAGCCATTTCCTCTTGGGGAACTATTGCTGCCATTCTTCAGGTGAGGGCTAGAGATTACTTGGAATTAAAACTGCTCTCCAGACGGCAGAGATCAGTGTGCCTGAAGAAAATGGCTGCTTTGCAGGGTGGACCCTCCAAACCAGCCATTTCCTCCTGAGGAACAATTGCTGCCAATTTCTAGGTGAGGGCTGGAGATAACTCAGAATTACCACTGCTCTACAGATGGCAGAGATCAGTTCCCCTGGAGAAAATGGTAAGCTCTGTGTCATTATACCCTGCTGAGGTCACCACAGCAAATTGACGCTGAGTGCCCATGGCCAGGGCACCCACCCAGAGCCTCTTTCTAGAACTTGTTGTATTTATTTCCATAACGGGCCTTTTTCCTAGTCAAAACAATTTCAAGACCCATGTTTCAACCATTAGATGTAAAAATATCCCATTTTCAGACATCTTGAATAATTCATCATTCTAATCCAGTGCAGCACATGTGGAACAGCTGGAGTAGTGTGTGTTAAATCCTTTTTTTAAAAGGGGGGTGGTTGGGCAGTTAGAAGGAATGGGGGGAAACTGAATCAAGCCCCCTGTTCTCCCTCCTGAATAACTGAGTAATGTGATTTGAGAAAGAGCTCAGCATGCACAGTCCCAGGTGTTTGATCTGGGAGTGGAACCACACATGGAGGATGTAAGAATATAAGAGCAGAATGATGGTTCCTTGTCCAGTCAGGGTGCCTTGGGAGTGTATTAGATTTCAGGCTTCTGCACAATGAGAAAGTGCCCTGACTGTTTTGATACCCTCATTGGTAAATAACTGAGTGAAATCCAACCGTAAATTACAATTGCATTCTCTAGGCATTGATTTATATTTATTGCTGCTATCAGAAAGTGCCTTGTCCCATATCCAGATTTTATTAAGAAATGCAAAATAATAATGGAATTCCTCACCCTAACATTCTGTCACATCTCTAGCTTGTTTTTTACTGGGGTGAGTTCTTGACTCCTTTATGAGGTAAAATTTATGCCCCCCCCTCATTTTACTGTAAGTTGCAACAATGTCCCCTTTTCAGAGTTTAAAAAAAATGCAATCAGTACATTCTGGGCTTTGTATGTGCCAAATTCTACCTATATCATATCAGGCTACATTGGCATTCCCCTCTTTTTATGGATTTATCTAGTATTTGGAGTGTCTCAGAATATGTATGTATCAAATTTCCAAGTCACGTGTAACTACCGTAGCAAATCCTATCCATCAAACCTCTCACATTTTCAGCCATTACATTTTTTGTGAAAAGTATCATTATCATGTCTCGTATGAAAATAAGCAGTTTAATAACTACATATTGATAATTTTGATTAGTGAAAAAGTTTTAAGGAGTATAAAGTGCTTAAAATGCACATACAAATACAAATGATCTAAGCTTATTTTATTTTATTCATAATGTTTTAATATAATTTCTACTATGCCTTTTCCACTGAAAATTATAATTCTCATAGCTTGGCTTGAGAAAGGATATGGATATTAAGGAGGAAGCTGTGGAAGTAAAATAATTGAAGATCCTTTTTAAAAAATAATACATAGAATTTATTTATTCCCTTAAGTGTATAAGGGCTGCTTGGCTCTGTGTGCTGGCAGTAATTCCTTCGTTTAGAGTGATGCCAGTGAGGAAATTATATACAGCAATTTATGAAAGGTGATACTGTGTCAACAGATATGCTGCGGGTTGGGTCATATGACAATAATCTTCCATGGCACTTAAAGCACTTGGACCATATGCTTGGAAATGTTAGTAGAATAGATGGCAGAGACAACCCAAGAAAGCAAAGGGGGTAGGGGAGAGATGCATGGGAACAAACAGAATTGTTCTGTGGGCTAAGAGTAGGACTTTAGTTAAGGAGGGATTGTGGAGGGGGTGGAACGGAAACATGGTTACCGTTGTCAACTGACTGAATTAGTTCACTATACCAAAGACGATGAGAGATAGGAAGGGAAGAACACTGAATGTTTTTAGTCTCTAGAGCACAAGCTGTCAGATCTGCCTTGCAATTATTAAGACTTTGAACAGCTCTGTGGCAGACAAGATGTGGATAAAGCAGGATGTTTATGTTCCAAATAGGCACAGTCTCTTTCTCCGCCATTAATCTTAAACCTGCTTACCTAGAAGTAATCCTCAGTAATATGAGAGTACTTAATCCTAAAAAAGTGAGCTGAAACTGAGATCTTATGCACATTTACTTGGAGTTCCACTGAAGTTTGTGTAGACTATATTTAAATGTATGTGATCATAGTGGTAGTTGGCACAAACCTCATATTTTGGATATCCTGTACTCCAAGATACTTTAGGACTTTTACCCACAGGCATCATACTTTCAAATGAAGCATAACACATCCTTGTGTTACAAGAGTCCATGTATTCTAGCAACAATCCCATTTGAGCAGCCTATAAATAACTGTACAGTAAAGCTCTTTGTATGCCAGTTAGCTCTTGTAAAAGGTTATACTATTTTTCATTTAAAGTCCTTTTTGAAGATTCACTTACTGCTTTGCTTATATGCTCTTGAATAGCCAATCTAAGGCCTTCAGTGTTAATCTATTAGTTACACAATCTCGAAGACTATTTGTTATAACCCAATGCTGCAGAGTAGCTTTAGCAGCAGTGGTATGATCCCTTCATTGAAGCCCTAGCAAGTCAGCTCTACTATACTTGATAGGGAAGCCCTCACTGTTAGGTATACCTGGTACTGGGTTGTACCACAGTTGAACGATATGGCCACCAGGTGAGAACCTTTCTTTCACAATGTCATTTATCTGCCTGATGAGTGTCATGCAGACCTTGGTCTAGTCTTTCAAATTGTTGTACTTGTACAGTGGCTCACAGGATTCTTCTGTTAGTAATAATCCTTCCAAAACAGGGCCCTCCAGAGCATGAGTTTTTGGAATTCTTATTAAATTGTCCAAATATAATTAAATGTGTCATACCGTGAATAAGCTGGTTGGTGTGTTGGAAATCCCCAAAACTGAAATAATGAAATAATTGCAGATTTCTCAGAAAATCAACAGAGTCTTATAGAACTCTTCTGGAAGAAATAAAAAAAATGTGCCATGTGCCACTATTCATTTTTGGCAGGGAGGGTAGGATAAAAATCAAATAAATAAATTTTGTGACAGACCTGCAATTGACTTGTTTATTGCTTCTTTAACAGTAAAAGATTGCTGGGGGAATTCAATTTGGATTGGGGCTAAAGCCCTGAGGGGTGGGAATAGTTCTTCTCTCCATGCTATTTGCCTGATAGAAATCACACACATTAAAAAAAGTGCTGTTAGACACAGTCAGAGAAATAGACAAATAGAACTATTTAGAGCAACATGGTGAATTTTTTTTAAAAGCTGGATCTATATAGATTAGTTTCAATTTTTAATTTTTAAACTATAATAGAAATAATATAAACATATGAAAATGGATATTACTTCTTGATAGTTTCTTTAATTTGTTGTACATAATTTTAACTGTTTGTAATTATTTGTGCAATAAAAAGATTTTTTAAAATAGACAAATACAATAAAGGCCCCCCCCCAAAAAAAAAATAACAATGGCTAATGGGAGCTTGGAACAATATGGGAGAAAGACAATGGCCGAGGACAGACTGGCAATTTGCCGCGGGATGGGACCCGGGCTGACAACGATTCAATACCGGAGTAAATGGAATGTTCACACAGGCACATCTGCCTGGCGTCCCCCACCCGTAGCCTACCGGTGCTGTTGCGCTTCACTGCTGGATTAAAAAAACACCTGATAAAAGCCGGCGCAAATCTTGAAAGCCTGCGTTCGTCGCGCGTTTCTCCGCTTCCGGGGAGTCTGAACGCGCAGCCGAAAAGCCGGGAGCAACCCGTGTTGGGCATGAGGCAGCAGCGGTGTGATTGGCTGCGCTCCGCTCCACTGCCCAATGCAGTGCCGGCGTTGCAGGGCAAAAAAAAAAAATCGGCAAAATGCGCTCATGCGCATGAGCGCTCATATACCCACAGCCGAATTAATGGGGAAACGGCGAATATAGCACGCCTCCGGCACGGCAGTCTGAACGCTCCCGCACGCCTCCGTCCTGTATCTTCCGGCAGCGGCCCCTGCTGTGTGGACAGGAAAACCCGGTATTGTTTAATCCGGGGGTTTTTTGCCGCGACTGGCTACCGGGGCAAATTGCCAGTCTGTCCTGGGCCAATGTAAGGAAATTTGATCACAAATCTGCCATGCAATTTAAAATTTGACCCTGCGACACCACAAGTTCATCAGTTTGGTGTAGTGGTTAAGTGCCAGTTTGGTGTAGTGGTTAAGTGCATGGACTCTAATCTGGGAGAACCGGGTTTGATTCCCCACTCCTCCACTTGCATCTGGCTGGATGACTTTGGGCAAGCCATAGTTCTGATAAGAGCTGTTCTTGAAAAAGAGCAGTTTCTGTCAAGAGCTCTCTCAGCCCCACCTATCTCACAGGGTGTCTGTTGTGGGGAGGGGAAGGGAAAGGAGTTTGTAAGCCGCTCTGAGACACCTTTAGGTAGTGAAGGGCGGGGTATAAATCCAATCTTTTCTCTCCTTCTTCTTCTTCTCTCATCATTGATCTTCTGTGCAGTCCCATATTGGGGGGGACTGCACATGAGCAGGCCTGCCATCTGAGAGGTTTTTACAGCTAAAAGCCTCCAGGGGTCACTGTGTGCCAGAAGCAGAAGCTTGTTCCCACCCAGGGGCCATTTTCCCCCATGCTACAGCACCCCCACCCTCAGTTGTTCTTTTGCTGTCGAAGGAGACTGTTTTCTTTTTTGAGTCTACAGTTTTTCATGTTGGTGAGGAATTGCTTCCCTGGTTCACTGGGGTTGTTCTTGCCTCTAAATTCATACCATGCCTTAGAAAGCCCTTTTCAAAAAATGCATCCGTTGTGGGGTGAGGATGGCCAAAACTGACGAACACAACCTAGGTCTGTTTTGTTTGGGTGAAGGACACAATGTCCCCATCATGTCAATGCTTCATCCCCAAAGCTCAGGGGAATAGCATTGTGGGAGAAAGACCGCAAAGCCTCAAGCCTTCGTCCAAGTCAGCCCCAGAAAAATTGTCCAACGCCACATCCTCAGAGTCTACACATTTAGCTCCACCTTCCAAATCTGTATCACAACGGATCCGATCCAGGTCATGCTCCCCTCCAGCTCATTGCACTTCTTACGAGCCACCAGCCAAGAAGGTGAAGACCAAGTCCAAGGACAAAAACAAATTTGCATCTCAACAATGTGCGTATGTCTCAACAATGTGCCCAATAAGACAAGCCTAGGACTCTGTCCCCAAGTCTGAGATTTCCTCGTCTCGATCTGATGGATCTGACACTACATCAGATCTGAGTCCAGATGAAAGGGTGGGGGAGCCATCTCCAGCGTCTCCTATGGAAGACCTCTGAATACAGAAGAGTGGAATGTTTTTACAAGTCCAAAAAGGATCCCTTTAACTACTTAACTACTTAATGACTCATCCCCCACTGTCTTCTCTGATGATGGATGAGATGCAACCTAAAGGCCATCAGGACAAAAGCTGGATGTCCTAGGACAGAAGCTATATTTTCCTTCAGCGTTGGGTTTCAAAATTTCCAACTATGAGACCATCATGGCTGGTTACCAGCTTTTCTTATGGGAAAGGATCCTGCCATTCCTGGAACTTCTTCCCAAGGACAACCGGCCCCTTGTTAAGGTCCTGCATACCAAGGCCATCAATCTCTTGAAGCACCAGATTAATACAGGTTGGCATTCTGTGATTCTGCAGAACATGTCATGGAGAGTTCTGTCATACTCAAACACCATGCTTGGATAAGATCAATGGTGTTGCCTGTGGAGACCAAGCACAAGATTGAGAGTTCGACCCTCTTCTATGCCAGGACTCACAAGATGCTGCCCCTGATAAAGAAGAAGAAACAGACAGCTAAGTCATTGGGGGGTATCACAATCAACCCCACCCTTTGTGTGGCAGTCCTGGCAGCCCTACCAGTGAGATTACTGCTACACTAGCCCTTCTGAGCCTCAGTATCCTACCACTAAGCCATATACCCCACAACAGGGTTATCATAGGCATAAGGGTTCCAGTTGACCTAGGTCGACTCACCAGTTGACTCCTCCCAGAGAGACAGCCCCATCCCAAAAATCTTCCTTCTGACTAGAAAGTGTTTCCACTCCTGTTAAGTCTGGAGACAGACTAGTTCAGTTTTACACTGGCTGAAAGGCTATTATCACCAACGAGTGGGTTTTGTCCATATTGAGACTAGGTTATAGGTTAGAATTTAAGTCTGTTCTTCCATGTTCTTTGCCCCGGTGAGTATTTAGCCAGGCATTATTGGACCTATCCAAAACTTTAACTGCTCTAATTGTTAAGGGTGCAATTGATGAGGTGTCTGAGTCCCAGACACCCAAGGGTTTCTTCTCCTGTATGTTCCTAGTGGATAAGAAAGATGGGGGGGAGCCCATTCTAGACCTCAGAAGTTTGAATGTTCTTCTTACATATCTAAGATATGTATGGTTTCCATTCCTTCAGTTTTACAAATTATTACAGTTCAACAGTTGGTTTATCATTATTGACTTAAAGGATGCCTAGTTTCACATTTAAGTCCATCCTCATTACTGCTGATTCCTAAGTTTTTCATGTGGGACCTGAGTATTCCAGTACACAGTCCTTCTCTTTGGCTTGGCCATAGTGCTCAGGTTGTTTTTGAAATGTTTAGTCCCAGTGATTGCCTATCTTTATATGCAGGATTGCCATATATTCCCTTACTTGGACAACTGGCTGTTGATAGTGGACTCCAGAGACTGATTATTGAGGCACTGTTTCCCTAATCCTGGAGACCTGCCAAAGATTGGGAATCCTTGAGAAGAAGAATGACTGACTCAGTGTCAGCAAATGGAAACTGAGATTCTTCTCATGGAATATGGGAGGATGAGAAAACAGAGTAGGATCCCAAGAAATCAAGAATTTCCTAGCTGACTATGATATAGTCTTGCTTCAAGAAACCCGGCTTCACCACTTTTGAGTCTTTCAAAAGAAATAAATTATGTCATCCCTCTGCAGGAATTGCTTGTTTGAGCTCTACTAGTTTATTGGTCAGTGTTACAGTGCTACCAAGTGAATTGTTTTATATGATTGCTTTACTCCTGCAATTACCAAACTTCCCTTTTATTTTGATTAACACATATAATCCTCCAACCACATATAAATCGGCACTGATGTACCACTGGGGCAGATTGAGCACCTGTATACAGAACATTGTATACAGAACTGTATACAGAACACGACTGTCAGTCCTGCTTATGCTGGCTGGTGATCTTAATGCTTGGACTGGTGCAACCTATGAGGAATTTTTCCTTAAAAGCTTTAAAGACTAGCCAATAAAAAGTTTTTGTTTGGATTCAAGAAGATCTAAAGACATTAAGATTAAAAGTGCTGAAAAAAGGCTAGTTTCTCTCATTATTAACAATGGGCTCCTAATTGTTAATGGTTGTCTGAGGGTTGATAGCAAGGGAGACTTTCCATGTATAAACTGGCATGGAGCCAGTGTCATTGATTACTTTATAGAATCACCTAATACGTTCAAAATGATTGACTCACTAGAGACAACAGAATACATAATACTCACTAGAAACAACAGAATACATCATTGGTGATCATGTCCCTCTGCAATTAAAATTAAATGCTCTACAATTTAATTTTCTTCAGTCTGCCATCCCTCTCCAGCTGAGCCAGAATCATAATAAGAAGCTACTTATTTGGATGGAAATGAAGCTATACTGGGTCAAGAGCAAGCTGGATTCCGCAGAGGCACCAGTGCAGTTGACCATTGCCACACTCTCCAATTTATTGTACAGCAGCTCAAGAGATGGCATGTTAGCCGTTGCCTTCACGGATCTTAGAGCAGCCTTTGACTCAGTGTCTAAACAAAGACTATGGGATAAATTGAACAATCTTCTATGGACAAGAACCTCCTCTTCCCAATCCAACAACTGTATGCTAAGCCTACTGCCTAGGTGAGATGTGGTCCTGTTGGCAAACTGATCAGGAATATCCCATTGAACAGAGGTGTTAAGGATGCATCCTTGCTCCACTGTTATTCAATTTGTATTTCTTATATATCTGGAAATGAAATTCATCCACCCTACCTGGCCCATGTTAAATTACCCTGTCTTGTATAGGTGGATGATGCCACCCTTTTGTCAAGATCTGTGGTTGGCCTACACAGTCTTATAGGCTCCTTCTTGAGTACTGTTCCAGTGAGGGCTTAGTTATTAATGTTGCTGAGTCTAAGATAAAGAAGTATAAGTGGTCAGTAGCAGGTCAACCTATGGAGCAAGTAGAGCATTTTAAATATTTAGAAATCATCTTTCAAGCAAATCTTTCCTGGAAGGTGCACTTGAATTCTGCCATTAGAGCTGCTATGAGTACTGGGAAGGCCATCTCAAGGTTCTATTATTCCACGTGGCCAATATGTTCATGCAGCAGTCAAAGTATTCAACGCTAAAGTTAATGCACAGATGCTATAAGCTTCTGGGGTCTGGATCAGTGCAGTAACAGGCAACATCAACAGACCTCTATTAAGACTCTTGCACAATATTCTGAGACCCCCTCAGTGTGTGTCTGGAATAGTCCTTAGAACCAAAATTGGAGAGATGTCTTATGAAGCAAAGCCCTGGCAAAATTATTCAATTTGAAAATTTGGACTCTAAAATTAAACCCAGATCTAAACCTCCTCAAACTAGTCAAGCTGGACCATCACACATGGGATTGGTACAGATTATTGGACCATGAATTATTATGGCTGGACATTACCCATGATGTGATAGAAGCCATGAATAGGCAAGACCTGGCACAGCTCATTAGAATATGTTTGAGAGACTTTGACTATGAGAGCATGTTGATTAGAACCCACAGAGTGTCCTCATCCTTTTCAGTAGGCATTCAACCTCCAACAACAATGCCAAACTACTTATCTGAGTTAATTCTTCCGAAGTATAGAAGGGCATTCATAGGACTGAATGTCCTACCTTCAGCTGTGATGTCAGGAAGATTTAATGGGATTTCATACCCAGTTAGACTCTGTAATTGTGGCAGCAATAAAATTGACTCCGTGGATCATATTCTGCTTGATTGACCCAAATGTTCAGCTCTCTCCAGGAGTGAAATCATCCTGGCTACTTAGAGATGAAGACAAACTACCCTGCATGTGGCAAAATTTCTGGCAGTTGTCAAATCACACAACAACCTTTGTAGTAGCAGCATTTAAGTTCTTCCATGTTTTCCTGTGAGACAAGGTTTATGGTGAGACAAGAGTTTGCTGTTGCAAAACTGGTTGCAAAAACAGTAAGAAGTAAAAAAAATAAAAAGACTCCTTGTGAATTGGGAGCAGTCCTGTTTAGTCCCATCCTAGAGGGTATAATTTATAGGGGCCATGTTGGATTCCTTAGCAGGAAAGGGTTTCATGCCCCCCAACAGAATGCAGGCCATCTCTGTTTTAGTTAGACAGTTTAGATCAAAGTGGTTCCAGTTGGTTCAGAAAATCCTTTGCCTTTGGGGGTACATAGCTTCTATGATGGCAGTCTTGCCCCCTGCCAGGTTACATTTGCGGCTCTGTAGCTCTGGTTTCTGTCCTGCTGCAGAGCTGATTTATGTGTCCAATGGCATCTCTATACTAATAGCCAAGATGCCCCCTGCATGCACATATCTAAATCCACACATCGGGGGCACTTGGGGGGCAAAGAGATTTTCCTGCACACCAAGTGTGCATAAAAATCTGAAAAGTTTTAAAAACTGTATGGGGATATTTAAATCCCCCCAAAAGTAAAAGAGCATTCCCTGCGCATGCTCGGAGAACGCCCTGGGAACTGTCTCGCCTCGCTGCTGGGGGGGTGAGAAGGCTTGGTGGGCTGGCAGCTATGAGCTGCTCAGGCCTCACTGCTGCCAGTGCTGGAGGGAGAAGGCTTGGTGGGCCACTCAGGCCTCCCTGCCACAGGGGAGGAGGGAGAAGGCTTGGCAGGCCTCAGGCCTCATTGCCACCGCTGGGGAGAGCGAGAGAAGGCTTGGCGGGCCGGTGGCTGTGAGCCACTCAGGCCTCACTGGTGCTGGGGGAGGGGAAGGAGGGAGAAGTCTTGGCGAGCCGCAGGGGGCGAGAGAAGGCTTGGCGGGCTGGCGGCGGTGAGCCACTCAGGCCTCACCACCGCCAGTGCCAGGGGAGGAGGGAGAAGGCATGGTGGGCCTAATGGGTCTACCTGCTGGGCTCACCCACTGCTGCTTTCTCCTCCTGTGGAGCTCCTCCTGCTTCTGCAGGCCAGGAGCTGTGAAGAATAATCCACCCGCTGCGAGTATCGCAGGTCCCCCTTCTTATAAATTTTCTATTCCCAGACTTGTCATCCATTCTCTGTCATGGTGGCTCTCACATGACCATATATCTCAGGGCATTTCTTTTGGAGTTCCTGAGCATGAAGTGGTCCTTACTATAGATGCTTTATTCTTGGGATGGGCATCCACTGTGAGGGATTATTTGCCCAGGGTACATGGTCAGAAGATGAGAAGCAGTTTCATATTAATCTGCTAGAGTTGCACCAGGTTCCATTTATCCCAGAATATTATTTTGCCCATCTTTTTTCCTGCACCAAGCTCTGAAAATGAGCAGTCGTTGCACTCCCTAGATGTTAGAAGGGCTTTATTATTTTACCTTAAAAGAACCCTGGAGTTCCACAAGGATAGGGCCAGTATAGTGGAGTGGTTAGCAGCAGTATCTAATCTGGAGAACTAGTTCTGATTCCACATGTAACCTTTACATTTGCATTACAGATAGAGGAGGCATGAAAGACACTTTGAGTGTGGTGTACCCAAATGCTGAAACTCATACAATCCACCCACACAATGCCACATTCAGCAATTGGGAACATGTATCTTGGTGTAATGTGTGTATCATATTTATTGGTGCTTCTTATTTTACTGGCTCTTCTTCTGTGAGGTTCTTCGTACTGCAAAGGCAGACTACATTTGAGAAAGCAATGAGACTATGAAACAGTTTACATTCTGTGTTCATATTGATTAACGATCATAAAAAGCACACAAATGTCTAAAAATTAAACATTTTATGTTGAAATATTAAACACTGCCAGATTTTCCTTTGGGTTTCACTGCACATTAAAGCAAGGCAAAACCTGTTTTATGGACTCTTGACTTACCCTGGTCACTTTTAAGCACCAGAGCTGCCAAGCAGCCAAAGTTTCCCAAAGGCTAATTGCAATTGAAAGGGTTATTTTAAAATGTATGTCACACTGTTTATTCATGGCGAGAGGTGTTTCTTACCTTTTGAACTTTAGACTGCTGGCCCAGGCATTCTGATGTGTCAGGCAGATTGATATTTCTAGCTGAGCCACAATACAGTAGGGAGTGATTTTTTTCAAACCCAGTTGAAGTTTGCTGGCAACTGTATTGAAGTGTATAAGAAGGAAGCTTGCATTTTGTGAACATCTTTCAGCATAGTCATTAGCTTTAATCAGTCATAAGCTTTGAACTATCACAGCTAAATCAACGCCCGCCAGATCCAAGCCAACGTAGTGCCACATTTCCACCAGCAAGGTATCTTAGTTGATCTTTCTGTGATAATATGAACTCATGTGTTGCTGGCATGTTTACATGCTGTGAAAAGACTGCTGGGTGTGTGTGGAATCACCAACAGTAGCAACAGAAAGAAAACACTTATTAAAGTGTCATGGTAACTGGTCTAGGAAAATGATTCATTGGATGTGAGAGTTCTTGGTTTTGCAAGCCCACGTTTTCCCCTTTTGTGTGACTTAGGTGCTGGTGCACTGCTTTCAACCCAGGGTATGAATTTCACAAGTCAGTGCCCCAGAATTTAAGGTATATCAATTGTGAAGCATCATGTACAATTTTAAAAAGTAGTTGGTTTTATAGAAGGCGGGCATTATGAGTTGGATCCAACTTCCTGCAGTTGTAGGGAGAAATTGATTTTGCACAAGTGAGAAGGGGAAATTTTGAGTAATTTTGCCCTCTCACTTAAGATCCCCCATGCTACATGACATAGCATTCTGAAGAGGCCTGACAGTTCAGCAGTGGTGTCGTTATGGGTGTGTGTGTGTGTGTGTTTGTGCTGCGATCTGGAGGGGGAAGGAAAGGTTGGAAAAATCCTCTTCTGAGAACTCCTCCATTCATGGGAAAATTGAACCTTTGTGCTCTTATACTTTCTCAGACCCACTGGAGGGATCTCTAAGTCTTGTGTAATATCAAACTGGAACCACCTGTTAGTTAAGTCAACTGACTCCCAAATGGTAGCTGTAATTTGTATCCAGGGCATAGCTGTGCTCCATTCTTAACACATAAGGACTAAAAACAATTCACAGAGGATGCTAAAAGAGCAGAGCAGAGGGAGAAAAGAGATTCCCTTTCCTTTCCCTTCCATGCTCATGCCAGCCAACTCAGTAAAGCCATCAGGCAAAGGATCCAGTCTTCTGTGGAAGTTACTAAAAAGTTATAAAAGTGCTTTCAAAATACATTGTTACATAATAATTTTTAAATGTAATGGTTTTTATACATTATTTTGTGCCTGAAAGAGAACAATAAGCCTATTTTACATTATGTTCAATACCACAGCCAGTAAAAAGTTTGCTTGTTGATTTCCTGCCAACATTTTGGATATTTTACATGTGAAAGTGAGTTGTGTGTAGTCATATGACAAAGCATGTCTACAAATGCAGGTTAAAACACTTTAAAAGGTTCTAAAAATGTGATGTGGTCAAATTGATTGCTGAAAGAAATACTCAGCTCACTGAACATGCACAGTTTTGCTGTTCTTTGATGCTCTTTTGTTCTCCTGGCTGTTGCTGTTTCTTTAATGTCATTTTCCTCCTCTGTGTTTACAGTTCACACTGCAGTTGAATACAGTTGACACTAGTGACTAACATGAACTTGTTTTTGTTTAGGGACTATGGCATGATGTGTTGTGGCCTGACGTTAGTGGCACATTATAGCCGCTATAATCAGGTCTATAATCAAGAATTCAGAGGCTCAAAAGTCCAGTTACCGATGTTTGGTTTATTGTAATACAGCAAGCTTAAGGCACCCCAAGCACAGCCCCAATCACCCATCTAGAAAATGCTTTGTTCCATTAAAGTGCTGAGCTCCACCTCCTATGAAGGTCTTTGAAGGTGGCTCTGTCCATCTCCCCTGAGGTCTAGAGGCAGGCAGAGCCCTATTGCTCCTTCTGCATTCTTCTTTTTTCCCCCCTTTTCTTCCTTGCTGGTCATCCTCTGTTTCTTTTCTTTTCTTGCTACCACCTCAGACCAATGCCATCAGTACTTCCCAGCCCATCTCCTTGGAAGTTCACTCCATACTCTGCTTCTCCATCTCCCAGTTCTCCTTCAGTGGGGGGAAGTCATCCAGGAACTGGTTAGGTCACGCCTCTGCTTGCTCAGATAGGCTATGCAAATTTCTTTTGTTGTGTGGCTCCCATTGGAGTGGCCTAGGCTGACCTCTCCAGTTCCTGCATAGCCCTCCGCTCGGTAGGACACCTGGAGCTCCTACTCCAAGTCACAGGAACTATAAACTTGCAAGGAAAGCAACATAAACAGAACAAAAGAAGAAACAGGGAAGGGAGAGAAAAATCAGAGCTCCCTTTCTTTTTACTCCCAGACTCCAGAGGAGCAGAGGGTTTAAAGGATGGCACAGGATGCGAAACAGAAGAAGAGGACTTCCTCACCTCATCCTCCGGGAGATATGGCTGCATCGGAGGAGGCTGTGGAGCAGCAGTCCCTCACCTCCGAGGTACCGGGGGTCGGATGCGCGGATGCTCAGCGGCTGGGAAGCGTGCCACTGCAGTGCAAAGACAGCTCCACCAACACGGGACTGGCTGAACGCCTTGAGCCAGCCGGCCCCCGCACTAACCCCCCCACATGTCCCAAGATGGTGGTGCAGAAGCCCCGGATGGTGAGGGGGACATGGCGCAGTTGAAGCCTTCAGGCTCCCATCCCCTCCCGCGCCCCAGGAAGTGGGCCCAGAAGAAACCAGCTGGCACAGCGGCCAGCAGAGTGGAGACTGAGAAATGCCGCGGGAAAGCACATGGTCAGCAAGCCTAGCGGGTGAGCTCATTCCAGTGAGGGGGGAACCCGAATGGGGTTAGCCCCAGTGACAATGCCCAGGGACCAGTGGGAGACCTACAGGATGACAGTCGAGTCAGACCATCAGGACCTGGGGTGGCATGGGGGCGCTGGGACCCTGGGGAATGATGGGAGCCTTGCAGGCCATTCCACCACAAATTCTCCAGCCCCAGCTAACTGAGACCCCACAGGCAGCACAGCCAACTCTACCTCTGCCTCCCCAGCCGATTCTGCCACAGCCTGCGCAGCCGACCCTGCCCCAGCCTGCACAGACAGTGCAGCAGATCTTCTCCCTGCCACCGCAACTCTCTCAGCAGCAGCAGGGTCCAGGCTGCTTCATTCCTCCATTTGATGCAGGAGCTCCCTGGATGTGGACACTCCTGATGGGGCCTTGGCTGGTAGCACAATGGCCTCAAGCCCCAGGGAACTGGGGGGGGGGCAGCAACCCACTCCCCAATGCCACAGGAGAGACAAGAGTGCAGGGAAAGGAGCCTTACCAGGGAAAGGAGGAGAGGAAGGCATCATCAGTCATCACCTTCTAGGTCCTCCTCAGGCTCCAGGTCCCCAACTACCCCTAAAAGGCCTAGGGGTTCTGGGGCTCTCACTCCATATGAGGCATTGGGAGCCTTTGAAGCAGAGATATAGAGCAAGACCAGACCTAGGTCCCTGAGGGAGCGGGCCAGCAACAGCCATGCAAAATACCAGGAAGGGGACGCCGGAACAGCTTGATTTGTGATCGGATGGATGTGGCCTCATCTACTATCTCGCTGGCCAATACAGAGAAAGAGGAGGAAGAATGGTCGGGGGATGAGTCAGAAGTGATGCCTACCTCATCCCGTCTGTTCCAAATTGAGCATTTCCAAAGACTGTTGACAAAGATCATTTCCACACTAAATTACCAGATGGAAGTGACTGAGAAACCAAGGTCCTCGACGTCCACTAAGCTGGATCCTAGAGGTTTCAAGAAGCCTGTCAAGGTTCAGATCTTCTCACCTTTCCCTGATTATTTTGAGGATGTCATTCGGGAGGAATGGGCCAACCCCGGGAGAGGTAACTCCCTATTATCTCTGGCCAAGCGACTTTATTCATTACCCGAAGAGACAATGGAGGACCTGAAGGTGCCCCTGGTGGACGCACCTGTAGTGGCCCTACATTCGGGGGCTGTACTTCCCAAAGACAGCAAGAACACGTTAAAGGACGCCATGGATAGGAAGAATGAAGCTGCATTGAAGAAGGAACACAAGGCCATGTCTCTGGTGATACGTTCCACGGCTACCCTGTCTAATTTCACCAGGGCCACAGCTATCTGGGCTGACAATCTCCTTCAGGATCCAGACGTGACTCCACTGGTCATGAAGAGAATTTTATTAAAGATGTCCCAGATGTATCATCTGGGGCAGGTGATGCACTGTATTGTTGGTGCTGGAGGGAGCAGCAGTGGGAGGGCTTCTAGTGTCCTGGCCCCACTGCTGGACCTCCTGATGACACCTGGCCACTGTGTGACAGAGTGTTGGACTAGATGGGCCATTGGCCTGATTCAACATTGGCTTCTCTTATGTTCTTATGAAGCGTGCAGTGGAGTTCGCAGCAGGCGCCTCACAGGATAACATCCAGTTCTGCGCCAGGGCACAGGCAGCTAACATCACCATCCGCAGAAACATATGGCTTAAGCATTGGAAAGTAGACACGTTGTCCAAAAGCAACTTGGCTACAGAGAAGTTTTCCAGCAGACTTCTATTTGGGGAATCGAACTTGGACAAGGTACTGGTGGAGACTAGGGAGGAGAAGAAGGCAATGCCATCATCTGTCTACTGTCGAGAGCAAGACACTAGGACCAGAACTTCCCATTCCTTTCGGGGCCATTACAACCCGGGCTGAAGATGAGAAGGTAGAGACCACAGGTCATTTAAATCCTTCAAGTATGGCGCATGGAATAATAGCACTTGATCATTACCCAAGACTACAGGATTGAACTCACTGGTCCACCCCCTCACAGTTTCACCTCCTCCCCAGCCCCGAAACACAAGAAGCATCTACATCAGCTGCAGGAAGCAATTCAGCACCTCCAGGACATCGGCGCCATAGAGGAGGTTCCGGAAGGGGAACGCTTCAAGGGAGTATACTCAGTCCTATTCGTTGTTCCAAAGAAGTCAGGGGACTGGAGAGCAGTCCTGAATTTGCAGGGACTAAACAAATGGGTGGCAAGGAGAAAATTCCGTATGGAGTCCCTACGTCACATTCTACAAGTGTTGCAGCAGGGGAACTTCCTGACCTCAGTGGACCTAAAGGAGGTGTATCTACACATCCCTATACATCCTGCCCACCGCCACTTCCTTCGCTTCTGTTTTCAGGAACAACATTTCCAGTACAGGGCCTTGCCTTTTTGACCTCTCTTTGGCCCCCAGAGTCTTTACCAAGGTTATAGTCACTCTGGTGGCATCATTGCATCTGGAGGGGATCCACATGTACCTGTAGCGTGACGACGTGCTTATACGAGCAAGGGACTACCAGACGGCAGCATGACACATGCAGAGAGTGTGGGACTTCCTGGATGTGCATGGTTTCCTCATCAATGAGGAGAAGAGCCACCTCACACCCACACAAGATCTTGTCCAGCTGGGAGCAAGACTGAACACCAAGCTAGCCACGATTCACTTCCAGAGGAGAAGCAGTTCAAGATTCGGAGTCTGGTGGAGACAGGAGCAAGGGGCAAGTTGACCTGATGCAGCTAGCCGCTCTACAGGGCATCATGATATCCACAATCAACTTGATTCTGTGGGCACGATTCCACGTCAGGCCCCTACAGTGGAAGCTGCTCCCCTTCCAGCAGGACATCACCAGGAAACGGCACCTCATGATTCGATTTTCAGAGGAACTGTGAAAGGAATTGCTATGGTGGATGTATCCATCGAACTTGAACAAGACCATCAGCTTCCTCAGACCCAAGCAGCTGGTGGTGACCACAGATGTGAGCAAAAGAGGCTGGGGAGTGCACTGCGGTCATCTTGTCACTCAGGGCAGGTGGTCACTGGAACAGGCGACCCGCAGCATCAACTGGCTGGAACTTTGGGCCGTCACACTGGCACTGAGAGAGTTTCAGCACCACATACAGGACCAGCACGTCCTAGTCCACACCAACAACATGTCCACAAAAGCGCACATCAACCAACAGGGAGGCACCAGATTGAGGTCTTTCTTCGCAGAAGCAATAACCTCACTATAGTGGGCAGAAAAACACACTGTAAGCCTAAAAGTGGAACACCTGAAGGACCTGTCCAACCTCCAGGTGGACTGGCTAAGCAGAGAGGACCTGGGTCTGGGTGAATGGGCATTGAACAAGAAGGTCTTCACACAGAGATTTGGGACCCCAGTGATGGACCTCCTAGCGAACTCAGAGAACAAACAAGTGGAGCGGTTCCTCTCCAGGTACCAGGAACCAGTTGCAGAAGGAGTCGATGCATTAGCATATCCCTGACCACAGGGCCTCCTGTACGCGTTCCCACCACAGCCCTCATAGGGGCAATACTCAACAAAATCTGGCAGGAGAAGGCCACGGTGGTGGTCATAGCGCCCCACTGGCCAAGAAGGCTGTGGTTCTCGGATCTGGTACAGCTGTCCGCCGAGAAGCCATGGACACTGCCTCAGAGAGTGGATCTACTGCAGCAAGGGCCCATTCTCCACCCGGACCTGACATGGCTGCAATTGACTACATGGAAATTGAACAGGCACGACTAGCAGACAAGGGTTTTCCTTGTGAAGTAATCGAGGTCATGCTACAGGCAAGAAGACCTTCCACACGAAGGATTTATAGTTATATGTGGAAGACATTCGTCAAATGGGCCTCCACGCAGGGGATATGCCCTCTGCGGGCCACAGACAAGGAAGTCATTCTTTTTCTCTCTGAAGGATGGTGAAAAGGACTTTGCCCTAACACACTGAAATGACAAGTGGTGGTCATACAAGCATACCTAGGGCATGATACATTGAGAAAGGTGTCCACAAGCCAGTATGTTAAGAAATTTTTGAAGGGAGTACTCCAGTTGGCTCCACCAGTCAGGCACAGATTCCCAACGAGGAGGCTCCACAAGGTACTGCGCAGCTTTTTGAAGTTACCTTTCGAACCTGTGAGGAGGTCCGAACTCTGGCTGATGTCATGGAAGGTCGCCTTCCTCATTGTGGTGTCTATGGCCAGAAGGATCTCTGAACTGACGGTGCTTTCAGAGAGGAAGGAGTTATGCATCTTCCAAAAAGATTCCGTCTCCTTACGGATGGACCCATCCTTTATTCCCAAGGTGAATTCAGCTTTCCACCTTAACCAGCCTATTATGTTACCGTCATTCTGCCCGCGACCAACACATCCAAAAGAGAATATGTGGTACAAGCTCGACATACATAGGGCTCTCCATATATATCTGGACAGGACAGCGGCTTTTCAGTGGTCAGACGTATTGTTTGTGACGTATGACGTCCCCAACCAGGGCAAAAAAGCATCCAAGGCCACTCTGGCCTACTGGATCCGACAATGTATCACCAAAGCCTATGAGGTTCAGGGACTTGCCCCTCCAGGTTACCTGATGGCGCACTCTATGAGAGTAGCTGCAACGACAGCAGCATTCTCCACACAAGCCACGGTACAGGAAATATGCAGCACTGCAACCTGGGCATCCTTCTCCACATTTGTGAGACACTACCGAATGGACCAAGCAGCCTCAGTGGAGGCAGCGTTTGGCAGAAGAGTCTTACAGCAGGTGGTGAAAACGTGACATAACATTCTACAAGACTGAAATCAGTCACCCACCCCAGAAGAACAGCTTGGGTACAGCTAACCAGTTCCTGGATGACTTCCCCCCACTGAAGGAGAACGGTACATTGGACCTACCTGAAGGTTCTTTCTCTTCAGTGGGGGAGAAGTCATCCACATCCCACCCAAACAGGCTATGAGGAAAAGGCCAGAGTGATGGTAAACAAGATGCCTACAACACCACACAGGCGAATACCGTGGACTTCAAATAAGGTGTAAAATAACAACGGTCAACGGACAGGGCTTGGACATGACTGGAGAGGTCAGCCTAGGCCACTCCAATGGGAGCCACGCAACAAAAGAAATTTGCATAGCCTATCCAAGCAAGCAGAGGCGTGACCTAACCAGTTCCTGGATGACTTCTCCACCGCTGAAGAGAAAGAACCTTCAGGTAGGTCCAATGTACCATTCTACCTCAGCATCTCTCCATTCTCATCATGCCTTACCTGCAGTCACCAAGTGCTGGAAACCCACTGGAAATGGATCCAGCCCCACCTGGGGAAACTGTGCTAGCACAGATGGGTAAATGCCCACCCCCAGAGCCAAATGATAGTTTGGGCAAATAAAACCAAGTGCTGTAAAGGCAAATTATAGAAATGGAAATTGCATGGAAAAAACCTTATTAGCAAAAAAAAGTGTAGAAAAATCCCTAAAAAGGAAAGGGGCCTTTTGTTCACAGAAATGAGTGTAAAATGAAGTCAGTGGCTTCCTTTCAATCATACTTCTGTTGTAGGCCTAAACAAAGATGGTATAACACCTTGAAGGTTGAACATACTTCATTGTGATCCTGAATAGTACTGCACCTGAATAAGTTGTTGTGCTGGTTCAGACTTTGGGCCATATATAGGATTGATCAGATTTTAAAACAACATTGCTTGTGTGCTACTCAGGGATTTTTTTGTAGAAAAAGCCCAGCAGGAACTCATTAGCATTAGGCCACACCCAACAGCAACTCATTAGCATATTAGGCCACACCCCTGACATCACAGCTCCCTCCCAGAATTGGCTTCCCCAGGTGCCCTGCGGCTTGCGGGGCACATGGGGAACCCAAGGAGGGGAGGCAGTTTACTCTGCCTTCCCTCGCCGGATCGCCTTGGCTTACGAGGTGCCTAGGTAACCTGAGGGGGGGAGGCTGTAGGCGTGGCCAACTCGGAAGCTAGTCAGAACTCCGTTCCTGTGCGTTCCTGCCCAAAAATAGCCTTGGTGCTACTAGAGAAAGGGGGGAAATGTCAGTGGGCATAATCCATCTATTTGCAAAGGGCTGCTTGGTAACAAGGTTCATAGGTTAGCATACTGGATTGCTGCCATATTATTAAGGAGCAGCTCAGAGAACAGTATGTGTAGCATGATTATTTTTCAGGTTCATGTGGTTTGTCTTATTTCTGGTAAAATCATAATGACCGTGACAGTTCAGCAAAAAAATGACCAGGGTGGCAATTCTTCTGGTTTCTGTTTGCAGTTGTCAAGGATCCTAACACGTTTGGGATAATGAAACAGTGCTGGGTTGTCAGTTCGAAATAATAATACTTAAGAAGATAGAAAACAAATTTCCTGTGATATTCCTAAATAGCAGGTGGTATTTCCTGATATATTGTTTGTTACCTTTAGGGAAACTTCAGCATAAAACAATGGGAAACTATTTAGCAGAACTTCAGGAAGAGCAGATAACTACTGGTTGCATTGCATACCTTTTGAATACTGAAAATATATTAAGCTTCTTTTTGTATTCAGCACAGTGTGAATTTGAAAAGTGATGAATAACTTTTTGTAGACACAAACTTATCTAAAATATTCTTCACAAGTGCAGTATTTAGAATAGCAGTTCGTTTCAGAAAAAGATGGCATGGCCTTTGCCCCTGAGTGCTAACACTTACATTTACAGAAGAAAATAACAAGGCAAGAACATTTGTATTCATGAGAGCAAAGTCAAAAGCAAAAATTCTTGCATTCGTTGGATTTATTTTAGTGAGGACAGAATTACATGCTTGATTATGGACAGATGGCAATTGTGGAAATTGTTCACTGTCACATTTTTTAAAAATTGTATTTATTTATGAAACAGACTCAATAGTCACTGAGTCACTTGATCTTTTCCTTAGTGGTCACTTTGCATTCCGTATAAGTGAACACATAAAATACTCATCTATTTAAACAGTGCCCCAGCCAGCATATGTTCAAATTACATCCAGAGTCTACTTGAAACCATTCCTATTTTTAACTTCCCTTATAGGCATGCTGCACATAAAAATAATTAATTGTTCAAAATTCAGTACAATGCTTAGCCTCCTTTCAGAAAATGTTTGAAAGTCTGGCTTTGAAATTCTCTAGTCTGCGCAATGAAATCTTACTAACTTCCATTATTTGTGTTTAACAAACATTGGCTTGGATCCAAAGTAGCATGAGCAGTGTTCAGCAAGAGAAATGGAACTTTCCCACCTTCACTCTCCTGCTACAGCTCACTGTGGTCCCCAAGTCACTGCCCCCCAAGGGTCGCAGGACCCCAGTAACAGCACTGGGAGCAATGGAAACTACTGAAATGAAAGTGGGAATTGCTGAAAATCACGCACCCTTCTCCACAGAGGCCCTTTCACCAGCAGAAAACAAGGGTTTTATCAAAGCCATTATTGAGCTTTTTGAAATTTATTCTAGTGCAGGAAGAGCCAACCCCCACCCCCCGGAGAGTGTGGTAAAGATGCACCCATAGTGCAGATATTTAACAAAGCATGCATTCAACAAATCATCTGAATTAAATCCCCTATTATCTGAGAGAAGTAATAAAAATTAAAGCTGTTTGTTTAAAATGCTGGGGGGGGGCATATTTAGTCAATTGCTTAGGTATATGACTAATTTTGTTGCTGTTTTGCCTGCACCAGTCACACACTGTCAGCACAGGGTTGTTGGAAGGATAAAATAAGGGAGAATGGTATGAACTGCTTTGGGTCCCCACTGGAGAGAAAAGTAGTGTATAAATAAAGTAAAATAAATAAAATATTCTTGAACACTATGCTGAATTTAGAAGAAGCAGAATGAGTCCCAGAGCACAAGCTGTAGCCAAGATTCTGAGTTACTAGGTTACTCTGAGCGGGAGGCCAATGCTACCAGTTACTAGACACTTGGACACTGATCTCATAACAGCATTATCCCAATCCTGCATCTCAGTTGCTGGATTCCATTTTCTTTTGAGTTCTAAGAGATAGTCTGCTGCAGATGGTAGAATTTCTGCTCCAGGGGCCTGTTTCCCTACCTTGTAGCTCCCTTGTGACCAACAAATTTTATTTGGAGGTGAGGATGTAAGGGGTGGGCCCTGGACCCCATTCCAGAAACAGACTGCAGGCAAGTCCTATTGCTCCAGCCTATTCATGCAAACATAACACTTCAGAGGCAATTTCTATGGATCTTTCCTGTTGCATGTTTTCTCACTGGTACCTCCAGTGGCTGACAAGCAATGGACCTTTGAAATGAATGTCAGAGTATGAAGGGATTAAGCCAGACGAGGACAATATGCAGAACTCTGTAAAGGATTTGATTCTCATCACTGGCAGCCACTATTTTTGGTTAGGTTAATAAAACAGCTCAGCACGATCACTGACCCAATGACAGCATTACATACGCAAAGGGTTGTTGGCTATTTTTAATCCACATTGCTCATTTTGTACCAAGGAAAGGAAATCCTATTGCAAAAATAGTTATCATAGGATAAATATTTCGAGGTGAAAAATGGTGTGCCAACTAATGGATCACAGAAAAGTATATTACTATTTCATTTGCATCATATTTATTGCTTAATCCTCTTAAATTATACTTTCCCCCCCCAAAAAAAATACTAATGATTTACCAAGTCTTATGGGATCCATTAAAACCTCACGCAACAAATCTGGGACAGCTAAGTTTGGAACAGCAAACAAGGATTTGTTTTAATACTACCTTATTTGTAATAGTCCAGTAGTCCATATGTTATTCCGTATTTGGAGTTTCTCTCGCTACTTGGATCACGTACAGAGGAGAAGGTATGAAGAGTACAAGGCTAGAAATGTAATACATACAACCTGCAGAGTATAGCAAGATTCTAGAAGCAGCTTCAGACTGCCAGTATTGTCTCTGACTGATTTGTGGATATTATGTTTGCCATGTTACACTGTAGTAGCATATCTTCAGGCAAAGTGACTTGCCATTGTCTTTAAAATGTAATTCCTGAAACAGCCGTACAAAGTCATGCTTATATGGCTGATGGTGAAAAAGCAGTGTTCCCCCCTTTGCCATCTTAAATCAGTAGTTTCTGTTAAGTATGACACTTAACGTGATTTCAGAAAGTGATTCAGCTTTATTCAGCAACAGCTCAAGTCAACCAGAACAGCAAACAACAGATCTAACAGACGACAAACAAACAGTGGAGCTTTGCTCCTTTTAAACATTCCCGGCTAATGTAGCCACGCCTATTTACAGAAAAGTAACCAATGCAGTTACTCAGATAAGAACCAATAAGGTTCATTCCCCACAAGAGTTTGTGGTTCGTCCGGATTGGACAGCAATTCCTAGACAACCAATCAAAAGTGAGGCTCAGCCAATTACAATATCCTGTAGACCTTGTCACATTAAAGCCTGCTAGAGGAGCTCCCCAATCACCAGAAACTAAGCACTGTAGGGCACAGCAAAAAGTGTATAAGAATTAGCATTTTGAAATATGGCTTGCAGCACTTCATGCCTGTGAAAAAACAACAACAGAAGGACATACCTGATGAAGGACACGTAAACGGATATTGTACCATAACTCCATTGTTTGTCTGGATTGTTTTTGTAATTAGGAGCTGTATTATTATTTTGAATGTACTGCTAAGTTGTATACTTTACTTTGTAGAATTATTTTTGCAATCATGCTGATAACTGAAATTCACACATGGTTATATAAAAGAACAAACAATAATTGTTTAATTATACATGGTGATTGATTGTTCTGTTGGCTGGTTCATCCGGATTGGACAGCGATTCCTAGACAACCAATCAGAAGTGCAGGATTTCAATCCTTGTCTAGGAATGAAGCTTAACATAGGATCTTAATGGGTGCATTACACTTTTACAGAATACATTACAATTCCTCCCCCCTAAGTTGACAAAACTCCATTACAAACATAATCTTTTAGATATGGGGGAGCACGGCAAGCTCACTGAGACCTGCACAGAGGTTCAGGCTTGGATGGCAAAACAACCTCGGGGGCCCTGCTTGACTCTCTGTCAGAGGAGTCAGGTTCCACAATTTCTGAGCGGTCATCAGTGTAAGTAGGGGTCTGCCCTACTTCGGAGTCTATGCTGGGCACAGCAACACTCATCTCCCTGTCCGGAGGCCCAGGTTGCCCGTCGAGGTCTGAGGACTCAGCAGGCTGGGAGTCTAGGCTGTCCTTAGTCCTCTGCTGCCTTAACTGGTCTACATGGCACCGCCATTTCCGACCATTAGCGAGCTCCCCCACGTACATTCGTGACCCGACTATGTCTTTGATTATGGCGGGGAGCCATAAGTGACCTTCAGAATAATTGCGTGCGAAGACCTTATCACCCTTCTCATACGTTTGCACCTTTTCCAGACCCTGTTGCTGTGGAGGCTTTAAATTGTTTAAGTCAGGGTGCAACCTGTTGGTTTCGGTTTCGGCGTCGCGAATGGCGGCCGCTTCTCGGGACGCTCCCGGAGGCGGTTAGCCCACGCGCAGTTAGGGGGGGTCTTCGCATGTGCGAAAGACCCTAGTGAGCCTTAGGCAAAGGCTCCGAACCGGGGGCGCTTGGGGAGTAGCCTCTTTGCCGGCAGACAGCCGGGAAGTTGAGGCTTTCTCCCCGCCCCAATCGGCCCCGCTGCGGTGTGCCCGTAATGGGACTTAGCGGCGCCACCAATTTTCAGGAGTGAAGACAGCGCTATGGTTTAACATAAAAAGAAGAAGTAGCATCGAATCGTGAGTTGAAGATCTATTTTGAAGCGTAAATCGGAGCCCCCCTGTATGCGTATAAGCGTTGGGAGGAGGGAGGAGTTCCCACCCCCTTTGAGAAGCAAGATCTACAAAGGGAGCGCGAAGGGGAGCTGAGAGAAAAAAAAAAGTGTTGGTGAAAGTACCGTTGGGGTTGCATGGAAGACTGCGATCATCTTAGCTTCCTGGGGGATGCGGCACGAACTTTTTAAAAGTAAACAAAAAAACAAAATGTCGATAATGGAAAAAGTCCTGCAGACACCGGAAGAGAAGAGAGGAGGGACTTCCGGTCCAGACAGCCCCCCCAAGAGCTTGCTGTCAATCAACAGGAAAAGGAGATGCTGTGCCCCCTGCTGGAACAATTGCAGAAAATCAACGAAACTCTGTTCAAAATGGAAAGTGTTCTCATCAGTCGACAGAAACAGATATCGGAAACAACTAGAAAGATGATGGAGATCGAACAGAAATCGAATCTGATTCTAGGTTTCCAGGGCGTTAAAGAAGAAGAGAAAGAAGATCTCGGATTTACCTTGACAAATGTCTTGGCACCCCTAACTGGCAGTGAAGCGATAAAGTTAAAAGAAGAGGTGGATAAGGCTCCCAAAGCCTATTCCGCTTTTACAAAAGAAAATATTCTGCCAGTGGAAGGGGATGTTGAGCATAGCAGGCGACAAACTGGAGATCTAATTTCATCTGAAGAGTTTATGGAGCCCTGGAAGCTTGAAGGCCAGAAGTTTAAGGAAAAAGAGAAAAGAAAGAAGACGGATTTCATCTTCAAAATACAGAAACTTCTGAAGAGACACGCCAGCAGGGAGGAAGATGCAGCATTCAAAACTGGGACAAGTGAAGAGGACAGCAGCCCAGGGGAAAGTGGTGATGGAACGGAAGACTTCAAAGCTAAAATGGACTCAATCCATAACTGGAAGAGATTTAAAAATAAGATACTTTGAGGACTGTTCGTGTAACATCTGGAAGGAGCTGTTTAATTACTAACCCCAATGGACTTTACTAACTGCATTAACAGAGTGACTTTGGACTTTGCAATAGTTAAAAAGAAGATCTTCTAACCATGATAGATGCCAAAATTGGTATTGGTTATTAACCTAAACTAACCCTCACTAACAGAAAAAATTTCACTCCATCTTTCTCTTTCTCCATCTGTCTACCCTTCCTGTTTCTTATAAAAAGAATAAAATTCTCTCTTTTTTAAGAGAGTTTTACAAAACAAAAAAAAAAGGTGCAACCTGTCAAGCCGTGTCGTGAGTCGATGCCCCATTAGAATCTCAGCTGGGCTTCTACCTGTGGAGGAACAAGGTGTTGTATGCTGCCTTAACAAAAAATACACTATTTTTAGCCCCCAATAACCCTGCGTCAGTTTCTTTAAAGCTTCCTTGGTCATATGGACCATGCTTTCGGCTTGGCCGTTAGAAGCCAGATGAAATGGAGCCAAAGTTAAGTGTCTGATGCCATTGGGGGAAAGCCAACAGGAGATGAAAAGTCTCTGGTTTGGGATGGCTCATCTCAAAGAGATGAAGGGGTAGCTGTTACTTTTGTACAAGGAAATGGATTAAAATTGTTCACTGTGCCTAACAATAGGGACTGCCTGGCAAGGTCTCGAGGCAGCAAGAGAAAGGTTGTGAGTTTAACAAGCATGGGAAACTATAAGTGTTTATACACAAATGCTAGAAGTCTCCGAGGTAAAATCGGGGAGTTAGAATGCTTGGTGTTGGGGGGGAATAGACACTGTGGGTATTTCAGAAACTTGGTGGGATGAGGAAAATCAGTAGGATACGGTGATTCCTGGTTATAAATTATATCAGAAAGATAGGGGGGAAGGGTTGGAGGGGGTGGCTCTGTATGTCAGAAAAGGTATACAGTCCAGTAAGACTGAGAGGGTAAGAGAATTGGATTCGCTTCTGGAAATGCTATGAGTTGAAATAATGGGTCTAAAAGGAGGCTTAACAGTGGGAGTTTGTTATCGCCCACCAGATCAAAAGATAGAGGAGGATTATAAAATGATGAATGAATTAAAGATAGTGGCTAGACAGAATAACTGTGTTGTAATAGGCGACTTTAACTACCCACACATTGATTGGGTCAATATGAGTTCTAGTCGGGAAAAAGAGATTGAGTTTTTAGACACTCTCAATGACTGTGCTATGGAACAGATGGTCACAGATCCTACCAGGGGAGAGGCGATCCTGGATTTAGTCCTAAGTAACGCCCAAGACCTGGTGAGAGATGTAAAAGTGATTGCACCACTTGGGAACAGTGACCATAATGTCATTGAGTTTAACATTTGTACAAATAGGGAGTTGCCCAAAAAGACTGACGCAACCACTTTTAACTTTAAAAGGGGTAACTTCTCTGGTATGAGGGGACATGTGAGGAAGAAACTGAAAGGAAAAGTGGAAAAGGTCAAAACCATTGGGGAAGCTTGGAGACTATTTAAAAAGACAATCCTAGAAGCTCAGAAAAAATATATACTGCAGGTTAGGAAAGGCACAAATAGGTATAGAAAAAAGCCTGCATGGTTAACAAATAAAGTAATGGAAGCTATAAAAGGTAAGAAGGATTCCTTTAAGCGGTGAAAAGCTAGTCTCAGTGAGGTTGATAAAAGGGAACACAGGCTGTGGCAATTAAGCAAAAAGGGAATATGAGGAGCATATCACATAAAGGCGAACAATAAAACTGTCTTCAAATACATTAGACGTAGGAAACCAGCCAGGGAGGCAGTGGGGCCCTTGGATGACCAAGGGGTAAAAGGACTACTGAAGGATGACAGGGAAATGGCTGAGAAGCTGAATGCATTCTTTGCCTCTGTCTTCACTGTGGAAGACGACAAGTGCTTGCCCACTCCAGAAGCACCGATTTCGGGAGGGGGTTTGAAAGACCTGAATCAGATTGAGGTGACAAGAGAGGAAGTCCTATGATGGATGGACAATTTAAAAACTAATAAATCACCAGGCCCAGATGGCATTCATCCGAGAGTTCTGAAAGAACTCAAATGTGAACTTGTGGATCTCCTTACATTAATATGTAATCTTTCTTTAAAATCTGACTCCATTCCTGAGGACTGGAAGGTAGCTAATGTCACTCCCATCTTTAAAAAGGGCTCCAGGGGAGATCCGGGAAATTACAGGCCGGTCAGTCTGACATCGATACCGGGCAAGTTGGTGGAAACTGTTATTAAGGAAAGAATTAGTAGGCACGCTGATGAACAAAAACTATTGAGGCAGACTCAGCATGGGTTCTGTAAGGGAAGATCTTGTCTCACTAACCTGTTAGTGTTTTTTGAGGAGTGAACAAACATGTGGACAAGGGGGACCCAAAAGATGTTATTTACCTTGACTTCCAGAAAGCTTTTGATATAGTTCCTCATCAAAGGCTCCTAAGTAAGCTCAATAGTCATGGGATAAAAGGACAAGTCCCTTGTAAATCTAAAACTGGCTTATAAATAGGAAACAGAGAGTGAGTACAAATGAGAAACTTTCTCAGTGAAGGATGGTAAGCAGTGGGGTACCATAGGGATCGGTACTCAGCCCGATGCTTTTTAACTTGTTTATTAACGATTTAGAATTGGGAGTAAGCAGTGAAGTGGCTAAATTTGCAGATGACACAAAGTTGTTCAGGGTGGTGACAACCAGGGAGGATTGTGAGGCACTCCAAAGGGATCTGTCAAGGATGGGCGAGAGGGTGGCAACATGGCAAATGGGGTTCAATGTGGCCAAGTGCAAAGTGATGCACATTGGAGCCAAAAATCCTAAATATAAATACACATTGATGGGGTCTGAACTGGCAGAGACTGACCAAGAGAAAGATCTTGGAGTCGTAGTAGATAACTCAATGAAAATGTCTAGACAGTGTGTAACTGCAATAAAGAAAGCCAACGCTATGCTGGGGATTGTTAGGAAGGGAATTGAAAACAAATCAGCCAGTATCATAATGCCCCGGTATAAATCATTGGTGTGACCTCATTTGGAATATTGTGTACAGTTCTGGTTGCCACACCTCAAAAAGGATATTATAACGTTGGAGAAAGTGCAGAGAAGGGCAACTAGAATGATAAAAGGGTCGGAACACTTTCCCTTTGAAGAAAGGTTAAAACGCTTGGGGCTCTTTAGCTTGGAGAAACAACGGCTGAGGGGTGACATGATTGAGGTTTATAAGATTATGCATAGGATAGAGCAGGTTGAGAAAGAAGTACTTTTCTTCCTTTCTCACAATACAAGGACTTGTGGGCACTCAATGAAATTGCTGAGCAGTCGGGTTAGAACAGATAAAAGGAAGTACTTCTTCACCCAAAGAGTGATTAACACATGGAATTCACTGCCACCGGAGGTGGTGGCAGCTACAAACATAGACAGTTTCAAGAGGGAATTAGATAAACATATGGAGCAGAGGTCCATCAGTGGCTATTAGCCACAAG
The DNA here is from genome assembly GCA_029375565.1 of Gekko gecko. Taxonomy (NCBI): domain Eukaryota; kingdom Metazoa; phylum Chordata; class Lepidosauria; order Squamata; family Gekkonidae; genus Gekko; species Gekko gecko. Next base: position 92,515,955 of record JAPDNY010000005.1, on the reverse strand, counting down.
GTATAGATAGGAACTCTCAGTCTGGGGCAGGTGATGCACTCTATTCTTGGTGCTGGAGGGGGTAGCAGTGGGAGGGCTCCTAGTGTCCTGGCCCCATTGCTGGACCTCTTGATGGCACCTGGTATTTTTGGCCGCTGTGTGACAGAGTGTTGGACTAGATGGGCCATTGGCCTGATTCAACATTGGCTTCTCTTATGTTCTTATTTTGACAAGAAAATATCCAGGGTGTGTGAGTACATGAAAGTGCAAATTTGGTGGCTGCCAGTGCGAGCTAATGTGGTGTAGTGGTTAAGAACATCGGACTAGTATCTGGAAGACCACAAGTGTGGATCCCCACTCATGACATGGAAGCTTACTGAGTGACCTTGGGTCAGTCATACTCTCTCAGCCTAACCTACCTCACAGGGTTGTTGTGAGGATAAGATGAAGGAGAGGGGAATGATGTAAGCCGCTTCATGTCCTTGTCAGGGAAAAAGGCGGGGTATAAATGACAAATAAATAAATAACAAATAAAATGGTGATTTAATAGTATTAAATCAATATGCTATTATACTAAAATATGCACCAGATTTTCCGAGTTCCCAGCTTTCTCTTTTTTTTAAAAAAGTACCTCTCTAGCCCATTTTGTTGCAGAAATATGTTTTCCATATAACTCTATAAGGAAAGGGGTGACTAACTTAAAAAAAAAAGCTGGGAAGTCAGAGAACCCCCTTCCCCTTGATGTTTATTTTGGTATAAAGGGTATATTGATATAGTGCTATTGTACTGCCAATTGAAAGAAAAAGAAAAACACCCAAAATATTGTGCCTGAATTTCCATGGTTTAAATGGCTGATATTATTAGAGTGAAAACCATAATTCCTTATAAGTGGTTGCAAAACATTCTAGCTTGGATCAGATCCATCTCTCACTGTCAGTACAATATAGTTTACCCAGGAGGGCAAGTGTACATCACAGGTGTTCAGCTGAAGCAAATGCTTCTCCTCCCTTCCTTCAATAAAATTGTTTTTAAAAAATCATATAAGGTGGCTGAGGGGAATCCTGCTTAGCAATAGCAGCAGATGTTTTGAACTGGTGTATCTTGGAAGGACTTGATAGAGGACTTATCTTCCATTCTTGGTATGATCTAAGCCTTTGTAGAATTCAGGCTGAGTATAGTTAGCAGAGGTATACAAAATAAGGGAAATGCAGGTTCCATGTTTTTTAACTTTTGAAAACTATGTTGAAGGGTGGCTAATACATTTGTGAATGGATGGATGGCTATTGGGCCTTTTGCCACTTATTACATAAACATACAAGATACTCTAGTTCTAACTTTATTAACTGGTCATGGCAAAATCCACTTTTAATTTTTAAAATTAGATAATTAAGGAAAGTATAATGCAGTAATTGAATTTTAAGTATTTGCTCCTATTGTCTTTGCTAGACACTGCAAGAAAAATTCTCTTCCAAGTGAAAAAGAATGGTTAGAAAAGTTAAAAGATATGTTTTCTATGGTTAAATTGATGGCTTGTTTAAAAAAGAAACCCTTTAATATAAATGATGTTTGGAGACAAATGGACAAATACTTTTGGTTTACATGAAATGCTCAAAGGCAGCATTTAAGTTACTTATTCATATTCTGCTTGTCTCACTCAACTGTGAGCTAAAACACTGTATTTATAACATACTTATCTCACTGTATTGGACATATTGTCAGTGTGCAAAGAATAGAAAAAATATTTTTTAATTTATTTTTCACATTTATATCCCACCCATCCTGTAAACAGGCTCAGGGTGGGTCACAACATTTCAATAAATACAATAAAATTTAAAACACATTAAAACATATAAAATCAATAGTCATGCTTGCCGTAGGGAGAATCTGGCCCATTGATGTAACTAGGTATGGCCAGTTATCAGTAAGTGGCAGACCTCAACCTCAGGGGGACCATATGTGGATACCTGCTGCCTCAGCCAAAGGCTTGGCGGAACAGCTCCATCTTGCAGAAATTGAGTAAGATCCTGCAGGGCCCTGATCTCAATAGAGAGCATGTTCCACCAGGTGAGGGCCAGGGCGGGAAAAGCCCTGGCCCTGGTTGAGGCTAGGCAGATGCCCTTTGGGCCAGGGATCACCAGGAGATGTTGACTCTCAGAGCGTAACACTCTCCGAGGTGTATATGGGAAGAGGCGGTCCCCCATTTTATTTATTAAAATAAAAAATGGCAAGGGCAATATGGTAAAAAAATGTTAAGCATTTGATTAATCAAGCATTTTATGGAAAATATCAGAAAGATCTATTGATGTGCTTTCTCTGACTCTGATTCAAGACAGAATGAGTATTAAATATAAGGGCCAAACTACATGTTACACAAGTTCACCATGGAGACTAACTTCCCCAACAGATCAAATAATGCCTCCCATCTGCCATTTTGGTTTGGGAAAATGGTGCTGGAAGGGGATGCAGGAGCACCTCACAGTTGTGATGTGGCTGCTAGTCCCCCATGTCAAATTTGTGTAATTTGCAGGTTTCCCCTAAATTGGTTCCAGGAGCAGATAAAAAGTTTAGTTGATGACTTGAGATTAATTGTGCAGAGTTTTTTTTTTTTAATTCAATTCTGTTTCATCACCAATGACCCTAAGAAAGTACAGCTGGAGCAGCAGAATGATAGAGGAAATAATAGATGATGCCTGGAGCAAGAGAGTAAGAAAGTTTAAGCAAATAAGGGGAAAGGATAGTATGATGGCCTCGTCCACTTCTGTCCCTCTGAGATAAGATTTTCTCTCCATTTTTCTTTCCCTTTAGTGCCTGAACCACCCTAGTAATGTGTTTTCTTCTTTGCTGAAGAACTCTGGCTGTTCCACCCTGTCACAGTATGATATTTTGGCTGCTGGCTCAGCCTAGGAAACTTAGGGAAGGATCAGAAGCCCACTTTATTTTAAACAACTTAAAAGGTACTCAAGGCATTTTGGAAATTCAAAAATAAAGAAATGTTTTATTTAACATAGAGAGGTGAAATCAGGGATTGAAATTTATGCCGTAAAACCAGAGGCTTTTGTTCCAGTGTTTTCCCCAAACACTTCAATACACTTTCTTTGAGTATTCTCTAACTCTTGGTTTCCAGAAGGGTGGTACACTCCAGTACCTAAACCCCTTCTCTTGAAACACCAGTACTTGTCTTGAGTTTTTAACTGACTCTTAAGATCTCTAAAGGCAGTTTCTAACCACACCAGACCAGGAAATTCTCCACTCTCCAGAGCTATTTGAGTGGGTAGGGAATTTTCTTCTCTCTCTAGAAGATCTATCCTCTTTTCTTGGCCCGAATGGGAGTCTCCATCTAACTACCCACTTGTCCTTGCCAACTTTCCCCCAGTTTTCCTGTCTGTATTAAACCTGCTCTCAGCTAAGGCTGAAATCAGACTGTTAGTACTCAACTCCTTCAAGGCAAAAATCTGACTGAATCCTCTTCAGCATCCAGCTCAGAAGTCTTTCTCTATTTAGCTGATGCTAACCAATCAGGTTCCTTGGAGCAGCCTGTCACTCAAGGCTCTCTGTTTCTTTGAAGAATTAACCCTTCACAGTCCTTTCCTGTTTGTACAGCCTTTCTAAGATTTTAAAAGTGCAGTCCATCACAGATGGTAACACAACACCACAGGTTTTTAGTTGTAGGTCTCCCAATTCAAAAGCAGCTCATATTGCCTGTAACCAAAAATTGTTGGGGATTTTTTATTGCATTTTCTAAACAACTATAGAAAAAGGGAAGCGTACTAAAATACACTACAAGAAGGGGAGATAGAAAAGAAAATCCAAGGTGTGGTGATCATATACAATGCTTACAAATATGGCATTAAGAAAAACTTTCAGTTGTTAACCTTGAAGGTGACAGTTAGATCAATCGCTTATAGAAGCTCTAGCTCATACAGACTGTTTGGAGTATACTTCTGAAATACACTTAGATTTCTTTTATGCAAACATCAGGCATCTTCATCATCTGAAAAATAATAGTTTCTGCCCATCTGGCTATTACATTCTGCCCATTAACCAACCATTACCTGCAATCCTCCCAACATCCAAAATTATTTAAGTGAAATTACTAAATACATCAAAATTAGGCTTGAATATCCTTCTTCTAAAAATTAACTCTATTTATACTCTTATAAAAACAAAAAAACAAAAAAGAAAGAACCTAAATAGGCATCAAGTAACATCCCCTTCACCTCTTCCATTTAAAATACTAGTCTAAGTTGATAAAATACATTTAAATTTCATTTGCACACCCCCTATGCTTACAGGGATAAACTGCTTCCCTCTAATGCTTCATTTAGCCTTTACTCACTCTTCTTCAGTTGCTTCAACAATTCAGCCAGTCGCTTCATTAAAACTTGATCACCGTCCACTTTGTCTGGTGCGCGAGGCCTCGACCAATACTGGAACACAGCAGAGAGACCATCAGGGCAAAAGGACGCCCCCACCCCCAGGCTAGAAGCCAGGGTGGTGGTGAACCTCAGCGCCCCCTGACTCAGGGCTCATCCCTTGAGCCCTGGGGGGATGTGTATGGTCACCCCCCTTCTCTACCCGCTGGTTTGCAGTACATGTCTCCGGGAGCCAGGAGAAACGGCTGTCATCAGCCTGCCAAACCGGAAATCGAGTCTCCAAAAATTGTTATCATATGGGTGTTCCAGGGTCCAATAGGGCATTAAGAAGTTCAGGTAGTGCAACATTCTGACAATGCCCAATATGAGATGCTTTAAGTCAAAATAAAATATGCAATGATCTATCTATCCTTCCAATCCCTATTGCTTAGTGATTAGTTTTCTATCCTAGCAGGAACAGAAGGACAAGTTAGTATCTCCAGTTAATAAAAAGTCATTATTTTTTATTCTTTAAAAAGATGCTGCCTTTGTTTAAAAGAAAATGATCAAAGGAAGTACCCAGCAAGGCTTCCTTCTGTATCTCAGAGATACTGCAGGTATCAATGGCCCATGTTACAGACTTCAATATAAATCAGTTCTTTAACTAATAGTAATAAATGTTTTATTGAAAAGCTGGCAAATTTAAAAAAAGAGATTATCCTGCCATACAGTTAATCAAACCAGTGTTCCTTCTAGTTATGTACTTTCTACTTGGACTGGCAATGGCACTCCCCAGTCCTAAGCAGAGTTCTTTCCTTGACCTGCTCCCTAAGATTCTTTGAACTTGAGTTTTATGATAATCTCTTAAGGATAAACTGAGCCATATTAAATCAAATTGAGCCACATTAAATTATAGTTTGGTTCTGGATCCCAAAGATGCCAGACTGGCCATAACCAGGGCCAGAGCCTTTTCATTGGTGGCTCTGTACTGGTGGAACAAGCTCCCAGAGGAGATCAGGGCCCTGCGGGACCTTTTACAGTTCCACAGGGCCTGCAAGACGGAGCTCTTCCACCAGGTCTTCAATTAAGGAGCCACCACCAACAACAACTGGAAGAAATAGAGCCCTGAAGATGTAGTTACCTGCAGTCTGTGCCCTCTGCATATGTTTGGAAAGACCAATGAGCTGACCAACAAGACAGACCACCGAATACATCAATATGACCAACTTACTTTCTACCTGTCCCCCATCTTTAAGCAATACTAACTATAGAGCTTGCTAGCACTTTATAATATTATAATTTTGTATGGTTTTAGAAGGTTTTATGATTTTATAATTGTTATTTATGTGTTTATTTTTATGTAAGCCTGCTCCGGTGAGGAGAACGGGGTATAAATTGAACAAATAAATAAATAAATAAAATAGTTACTCAAAATATGGATGAACTAGCACTTAATGGGAGAAAGCAAAAAGGAATTATGATGTGCTGGGACAGACGATACCCAAACACAAAATTTTGAGGATACCCAAACACAAAATTGTCCCTTTATAAAGAATAGGTTTTAAATAGTTTGGTCAATGGTCATAAATCACTAAGGGGGTGCCTATTTTTCAAAATATGAAAACAGTGAATTAAACATAAAGACAACCCTGTTAAGATTATTCCACAATTCATTAGAAAGTATTCATTAATATTATGCATTAATATATTTCATATGATACAAATTCAATACAAATTATAATTTCACAGTGCAATTACTTTAATACTTATTATAACCATTTTAGTTCTTCTACATGGAAAAAGTGGCAAAGAGCCAAGAATGTTGGTATATGTGTTTAAATCATAACAAAAGAAAAATAAAATGTAACCCCCAGTAGTCTCTCTACCTGGTATTTTTTAACCGTAAAACAGATTAATTTGCCATTAGGTTAAACAGTCTTTGGAAATTTTAAATGATAAATTACTCAAAGGAGTGAGTGCTATGATGAGTGTAGCAGTCAAATATTTGGAAAACATTCATTCTGAACTATAAGATGCCCTAGTGGGCATTCAACTGGAAAAACAATATTGTGGAGACTCATTCAAAGACAGTAATGGACAGCAGAGCAGAACACTCAGCAATTCAAGAAGACCTGAATTCATTAACAAAAACTTTTACAAACATTTATGGATCGAATTATTTAAATTATTGTGCTGGAACTATCTAAAATTAATTAGTAAGTGCCACCAGCAAGAATAATTTTTTTCATATAAGTGGTATAATCAAAATGGACAATATAATACTGATACCAGCTCCATATACTAAGTAATTATTTTGTGACAATCTATGTATCGAACTCAAGAACATAAGAAAAGCTCTGCTAGATCAGGCCAAATGGTTCATCTAGTCAAATGACTTTTTTCCTCTAGTTCTCCCCAGAAATCCCATAAACAGAACTTAAGCTAATAGTCCTACCCTACTATTGCTACCCTTCAGTTGGCATTCAGTGGTGCGTGCAGGGGCATCTCATTTCCCCCTCTATTTTTTGTTTCCCTTCCTTTAAAATCCCCATACCTTCTCTTTTCCTGCTTCCTTCTCTCTTCCCACCCATCAGTCCAACTTCCTTTGTCTGCCTTCCTGTCTTCAGTTTTCCCTCTTTTTCTCCCCCTAGCAGCTTCTAACTGGGAAACCTATGACCTAGTTTCATGATGCTGGTTCTGGGCCAAGCCCAGTTCTGAAGTGGGGCACCTCACTTTCCCCTGTATCCCCTTCCTGCACTGTTTCTTCTTTCCCTCCTTCTGACAACCCCCATATCCTCACCTTTCCCTCCTTCCTTCTCGCTACCTATTAACCAACTTACTTTCTACCTGTCCCCCATTTTTTCCTGTATTTATGATTTACTTTACCCTGCCTTTCTCTCCAATGGGGACCCAAAGCAGCTTACATCATTCACTTCCATTTGATCCTCACAAAACGGTGAGGAAGGTTAGGATGCAAGTGTGTGACTGGCCCAAGGTCACCCATTGAGCTTTCACAGTAGTGTGGGGAATTCAATCTTCCAGATGATCCTAGTCTGAAACTAACCACTAAACCACAATGGCTTTCATGGGGTGGCTGCTGTTGAATAATTACAAGCAGCTAATCCTGGGTAAATCATGCAAGTTGTGTGGTAGTGAGTCACCCAGTGATTCCTATTGGACATGGCCCCGATGGGTCCTCCCTCAAAGGCCAAACAGTCTGGAAAGGGCCCTGCCCCCTTGCCTTTTACTGTGAGAAACTAAAGCTGAAAGTCTGGTAAGACTATTGTAGTAGTAATGACCACTGAGAGCATTCATTTTATAAAGCTACAGGTGCTGCTTCTTTCATTTGGAGGTGGTTAATCTGCCATGAATTTTTTTTTAATGTCAGATTTTTCTGCATACCTGAGCCATTTGTGAGGTTTGTAGAAGGAACTATTGTCTGTTCATCTTTCCAGTCTCTGGATTTAATCCACTGATTTGGCCATGCTGAGAATGAACATGAACATTTATCTATCATGCCTAACTATAGATATCCAATAACTATATAGCTGTATGAGTTAATGATCATTACCACAGCAAATGTGTGTGTGCATACATATGTGCGTATATGTAGAAATGCAAAATATATTCTTGTTAATGTCTTTCTAATATAAATGAGCACCTAAGAGAAGCATATTGAGAGCTGGTGGTATAGTGGGTCCACTGGATAGTGTTAGACTAGGACTAGGGAGACTCAGACTCAAAATCCAGTGTGTCATAAAGCTAATTTGGTAACTTCAGGTTGCAAGGATAAAATGGAGAGCTACCCATTGGAGGAAGGTGTCAGGTCCTCAGCTAAAACACTCTCCACACACACTATTGGCAGTGAAATGCTTGCTGTAGGTATGAGAACTTTTGTTAGGATTGAAGAAAATGGTGGGAACTTACAGGTTATAGGTAAAAGCATATCCACACTCTCATATGTCACACCTAACCCCCAGCATTTCTACGGCAACACAGACAGATATATGGTGCCCTATCTAACCTAGCCTAGGCACAGAAAGTCTCCAAGGTCAATCACACAGGTATCTGAAAATGAGTGCATGAACACAAAAGCTTATACCCAGAATTAAACTTCGTTGGTCTTAAAGGTGCCACTGGACACAAACTTTGTTCTATTGCTTCAGACCAACACAGCTAGCCACCTGAATCGATGCAAACCAGAATTATTCAAGAGGGCTCTTCTGCAAAGGCAGTAGGATTACATTGTACAAAAGACTTCACAAAGCTACTTGAACAAATTATTAGGGTAGACCCAACACCTCCTGTCCACACATGCTTAAGGTAGAATAGCAGCTCAATATTTCATTAGCAGTAGTACTTAAGAATATCTGTTCCAGTACAACAGAACAAAGTTTGAGTTCAGTGGCACCTTTAAGACCAACAAAGTTTATTCACATGAAAGCTTAGACCCAGAATCAAACTCTGTTTGTCTTAAAGGCTGGCTGGAGACAGGAAGGGGAGCCCAGCAAACATGACTGGCTTCCCTGCCTGATCTTCTCTGAGTGCCCTGCGGCAAGAAGGTCGTGCAGGGAAGCCAGGCTTTTAAATCCCTCCCCCCCAGTCTCTCTGCAAAAGCGGAGAGGCTCAGGGGGAAAGGAGGGCATATCAGCCGGGCTTCTCTTCCTGTCTCCAGCCAGCCTGGGCTGGCTGGAGACAGGAAGGGGAGCCCAGTAGACATGCCTGACTTCCCTGCGCGAAGATTGCGCAGGGAAGCCAGGCATTTAATTTTCCCCCCTCGGGAGGGGGCAGGGCCTGGGCTCCTTACCGCTGGAGCGCCACTCTGGGGTGCTCCAGCAGGAAACGACCCCTGATGATGTCCATCTTTACACATATAAGATCTTTTCAAAAGATCCATCTTCAAGCGAAACAACAATTGCAGTTTGTAGAAGCTTTATCACCATCTTAAAACTATCAAGTGAAATCTGCATCTTATTCTCATGGATGCATTTACATGTTGTCTTCGAAAGACATAGATGAGTTCTCAGCAAGTGCCCCTGTGCCTAAAGATTTGTGAAATTACAATGTTAGGAAAAAAATGGCTTGGAATATTTCCACTGATGGGAAAGTTTCCATCAGCAGCATAACAAAACTTTTCTGCTTCTCCTTTTCTGCAGCATTGAGGAAGGGGGCATTTGGAACTGCAGCAGGAGGTGGAGTGAGGAAGTTATGCTCTGCTAACGAATCCTTCCATCAGCATAAATGCTCCATAGGATCCAGCCTATAGTATTTGTTTCTTGAATAAAAATATGTTTGGATGGGGGAGGGGAATCCAGAAATTATTCAGTAAAGTCTCTTTAAGCCCACCTCTCCATGAAAACTGTGTTCTGACATTTTCTTTTTGAATATTCAGAAAAGGGTAAGGAGCGCACACCTTTGTCTTTCTTAACTCAGAAATATACCTGAATATCATCACTGTGACATTTTCCCTGATTTTTCTGTGACCATTCTTAGCTTGAGGAACGATACTATGATGCTCAACTGTGGCTCAGTTTCATGTTTTTATCAATAGGTTGATCTAACCTTTCGTCAGTATGTAGACCATATGTCCCACCACACCCTCTGATCCTCTCCAACTGGAGAGCTGAGGAATTGTCCCCTTTCCCTTCCCTTGTCATAACTACAGCTTTCTCTACCATTGGCAGTGGCTGCCCAAGCTCCAGTCCTGGCTGCCATACGAACATGCACACCTCAATAAGGAAACATGGCAGCCAGGAAGCAGACACCAGCAGCCTCTTCGTAAATGCAGAGAACAGCAAATGGTCCCTGAGGTGACAGGTAATTTCTTTGTTTGTTTATTTAAAATATTTCTATACCATTTTTCCCTAGTTAGCAACATCATTAAAACTATACCAACCAACAGTTAATAAAATCACCAAAATGCTATCATAGAAACAAGTCAAAATTATGAAGCAACAAAAACAAAAAACAACAACTTTATTTAGCCAAATGCCAGAAAAAGAAGAATGCTATGTTCCTTACTGCTCTTCAGGAAATTATTCCAGAGAATAGGAACTACTACAGAGAAGATTCTGTTCTTGCTTGATTGTAGTGATGCACCATCAAAAGGTGCACTTAGGCTCATAAAGGGAAAGATGGTTCTTCAGATATCTTGGTCCCAGGCCATAAAAGGCTGTGTAGATTAAAACCTGTGCCTTGAATTGAGCACAGAAGCAAACTGGTAGACAGTGTAATTAATAAATAATTATGCCTGGAAGTTGAAAAAAGCCTGGAAAAGTGTAATAAGGGCAGGCCTGTCTAGATAAAGCCTGGACACCACTAAATATAAGTGAAAAATGCACTTCTAAACAACAGTTCCAATCTGCTTTTTAGAAAGTAGGCCTGGGTCCATTTGTATCTCTGAGATCCTCAATTCAGAGAGTGATAAAAAATTTAAATCCATCCCTTCCAGAATGCTCCTTTTCTCTATTGGCTTCACCACTTAGCATTTGACTGAACTCATTTCAGCTTGTTCACTGTCATCCATGACTACAGAGACAGACAGTTCTAGGGATTTCATTAATGCAATATAAAGCTGGCTGTCATCAGCATGTTGGTGCTACCCAGCCTGAAAGCTGTGGATGGTGTCACTCACTATTGCATGATGAACATTGGCAATGTCACTAAGCACTGTTATATCCCATAGAACAAATCCCAGGAAAATTATTATGTTCCAGTTCTGCTGGACAAAAAAAAAAGAATTTAAAAAGTGGTGCAACAACAGCAAAAACCTTATTTTAGTACAATCTTGAAATGTTATAAATCTTGGAAATGTTAATTTGCTTGAATGAGCTTTTACATGGGAATGCATTTTGAGTGCAAAAAGAGTACCCATAAAATCACTTTAGGAATAGCGCTCCTCTGTATAACCTTTGTAAAGTAAAAGCAATGTTCCAAGTAGGGGTGTGCAAAAAAAATCAACCCCTGTATTTTCCAGGTTTGGATATATTGAACTCCAAAAAATCAGTATTTTCCGATATTCCTGAATCCCTGTATTGGTACGGTATTCAGATTTGGTAAATATTCAGAATTATTGAATTTTTTCAGCTCCATTATACCCTATGGGGACCATTATAGTCAATGGTCCCCATAGGCTATAATGGAAAATTAACCTGGGGCTCTGAAGGGAGCTGTTTTATTAGGTAGAGGCACCAAATTTGCAGCATAGCTATTAGTACCTCTCCTCAACCCCACCCCCCACCCCCGATTTAAAAAAGATTGGACCAGGGGCTCCAGTTCTATGGGCTCCAGAAGAAGGTGCCCCCATCTTCCATTGTTTCCAGTAGAGGGGAAAAGGCATTTAAAGGGAATGTGGTCCCTTTAAATGCCTTTTGCAAGCTGCAGCTGAACTCCGAAGGCCTTTAAATTACTTCTTCAAATGGTGAGTTTATGCAGAAGGTGTTTAAAGGGACTGTGAGACCTTTAAACACCTTCTGGGTGGAGTTGTGTAACTGGAGAAGGCATTTAAAGGGACAACAAGTTCTTTAAATGCTGTTTAAGTTTGGCTATCCAGCAGCCCCCAAAATGCAAATATTTGGGGGGCTTGGCCATTTCAGATAGTCGAAATGCAGCCCCATTTGGTAACCAGCTTTTAAAATACCTGAAAAATACTGATAAGGTGTTTTTTTTAGTATTTGTCCTGCTCGGTTTACGCCGAATGCATACCCCTAGTTCCAAATGAAATGATTTCTACAAAGCACCCTCATGAGATTGTATGGGTGTTTCTATAAAATTAAGTCCAGGAGAATTTAGGAAGCTAGTTTAGTAAAACCATTGCTATCATCTGAATGATTCTACTTGTACTGTACATTGTGCCAAATGCAATAAAAAGGTAGGGAGGGGGAGGAATTCCACAGATTTTGCCAAAATTTCCCACAGGTTACTATTATCCTGGTTTATAAGACTATGCAGTTTACTGTGAAGTTTTCTTGACAATATCAAATGTTAGGATGCCTTCCAGCTACTCATGACTCTCATAAACCCCACAGTGGCTAGTTAATTCCAAACATGAGGTACAGAAAGCTGAAATCGTGACCTTTTGTTCCAGAGACTGGGGCACATACTTCTTCAGTAAAAGCACAAACTCCTGTAACAGCCTAGTCCTATAAACTGTCCATGGACCAGGTGCAGAAATACAGTTAACTGGGCTTTAGGGATTGGCAGAAGGCCAGGGTATCAGATATCCCTCCCTTTCCATGAATCACCCATACCTTTCTCTGTCTATGGACATGCAATATCACCAGTCTGGGTACACACGACTCACAATCTTGATTAAAACCATTTTTTTATACATGCACTGCCATTGATGTCTCCCCTTCCTGCCTTTCTTTTAACTACTTCTTGAAACAGGCATTTGGGAAGATTTTTACAAATATGGATTGGGTTTCACAGAAAATTCCTGCTAATGGAAAGGAGTGGGTGATGTTACTGGGCTCCCCTGTCCCCCAGGAACACCATTTTGGGGATCATTTGGCTGCTGTTTGAGAGGGGAGGGGAGGCTGCCCCATTACATGGACAGAATTCCCTTCCATTAGCAGACATTGCTGGATCAGAGGCTCTGAGCTGAAAGTTCCTTACATTCATCTGATCATTTTAGACAAAATATCAATTTCTTATCCCCTAATAGAGACTTACTGGTCAGGTTTAGTGAGGTAGATTACTAAGATAACATACATGAAATGCTTTAGGAAAGCGCTGCATAGTATTAAATATTATTATAATTGCACAATGTTCTGTGTGTTTTCCTTGGACATAAGAAGAGCCCTGCTGCATCAGACCAGTGCTTCATCTCATCCAGCATCCTGTCTCAAGCAGTGGCTAACCAGTTCCTCTGAGGCCTTCCCCTGATATTGCTTCCTAATGCTGGGATTCAAAGATTTACTGCCTCTGAATATGGACCTCTGATCATGAGTAAATAGCCCGTTTGAGCCCAGTTTTTAGCTCAGTATCTGTACAAAACTTTTCTTGCTCCAACATCTGGTGACATCCCAGAGGCATTCAGCAGGAAAGAAGGCTGGACATGGAGCAAGATGTGGCAAGGCCTAGTACCCTGTTCTCATCTTCAGTTCTTTTCCCTTTTCACTCTCAGATCCCTCTATCTTTCCTCTCCCATCTGCAATTTGAACCAAGAGCCTGGCTTGTATTGGAATGTTCTGGTTGTAGTTATTACAAAAGGAAGCAATTTAAGCTTCTTCCTCAAATAGCTGAGTGTTAAACTATAGTTTAGTGAAGATTATACACAAAAATGCAAACTCATTGAGAAGATATCACTACCACATAAAAGGACACACACCTTTCCCCCTTGCCTGTTCACAGTGCCTTTCTACCTACACATTAAAGTACAGTTGCAAATGTATAAAGGCATTTATGGTTAAATAGTTTGTTTGTTGTGTTTGGGTTTTTTAAAATCTTAGTTGACAGCTTTTTCAGTATTTTGAGACTGCTGCATGCAGGCAGATGCTATCTTTGGTAATTCTCCCTGAATATCAACAACAAACCTTGACCTGGTCATATTCCCCCTCCACCCTGTCCTTTGGGATCTGGGTGTTGCTGCAACACGGCTGTGCATTTCAAAAACCCTTGCTCCTTTAATAATGTCAACCATTAGCGCTCTTTCGGCCTCTTTCCCCTCCCCTGCTGATTACACCTGTACACATGTTTACTCCAAAACCACATCAAACCCACAGACATTCTTTCAGGCTGACTCGTTTCTACTGCTCAGAAATCCCCCTATTTCTTGGCTGACTACCCTGCATTCATGTGACTCCAGCACACTGCTACTCAATGAAATCCTCTGAAACAGCTGCCAACTCACCAAATTTTCCATGAATTAGGTCCTGACACTTCAATGAGAGGAAAGACAATGTCTGAAACGAGGCCAGCCCTGGCTCGCTGCCTAGTATGTGTCACAGTAATTCTACCAGCTGCCCTTCCACACAGCACTTCATACTTTACAGACCACCAAGCAGATCCCTGAATACTTTCAATGCTGTTTGGGGTTGGAGTTGCCAGTATGTTTTCTCAGCCTTTGGCACCCAGTGGCTCCAGACAGGACCCAAAAGTTTTTCTGAGTGTTTATTTTGGTTTGTTTTTATTTTCATGAATGGCTGCAGAAGAGGAGTCTGACTGAACTGAGGCACAAAAGGGTGGCCATTCATTTTTTTTTAAGCCAAAGGGAAATATAGTACTTTGAATGATTGGACACAGACCAAGGCTTACAGAAATCGTTTTTGTTCCAAGGTTTTTCCTGCTATCTGCAAGCTGATAGCTGCTCTCTCTTAGCAGACTAAATGATTGTTCATGATTTCAAGAGTGTGGACGTGTGACATTAAGTACAATGGCTGATTAATTGTACTTCTGTAAACCAGTTCATCCCTTTTATTTAAATTTTTAATACTTCCCCGATGGTTTCATTTCAGCCTGGAAAAAAGAGAAGGTATGCCAACAGAAAGGTCACTTGTTTTCATCAAGTTTCCGTCAACAAGCTGAACCAGAAAAAAGATACCATCTCTACACTACTTGTGTGCTCTCAGGTTTAACAAGGGGAAAGTGGTGTGGTTCAGATAAAGCTATTTAAGATTTAAAACAGGGAGGAGACAACTCAAATACAGTAAATTAACAGCTCTGTTGATATATTTCAATGGAGGATCTAACCCCTGATATGTAACACTGTACAGTAGCAGGGGAATTGTTTGGACTTTGATCCTGCTGTAATTATTAAGGCAAATTAAGATTGGCCATGAATGAATGGTTGCTCTGTCTGAATAAGAACTCTCCTTTGGCAGGGCTGGGATTTATTCTGCAATTGTGGAGTGTCTCCTTCCATGATGGCAGTGAACTCTTGTTTCCATGTATTTATTACCATGTCCTTTTTCAGTGTTTCCCAGAGTTTTTACTAAGAGCCTATTCAAATGTTACAGACCCCACATAAAGTCTAAAAAGACTTTCACAAGCTGACACTACACAGGGACTGTTAATGCTGGAAGACACCTCACTGTGTGAATATTTCCTCTCCACAGAAAATCTTGTTACATCAGTGGGACTCACTTGGAAAATATGGTGCTATCTACACAGTCTGAAGTATCCGTGTGGTGAATTCTTTAAGAATATCAGGGGTGGGATCCAGCCAGCTTTTGTAGTCAGTGTTCTCCTCCTTACTACAGCTCCTGATTCTTACGGCTTTGATTCATGTAGATCCTATGATGCCCAGCATAGCCTTTTGGTAATCAAAGGGGAACCCCTCCTCCCTTTCCTCCTGGTGGAAAAGCTGATTGAATCCCACCTATGAATCCCACCTATGGATCAACCATCACATTTAGGAGCTTTTCTGTGGATTTGAACCTTTGACCAAAAACTGAAACTTCACTGTACAAGCTGTAATGAATTGTCCCCTACACCTATTCTTGGCAGCTTGTTGAATGCAGAATTCAATGGGAATTGAAGACTTTTGGTGACATGTCTATAAACTTGACCTTTGGTTTGTTTGTTTGTTTGTTTGTTTGTTTATTAAACTTGGCCCTCAGCTTTTCCTTGTATTTTGCTCCACAAGATACTGTTTTTATCTGTAGTTGAGTATGTATAATTAATTCCTTTGTCATCTCTTTGCATATTCTCCATTCAAGAAGCTGCACATTCTCTCGGGTAGGCAGTTCTTGCATATTCCAAAGGGAATGGAATTGGAACCTTCTTATTCAAAAGCTCGTTGTATTTTAGCTTGCATCTTTAGAGTGAAAATAGAGTGAAAAAATACTTTAAAAATACTTCCCACTCACATTCCAGATGCAAAGAACACACAGGGATCCTTTAGAACAGAATGATGTACACAGACTGATATGGCCTCAATAACAGAAACTGTCAACCTGTCAGTTTAGGTTTCTGTACCATATATGGCTATAATACTGCCTCTTTAACATGCATGTGTATTTTCTTCTGGAATATTATGACGAACAACAAAATATTCTGTACAAGTGTACCCTACATGTACTTCTCGCATCCATCTTGAAATCATGTATACATGAAGTTAATAGCATATAGCTAAATAGAGATTGTGCAAATAATTTCTGGCTTGCCAACTATATTATTCGTTTTTCATATAGACCTCAGTGTTGCGAAGGTTATCAGTTCTTAATTAATCAGCTTGATGCAATGGGAGGGTAAACTATGTTGCTCTAAAAACATACCTAGAATATGGGATTTGTACTCTCTTATAAAGCTCTTATATATTTTGTAGACATTCTATGAAATCAGGAGCTTGAGAAATACTTGTTCTGACACATTATTATTGTTTTTTTTCTTTGCAGCCACAACAGGTGGTCCAGAAGAAGCCAGCTCAGGTAAGAAACTGATATGGAAATTACTTAGATAATGTATCAAAAGATACTCAGTAGCTTTTGAACACTTGCAGTAACTGTATGACAACAAAATTATGTTCAGGGAATAGAAAGATATATTTTGCCGCTAATCAAGATGATTTTATGCACATTACACCACAAAGACTTTCATGAGTCACAGCCCATTTTTGCCAGACTATTGTGTTAAGAGGAGTATTTCCATACCTTTTCAATAAATACAGATGAATTTGGAGTTTACATTACTGATTATGAGAACAGAATTTGGGAATGGTAGTTATTCTATGTTAATTAATATGAAGTATAAGATTGGGGGGGGTGTATGTGTGTGAAAGAGAGAGAGAGATCTACAAGCTGCTGCTGTTCAGAATAAAAGTTCTTTTGGTTTCCACTGTGTATGAATTTTAGTCATCTAAGTGAAATTTTTGGAGGTTTATCATCATACCTCCATACATCATATAGCAAAATGTTTGTGCTGTAATTTCTCTCTGTATTTTGTACTGTTGTCCCTCACTCAGTGTGATGATGGTTTGGGACACCACTAGAGATAATAATGAAATGCAAATTATAGCACAACAGATTGTACCAAAAACAAACAAACAGAAGCTGCCCCTGAAAAATAGGAGCATGTGCTATTTGAAAATATAATTAATGAAAAAAATATAGAAAGGTACTTTTTTATTATTGGAATAATTTCTGGCCTTTCAGTCCTCTTAGAGCAATTTATTACAGATGTGCTGCTCTGTACCTATCCATAAGATTCCTGATTAGGAACTTAGGTTTTCACTAGGAACATAATCAAGAAGGTAGGCTGTAGACACAATATCACTGCACTGTGCCTTGAATACTTCCAGGGTGTGCTCTCTCTGTAGTTTACCTTGGATCCTCTCACATTGCCACTCCCTATTAATATGGCGCCCCAAGCGTCCAATTGGGCAGTGAACAGCCCTGCACCTTGAATTTCAGAATCAAAGAACTGGCTGCTCTATATTTCAAAAATTGTAAATGTTGGGGGTTTCGGTTTCGGTGCTGCGAATGGCGGCCGCTTCTCGGGACGCTCCCGGAGGCGGTCAGCCCACGCGCGGAATGGGGAGGTCTTCGCGTTTGCGAAAGACTCTAGTGAGCCTTAGTCAAAGGCTCCGAACCGGGGGCGCATAGGGGAGTAGCCTCTTTGCCGGCAAACTGCCGGGAAATTGAGGCTTTCTCCCCGCCCCAATCGGCCCCGCCGCATAGTGCGTCCCGAATGGGACTTAGCAGCCCTGCCGACTTCCAGGAGTGAGGAAAAGCGGATGAATTACTATGAAAAGAAGAAATGGCATCTAATCGTGAGTTGAAGATCTATTGTGAAGCGAAAATTAAAACCCCCCGCAAGCGGATAAGCGTATGGGAGGAGGGAGGAGCTTCCACCCTCTTCGAAGAAGCGAATTTTTAAAGGAAACGCGAAGGGGGGTAACAAGAAAAAATGTTGGTGAAAGTACCGTTGGGGTTTTACAGAAGATTGCGGCTTTAGTTGCTTTCTGGGGGATGTGGCACGAACTTTGAAAAAGTAAATAAAAAATAAAATGTCGATGCTGGGGAAAATCCTGCTTAGAACGGAAGAGAAGAGAGGAGGGACTTCCGCTCCAGTCAACCCCCCCCAGAACTAGCTGTCAATTAACAAGAGACTGAGATACTGCGCCACCTGCTGGTGTAAATGTAAAATATCAATGAAACGCTTTTAAAATGGAAATTGTTCTCATCAGACTATAAAAATAAATGTTGGAATCAATAAGGTTGATGGCAGAAAATATATAGAAAATTAATTTGATGCTAAAGTTCCAAGTTATGGATGAAGAAGGGAAAGAAGATCTCAGATTTATTTTGACGAAAGTCTTGACACCTCTATCTGGCAGTGGAGCGAATAAATAAAAAGAAGAGGCGGATAAGGCTTCCAAAGCCTAGTTCGCCTTTAAAAAAAGGATATACTCTGCCAGTAGAAAGGGGTGTTGAGCTTAGCAAGTAATGGAGATCTAATTTCAACTTGAGTGTTAATGGAGCCAACGAGAAATGACTGCCAGAAACAACAAGAAAAAAGAAGCGAAAGAAGATGGATTAAAAAATTTCTGAAGAGACATACCAGCACAGAGGAGGAAGCAGCACTCAAAACTTGGATTTTTGAAGAAGACGGCGGCTCGGGGGAAGGAAGTGACGGAACAGGAGGCACTAAAGCTCAAAGGACTTAATGATAATTGGAGAGACTTAAAAAGGAATTTGTTCGTGTAACATCTGAAAAGATTTGATTTAACCCCAGTGGACTTTACTAACTTTACTAACAGAATTGATTTGGACTTTGTAAAGCTGAAAAGAAGATCTTTCAACCGTGATGGATGCCGACAACTGGAAGAAATAAAACTAACCTTTACTAACAGAAAAAAAAAACTCACTCCGCTCTTTTTTCTCTTCCCATCTGTCTACCTTACCCTTTTCTTATAAAAAATAAAATTCTCTCCTTTTTAGGAGAGTTATTTAAAAAAAAAAAAATTGTAAATGTTAAACAGTTGAAAGCTATAATGCCTGGGAAGAACGAAACTTCTGTTGTAGTTCTGAGATTGCCATATTCTAGTTCTACATATCCAGATAGCTGAATCTGCATATTTTGCAATGTGCTTGCTAATTCTTAGTATATGTGCTGCTGAAGCGAGCACATGGATTATTGTTGTTGTTGTTGTTGTTATTCAATAATTCAGTTGACCCTGCCCTATCCCACAAATGGGCTCAGGGCGGCTTACAGCAGGTACTGGGAAGGGGGCCATAAACAGGGGAGGCCAAAATGGTTGAATGTCCACTGCCTCAGCCAAAGGCCTGGAAGAACAGCTCTGTTTTACAGGCTCTGAGGAACTGTAGTAGGTCCTGCAGAGCCCTGATCTGAGGTGGAAGCGTGTTTCACCAGGTTGAGGCAAGGGCCAAAAAAGCCCTTGCGCTGGTTGAGGCTAAGCAGACATCCCTCAGACCATGGATCACCAGGAGGTGTTGATCTGAAGAGTGTAAAGTTCTCCAGGGCTCATATGGGGAGAGGTGGTCCCGTAGGTATGATGGTCCCAGGCCACATGGGGCTTTAAAGGTCAAGACCATAACCTTAAACCAGATCTAGGCCGAGGACAGACTGGCAATTTGCCGCGGGATGGGACCCGGGCTGACAACGACTCAATATCGGATTAAATGGAATGTTCACACAGGCACATCTGCCTGGCGTCCCCCACCCGTAGCCTACCGGTGCTCTCGCGCTTCACTGCCGGATTAAAAAAACACCTGATAAAAGCCGACGCAAATCTTGAAAGCCTGCGTTTGTCGCGCGTTTCTCCGCTTCCGGGGAGTCTGAACGCGCAGCCGAAAAGCCGGGAGCAACCCGCGTTGGGCATGAGGCAGCAGCGGTGTGATTGGCTGCGCTCCGCTCCACTGCCCAATGCGGTGCCGGCGTTGCAGGGCAAAAAAAAAAAATCGCCAAAATGCGCTTATGCGCATGAGCGCTCAAGCGCTCATGCGCACATACGCCCACAGCCGAAATAATGGGGAAACAGCGAATATAGCGCGCCTCCGGCGCGGCAGTCTGAACGCTCCCGTGCACCTCCATCCAGTATCTTCCGGCAGAGGCCCCCGCTGTGTGGACGGGAAAACCCGGTATCGTTTACTCCGGGTTTTTTTTGCCGCGTCTCGATACCGGGGCAAATTGCCAGTCTGTCCTGGGCCCTAGTATTCGATTGGCAGCCAGTGCAGTTGGCACAACACTGACTGAATATTTGCCCATAAAGGTGGTGGCGTCTTGCCACATTCTGCACTAGCTGCAATTTCTGAATCAGGCCCAAGGGTAGCCCTGCATAGAGCAAGTTATAGTAATCCAACCTGGAAGTGACCATTGCATGGATCACTGCAGCTAATTCCTGAGGAGTGAGATAGGGAACCAACTGCCTGACTAGCCGATAATAATTTGTTAATTATTTCTTCTCAGACAGCAGCAATGTTTGTCAGGGAGAGACACAACAAGCAAGTCAATCATAGCAATGTAACATAGCAATGATTCTCCGCACTGGCTAGAAGATGGGAGCATTTTGGGGGTCTCTAAAAACAATTGGGCAGAATATTTCCTGCTTGTTCTATCTCATATTTCTGGGTCTACAAGTTCTAGAAATATGGGGGGGGGGGGTTGCAAATAAAATCTGGGGAATCTTGGTCATCTAGTGGCCCATATGGGTATAGACGGCCTGCCTTCAAACGGAACAAATCAAACCACTGGGCCGTATGGCTACCCTACAGAGTTCACAGTTTCAGTCTACCTTACTTCTTCCTTTTATCCTATCAAATTGTCCTGTAAAGGTGAATAGTTGAGGCTCAAAATTAGCAAGAGTATGAGCTCATGTAGGCTTCCTAATCTGAGCTGTCTAAGGAAATAGTGATAAATTATACAAACATAGGGACTACATGGAAGTTCATGGAAGACAATGTAAATCTTATACTACATTCAGAGGAATCACTTCCTTTTCCATCTGTTTCCTTCAAAATACTTTCACAGATGGTTTTTCCATGTGGCATTATGGATTGTTAGAAACATATCCAAAGGAAACTTGGAGATGTTGTATCCAAACATTGTAGTACTGACATATTGCATTGCAGTTTGGATTGGAAAGACCTAGGTTAATCTGGATTCTTCTTCTAGCCCAAAAGCAAATTGCAAGTTCCTTTAACAACCTTGTAAGGGAGAGTCAGAAGCCAAAGAACCAATCCAAAACCAGCTACTGATGTGAGGGGGCAGAGGTGACAGGAAGGCCAAAAGTAAACAGACCCAATGAGTCCATCTAGTGGGCTGGAAGAAGATAACAGCATGAGCTTGGAGGAAAGCAGGTCAAGAACACAGGTCTGAAAACACTGTATAACACCCATACATATGAGTCTCAGTGGGAAATTTGGACTATAAATGAAGCAAGCAAGCAAGCAAATAAAAAGTGTAAAAGTATACACATTTTGTAATGTACTCAGACATGATGCAATCAGACATAATGCAATCAGACCTGACCACAAGGAAGCCATGTTGTCAGGCAAAAACGTCCAAGCTTCGCTCACCTGAACAAAGGACTCAGTGGATCCTAGCCCGCTCCAATCAGAGGGTTAGGCTCCCAGCTGAGAGCCTATGGAACTCTCAGCCAGTGTCTTGAGTGGGGTGTGTTTTGGGTGTGGGGTTTTCAGGGGATATAACCCGGCCTGCGAGCCAGGTAAAGTTGTCTTGTTCTTGAACTAATAAAGTATGTGAGAGGTGAAATCACTCATCAGTCTCAGTACTTTTCACTGGTGACGAGGATGGGATCCTGTTGAGCACACCTGACTCCAGCCGGCACCGAGCATCGATTGCCACGAGGACACCATGCCCCGCACCGCTCCCCAGCAGCACTGCACCACGCTTCGCTCCACAGATCATCACTCATCGCCACGTGCTCGAGTCATGGCTGCTGCTCCAGGACAGATCTCCACATTCGACCCGGCACACCCCGAGCTGTGGGAATCAGCTAACCCACTTTTTCAAGATACAGAAAACAATGGACAGGGACATGAAAAAATTGTGGCTCCTAAGCACATGTGGCGTCGCCACAATCCATCTTGTCAGAAGCCTCATCGTTCCAAAAAAAATGGAGGAGGCCACCTACAACGACTTGATCAAGGCTTTGAACGGCTACTACATGTCGAAGCCTTCAGCCATGGCCATGAGGATAAATTTTATCGCCCAGACGCAAAAACCTGGTGAGATCACCCCCAATTTTCTGGCCGACATCAGACGTCTGGCTATAGACTGCAAGTTTCCCAACATTGAGGACACGCTACTCACACAATTTGTATGGGGAATCCGTGAATCAAAGCTCAGGTGCTAATTAATCGGCCTTGAGGAGCGGAAACTAGAGAAGGCCCTCCAGATGGCAACGGCGTTTGAGACATCGCAACAGGATACACAGGCTTCCGCCACCACACACCAGACCCATGCCATCGCAGACTCCAGCGACTCCGACACCGAAGAGGTACTCCAGGTCAACCACCGGCCATCCCAGCGCACTCAACGGGGCCAAGGGTCATCCTCAACCAAAGCCTAGCACCCCGCAACCTGTGCTAGCTGTGGCGATGCTCACAAGCAATGGACTTGCTGGTTCCGCAACGCCATCTGCCGGACGTGCAACAAGACGGGGCACATCACCCGGGCCTGCTGCTCCCGGAGTAAGCATCTGAAGTCTTCTTCGGCCCGCCAGACCGCAGCTGACTGACCGTCAATTCTCCACACCCTCTCATCCACCCAGCAGCCTCACTTGGTATGTAACTTGCCCCCCCCAATGGCCCCAACAAATTACACATGACTGTTCTTATTGAGGGGTCCCCCTGTTCAATGGAGGTTGACACAGGTTCGTCATTCTCCATCATTTCTGCAGACACGCTCCGCAAGATTTGCCCACAGGGGGGACCCCTCCTGTAAAAGCCATGGAGTTTGACTTTGTGGGACTTTAACAAGAACCCCATGGCGGTCCGGGGCTGGGGCAAATTCCGGGTACAGTTTAAGGACTTTGACAGAATCCTGGATCTACTGGTGGTGGAGGGCCATCTTTCGAGTCTGCTGGGACTTTCATGGTTCGGGCCCCTAGGACTCATGGTTACAGGGGTGAATCATGTATGGGGGCAGGACTTCACTAAGGTCTGCAACGAGTTTCCCCAGGTATTTGATGGCACACTGGGGTGGTACACCGGGGCCCCCATTTCACTGGATCTCGACCCCAGCGTCTGGCCCATACGCATCAAGACCCGCCACTCCCCGATTGCGATGAAGCCTAAGATTGAGGCCGAGCTCGACTGCCTTGTGGAGCAGGGGGTGCTGGAACCGGTTGCTGCCACATGTTGGGAAACCCCCATAGTCACCCCAGTAAAGCCAAACGGTGACGTACGCATTTGTGCAGACTACAAATGCACATTAAATAAAGCCCTCTAGGACCATGCGTACCCGGTACCCATGGTCAGCCATGTTTTGGCGGCACTGGCGGGGCCCGGATCTTTGGCAAACTAGACCTCGCCCAGGTGTATCAGCAGCTACTGGTTGATGCCGCCACCGCTGAAACCCAAACGATAGCCACTCATAAAGGAGCTTTTAAAGTCCACTGGCTCCAGTTCAGGGTGTCCATCACGCCGGGGATTTTCCAGGCCTCCATGGACTCCTTCCTGAAAGGAATTCCCAGGGTCCAACCATTCATGGATGACGTGATCGTTGTGGCTCCAGACTTGTCCTCCTTCACAGACCAGCTCCGGGCAGTGCTGCGGAGATTTGACTCGGCAGGGCTCAAGGTGAAGAGGGAAAAATGCCTCCTGGGAGTGCTGTGCATAGAATTTTTGGGCTTCGCGGTCGACACACGTGGCCTCCATCCCACGGAGGACAAAGTCAAGGCAATCACCCAAGCCCCCCCTCTCTCATCCAAGCAGGAGCTTCAGGCCTTCTTAGGCCTACTGAACTTTTATCACTCCTTTCTCCCACTCAAGGCGGCGGTGGCTGAGCCACTCCATCACCTGCTTGACAAGAAGGCTCCTTGGGTCTGGGGGCCGACACACGCTGCTGCTTTCCAAGCAGTCAAGGACTTGTTAACCTCCAACATGGTGCTTTCGCATTTTGATGAGCAGCTTCCCATGGTGCTGGCATGTGACGCCTCACTGTATGGGGTCAGGGTGGTTCTGGGCCACCAGCTGCCAGACGGCCGTGAGGTCCCGGTGGCTTATTATTTCAGGACCTTGTCGTCTGCAGAGCGAAACTACTAACAAATTGACAAGGAGGCGCACGCTATAGTGGCCAGGGTGAAAAAGTTTCACCATTACCTCTATGGCCGGCCTTTCATGATCCTGATGGATCATAAGCCTCTTCTCGGTCTCCTGGCCCCGGACCGTCAGACCCTCCAAATGACATCTCCACAGGTCATCCGGTGGTCTGTGGTTTTGTCTGGATACTCTTACTCCCTCATCCACCAGCCCAGCAAGGCGATGGGTCATGCGGATGCCCTGAGCCTCCTTCTGCTACCTGCCATGGACCCTGACCCAGCCCCGGCCTACCAAGTTGCTCTCCTGGAGGTGCTCCCAGACCAGCCGGTGCACATCAAGGAGGTGGCATGCCTCGCCACTAAAGACAAGGTCCTCTGCCGCGTTCTCAACTGGGTGGTAAGGGGATGGCCCGCAGGCCAGGCAGACCCTGACTTCACAGCTTTCTCCTCCAGGAAGGAAGAGTTGTCCACCCACAAAGGCTGTGTGATGTGGGGGAGCCGGGTGGTAATTCCTGCATCACTGAGGGAAAGGGTCCTCACCACCCTCCACAAGGCACACCCTGGGGTGGTACGAATGAAAGCCCAGGCCAGGAGCTACGTATGGTGGCCGGGGCTTGACAAAGACATAGAAGACGTGGTCCGGAGATGCCAACCATGCCAGTCATCCTGCCCAGAACCACTCAGGGCCCCCAAGCGTGCCTGGGAATCCTCACACCACCCCTGGTCCCAGCTGCACTTGGACTTTGCGGGGCCGTTCCAGGAGCAGCTGTTCTTCATCCTAGTGGATGCATACAGCAAGTGGTTGGAGGTGGGCCCAGTACCATCCACCTCTTCCAAATCCACTATCTGAGCAATGTGGCAGATATTCAGTGCTCAGGGCGGGACGGCAAGGAAGCCATGCGGTCAGGCAAAAACGTCCGAGCTTCACTCACCTGAACAAAGGACTCAGCGGATCCTAGCCTGCTCCAATCAGAGGGTTAGGCTCCCAGCCGAGAGCCTATGGAACTCTCGACCACTGTAAATAGCCAATGTCTTGAGTGGGGTGTGTTTTGGGTGTGGGGTTTTCAGGGGATATAAACCAGCCTGCGTGCCAGGTAAAGTTGTCTTGGTCTTGAACTAATAAAGTGTGTGAGAGGTGAAATCACTCATCAGTCTCAGTACTTTTCACATTTCTTCAAGATCTTTTGAAATTGCCTGCAGGCTTGCAAGAATATCTGGTATCCTAGCACAAGTTCACCATAGGACTTCTATCTGTTGGTATAAACAATTGTATGGTTATTAGGTGGAAGTATACATATATTCTTCCCAGTAATCCAAGAGGTAACCAATAAGATAACTTCACCACCAAATAGTAGAAGATGTTTTAACTCATCTTTTTATTAGGGGAATGTTGACTTTTTCTTATTATGTGTTTGGGAGACAAACAGTTCCATCCCAAGCACAGTTACACATGTCTAAATCCATGGCCTTATATGGGAGTAGCTCTGATTAGGATGGAACTGAAAGTAGTCTACATGGGGCAGGGGGAACTGCCATCAAAATTGCATGGAGTAGGAGAAGAAATGGCAGTGGATGAGAAATGAACAAGGTAAGCAGAAGAAAAAGCCCACAGTTATGGCCTATTTCTCCATTGAGTCCTGTTGCAGCCCTGGGAAAATATCAGCCATCCATTATTTTAACTTGAATGTTTAAACTGACCTGGGTTGCATTTCAGGGAACTTGGTAGGCTAGCTGGGTGGCATTAATTTATCCCTGCTATGTTCACCTGGGTTTTATTTCAGCAGCATAGACTAGATGCACAGGGATGGGGGTCCCTCGATCTTTCATAAATTCACTCCCTTAGCCAGGCTTTCTTGACCTCCAACAGTCTCCAGTTCTTATATGTCTGGGTTTGAGATAGTTCACTACTCTGGCCTCAAACGTTTTGGCCCGTGGATTCTACAAGGTTTTATCTTGTCTCCTATGCTCTATAATAGCCAAATGAAACTAGCAAGAATAGCCATCTGTAGTGGAGGGGTGCAGTTTCCTTATTATGTGGTTGATGGCCAGCGGTAAACCAGTGTCTGAAGTCAATGTTGGGTTGGATGAGGGTGAACCAAATGGAGGTATGGTTGGTGGGTGATGGTCCTTAGAGTGATATCTAACTCAAATGCACAGTTTGGTGCCTTCTTGGACATCCAGCTTTGCTTCTGGGTGTCCACATGGTCTCTGTAACCAAAAATAAAATATTCCAGCATAAACAGACATCCCAGTTGAAGCCGTATTTGGGTTAATCTGCCCTGGATTATGCATTTGCATAATACATAATCATAGGTGGCTTCCAGACTGGACTGCTGCAATGTACTCTGTATAACACCTGTGAAAGTTCATGGAAACATTATATGATACAAAATGTGATGTTAATAGGAAGAAGACAGTTTGAGGATACTACATCTTATTTGAAACATTTTCATTGACATCCAGTTTTTTTCTGTACCCAATTCAAAGCACTGGGTGTGATCTTTACAACCATTATAAACAAAATAATAAATGTGCATTTGCAGAAAAGCTGGGTTTGAACCTAATTTATAAGCTTTCATGGATACCTGAAAAAATTGTTCAAAGTTGTATCAATTTCAAATGGAGGTAGCCCACTCTGTCTATTTACCACACCAGAGTCAGTGACCCTCCAATATAAATGTAGTACTGGTGGAAAAAGTATACATCAGCCAGGTTGTCATTTGAATACATTACTGATGTGACAGTTTGTCAGAGCTGTGTCATATTGGTAACTATGTGAAAGTAGCCCATTGTGATGCTAATATATGATCAGGCCATAAGTGTATAACATGATCACTAATCTCATAATAGTTTTTCTGTTATACATATTTAACAGCTCTTTAGCACTCTTTGGCACTTTCTGCACTTAGGAATAGAATGGTTTTTTAATCTATATTGATATTTATGGATAGGAAACTATTTATATTATCTGGAGAAGGAATGTGTGGTCTTGTATATAGAACAACAGGTTATTGTTGGTGGCTTGGATTTCAACATTTTAGGGTGCGTTCAGACACACCATTTGTACTTCTTTCGGCACGCTTCAGTAACAGATTTTATATCCTTATTCACACACCCAACATCTGTGCACTGTCCCCAGCCGTCGCTTTCCAGATCAAACCCCCTTTAAAATGGAGTATTTTGATACCACTTACTCAAGTGTTATTTTCTCGATTCTCCGTTTCAAGCCACACTTTTCTGTCGTCTGATCACTCCGGTGTTGAGCCACTTCCGGGTGCTTCAACCCCCTCCCCTCTGGAAAGCTGCTGTGGAAGCCTCAAGCTTCCGCTTTTCATCCGCCATTTTTCTTAAACCTCAGTGGTATGCACATGGGCGGAGCTCCACTTCTAATTTAGTAAAAGCAAAGTTTGAATGGTGCCTAGTTTAAGCATTTAGATGAGTTCAGGATCTCACAGAGGCCAGTTTCGGGGGTAAAAGTTTCATTTGAAGTGTTAATTTAAAGCTTAAAGGGAAGTGTGGAAATTGCTGTACTGCGCACGCATGAAAATTTTAGTTCTAAAGATCGCTGCCTGTGCGCATGCTCATACTGAGAGGGGAAAAAACCCACTGATGCACGCTCCTGGCGGGGAGCGATGTGGCTGCACAGTGATCTGGAACAAGGAAGTCAGTGTGATTGCGATTCTCCGGGTTAAAAAAAAATGCATTGGACCGGAGCAATTTACACTGCTCTCAGCACGCCGTCTGAAAGCACCTTTAGAGTGGTATATTTCCAAGGATGTTCAGATTAGATTTTTGTTTTCCATAAAACTTCTTTTGTTTTTTGTCATTTCTATAACATTTTACTGGTTATCTTTAGATCACTGTACAATATACAGCAGAACCAACTATAGTCTGCTTCCCCTTCCCTTTTTACCTCAGTTCTATAAATGTCACTATCTTCCAGCTTTTAGGACACACTACAGGGCAAATCCATTCACTTCTTACTTCAGGGAAATATGGTTTCTTGCTTAGAACCATGAAGACACTGTAAAATTCAGCAGTATCTTTAGACAGAGCCCTGAGGATTTCCCATCTTGCAGCTGGAGAATGCAATAGCAGGTTCCACTGGGAAGTGATATTCTCTCAGCATTAATACAAACTCTTAAATCATGAGATATGTGTAGTCCACAAGATGGCTTTGAATGATTTATAACTACAGGGAGAATGCCTGTGGTGAACTTGAGTTAGAAAAGGATAGCAACTCTACCAGAAAGTTTAAACAGACAGTGAAGAAAAGTAGTTAGGTATCTCACATATCCAAGTACAGCAAGTTTCATGAACCATCATTGATGCCCTAAAACTAGATTAATCTTTCCAGTAGAATGTAATGTGATAATTTTGTTTTGTTTGTTTGTATTACCCCCCCAAAAAAGCCATACAGCAAAACAGGCCAATTCCCCACTTTACGAGCAGTTTGCAACAGTTGTATTCTTAGCCCAAGTGCCATGTAGATGAATTATAGTAATAATGCAAAGGAAGTCATTATTTTTAGGGAGACATTTTGAAGATTGTCAGAGTGAAACATTTTTTTAAAACAGAACATACTTTATCTTAATCTCTTCTGGAGCGTAAAAATAGTATACAGAAGTATCTAAAATGGCCTGATGCTCTGTACAAAAGGACTGAAGATACATAAAATCTTTAGAATGATTGATAGTATTTTAAACCCATCAATTTACAGGAGATCATATATTATCAGTTTATATATTAGCATTTAGTACAATTGGCATCAATCACAAAGTGATGTCTTTTTGTTAAGTGATCATTTATCAGTGTCAGAAAATAGCTGCTGCCTTTCCTTGCAGTCATATGGCTTGGTCTCAGAACCAGTCTGTTTAGTTGAACAAATTTTTTTGTGTGGTATTATAATAGTGGGGAGAGTGTATTCCCTGGGCGGGTCCATGGATCAGAAAGTTGATAGATGCTTACAGCAGAAAATGTTTGCACTACCTTTAAAGTTTTAATACAGTCTGTTCTTAATAGGAGAGATTAATCTCTGTCTAAAAAGTTAATGTATGAAGTTGTCCTTTGAGTCTGGAATAATAGAACACTTTATCCTTTATATCAGAGGTATATAGGCAGACTAATGTTTGCAGCTTTTCATTATGTTTCTGAGCCACTGTTTCGATATTCTTAATCCAAATTAGAATGATAAAAAATTCACTGGGACTTTGAGCAACTTTTTCTTCTGTGGAACAAAGGACCAATTCACATAATTATTCACACAGTCAATGTGAGCTGACTGCTTGAGAGATTTTTAATCTGTATTTCATTGTGAATAATCTAATGTACAATTAAAAATCTCATAAAATTGGGGTGAGCTTTGACATAGTGAATTACAATCCAGATTCTTGGAGTTCCAGTTTAAGCATTTTGCTGGTTGGCTGCACCCTGTCTTGTTCTGATGGGGGGGGAGCTGAGACTTGGCTGACGGGAAGGGTCTGAGATCGTTCCGGACCCTCCCGGGGTCTCTGTAGGAGACCCTCAGCCTGGGGAGCCGAGGAGAGCCTCTTCCAAGGCGACAACCAAGGAACTGAGGCTCACCTTTTTCCCTGAAAGG
Organism: Gekko gecko; assembly: GCA_029375565.1. NCBI lineage: Eukaryota > Metazoa > Chordata > Lepidosauria > Squamata > Gekkonidae > Gekko > Gekko gecko. The sequence continues at coordinate 92,485,837 of JAPDNY010000005.1, read as the reverse complement.
TCCCGTTGCCACAGAGCCAGTATGGCACTGAGAGACGACTGCCAGACAAGCAGACATGGTCAGAAGTTTTGAAATGCTTCTAAAAGACTTCCAAGGCTTCAAAGCATGAGTTAAGCAATGCTCAGGTGATTTAAAGCGTCTACGAGAACCTTGGTAGCAATTAGAAGCGCCTAAGTATAAAGCGGTGGGGGAGGGGGAAACTCAAGACTTCACACACACCCCATTTAAAGCAAGGTGGTTATAAAGCGCAAATAAAGAACTTTGAGTCAAGCTAAACGCATCAGATTACTAGCAAAATCAAAAGCTGCATAAGAATGTTAAGTGGATTAAATTCAGCTAACTTTTACTTTGTTTTGGGAAACTTACTTCTTGTTGATATTATAGCTGGGAGAGGGCGGAAGGCGGGATTGGAGAAATAGCCTACCGGAAATAGCCTACCAATGACTTCCTCCCAGAACCAGGAAGTAGCAGCAGATATGTCTGCACTGTTGGCAAACGCACTGCACCCCCTAATGGAACAGATGACTAATCTCAACGTCAAAATGGACAATTTGCAAAAACAATTGACTCAAATGGACAAAAGAACCTCTGTAACTGAAAAGACATTTAAAAAGATGGGAAAACAGTCGGAGAGTATTAACAAAAGAGCGGATGAAGCAGAGAAAGAAAGAACCTCCAACAAAACACAACTAACACAGCTCCAGCTAGAAAGATCCTTGTACATCCTACGCTTCCAGGGCGTACCAGAGGAAAAGAACAAGGACTTAAAGGCTCAACTAGCAGAGGCTATTGCTCCATTAATGGATTACAAACAGGAAGATTTATTGAAGGAGATGGACTGGCCATACAGGACTTATCCAGATTTTATTAAAAAAAACAAACTCCCGGGAGAAATATGCATGAAATTCACGAGAAGGTCTACCAGAGATCTGGTGCTGAAATCTACATAGGGGAAACGTTTAAAAATTAAGAACAAAGAGATAAAAATCTTGAAGGATATCCCCTTTGAAATCCAGAAGTGGAGGAGGCTCTACAGGGAATTTACTCTCCATCTACAGAAAAAAGGAGTGCCTTACAGGTAGTTATTCCCAGAAGGACTGAGTTTTAAATATGAAGATAAAAAATTTGCCTTGGTCCCAAGGCAAAAAAGTTTGTGGACCAATACTTCAACTTAGCGCAACGCAAAAAAGATAAGAAAGCGAAAACAGATGAGGAGGAAGAAGTTGAAGAATCCTACTCACAGGATTCATCAAGCGATAGTTCTAAACTTGACAGTTCTCCAGATACTTCGGAATGAGAGAAAGGAGCAGCCACTCCCAAACCCCGAGGAAAGAAGAAACGCAAGAAGAAAAGACTCTAAAACCAAGATAATTGATGATAATGCAGTTTTTTGTTAACCAGTTAACTAATGCTTTTTTCTTTTTTACCATTCTTTGTTAACATTTTATAAGCAGTAACAATTTTTTGTACCACTAGGTGACAAGGATATATATCTATGTAACCAAATCGTGTCACCTTGTTAATTTATCCCTCCCTATATCCATTAGTATGCTTAGAGACCCTTGAAGCATTCCTGAACGTTCTTTGAGTGGCAGCCATAACTTATGAACCAGACAGTCCTGATGCATTTTTTCATTAAGCTATTAAGTACAAAAAGAAACGAGGCTGTTCGTAGGGATATAGCTTGTTTGGCAGATGGAACTAAAACATTCTGCAGAGGGCTACATTTTATTCCCATTCTTTTCTGCTGTTCAAAGGTACTCAACATGAAAAACAAAGACCTCTGAATGCATTGCTTTACACTCTTGAGAAGGTGACCATAGTAACAAGATAAGAAGGGTTTGTCATGAAACGATAACCACCTTCAGGGAGGCAGAATCAAGTATTTCTAGATTTACTAGCAAAATGGCTTAAATTAAGGATATATATTTTGGCCTAGAGTATTATTGAATGAAATGGCAACTGAATTAACTGCAGTGTTTTGGGGTTTTTTTTAATTTGCAGGACTTATTAAAACCAATCCAAAATTTCTGAGCTTTGAAAAGCTCTTTTCCTGTTCAAAGTGGGGTGCTCAATAGTTACATATTCAGTGGTCTTCAAGGAAAGCATTTCCTTTACCCCATTTTGCTCAGGAGCCGTCGCCTTGCTTTTCACTGCAGATGCACTGTTTAGTCTGAAACTGAAAATTAAATCCAGAACTTCGGCTTTGCTTTACACTGTTTGTGTGGTAAGATCAACGACCAAACTCTTCCGACACTTTTAAAAGCATTGTGGAAGTCTCTTAAAACTTATTTTTTTAAAAAAAAACCTCAAGAGGAAATGGAGAGAATTCATACTGCAGGCTGTGCCACAAAATCTTAGTCAAACTATTTTGTGCCATATCAGAGGGGTGAATACATCCCTGCAACTTGGTTTTGGTTTTTGCTGCACACCCTTCAGTGGAGGCTTAGATATAGCTGTTGAATTCTTCATTTATCTAATGAAGGGAAAAGATCTAGAGAAAACCAGAGAGATTTGGAGCAGTAGTTAAGAAAACTGAAGTTCTCTGTTTTATCCCTCTCTAGCACCACCCCACCAAAGAATGTACAGGTTATGCCCCTTGTAGTTGGTCTTCGTTTCCCTTTGTGATATATGCTATGTAAATGGCTGTGAGCTGCTCAGTGCTTGGAACGTTTCTTGACTAACACTCATAAAAATGTCACTGTGCACTTCCACTTTGAAAGGCTCTTTTATCTTGCTTTCCTGAAGCCCCCTTTCCAATGAGTAAGCATGCTTGACCAGGAAGCAGCAGATTGGTCTTCCCACATAGCTAGATCCTAATGAGGTATGCACAACTGTTGGCTTCAGATTTTCAGTCACTTTCTCATAACTTCAAAGCTGCTTTAACATTTAACTTGCAGGACCTTTTAATCTGCAGTCCTGCAGCCACTGTCTTGGCTGGTAAATGTGCCATTCTCATACATATACCTTAGAGCCTTATCCTATGCAAGTAAGTCCCTTACACAGGTTCATTGGAGCTTACTCCAGTGTAATGGTGCATAGAATCAGTCCCTTACTAGTTTTACCTTATGCTTTTTCTAGGAAGGAAAAGAAGCCACTGTGTGTGTGAAGTGCCATCAAGTCGCAGCTGACTTATGGCAACCTCAGCAAGGGACTTTCAAGGCAAGTAAGAAGCAGAGGTGGTTTGCCATTGTCTTCCTCTGCAGAATCTTCCTTGGTAGTCTCCCTTCCAAGTACAGGCCATACTTAGCTTCCAAGATCTAATGAGATCAGGTGATGCCATGCCACCTTCCTAAGTCGAGTTTCCAGCTATCATGGTTATCTTTGCAGTGAAGCCTTTTCTCTTATAGCAGCAACCATCTCCACAGCTACTACTGCTGGAATGAACATTAAGTGCTTTCTTTGCAGTAACAGACACATCAGCTAAAGACTCAATGGAGTGGGCGGGCAGCTCATAGTTGAAGTTTCTCTTCCTTTTTCTTCTCCTGCTCAACATATAAAATGGCTATAGGTCTCAACCCTATGCAAAGTTACATGTAACTAAGACCCATGGGACTCAATGACACTTTCTTTTTAATGAACATACGTAGGATTGAGCTATCACATTTAACTGCAGTTAAGGGAAACAGACAATATCGTAGTTATATACCTATAAACTTCCTCTCCTTCACTTGTTGCATAAAAAGTCATGAGTAAACATTAATTCCAGTTACTTGTGACTTCTGAAGGCAGGCATGTGGGGTAATTGGCATTAGCACCCACCACCACCACCACTAAGTGAAATTCTAAACCAGAGTTAAATCTAGGCTTAGAATCTTAGGGCCAAATTACACATTTTGTGTTTAACTTGTGGTCTTAATGGGAGACTTGCAGCAGGATGCCAGCTGAGAGTTCCCCATGACAACTCAGTTTAGAAGAGCCGCAGGATCCAATTCTGGTTGAGACTGTGGGGGAGGAGAACCCCCACACCCTTTTCCCAACCCCAAATGCCCCTGGGGTGCTATTTGCCCTGTATTCAATGCATCTGCTGTTCCCCAGTAAGGCAAAGAACTCCCTCCTGGAGATATGGCATGGTGGAAATGGCAGAAGCCTCTCCTCCCAACTGTGCTACAGTCCCAGTCTGATTCAGACCTCTGCAGCAATTGAGTTGCCATAGGGATCTTGCAGCTAGCATGCTGTTGCAAGTCCCCATTGGGACCACATGTAAAATGTAACGTGTAGTTTGGCCCTTAGTGTTCGGATGGATAACTCCTGCTAGTCCATGCATCTGTAGGTAACTGGAGTTAGTTCTAAAGCCATGATTCTCCAAGTGAAAATGAAGGAGAGAAGAAAAAAGGCACAGACAGCCTGACAGCAGGCTGTGTTCATGCACATTTTTCCTTAACTGTGGTTAAACATGATGTCCGAATATAGCCTCTGTCTCTCTCGGTCACTACCTGTCTTTGGCTTGCAGACTGATGCCTGTGCTGTTCACAGCAAGCTCAAAGTACCTCAGGTTCAATACAATATAAAATTACCTTGCAAATTCCTACAATGTTTCAAATGAGAATTATGGATATTTGCAAGAACAGTTTGTCAGTAGTGGCACATAAGTGAAATATAATCACTTTACGGTAGTGTAAGAAATTACAATTAATGTGCTATTGGCTTGTCTGAAACCAACAGCCACTGAGGAATTAAGGGGGGTGTCACCTTTTTAAACACAAGTGGGTCTATATTTCCAATTACAACCTGTAAACTATCTCAGAATAAGAAATATCAGAAGAACAAGTCTTTCAAAAAACATAATTAAGAAGTGTAAATTGTGGAAGCCACGTATAACATTGGCAACTCTTCTACTTGTCTTCTATGGGTTGACCCTTTCAGATTGCTCGAAACTACCATCACCAGCTATCTTCCCTATCTGGGTGAAATGGGACCCAGTACACCTTGACTTGGACAAATTATTGACTTATATCAGTGCCTTAGCTCTGGATTTGGTATATTTTCCCTGCTTAGATTCAAAAGTTTTTTTTAAAAAAAATTACCTATTTTCATATTTTCTTGTTTTTCAGACTCTGATAGGGATGGGCACGGACCAGTCTGTGGCAGTGTTCCCGCTAAGCTGAGTTAGTGTGAGCCTCCAGCTCACAGATTTTTGTCTTTGCTCAGGAAAGGTGGCTCCAGAGTAAACTAATTGATGCAGTAGCCAAACAGTTTGCTCACAACTTTAATGCCAGCAGTTCACAAAGCAGAATTTTTGCTCACAAGACTCCACAGCTTAGAGGGAACATTGGTCTACAGACCTAATTTTGTGACGGACCAGGACCCAGTTCATGGTCTGTTTGCCCAGTCTGTGCATTTGTGGTTTTTGACATGGACCACGATTTTTTTAGGCACCCAGGGAACCCCTTCAAATCCTGCCACCATTGCAGTGCAGTGCAATTTAAATGCCTCCTGAGCTCATTTCTGGGTTGCACCCATCACGGACCTCACAGACCATGAACTGGTTTGTAAACTAGGAAAGTCCGTGGAAGTTCGTGGTTCACAAATTTCATGAACCACAAACCACCATTTTTCCAGTTCATGCCCATCCCTAGTCTTTACCTCAGTGTTTTTTTCTCATGATGTCTGAATGACTCCCATTTCCAAAAATCATTATTAGGGGATATCCTCAGCATATTAGAATGCTGCATACTGAAAAATACTTCCACTCAGTAATTGTTACAAATACTTGTAAATAGTATTTTCCATGAAGGAAGTTGATCTTTTTCTGTGAGTGTCTCTTACTTAATTGGTAATTGCTCCTTTGTCTCCAGAATGAACACCGAACTTCAGCAGGTAACCCAAAGCAAGAATCAGTATATATCCACCAACTCTTTCAATTATGCATGACCAGTTTCAGAACAGCCTTTTCTGACAATTCTGTTCTGGGGATGGGAGACTTTACTGCCAACCTGTACAGGACATATACCATCAATAATGCAAAGGTATTTCTGTTTTCAAACCACAATGCTCCAGAACCAAAATATGTTTCATGTAGTTCATCTGGGTCTTTATCTTTCAACATTGGTCTTAATACTATCAGATAATGTGCAATTGTGGCATTTAAGATGAAGTGTGATGTTCACCTTTTGGCAGTAATGTTATATGTAGAGAAAACTGATGAAAACTATCATGTACAAAGGATATGCAAGACATAACCAAGTCACTGGAAGTCTTCCATTTAATATCCTACACAAGGATTGATTTCAGTTTTTGTTATGTTAGGATGTTTTCTTTTAAAACCTTTTTTTGATATGAATATTGCGGTTTTAAAATAGATGTCAAAAGCTACTTTGGGGAGAAGAGTTTTAAGTTATATTTTGAGTTTTCATCTTGTAGGACTTGAACCTAGAATAGATACTATGCATTATACTAGATAGTAGCAGTGTTCTCACCATAGATGTTTACCCCTCCCCACCTATGCAGCAAGACACAGGTGTCATGAGGGGTTTCATATTCCCCCTTACAGAATCAGGCCAGAAGTCTGAAAACTTTAGAAGGTTATTAAGAAGATTTTGTCCTTTTATTAAAATGTATCTCTACTGACAAATAGCCTCTTGTAAATTATTATTTGGCTCTGCTATCCATTTCAGGCAGGTTTCAGCCAAGTCCCTGTTCACTTTCAGTCATTATTTTTTCAGTTGGAGCCAGTGATATACCAAAACGGAAAACATTAATCCTATCCTTCAGTATCATTGGTGAACCTTGTTAGTAGCTTAGCTTACCTTATTAGTAGCTTACCTTGCCCATTTGTAAAATAGAATTATCTGAATTACCTTCTTTAGAGTAATTTGAGCTGCTGGTTGTATTCAGACATCATTACAAACCATGGTTTGTCCGTGATAGGGACACACATAGCTTGTAGCAGTGCATGCACACTTGTTTCTGCCTTCATGATGAGAATGTGATGGGAAGTTTCTGAGTTCAAGAAACAAGCCACAGTTTGTCATGACAACTGTATGGAAGTGGCTGAGTGAATTGGAGTTTGTTTTCCCCACACCAGAAATTTAGGATTCTAACCTGAGATTAAAGCAAGATTTAGTAACACGGTTTTTATTCAGGGGAGAAGGGAGAATAAGGCTGCGGTCAAATGCGCCAGTTGGAGCGGAGGGGAAGTGTGCTATCTCCTCCAGAGGAATTTGACATGCAGTTGCGAGATCACACATCCCTTTGTAGCTTTAGGCACAGCCCGTTACTGTGTGATCAGACGCAACTGTGGGTGAGACATTTGGGGGGGGGGTTGGCCATTTGTTTCTCATGCACATAAATGAGGAATCACCTCTGCACTGAGGGCCCCCTGTGGAGTATGCATGATGCACATACTGTGAAGGGGGGGAGACAGCACCAAGCTGTTCAGCCTGATCAGACCATCCTGACGGCATGAAAGTGCACTTGTGCTTGCGCAATCAGAGGAAAGTCCATCCATAGTCCATCGGAACCTGTTTACGACCAGACTTTCCCCAATGTCTTTTATCTCTGCTTCCGTAATGGAGCAGCACAGCTTGCCAACAACTGTGGGATGCTTCCCAGATGTCTGATTGCACCTTTTAGATCCGTCAGGCATTTGCACCTATATTGGATCTAAAGGTGCATATGATTGCAGCTCGAGCCTCAGTTAACTCATTTTCCCATCATTGTAAATTAAAACTTCCCAAACCAGGAAGACTTCAAAGTTATACCCATGAATGGAGGAGAGAGAGAGAGGAGTAAGGTAAGTGCATGAGCATGGCAGCAAACTGTGTTTAAGCCCATCACTGAAAAAACTCTGCATTCTGTGGTGTTTGAATGCACCTTTATTTCTGAACAATGGCCACAAAGTGTGGATTTAAAAATTCACATCATGAGGCCATATACAGATAGGGAGTATTTTTCTACAAGCTGGAGGGAGCTCCAAATTTGCAGAAAAATATGAAATGTAAAAAAATTGAGGAGAAGGAAACTAATGGAAGCAGGTCTGCTTCTTTAAGAAGAGAATGCCATTAAGCTCTTGCAAAACTATGCTGTGAGATCTCTGTTGCTATTGTGAGGATTGCTGGGTAACTTGCAGCCAACATTGTTGAAGCTTCCGAGCTTCTTGGTGTCAGCACAGAAAAAGGAGACCAAGACAGACTTTAAAAAGATAAAACATAGGAGGAAGGGAACGTAAAGGTGGAGGGAGGAGTAAACAAGGCAGAAAAGGAAAGCTGAAAATGGGAGTGGTAACAGAAGAAGATGGGTGAGTAAGGGGAGCAGGTGTTTCCAGGAAGAGAAACAGCTAAGTGAGTGGAAGAGAGAAAAGCTGCAGATACTGCCAGGAAGAGGAAAAGTGGAAAACTAAAGGGGCAAGAGAGAATGCAGAAATGAGATCTCCCTGCTCCCCATGGATCCCTCACTTGTCATTTTATATTTAACAGTGATGCATTAATCAAGCATGTTTATACTAGTTCTGCAAAAACAGATACTGAACCCTCCAATGTGCACAGTCCAAATTATAGCAGCACTGATCCATTTTTTAAAAAAATGAAAGAATCATGTTATGTTCATCTATCATTTGCTGGGTCATACATTCTAAGAGTATACAATAGATATGGGGGAGGGTCCTGATTATGTATTGTATTTTAATAAAAATTATTTTGAAACATGTGCATGGGGGAAGCAGGATTGAATTAGCAAGTTCTACTTTAACCTGCATACGTCCACTGAAACCAATATACAGATGTATGCGCATAGGACTCTCTCTGCACTAACAGGAACCTTTGAAACATATATTCTCATCTCATGGAAAGAGCTACATGTAAACTATAAGTGTACTTTTAATGAATGCACATAGGTCAGGGAGAGTTGCTGCAATTCGGTCTCCCCCCTCCCATCATGTATGTTAATCGTACATATTTAGAACATTTTATATGGTGCAGTTCAGTAATGCAGACACTTCTAATTTTTTTAAAAAAAGAGCTAAGGTAGAGGTTCTCTGCATGTGGCTTTTCTTAGACTTTTTAAACAAGTGGTTACATTGCTAGATTATATCATACAGAGCCTTACAAAAATACCTACACTTTACTGTCCTATTATAAAATTTTAGTCTACATGTTTCAGGACATGTCATGAGAAGCTGTTAGTATCTGCATTATAAGGAATTATGGAGACAATATATGAAACAAACGAAAGAAATCCTCTTCATCAGGATCCTGATGAAGAGACTGGACAAACAACAGCTGTAAGCATGTTGGCACTAGCACCTGCTCTACACTGATATTTTGTAAGCAGGGCAAGAGAGTTGTGCCAGCAACAGCCACACCTGGAATTCCTGAAACCATCAGAATGAAACAGATATCCTGTATCCGGAGGTTTTTAATAACAGCTGGAGTACACATGGATGGCTCTGCCCCTTTTGAAAAGTACAGGATATCACTATTATTTGTGATACACAAACCATGGTTTGCATCCCACCAGCTAAAGTCAAATAATAGGACAGAGCAATGATTCCAGCCTCCTGTGGAATGGCTGAGAGGAAACGCTGTCTTTGGATAGGGTCACTTAGGATATGGGAGGCCAAGGTTCATGGCCCTCTCTCAGGGCCTTGGGCAAATCAACGTTTCTACAGCTAACACACCAAACAGTAGGGTTGTTTTGAGGAAACAAAAATGCAACTAGTCCCTGACTAGAATGGAAGTGGAGTCTAAGAAGTAAGCAGTTATTATGGTATGGTGTGTAAAAGTCACCTAATCGGCTGTTTCTTATGTAGGAATATTATTATGACTGGTAATGAGTTATTGTGAAGAGGAACACTGTATCTGTGTGGCAGTGGCTTTTTGGAATTTAAATATTAATTGAAAAGATAAGGTCAGAGGTGAGCTGACACTTGACTTCTCTCTCTTTCGTCTGTCTGTGGCTTTGATCATCCTACATCTTTCTTTGTGCCTCACTCTCCAGAGACTATCTCGGGGTCATGGCCTGTTTCCTAGTCAAGAGGTATAAACCTACTGGCTTAAATATTTGAGGCCCACAGTTTAGCAGGGGGGCCTTTTTTTTCTTCATGCTTTCCCCATTTCCCACATAACCCAAAGCAGACTAAACAAAACCAGTGTGAAAGCTCATGGTTTGATGCTGCTATGGTTATATTTTTAAGCTGTCATCCATTCATTTGTACTTGTGTTTATTCCCTGGATTTACAGCTTTTTCTAGCCCTTTTTTTTGGTGTGTGTGTTTTTTTTTTTTTTTGGATGAAACCTTTTGAGAAAAAAAAGGGTTGCAGTAAGCAGTGGCCTGTGATTAAAACTCGGGTTGTTTTTTCCCTCTCAGTGCTGCTCTTGTGCAGTGGTGTCACACATGGTAGCATTTAGGATCCCCTTCACAGCTGAAGTGTTTCAAACACTAATGAATGGAAGTTTGGTCACATAATGCAGACAAGCTGTAAGGCGTGCTTTACTGAATGGTGCACTGCCGTGGCCTGGGAAAGGAAGAGAGTTATAAATTGTGTCAGTGAGCCACCCAGACAAAATGAAGCCATGTGGAAAATCAAATCTATTAAAGAATGAGGACTGTTATAAGCTGGTCATTCTTAAAAGGTCTCAGTTTGCTGTAAGGGTAAATGTTTACCTATTCACCCTAGATCTTTTTCACATGCTGTCTTAACAAGATGATGTGCAGCATTTGATAAAAATCAACTTCTCACTAATAGCTCCTTTTATCAGCAATGTTTATTGTCTCCAGTTTATCACCCATATCCTGAAATGTATTGCACATTAATTGAATAAAGACTGTAAAGAGAATGCCACAGTAGAACAAGGTCAGAAGATGGCCTCTCCATATGTTAAATCTAAGAAAGGGGGGAGGGGCTGAAACAGTTGAAAGCATCTTATGTCAGATTTTCTTTTTATGCGGTTCACACAACTTTTGGACATTGCCTCTTGAAACTGCATTAGCTTGATGTGCATTTTAGACTGAGCACTGTAGCAGCACTTAGTTAAAATCTTTTTAAAATAGCATATTTAGAAGACTATTGTGGTGTAGTATATTGTGTGATAGATTAGGATGTGAGAGGCCAAAGTTCACATCAGCACTTGGCTGTGAAGCTAGTTGGGTGGCCTTGGGCAAGGCTCCATTTCCAAGCATCGGCTGTTTCCTTGCCTTGTTGCTTGTGGATAAATGAAATACTTTGTATGCTAAAAAGTGCTATAAATATTATTAAAAGAAGAAAACCACTTATATGTCGTTATCAGTATTGATAAGGCTTTCTGAAGCCTTAATGCTAAAGGGATAGATATCATAATAATTAAGAAAAATTACATATCGGGCTGGTCCAGCAGGCATCCTCATGTTCTGATACGAGACACCTAGAAGATAACAGAAATTCATGCCAAGCATGATTATTAGTACCTCTTCATTCTCAGCAACCTCCACTTCATTGCAATATATTTAAATTATGTATTCTATATTAATAGAGTTTTAAATGCAAGTATAGGCAGCCGCAATACACTGACATATCCAGGCAAATCTGGGCTGTTTAAAAATGGGTCTGAACATTTTTAAAAAAAACTTTTTGATATTTTGTCGAAGGCTTCCATGGCCGGAGTTCATTAGTTGCTGTAGATTTTCCAGGCTGTATGGCCGTGGTCTTGGCATTGTAGGATCTGACATTTTGCCAGCATCTGTGACTAGCATCCTCAGAGGTATAACACAGAAAAATGGAGTACTCTCTGTGTCTCTTTTTGATATTGTTAGGCTGTCCCACTGTGATGCACTAGAAATACTAGTTTCAATTTTCAGAATGGTACTTCACTGAAAAGAGAGGGGGGTAGTTTTACATGATATGCTACAGCAGTATACTGCAGCAGTTACTACAGTTGTGGGAAATAGTTGCAAAGTATACCTATATAACAACAAACCACATGAGGCAGTTGTCATGGAGAACAGATAGCCAAAAGGAAGATGTGCACTAGCCATTAATAGAAAGAGTGACTAGTTTGGGAACCTGTACACATCATTAATAGCTATGATGCTAATCTGCCATTTTGTTTGCCCATTCCAGGAACAGGCTGAAGAGACATCTTCACAAGAATCTGCAGAAGACGATTAGGAGACCACATCTCGTAATTTCTACCTCATCAGCAGCTGGGTCTTTTGAAGGGAGAAGACACTGCCTTGACCACTTTCTTTGTATTGCCACAATCTTTCCACTTTGGCCTGGGTGGGGGAGGGAAATCACATAACCTTAAAAAGGACTTAATAATCATCTTCGTTGTAATCCCTTCACTGTCCCAGGTTTAGTGAAAAACTGCTGTAATACAGGGGGACACAGATTAATGATGCAACTTATAATTACTGTTTTTCTTTTTATTTTTCCTTAACCTACTAATAGTTTGTTTGAGCTGCTAAGTAAGGGGGAATGGGTCAGTAAATCTTTGAACCAGGTTTTAAGTCATTCACTGCACTGCATATAAATAAGATTTTTTTATAACATATTAATTATAATGGGCATTCAAATAGGAAAGCTTTGGTGTTTAACACCAGGCTTCACTACACCTCTGTCAACCCACTCCCTAGCTTAGTAAACTCCCTGTTTAGAACACCAAAGATAAGGATTAGGAATCTACTCTTTTTATAGCCTTGTTCTAGATTTGTGCTTGATTTTTAAAAAATATTACTGTTATTTCAGGCTAAGTTGAAGGCTGATTTTTTTCCACTTAATTCAGCTCACATTCAGGAGAAAAGCCAGAAGAAAAAGGTACTTTCGCTTTGTAAAGGGAAAAAATGACAAAGATACATTGTATATTTACTAATACACATATATCTGCAGAAATAGTACTAAATAGAACTCAACAGCACACCTCTCTGGGAACACATTCATATCTCCTCAGGTTGAAGATGATTTTGGGAGGGCTTCATGTTGTTTAGAAATTACTAACATCAACTGAGATTTAGCAGCTAAAATCTGAGTTTTTAATTGTTTTAAACCAATACCTCAGAATAATTCAAAATCATACTGGAATGGAGGGGAAACATTCAAATGTTTTGTTTGAATTAACCCAGCACCACCAATCCCATTCCTTAGTTACAAAGGGAATGGATCTCTTTTTTCACTCACACATCTCAATGCAAGAGACGATACCATGTACCTCAAGTGAGCTTGTGTATGCCTTTTAAGCAATATATGCTGACATGTTATGGTTTGCTGGGCAAGTCACATGCCCGAATCTTTTTCACACAAAACAGCACTTTTAGCAAAAAAAAAAAAAATGCAATATTACCCCACTATTCAATACTACCTCTGATATTTACAATCAACTCAACAGTGATAAACATTTGTTGTTATAATCACAGAATGCAGTAAATTATTAAAGGATAGGAAATTATTAATTTCTGCAAACTCCCTCCCCCCATTTCTAGACACTTAATTGCAGTTAAGGAGACAATAACTTTTTCCAGTATAACTATGACTGGGATCCAAAGGACTTCTTGTGCAAATGGAAGGCAATTCCACATGTAATTCCAATTAGTTTCTCAGAATTCCCCCCCCCCACCACCATCCATACAGTGCCATGACCCATGTCACTTTTGAGGGTCCCTGACTTTAGGAGTAGCTAATGGGGGTGCCAGAGAACTCAAGGAGGAGGCAGAAAAGCCTTATTACATGAGTGGGATTCCACTTGCACTGCTCTGGATCTAGCCCAATGTATTTTTCTTTTTTATGTACTATGGCTTTTTCTGCTAAATTTCTATGTAATGTACCATTAACTTGAATATATTTTTGTACCGAATTGCTCATAAGATTTGTAAGGATGATTTTCTTTGACAAATGACACTACATGACAGAAAAATAATTAACTACAATGTTTAAACATTACTGTCCAAGCTTGTACCTCAAATGAATTTTTTTAAAGAAATGGACTAGTTGATTGACAAAAACCTACCTCCAGATTATAAATGGAATGAACTTGTTGTTTCTTTCATTATTAGTTTTGAGAAGATCTTAAACATTTAGGACTGCAGCAAATCCCTAATCAAACCTATTTTTGTAAAGAACTTTGTGGGAAACAAAAATGTTGTAATTTACTTTCATTCTTTAACAAAAAAAAACCTTCAAAGAAACTTGAACTTTTTGTAGGTGGGAGGCAACAAGCTCAGCTTTTTGCATAATGCAATCACAAATGTGTGTTTTTTTAAAAAAAACTAGTAGATTGTATGAGAATACTTACCAAGTATTTTCACATATTTTTTCACAAATGTGATTTTTTTTGTAATATGTGTCAACTAGATTTATTTTAAATGCTTCTTATGTAGAGTTTGTTCAATACTTCTGTCTCTTTTTCTTTTTCTCTTTCCCATCTGCAGGTGAAATTTCATGTTCAGTTGCAGAAATGCTTTTTAACATTTCTCCTTGCTAAACAGCTGTGGGATGTTGCTGTCTGGCTCAGGGGGGTGATCCTCTCCTTTCTAATGTGTTGTTTCTCTTATCAAAACCATCTTCTATGATGTACTTTGTGCCCTGGAGAGAAAAGATACAGGTACTTCTGTCTTTTCCCCCATGTGGTAAAAAGCAACTTGAAGAGGGCTATTTTGATAAGAAAAAGGATCTTCTGTGCAAGAGGTAAGCAGCCCCCCCCCCCCCCCAATGCAAAATTACAGTCCAAATTGCAGCTTTCTACACCTGCTTTGGGTAGGGGAAGAATGAGGAAAACATTCACATGACTGACACATTTTTTATTATTTGGGCCAGGGGTAGTTTCTCAGGAAAGCTTGTATCACTATGACTTTAGTACTTAGCCAAATGCAATTAAGGAAAACTACTTACTGGCTGCTTCACAAGGGAAAACACAAGCACCTCCTCAAGTAGCAAGAATATATCTTGTTGGGGATCACTAAGAAAGAACTTCTAGGAGAAACAGAACATCGGGATGCTGAGGATGGTTTCACTTTTGAATAACTACACAAAAGCTCTTCAGGGGCTCTACTCAAGTGATTGGCAGGGATCCAAAATACTGCAGGCTGGTTCCACTTGCGCACTGGAGTTTTCCAGTTCTCCCTGTAGTGGTAGCCAATCCCCTACCCCCAGCTCATGGGGTCTTTCCAGGAGATGTAAGGGCTGGCCTTGGAAGGAAATATCAAGTGGACTAAAATATCTCTAAACTATCATACGGTTTAGATTGAAGCTACACAGGCCATAATATATTTTTTAAAAAACCTCCATGGAATTTCTAGTGTGTCCACAGGCTCCACGGTTGAAGGGGCTTTGCATTTTCTTCAATTTCAGGGAGTATTCTGAACACACAGTGGGAAATCTGCACTGTGTACATAGCCTATTACCTGACTATTTGGAGCAAATGATGTAGTTCCTACTTGTGTAGTGTTCCATGTGTGTATCAATTTCCCCTCTACTGGAGCTCCTAGAATGATTTAGCAGCATATATGAGATAAAACAGACGTTATCAATGCAAATGGGTCAGACATCAAACTCCAAGGGACTTATAGCTCTGATCAAATTATATTTTCTGTATATTGTAGAACAATCAAAACACATTACTACCTCTCAGGGTATTCTATACCTCATTTTTCAGACTGAAAAGAACTGCTTGAGGCCACTTGAAACAGAAAGAACATCATAAAATTTTTATATATATAGTTTATTTTTGTGGGAGTTAAATTTTATAGGACTGTTCTTTGCTGTCATTGGCCACTGCTAAATAAGACTGGATATTAACTTTTCTGCCATTTCTGCAAGATGGAGATGCTTGTAGAAGAAAAGTATCAAGATGTATAACTACAGTTTACTTCCCCCCCCATTTCTTGCCTGTCTCCTAATTCTTTGCTATGTTATTCATATAGAGTTGCTGTCTATGATTGTACTTTGAATTGCTTGCTTGTTGAACATGTTCCTTTAATGGATTATCACCGTCTGTTCAGCACAATAAACATAATAGCCTCTGTGATCCCCATGTTATTTGATCCCTAGAATTTTGTCACAGCACAATGAAAGAAGCAATACAAGTTTGGTCCCAGTAGACCAAGTGTGTAAAACACATAAAACAACAACAATGTATTCAGGTTGTCTTTATTACGGCAAAGGGGTTAGAGATTTTCTAAAAAGCTTTTCCTAGAACATATAACGAGGGGGAAATGTGGTGGCTTTTGTGCTATTTGCATGTATGTTTAACAGTGCCATCCTAAGCAGAGTTATACTCTTCTAAGTCCATTGAAGTCAATGAACTTAGAGGGGTATAATTCTAATTTAAGGTGGTATCACAAGTATAAGCCCTATAGCTACAGTAATTAAAGACAAGACCAATGTGCATTATGGGACTTAAGTGTGAATACAGATCTCTGCAAAGTCTTTGCCCTTATTTTATTATTTCGGCAAGCTACACAACCACACAAGTAATTCCCTCTGCCATTCTTGTGCATAGGAAAGTCCTTTGTGTGTACAGTGCAATGGCCCAGTAAAATATGGCTTGAGGCCCCTAACAGCAAACAAAAGTCATCCCAGCAATCGCATAGGCCCATTAATGGAGGAAATGGAGTTTTCAAGCATAACATCAACAATACCTTTTAAAAACTTTACAACATGTCCAGGTCTATTTAAGATCAATATAACATGCTCAAAAGTTGCATAGGAGATAGAAAAAACAGCTGGTCGAGAAAGTTTCTGGACCCTCATCATTTACTGAACTTTTTCTTAGCCTCAGAGAAGTCTACTTGGCCCACAAGAAATGTAGTTTCAGAAATACAGAGTGAATAACTCCACAACAAAATTTCAAATGACTTCACAGGATATCATCTGACCTGTTGCTCTTCTCTTGCTATTGATTTTAATGGAATGAAAGACTGTTCACTGGTGACAGGTCAAATTTGCCAGTGATACAATGTTCTTCATATGGGTGTTGGAGCCTAAGGCCAGTAGTAAATATCTGTAGAATAACTTTGTAAAAACAATATAAAACAATTTGATATCCATTAAAATGAGACAATAAAAAACTAAACAAAAAGTTTATGCCCCAACCAACAATGTCTTCTCCCCCTTGTCCAGGCTCAGGCTGCCCTAAAAAAATCTCTGGAAAGCCAGAAGGCATGGGGCAGCCACTGAAGCAGCCCAAGCCCAGACCATGGCAGAACATTCCTGAGACAACAGAGGATACTGATAATAGAAGAAGAGAAGAGATTGGATTTATACCCCACCCTTCACTACCCAAAGGAGTCTCAGAGCAGCATACAACCCCTTCCCCTTCCCACAACAGATATCCTGTGAAGTAGGTGGGGCTGGGAGAGCTCTCTCGAGAACTGTCTTTGGGAGAACTGCTCTGAAAGATATAACTGACCCAAGATCATACCAGCAGCTGCATGTGGAGAAGTGTGGAATCAAACCTGGTTCTCCCAGAATAGAGTCTGTGCTCCTAGCCACTACACTAAAATGGCTCTTGCTTGGAAGAATGGAGCTGCTGCATGGGAACATATGTGGAGAGGTGGTCCTTCAAGTATGTGGGCTTCAGTTCAGATAAGCACCAGCACCTTGAATTGGATCCAGAAACTCAGGGCTATTTTGGGGCAGGAACGCACAGGAACGGAGTTCCAGCTGGCTCCTAAGTTGGCCCTGCCCAGGAGGAACTCATTAGCATAACAGGCCACACCCAGCAGCAGAAATTCATTAGGGGTGTGTGACCTAGCATGCAAAGGAGTTCCTGCTCCAAAAAAAGTCCTGGATTTTGACAACAAACAAGGCAAACAGAATAAGAAGCAAAAGGTGGATGTGGCTGGATGACCACACTTCTGGTAACATGGGGGTGTGGCCTAATATGCTAATGAGCTGTGCTGTCAGGGGTGTGGCCTAATATGCTAATGAGTTTCTGCTGTTGGTTGTGGCCTATTATGCTAATGTGTTTCTGCTGGGCTTTTTCTACAAAAAAAGCCCTGCAGAAACTAATCAGCCAACGAAGGGACCTTAGAATAGGAGTGACATAGTCCTATCAGCTAGCCCCAGATAACAGATGAGCTGCTACATTTTGCACCAGTTACAGCTTCAGGATCATTTTCAAGGGCAGCTGCACGTTACACTAACACAGCATTGAGGTTACAGACTCATGAGCCATCATGGCCACATCAGGTGAGTGCATAAAGGGAGCCAGCTTCCTGAGTAGATGTAGCTGGGATGGAACATATTTTTTGCTGTCAGGGAACCTGACAGGATACACAAGGATTCTAAACTCTTGAGTCTTCCAGTGCAAGCTGTATACCATTGATGATAGGGAGGAAAATCCTTGTGGCCCTTCCAACCAGCATAACCCCTCTGTGATTTGGATTCAACCTCAGTGTGTTCTCTCTCAGCTACTTGACCACCACATTCAGACACAGGACAGAGACAGCAACAGCTGGTGACTTATTCAGAGTAATATACAGCTGACTGTCATCAGCTTATTGATGACAAACACCTCCAGAACTTTGCATGATCACATTAAGGGGCCTTCCACAGATATTAAATAACAAAGGATATAATCTTGTGTCACTCCCCATGGGGATGATTCAGTATCTTCTACCACAACGTTTTGTGAGCTGTCTGTTAAAAACAACTGGAACCATCTCAACTCTTTTCTGCCCAGACCCACCTTACCACATAGGTGCCTCAGCCAGTCCACTGTATCAAAGGTTGTTGACAGATTTAATAACAAGAATGAAGTTGCATTCTCTTTGTCAATCTGAAGGCAGATATCATGTGCCGTAACTGCTGTCTCTGCCCCTAGGTCTGAAGCAAGACTGAAATGGATCAAGGGCAAATGTACTATCTAAGTATTTCTGAAGTTTCTCTGCCAATAACCTTTTCCAAGAAAGGAAGGTTCAAGACAGTTCTGTAATTGGCCAAGATGTCATCTTAATGGTCTAATAACTGCCTCTTTTCAGGGCTTCAGAAAAAAACCCTTCCATCAGAGAGGCATTCACAATCCTCTAGATTAAAGGACCCCAAAATCGCTCTGCAGGTTTTTACAAGACAAGAAGGGCATGGATCTAGATTACAAATAGTGGCCTTCACACTCCCCCGAACCATGTCAACATAATTTAGGGAAATTAGCTTGAACTGAACCAAACAACAGGCCATGTATAGTAAGTATGGGCACAGTCACTATGCCACAGCTAGTGTAGAAATGTCATGCTCAGCTACTGTGATGCAAAATCCTGGCTCAGTTCCTATTGTCAGGTAAAAGGAGAAGTTATGTTAATGTGCTAAAGTAACAGCTTTTGACATTAACTAGAATTGAGCTGTTAACTGTAGAAGTTCTTACTTCAGAAATACTCCATTATACATACAATTAAAATGCATGTGTTATTGGTGTATAATCATGAGACAGAGGTTTCCTCTGGCTGAAAGGATATAGTGCCTGATTTACTTGTCACTTGTGAAAACTTCTGGTCTCTTGTTCAAAACCTGAGTGACTATAATCCCTGTGTATCTTGAATCTTTTCAAGCTGACTAATTCACTTCAAAGGTTAATGGCATTTCACCAATGACATTTCAAAGCACTGCACTCTTTGGCTTCCCTGCCTTTCACATCTTATGCCTGATTCACACAATACAATCAACTACATTTTTTTTCAACTGCTGGTCTAGGAGCATAAGCAATATAAGTTATGCTGCAAGAAGTTATATTTCTGTTGATGCCTAGTTCAGAGTTTAAACTGCTTATGCTGCTCATCTGAAATTATCAACATCCAAAGGTAAGATAATTTTTGTTAAATGGTTTGTATGAAAAACAGTAGCCTAACCCTGCCTGCCCTCTTCACTTGTCCATTCATGGCACTAAAGCAATGCATTTGGCCATATGACTCCTGCAGCCAAAGGATGGATCTGCAATTGCTTCCAGGTGACTTACATAATATGTTGGAAGTGGAATTGAAGCTGGATTGCTACACAGTACTTAATGTGGTGCTCATCTCCGTTTCCAAGCCAAAGAGCCAGCTCTGTCCGAAGACTTCTCCATGGTCATGTGGCCGGCATGACTAGATGCCAAGGCGCACGGAACGCTGTTTCCTTCCCATCAAAGCAGTACCTATTTATCTACTTGCAGTTTCTTGCTTCCAAACTGCTAGGTTGGCAGGAGCTGGGGCCAGAGATGGGAGCTCACTCCATCATGCAGCACTAGGGTCTCAAACTGCTGAGCTACAGACCTTCCAGTCTGCAGCTCAGCATCTTAACCTCTGAGCCACATCCTCATTAAAATCCCACATTGCTCTATCCAAACTCAAAGTGAGATCCGAAGTATGTTCATTCAGGAGTAAGTCCATTCAAGGTGAAGGGACTCACTTGTTTTCCTCCAACCGATTGATCCCTTAATTTTTTTCCTTATCCCATTAGCACAAACTATCCTACCATTTGCTCACCCCCCCCCCATTGTTGTGTCCTTATTGTTATTAAGTGCTAAGCGCACCTGTGGAACTAAAAATCAAGCAAAAACAAAATTACTTTCCAGGGCTCTTTTTGTAGCAGGAACTCCTTTGCATATTAGGCAACACATCCCTAATGTAGCCAGTCCAAGAGCTTACAGTAGCCCCTGTAAGAAGAGCTCTGTAAGCTCTTGGAGGATTGGCTACATTAGGGGTGTGTCGCCTAATATGCAAAGGAGCTCCTGCTGCAAAAAGAGCCCTGCGACAGTTCAAAAAAATCACTCCGTTAAGATTAAAGGAGGAAGGGGCAGTGGAAAAAATTCTCCAGCATCTGCTGGATTCTGAGACAGAAATAGTTGCTTCTCTCAGCTGGAAGGAAGGTGGAAGAATGTGTGTGCAGGAGGAGGGATATTATAAACTAGTTGGTTTACAAAACTGGAAGAGATCAGATCTCCTGTCTCTAATTTTAATCAATAGCAGCCATAGTAGGGATGGGCATGAACTGGCTCATGAACTAAAGTTCATGATGAAATTTAGGCAGTTCATGGTTTGCAAAGTGAAGTTTGTGGCAGGTCAACTGGCATGAACTTTCTACAAACTTTCAAGCTGTTCGGGGTAGTTTGTGCCAGTTGGTGAATGGATACATTTCCAGACAGACTGTCTCAGCTCAATCTAAATGTTTATCAAACTTCGAAGCAACAGGAGGGTGGAACTTGGAGGGCATGTAGAGGAGCATTCATGGGAGGTCCCCTGTGACTTGAACCTGAGCATTTCAAAATGCCTGTCATTTCCCCAGAGAGCCCTTTCCTGGGGGTACCTTCTTGGGGAGGGGGGGGGCTGTAACTCAGACCCCATAAAATCTAATCCTCGCCAAACTTGGAGGACAGGTAGAAGAGAGCTAGCGATCTGCTGTGAGTTTGGTGTCTCTAGCATGGCAGGTGGCCATTTTACTGGGTCACAAACCTCATGAACCAGACCTGTTTAGCCTAAAAATTCATGACAGTTCATGGGTCACAAACCAGGAACACCGCATTTTCCCTGTTCATGCCCATCCCTAGCTGTGGTTAGGGGAAGAAGTGATTAATATTACCACCCCAGAGCTGCAAGACATGTCTGAAACCCTTCAGCTGTGTTTTCCCTGCTATAACACTTAGTTTTTGTTCTATTGGAAAATGGGAAGGAGGTGTTAAATCTTCATGCAGCACCATGGTTGTAATCCTAGGCTGGGATCCTACTAGTTGAAATCCCAATCAAAATCCAGCCTCCCATTCCACATGGCTTTTGTCTACGCAGATCCCAGAATCCCTAGCCCTTTTGGCAGTCAAAGGGGACCCACTGGCAGAAAAGTTGATAGGATGTAACCCCTAATCTCGCTCCTCAGTTGCTGTTGATTACATTGAAGGAACAGGGGATCCAATTTCCCCTATTTGAATTATAAATGCTAGAGCAAAGTGGACTCGCTTGGAATTCCTACACATATACATGCTTCGTCCCATACATAGAGAAAAGGGAGTTCAGAGCCTTTGAGTTCAGCATATTCAGATATTTTATTAATCCTCCCCCCCATGCTTCATACAACAAACTATTTTCCTAAATTAAGGCCATTTAATTTCTGCCTGGTTTTCAGTTCCGAAGATACATGGTGATGACATAGATTAATGTTTTTAAAACTGAACCATTGCAGAACTTTTGTAAAATGGTAGTAAAATCAGGAAACTGTTAGACAGAAAGAACCTGGCCACTTTTCCTGCCAGACACATTAATATTGCTTTGCCGTTCACATGAGATAGACTAGCATTGCAATTCTATTCAGTGTTTTCAAAACCATCAGCACAAAAGTGGCCTGAAAAACTGATGGGAGGTGAACACAGAAAACATTTGGGCTGTAGTACTTTGTCAGGGATATTGTCTGGATTCTGCATTAAACTAGGTGAGCAAACCATAGCAATTGCACATTCTTTCTAGTCTGGACAGGACCTGAGTCCATGCACAATGAAGACTTACATTGGGCATTATCATTCCAACAACAGTTCAAGGCCCCTTATCTCCTGGAAGGTTCCAGCTGAGAAGACAAGGGATGCACCTGGAGGTGACCCAGCAAAGTCAGACTGCAGGATTCCAAGCTATGGCTTTGTCCTTTTAAGTTCCTACTAGCTGTCAGTGAGATGGACACTCCGCAGGCTTGCTGTGCTATTTATTAGGCACATTTGTCTTTGCTTTTGATTTAGGCACTCAGATCCTGGAACCAAGCAACATTCATCTTTATTGGGCTCATGAACTGGGAGTTTGCCAAGGTTTTGCAGAGTTACTTTGGTTGGATTTTTTTGTTACAGATGTTTTACTGAATTTAATTGATTAACAAAATGTCAATACCACAATCAGAGTCAACAAATAAGAGGTGGATTTGCTGATTTATGAATCCCTCTTAGCTGATTCCCATGTCCAATCATGAAATATAATAAGCTATCAAAGGATGAAGAGTTCAAAATGTACTTTTTGAGAAAATATTACATTTCAGGAAAAGAAGTGCCCCAGTATTGAAGTAGGGGTAAGATTTTTTTGTGGATGGGTGAAGTTCCATTGGAAATTAATGCTCAACTACAGGACAAAAGTAAAGCATTAGATTTCTCCTTCTGTAAGACATTATTTGTTTTTTAATGGATGACTTAAAGTTCTTAAATCCAAAGTTTAATTTTAGCTGCTGAATGTGGAGTGAATTCTAAGGACCATGAATGGAGCAAGTTTACAGAAAGTGTATTTGCGGCATCACCCCTCCCACTGCAACCTGCTGTGCCTCCCAGAAAACTGCTCCTTAGGAGTGGGGTGCACTTTAGAATTGCTTGGGATATGGCACAGGGGGCGGGGTATGGCATATATTAGGACACGCACACACAATTACACCTCTTGCACAGATTCGTGCAAGAGACAGAGGTCAGTTCTAGTCAATTCACACTTCTGGATGTAAACCCCATATGGTATCATGTTCCAGTCCTGACAGTCCCTTCATCTTCTTTGAACAGATTCATCCCAGTCATGGTTTTATTTTTAAGACTCCAGCCCTGTGAACTGCAAAATTATATGCCTGTTCTGGCAGTCCAATTCCAGTGGGTTTGGGGATCCATGTTACAAGGATATATCCTAGAATCAAATTATTAAATTAGAGTTCTAACTTTAACCATCTCTGTGTCAATTTTATCAAGTGCATTTTCCTAAAAGCATTCCAGCAGAGAAGTTCCATGTCATGTACATCAGCATCACTTATAAATTATCACATTCCACCAGTATAAAATATAAAATTTTAATAATAAAACAAAATTTTAAATGCCCTTATCACTAAAAAAATAAAGTGGGGGAAAGAACAGTGTAAATGCACTGCCTTTTTAATGAATACGCCAAAGTCAACAGATGCTAAGCAATGGTCCAAGGGGAGTCTTCCACTGTAATTGCACCGTGAGTTACAATCCATGTCTAGTTTGAGACTACTTGCCTTTGGAGAAAGAGCAAAACTTTTTAAGAAATCAATTTATTGTGATTTATCATGCGTTTTCTCCAAGAGTCTCAGAGTGGTTTCTCTTTCCTCTTGTCATCCTCACAACAGTCCTATGAGGTAGGTTGCTTGTTTGAATAAACTCTACAGGAATCAGATCCTGGGTCTCCCAGTCAACATATAATGTTCTCAGCTTGGCCACATCTGTGAGTACTTAAATTTAGAGACTGGAGCCATGAACAAACAGGACAGATTTTTTTCTCCAAAGCTGAAAAAAAACCCAGGTTTGCAGAAAAATCTCTCCTTATAATAATTATATTTTGGTTTCGTAAGATTCCATGCACTCCCATTGGCTGTAAAATGCCCTCCCTCAGCCATTGGCCCATCAGCCGCCACTCAAGAGTACTCGCGTGCCATTGGCTGGGTGCTGGGTCTGCTCCTCTTCCCCACCCACTCCCCCTTCAGACAGATTTGCATGTCAGATTTATTGGCAGACAGCTCTCTCTCCTGAGGAAGACAGTTCTCTTGGCTCCTGTGAAGGACTGTCCCCTCAGTGGCTGTTGGTAGGCAGCCAAGCTTGGTTCTGTGAGTAAAAAAACAAAGGACTTTCAGCATAACCCCCTCCCCTGCCCATAACCCCCTCCCCAACAGCCACTTTCCTGTCAGAATAAACAGAAAAAGGCTCTTTCTCCTGCTTAGCTTCAGCATGGCTGGCTGGCTAATGAGGTGGGCCAGCGACCATCAAACCATTTTTTTCAACTCCCTGCTGTGTGGCTGACTTTCCCCTAGGGTTGCCAATCTCTAGGTGGGACCTGGAGATCTCCCACTGTTACAATTGACCTCCAGATGACAGAGATCAGTTCCCCGGGAGAAAATGGTTGCTTTGGAGGGTAGACTCTAAGGCATTATACCCTGCTGAGTCCTTCCACACACACCCCAAATGCTGCCCTCCACAGGATCCACCCCCCAAATCTCCAGGTATTTCCCTAATCAGAGTTGGCACCTGTACTTTCTCCTCTGTCAGTAAAGGCCCTTTCCACACCTATGTTGGCCTTTGGGAGAAAACTCATTGGGCCCAGTCCTGATCAGGTTGCCAACTCCAGGTGGGCAATTCCTGGAGATTTGAGGGATGGAGCCTGGAGAGGGTGAGGTTTGAAGAGGGGTGGCACCTCAGACAGGTACGATGCCATAGACTCCACCCTCCAATCCAGCCATTCCCTGATAGGGAACCATTGTTGCCAATCTTCAGGTGTGGGCTGGAGATCACTCAAAATTACAACTGCTCTCTAGGAGGGAGGGGGGAGGAGATGGAAAACTAAAGGTAGGTTGATGGTTGGCTGGGAGGGAGATAGGGTTATCAACTCCAAGTTGGGAAATTCCTGGGGATTTAAGTGGTCGAACCTGGAGAGGGTGAGTGTTGAGGAGGGGTGGGACCTCAGACAGGTACAATGCCATAGACTCCACCCTCCAAACCAGCCACTCCCTCCTGGGGAACCACTGTTACCAATCTTGGGGGAGGGCTGGAGATCACTCAAAATTACTACTGCTCTTCAGGTAGCAAAGATCAGTTCCTCTGGAGAAAATGGTGGACTCTGTCATTATACCCTGCTGAGATTGCCACAGCAAATTGTCACTGAGTGCCCAAAGCCGGGGCAGTCTCCCAGACCCTCTTTCTAGAGCCCATTGTATTTATTTCCACAATGGGCCTTATTCCTAGTCTGGGAATAAACGGTATGTTGGCTGGTGGGTGGGAAGGAGAGAATGAAGCAGGAAATGGCAGACAATTCAGTGAGTGGTGGCAGTGAACTTAAGGAGTGAGATACGCCCATGGGACGAGGGTGGGAAAGACTACTTTTCCTCCTGGGAAACCATTGTTGCCAGTCTCCAGGTGAGGGCTGGAGATCACTCAGAATTACAACTGCTCTCCAGATGGCAGAGATCAGTTACCCTGGAGAATACGGTGGACTCTGTGTCCTTATACCCTGCTGAGATGCCCCCCCCCCCATGACAGCCAATGTGACATGGAAGTCAGGGTTTCAGAGCACCATGGAAGCTGCAGATGGGGGGGAGATGGAAAGCTGAAGAGTGAGGGGGCAATAAAGGTACATTGATGCTCGACTAGGAAGGAAATAGGGTTGCCAACTCCAGGTGGGAAATTCCTATATATTTGAGAGATGGAACCTGGAGAGGTGCGGTTTGAGGAGGGCTGGGACCTCAGACAGGTACAATGCCATAGACTCCACCCTCCCAAGCAGCCATTCCCTCCTGGGGAACCACTGTTGCCGATCTCCAGGTGAGGGGTGGAGATCATTCAGAATTACAACTGATCTCGGCTTCCGGTCATGGCGTAGCGACTGGCGACTGCTTCTCCCAAACTTTTAATATCCTGATATTGTTGCCTCCCATTTTCAGGGGTGTATTTGTAGTCTCTTAGATGTCTCTTCAAGAATCTCACAATGATTTCCCCTGGCAGATTATTCTTTTTAATATATGTAGAGTAGGCTCTGTAAGCCACATCCATTTCACTTAATATATCTTCTGCTTTTCAATCTGCCATTGGGGCCAGTGCAGCGCTCAACTATTGCTTAAGATTCTCGTTGGGAGTCTCAGTCACCCCTTGGAACCGGAGTACCATATTTGCTCTCTCCATTTGTAGCTGTAACAGTTGAACTTCCTCCGAAGATTGCTTCTTTTCTAGCATTTGCATCTTTTTTCCTGCTTTTTTCGAGCTGACATCAAGTTCCAACACTTTCTCAGCCACCTGCTCTGTTTTCTTTGTAGTTTCCGCAAGTTTTCAGTTGCTGATTGATGTTAGTCATCTGGTCCAGTAGAGGGCGTAAAGAGTCTGCTAAAAGCTTGGGGAACTCGATGGTCTCTTCCACCCTCAGACTCATGCCGACTGGTGGTTTCGGTTTCAGTCCTTTGTCGGGTCGCCTCCCGATTGTTTACTTTAGCTGAAAGTTCTTAAAATCTCTGAAAGTCTCCAAGATGCACAAGCTTTTACTGGTAAGATTCTTGAAGTTGGTTTCTTAGCTTTTTCTTCCACTCCCCCCTTGCTATTCTGCTTTTGAGTCTCTGCATGTGGGAGGGGCCCCTCCCTCACTCACTTCCCACGGTGCTACCAAGGGGGGTGTTTTCTTTTTAAAACTCCGATTTTTTGCTTTTACTTAACTCACTGCTCATCTTGTGACTTCGCTTGCATCCGTTTAATCGCTCGATCTCTGCCGCTTGTTTTGGCTGGCAGCTCTAGTTCCATGCGGATGCATAGCGGTCGGACTGTCGGAGCGGAGGAGCGCCTCAATTCCCCAGCAACGTGCTGGTGAAGAGGCAGCCCCTCAAAAGCCCCTTGGCTGGGAAACTTTTCACCAAGGCTCCCGGGGGTAGCGATCACTCACCCCCCCTCCAAAACCGCTAGTGCACAGATCATGCCCCAGGATCGCCCCGGAGGCACATCTGCTTTCGAATCGCCATTAACCAGAAGTCAGCACTTAGGTTTGCTGAGGACTCTTGTGCTTCCGATGGTGTTAAAGGTGCTGAGTCCTCATTTTCCAGGCTTCCAGGTGCCAGGTCAGGGACAGGCATGACAACGGGAGCAGGGAGAGAACACAAGCGAACAACTTGTTTTGAGAGAATTGCCCGAGCTTAAAATTACCTTTTGGCTACTTTGAGAGTCTGTGAAGAAGCTGTTTTAAAGAGTAAACAAACTCCAGAAAATGGCAGGCATAGGAAAAAAGACAGCGAAAGTGAAACCGCCAGGGAGTCAGAGTCTGAGACCAGAAGAGGGGGCTGACATCACCAGGTTTTAGCAGAAACTATGCGGCCAGTGATGGAACAGCTAGCATGTATTAATCAGCAGCTGGCCACTATGAACCAAAATTCTACAGCTCAGCAGCTCCAACTGGCAGAAACATCTAAAAAACGGAGCAGACGGCTGAGAAAGTTAAAGAGATGAATACCACAAAACAGAAAATGAAGAAAAAGATGGCGAGAATCGTAGAAAAGCAAAGTATACAAGAGAAACAGCTGTTACATCTACAAATGGAAAAAAGCAAACATGATTCTCAGGTTCCAGGAAGTTCCAGAATCAAGCAATGAGAATCTGAAGAAAATATTAAGCGAAATAATAGCCCCAGTAGTAGACTTAAACGCAGAGGACATTGTAAGCGATATGGAGGTAGCTTATAGAGCTTACTCCAATTATATCAAGAAAAAACAGTCTACCAGGTGAAATTGTGGTCAGATTCTTGAGAAGACAGACCAGAGATGCAATATTGAAAGCAACTTCAGCAACTCCACTGAAATTGGGAAATATAAGCATTAAAACTCTAAAAGACATTCCATTTCAATTAGACAGAAAAGGAAGAAATATAAAGACTTAATTCTTTTTCTTCAAACAAACAGTATTGGTTACAGATGGAACGTCCCTGAGAGTGTCATCTTTAAATTAAACAATAAAAGGGAAAAGATTGACTCCGTACTCAAAGCAAGAGAATTTCTGAAATGCCACTTGGGAGCTGAGGAAGAATCGAAAGATGAAGAAACCAAGTTGAGCGGCGAAGGTGACTCGGTCCCCTCGGAGGACAAAGACTCTGACTCAGAATTAGGAGTGGTGGCCCCAAAAATAAAATATAAACTGAGAGATAGAAAGCCTAGATAGGGTAAAGGCTGAAAGACTCTGAAAGGTGCCTTTACGAAGTGAGCATAGAGGGGATGCTCTGGAGGTCTCCTCATAACAAGTAACTTGTTAGGATAAAAGCTAAGTTAGACAGATACTCAACAAGTATATTGCTTACTAACATTTTCATACTAACAGGTTTATTTAGACAACGAAATTAAGATCTCCTACTCTTGGGGTTTTAGTTAGTGTGGGTTTCTTTACTTTATCCCTTAGATGTAGTTTCCCTTTCCCATTTCTGTTGTAGTTTTTTGTAGTTATAAAAAAATCAATAAAAATCCCCTTTGGGTGGCTCAAAAAAGAAAAGAAAAAGAATTACAACTGATCTCTAGAAGGGAGGGCAGAAGTCAGCTGCAGTCAGAGGGGCAGATAATGGTAGATTGATAGCTAGGAAGGAGATGGGGTTGCCAACTCCAGGTTGGGAAATTCCTGGGGATTTGAGGGGTGGAGCCTGAAGACGGAGGGGTTTGAGGACGGTTTGGACCTCAGACAGGCACTATGCCATAGACTCCACCCTCCAATCCAGCCATTTCCTCCTGGGTAACAGTTGTTGCCAATCTCCATGTGAGGGCTGGAGATCACTCGAAATTACAATTGCTCTTCAGGTAGCAGAAATCAGTTCCTCTGGAGAAAATGGTGGACTCTGTGTCATTATACCCTGCTGAGGTCGCCACAGCAAATTGACGCTGAGTATCCAAGGCCTTGGCACTCTCCCAGAGCCTCTTTCTAGAGCTCGTTGTATTTATTTCCACAACGGGCCTTATTCCTAGTCTTGAATAAAACTTTGTTGGTCTTAAAGGTGCCACTGGACTCTAACTTTGTTCTGTTGCTTCAGACCAGCACAGCTGCCCACCTTGATCTGCTCAAGAATGTTGAGCTTAAGTGATAGGGTGCTCCTTTTCTCTGATTGGCCAATGCCAGCTGAGGGCAATATGAAATCAGCTGTGTGCTGAGGGGAGAGTGAGTTCGTATTGAGTTCAGCAGCAGTTACTGTTCAGTAAAATAAAAGTTTGGCTACAGGAATATGGAGGGTCTGATTGAAAGTCTGTCAGACAGGTTCACCTTTTGAATAAAGGGAGAGACTCTTGGTCTTAGCTGTGTTCAACATAACCTGAGGAAGAATTCTATCTACAAATTCAGAGTCTAGTGTCAGCTAAAGCTGAAGTACGTTTTCACACAGACTCCAAGAACTGGGATTTGAGATTTTGGCAAAGAGTGACTTGATAGCAGGCTGAAGCTCCCAATCAGGCTAAAAGGAAAAGGATTATATTTTCAGGGAAGAAATATAAGTCCTGTCCAGTTATACAGGGAATTGGCACTGAGGCAGTCCCTGGGTGGCTGTGGAAGGAATGGTAATAGACTACTTAGGGGAAAGAAGACATATTGTGATTTCAGAAAAGGGGAAAGAATTTGATGCACAAAAAGAGTGACCTTTCTAGAAAACCTGAGTGGTTATTAGGAAACTATATGCCTCTCCCACTGATAAGAACCAAGGATTGTAAAAGTAAGCCACTATAACACCATTTTGTCTGTCAGCTGAAAAATATACTGTTTTACCAACAACATTTACTTCAGCCTTTCCATTTCCTGACAACCCCTACCATCCCTGCCTATTTAATAAAATCTTTATTATTGTTCACTGTACACAGTCTCCAGTGCCATTTCAAGAGATATAAAAAGAGGCCTCCTGTTTTCTCCTGACAAGTTCCTGGGCTGGGCAAAACCCAAATTAGATTCTGTCAAGGGGGGGGGCGGGGGGACACATTCAGATGTATAAAGCCACAAATAGTATCATGCTACTGGGGTCCATCTCGGTACTTGAAAGGAACTAAAAATTTTGGTCACAAAAATCTGCCTCACAGTGAAGAAGAAGCAGGGGTCCATCATAGGGGGCTTTCAGGGCAGGGGAAGAGAAAATAGTGGAGGAGGGAAAATGAGATGCCTCCTGCAAGTCCTTGCAAGGACCCCTACTTGTCCAGTCCTATCATTTTAGTATTTTAGAAGGGGCAATTAACATCTGAAAAACAAATTTCCAGAATGCACATAAAAATAAGAGTTGGTTTTTATACCCCACTTTTCTCTACCTTGAGGTGTCTCAAAGTGGATTACAATCACCTTACATTCCCCACAACAGTCACCTTGTGAGGTAGGTGAGGCTGAGGGAATTCTGACAGAACTGTGACTGACCCAAAGTCACCCAGCAGGCTTTGTGTGGAGGAGTGGAGAATCAAGCCTGGTTCTCCAGGTTAGAGTAAACAAAACACACAAACTGGTGAAGTCACTTTCATATGCAAAAAGTATATGTTAGAACAGTAAACGCATCAAGTGTGCAAACAGAAATACATCTATAAGAGATCCAATATTACAGACCAACAGTTTACAGGCCAACAGTGTCAACAGTTTTCCAACAATTTACAGTCCAAAAGTATCAACATTTTACGAAGAGTCCGGCTTCAACTTTGTTTCGATAGAAAACTTCATCAGAAGTGATTACCAGCAACCATTATAGGGAATTTCACATTACGGAGACTCTGTCGGTTTGAAGCCGTTTCTGATTCGTCTTGAAGTAAACCGGTACAGGGCTGCCATTTCACACATGGCTTTCCCTGACCGGAAAAGAGTCGAATCAGAAGCGGTTTGGCAATTCAGATTGCACCACTTTGTTTTCCCGCCGGTTCCCACCATGCCTTTTTTTAAAAAAAAATGTTCGCTTTAGAGCGCTATAGCGCTATAGCGCTATAAAACAACACTGCAGGCATTCCAATGGGGCTGCTATGATGCTATTGTGCTATTGTGCTAAAGCGAACGTTCAAAAAAAAAAAAAAGCCGGAGATCGCCCGCGCGGGCGAAAAAAGGCGGGAAAAAAGCGTATCGGATTCGGGAGAAGAAACTGACGACTACTTGGAAGCGGATGACAGGTAAAACGCTTCAGCCCCGTTTCCTGAACGGGACAGAAGCGATTCTGTGTGAAATTACAAATATATTCCGGTAGGGAACCGGTTCTAAAACGGTTCTGTCTGAAATGCCAGACCAGAAACCGTTTGGGAACCGTTCCTCTTCCGGATTATATCATCTGTCTGAAATTCCCCTATGTGTTTGAATCCTATCTTGCAAATGAACAGAACATTCTCTGTGTTGCTATGCAGTATACTATCTGGGACTAGCCCTTCAATAAGCTTAAAAGCTTTTTATACGTGGGCAAATCTCTATGTGGAATTCTTACAGCTACTAAATAAGAGTTGGTTTTTATACCCCACATTTCTCTGCCTTGAGGTGTCTCAAAGTGGATTACAATAGCCTTCCATTCCCCACAACAGTCACCTTGTGAGGTAGGTGAGGCTGAGGGAGTTCTGAGACAACTGTGACTGACCCAAAGTCATCCGGCAGGCTTTGTGTGGAGGAGTGGAGAATCAAACCTGGTTCTCCAGGTTAGAGGCCACCACGTTTAACCAGTATACCATGCTGGCACTCACAATTATTGTAATTTATTCAAAGATGCTTCTGAACCAGGGCCGGCTCCAGGGTTTTTTGCACACTAGGTGGGGCTACCTTCTGGTGGCCCCCCCCCCCCCTGAAGAGAGAGGAAGAGGAAGATTTTTCTCAGTGTTTTTCTCAGTTTGGCGCCCCCAGGGCCGGGCTGCCCTAGGTGAATGCCTAGTTCGCCTAGTGAGTGAGCCAGCCCTGTTCTGAACCTCAAAGGTTTTGATCCATTGCCAATCTGCAGTGGAATAAAGCTGATCATTAGGGCCATTGATACATGGTTAAAATTCCACAGCTATCCCTCTTTTCTAGTTTTGCTTCTTGTTGCTCTCTGGATCCAGCTTCCTGAGATCCCCATCATAGTTTGCTTGAAATCTGCTGACTGGTGCCAAATGACCCTATGTTCAGCCAAGGTTCAGCCCAATTGATGTAGGTCAAATTTAAAATAAGGAGCAACAATTTCCATTTATAGTTACCTTAGGTATAGGAGTGATATACATCATGGCTGAAAATGGGTCTGAAGCCAAAATCTTCTAATGGTTCATGAAGATAAGATCATTCTACACAATTACAGGTTTTCTCTGCATCCAAAATAATAGCAGGGCTGGATAAATTTAGAATAATTTAGAATAAGAAGTTGCATAGAAGGACATGTACACTTCATTTCCTACTTTCCTGTAGTATCAGCACATTGCCTTTTTAATTGTGTACTTTTCTTAATGCTAAAAAAGAAAAAAATGCAAAAGAAGATAAATAGTATACTTTAATGTCACTGAGTTATAACAATATATTGTCCACATTTTATTCCACAACTCTGTAGCCCTCTCTATATTGCTACTGTGATTTGGGAGATGCTGGTCTGAATTCAGATGCATGTGTATCAAGCAGTGGAGCTGCACAAGGGTTTTTTTTCTCAAACGTATATATTAGTCAAATAGTTGGAACTATCACTTCTGACAGCAGCCATCATCTGTTGTGAACATGAAGTCTGGATTCACCCACTGCTCAAACAGTCACTGCCAGAATAGACATTTCTCTCCCCAGCGTTGCAAGCGAGGCACAAACCTCACAGGTAAAGTGGCTATTTGCACAAAGGAAGATTCCTATTGTAACCAGGAAGGGTGCATAAAAGTGCTGCTCGGCTTTACAGGATTGTTTTGAGGGTGGGTGCACCTCCCCCCTCCGTTATTACATCTCTGTGTGATCCTTTTCCTTAAACCAACTTGCTTCAACAATTCTGCAATTTCATATAATAATTCAGCTCTCATAATGATGTCTCAGCTTCTCTCTCATCCTGCTAGCTTTGATTTTCTGTTTGTCATCTTGTCAAACTTTTTGATATTTATAATTTCCTGTTTTGTGATGGTTTTGTTTCAGCTCTGCATCTGTTGTCACTCCTGGAGATTTCCGTCAGGTTATTATAATAGTTTTCACACATGCAGGAAATATTAAAGGCTTCAAGAGAATGTCCAATTCATATTTGACACCTACAAAGAGTCCCAAGCAGCTCAACATGGATGTGAATGTCAGTGAAATCAGTGGACTTTACTTGTAAGAAAATTTAGGGCAGATCAGTAACAATATTCTCAAGCAACTTCTGAGTTGGGTGGGCTTAGCTGAAGCCAGAATTTTTTCCCCTTAGATAATAGGAGCAACACAAAGTGGTGGATATGAAGCCAGTCTTGTTCCTCACCAGACACATAAAGTTATATGGTGCATCTCCTGAGTTCCAAAGGAAATATAAGAAAGACTTACAGTGATTTTTCATTTTCTACGGAACACAGGAAACATTCACAATTTTCTTTCTATCTGCTTTCCATTAACAATTTCAGAGTTGTTTCCAGTCATTTTAGTAATTATCCTTGACCTGGAAAAAGTGACCTTGACAATGGCATTTTCCTTATGCTTAAAAAATTAAGCCTCAACATGCATCAGCTCAAGTGTGCAGATCTACTCTTTCAGTGCTCATGCCTCTAGAGTAGGGATATTTTCAAGGTTCTATATACATCTTGAGGGATGGGCAGCCCTAACAACCATCTTCCCTTGCATAAACAAAGGCCATCAATGGCAATGCCAAATGCACAAATCATCTCAATGCTGCCTAAGCAATTGGACAACAAAGACCCCCGAAGTGATGAGTGAACATCTTTTCTGTAGGAGACAGGTCTGACAAAATTCATCCATCTGCTAGGATTCCAAATGGAGTTCTGCTGGTGGGATGCTGTTGCAAACCTAAATCATAATTGAAATGGACAGAATGAACAATTGCCGCACAACCACAGAGAAACAAATGAAGAAAGATTAAGACCACAAGGATTAGAAGCACAGAGGTCCATTCTCTCAACACCAGCCTCAGCCTGACATATGGCAGATCTTGCAGTGTTTTCTAAATATCAACTCATCAGGAATAGAGCAGCCCAGGACAGGGAAGTGGTTGCCAAGAGGCTTACAGGGGAGATGCCTTGCTTCCTGCTTTTCAGCACTCTGGCCAAGTTTGCAATGGCAGAATCGAGAATAAGTGAGAGACAACGTGACACAGTGATTACAGCACTGGACTGGGACCTAGGGCAACCAGGTTTGAATCCTTACTCTGCCAAAGAAGCTTACCAGCTGACTTCAGGACTGTCAGTCAGTTCAGTTCAGAAACCTTTAATGGCATAAAATAAGCTAAAATACAAAGTATTAGATAAATAAGAACAGGTGCCAACAGTAGTATCCAGTCAAACATTGTCATACAGGGACGGACGGACGGAAGGAAGGAAGGAAGGAAGGAAGGAAGGAAGGAAGGAAGGAAGGAAGGAAGGAAGGAAGGAAGGAAGGAAAGAAACTACAGTAGGGGTAGAATTTTTGAAGTAAAAAGTAAGAGGGCAAGTCATCTGAGATTCTGCTGTAAAGGGAGAGGGGAGAGTGTGCCATAGTATGTTAATTAAAGTTTTGATTGCATCAGGAGCTACACCAGCTTGCAAAACCAGGTGGACCTTAAAGGAGCTGTGTGACTTGGACGTTCAAGTTACTTTCAGTACTAGAACACATGAAGATGCAAAAAAGCCCCCCATCCATAATTGTCCACAAAGCTCTATCTATTTTTTCAGCTATATACAGCTGCAAATACAGTAATTACTCACATGTTTCTGTTCTATGAACACTAGTTTTGCCCAAAGAAGAATTCTGTGTAACTTAGAAGCATGCACATCTTTAAACTGCTATTTGATCCAATGAAGAGGAGAGACCTGGAAACATATGAGCTAGCTTAACAAACCTGGTGCCCGAGGACTAGAAGATAGGTAATGTCACTCCCATCTTTAAAAAGGGTTCCAGAGGAGATCCAGGAAAGTACAGGCCAGTCAGTCTGGCATCAATACTGGGTAAGTTGGTGGAAACTGTTATTAAGGAAAGAATTAGTAGGCACGTTGATGAACAAAAACTATTGAGGCAGACTCAGCATGGGTTCTGTAAGGGAATGTCTTGTCTCACTAACCTGTTAGTGTTTTTTGAGGGAGCGAACAAACATGTGGACAAGGGGGACCCAATAGATGTTGTTTACCTTGACTTCCAGAAAGCTTTTGATATAGTTCCTCATCAAAGGCTCCTAAGTAAGCTCAATAGTCATGGGATAAAAGGACAAGTCTCTTTGTGGATCAAAAACTGCCTAATTTATAGGAAACAGAGAGTTAGTATAAATGGGCAATTTTCTCAGTAGTGGGTGGTAAGCAGTGGGCTACCACAGAGATCAGTACTCAGTCCAATGCTTTTTAACATGTTCCTTAATGATTTGGAGTTGGGAGTAAGCAGTGAAGTGGCTAAATTTGCAGATGACACGAAGTTGTTCAGGGTGGTCAGAACCAGAGAGGATTGTGAGGCACTCCAAAGGGATCTGTTGAGGATGGGCAAGTGGGCGTCAACGTGGCAAATGGGGTCCAGTGTGGCCAAGTGCAAAGTGAAGTAAATTGGAGCCAAATTCCTAAATATAAATACACATTGATGGGGTCCGAACTGTCAGAGACTGACCAAGAGAGAGATCTTGGAGTCGTAGTAGATAACTCAATGAAAATGTCGAGACAGTGTGAAACTGCAATAAAAAAGGCCAGCACTATGCTAGGGATTATTAGGAAGGGAACTGAAAACAAATCAGCCAGTATCATCATGCCCCTGTATAAATCAATGGTGCAATCTCATTTGGAGTACTGTGTACAGTTCTGGTCGCCACACCTCAAAAAGAATATTATAGCATTGGGAAAAGTGCAGAACATAGAAACTAGAATGATAAAAGGGTTGGAACACTTTCCCTATGAAGAAAGGTTAAAATGCTTGGGGCTCTTTAGCTTGGAGAAACGATGGCTGAGGGGTAACATGATCGAGGTTTATAAGATTATGGATGGGATAGAACAGGTAGAGAAAGAAGTACTTTTCTCCCTTTCTCACAATACAAGAACTCGTGGGCACTCCATGAAATTGCTGAGCAGTCGGGTTAGAATGGATAAAAGGAAGTACTTCTTCACCCAAAGAGTGATTAACACATGGAATTCACTGCCACAGGAGGTGGTGGTGGCTACAAGCATGAACAACTTCAAGAGGGAATTAAACAAGCATATGGAGCAGAAGTCCATCTGTGGTTATTAGCCACAAGGTATAGATAGGAACTCTCAAGCTGGGGCAAGTGATGCTCTGTATTCTTGGTCCTTGGGAGGACAACAGTGGGAGGGCTTCTAGTGTCCTGGCCCCACTGGTGAACCTCCTGATGACACCTGGTATTTTTGGCCACTGTGTGACAGAGTGTTGGACTAGATGGGCCATTGGCTTATCTTATGTTCTTATGTTCTTATGAGCAGCTGCTCCTCCCCTTTTGCAGGTAATTTAAGGCTGGGCTTGTCCAAAGTTGTGAGTCTGTTATACAAACCAAAGGCTAGAGTGAAAGGTTCTTGGCTCTTCATTCTCAGCCTGTATTACCACACACCCACAAACATGTGAACTGCAGACTGCAATGGAGAATGAGCTTGTGTGTTGGTGCAGGGAACGGAAAACTGGCATCTTTTACCTAAAGAGGTCGCTGAGAGTAGCATGTTTTCATTAGGAAAAGGATGATGACAGAGACCTGATTTAGAGACTTATAAAGGAATAGATGGAGTTTTTTGAGGGATTTGGTACAGTACTGGGAGAGGGTTTATCCTAAGCAAATCCAAACTAACAATATAACAACAATAACCAATTGACCAGAGCCGTTCCAATTTGGAGCAGGAGTTACCTTTAATCTAAAGGTGTAAATGTGGGACATGTGGGGAATAGGACAAAGGAATCCAGTCTTCCATATCTGAGGCCTAAATAGCAGAGAGGAACAACATTCCTGCTCTCTGTGTAGTGTGGTGTGGGGTAGAAAATAGAGATTGTTGTGTACTGATATGAACTTGTCAGCGCTAGCAAGACCATGCATTCAAGCACACCTTCAGGTGTGCGAACAATAGCCGGTTCGGATCCTAGAGCGGACCAATAGGATTGCTTGGATCCTAGAGTAGACCTATGACAGACTCCTCCACTGTAAATAGCCTATCACTGGTATTGGGGTGTGTGTTGGATGTGGGGTACTGCAGGGATATAAGCAAGGTTTGGACCTCGCCAGTTTGTTCCACTATCTAATAAAGCATGAGCTGATCACTATCCAATGCATCCGAACTCAATACTTTACAGAGATAGATCAAGATGGCCAGCTGGAATGCAGTGTGCCACTGGGGCGATCCTCTCACTGATGTTGTTCAACATCTATGTGCGCCCCTCACCCAGTGGTTCCATGGGTTTGTGCTGGGTTGTCACCAGTACGCTGATGACACCCAGCTCTATCTGTTGATGGACGAATGGACAGATGGACACTGCCCCAGAAATTTTGGACAGGGCTTTGGGAGCTGTGGCTGAGTGGTTAAAACAGAGTTGGCTGAGGTTAAACCCACCGAAGACGGAGGTCCTGTTTCTGAGATGTGGGAGGGTGGATTGGGAATCAGGCTCCCAACTCTTGGTGGGGCACTGCTGTCACTGGCACCAAGGGTGAAGGGCCTGGGGGTCATCCTGGATGCCTCACTTTCCATGGAGGCCCAGGTCACCATGGCTGCCAGATTGGCCTTTTACCATCATCAGCTAGTCATGCAGCTGGTTTCTTATCTCTCCTCCCAGGACTTAGCTACAGTGATTCATTCAATGGTTACTTCTAGGCTGGATTACTGTAACGTGCTCTACATGGGGCTGCCCTTGAGTCTGACCTGGAAACTGCAGCTAGTGCAAAATGCAGCAGCACCTGCTGACTCTGATGTCTATGTTGGTGCGCATTCAGCTGGTGCTACACCAATTGCACTGGCTGCCTATTGAGTAGCGCATCTGGTTCAAGGTTATGGTATTAACTTTCAAAGCCCTGTGCAGCCTGGGACCAACATACCTGCAGGATCACCTCTCCCCTTATGTGCCCTGAAGAGCTCTGCACTCTGCTGAGCAACATCTGCTGGTAGTCCCCAGCCCAAAAGATATCTGCTTAGCCTCAGCCAGGGCCAGGGTGTTCTCAGTCCTGGACCCAGTCTGGTAGAACATGCTCCCACTTGAGATCAAGGCCCTGAGGGATACAGTGTAATTCCTTGGGACCTGCAAGATGTAGCTGTTCTGCCAGGCCTTTGGTTGAGGTGGCAGACACCTGAAGATTTTGGCCTTCCCTGCCCACACTGCCCAGGTGTATTACCCTCAAGAGCCATCCTGGCATCTGCTGAATGGGCTCTGTTATTAGTCTTTATATGCCCTGCACCAGTGGGAGCCATTAATGGGCGCAAGAGATAGTGTTGTCCTGTGATTTTAAAATTTTAATTTGTTATTAACTGTATTTATTTGTACTGTTATTTGACTGTTGTGACCTGACCTAAGCCTGCTTGTGGGGAGGGTAGGATATAAACCCAATGATAAATAAATAAATAAACCTGTTCTAGTCTACATAGAAATCAGATGAAAAAGGGAGGAATCCAGTGAGTTGGGAGCCTGTCCAATTTATAGCCAGGATCAGACTCAGTGATTTCAGCAAAGAAGTAGATCAACTCTGAGGTTGGGGTAACAAGTAGGCTCCAGCAACCAGCCACAAAAATTTTGAGGGTTCAGAGGTAGCTTTTATGTATCTTTAGTAGTACTGAGAAGGGAACAGTGTCTGTGCTGTGATGGGATTGGATTCTGGCCAAAAACTTTGAGTCTTATTGGAAGGTTTGGATTTTAGGGGTGTGGAAAGAAGAAGAACTCCAGATATGGGCATGATTAACCATGTTCAAAAGTGTTAGGAAATATGGGAAACGTCAACCTGCACTGATCTGGTTATCAGGCCAGAAAAGAAGAAGAAGAAGAAGAAGAAGAAGAAGAAGAAGAAGAAGAAGAAGAAGAAGAAGAAGAAGAAGAAGAAGAAGAAGAAGAAGAAGAAGAAGAGGAAGAAGAAGAGGAAGAGGAAGAGGAAGAGGAAGAAGAAGAGGAAGAGGAAGAAGAGGAGGAGGAGGAGATTGGATTTATACCCCGCCCTTCGCTTGGAGTCTCAGAGCGGCTTACAAACTCCTTTCCCTTCCCCTCCCCACAACAGACACCCTGTGAGGTAGGTGGGGCTGAGAGAATTCTAGCACAAACTGCTCTTCAGGAACAGCTGTGCCAGAGCTTGTGACTGACCCAAGGTCACATCAGCAGGTGCAAGTGGAGGAGTGGGGAATCAAACCCGGTTCTCCCAGATTAGAGTCCGCACAATTAACCACTACACCAAACCAGCGGAACCTAGCTTAATAATGTAATAGGCAGGGCTCGATGGCCTTCCTGGGTCCCTGAAGCTGAGTTTTGTTTTTGCACAACTGGATTGTTAATCGTGACCTGAAATTTCATGACCCCTCA
Organism: Gekko gecko; assembly: GCA_029375565.1. NCBI lineage: Eukaryota > Metazoa > Chordata > Lepidosauria > Squamata > Gekkonidae > Gekko > Gekko gecko. Next base: position 92,445,947 of record JAPDNY010000005.1, on the reverse strand, counting down.
GGGAGCCAAAGAATAGAACTATTGTCAGGGGAGTATTTCACCTCCCCAGGCATGTGACCATCTCCCTGTCAGTTAGCTGTACAGTTGCTTGAAGTGTGATATATTTTTCTCATATCAAACATGGCTTCACTTCTACAGTCTCAGACAGCATATGGCCTATGAAATCATGAAGGTAACCCAAAACATAGCTCTCCATGCAGGGCTGCTTTCAGGGTCGCACCTGTGGCTTGTAGCCTGCAGCCCTGTGAATCAGGGTAACTTTAGTGTCAAGTCAAGTCAAGTCAGCCTTTATTGGCATAAAATCATCAGTACAATACTAGGATTAAAAACCAGTTAAAACACCCGTATAAACCAGTTGAAACATACATATAACAATCAGGGTAACTTTAGTGGTTTTCACATGCAGAGTGGCTCATGGGGCTGGTGCATTTGCAAATAAAGCACAGCAGCAATGGGGCTTCCACCCGGTAGGCTTCATTGCAGTTCCCCTGCCTAGTCCCCCAGCAGTACCCAGCCCCCTCTTCTCTGTCATCAAAGCTTTTGCAATTTTTAAAAAAATATTGGCTCTAGAATAGCAGGTGTCAATATAATGTTGAAACCATAGGTGTGGCTGATTTTGTGAACTCACGGCTTTCATTTTTAAAAGTAAGTCTCTAGTCTCTCCCATTGTAATGATATGCCTTTTCCTTTATATCTCTTCAAGATAAAATACTAAAGACTTACTTTAAAAAAAGTGAAAGGTGAGAATTAAAAAAACCTTGGTATACCTATTCTTGCAGTAGCATATCAATATAACAACATTTTATTACTGATTAAAAAAAAATAAAATAAAAAACCCTGTGGCAGAGGAAGAAATGGCTGTCGTGGGGACAGATTTAGGGAAAATAGCTGTCATGTGTGCAGGAAAATCTGTATTTTCCCACCCATACAGCATCTATCCAGGCTTTACTGTGATCCTTCTCAGAACTTCAGAGCAAAGCTGGCTTGAGAAAAGTTGGGAAAAAGCCAGGGAAACCCCTGGAGGTGCACAAATGCACCACAATGCTGTGGAGAAGCAGGACAAAAAACTCACTTCCCAGACCTTACCAACTGCGTTAGTCCAATCATAGCTGTACTTATGTATCGTGACTCTAACTGGCCCCCTCCACACCAGTATATAACATTTGAGGAAATCTGTTTCAGCATATCTAAAGAATTGTGCGTCTACACATGCTAAGTTCTCGCTTATACACAGAATAGAACTTTGCTGGTCTTGGAGGTGCAACTGGACTCAAATATTGTTCTGTTGCTTCAGACCAACATGGCTACCCACCTGGAATAAATAAATATATATATCCTGTCCTAATATATATTTGAATTTTGGTTCCACAAGATTCTATGCTTGCCATAATTGATTTGGCTCAAGAACTGGCAGTCAGAAGACACTGGCCTGGGCTGACTGGCTGGTTCACAAAGTCCCGCCCACGTCAGCCCCGGTCAGTGTTTTCAGCTCAGTCTGCTCCAGTCCTCCAACAGGAGAGGACTGTCTGGAGTGTGAGCACAGGGACAGGCCCTCAAGGCTGAGGCAAGTGAGAGAAGCCCTTTTCCGCCCCCCACACCATCCCCTGGGCCCTCTATGAGGGGACTAGGCCCAGAGAAGACCTTTTGTGTCCCCCACATGCCATCCCCTGGGCCTTCTATGGGGCACTAGACCCAGAGAAGGCCTTTTCCGCCCCCACACGCCATCCCCTGGGCCTTCTATGGGGCAGTAGGCCCAGAGAAGCCATTTTCCGTCCCCCACACGCCATCCCCTGGACCTTCTATTGGGGCAATAGGCCCAGAGAAGGCCTTTTCTGTCCCCCACACACCATCCCCTGGGCCTTCTATGGGGGCAGTAGGCCCAGAGAAGCCCTTTCCCCCCACACACTGCCTACTGCCCCCATAGAAGGCCCAGGGGATGGTGTGTGGGGGACAGAAAAGGCCTTCTCTGGGCCCAGAGAAACCCTTTTCTGCCCCCCTTCCCTTCCCTTCCCTTCCTTTCCCCCTTTTCCTTTCTTCCTCTCTCCTTTCTTTCACTCTTCCCCCCATTCCTTCCTTCCTTCCTTCCTTCCTTCCTTCCTTTCTCCAACCCTCTCTCCCTTCCACCTCCCTCCCTTCCTTTCTAGGGCCCATTGTCTTCCACCACAATGGGCTTTTCTCCCTAGTATGTATGTATGTATGTATACCCATTGGCCCATCAACCACCACTCAAGAGTACTTACGTGCCATTGTCTGGGTGATGGGTCCACTCCTCTCCCCTGGCCACTGCCAGCTTGGCCATTCCCTGTCTGAATAAACTGCCAGAACTGCTGTGGGGCTCACTTTCCCCTCAGTGTCTGTTGCTAGGCAACCAAGCTTGGTTCTGTCGGTAAAAAGGCAGGGGCAGGAGGCCCTTTCCAGGCCTACTCTGGCCTTTGTGGGGAACTCATTGGGGCCAGTCCTGACTAGGGTTGCCAGCTCCAGGTTGGGAAATTCCTGGAGATTTTGTGGTACAGTCTATGGAAGCCAAAGTTTGGGGAGGTGAGAGGCCTCAACTAAATAGAATGCCACAGAGTCCCACTTCCAAAGCAGTTATTTTCTCCAGGGAAGAGATCTGTTGTTTGGATTTCAGTTGTGATACCAGGTGATCTTCAGGCTCCACCTGGAGATTGGTTACCCTAGGCTTGGCATCCTCCTCTGGGTGGCTTGATGACACCTTATTGGCATGACAACTAGGCCTGGCTGCTTGCATCTGTATATCACCAGCCCCCCAGGACAGCCAGTGTCGTGTAGCAGTTAGCACTTCAGAGCAGGGTCTGCCAGATCCAGGTGCTTACTGTGGAAGCTGAGTGGGTGATTTCAGACCACTCACAGACTTTCAGCCTAACCTACCTCACAGGGTTGTTGTGCAGATTAAAAAGGGGAGAGGAGAGTGATGTAAGTTGCTTTGGTCCTCACTGCAGAGAAAGACTGTACTTTTCCTCCTGGGAAACCATTATTGCCAATCTCCAGGAGAGGGCTGGAGAGCACTCAGAATTACAACTGCTCTCCAGATGACAGAGATCAGTTCCCCTGGAGAAAATGGTGGACTCTGTGTCATTATACCCTGCTGAGGTGGCTCCCCCAGGACAGCCAGTGTGATGTAGCAGTTAGCGTTTCAGAGCAGGGTCTTCCTTCCTTCCTTCCTTCCTTCCTTCCTTCCTTCCTTCCTTCCTTCCTTCCTTCCTTCCTTCCCTCCCTCCCTCCCTCCCTCCCTCCTTCCTTCCTTCCTTCCTGTCTGTCTGTCTGTCTGTCTGTCTGTCTGTCTCTCTCTCTCTTGCTCTCCCTCCATCCCTGCTTTTCTCCCTGATGGGAACTAGAGAATTTTTGCCTCCACCAATTTACCCTCATGACAGTCCTGTGTATCCACACACACACACATATGTGTGTGCATATATATTGGTATGTATATACACACATACAACTTTTGAAGATTTATTCAGAAGTTTTAGGTTGTTCAATGAGCTTACTCCCAGGAAAGTGTCTTTAATCTTGCAGCCTTTCAGACCCTGGTGAGGGGGTGAAACCAAAGCCGGCACAACCATTAAGGCCAAGTAAGGTGATCACCTAATGGCGGAGACCTCTGAGGGCGCCGAGGCCAGCAAGCGGGGTGAGGATGACAGCAAGAGTGGCACTCACGATGAGCAGGAATCATCATCTCCACTGCCTTGGGACTCACCTAACGGGGAGAAAAGGTAGCAAGCAGCCCTGCGCTGCCTGGTCAGTTCTGCGCTGATGCTGTGGGCGTCCCTCCCCAGTCACCCTCGCTGCTCCTCCAGGCACCTCTTGGTGTCCTGCCCGCTGCCGCCACCTTCTCCCCTCCATTCTCCTCCTGAGCCACGCTGAGCTGGGTCGGGTCATCTTTAATGAGCACCACCTGGACTTCTGGCCATGGCTGAGTGAGCCATTGTCTGCAGCAGCATGGAGGCAAAGGGAGCAGGTGAGGGCACCAGGTGGGAAAGCAAATGGAGGGGAGGGATGGAAGCGAGCCATGAATTTTTGCCTGGGAGAGGGGGGAGAAGGAGGGAAGGACAGAAGGGGTCCAGCCTGCTCCACAGCCTCACTCTCCTCAGAAACCCCGCCCCCATGATGGCATTCTTACCCCTCCAACTGGCTGCAGACTCTTGGTTAAAAAGTTAAGTTTTAACTTAAAAACATTTAAAACATTAGCACTCTTGCAATATTTGTTCATTTAACTGACACCCCTTGCTCTGAATTATTGCATCAAAATGTCTGTGCTGTTGCAGTCTTGAGTATACTGCTCAAGAGTGTATCTGTAAGCTGCAAACCTACTTGTGATTTATTGACATTCACTACAGAAATCTCAGGCTCAGAGTTCTGAACCTAGGGCCCAGGGGAAAACATGAAATGGGTGGGCATTGCAACCTTTTGTACATAAGTTGCTTCATGTGCTGGTCAAGAACATGAGAAGGCACCATGACACAGACTGAGGGCTATGTGCTTGTCTAAGTGGTCAGTACCAGCCTACTATCTGGGAAGTCTAAATTCAAAATCCCCAAAGGGGTGACATGATAGCGGTTTACAAGATTATGCATAGCATGGGATAGAGCAGGTAGAGAAAGAAGTACTTTTCTCCCTTTCTCACAATACAAAAACTAATGGGCACTCCATGAAATTGCTGAGCAGTCAAGTTAGAATGGATAAAAGGAAGTATTTCTTCACCCAAAGAGTGATTAATGCATGGAATTCACTGTCACAGGAGGTGGTGGTGGCTACAAGCATGGATGGCTTCAAGAGGGGATTGGATAAACATCAGGAGTGGAGGTCCATCAGTGGCTATTAGCCACAAGGTATAGATGGGAACTCTCAGTCTGGGGCAAGTCATGCTCTATATTCTTGGTGCTTGGGGGAGGCAACAGTGGGAGGGCTTCTAGTGTCCTAGCCCCACTGCTGGATCTCCTGATGGCACCTGGTATTTTTGGCCACTGTGTGACACAGAGTTTTGGACTGGATGGGCCATTGGCCTGATCCAACATTGGTTTCTCTTATGTTCTTAGCATGTGCACACTTCTTCACATACACTGAAACAGATTTCCTCAAATATTACATGCAGGTAGGGGAAACTAGTTGTCAGGAAGAGATTATTAGAGTCAAGATGAATAAGTAACTGAGCAATAAGAACAGCAAAACTGGAATAACAATACAGTAGGATTGCAGTTCTCTGTATAGGACAAACAGGTAAAACCCTACACCAAAGGGTAAATGGACACAAATCTGACATCAAGAATTGCAAAACTGAGAAAACTGTAGAACTAGTGCTGCAAAAGAGACTCTTTGTTTTGGCAGTTATATCCGTTCAACATACTGAAGCATCAGCACTTGAACTGAAGGAATCAGAGACAAAATTTGCAAAGGAAAAGGCACACAAAATGAGATTTTGATGTGCCCGAAATGGAAACATTCAAGAGCCTTAATTTTTTAAGTCACAATTCACAGGATTATTCAAAATGTTTGGGGAGTTGTGTGCTAAAACTATTTTCTGTTTGAGAAAGAAAACCAAAGGCTGTCATTTTACTTATTTTCACGATGTTTTAAAAAAAAATAGCAGTGTCAAGTTTTGTGCTTTTAATGTTCCCTAGAATTCATCTGTTTTTAAAAACTGGTTAGCAGTTAGCATCGATACCAGGTAAGTTGGTGGAAACTGTTATTAAGGAAAGAATTAGTAGGCACATTGATGAACAAAAACTATTGAGGCAGACTCAGCATGGGTTCTGTAAGGGAAGATCTTGTCTCACAAACCTGTTAGTGTTTTTTGAGGGAGTGAACAAACATGTGGACGAGGGGGATCCAATAGATATTATTTACCTTGAATTTCGGAAAGCTTTTGATACAGTTCCTCATCAAAGTAAGCTCAATAGTCATGGGATAAAAGGACAAGTCCTCTTGTGGATCAAAAACTGGCTTATAAATAGGAAACAGAGTGTGAGTATAAATGGGAAATTTTCTCAGTGGAGGGTGGTAAGCAGTGGGGTACCACAGGGATCAGTATTCGGTCCGATGCTTTTTAACTTGTTTATTAATGATTTGGAATTGGGAGTAAGCAGTGAAGTGGCTAAATTTGCAGATGACACGAAGTTGTTCAGGGTGGTGAAAACCAGGGAGGAGTGTGAGGCACTCCAAAGGGATCTATTGAGGATGGGTGAGTGGGCATCAACGTGGCAAATGGGGTTCAATGTGGCCAAGTGCAAAGTGATGCACATTGGAGCCAAAAATCCTAAATATAAATACACGTTAATGGGGTCTGAACTGGCAGAGACTGACCAAGAGAGAGATCTTGGAGTCGTAGTGGATAACTCAATGAAAATGTCTAGACAGTGTATAGCTGCAATTAAGAAGGCCAACACTATGTTGGGGATTATTAGGAAGGGAACTGAAAACAAATCAGCCAGTATCATCATGCCCCTGTATAAATCATTGGTGCGACCTCATTTGGAATACTGTGTACAGTTCTGGTCACCACATCTCAAAAAGGATATTATAGCATTGGAAAAAGTGCAGAGAAGGGCAACTAGAATGATAAAAGGGTTGGAACACCTTCCCTATGAAGAAAGGTTAAAATGCTTGGGGCTCTTTAGCTTGGAGAAACAACGGCTGAGGGGTGACATGATTGAGGTTTATAAGATTATGAATGGGATTGAGCAGGCTGAGAAAGAAGTACTTTTCTCCCTTTCTCACAATACAAGAACTCGTGGGCACTCCATGAAATTGCTGAGCAGTCGGGTTAGAACAGATAAAAGGAAATACTTCTTCGCCCAAAGAGTGATTAACATATGGAATTCACTGCCACAGGAGGTGGTGGCAGCTACAAGCATGGACAGTTTCGAGAGGGAATTAGATAAACATAAGGAGCAGAAGTCCATCAGTGGCTATTAGCCACAAGGTATAGATGGGAACTCATAGTCTGGGGCAGGTGATGCACTCTATTCTTGGTGCTGGAGGGGGCAGCAGTGGGAGGGCTTCTAGTGTCCTGGCCCCACTGCTGGACCTCCTGATGGCACCTGGTATATTTTGGCCACTGTGTGACAGAGAGTTGGACTAGATGGGCCATTGGCCTGATTCAACATTGGCTTCTCTTATGTTCTTATATTCAATGTGGGGGGGGTGCAAATAGTCAGCCTTGCCTAGGGCGCAAAAAAGGCTGGCACCAGCCCTGGAAAAAAAGGAGTATAAATGTTTAAATATTTGTATGTATTTATTTACTTTATTTATACCCCATCATTTCCCTCAAATAGGTCCCAAAGTAGCTTGCATCATTCTCCTCTCCTCCATTTTAGGTTCACAGTAACCCAATGAGGTAGGTTAGGCTAACAGTATGTGACTGGCCCAACCTCACCCAGCAAGCTTCCTTGACAGAGTAAGGATTTGAACCTGGGTTTCCCAGGTCCTGGTCCAACACTCTAACCACTACACTACACTAGCTAAATACAATAATCAGTTCTAGGCATAGAACTTTTCCTTTTAGACAACATTTTCACTCTCTCCAGCATATGGGAGGCTCAGCAGAAACTCATCTCTATACTGAACGGGTCCAGACAACTCTGCTAAAAGCAGGGTTGTTTAAAGAAATAAAGCAATGAATTGAGTGGGATGCATTCTTCGTACCTTAACATAAGATATTAACCATGGCAATAGGCTGAAAGTGGCAGAGTGCAAGTGCATGGCAGGAAGAAACCATTCAGGAGAGATATTTAGGAATAGCCAGTCTCTCTCTCTCTCTCTTTTTTAAAGGCCTAAAGGCCACTTTTTATTTATTTTATACACACACAATATACAATACATACAATATACAATACACACAATATACAATACATCCACATAAAAAACACCGCAAAACAACAACAAACATCCTAATCTAACATTAAACATTTACAGAGGGGCTTTAAACACCTTGATTAATTCTTACAGCAACTTCTACAAGCCTTCTTTGCTATATCCAAAAGCTTTCTTAATACCAAATATAACTTTCTTTTAAACTCAAAGCTATCTTATTATCTCTAACACCGTTCAACTACCTCTACTTAATTGTCTTATACCAATCATAAAAACGATCTCATGTATTCAAAAAAGTGTCTTCTGGTTGACCTCTTAGAATTAATGTCAGTTTATCCATCTCGGCCGCCTCCAATATTTTTGCAATATATTCTTCCCTCCTCAGTGTTTTGGGGAGATCTCCAATAACGTGCATATACAATCCTAGCCTCTGTAGTTAAATATATCAACAAATAACGATCCTCCCAGGTCAAGTCTTTCGGTAATATACCCAATAACAAAACTTCTGGTTTAAAAGGGATTACCTTCCTTACAATTTTTTTAATTAGTTCATGAACCCAAATCCAATACTTTTTACTGATGTCGCAACTCCACCACATATGAAAAAAGGAGCCCACCTTGTTTTCACCTTTCCAGCACTGATTAGAGCAATTCTTATCATATTTTACAATTTTCTCAGGGGTAACATACCATCTGTAAAACATTTTATACATATTTTCCTTATAGGACATTGCTTTAGTTATTCTAACATTCTTACACCATATCTGATCCCATTGTTCCAAATCAATAGTATGCCCTAAATTCTGAGCCCATTGGATCATATTATTTTTGACTGTTTCATCAACCATCACTTCTTTCAGCAATATTACATAAATTTTTGTTATACATTTCTCCTCTGTCATCAAAACCTTTTCCATTTCATTAAGTTTCTCATAAATTCCAACCCTTTTATCTTTAGCAAATCTTAACTCTAGCTGAGTTCGTTGCCACCACGACAGGTCTTCATCTAATTTAAGATTGCCCCTTGAATCTATTATATCTAAGTATCTCCTTGGTGTCTCCTCCTCATACGTCCTAGGGAAAGTAAATGCTTCCAATGGTGCAATTAACTTGGATTTCTTTCTAAACCAGCTCTTTTGTACCACTGTCCACACTTTTATTAGAGCTGCTCGTAACCAATGTTCTTTAAAGTACTTATGAGATAGAGTCTTCTCATACCATACAAAAGCGTTCCAACCCAACATTAGATCATGCCCTTTCAATTTTAATATTCTTTTATCTTCCAACATAATCCATTCTCTAATCCAGGCCAAGGTCGCTGCTCTATAATATAAAGTCCAGTTCAAAAGTCCAAGTCCACCTCTTTCCTTCAAATCTTGCAAAGACTTTAATCTAATTCTTGATCTTTTTTCTTGCCATATAAAGTTCTTTATCAATCCATCCAATTCTTTAAAGATGCCCATATTTTGTAAGACCAGGATTGTTTGAAATAGAAAGATCCACCTTGGAAGTATGTTCATCTTAACTAGTGCTATTCGTCCCATCAAAGATATTTGTAAATTCTTCCACTTTTCTAGATCTTGTTTTGTTGTTTTTAATAGTTCTTTATAGTTATCTTGCATCAATGAGCTACACTTATTTGTTAGATTAATCCCCAGATATTTCACTTTATCGCTGATTTGATAGCCTGAGATCTCTTGTAACTCTTCTTTGTGCTCCTTCTTCATATTTTTAGTTATAATTTTTGTCTTTTGTTTATTTATCTTCAACCCTGCCACCAAGCCATAGTCCGCCAGCATCTTGTTTAGGAATGGGATAGAAGGTAACGGGTTTTCTAGTATGAACACAAGATCATCTGCAAATGCTGGTAGCTTAAATTCTTCTCCGCTCACCTTCAATCCCTTTATTTTAGGGGAACCTCTTATCTCTTCATTTAATATCTCCAATGCAAAGATATATAATAAAGGCGATAACGGACATCCTTGTCTTGTCCCTTTTTGTATTTCGAATACTTCCATGCTCTCGCCATTAATCAAAACTGAAGCAGTTTGTTTCGTGTAAATAGCTCGAATCATCTGAATAAAATCTGCTCCTGCATCCGCTTTCTTAAAAGCTTCTAAAACAAAGTCCCAACTCAAGTTATCAAATGATTTTTCAGCTTTCAGGAAAATCAGTGCCATCTCTTTTTCCGGATGAACTTCATAATATTCTATCACATCCAGAACACATCTTAAATTATTCTTTATTTGTCTGTTGGGCAAAAAACCTGCTTGGTCTTTATGTATCTTCTTTGCCAGAATTCTCTTAAGTCTTTCAGCAATGATTGAAGCAAAGATCTTATAATCTGCATTTAATAAAGAAATTGGTCTATAATTCTTGATTTCTTTTTCATCTGTGCTTGGTTTATGTATCAGAGAGATCTTTGCCTCTCTCTATGAATCAGGAACTTCTTCTCCCTCCATTATCATTTACAGATCTCTTGCAATTGAATCAATACCTGTTCTTCAAAGGCTATATAAAATTCTGTAGGTAATCCATCTGGTCCCGGTGTTTTGCCTTTATTTTGCTGCTTGACTGCTTCCACCATCTCCATCATCACAATAGGCTGATTAAGAATCTTCCTTTGATCCTCAGTAAATTTTATAGTTTGATGTTTTTCCAAATATTGTGTTATTTGTTCTTTATTTACATCCTTCCTTTTATACAGTTCTTTATAATAGCATTCTACTTTTTTTTTAATCTTGTATTTTATTGACTTCTTCCCCATTTTTCCCTTGCAAAATTCTTATATTGGTTTTGTCTCTTTGTTGTCGTACCTAATATGCCAGCCATCTTGTTGGTTTATTAGCATTTTCAAAGTAGTTTTGTTTAGCAAAAGTAAGGGTCTTTTTGCCAATTCTGATGAGAGCAGGCAATTCATCTTATGTTGTAATAATTTAATATTTTCTCTTCTTCCTACTCCATCCTGCTCCTGTAAGCTTTTTTCCTCCTGTTCTTTAATCTCCTTTTGTAACTCCAGATATTCTTTATTTCTCCTTGTGTTTATAATTGAAGCTTCTTTAATCAGCTGTCCTCTAGCATATGCCTTAAAAGCATCCCAAACCACTCTCAAAGGCATATCAGGTTGCTTATTCTCTTTGAAGAAGAAATAAAACTATTCTGCTACACATTTTATTAATTTTCTATCTTTTAATATCGAGATATTTAAGGTCCATCTGTTTTTAGGCCTTTTTTCCTGTAGTTCTAGGTATATCGTTCTATGATCTGCATAGATTCCTGCTTCAATTTCCGCCTCCAACAAATCTTTCACCATAGTAGTGGAAATCCAACACATATCAATTCTTGACCAGGACTCATGTCTAGTTTTTTGGGGGGTTTCCCACTCTCCATGCATCCCTTAGTTGGTATTCTTCTATTAAGAATAGCCAGTCTCCATGTTATCAAGGACTACAAAGGTTAGGCAGGGTTGCTGGAAACCAATATGTCATTTTTTTTAGCCAGGTGCACACTGCCAAAATTGTAATGGAGGTGAGGAATAACAATCCACATCATTCTGAATATACTGCTGGCAGAAGAGGAAGCCTACCAGTCCTCACAGTCTGAGTTGACCCTTTTAGCACTTGCAGTAAAACACTGTCTCCATGGAAGTCAATATTAATTTTTCTTATGGAACCCAAGTTTGTATTAATAATACTTGCCTGAACCAGAGCCTTATCGATTGCATCAACGTGCTTATTACAAAAACCAAGGAAAATGCAAGTATGAACAGCAGGACTGCAGGCGATCTCTAATGACCAGCTATCACTCTCCAAATCCTTTGCTTCCCTTAATATGAAAAGGGAGATCATATGGTAGTGGGTCACTTGTAGATAAACAGAAACCCTGCACACCATGCCAAGAAGCTGTCAGAAAAGAAAAGTAGTCTTCTGGATATTTGAACTGAAATTCATCTCAATTTTCAAAGTCACAGGATAAAACCCCTTTTTTACTTTGGCAATGCCTGTTAAGGAAAGTCTATGGCCTGTAAAGCCTTCCTTCAGCCTAAGGAAACTTCTTATTTAAGTGGTTCCTCCCAGGAAGAGGTATTTAACTTTGGGAAAGGCTTCCAAGCTTGCTGAACCGAATGGTAGGATACAGTTCTAAGTTTCCAAAAGAAGACAGTAGAGACTGTAGGTTGTACAGAGGACAATAGAGACTATGGGTTGGATTCAAGAACTCCCTTCTGTGAAGTGAGGAGTTCATCATCTGGAATCTTTTAATGTGATTAATATAATTTGTACATTACATTGGATGCAAGGATTCTAAATGAGATGTCTTTGTCCAAGAGCCGAGGTCGTAGAAAGCCTCCACAGAAGGGAGTCCATGAATCCAACCTGTAATCTCTATCATCTTCTATACCTCTTTTGGAATTAGGCCTGTATCCTAGCATTCTGTTCAACAACCTTGGAAGCCTTCCTCCAGACTAAGGAGCGTCCTACAGCTTTGGCTCTTGGACAAAGACATCTCATTTAGCAGAAGAGAATCCTTGCATCCAATCTAATGAAGAGTACAAATGATATTTATCACATTGAAAGATTCTAGATTATGTACTCCTCCACTCCAGCAGTGGAACACCTGTCTATTCTGATGTTCTAGGGATATAGAAGAACAGCAGTTGACTAGCAGGGAAAATCTGTTGTGTTTGAATAGCAACAGTTGCCCAAAACTGTCTCAATAGGAAACCCCGTCTCAGAACAGATTAAAACAAACAAGCTCTAGAATGCACAATTCTAGGGAACTCATTTATAGTTACAGTGCTGAGGAAAGATTCAGATGGGTAGCCATGTTGGTCTGAAGCAGTAAAACAAAGTTTGAGTCCAGTGGCACAGTTAGGACCAACAATGTTTTATTCTGGGTATAAGCTTTCGTGTGCATGCACATAAAAGCTCATACCCAGAATAAAATGTTGGTTTTAAATGTGCCACTGAGAACTCAAACTTTGTTCCAGTGCTGAGGAAAAAAATCCAAAGTGTTACTTCTTGGGATCTGTTTCCATTAGCCAGTGGGGTGAGATGAGAATGTATTTTACCAGAAAAATGTTCTCAACCACTCTAGCCTACTATATTTTACAGAAACCTGAACAAAGGCCCAGGACAGACTGGCAATTTGTCCCGGTATCGAGTCGCGGCAAAAAAAACCCAGAGTAAACAATACCGGGTTTTCCCGTCCACACAGCGGGGGCCTCTGCCGGAAGATACTGGACGGAGGTGCGCGGGAGCGTTCAGACTGCCGCGCCGGAGGCGCGCTATATTCGCTGTTTCCCCATTATTTCGGCTGTGGGCATATGTGCATAAGCACATTTTGGCGGGTTTTTTTTTTTTTGCCCTGCAACGCCGGCACCGCATTGGGCAGTGGAGCGGAGCGCAGCCAATCACACCGCTGCTGCCTCATGCCCAACGCGGGTTGCTCCCGGCTTTTCGGCTGCGCGTTCAGACTCCCCGGAAGCGGAGAAACGCGCGACAAACGCAGGCTTTCAAGATTTGCGTCGGCTTTTATCAGGTGTTTTTTTAATCCGGCAGTGAAGCGCAAGAGCACCGGTAGGCTACGGGTGGGGGACACCAGGCAGATGTGCCTGTGTGAACATTCCATTTAATCCGATATTGAGTCGTTGTCAGCCCGGGTCCCATCCCGCGGCAAATTGCCAGTCTGTCCTCGGCCAAAGAATCACATTAAGAATCCTGATCTTTTCAGTAAAACTATCAGTGAGGTTTTCATTCAATAGTATCATACATAACAAACGCAGTTTATAAAGCAATTTCAGATGCGTTAAGACTTTGCTGCATGTTAACTTTTCCATTAAAAGAATCACATCGCCATACTTTACAGGCATAAAAAAATAATTTCAAAGGCCTACTTGATAGCAGACTTCCTAACAAAACTTGGAAATATGTGCAAAACTTCTGTCATAAAAGCACTTAATTGATTACTGTGAAGGTCTTTAAAAGATCAGTTTCATGTAGAGTGTGTAATTAGATATAATGTCATCACTGGAGTACTAAAACTTGTCTTTTGTTTTTCACATATAGGCCACTAAAGATTACTGTTAAGTATGCAACTCAACACGAAGGATTTCAGCAAAAGTGATTTCAGATTTATTGTAACAGCAAACTTCAACTCGGAACACACAACAAACAAGTAAGAACATAAGAACATAAGAACATAAGAGAAGCCAATGTTGGATCAGGCCAATGGCCCATCTAGTCCAACACTCTGTCACACAGCGGCCAAAATATACCAGGTGCCATCAGGAGGTCCAGCAGTGGGGCCAGGGCACCAGAAGCCCTCCCACTGCTGCCCCCTCCAGCACCAAGAATAGAGTGCATCACCTGCCCCAGACTGAGAGTTCCCATCTATACCCTGTGGCTAATAGCCACTGGTGGACTTCTGCTCCATATATTTATCTAATTTCCTCTTGAAACTGTCCATGCTTGCAGCTGCCACGACCTCCTGTGGCAGTGAATTCCATATGTTAATCACTCTTTGGGTGAAGAAGTATTTCCTTTTATCTGTTCTAACCCGACTGCTCAGCAATTTCATAGAGTGCCCATGAGTTCTTGTATTGTGAGAAAGGGAGAAAAGTACTTCTTTCTCAGCCTGCTCAATCCCATTCATAATCTTATAAACCTCGATCATGTCACCTCTCAGCCGTCGTTTCTCCAAGCTAAAGAGCCCCAAGCATTTTAACCTTTCTTCATAGGGAAGGTGTTCCAACCCTTTTATCATTCTAGTTGCCCTTCTCTGCACTTTTTCCAATGCTATAATATCCTTTTTGAGATGTGGTGACCAGAACTGTACACAGTATTCCAAATGAATACTGCACAGCTCCCTTTTTAAACTATCCCGGGCTGTCAAAGCCACACCCATAAGAAGTTAACATCCAATCAAATACTGTGGATAAAGACCAATCAAGTCTGTTCCCTCTTTGATACATATTTACATGGTGATTGGTTATTTACAATGGTTTTGCAGAAACCAGCCAATAGAATGCGACCGCTTAGAATCCACATTCAACCTGAAGCAACATAGAAAAGTATAGGAATGATTCACGCTTCAGTACATAACAATTACATATTAACAAGTGTAGAAATAAGGAAAGTCATTCCATATAAATCACTCTTAAAAACAATGAAAAGAATTATAATTTAACGATTCTGTTAGGTGACTGCTTTTTGGCAGTATTTATTTTTGTTATGTATCTTGGGTTCCGACAGTACTGGGAGAAAAGTGGTGTATAGAAATACCCTGCAAATATTAATCCCACTTAAATTGATGTGTGCTATGAAAATAAGGAGGCTGAGGATTGTATAATCTGGCACAGCAACACACTGGCTCAAGGCTCTATCATGAGGAAGGAAGGAAGGAAGGCATCAACTGTAATTGAGATTTATCTGGAAGAAATATAGAAACAGGGCTTCACAATCTCTACAAAAGATCAATATGTAACAAAACATAAAACCATAATTCATTCCAATATTAGAATTATTCAACTAAAAACAATTTTATAATTTTATACAATTTTAATTGGGCTGATGGGTCTATTAATGTATAATAAATCAACATGTTTATCTTAATATGCAGTTAAACAGCCACGTAGATCCTCATTTGTTACAAATTTCTTTGATACAAAAGGACTGAAAACAATCCAGTTTAAAGTGGCCTATCTGATACTTTGAAATCAGATGTCGCAATTTTACTTTTGTTCAGATGAGTCTCACTTTCAAGGAGGCTTCCTAGGTGTCCCTGACTATGCATTGCATTATCCTCAGATTCTCTCTGGTCATAGAACCATAGAATGTTCGCGTTGGAAGGGATCTTGCAGGTCATCTAGTCCAACCCCCTGCACTCTGCAGGAGCATCGCTGAAAGATAGCCCTACAACATACCTGAAAGATAGTCATCCACCCTCCACTTGAAAATGTCCAGCGAAGGAGCATCCACCACCTCCTGAGGCAGTCTGTTCCACTGCTCAACCACTCTTACAGTTAGGAAGTTTCTCCTGATATTTAGCCGGTAATGACTCCCTTGTAATTTCCACCCATTAGTTCTAGTCTTGCAATCCGGCACAAGAGAGAATAGATCTGCTCCATCTTCTACATGACAGCCCTTCAAATACTTGAAGACTGCAATCATGTCCCCGCTAAGCCTTCTCTTTCACTGGCGAAACATACCCAATTCTTTCAGCCTTTCCTTGTAAGACTGGGATTCCACCTCTCTCACCATCCTAGTTGCTCTCTTTTCGACACGCTCGAGCTTGTCAACATCCTTCCTAAAATGTGGTGCCCAAAACTGGACACAGTACTCCAGGTGAGGCCTGACCATAGCAGAATAGAGCAGAACTACCAACTCCCGCTCCTTCATGGATCACTGCCTTGTCGTGGCGAGGGGGCTTGCGTGGTTCGATGAGGCTGTGGGCTATGCCGTGGAGGGCCACCCAGGACGGACAGACCACAGCAGAGAACTCAGACCAAGCGTGATCCCCCTGGAGAAGGAAATGGCAAACCACTCCAGTATCTTTGCCAAGAAAACCCCATGGACAGTAACAAAAGGCTAAAAGATATGACGCCAGAAGATGAGCCCCTCAGGTCGGAAGGTGTCCAATATGCTACTGAGGAAGAGCAGAGGGCAAGTACGAGTAACCCCAGAAAGAGTGAAGCGGCTGGGCCAAAGCCGAAAGGACGCTCAGTTGTGGATGTGTCTGACGGTGAAAGGAAAGTTCGATGCTGCAAAGAACAATACTGCATAGGAACCTGGAATGTAAGGTCTATGAATCAAGGTAAGCTTGACGTGGTCAAAAATGAGATGGCAAGAATGAACATCGACATCTTGGGAATCAGTGAACTAAAGTGGACAGGAATGGGCGAATTTAACTCAGAAGACCATTATATCTACTACTGTGGCCCGGAATCCCGTAGAAAAAATGGTGTGGCCTTTATAGTCAACAAGAGAGTGAGAAAGGCAGTACTGGGATACAATCTCAAAAATGACAGAATAATCTCGGTCTGAATCCAAGGCAAACCATTCAATATCACAGTAATCCAAGTCGATGCCCCAACCACTGCTGCAGAAGAGGCTGAAGTGGACCAGTTCTATGAAGACCTACAACAGTTCATAGAACTAATACCAAAAAATGATGTCCTCATCATCATAGGGGACTGGAATGCTAAAGTAGGAAACCAAAAGGTAACCGGAATAACAGACAAGTTTGGCCTTGGAGAACAAAATGAAGCAGGGCAAAGGCTAACAGAGTTTTGTCAAGAGAACACGCTGGTCATAGCGAACACCCTTTTCCAACAACCTAAGAGGCATCTCTACACATGGACATCACCAGACGGGCAACACCGAAATCAGATTGACTATATAATTTGCAGTCAAAGATGGAGAAGCTCTATCCAGTCAGTAAAAACAAGACCTGGAGCTGACTGTGGCTCAGATCATGAGCTACTCATTGCAAAATTCAGACTTAAATTGAAGAAAGTTGGGAAAACCACAAGGCCATTCAGATTTGACCTAGATCGCATCCCCGATGAATATACGGTAGAGGTGAAGAATAGGTTTAAGGGACTAGATTTGATAGACAGAGTGCCTGAAGAACTATGGACAGAGGTCTGTGACATTGTAAAGGAGGCAGCAATCACTGCCATCCCAAAGAAAAAGAAATGCAAGAAAGCAAAGTGGCTGTCTGATGAGGCTTTACACATAGCAGAGGAAAGAAGGAAAGCTAAAGGCAATGGTGAAAAGGAAAGATTTGCCCAACTGAATGCAGATTTCCAGAGAACAGCAAGGAGAGATAAGGAGGCTTTCCTGAATGAACAATGCAAAGTAATAGAGGAAAACAATAGATTGGGAAGGACTAGAGATCTCTTCAAGAAAATTGGAGAAATCAAGGGAACGTTCCATGCAAAGCTGGCCATGATAAAGGACAAAAACGGTAGGGACCTAACAGAAGCAGAAGAGATTAGGAAAAGATGGCAAGAATACACAGAACTATACAAGAAGGACCTCAATGTCCTTGACAACCACGATGGTATAATCCCTGACCTCGAGCCAGACATCCTGGAAAGTGAAGTTAAATGGGCCTTAGAAAGCATTACTAACAACAAAGCTAGTGGAGGTGATGGTATCCCAGCTGAGTTATTCAAAGTCTTAAAAGAAGATGCTGTTAAAGTGCTGCACTCAATTTGCCAACAAATTTGGAAAACACAACAGTGGCCACAGGATTGGAAAAGGTCAGTTTACATTCCAATCCCAAAGAAGGGCAATGTCAAGGAATGTTCAAACTATCGCACAATTGCACTCATTTCACACGCTAGCAAGGTCATGCTCAAAATCCTACAAGCTAGGCTTCAACAGTACGTGGATAGAGAATTGCCAGAAGTACAAGCTGGGTTTCGAAGAGGTAGAGGAACTAGAGATCAAATTGCCAACATTCACTGGATTATGGAGAAAGCAAGAGAGTACCAGAAAATCATCTACTTCTGCTTTATTGACCATGCTAAAGCCTTTGATTGTGTGGATCACAATAAATTATGGCAGGTTCTTAAAGAGATGGGAGTACCGGACCACCTCACATGTCCCCTGAGAAACCTGTATAAGGGTCAAGAAGCAACAGTTAGAACCGGATATGGAACAACTGATTGGTTTAGCATAGGAAAAGGAGTACGACAAGGATGTATATTGTCACCTTGCTTATTTAATTTATATGCAGAGTACATCATGCGAAATGCTGGCCTGGATGAATCACAAGCTCGAGTTAAGATTGCTGGGGAAAAGATCAATAACCTCAGATATGCAGACGATACCACTGATGGCAGAAAGTGAAGAGGACCTAAAGAGCCTCTTACTCAGAGTGAAAGAGGAGAGTGCAAAAGTGGTCTTGAAGCTCAACATCAAAAAAACTAAGATCATGGCATCTGAGCCCACCACTCCTTGGCAAATAGAAGGGGAAGTCGTAGAAGTAGTGACAGACTTCACGTTCCTAGGATCCCAGATCACTGCAGATGGTGACTGCAGCCATGAAATTAAAAGACGCCTGCTCCTTGGGAGGAAAGCGATGGCAAACCTAAACAGTATGATAAAAAGCAGAGACATCACCTTGCCAATAAAAGTCCGCATGGTCAAAGCAATGGTATTCCCCGTAGTAATGTATGGCTGCGAGAGTTGGACTATAAGGAAGGCCGAGCGCCGAAGAATAGATTCTTTTGAACTATGGTGCTGGAGAAGACTCTTGAGAGTCCCTTGGACTGCAAGGAGATCAAATCAGTCAATCCTAAAAGAAATCAACCCTGATTGTTCCTTGGAAGGCCAGATCCTGAAGCTGAAGCTCAAATACTTTGGCCACCAAATGAGAAGGGAGCATTCACTGGAGAAGACCCTGATGCTGGGAAAGATTGAAGGTCAAAGAAGAAGGGGACGGCAAAGGATGAGATGGTTAGACAGTGTCATTGATGCAACGAACATGAAATTGAGCAAACTTCAGCGGACAGCGGAAGACAGGAGGGCCTGGCGTGATCTGGTCCATGGGGTCGCGAAGAGTCGGACTCGACTGTGCGACTGAACAACAACAACAACAACCAACTCCCGTGATTTGGACACAATGCTTCTGTTAATGCATTCTAAGATTGCATTAACTTTCTTCACAGTCACATCGCATTGCAGGCTCAAGTTTAGCTTCTGATCAACCAGAACACCTAGATCCCTTTCACATGTGCTGCTGTCAAGCCAAGTCCCTCCCATTCTATATTTGTGCCTATGATTTTTTGTACCTAAGTGTAAGACTTTGCACTTATCTCTCTTGAAATTCATTTAATTTGTCTCAGCCCACTGTTCCAGCCTATCTAGATCATTTTGAATCCTGACTCTGTCTTCTTCAGAATTAGCAATCCCAGCCAGCTTCGTGTCATCTGCAAATCTGATAAGCATCCCCTCTATGTCTTCCTTCAGGTAATTTATAAAAACGTTGAGCAACACTGGGCCCAAGCCCTGTGGGACTCCATTTGAGACTTCCCTCCACATAGATGCTATGGAACTCTGTAGAGATCTGTAACTTTCTAAGGGCATGTATAGAGAGCGACAGAGGAATGACATTTTACCCATTTCTTTTGAATCCCTTGCTCATTCTGGTGGTGTGTTAAAAGTATGCTTGTGAACATTTTTTTTAATAAATACTTTATAACTTTGGATGCTGGTAGTGGATCTCTGTACCACATAGACCTCCACTGTCTTAGACACACTATTTTAAAAGGAGTGCCAGTGGAAAGCAGGCAGTTAGCAAGTAGCTATTCCTCCAGGGGCACACAAGGCAGTAAATTGTCCCCATAGGGATCAGGCGCTGGGCAGCAGAAAACACAGAGGCAAGGCCTCAGAACTTGGAAGGGAAGCTGGGAGCCCTGATCTTCCCAGCAGGCTATTCCTACAAAGGAGCAGGTGGCTATAGAAAAAATTACTTTTAATCTATATATCTAATAGCCAAGTCGCCCCCTCTGTGTGGATATCTAAATCCACACATCAGAGGCATTTGGGGGGGGCAGAGACATTTTCCTGCACACTTGGGGCAGTCTCCGGTGTGCAGAAAAATCTGAAAAGTTTTAAGAACTATACAGGGGATACTTAAATCTCCCCAAAAGTAAAAGAGCGTTCCCTGTGCATGCACAGGGAACTCTCTGGCCATGGGGGGGAGGCTCTGTGGCCCGGCAGTTGGGAGCCACTCAGGGCTTGCTGATGGTGGGGAGGTGCAGGAGAAGGCTTGGGAGGCCTGATGGCTGGGAGCTGCTCAGGCTTTGTCGCTGGTGCATGGGGAGAGTGGGAGAAGGATTGGTGGGCCCGGTGGCTGGGAGCCGCACAGGCCTCGCCGTCAGTGCCAGGGGGGTTGGGGGGAGAATTGGTGGGCCTGGGCCTTGCTGTCGGAGTGGGGGGCAGGGGAGAAGAGGAGAAGGCTCACCTGTGGCTGCTTCCTCCTCCACATGGAGCTCCTTGTTCTCCCCATGAGTATCGCGGGTCCCGACTTCTTGTTATTATTCTAATTCATATAGCAGGGGCTGTGGTGGCTCAGAGGTTAAGACACTGACCTGCAGACTGGAAGATCTGCAGTTCAGCAGTTTGAGAGCCTAGTGTCGCATGACAGACTGAGCTCTCATCTCTGGCCTTAGCTCCTGCCAACCTAGCAGTTTGAAAGCAAGAAATTGCAAGTAGATAAATAGATACCACTTTGGTAGGAAGGTAACAGTGTTCTGTGCACCTTGGAGTTTAGTCATGCTGGCCACATGACCATGGAGAAGTCTTTGGACAGTGCTGGCTCTTTGGCTTGGAAATGGAGATGAGCACTGCCCCCTGGAGTCGGATTCGACTGGCTTTTGAGCAAGGGAAACCTTTGTATGGAGGTTATGATGTGCCACCAGAAAAAAAAGATGATTATCTTAAAAAACAAAATTAGAAAAGTTACCAGGACCAGAGGCTTATGAGGACTGTATTGTTAATTGTTTTGAGGATGAACATTTAGCTATTACAGACTACAATGAACTCTATTTACAAATTGGAAAGATGCCAGAATCTTGGAAAGGGCTAATATAATATTAATATCAAAAGAGGGACAAGATCTGACAAAAATTATAGACCAATGATCTTGGCAGAAAGACTGAAGATAATTTTACAATGACATTCATCAAGACCAACATGTTTTTTTTACCTAAGAGACAGTTAAAAGAGAATGTGAGAATGGTATTGGACATTTTGGAATATTTAGAGAAACAGGCTGCGGTCACATGGTCATTTTGTTCGGGTTTCCCCACTGTTCCCAATTGCATCTGTCTCCCATATTGAGGCAGACTCACCCCAGCAATCTTCCTGGTTTCCTAGTGATTTTTCCAACACTGGGAAAATCAAGTACTTTCCAAATATTTGCACTGTGAATCTGCAATTTCGCCAATCTGAACAGCCATCGCTCTATGAATGTGATTAGGTTTTCTGGACGTTCTTCTTGCACTGAATTTCCCCCCCAGCTTTCACCACTGTGGACATGATCAATCCTGTTCTGAATATATTCAATGCATGAATGTTCAAGCACACATATATAGATTCCAATGCTCGGTTGTACGTTGGTGGTTCATTTTGTTCGCTATTTGGGGAAAAGACACTGCAAAATGAGGGAGTACAGGGCATCCAAGTGGGAGCAGTGATTTGACAATCTGCATATGCGCATGCACATTTTTTTTTTTAAAGCTTGTGCCACACATCTGGACAGTGCCTGGAGCCTCATTGTACAATGTAAGCAGTTTGGGGAGGGATGCGTGATCATCCCAAGCCACAAAAAAATACCCCCGATCAAATATACAGCGGGAATAAATTGCAGTAAGCACAGTCACATAATATTTTTATTTATTTATTTATTATTCGGTTTATATCCCACCCTCCCCAAAACGAACTCAGGGGAACTAACAATTAGGGCACAATGCCAAGATTAAACAATTGGGCACAAAACCATGATTAAAACATTAAAAACAACATAAAACACTCCAATAATACATAAAGTGTGGGTGCTCTAGCAGCATTGATTTTTCTAGATGCTGAGTAAGCATTTGACAATTTGTACTAAACTTTTTTTTTTTGCTTAATATTCTTGAAGAAATGAACTTTGGAGACAACTTTATTCACTTGGTGAAGTCAATTTATACACAGAGACAGCTTGAATAATTGTGAATGGAGAATTGCTTAACCATGTTAGATTCAAAAGGGAACAAGACAAGGTTGTCAACTATCGCCTCTCCTATTCATCTTAGCACTTGAAATTTTGAATAGAGATATTAGACAAGATAAGAGAATTGGAGGTATCAAGATTAAAAAAGAGACCTATAAGCTAAGAGCTTTTGATCTGGTACTAACTTTAGAGGATCCCTTAAAAGGAACTGAAGTTTTATCATCTAAACTAAAAGAATTTGGTATATTAGCAGGGTTTAAAATAGACAAACAGAAAACAAAAATGTTAACTAGAAATATGAGAACACAAGAGCAAACAGAATTGATGAACGGAACAGATTTTAAAGTTGAAAAAAAACCTGAAATATTTGGGTATTATGTTGACAAACATGAACTGTATGTTATTTCAAAATAATTATCTTAAAACTTGGAATGAAGTGGAATGGACAAACTACAACTGTCACTGTTGGAAAGAATGTTTGTGATTAAAACCAATGTTTTACCAAGGATATTATTTCTGTTCCAAACAATTCTAGTGTTGACATCTGATATACCATTTAAACCATGACAGAAAGATATATCCAAGTTTGTTTGGAAAGGGAAAAACCATGTATTAAATATAAGATTTTACAGGATGCTATGGAAAGAGGAGGACTGGGTTTACCTGATCTGAAATTATATTTCCTACCTGTTATCTGGTATGGTTGTGTCAGGTAACCCTGCCATTGCTGTGAGTGGGAGGGGGGAAGAGACATCTTTCACTGTTTATCATTGAGAAATAGAAGGTTATTAGAGTTGGGGGGACATGACCTGAGATAAGGGTGGCAAGGCTACCTTTGGCACAAAAATTAAAGGTAAATGTAGACTTTAATTATTGCTTATTTAATTTATATGCAGAGTATATCATGCAAAATGCCGGCTTGGATGAATCACAAGTCTGAACTAAGATTGCTGGGACAAACATCAATAACCTCAGATATGTAGATGATACCACTCTAACGGCAGAAAGTGAAGAGGACATAAAGAGCCTCTTGCTAAAGTTAAAAGAGGAGAGCACAAAGGTTGGCTTGAAACTCAACATCAAAAAAACTAAGATCATGGCATCCAGCCCCATCACTCCTTGGCAAATAGAAGGAGAAGTTGTGGAAGCAGTGACAGACTTCACGTTCCTGGGATCCAAGATCACTGCAGACGGCGACTGCAGCCATGAAATTAAAAGACGCCTGCTCCTTGGGAGGAAAGTGATGGCAAACCTAGACAGTATAATAAAAAGTAAAGACATCACCCTGCCAACAAAAGTCTGTATGGTCAAAGCAATGGTATTCCCAGTAGTACTGTATGGCTGCAAGAGTTGGACTATAAGGAAGGGCACCTAGAGAAGATTGGGCAGGGAACCCAGGCATGTTTAGAATGCCTTTATTTCTCTTCTCCATCTGGGTAAGGGAAAGAAAGACATTTAAATACCCCCCCAGGCAGAAGGGGGACTCTGCAGGCCTTCCCTGACCCGTCTGCCTGAGTGGGTGGGCCAGGAAAGGTGGGGGGGCCCACCACTGGGCTCCTTACTGCCTTCTGGCCATTCCGGCGGGAAATGACCCCTGATTTTAAAGAAAATTTTTACAAAATGATATTTTGCTGGTATATGTCCCCAGATAAATTGACTAAAATGGATAAGAATACTTTGAACAAATGTTGGAAATGTGAGCAGTATGAAGGAACATTTTATCTTATGTGGTGGATTTATAATAAAGCTAAGAAATGTTGGATACTAATACGTTTAATACAGAAGATTTTAAAAAATTAACACACCAATGAAGACAGATGCTTTTTTTTTTTTTTAGGACTGATGGACAGTCAGTTTGAAAATAGGCATGGAACTTTTGTTTTTGTATATGATTACAGCCAGGGCCGGCCCCAGGGGTTTTTTTGCGCACTAGGCGAGGCTGCCTTGTGTTGCCCCCCCCGATCTATATTTCTCCAAGCGGTCATCTAAAGGGACAGAGAACCAAGGAAGGAGAAGAGAAGCAGCAAATGAGCATGCTGCTGCGCACACGCCCCCTGCTGCTGCTTCACCTGCAATCCTGTAGTACTGCAAGGCAGCTGGGCAAGCAAAAGAACTCTATACTGCATAGCCATGGCAGCCAGGCAAGTGAAAGACCTCCACCCTCGGAGGCTCCGTCCGTCCCATCGCTCTTGTTGCTACCACCAGCTCCATGGCTCATGGCCTCACCACCAGGCCCAGACTGTGCTTGCCGGCTTCAGGGGGAGGGTCTGGCTTCCCTGCCCAACAAGCACTGGCGAATGACTTCAAAAGCATCCAGGGGCACAAGGAGACGAGGGCGCAAGGTGATGCAAGCTGGTGGGAAGGGGTGTACTGTGGAGCAGGAGCAGGAGGGAGGAGGCAGGGGTGTGAGGCGAAGCAAGCTGGCAGGAAGGGGCACGCTGTGGAGCAAGAGCAGGAGGGAAGAGGCAGGGGCATGAGGAGAAGCAAGCCGATGGGAAGGGTGGGCGGGCGGCGGCAGCAGGAGCCTCGCTGCGCCCCTCAGAGATCTGCGCCCTAGGCTGTCGCCGAGGTTGGCCTAGTGGAAGAGCCAGCCCTGATTACAGCAGTGAGGTTACTTTATACACATACCTGGAAGTCTATAAAAATATCTACAGTAGAAGAATGGTGGTTAAAGATGATGGAACATGCGGAAATGGCCAGACTTCTTTGATTAAGAAAATGATATTATTCACTTTTATTGCTAGTTGAAAGCCCCTTATTGACTTTCTGCATGCAAATGAAAAGAATGATTTAATGATTTGCAGATTTGATGAGTAAGGAGAATTTTAAATAATAGAGATGAATATATGATTTTGTATATTGCTTACAATATTAGAGTATGTGGATATGTTTAAATTTTAGATTTAGTATTAAGTGATTATATTCAGCTTTGTTGTGGAGAAAATTTTGAAAGTTCTTTAAGGATATTTTCCTCAGATCCTTTTTCTTTTGTTTCCTCCCTATTTTTTCTGTATTTCCTTTAACTGTAATAAATAATTCATTCCTTTTGTTTTATGGGTTAGCATTCATCAGTGGTACACCCCATTCCACCCTCTCAGTCTGCTGCATATGTTGACCCAACCTCATACCCAGAAACCCTACATCTCCACAATCTGGATTGTGTTTAAAAAGATAGCTATTTTATCTTGGCCCCCACAGTAGAACATGGGGCGGGTGCCATGTTGGGGAATGGTGCTCAGAAGATCCAGGATGGCATGTCAAAGAACTGCATGTGTCTCCTGAGCCACTGAATGAATATTACTAACTTAAGCCCAAAATATTACAGGAAATTTAAGAGTGACTTTACAATGAACACACCTAGAACAAATCACTGCAGTTTCTTAGCGTTATGACAGTAATTTAAGTAACTTTACAAGGGGAAGGAGGACCCTGATCAAGGGTTTGTAAGAAAATAATTGCTAATTAAGATCTACTATGTAGCTGAAATATCAAGAATGGCAAGCAGCCTCCACAAGATAATGATTACATCAAATGCTAATAATATTACAGGCTCCTTTGTCAGCAGGATGTGTAGATGCAGAAGATAATAGATTGCAGAGCAAAATAATGAAGATGAATATCTCCCATGACAATATGACTGACTTTATTTATTTATTTTTCATATTTATATCCCGCCCTCCTTGTAGGCTCAGGGTGGCTAACAAAAGGCATATGCCATGCTAAAACAATTAAATCCAAATAAAATACTCCACCCATTAACATTAAAATATCGGTGCTTGAATACAGTTGTTGTTGAAACCAAGATGAGGTCCAAAGATCTTCCAATCTCTGCAACCAGCACAGTTCCCAATGTTGTTCCAGCAATACTCCCCTAATATTGCCAACTCTTCTGATCTTCTTCTTCCCAGGGACGTCTCACCGCACCACCTAAGTTGACATCACAGTGGTGGTGCAGCAGGGAGGCAGCTCCTACTCGAAGGCCTGGCGGAAGAGCTCCGTCTTGCAGGCCCTGTAGAACGGCATAAGGTCCCGCAGGGCCCAGATCTCCCCTGGGAGCTCATTCCACCAGGTAGGAGCCACCGTGGAAAAAGCCCTGGCTCTGGTCGCAGCAAATTTTATGTCCTTGGGGTCTGGGACAACCAGAAGATGTTGTGCCCCAGACTGTAGTGCTCTTGGGGGAACATATGGGGAAAGGCGGTTCCTTAGGTAAGCTGGACTCTGGCCATATAGGGCTTTATAGGTAAGAACCAGCACTTTGAAGCGGATCCGGTACGCTATCGGCAGCCAGTGCAGTGCCTTCAGCACAGGCTGGATATGGTCCCTCCTAGTGGGACCCATCAACAGCTTAGCCACCGCATTCTGCACTAGCTGCAGTTTCTGGATCTGCGACAAAGGCAGCCCCATGTAGAGAGCATTGCAGTAGTCTAACCTCGAGGTGACCGTCGCATGGATCACTGTGGCCAGGACATCGTGGCTGAGGAAGGGAACCAACTGCCATGCCAGCCGAAGATGGTAGAAGGCAGACTTGACAGTGGCTGCCACCTGGGCCTCCATCGTTAATGAGGAGTCCAGGAGCAGCCCCAAACTCCTAACCCTCGACGCTGGCACCAGCGGTGCCCCATCAAAGGTCAGGAGAGGGAGCCCCAACCCCGAACCGACCCGACTCAAGCCCAGGACCTCCGTCTTCACCGGGTTTCGTTTCAGACAGCTCAGTCTGAGCCAACCAGCCACAGCTTGCAACGCCTGATGCAGGTCATCAGGACTAGAGCCTGACCGGCTGCCCAGCATCAGATAGAGCTGGGTGTCATCTGCATATTGACGACACCCGAGCCCATAACTCTGGGAATCTGGGCAAGGGGGCACATATAGATGTTAAACAACATCGGGGACAGCACCACCCCTTGAGGCACGTGGGGACCCACTACAAAATGTTGCATAATGTGTTGTAGTTAGTTTGAAGTTGTAATTGCATTTTTTTGAAACTGCAGTGTAGGATTTGTAGTTACTAAATGTATATACTCCTTGTGATGAGACCCACTCAATACAGTACACAAAATGTATGCAAAGCATTAATCCTTTTATTTTGTTTCCTCTTTGGTTTTGTGTGTTTCTATATGTGTTTGGAGCTGTGGTGGCTCAAGTGGTTAAGACATAAGAACATAAGAACATAAGAACATAAGAGAAGCCAATGTTGAATCAGGCCAATGGCCCATCTAGTCCAACACTCTGTCACACAGCGGCCAAAATATACCAGGTGCCATCCGGAGGTCCAGCAGTGGGGCCAGGGCACCAGAAGCCCTCCCACTGCTGCCCCCTCCAGCACCAAGAATAGAGTGCATCACCTGCCCCAGACTGAGAGTTCCCATCCATACCCTGTGGCTAATAGCCACTGGTGGACTTCTGCTCCATATGTTTATCTAATTTCCTCTTGAAACTGTCCATGCTTGCAGCTGCCACGACCTCCTGTGGCAGTGAATTCCATATGTTAATCACTCTTTGGGTGAAGAAGTATTTCCTTTTATCTGTTTTAACCCGACTGCTCAGCAATTTCATAGAGTGCCCACGAGTTCTTGTATTGTGAGAAAGGGAGAAAAGTACTTCTTTCTCAGCCTGCTCAATCCCATTCATAATCTTATAAACCTCGATCATGTCACCCCTCAGCCGTCGTTTCTCCAAGCTAAAGAGCCCCAAGCATTTTAACCTTTCTTCATAGGGAAGGTGTTCCAACCCTTTTATCATTCTAGTTGCCCTTCTCTGCACTTTTTCCAATGCTATAATATCCTTTTTGAGATGTGGTGACCAGAACTGTACACAGTATTCCAAATGAGGTCGCACCAATGATTTATACAGGGGCATGATGATACTGGCTGATTTGTTATCAATTCCCTTCCTAATAATCCCCAGCATAGCGTTGGCCTTCTTTATTGCAGCTACACATTGTGTAGACATTTTCAGCGAGTTATCCACTACGACTCCAAGATCTCTCTCTTGGTCAGTCTCTGCCAGATCAGACCCCATCAACGTGTATTTATATTTAGGATTTTTGGCTGAACTGCAGGCTGTGGAAGGTCAGTAGTTCAGCGGTTCAAGACCCAAGAGTGCCGCATGACGGAGTGAGCTCCCGTCTCTAGTTCCAGCTCCTGCCAACCTAGCAGTTCAAAAGCAAGAAATTGCAAGTAGATAAATAGGTACCACTTTGGTGGGAAGGTAACAGCGTTCCGTGCGCCTTGGTGTTTAGTCATGCCGGCCACATGACCACGGAAACGTCTTTGGACAGCGCTGGCTCTTCGGCTTTGAAACGGAGATGAGCACCGCAACCCTAGAGTCGGATTCGACTGGCTTTCGAGCAAGGGAACCTTTACCTTTACCTTCATATGTGTTAATTCTAAATGTCACAGTTCTTTTCATTTCTTTATTATTCTGTTGTTTGTAATATTTGTTATTGTTGCTTTCAATTAAAATATTTATTTGAATATCACATTAGATGTAAATGTTTCTTCTTCATTTCTCAAATATCCTTGGACTGGAGTGCTGCAAACTTGGATTTTTAAATTTTCAAAGCATTTTACTCAAAACATTGCAACATATAATTGTCCATGGGTGAAAACTGGTTCCTTTAAGTATATGCGTACATTTTGCAATGTTTGGCCTTGGCTTACTTGGATAAATGATTGGGACTGTGGTCTATACTGCTGTGTACAGTTTATTGAAAGTAAGATCCTATTTATGTAATTTCTGTACCACTTAATGTGTCATGGAAATACTTATACTATGCTTCAATTCTTTCTGGGGGTTCCAGACTTCTAAAATCCTAATGCATTGTTTATCGAATGACTCATTTTGTTGATGGTACTGACTCACTATGTGTAATCCACTTTGAGTCCCTGTGAGAAAAGCGATCCACAAATAATGCAAATAAATAAATATTCAATTTGCAGTTTCCTCAGACCCCAATGGGGGGGAGTGTTTGCTTCTAAAAAACACAAAACCATGCAGGCCTGGCCTCCTGTCAGTCATAACCACTCCTCTCCCCACTTTAAAAAAAATAAAAGACCCCTCTCCATTTTGAGCAGTTCTAAGAGAGACCTCTAGCACTCTTTCCTCCTGAGAGAAAGGCTAGTGAGATCCCAGGCAGTTTTACCACTCCATTTGCTCAAGAATCGAGAAGCTGCCACTCCCTCCACTGACCTACATTCCCTGGCAACCAGGAAAAGAAGAGGATAACATTGTGAGTAGTTGTCCCTAGGTCTTGATTAGACAGCCAATTTGATCTGTTGTCATTGCTGTTACCTTATGGATTTAAAGTGCACAATCAGACAGCAACATCTGTGCCCCAGTCGTCTGAGTTCCATTCCCTCCTCCCTTTGCCCCGTGTTTCTTTGATACCTGAGAAAGTCCGGTCTGGTTGGTCTGAGCCACTTCCAAAATGGATTTCCTGTCATCTGGTCACTCTGTTGCTCACCCAAGCTGCCAGGCAGGTATCACTGATCTCTTGTTTTCCAGCCGCCATCCCCCCCCAGTTAGTAAGGTTCGCATGACTGTATATATGCACCTCTCCCCTCTGGGGGAGGCTGCTCAAAACCTTGTTTTCTTTTGAAAAACTCTCAAAGAAAGACACCCCTGGTCTGCAGCTTTTTAATATCATTTGGGGAAGGGGTAAATTGAAAAGATTAGAGGGAGGATGACAGTGAACTCCATATCCCAGCAGCAATGCTCCCTCTAAGCTGTGGAGTCTTGTGAGCAAAAATTCTACTTTGTGAGCTACTGGCAGTAAAGTTGTGTACAAATGATTTAGCTACTGCATAAATCAGTTTGCTCTGGAGCCATCCTTCCTGAGCTAAGACAAAAATGTGCAACCCAGAGGCTAAAAGACTGTGAGCTAGCTCACACTAACTCAGCTTAGAGGGAACACTGCCCAGCAGTCTCTTCACCACTTGTGCGCTTGCTCTGTGGACTAACTTTAAAAAGAAAATGGCTGACAGCCCCATGAACTCCATATCCCAGCATACTCATCAGTGCTTGTGGCCATACTCAAAGGACACGCTTTTGAAAAAATGGCTGACAGGCTGGCTCCCTGCTTGTGCCGTCTGGTCATGCAAGGAGGCGGGAAAATGTGTGTTGAAGCATGCTAAAAGGGGTGAATCTGGTCAGGATTCTCTGCCACAAAATAACCTGGCTTAATTTGAGGTGAGGTAACAGTGGATTGAACTGCCCATCTGATCGCAACCCTAGAGTGGCAGCTTCTTAACTAAGAAATCACTGAACCCAAGATGGCATCACATATACCCTGTCTAACTGGTTGTTCACATATTGGATAGTGGCTTCCAGGCTTCCTGCTTCTCACACTATGATCCAAAATACCACTGCTAAAGGGAGCAGCATTGGTTAAGTAGGGTCATCCTTACAGGGGTCCAGAGGATGCTTTGAAGGTGAGGGGCTGTGGCTCAGTGGTAGAGCATCTGCTTGGCATGCAGAAGGTCCCAGGTTCAGAAGGTCCTTGCTGCTGCTAGTCTGAGTTGACAGTACTGGCCTTGATGGACTGATGGTTTGGTTCAGTATAAGGCAGCTTCATATGTGCCTCTAGGGAATGGATACCAAAGATTATAGAGAGAGGACAAAAAAGCACATGGCCATCCCTTTGATACCCAGCATGGAATGTTAAGGAAAGGAGGTGGAGCTAACCTCCGCCTGTTTAACACTGATAGACAGAACCTCTGTCCCTGGTTGTGTTTGCCCCGACCAGTTTGAGAGAACACACAAAGCAGTCCTGTAGAGTAGAAGACCAAAAAATAATTTATTAATTAATAAAGGAAGAGTACAGATATCAAGGTCTGGAACCCTTGAATACCCAACAGACTCTTCAAGTGTTACAATGGGTAACATAGCATTTTATATCTTACATTACATCAGAGAAATAAAACAGACTTATTGGTTCCATCAAACATCAGCACTTTGACCTAACGGGTTTCTGATTGGTGGAAAACCTTTTGGGCTGGGCTTTCCCAAGTAAACTTTTTTTCTTTTAGTTAAACTATAAGTGCTTCTTTTTCTTAGACTGTAAAATTCCAAAAGTATCCATTTATAGCTGATATGTTTACAGGCTGTTATTGTTCTTCATTTAGCTAAGCTAACTGGTATCACAGAAATGCGCAGTTGTAACTGGCCTGCTAAGGTCATAAGCTTCGGCAGAACTAACAGTTTTCATTTTCCCATCATGCATTTAAGCAATAGTCATAAATGAACCAAAGCTGATATCTGGATATATGTCCATAGCTAATTTCTGTTTATATGGCTAGAATTATAAATGGCACTTCGCATATATGTAGACCTATATATCAGGGCAGTGCTAAGTGTGCCTACTAAGTTACCCTGTTAGTCAGTGGCAGAGTACAAAAATGTATAATAATGAAATGCTGAGTGTTTCATAAACTGTGCGCATAACAACACTGATTGGTGAGCTGTGCAGACAGTGTGGCATTCTTCCTGCTTGGCTCCAGAAAGACTACTTTGCAGACCTTACCATAATTTACAACTTGTGGGGAGCGGGCATTCCCTCCACTGTTCTTTCCTCCCCTCTCCACAACTTCTATGGCTCTCACTTTCTCCATTCTGCCACCCCTTCTCTTACTCTCTCCCACGTCTGTCACCCTCTCTGCCCCCTACCTCATCATTCTCTCTTTATTGCTCTTTCTGTCTCTCTCTTTCTGCTCCCCAGCTGCATCATCCTCTCTGTCTGTTTCTGCTTCTCTACTCCATCAACCTTTATCTCTTTCTGCCCTCTGATCCCAGCACTCTCTCTTTCTCTCCGACTTCCCCTGCACCCCTATTGAGCTTCCCCCACCCCCACTGTTCTTGGTAGCTCACCCAGAGTTGCTCTGGGCAGGCCAGTCGACCTCCCCTACCCTTCCTCACAGGCTTGCCCAGAGCAGCTCCAGGTAAGCCAGCCTAGCTTCCCTCCCCCTTGCTGCTGTTAGTGGCTCATCCTGGGGCCACTCCAGCTGGCATGCTGAGGCTCCCCCAGCCCCACTCTCAATGGCTCACCCAGAGCTGCTCCGGGTGATCCATCTGACCTTCCTGCCTTACACTCCCTTTCTGGCTCACCTGGAGTTGTTTCAGACAGGCCCACCAAGGCTTTCAGCAGCTTGTTTGTTCCTCTGCTGTGGGAACTTTCTGTTGAAAAATTTGGTAAAAATAGTTAGATATTCAGAGTTTGCAATGGATCTTTGTTCACTGGAGAGGAGGCATTTTCTTTCTATGTAAAAATCTTTATTTCTAAAGGGAAGGGTACACAGGAAATCTACAAAACAACAAACACTTAAGACTACATGATTGCAACATCAGACAGACACAGATAGTAATGGAAATTCTTCATTTCTTCTTGAACCCTAGAAGGAAATCACCTGAATGTGTTAACCAATGATTGTTAGTAAATAGACTTCAGGTTCCCGGGCTTTCTTTCCATTGGCTTTCTGCCAGGTTCCCTTCCAGGTCAGTCTAAACAATAGCACACAAGGTAAGCACATTAACCCTATAATGACTGACTTAGACCTTGCAACACACATATTTCCAACACTTTCAAAGGTAATTGCATTGTATGCACCTGCACAGACAATGTTTCTAATTGGGGGGAAATTTAACCCCCCTCAAATGTTTTTTTTTTTAAATTTTTCATATTTTTCTTCAAACCTAGGAGATTATCCAAGTGCGCAGAAAAATCTCTTTACCCTCCATGTGCCCCCTATCTACAGAAATAAGTATCCACACATAGGGGGCACTGTTGGGAATTAGATATATAGATTGTTATATCTCCTTTTTCATTCCAAGTTTTCTGCCCTGAAGTTTCAGTGTTAATTTAATAAACCATCAAGTTAAAGGAAACTGGGTGTTTGTTGTTGCTTCACTATGTAGTAGTTCTCTCCCAGGTTACCACCTGCCTAATCTCAGAATGTGGGGGCACCTGAAGCATAGAGTTGTCAGCTTCATGTTAGGAAATACCTGGAGATTTTGGGGGTGGAGCCTGAGGAGGGTGGGGTTTGGGGAGGGAAGGGATTTCAATGAGTTTACCTTTCAAAGCAGCCATTTTCTCCAGGTGAACTGATTTCTGTTGCCTGACAGTCAGTTGTAATTCCAGGAGATCCTTTGTAATCCCAACAGTGCAATCTTGTGTAGAGTTATTCCTGTCTAAGACCACTGAACACTGAATGCAGTAACTCTGCATAGAATTGTACTGTAACATCATGCAGATGAGAAGCAGAAATACAAACGATTGGCTGTGAGGCATTTGCAAGCCATTTTGCAGATAAAATCTTAATGTTCTGCCATGACCTCCCTGCCACACTTGATACAATAAGGTAACTGGAAGCCCTTGTCCATCTATGGGTCCAGTTTTGGACCATATCAGTCTGCTCACCCAGGATGCAGTTGATAAGACCTTGGCAGCTGTGAAACCTACCCCTTGCCCTCTTGGCCCTTGCCCATCATAGCTAATTAAAGCTTGCAGTGATGCTGTAGGGACTCCCTTGAGGGAGATTATCTACTTGTCCCTATCAACAGTGTGGGCATTCTTCCTGCTTGGCTCCAGAAAGACTACTTTGCAGACCTTACCCAGGGAGTTTAAAGGAGGCAGTGGTCTGCCCCCTCCTAAAGATATCATCTTTGGACCCCCACGGTCCTTAGTAACTACCTCCTAGTATCCAACTTACCATTTCTGGGTAAGGTAGTGGAGAGGGTGGTGGTGGCACAGCTCCAGGCTTTCCTGGAGGATGCTAACTTCATGGATCCCTTCCAGTCTGGCTCTCACCCTGCTCATGGGATGGAGAAAGTGTTGGTCACCTTGGTGGATGACCTTCAGAGACATCTGGACTGAGGTGGTTCAACGCTGCTGATTCTTCTTGATCTCTCATCTGTGTTAGCTACTGTCGACCTTGAACTGTTGACCCACCACCTCGCTGATGTGGGGATATGGGGACTAGACTTACAGTGACTAGCCTCCTTTCTCCAAGATTGGGGACAGAGGGTGGTGCTTGGGGGGGGGGAGTTGTCTCAGTGGCACTCACTTGGATTTGGTCTGCTGCAGGGAGCAATTCTCCCACCAGTGTTCTTCAACATCTATATGTGCCCCCTTGCCCAGATTATTCAGACGTATGGGTAGGATGACACCCAGCTTTATCTACTGATGGATGGCCACCCAGACTCTGCCCCAGAACATCTGGACAGGGTGTTACAAGCCATAGCTGGATGGTTACAACAGAGCAGACTGAAACTGAATCCAACAAAAACAGAGGTCCTGCACCTGGTTCGTGAGGGTCTGGGATTGGGTATTAGGTTACCAGCCTTTGTCAGGACTCCACTGGTGCCAGCACCAAAGGTAAAGAGCCTAGGGGTGTTCCTGGATGCCTCACTGACAATGGAGGCCCAGGTCACCTCCACTGCCAGGTCTGCCTTTTTTCATCTGAGGCAGGTGAGGCAGTTGGCCCCATATCTCTCCTCCCGTGATCTGGCTATGGTGACCCATGCAACAGTCACGTCCAGATTAAATTATTGTAATTCTCTCTATGTGGGGCTTCCCTTGATTCTGCTCTGGAAATTGCAGCTAGTGTAGAATGTGGAGGCACAGGTGTTGATGTTGCTGCCTGTGCAGGCACATATCCACCCGGTGCTGTGTGACCTGCACTGCCTGCCTATTGAATTCTGGATCCATTACAAGGCATTGGTGCTTATCTTTAAAGCCCTGTGTGTCCAGGGGCTTGCATATCTTCAAGACGCGTCTCCCCATATGAGCCTTGCAGAACATTGGTTCTGTCAGTCAACATATCCTGGTAGTCCCTGGCCCAAGGGATGTCCAATTTGTCTCGACTAGGGCCAGGGCTTTTTGAGCCCTGGCTCCTGCCTGGTCGAATGAGCTACTGTACGAGATCAGGTCCCTGTGTGACTTATTTCAGTTCCACAGGGCCTGCAAGATGGAGCTCTTTCACCAGGTCTTTAGTTGAGGCAGCATGCATTCATCCTGATTGGGCCTCCCCACCCCCGAGTGACCGGAGATCCTGGAAGCCAGACTGGGAAAACACTATCTGCTGTTGAGGCATGTTGTTGTTTAAATGTTGATGCTTTTAGGGAGTTAGAGTGATGATTTTATAGATTTTAATTGATTATTAGAAGATGTTTTAATCTGTAAATCTGCATAAATTGCATTATGTGTGTGTGTGTATATATATATACTAGGAATAAGGCCCATTGTGGAAATAAATACAACTAGCTCTAGAAAGAGGCTCTGGGAGAGTGTCCCGGCTTTGGGCACTCAGTGACAATTTGCTGTGGCAATCTCAGCAGGGTATAATGACAGAGTCCACCATTTTCTCCAGAGGAACTGATCTTTGCTACCTGAAGAGCAGTAGTAATTTTGAGTGATCTCCAGCCCACCCCCAAGATTGGTAACAGTGGCTCCCCAGGAGGGAGTGGCTGGTTTGGAGGGTGGAGTCTATGGCATTCGACCTGTCTGAGGTCCCACCCCTCCTCAACACTCACCCTCTCCAGGTTTGACCCCTCAAATCCCCAGGAATTTCCCAACCTGGAGTTGACAACCCTATCTCCCTCCCAGCCAACCATCAACCTACCTTTAGTTTTCCATCTCCCCCCTCCTAGAGAGCAGTTGTAATTTTGAGTGATCTCCAGCCCCCACCTGGAGATTGGCAACAATGGTTTCTCATCAGGGAATGGCTGGATTGGAGGGTGGAGTCTATGGCATTGTACCTGTCTGAGGTGCCACCCCTCTTCAAACCTCACCCTCTCCAGGCTCCATCCCTCAAATCTCCAGGAATTGCCCACCTGGAGTTGGCAACCTGATCAGGACTGGGCCCAATGAGTTTTCTCCCAAAGGCCAACATAGGTGTGGAAAGGGCCTTTTACTGACAGAGGAGAAAGTACAGGTGCCAACTCTGATTAGGGAAATACCTGGAGATTTGGGGGGTGGATCCTGTGGAGGGCAGCATTTGGGGGGTGTGTGGAAGGACTCAGCAGGGTATAATGCCATAGAGTCTACCCTCCACAGCAACCATTTTTTCCCGGGGAACTGATCTCTGTCATCTGGAGGTCAATTGTAACAGTGGAAGATCTCCAGGTCCCACCTGGAGATTGGCAACCCTAGGGGAAAGTCAGCCGCACAGTGGGGAGTTGAAGAAAATGGTTTGATGGTCGCTGGCCCACCTCATTAGCCAGCCAGCCATGCTGAAGCTAAGCAGGAGAAAGAGCCTTTTCCCATTTATTCTGACAGGAAAGTGGCCACTGGGGAGGGGGTTATGGGCGGGGGAGGGGGTTATGCTGAAAGTCCTTTGTTTTTTTACTCACAGAACCAAGCTTGGGTGCCTACCAACAGCCACTGAGGGGACAGTCCCTCACAGGAGTCAAGAGAACTGTCTTCCTCAGGAGAGAGAGCTGGTCTGCCAGTAAATCTGACATGCAAAAGGAGGAGTGGGTGGGGAAGAGGAGCAGACCCAGCACCCGACCAATGGCACGCGAGTACTCTTGAGTGGTGGCTGATGGGCCAATGGCTGAGGGAGAGCATTTTATAGCCAATGGGAGCCCATGGAATCTTGCGAAACCAAAAGATAATTATTATAAGGAGAGATATGTTGCTGCCCTCCCTGAGCCTACAAATGGAGGGAGGGTGGGATATAAGTTGAAATAAATAAATAAATAAACTTCTCATGCCCATTTTTATTCCTTCACAGACTGCATTATGGAACCAAGTTTGTATCCATCTCCATTAGAGTGAATTGTGCCTCTTTTAAACTTAACTTCTTTTAAAACAAATGCTGTGCATGTGGATTTCCTCCAAAGGTAAAATGGTGTACCCTCAGGACTGTTTCTGGTCAGGAAAATGGCACAATGGAACGCTCTTAAGCCACCTCCAACTGTGTGTCACAGCCATGATCCAAACTGAGCATTATGCACTAAGGAATTGAGGAGAACCTGCAGCTCCCATTTGACTGTTACACTGGATATGGGGTAGGAACTGCCCAGATACGAACCCTGTTCTCCATAACATGTGAATCTGGATCAAAAGGTGAACCTGACATACAGATGGATAACACAATCTGCATAAAATGCAAGTTAGCTTTTTGTTGCTGATGTTGAATTTTAAAGAAAAGGAAGTGGTCTTAAAAACTTATTGATACATCTGGTATCAGAATGAACTTTTCAGCACTTAATTGGCAGAATCTATGCCTTTAAATACATGTTTAAAAAACTAATTTCAAAACAGCAGCATTTCAACAAAGAAAAGTTAAAGGTTTTAAAAGCCTTCCCTTGTAGCCAGTGACAAAATTCCAACAGTCTTTATAGTCCGTAGGATCACTTTACAGCAGACTTTAGCTCTACCATGAAAGGCTGTCTGGAATTTATTATGAAGCAAAAATGCCACCAAACTGGAAATTTCACATAGAGAAAAAAGTGATATTGTTCTTTTAGCCTGATACGCTGGAGATGATGTAATCCAAGTATTATGATTTACAACAAATTCATACGTTATGCAGGGAAGCCATTCTCCAGGGAGATGTGTGGTAAATGGAGAATACCAGTGGCAAATAAAATTTACATCAAAGCAATCCTAGAAACCTCAAACACTCATTATTCTATTCATGACCTTTGCTGTTGTGCAGAAGCAGAATACAGCTGAACATAATGGTAACATTTACTGAAAAGTAAACATTTCTATTTAAATGATTGCTGAAAATGAGATGAAAACCTTTATGTAAACAACGCAATAGATCCTTCTAATACTGTGCACCCTTGTTAAACAGCAAATTGGCTATAAATCCTGAAGACATTTTATTAAATTGATGCTGTTAAAACTGTGGGGTTGCTTAAAACTGTGGGGCTGCTTAGGTGATAAAGTACCCATTGTGCACCATGGGGATCATGGCTTGAATCAAACCTAAGACACAAACCCAATGTGTTTGTGATTTCTATTGAGCTTTCTGCGGTCATGAAAAGCATTTTAATGTTTTGCCCAGCTCTCACTGCTCCCCCACTCTGCTGCCAACCACTTGCCAAGCTACCAAGATGAATGTTAGTCCTTTCCCATGAGTACCTGTCTAGGGAGAAGATTATATCACTCTTCTTTGGAAAACCCTGATATTCTCTGATACCTGTGTCAAAATTCTGATCCTTCATGAGAGGAAATAGAAAATCTCATTGCCTACTTTCATTGAGCACATTTTGTTCCAGAGTTTTTGTGCCACTGTGAAATCTCCTCAGTCAAAGTTTTACACCGGGTTGCCATGACTATTCTGCCTCCATTACCAGGAAATTTAGGAGAGCCTCAGTAGGAAAAGTATATACATGTGAGATTAAGGAGATTAGAGTGGCCAGATGAAAGGCAGGAGTGGGCTATGTTTGCATGACTGAATTTCAGTGATGGTGTATAAAGGCCAGCTACTTCAGCCATAAAAAGGTGAAACCTTAAATATTAAAGGATAGCCCATGATCAGGCACGGTCAGCTCCATAATTGTTATTCTAGGATATTTCAGTTCAGTCAAAGCAACATGTCCTGATTGCCTATTCACAGTATAGCCTAACAGAAGGAACCTCCAGCAATCACAAGACCTGTAATGAAAGGTGGCTGTTGCAATGGTGCCCTAATCTTATCTGGTTTTGGCTTCCCTTATTTGGAAAGCCTTCTGTTTGAAAACTCCTCCCAAATACACCTTCCTGTCTCAAGCTTTCCCCTTTAACTCACTGCTCAGCCAATTCAGACATTTATATCAAACACCTCTGCCTCTCTCCAATCCCAAGAAAATCAAACTTTTGTTTCTGCTATTTCTGGTCTTCTTAACAAGAGCAGCCTTCATAATTTCAATTCAGTTTTCAGCTCAGTGTTCCGCTTTGGAATCTTGACTGTGTATTATAGGTCTTGTTGTACTTGTCAATCCCAGCCTCATTCCATTTGCTGTACTTTTTGGAGCTTTCTTAGCTTCCCCCTGAAATGCTGCCTGGCTTCCCCATTGGCACTATCCCCAAGTAACCCCCTCCCAGGGCTCCTAACCTTCAGGATGTCACAGGTCTGACACTAGAATAGCGTTCCAGTGCAGAAAAGGATAGGCAGTATCTACCTTCCCCCCTTATCTTTTTATCTCAGACATACAAATTTCACATTATGGATAAACCAGGAATAAGGCCCGTTGTGGAAATAAATACAATGAGCTCTAGGAAGAGGCTCTGGGAGTGCCCTGGCTTTGGGCACTCAGCACTGATTTGCTATGGCAATGAGCCGGGTTTATCGGGGTAGCGGCGGTGGAAGTGATGAAGGAGGCGGAGGGCCTGGCAGTGATCCCCCGCCACCCACTCTCTGTATGGTGGCCGAAGGTCAACCCACTCAACTAAGTAGAATAACTTGTTTTGTTTAAGCTTTGAGTCCAAAAAGTCAGCAACTTTGTAATGCAGTTTGCCTTGCACCATCAAGGGGGAGGCTGTGCTTGCTGGGACTGCCATGTATTAGGCCTAGGATCCCAACAAAGAAGGCTGAAATGGAAAACAGAATGCAAATGTTTCAAAGTCTTTGGCAAATCAAGTTCAACAGTACATAAGAACATAACATAAGAACATAAGAGAAGCCAATGTTGAATCAGGCCAATGGCCCATCTAGTCCAACACTCTGTCATACAGTGGCCAAAAATACCAGATGCCATCAGGAGGTCCAGCAGTGGGGCCAGGACACTAGAAACCCTCCCACTGCTGCCTCCTCCAGCACCAAGAATAGAGTGCATCACCTGCCACAGACTGAGATTTCTTATCTCTACCTTGTGGCGAATAGCCACTGATGGACCTCTGCTCCATATGTTTATCTAATTCCCTCTTGAAATTGTCTATGCTTGTAGCTGCCACCACCTCCTGTGGCACTGAATTCCATATGTTAATCACTCTTTGAGTGAAAAAGTACTTCCTTTTATCTGTTCTAACCTGACTGCTCAGCAATTTCATGGAGTGCCCACGGGTTCTTGTGTTGTGAGAAAGGGAGAAAAGTACTTCTTTCTCAACCTGTTCAATCCCATTCATAATCTTATAAACCTCGATCATGTCACCCCTCAGCCGTCGTTTCTCCAAGCTAAAGAGCCCCAAGCATTTTAACCTTTCTTCAAAGGGAAAGTGTTCCAACCCTTTTATCATTCTAGTTGCCCTTCTCTGCACTTTTTCCAATGCTACAATATCCTTTTTGAGATGTGGTGACCAGAACTGTACACAGTATTCCAAATGAGGTCGCACCAATGATTTATACAGGGGCATGATGATACTGGCTGATTTGTTTTCAGTTCCCTTCCTAATAATCCCTAGCATAGCGTTGGCCTTCTTTATTGCAGTTACACACTGTCTAGACATTTTCACTGAGTTATCTACTACGATTCCAAGATCCCTCTCTTTGTCCGTCTCTGCCAGTTCAGACCCCATCAACGTGTATTGATATTTAGGATTTTTGGCTCCAATGTGCATCACTTTGCACTTGGCCACATTGAACCCCATTTGCCACATTGCCGCCCACTCACCCATCCTTGACAGATCCCTTTGGAGTGCCTCACAATCCTCCCTGGTTGTCAAAACGCTAAACAACTTCATGTCATCTGCAAATTTAGCCACTTTACTGCTTACTCCCAACTCCAAATCATTAAGGAACAAGTTAAAAAGCATCAGACCAAGTACTGATCCCTGTGGTACCCCACTGCTTACCACCCTCCACTGAGAAAGTTTTCCATTTATACTCACCCTCTGTTTCCTATTTATAAGCCAGTTTTTGATCCACAAGAGGACTTGTCTTTTTATCCCATGACTATTGAGCTTACTTAGGAGCCTTTATTGAGGAACTGTATCAAAAGCTTTCCGGAAGTCAAGGTAAATAACATCTATTGGGTCCCCCTTGTCCACATGTTTGTTCACTCCCTCAAAAAACACTAACAGGTTAGTGAGACAAG
Organism: Gekko gecko; assembly: GCA_029375565.1. Taxonomy (NCBI): domain Eukaryota; kingdom Metazoa; phylum Chordata; class Lepidosauria; order Squamata; family Gekkonidae; genus Gekko; species Gekko gecko. The sequence goes on along the minus strand of JAPDNY010000005.1, from coordinate 92,404,433 downwards.
ATCTTCCCTTACAGAACCCATGCTGAGTCTGCCTCAATAGTTTTTGTTCATCAATGTGCCTACTAATTCTTTCCTTAATAACAGTTTCCACCAACTTGCCCAGTATCGACGTCAGACTGACCGGCCTGTAATTTCCCGGATCTCCCCTGGAGCCCTTTTTAAAGATTGGAGTGACATTAGCTACCTTCCAGTCCTCAGGAATGGAGGCAGATTTTAAAGAAAGCTTACATATTAATGTAAGGAGATCCACTAATTCACATTTGAGTTCTTTCAGAACTCTCAGATGAATGCCATCTGGCTCTGGTGATTTATTAGTTTTTAAATTGTCCATCAGTCGTAGGACTTCCTCTCTTGTCACATCAATCTGATTCAGGTCTTTCAAACCCCTCCCGAAATTGGTGGTTCTGGAGTGGGCAAGCACTTGTCGTCTTCCACAGTGAAGACAGAGGCAAAAAAATGCATTCAGCTTCTCAGCCATTTCCCTGTCATCCTTCAGTAGTCCTTTTACCCCTTGGTCATCCAAGGGCCCCACTGCCTCCCTGGCTGGTTTCCTTTTTTTTTTAAGTCCCCCGAAGGGGATTTTTTTATTGCATTTTCTAATATCTACAGAAAGGGGGAGGGGTACTAACATTACTACAAGAAGGGGATGATAGAAAAGAAAATCCAAGTTGTGGTGATTGTATACAATGCTTACAAATGTGGCATTAACAAATATAAACTTTCAGTTGTTAACCCTGAAGGTGACAGTTGGATTCAACGCTTAAAGAAGCTCTAGCTCATATTAACTGTTTGGAGTATACTTAGGTTTCTTTTATGCAAACATCAAGGATCCTCATCATCTAATTACTACAATTTCTGCTTGTCTGTCTATTCCTTTCTGCCCATCTAACTATTCAAAATTTTTGAGTCAGCCATTAGCTACCATCCAAAATTATTTAGGTACAGTTATTAAGTACATCCAAGTTAGGCTTAAATATCCTTCTCCTAAAGACTCTCTATTTACCCTCTTATTAAAAAGATAGGGAGGACAAAAAAAGAACCTAAGCAAACATCAAACATCAAATAGCATCCCCTTCCCCTCTTTCTTTTGTAATACTAGTCTGAATTAACAAATTGTTTTTAAAGTTCGTTTGATCACTCATTATCAAACATCCATCTTTTCTGTATAAACCCTTCCCTCTTATATTTTCCAAACCTCTCCCCCTCAACCAAAAGTCTTATCTCTGGAGAGGACCTTTACTGTAGAATCTTCTCCTCCTGATCTTCTTCAGCTCACAGTCCATTATCATATTACTAGTCTCTTCTGGAACTCCGTTATCTTCTGAAGCTTTAATCCACATAGCACCTTTCACCCAACATTTCATTAACTCTGTCTCCCCATCAATATATATATATATTTAGGAGGAGAGTTTCCCCTCCCCCCCGCTTATTGTAGGAGAATAGAGTTACTTTGCAGTCCCACCAATCTTTCACAGTGCGATTAAATGTTCAAATGCTTTCGACTTCCTGGAGAGAATTCAGTTTCACTTTAATTCTTTCGACGCCACAAAAACGCCATTTCTGGAGCAAGGGGTCAGATTATCTACTTTTTATTACTAAATTACCAGGGTTTATTGCCAGAGTCCCATAAATCCATCAAATTATTCCGCTGCCTCCAAGGATTCTCTAGATCTATCCATCTTATTTCCAGTTCATTCCAAGATGTTTTATTTTTGTTTTTAAAGGGGGGGGACTTCCCCCCCCATTCAGTATTTAACAGCCATCGCTCTCAGAGATGTTTGAAGTTTCTTTAAGGGAGAAAAGAACGCTTTCCAGTGCCTGAAGAAGTTATTTTCAAATGTTCACGCAGTCAGCCTGTCTTTCGAGATGGGGGGGTTTCCCACTCTGTCTGCTGAAGGAAGGTTCTGCCTCGTTTCCAGCCAATACTCAGGGAGCATTTTGACTATCATAAATTTTCTCTTTCAATATTTTCTCTCTTTTCTGTCATCCTCTTCACTCCCCCTTCCCCCTAAGAGCTTTTAGTTTGATATTGTTATGTTATTATACGGGGGGAGGGAATTCCCTTTCCCCCCCACTTCTTTTTTTTTGGTGGGGGGGAGACTTTGCTGGTCTCTTACTGTGATGTTAACAGTCTTTTAAGAAGAAAATTCTAATTCTTCCTTCAAGCCATTTCTAGCAAGCCATATAGGGCATTTTCATTTACTGCTTTTAAAGTCCCAGATGTTTGTTTATCTATTACTCAGTTCTCAGATCACAACGTTCCTCCAACACAGTTCCTTCAAGTTCCATTTATCCAGAAGTAATTTCTTTTATCTAGTCATTTGGGGGGGGGTCTGCAATTGTCGCCCCCACCCATGCTTGCAGGGATAGTGCTTCATTAGCTTGTACTCACACTTCTTTCAGTTAATTCAACGATTCAGCCAATCACTTAGTTAAAACTTGATCACTGCCCGCTTGGTTTTCCGGTACACAAAGCCTCGGCCATTACAGGAATACAGCGGAGAGACCATCGGGGCAAAAGGACGCCCCCACCCCCAGAATAAAGCTGGGGGGCGACGAACCTCAGCGCCCCTGACTCAGGGCTCATCCTGAACCCCGGGGAGAAGCGTACAATTGCCCCCCTCTCTTACCCACTGGTTTACAGTCTGTTTCCCCAGGAGCTGGGAGAAACAGCTGCCATCAGCCTGCCAACCCGGAAACGCTTTGGTTTCCTATTTCTAATGTATTTGAAGAAAGTTTTATTGTTGGCCTTTATGTTTTTTGCAATATGCTCCTCATATTCCCTTTTTGCTTGCCTGATCACAGACTTGCATTTTAATTGACACAGCCTGTGTTCCCTTTTATCAACCTCACTGAGACTAGCTTTCCACTGCTTAAAGGAATCCTTCTTACTTTTTACAGCTTCCATTACTTTGTTTGTTTACCTATTTGTGCCTTTCCTAACCTGCGGTAAATATTTTTTCTGAGCTTCTAGGATTGTATTTTTAAATAGTCTCCAAGCTTCCCCAGTGCTTTTGACCTTTTCCACTTTTCCTTTTCCTCATTGATTTTGCATTTCACTGGAAAAGGTCCCACATATTTCCAACCAACTTTACGACTAGGCTGGAGTCCCTTGATGTTTTTGGTAGACATATAAACAGAGTCTCCAGGCTGGATGTCCCAGCCCGCCATGCATTTCTTATCAGCTTGGACTTTGTAAGCCCGTTTAGCCCCATCCAATGTTTTACACAGAACTGGTCAGGCATCCTGCAACCATTTACACCAGTCTCCCACCTCCCCTCTGGTAGGGCCAGGTCAGACAAGAAAGGGAGAGGCAGAGCCTCATAACCATAGGCAGCCAGAAACGGGGAGACGCTTGTGGATGAATGACATGCATTGTTGTAACAAAACTCCGTGAAGGGAAGTAGCCCCTCCCAGTCATTCTGCTGAAAATTAGTAAAACACCGGAGGTATTGCTCGAGGGTTTGATTGATGCATTCCGTCTGGCCGTCAGTCTCGGGGTGATAAGCACTGCATCAGTTCACCCCAAAACTTGGAGACAAATTGTGAACCCAGGTCAGAAATTATCTTCCAGGATAAAGTATGCAGTCTAAACACCTGCTGAATAAATGCTTTTGCCAGTAAGCGAGCAGTTGACAGGGACTTAAATGGAATGAAGTGGGCTTGCTTAGAAAACAGATCCACAACTACCCAGATTACTATTTTTCCTCAACTGGGGGGCAAGTCAGTGATAAACTCCATTGAGATTACTTCCCACGGTCTACTGGGTGTAGGTAGTGGTTGTAGGAACCCAGGCGGTTTCCCGGGTCTCAGCTTGCACATAATGCAGGTCTGGCAAGATTGGACAAACAAAGAGAGATCCTTCCTCATCCCAGGCCACCAGAATTGCCATTGTAGCAAATGCAATGACTTTACAAACCCCAGGTGCCCCGCCAATTTGTTGCCATGTACCGTTGACATGACTTCACCCCACAAAGCTGATGGCACAAACAGGTTTTGGTCATGGTACCAACAGCCATTGGCCTGATCCTCAACCTCCCCCTCCCTTTTCTAGTTCCAGCCGACCACTATTGGAGAGGGTGGAGGCAAACTTCAATTCCCAGGATTCCCCATCCTCCAGTGGCTGGGCTGTCATTTGGCTGCAAGTTAAGACAGCCCCTCCCAACTGTGAGGGTGTGAACATTGAGTCAAGCACCCCCTCCTGTCAGCTGTCATGCTGTGGAAGGATGCTTGGCGTTGTCTCTGGGTCCAAGGAGGTTCCCATCCTACAAGTTGATCGTGGCCATATTTGAGCAGCTCCAAGTGGGTTTCTACAAACCCCTCAGTCTCCACAGTTTTCCAGAGGACTACCCCAGCCTCTGGCTCATAACCCGGTCCTCAAAAGGGCTGGTCGTAATGGCTTTCCCAGTGTGGCCCCGGGGTAAGTGTCCAGGTCTTCTGGGTATTAGCATGAAACTTTCCCCAGCATGGCCCCTTCAGCCGTGTAGTCACCCTTGCTTTCACCCTACCAAAGGGTTCCAGGAAAGGCTCACTCGAGTCCTTCTCCCCATCTTGTGGAAGGTTGGTCGGTACGGTGGTCGTAGGGACCATTTCCCCAGTCATGGCTGGGGTGATGATCTCCTCACTGTCGCTCATCTCAGGATTGAGAGATATTGGTCAAGGGAATGATAATTCCTGACACTGTGTCAGGCTCATTAGACAGGTCACACAACACAGGGCTTCATCAGAGGAAAACTGTTTATTGGTAAACCAGAATTAAAGACACGTGTACTGCTTGTGTCAGGAATGCCTGGGAACAGTAAGGCCTCCTGAGTTATACTAAAATCAAACACCCCCCTTACAAGCTGAAGCCAATGGGTATAGTTTGCATGCACGGGCAAAACAAGCAAGCTAAACTAAAAGCTGTTGGTTCCCAGCCCAGGTGTTTTGCAGCTGGAGCATCTACAAGGTGAAGCAAGTGATAACACAGAGACAGTAGAACAGCGAGGCTCAGAGACAGGCAGACAAAGAGTACCCCTCCACGTTCCAAAATCATGACAGGGCTACCTGACAACAGGGTATAATGACACAGTCCATTATTTTCTCCAGGGGAACTGTTCTCTGCCATCTGAAGAGCAGTTGTAATTCTGTGTGATCTCCATCCCTTCACTGGAGACTGGCAACAATGGTTCCCCATGAGGAAATGGCTGGTTTGGAGGGTGGAGTCTATGGCATTGTAACTGTCTGAGGTCCCACCCCTCCTCAAACCTCACCCTCTCCAGGCTCCACCCCTCAAATCTCCAGGAATTTCCCAACCTGGAGTTGGCAACTCAATCTCCCTCCCAGCAACCATCAAACTATCATTATCTACCCCCGCCTTCAGCTTTCCATCTCCTCCCCCTCCCTCCTAGAGAGCAGTTGTAATTCTGAGTGATCTCCAGCCCCCACCTGGAGATTGGCAACAATGGTTCCCCATGAGGGAATGGCTGGCTTGGAGGGGGAGTCTATGGCATTGTACCTGTCTGAGGTCCCAACCCTCCTCAAACCTTACCCTCTCTGGGCTTCATCCCTCAAATCTTCAGGAATTTTCCACCTGGAGTTGACAACCCTATCAGGACTGGCCCCAATGAGTTTTCTCTGAAAGGCCAAAATAGATGTGGAAAGGGCCTTTTACTGACAGAACCTGGTTGCCTAGCAACAGGCACTGAGGAGAAAGCACAGGTGCCACCTGTAATTAGGAAAATACCTGGAGATTTGGGGGGTGGATCATGTGGAGGGCAGCATTGGGGGGTTGGAAGGACTCAGCAGGGGATAATGCCATAGGGTCTACCCTCCAAAGCAGCCATTTTCTCCAGGGGAACTGATCTCTGTCATCTGGAGATCAATTGTAACAGCAGGAGATCTCCAGGTCTCACCTGGAGAATGGCAACCCTAAGGGGAAGTCAGCCACACAGCAGGGGATTGAAGAGAATGGTTTGATGGTCACTGGCCCATCTCATTAGCCAGCCAGCCATGGTGGAGCCAAAAAGGAGTGAGAGGCGTGTTAAATTTATTCTGACAGGAAAGTGGCCAAGCAGGGGAGGGGATTATGCTGAAAGTCCTTTTTTTTTTTTACTCACAGAAGCAAGCGTAGTTGCTTGGCTGCCTACCAACAGCCACTGAGGAGACAGTTAGTCACAGTTAGTCCCACACGGGAGCCAAGAGAAGTGTCTTCCTCAGGAGAGAGTCCAGCTTTCTAGGAGCCATCAGCTCGTTTCCTCTAGGCCAGCTCCTCCCTGGTGCTGCCGCTGCTGCTGAAGGAAGGTGGGGGAGCCTTTGAAAGGCACTGGGCAGCCTTCTCTGCGGTGCAGCCCACTGAGCTATCACCCTGACGAAGTGCAGGCCTTGTGGCCGAGGGAGAGGGGCTGTGAGGGGCAGCGAAAGTGAGTCCTTCCCCTGCTTGCCACCGCTCACTAAGTCTGCCTCCTTCTCCCCCATGGAGGGGTTGCTGCTCTTTCGGCAGAGCGTCCACCCCCTTCGCTGGCTCCCTCCAGACCGAGGGCGAAACGCTGCCTGCTGGCTTAGTGGGCTGGGCCAAGCCAATGCAGTGAGCCAATGCAGCTACAGGATTTGGAGACTGTGAGAGTGGCAGCTGAGTAGGCCAAAGGCTGTGGAAGACTGTCTAGGAGAGACACCAAAACTCTTTCATATATAAGGAGAGATATTGTCTGGGTACTGGAATTAGGGATAGATATCCATGGGCATTTTAATATATATTACCTATATATGCCTATATATTACTCTGTCCATATGTTTTGGTTTCTCCCAACAAACTTTCTCTGATTACTCTTCTAAGTTACCATCTGTCTCCATTTCAATCTTGCATTGGAGTCCTGTCACTTTGTCAAAAAGATTCTTAAAGTATGCTGGTCCCAATCTGGGGGGGCATATTTCCTTCTAGTCTGGTGTTAAAACCTAAAATTGCCTGGACAGAAAGTATAATATGGCAGAAGAAAGGTTTAATCCCTCTGAGTTCAGATTGGGAAGCAGAGTCTTTCACACAAGACACGTGCCTAACTGACATGTGTAGAGACTACACATAGAATCAAGGCCCGATTGCATAAACTTTTGGTGTGGCCCCAAGGGACAGTGGGCAGGTCAGGGAAAGATGCAGACCATGACAGGATTGGACCAGCCAGGCAGGTGCCTCAGGTCCAGGCAATGAAAGATTAGGAGCAACCTGTTGGCAGGGTGTGGCTGGGAACAGCAGTGTACGGGCCATTCATGCATGCAGCAGCAGTACAGGGGAGGGTGTCCCATTAGGGCTGTGGAGAGATTGGGGCTGACAGGCAGAAGGGCAAGAGTTGGATCTAGGAAGTCATGGTCAGTGGGAGTGGATTTTTAGCCAGTCAGAGTTGGAAGCTGGTGGAAGACTGAGCAGGGCCGGCTGAGAGGCGCATCAGTCAGGGGAGTGCAGTCAACTACATAAGAACATAAGAACATAAGAGAAGCCAATGTTGAATCAGGCCAATGGCCCATCTAGTCCAACACTCTGTCACACAGCGGCCAAAATATACCAGGTGCCATCCGGAGGTCCAGCAGTGGGGCCAGGGCACCAGAAGCCCTCCCACTGCTGCCCCCTCCAGCACCAAGAATAGAGTGCATCACCTGCCCCAGACTGAGAGTTCCCATCCATACCCTGTGGCTAATAGCCACTGATGGACTTCTGCTCCATATGTTTATCTAATTTCCTCTTGAAACTGTCCATGCTTGCAGCTGCCACGACCTCCTGTGGCAGTGAATTCCATATGTTAATCACTCTTTGGGTGAAGAAGTATTTCCTTTTATCTGTTTTAACCCGACTGCTCAGCAATTTCATAGAGTGCCCACGAGTTCTTGTATTGTGAGAAAGGGAGAAAAGTACTTCTTTCTCAACCTGCTCAATCCCATTCATAATCTTATAAACCTCGATCATGTCACCCCTCAGCCGTCGTTTCTCCAAGCTAAAGAGCCCCAAGCATTTTAACCTTCCTTCATAGGGAAGGTGTTCCAACCCTTTTATCATTCTAGTTGCCCTTCTCTGCACTTTTTCCAATGCTATAATATCCTTTTTGAGATGTGGTGACCAGAACTGTACACAGTATTCCAAATGAGGTCGCACCAATGATTTATACAGGGGCATGATGATACTGGCTGATTTGTTATCAATTCCCTTCCTAATAATCCCCAGCATAGCGTTGGCCTTCTTTATTGCAGCTACACATTGTGTAGACATTTTCAGCGAGTTATCCACTACGACTCCAAGATCTCTCTCTTGGTCAGTCTCTGCCAGATCAGACCCCATCAATGTGTATTTATATTTAGGATTTTTGGCTCCAATGTGCATCACTTTGCACTTGGCCACATTGAACCCCATTTGCCACGTTGACGCCCACTCACCCATCCTCAACAGATCCCTTTGGAGTGCCTCACAATCCTCCCTGGTTTTCACCACCCTGAACAACTTCGTGTCATCTGCAAATTTAGCCACATCACTGCTTACTCCCAATTCCAAATCGTTAATAAACAAGTTAAAAAGCATCGGACCGAGTACTGATCCCTGTGGTACCCCACTGCTTACCACCCTCCACTGAGAAAGTTTCCCATTTATACTCACTCTCTGTTTCCTACTTATAAGCCAGTTTTTGATCCACAAGAGGACTTGTCCTTTTATCCCATGACTATTGAGCTTACTTAGGAGCCTTTGATGAGGAACTGTATCAAAAGCTTTCCGGAAGTCAAGGTAAATAATATCTATTGCGTCCCCCTTGTCCACATGTTTGTTCACTCCCTCAAAAAACACTAACAGGTTAGTGAGACAAGATCTTCCTTTACAGAACCCATGCTGAGTCTGCCTCAATAGTTTTTGTTCATCAATGTGCCTACTAATTCTTTCCTTAATAACAGTTTCCACCAATTTACCCGGTATCGATGTCAGACTGACTGGCCTGTAATTTCCTGGATCTCCCCTGGAGCCCTTTTTAAAGATTGGAGTGACATTAGCTACCTTCCAGTCCTCAGGAATGGAGGCAGATTTTAAAGAAAGATTACATATTTTTGTCAGGAGATCCACAAGTTCACATTTGAGTTCTTTCAGAACTCTCGGATGAATGCCATCCGGGCCTGGTGATTTATTAGTTTTTAAATTATCCATCAGTCGGAGGACTTCCTCTCTTGTCACCGCAATCTGATTCAGGTCTTTCAAACCCCCTCCCGAAATCGGTGCTTCTGGAGTGGGCAAACACTTCTCCTCTTCCACAGTGAAGACAGAGGCAAAAAATGCATTCAGCTTCTCAGCCATTTCCCTATCATCCTTCACTACTCCTTTTACCCCTTGGTCATCCAAGGGCCCCACTGCCTCCCTGGCTGGCTTCCTACTTCTAATGTATTTGAAGAAAGTTTTATTGTTGGTCTTTATGTTTTTTGCGATATGCTCCTCATATTCCCTTTTTGCTTGCCTGATCACAGACTTGCATTTTATTTGCCATAGTCTGTGTTCCCTTTTATCAACCTCACTAAGACTAGCTTTCCACCGCTTAAAGGAATCCTTCTTACCTTTTACAGCTTCCATTACTTTATTTGTTAACCATGCAGGCTTTTTTCTATACCTATTTGTACCTTTCCTAACCTGCGGTATATATTTTTTCTGAGCTTCTAGGATTGTCTTTTTAAATAGTCTCCAAGCTTCCCCAATGGTTTTGACCTTCTCCACTCTTCCTTTCAATTTCTTCCTCACATGTCCCCTCATACCAGAGAAGTTACCCCTTTTAAAGTTAAAAGTGGTTGCGTCAGTCTTTTTGGGCAACTCCCTATCTGTACAAATGTTAAACTCAATGACATTATGGTCACTGTTCCCAAGTGGTGCAATCACTTTTACATCTCTCACCAGGTCTTGGGTGTTACTTAGGACCAAATCCAGGATCGCCTCTCCCCTGGTAGGATCTGTGACCATCTGTTCCACAGCACAGTCATTGAGAGTGTCTAAGAACGCAATCTCTTTTTCCCGACTAGAACTCATATTGACCCAATCAATGTGTGGGTAGTTAAAGTCGCCTATTACAACACAGTTATTTCGTCTAGCCGCTATCTTTAATTCATTCATCATTTTATAATCCTCCTCTATCTTTTGATCTGGTGGGCGATAACAAACTCCCACTGTTAAGCCTCCTTTTGGACCCACTATTTCAACCCATAGCATTTCCAGAAGCGAATCCAATTCTCTTACCCTCTCAATCTTACTGGACGGTACACCCTCTCTGACATACAGAGCCACCCCACCTCCAACCCTTTCCCCCCTATCCCTCCGATATAATTTATAACCAGGAATCACCGTATCCCACTGATTTTCCTCATCCCACCAAGTTTCTGAAATACCCACAATGTCTATTTCCCCCCCAACACCAAGCATTCCAACTCCCCGATTTTACCTCGGAGACTTCTAGCATTTGTGTATAAACACTTATAGTTTCCCATGTTTGTTAAGCCCACAGCCTTCCTCTTGCTGCCTCGAGACCTTGCCAGGCAGTTCCTATCATTAGCCACAGTCTCAGTGGACAATTGTAATCCATTTCCTTGTACAAAAGTAATAGCTACCCCTTCATCTCTTTGAGATGAGCCATCCCGAACCAGAGACTTTTCATCTCCTGTCGGCTTTCCCCCATTATTCAGTTTAAAAACTGCTCTGCCACCTTTTTGATTTTGAGCGCCAGCAGCCTGGTTCCTTCTCGGGACAAGTGGAGACCGTCCCTTTTGTACAGCTCCCTCTTGTCCCAAAAAGCATCCCAGTGCCTAACAAACTTGAACCCTTCCCCCTACACCACCGTCTCATCCACGCATTGAGACTCCTGATCTGTGCCTGTCTCTCCGGCCCTGCGCGTGGAACAGGTAGCACTTCCGAGAAGGCTACCTTGGAGGTCCTGGCCTTGAGTTTCCTGCCCAGCAGCCTAAATTTCTCCTCCAGGACCTCACGACTGCATTTCCCCACATCGTTGGTGCCGACGTGCACCACGACCACTGGCTCCTCCCCAGCACTATCTACCAGCCTATCTAAAACACGCGTAATGTCCGCTACCTTCGCACCAGGCAGGCAAGTCACCATACGGTCAGTACGCGGGTTCGCCACCCAGCTGTCTACCTGCCTAAGGATCGAATCACCAACTACCAAGAGCCCCCTCCCACCCTTCCCAGGGACGGTTCCTTGGTACGAAAGGATACCCGTTCACCAGCTGAAGAAGAGGTCCCTTCTGAGGGCACATTCCCCTTATCCTCAGCATGGTGCCCCTTTTCCCCTTGACCCTCATGCTCCCTGGCAGCAGCCGGGCTGCCAGATCCAGAGTGGGACATATCTAACAAGTCCCCGAGAGTCTTCCCCGTGCACCTAACTGACTGTCCCTGCTTCTCCAGGTCAGCCACCTTGGCCTCAAGGGAGCAAACTCGCTCCCTGAGAACCAGGAGCTCCTTGCACCGAGCACACACCCAAGACTTCTGACCAGTGGGCAGATAGTCATACATGTGACACTCCATGCAAAACACTGGATAGCCCCCAACCCCCTGCTGGCATTCTGGCTTCATAATTGTTTTTAAACAAATACTTTTCTATAACCCACCTTTTAAAACACTTTGTATTTATATGGCTCCTGTTGTAGGAGTCTACTTACCTTACCTTACCAAGGAGCCAAGGTCCTGGCTTTCTGGCTCTTCCTGGGCTTCTTACAGACCCCCTAGGCCAAGAGCCACAGGCAAAGAGCCTCGCCCTTTTGCTCTCGCCCTTCGGCTCGTGCCAGAGGCTCATGCCTCTTGCAAACTTCCTGCCTTAAATGGAATTGTCTCCCAGGAGAGGGCGTGGCCAGCAGCTACTCAAAATCACCCAAGGCACTTAATGACGGTCAAACAAAGCCCCTTTCACACCCCAACTCCAGCAGCCAGGAGTCTGCTATTCAATTTCACCCAAGCACTTAATTACAGGCAACAATGACCCTTTCACACCCTAACTCCAGCAGTCAGGAGTCTGTTACAACTCACCCACACACTCCCAAATACAGTCACTGACACAGTACCTTCTCAGCTAAAGCACCTCAGCTGAAAGTAAATAAATAAAAATACCACTCACCCCTCTGGCAGCTCAAACACCTAGCTCCTTCTCAGAGCTCAGCTGGGTCAGCTCCTACACTTGATGGGTTGAATTCAACTACAACTACACTTGATGGGTTGAATTCTAAGGCTTCAGGGCAGCTCACATGTAAAGGAATATGAGCAAAAGATGAGCAATAACATGAGCAATAAATGATGGACTCAAACCTGTTGTGGGCATCCTCCTTATAGATGCTTTGAATCATTACCCACCCACCTCCGGCTCCAGTCACACTTGGCTTCCTCTGAGACCACTATTCCAGAGCAGGTCTCTTGGGGTAAGATTGCTGGTAAGGATGGGTTTATGGCACTTCATCTTCTCTGAAAGTTTGAAGTGAGATGTCCATATCCAAACTTTCAGAGAAGAAGAAGTGCCATAAACCTCCAAATTTTCAAAATCCCTAATCATAAACTCTGCAGCGCAGGAAGTTTTAATGAGGTGGTACTTAACCCCAACCAAGCTGTCTCATATCTATCCACAAATCTCTCCACTATGCTGGAAAAACTGTGGGCACAGAGCTACTTACTTTCACAACTGGTGGCAATGTACGTACATACAACATTTCTGGTCTACAATCCTAAAACACATCAAAGAAATAAAAGGTTTCAACTTACCACTGGATCCAACAACACTTCTGCTGGATCATTGGCTGGAAGACAAATCACCTGCAATGGAAAGAGAACTAATTCGTATACTATTGACAGCAGCCAAAGCCACAATTGCTCATTCCTGGAAAGAAACCAAACCACCCACAACCACCTCTTGGTATGCCATAGTCTGGGATTACTTTTTACTAGAGAAATGTACGGTCTTCTTCGACGAGAGCCGTAATGAGAGGGAACTGTACAATCCACTGGAAAAAATTGTCACTTTTTTTTAGAGAGAAAAGACCTCTTGATATAAAGTTAAAAAGCAGTTAACATTCCTTTCATAGTCAAAGATTGGTACTTAGTCACCTCAGTCCTTTTCTCTAAATTGCCTCCCGAAACAAAATATCTATGTAATTAGCCCTACTCAACTAAATAGTACAAGGGCACATTAAAATGTATTATTAAACTTTTTTGAATGCTTTTCTTAATGTAGCTCACCAAGTTGACAATGTTTGTATTGCTCTGTTAAACATTTGAAAATTTTAATAAAAATAATTTTTAAAAAATCTTCTCTGAAAGAATACAGCCTTGTTGCCTGTTGCAGCAATAGCAAAACAATGGGCCTCTGCTCACAAAGAGTACAAAGAGGCCTGACTATATTTGTACCCTGCAATTGCAGGTTCATTTGCCATAGTCAGGGAACATCAGATTTTCTTTGATGGCTTAGAAAACAATAGAGTCTTGATTCAATGTAAAATTGTGTTCCTATACCTGTGATACCAATCGAATATTACTGAATCTAGAAAGTAACAGAGTGATGGAACTAACTGGGGCTCCTGGTGAAGCAATAACGATAGAGTTACTGCACACTGAGATCTTACCACATCTTGTGTTCCAGCACAAAATTTCTGAGAGCACACTGATTTTTTTTTATTTATTTACTTTCAGCTGAGGTGCTTTAGCTGAGAAGGTACTGTGTGGGGAACTGTATTTGGGAGTGCGTGGGTGAGTTGTAGCAGACACCTGGCTGCTGGAGTTAGGGTGTGAAAGGGTCATTGTTTGCCTGTAATTAAGTGCCTGGGTGAATTTGAATAGCAAACTCCTGCCTGCTGGAGTAAGGGTGTGAAAGGGTCATTGTTTGCCTGTAATTAAGTGCCTGGGTGAATTTGAAAAGCTGCTGGCCACACCTTCTCCTGGGGGATGCTTCTATTTAAGGCAGGAAGCTTGCCAGAAGCAGAGCTGACCCAGCGGAGCTCTGAGAAGGAGCAAGGTGTTAGAGCTGCTAGAGGGGTGATTTTTTTATTTATTTATTTACTTTCAGCTGAGATGCTTTAGCTTAGAAGGTACTGCATGGGGAACTGTATTTGGGAGTGTGTGGGTGAGTTGTAGCAGACACCTGGCTGCTGGAGTTAGGGTGTGAAAGGGTCATTGTTTGCCTGTAATTAAGTGCCTGGGTGAATTTGAATAGCAGACTCCTGGCTGCTGGAGTTAGGGTGTGAAAGGGTCATTGTTTGCCTGTAATTAAGTGCCTGGGTGAATTTGAATAGCTGCTGGCCACACCTTCTCCTGGGGGACGCTTCTATTTAAGGCAGGAAGCTTGCAAGTGGTACGAGCCTCTGGCACAAGCTGAAGGGTAAGAGCTAAAGGGTGAGGCTCTTGGCCTGTGGCTCTTAGCCTAGGGACTCTTAGACTAGGGGCTCTGTAAGACACTCAGGAAGAGCCAGAAAGCCAGGGACCTAGGCTCCTTGGGTTCCCAGTAAGGTAAGTACACTTCTACAATAGTAACCATATAAATACAAAGGATTTTAAAAGGGGGATTATATAAAAGTATTAGTTTAAAAACAATTATGAAGCCGCCAATATCCATTTTTTCCATGACTTTGAACATAAATTCCCAATTCAAATTGTCAAAAGCTTTTTCTGCATTGACAAAGAAAAAGCCGACCTCCTTTTCTGGATGCTTGTCGTAATATTCAATTGCATCTACTACCATCTTGATATTATCCCTTATTTGGCTGTCTGGCAAAAATCCAGCTTGTTCTTCTGCAATTAAGTATTTCAAATATATTTTTAGCCTCTTGGCCATAATTTTGGCAAATAACTTGTAGTCATTATTCAGAAGCGAAATTGGCCTGTAATTTTTCACATTTGTTAAATCTTGTGCTTCTTTTGGGATAAGAGAGATGGTTGCTTCTTTCCAAGAATCAGGTATTTTCCCTGTATCTCTGATCTCATTTGTTAGGACTTCAAAAGTCGGGGCTAGCTCCTCTTTTAGTTTTTTGTAAAATTTAGCTGAAAAGCCATCTGGATCTGGAGCTTTTCCCAGTTTTGCGTTGTCAATAGCTTTGTAGATCTCCTCTATGGTAATAGGGTTGTTAAGGATATCTTTTATTTTTCCTGTAGGACTTGACATTTTAAAGTTCTGCAAGTATTTTTGGCCTTTTACTTGATCCATTGGGTTTGCCTGGAAAAGCTTTGCATAATATTTTTAAAATTCTCTCTTTATCCCTTTACAGTCCACAGTTTCTTTATCTCCTGTCACAATTTTGTTCATTATCTTCTTTTCCCTTCTTTTCTTAAGTTGCCATGTCAAATATCTTCCTGGTTTGTTAGCTCCCTCGAAAGACTTTTGTTGAAGTTTCTTTAAATTCTGATATATTTCTTGATTTAATATAACATTAAATTGATCTTGTAGAATTTGTATCTCTTTCAATATTTTCTTTTTCCCTGGTCTTTTCTTTAATTCTTTCTCTTTCATTCTGATCTTTTCCATAAGGTGACTCTGTTGTGCCCTTCTTTCTTTTATCTCTTTATTATTTAACAAAATTAATATTCCTCTCAACACTGCTTTATAAGCATCCCATACCGTTTGGATCCGTATATCTTAATTCAAATTTACCTGAAAAAAGAGCTTTTTAAATATAATTAAAGCAATATACTCGGAACAAAAAGCAACAATAGTGGTCAACAATGAAACAACGGAATATTTTTAAGTGCAAAAAGGAACAAGACAAGGCTGTCTGCTTTCTCCATTATTGTTCATGTGGATTCTAGAGGTTTTGCTTCGGAACATTAAAGAAGATAAGGAAATTAAAGGTTTGACAATCAAGGGCTTTACATATAAGTACAGATCCTTTGCTGACGACATTATGTTTTTAGCAGAGGAACCATTGGAAACCCTACCACTTCTACTACACAAAATAAAAGAATTTGGAGACATAGCAGGCTTCTATGTGAACAGACAGAAATCTAAGGTGATGTGCAAAAATATGACAAAGTCTAAACAAATGGAGCTGCAGAAGTCTATAGGCTGCGAAGTAGTGAAAAAAACTAAATATCTGGGTATAGATTTGACAATGAAGAATATTGACCTCTTCAAAAACAATTATGAAAAATTATGGTCACAAGTCTTAAAGGACATTGAAAAATGGAATACACTAAATCTATCTTTGTTGGGCAGGATTTTGGTGGTTAAAATGAATATTTTGCCATGTTTTATGTTCTTATTCCAGATGATTCCCATTGTAAAAGACTCAAAAGCATTTAATTCCTGGCAAAAGGAAATTTCTAAATTTGTGTGGGCAGGGAAAAAACCAAGAGTCAAAATGAAAATTTTGTGTGATGCAAAGGAAAGAGGAGGTTTTCAACTACCAAACTTGAGACTTTATCATGATGCGGTCTGTCTGACATGGTTAGAACAGTGGATTACTCTTGAAAACAGAAAATTGTTGGCATTAGAAGGACATGATTGCAGGTTTGGCTGGCATGCATATCTTTACTATGGTAAGTCGAAAATGGATAATTTCTTTAAGCATCATTATATTAGAAGAACTCTTTTTGACTCATGGATTAAGTACAATTTTTTTTTCCTGAAGAAAAACCAATGTGGATTGTACCAGCAGAAGTAATAAAACCTTTCTCAGAACACAAGGGTCAGGACTGGTTGAAATACAGGGAACTGTTGAGACCTGAAGGGAAATCATATGTGTTAAAAGAAGAAAGCCAATTAGACTTTAGATATGATTGGTTGTGTTACAGACAGATTTATGATTTGTATAGGACTGAAAAAAATGGTTGGGTTCAGGGGAAATCATAACAAAATTGAAAATTTATGGCTGGAGGGAGGGAAGAAAATGATATCGAAAATGTATAAAATTTTGTTAAAATGGTATACAGAAGATGAAGTAGTTAAAGAGCAAATGATTAAATGGGCAATTAATATGAATAAGGAAATACCTATGTCATCTTGAGAATTCTTATGGAAAAATGCTATGAAAATATCTACATGTACCAACCTTAAAGAAAATTGTTTTAAAATGATGTATAGATGGTATATGACACCAAAAAAGATAGCTAATATAGGTAAAAATCTATCTAACAAATGTTGGAAATGTAAACATGCTGAAGGTTCCTTTTACCATATGTGGTGGACTTGTGATAAAGCAAAAACATTTTGGACTGTAATACATGCAGAGATGGAAAATTTTTTGAAATGTACCTTCAAGAAAGAACCTGAAATGTTTCTTTTAGGTCTTAAACTAGAAGAAATAAATGTGAGTAAAAGAACATTGATATCGTACATGGTAACAACTGCTAGAATGATTTATGCTCAAAACTGGAAAAATGAAAAGATTCCTGATCTCTGGTTAAGAAAACTACTATTTATGGCAGAAATGGACAAATGGACAAGAAAACTCAACAATTTAGAAGCAGAAACTTTTTTGGCAGACTGGAATGACCTTAAAGAATATATGCAGAAACATTGGGAAATGAAGGATAGCATATTCAGCTTGGAAAACTACTAGTGATGTAACAAATGTATATAATCAATAAGTACCAATAGTAGTTTCAAATAAGTAAAATGCGTTACCTCTAGAATTTATATGTTAACAGTGAATTAACATGTATTATGTATTAATAAAGTGGTGGAAACAATGCTGGGAGCCAACAGGGGGGGAAGGGGAGTTTGTAGAAAAGGATATAATCTACATTATTTGGCTAAACTGTGAAGTATTGTATATCCTAATAAAATTTGTTTTAAAAAACAAACAATTATGAAGCTAGAATGCCAGCCGGGGTTTGGGGGCTATCCAGTGTTTTGCATGGAGTGTCACATGTATGACTATCTGCCCACTGGTCCGAAGTCTTGGGTGTGTGCTCAGTGCAAGGAGCTCCTGGTTCTCAGGGAGCGAGTTTGCTCCTTGAGACCAAGGTGGCTGATCTGGAGAAGCAGAGACAGTCAGGTGCACGGAGAAGACTCTTGGGGACTTGTTAGATATGTCCCACTCTGGATCTGGAAGCCCAGATGCTGTCAGGGAGCATGAGGGTCAATGGGAAACGGGGCACCATGCTGAGGATAAGGGGAATGTGCCCTCAGAAGGGACCTCTTCTTCAGCTGGTGAACAGGTATCCTTTCGTACCAAGGAACCATCCCTGGGAAGGGTCGGAGGGGGGCTCTTGGTAGTTGGTGATTCGATCCTTAGGCAGGAAGATAGCTGGGTGGCGAACCCGCGTACTGACCGTATGGTGACTTGCCTGCCTGGTGCGAAGGTAGCGGACATTATGCATGTTTTAGATAGGCTGGTAGATAGTGCTGGGGAGGAGCCAGTGGTCATGGTGCACGTCGGCACCAACGATGTGGGGAAATGCAGTTGTGAGGTCCTGGAGGAGAAATTTAGGCTGCTGGACAGGAAATTCAAGGCCAGGACCTCCAAGATAGGCTTCTCAGAAGTGCTACCTGTTCCATGCGCAGGGCCGGAGAGACAGGTACAGATCAGGAGTCTCAATGCGTGGATGACACAATGGTGTAGGGGGGAAGGGTTCAAGTTTGTTAGGCACTGGGATGCTTTTTGGGACAAGAGGGAGCTGTACAAAAAGGACGGTTTCCACTTGTCCAAGAAGGAACCAGGCTGCTGGTGCTCAAAATCAAAAAGGTGGCAGAGCAGTTTTTAAACTGAATAATAGGGGAAAGCTGACAGGAGATGAAAAGTCTCTGGTTCGGGATGGCTCATCTCAAAGAGATGAAGGGGTAGCTGTTACTTTTGTACAAGGAAAGGGATTAAAATTGTCCACTGAGACTGTGGTTATTGATAGGAACTGCCTGGCAAGGTCTCGAGGCAGCAAGAGGAAGGTTGTGGGCTTAACAAGCGTAGGCAACTATAAGTGTTTATACACAAATGCTAGAAGTCTCCGAGGTAAAATTGGGCAATTGGAATGCTTGGTGTTGGGGGGGGGAATAGACATTGTGGGTATTTCAGAAACTTGGTGGGATGTGGAAAATCAGTGGGATACGGTGATTCCTGGTTATAAATTATATCGGAAGGATGGGGGGAAGGGTCGGAGGTGGGGTGGCTCAGTATGTCAGAGAGGGTATACCATCCAGTAAGATTGAGAGGGTAACAAAATTGGATTTGCTTCTGGAAATGCTATGGGTTGAAATAGTGGGTCCAAAAGGAGGCTTAACAGTGGGAATTTATCGCCCACCAGATCAAAAGGTAGAGGAGGATTATAAAATGATGAATGAATTAAAGATAGCGGCTAGACGGAATAACTGTGTCATAATAGGCGACTTTAACTACCCACATATTGATTTGGTCAATATGAGTTCTAGTCGGGAAAAAGGGATTGAGTTTTTAGATACTCTCAATGACTGTGCTATAGAACAGATGGTCACAGATCCTACCAGGGGAGAGGTGATCCTGGATTTGGACCTAAGTAACACCCAAGGCCTGGTGAGAGATGTAAAAGTGATTGCACCACTTGGGAACAGTGACCACAATGTCATTGAGTTTAACATTTGTACAGATAGGGAGTTGCCCAAAAAGACTGACACAACCACTTTTAACTTTAAAAGGGGTAACTTCTCTGGTATGAGGGGACATGTGAGGAAGAAATTGAAAGGAAGAGTGGAAAAGGTCAAAACCATTAGGGAAGCTTGGAAACTATTTAAAAATACAATCCTAGAAGCTCAGAAAAA
The DNA here is from genome assembly GCA_029375565.1 of Gekko gecko. NCBI lineage: Eukaryota > Metazoa > Chordata > Lepidosauria > Squamata > Gekkonidae > Gekko > Gekko gecko. The sequence goes on along the minus strand of JAPDNY010000005.1, from coordinate 92,384,740 downwards.
ATATATACCGCAGGTTAGGAAAGGCACAAATAGGTATAGAAAAAAGCCTGCATGGTTAACAAATAACGTAATGGAAGCTGTAAAGGGTAAGAAGGATTCCTTTAAGCGGTGGAAAGCTAGTCTCAGTGAGGTTGATAAAAGGGAACACAGGCTGTGGCAAATAAAATGCAAGTCTGTGATCAGGCAAGCAAAAAGGGAATATGAGGAGCATATCGCAAAAAAACATAAAGGTCAACAATAAAACTTTCTTCAAATACATTAAAAGTAGGAAGCCAGCCAGGGAGGCAGTGGGGCCCTTGGATGACCAAGGGGTAAAAGGAGTAGTGAAGGATGATAGGGAAATGGCTGAGAAGCTGAATGCATTTTTTGCCTCTGTCTTCACTGTGGAAGAGAAGAAGTGCTTGCCTACTCCAGAAGCACTGATTTCAAGAGGGGGTTTGAAAGACCTGAATCAGATTGAGGTGACAAGAGAGGAAGTCCTACGACTGATGGACAATTTAAAAACTAATAAATCACCAGGCCCGAAAGGCATTCATCCGAGAGTTCTTAAAGAATTCAATTGTGAATTAGTGGATCTCCTTACATTAATATGTAATCTTTCTTTAAAATCTGCCTCCATTCCTGAGGACTGGAAGGTAGCTAATGTCACTCCCGTCTTTAAAAAGGGCTCCAGAGGAGATCCGGGAAATTACAGGCCAGTCAGTCTGACATCAATACCGGGTAAGTTGGTGGAAACTGTTATTAAGGAAAGAATTAGTAGGCATATTGATGAACAAAAACTATTGAGGCAAACTTAGCATGGGTTCTGTAAGGGAAGATCTTGTCTCACTAACCTGTTAGTGTTTTTTGAGGGAGTGAACAAACATGTGGACAAGGGGGGCCCAATAGATATTATTTACCTTGACTTCCGGAAAGCTTTTTATATATATATATATATTTATGGTTTTTTCCAAGGTATACACACACACAAAAAAAAAAACAAAATCCAAATCAAGAACAAGAATTACATAAAATTGCATAAATCCTTAGCAGATTTTCGAGCATATACCTTGATTAAATCTAATTATGTTAAAGTAACTAGATAAAGTAGGAGTGGTTTTGGGACGATTTGTCTATTTGTTTGTTTTTCATACCTTCTTTTCAATCCAATCATAAATTTTCTTCCATCTATTTACATAAACTAGATCATCTCTTCCGGAAAGTATAAGATTTAGCTTATCTAATTCGGCTATTTCCAGTATAGTATCTATAATATCTTCTGCATTGGGGGTATTTTCTTTTTTCCAACATTTTGCTATCCTAAATCTAGCTGCTGTAATTATATACAGAATGATTCTTTGATCTTCTTTATTAATTCTCATCGGTATCATATTCAGCAAAAAAGTCTCTGGTTCTAGTTCTAACTTCATTTTGGTGGAGTCTTCAATTATCTTTTTAATCATTTTCCAAAACTTTCTTATTTTTTAGCAGTTCCACCAGATATGCAAATACATTCCCACCTCTTTTTTGCACCTCCAGCATACATCTGATGCTCTTTTGTAACATTTTGCGACTTTCTCCGGAGTCCAGTGCCATCTGAAAAACATCTTGTAGATATTTTCTTTATAGTTTGTGGATCTGAGCAACTTAAGAGAGTTCCATAGTCTGGACCACTGTTCTAGAGTGATGTTTTGCCCTATATCTTTCATCCAAAGAATCATATTTGGTTTCACAATTTCATCTACTAAATCCTCAGTTAAAAGAAAGTTATACAATTTTTGTATTAATTTATCTGCTGAGGAAAGCCAAATTTTATCTAATTGGGAGTAAGAATTCATGAAATTAATTTTTTTTATCTTTAATAAATCTGGACTTTAACTGTAATTTTTCCCAAGGGGTTAAGTTTGCTTTTTGGATTTCTTGTGAATCTAATGGTTTTAATTCTTTGTTTTCTGTCAGTAATCTTTCGTATATTAATTTTTTTTCCTTGGACCATAGTGACGGTAACGTAAAAGCCTCTACTGGGGAGATCCAATTTGGGATTTTGGCGTAATACCTCTTTTTAATTTCTCTCCAAATTTTCATCAACGGGCCTCTTATTGCATGGTTTTCAAAAATTTGTTGGCTTTTATCCATGTTGTACCAGATATGGGCATGCCAGCCCATAGGTAAATCGTGACCTTCTAATTTCAAAGTTCTTTCGTCTTCTAATTGGATCCATTCTCGTATCCATCCCTTTGCTGCCACCTGATAATATAGACTCCAATTTGGTAAGCTTAAGCCTCCCCTTTCTTTCTTATCTGTTAGTAATCTTCTACTAATTCTTGGTTTTTTAGCGTGCCAAATAAACGTTTTAACTACTCGATTTATTTCTTCAAAAAAAATTTTATTTGTTAATATAGGAACACATTGGGCCAAGAATAGAAAACGTGGTAAGATGTTCATTTTAATTGTGGCGATTCTGCCCATGAATGAAATTTGTAAGTCCTGCCATCTATTAAGATCTTTTTTTATCTCCTCTAAGAGTTTTATATAATTATTTTTATAAAGATTTTTATTGTTATTTGTCATGATGATTCCTAAGTGTTTTATTTTTTCGACTACCTGAATATTTGAAATGTTTTGAATCTTGGCAATTTGTGCAATCGTGCAGTTTTTAGTAATAATTTTTGTTTTTTTTATATTAATTTTTAAGCCTGCAATTTGACCATATTCATGTAAATCTTCCCAAAGATATGGTATAGCTTTTATTGGTTCTTCCAGGATGAATACCAGGTCATCCGCAAAAGCCTGTAATTTATATTTTTCTTTTTTTATTTTTGTTCCCGTTATATTCTCATTATGTCTCACTATATCATTTAAAGTTTCTAAACCAAAAATGAATAATAACGGTGATAACGGGCAGCCCTGTCTCGTACCCTTTTGAATTGGAATACTATTTGTTAGATCTCCATTGATAATAATTTTTGCGTATTGATCTTCATATATGGCTTTGATTGAATTGAGAAACTTTTCACCACAATTCCACAAGGTAATCTTCTGTTTTAAATATTCCCAATTAACATTATCGAAAGCTTTTTCTGCGTCTAAGAAAATTAAGGCAACCTGTTTTCTGGGATTTTGCTCATAATATTCTAATATGTTTATTATATTTCTTATCTTATTTTTAATTTGTCTTCTCGGAATAAAGCCTGACTGGTCTTTATGAATTATTTCTACCATAATTTTCTTAAACCTATTTGCTAAAATTGAAGCAAAAATTTTGTAGTCTACGTTTAGCAAAGAAATAGGCCTAAAGTTTTTGATATCTGTGTTTTCGGTATCTGGTTTATGGATAAGCGTTATCAGCGCTTCTTTCCACGTCGGGGGAATTTTACCCGTCACCATAACATTATTCACTACATCTTTAAATAAACCTGATATTTCGTCTTCTAAAACCTTGTAAATTTCAGCTGGGATAGCATCTGGACCTGGTGTTTTCTTAGACTTTTGAGATTTAATTGCATTTATCAATTCAAACATGGAAATATTTTTGTTCAGTTGTTTTCTTTGTTCCTCTGTACATTTACCTGTTTTGTGTTTCAATAAAAATTCTTCAATTTTCTGATTATTGTATGGAGTCTGTTTATATAAACTTTTATAAAAATTTTCCACAATTGTTTTTAAGTCATATGCTTTATGTTTTATTTCCTGATTTTCGTCTTTTAACGCTATAATACATCTTTTTTCCCTTTCTTTTCTAAGTTTATAGGCTAACCAGCGAGAAGGTTTATTCACATTTTCAAAGAAATACGCTTTTGTGTATTCAATTTTTTTTGCTATCTCTTGTGTTAATCCTAAATTTATTTGATGTTGCTTCAATTTTATCCTTACTCTTATCTCTTAAATTTTCCTTATTTTGGCTTGTCTTTTCTAACTTCCTTAATTCTGAAGTTAATCTTTTAAAGTTTTCTCTTTTTTGTTTATTTTTCCCTGCTTCTTGATTTATAAATAAACCCCTAATATACGCTTTAAGAGTGTCCCAAATAATATTCAAATTGGTAGACTCCCTCTTATTTATCTCAATAAATTCTTTTATATCTTGTCTCAATTTTTTAACAAAGTCTTTATCCCTAATTAAATTTACATTTAACCTCCATCGCTTACAATTATATGTTTCTTGTATAGAAGTCCACATAGGGTTATGGTCTGCAAATGTATTTGCTAGAATTTCAACCTCTGAGAAGATTTTTATTATATTTATGTTAACCCACATCATGTCTATTCTTGACCACGAGTTATGTCTATTGGAAAAAAATGTATAATCTCTTTTTTGTGGATTCCTAGTTCTTCACAAATCCACCAAGTTAAATTCTTCTGCTAACTTTAGGAATTTTTTCATCAAGACTGCTCCCGATTTATGTGATTTTCTTGGTTTTTTTTCTATCTTCTTTGGGATCTAACACAGCATTGAAGTCTCCTACTAAGCATACATTTTTTGGGTTTTCTTTAGAAATATAACTCCTCAATTACAAAAAGAATATATCTTGATTCTGATTTGGGGCGTATATGTTTACAATTAAAATTTCTGTTTCCCTAATATGAATCTGTACTCCAATAATTCTCCCGTTACTAGATCTAAATTTAAGTATAGGATTCAGATTCTCCCTGACATACATAACCACTCCTCTTTTTTTAACTTTATCAGATGCAGCAAAAGCTATACCCAGTTTCCTACAAATTAAATGTTTTTCATGATCTTCTTTTATGTGGGTTTCTTGAAGGCAAGTAATATCATTATTTAATTTAATTGCTTGGTGTATGATTCTTCTCCTTTTATGTGGGCTATTTAAACCGTTCACATTAACTGAGATCAATGACACTTTCTTACTCACCATCTTTCTTTTTATGAACTATATTTTTAAGTTGCCACCTTGTTTGAATTTGCGATGCAGTTTTATATTTTAATTGATATTTTTTGTAGTCTCTTTTCTTGGTGTCTTTCAATTGAGCCGCAGTTGTTCCTTTTTTATAACCCTCTCCTTCTCGATCTTCTCTGTTTTCTCTATCTTCTCTTTCATCTTTCTCTTCTTCTTCCTCCTCTTGTTCCTCTTCCTCTTCCTGTGGCCTTTGCCAGCCGAGATCTTCCCCAAACCTTTCAAGGAAGTTTTCCAATTTGAAAACAGAGTCCAGCTTATATCTTTGGCTTCTGTACGCGAATTGGAGCCCCTCAGGTATTAACCACCTATATTGGATCTTATTTTTTCTTAGTAATTCAGCTATGGTGGAATATTTATGGCGTCTTTCCTTAATTCTCCAAGGTATATCCTTCAGAATTCTAATTTCCTCTCCTTCTATTATCAATTTCTTTTTATTTGCTTCTTGAAGTATTCGATCTTTTATATGTTTCCTTGCGAATTTTATGTGGACTTCCCTTGGAGTTTTATGTTTTTTTGAATATGCTGAATTTCTTCTGTATATTGCGTCTATATTCTCCAGTAAGTCTTTTTCCCCTGATATGTTAAATTGCTCAACAATGTTTCGTGTAAGTTCTTCCTTTAATTTTTTTCCTAATTTTTCAGTAACATTTTGGAACCTAAGGGTGTGCTCTGCTTTCTCCAGTTCAAGCGCCATCAGCGTTTCTTCCATTCTATCGGTTTTAGATTTTAATTCCCAAACTTCTTGGTTGATATCTTCCATTTTTTCTTCTAGATGTTTTGTGGTTTTGGTTAATTTTTTGATTTCTAGTTTAATTTCTTCCGTGTCATTTTTTAATTGCTTTGCTATTTGGTCCATTTTGTTTTGTAATGGTTCCATTTCTTTTTTTATAATCTCAGCGTTTTGCTCCGCTGCCATTTGTAAAAAATTTTGTAGTATATTTTGTAAATCTGCAGTCGTTACATTTGATCTGATCAATGCTAGCCCTGATGTTTGGCTGGGGGATGCAGAAGAACCTTTTCTACCTGTACCTGAGGCCATCTTTGATCTAATTTGTAAAGTACTAATTAAAGATAGTTTACACTCAAAGACTCTATTTAAGTGAATCAATGGGTTCCAGAGTATGTCTATCTGCTGTGGTTGCCTGTTCTGTTTCTATTTCTTCTTATTTATCTGGTTCTTTAAAATGGTAGGTTTGTTATTATTTACCCTTGTTGATCTACACCCTTCCTTGTTTTCTGCCGTTACCCTACAAAGTTTCTATGCCCCTTTTTTCAAGTTTAGGAATATAAACAAGCCTTCTAGACTCCCTTTCTTCTCCAACTTCCCCTCCCCTGTCTTTCTTCCTCTTTATACCACTCCTTCTCCGTTCTGCAAAGGGCCTTTTCCACTTTGTTTTCCGGTCGACTCCCTTGCGCGCCGCTGAATCACTCTGCCCCTACGGCCCTCAGCTCTCCCGATCTTCTCAAGTCTTCCGAACGTCCCTTGTGCCTTTCCGTCACTTTCCGGCTTCTCTCGGGTTCCCTCGGCTCCTTCAGATTCGTTCCGTGCGTCTGCTCATTCTCCAGCCCTCAGCCACGCCTCTCAGGGTCACTTGGCTCCGTTCTCCTGACACCAGTCCTCAGTCCGTCAACTCTGTCGGCTCACACTCTCAGCGGACGCCCTTGTCGATTCTCCTGCCAAGGATACAAACACTGGACAAGGTACCATCTATATTTCCATACTATCTTTTCTTTTCTGGTTGTATTTAGTTTTCCTACTGTCCCTTTAATCCCTTTCTTATTACAATGCCCACCTTAAAGTCCCCACACACTATTTTTTCCCCTTAGTCATCAAGCTTAGAATCTCTCTCTCTCTCTCTCCCTTTTTTTTTTTATTTTTAACACCCCCACCTCCAACAACCATTTCTCCCCCTTTAAAGAGTTCTCCCTTTCCAATACTTAGCTTTGGCTGTGTATATTGCTGTTGGTTGTTTCAAGTCTCTTCATCTGCTGCTTCTTATAATTCTCTCCCCAGCTCGCCTTACACCCGTTTTAGATACTCTGGTGTTCCTCCAGTCTTTTACAACAAACAAGTCCTTCCAGGTCGCCAATTTTCCTCTTATTTCTTTCCTTTTGTTTACTCTCCCAGTCCGCTCCAAGCTCTTCGAGTTTTCACAGCAAAGCCACGTATGCAAAAACGTTGCTGCCTTCTTCTGCCCTCCTGCATTGGGACAAGCCAAAAAAGACCCCCCGAGAGAGCTGCCACTCTTTCGGGTTGGGCTTAAGTCCCTTGCAAACAACTCCTGAAAAACCAGAAGTATTTTGGCTAAAAATAAAAAGCCAAGGAGTGTGGATAAACAGTAGAGGTGAGAGGAGTTCTCTCCGCACGTCTATCCTCTTCGAGCGTCCGCCATCTTTTTTTTTGATTTCCGGAAAGCTTTTGATACAGTTCCTCATCAAAGGCTCCTAAGTAAGCTCAATAGTCATGGGATAAAAGGACAAGTCCTCTTGTGGATCAAAAACTGGCTTATAAATAAGTGAGTATAAATGGGAAACTTTCTCAGTGGAGGGTGGTAAGCAGTCGGGTACCACAGGGATCAGTACTCGGTCCGATGCTTTTTAACTTGTTTATTAATGATTTGGAATTGGGAGTAAGCAGTGAAGTGGCTAAATTTGCAGATGACATGAAGTTGTTCAGGGTGGTGAAAACCAGGGAGGATTGTGAGGCACTCCAAAGGGATCTGTCGAGGATGGGTGAGTGGGCGTCAACATGGCAAGTGGGGTTCAATGTGGCCAAGTGCAAAGTGATGCACATTGAAGCCAAAAATCCTAAATATCAATACACGTTGATGGGGTCTGAACTGGCAGAGATGGACCAAGAGAGGGATCTCGGAGTTGTAGTGGATAACTCAATGAAAATGTCTAGACAGTGTGTAGCTGCAATAAAGAAGGCCAACGCTATGCTGGGGATTATTAGGAAGGGAATTGAAAACAAATCAGCCAGTATCATCATGCCCCTGTATAAATCATTGGTGCGACCTCATTTGGAATACTGTGTACAGTTCTGGTCACCACATCTCAAAAAGGATATTATAGCATTGGAAAAAGTGCAGAGAAAGGCAACTGGAATGATAAAAGGGTTGGAACACCTTCCCTATGAAGAAAGGTTAAAACGCTTGGGGCTCTTTAGCTTGGAGAAATGACGGCTGAGGGGTGACATGATTGAGGTTTATAAGATTATGAATGGGATTGAGCAGGTTGAGAAAGAAGTACTTTTCTCCCTTTCTCACAATACAAGAACTCGTGGGCACTCCATGAAATTGCTGAGCAGTCGGGTTAGAACAGATAAAAGGAAATACTTCTTCACCCAAAGAGTGATTAACATATGGAATTCACTGCCACAGGAGGTGGTGGCAGCTACAAGCATGGACAGTTTCAAGAGGGAATTAGATAAACATATGGAGCAGAAGTCCATCAGTGGCTATTAGCCACAGGGTATAGATGGGAACTCTCAGTCTGGGGCAGGTGATGCACTCTATTCCTGGTGCTGGAGGGGGCAGCAGTGGGAGGGCTTTTAGTGTCCTGGCCCCACTGCTGGACCTCCTGATGGCACATGGTATATTTTGGCTGCTGTGTGACAGAGTTTTGGACTAGATGGGCCATTGGCCTGATTCAACATTGGCTTCTCTTATGTTCTTATGTTCTTATGGTCTTGGCGATGTATCCTGGCTGTGAACACAATGAGGCAGATGGGTGAGTGTCTTGGCGAGCTGAACGGTTTGTCCGCAGGACCTCCACACTGTTCAACATGTCGGAGGCTGAGGAAATGGCAGCCTGGTGTACTGCAGCATCATGGCAGTTGGGCTTCTGGTTGCCACCCTCCCAGGACTTCTCAAATGCCACAGCCTCCCAGATTGTCTTTTGGTGGTTTGTATCCTCCTGGCTGATCAGCTTGCAACAGAGCTTCTCATCCTGGAGCCTGAACATGAAATGGTCGAGAAGGGCTTCTTCGATGTTCTGGAACTTGCATCGAAGAGCCAGTTGGTGCAGGGCTGTGACATAGTCAGAGACTGACTCATTGAGCCTCTGATTCTGCTTGAAGAAATCGAGGCAGTGAGCTAATCAGGTGGGCTGGGACACAAAGTGGTTGGTGTGTGCCATGATGAGACCATCAAAAGTGGCAAGCTGCAATGAGGTTGGCATGGTGAGGCCCTGAGCTAGCTCCAAGGTGTCAGTTCCAGAAGAACTGAGCAGCAGTGCCTTCTTCTTGGTGGCGCCATCGATTCCCTGGAACTCTATGAAGTACGTCAGGCAGTCCACCCTGGCCTCCCATTGCTCTGGGTGAGTGTGGTCGAACTCTGGAAGTAGTCCTGGAGTGGCAGCCATGGTCTTGGTTGCAGTGCGATGCATATGGCACTGGAGCTTGGTGCATGGTGCAGTGCAGATGGGTGCTAGGCTCACTCAACAGGATCCCACCATCACCAATGTTAAATACTCGGTTCCATGGATGGTCTGACCCCAAGCCTAGTGATCAGCTTAGCTTTATTAGTGACTAGGAAGCAAAGCCCTTTGTGGAGGAAGACAGTGGGCCCTAGGAAGGAAGGAAGGAAGGAAGGAAGGAAGGAAGGAAGGAAGGAAGGAAGGAAGGAAGGAAGAGGGGGAGAGTGAAAGAAAGAAGGAGAGAGGAAGAAAGGAAAGGGGGGAAAGGAAGGGAAGAGGGGCGGAACGGGCTTCTCTGGGCCTACTGGGCCCATAGAAGGCCCAGAGGATGGTGTTTGTGTGGGGGAAACGGGCTTCTCTGGGCCTACTTTGCCCATAGAAGGCCCAGAGGATGGTGGGAGGGGCAGAATGGGCTTCTCTGGGCCTACTGGGCCCTGAGAAGGCCCAGAGGATGGGGGGGCGGAACGGGCTTCTTTGGGCCTACTAGGTTCTGAGAAGGACCAGGGAATGGTGTGTGTGTGTGGGGGGGCAGAACGGGCTTCTCTGGGCCTACTGGGCCCTGAGAAGGCCAACAGGACGGTTTGGGGGGGCGGAACAGGCTTCTCTGGGCCTACTGAGCCCTGAGAAGGCCCAGACGATGGTGTGTGGGTGGGCAGAATGGGCTCTCTGGGCCTACTGGGCCCTGAGAAGGCCCAGAGGATGAGGGGGGCAAAACGGGCTTCACTGGGCCTACTGGGCCCTGAGAAGGCCCAGAGGATGGTTTGGGAGGGGTGGAACAGGCTTCTCTGGGCCTACTGGGCCCTGAGAAGGCCCAGAGGATTGGGGGGCAGAATGGGCTTCACTGGGCCAACTGGGCCCTGAGATAGCCCAGGGGACAGTTTTGGAGGGGCGGAATGGGCTTCTCTCACCTGCCTCGGCCTTGAGGGCCTGTCCCTGCGCTCACTCTGCAGACGGTCCTCTCCTGTCAGAGGACCGGAGCAGACTGAGCAGAAGACATTGGTCGGGGCTGACGTGGGCAGGACTCCACCAAGCAGCCAGTCAGCCCCAGCCAGCGTCTTTTGACTGCCCAATCTTGCGCCCAATCAATTGTGTCAAGCATAGAATGTTGGTGATCAAAATTCAATTATATATAAGGACAGGATTCAGCAAGAAGAATCTGGGTTTTGAAGAGGTAGAGGAACTAGAGATCAGATTGCCAACATTCGCTGGATTATGGAGAAAGCAAGGGATTACCAGAAAAACATCAACTTCTGCTTCATTGACTACGCTAAAGCCTTTGATTGTGTGGATCACAACAAACTATGGCAAGTCCTTAAAGAGATGGGAGTACCAGACCACCTCATATGTCTCTTGAGAAACCTGTATAAGGGTCAAGAACCAGATATGGAACAATTGATTGGTTTAGCATATGAAAAGGAGTATGACAAGGATATATATTGTCACCCTGCTTATTCAATTTATATGCAGAGTACATCATGTGAAATGCCGGCCTGGATGAATCACAAGCCTGAATTAAGATTGCCAGGAAAAACATCAACAACCTCAAATATGCAGACGATACCACTCTAATGGGAGAAAGTGAAGAGGACCTAAAGAGCCTCTTGCTAAAGTTAAAAGAGGAGAGCACAAAAGTAGGCTTGAAACGTAACATCAAAAAAACTAAGATCATGGCATCCGGCCCCATCACTCCTTTGCAAATAGAAGGGCAAGTCATGGAAACAGTGACAGACTTCACGTTCCTGGGATCCAAGATCACTGCAGACAGTGACTGCAGCCATGAAATTAAGACGCCTGCTCCTTGGGAGGAAAGTGATGGCAAACCTAGACAGCATAATAAAAAGTAAAGACATCACCCTGCCAACAAAAGTTTGTATGGTCAAAGCAATCCCCGTAGTACTGTATGGCTGCGAGAGTTGGACTATAAGGAAAGCCGAGCACCGAAGAATAGATTCTTTTGAATTATGGTGCTGGAGAAGACTCTTGAGAGTCCCTTGGACTGCAAGGAAATCAAATCAGTCAATCCTAAAAGAAATCAACCCTGACTGTTCCCTGGAAGGTGACCAGATACTGAAGTTGTAGCTCAAATACTTTGGCCACCAAATGAGAAGGGAGCATTCACTGGAGAAGACCCTGATGCTGGGAAATATTGAAGGTAAAAGAAGAAGGGGATGACAAAGGATGAGATGGTTAGACAGTGTTATTGATGCAGTGAACATGAAATTAAGCAAATTCCGAAGCATGACAGAAGACAGGAGGGCCTGGCGTAATGTGGTCCATGGGGTCATGAAGAGCTGGATTCAACTGTGCGACTGAATAACAAAGAAAGAACAAGAACTGCTGGGTTGAAAGTTAAGCAGGAAGCCGCCTCAACTTCCTCGGATTTTTGGTGGACACGGAGGGCATCCACCCAGCGCAAGACAAAGACCCAGGGAAACAGCCCTGTTTAAATAGCATGCAAACTCCACCCACTTCCCAAACAACTACAAACAATAGGCTATTGTCAGAACCATTAATTCCTCTTTGGCCACCTCCAGAGTCCTGGTGGGCTATTGTTCTAGAGCTCCAAGCTCAGCCAGTCTCTGGTAGAAACAGTCCTGGAATGTTCCAGTCCCAATACATAACACAAGGGAGCAGTTCTCTGACAATTCAGTTCACACCTCTGTGCCATATGATTGAGGTTCAAGCATGCCATTGTTTTCTGGAAAGAAAACAAAAACCCGTCGCCTTTCTAGTTATCTACAGCAAGAGTGGTCTACTGTCAAAAGCACTTCAATCACTTCAGTTTTATCTGCTCCCAAACTGGGCCAACTGGCACATCCACTATCCTTTCCAACAACAAATTAGCAAGGAAATAGTCATGAATATTATGTAGCCTATCTGTGTGCTAAAAAAAGAAGAAACATAAATACAACATAGTACTGCAAAAAGTTTAGTATGTAATACACCCCAAGGTACAGTTAAATACATCAACAGGCAGCTCAGGAACACAATGAACAGCATTTATTGTATTAATTGTCCACCAAAATGCTACACTTTTGGATACCTGGCTAAGTACATAATAAGAATTCATTTTGTGACAATTGTTGTACCTCTTGCTCAGTGTTCTTTACCAAAAGTTCATTACAAATAATATGGAACATAAACATTATGTAAGTTCTCTTGTTGGCTGTGGTTTAGATCCAAAGGTTACTTTTTTTTCTTCAGGAGAGAGAGGGTGACTTTTGCTGATTCCTCCCTTTCACTTTAGATTGTAACAGTAGAATAGAGCAAGAGTCCAGACTCACCTTAAAGACTAACAAAATATGTAGCAGGGTATGAGCTTTTGTAAGTCACGTATTTTATTTGTCTTTAAGGTGCTACTGGACCAGGCCCATAGCCAGGATTTCTTGTGTCAGAGAGCCTTTAAATTTCTCAGGGGGCACCTAATTGATTTGGTTAAAGTAAGTTAAATTAAGTGCCCCTTTCACCCAGCTGCATTTGATGGCCTCCTCCTCCCCCCCCCACAGAGGGGGCTTCTCCAGTCTGGATCCCTACCCCCCCCCCCGCCGACTCACACACCCTGTAGGCAGGACAGGCAGGCAGGAAGGGAAGGTGGTGGAGGAGCACACTGATGTGCTCGTACACATGGAGAGCCCCCAGCCAGCCACCCGCCACTCTCTTTTACTGGGGCCGGGTGGGGAAGGCAGGTGGGAAGGTGAGGTGGTGGAGGATTGCCCCTGTGCACTTGCCCACTAAGAGACCCTTCAGCCAGCCAAGGCCCAGGACGGAGCACTGCTCATCTTGTCTTCGCTCTCCTCCACTCGTTCCATCGTCTGCTCAGTAGAGGCGGTGCTGCCATCTCGCCACCCCCTCTCCAAGCAACAGCAGCAGCTGGCCAAGCCCTGGTAGTAGCTGCCACCATGCACGCCTCGTCCTCCCCCGGCCAGCCATCTGCCCACCATGGCCTGCATGGGGCAGGGCTGCTCATTTTTCATTGTATGTATCCATACAAGTGACCAGCCCGGGAAGGAGTGCTGCTGCATCTGCATTGCCTCCACTCTCCTCCACACGCTCCATCCTCTGCTCAGCATCGTTGTCACTGCTGTCTCCTCACCCCCTCCCCCAGTAACAGCAGCAGCAGGACAGGCCTGGGTAGCAGCTGCTGCTGTGGCTGCTGTACACACCTCGTCCTCCCCCGGCCAGCTGCTTGCCCATCATGGCCTGCATGGGGCTGCTGGTTTTTCATTGTATGTATTCATACAAGTGGGGCTGCTGGCAGGTGGGGAAAGGGAAGGGGCAGCGGCGGCGAGTCCTCTGGGCAGCCCAAAGAGTCAGGGGGCCTGGGCTGCATAGGTAGTCATAGGGCCTTGGAAGGAAGTTGGGGAGTGGGCCCTGGGAGGCCCCACTGTAGCTACGGGCCTGTACTGGACTCTTGCTCTTTTCTACTGCTGCAGACAGACTAACGTGGCTACCCATCTTGATCTATCACTGTAGATTGTACTTTACTTTCTCCCTACCTTTGTTCCCCTGGAACAACATTTCCAGGAGTTTAGTGAGCTGCAGTGGAAGGAAGAAATTGACCAGAATCCTCCCTCCAAGTGACTTACACAAGAAAACAATCTTTGGATTCAACCATATGTCTCTTGGGTTCTTTTGTGACATATGGAAGATATTACTTATGTGCTGTTCTGACATAAAAGTAACGGCTAGATATTATAAGCATCTTTTCCCCAAAAAAATTAATCATTTGCTCATCAGGACTGTTTTGCTGCGTTGATCAGAATTAAAATGTGGAATGAAGTATAACATCATGTACCAGTAACAGATATTTCAAAAGACTTACCTGTTGACATGAGAAGCCTATTTCACTCTCTTGCCCGAACACATAGAATCATAGAATGTTAGAGTTGGAAGGGACCTTGCAGGTCATCTAGTCCAACCTCCTGCATTCTGCAGGAGCATAGCCGAAAGATAGCCCAACATACCTATGTACCTACAACATACCCGAAATATGGTCGTCCAGTCTCTGCTTGAAAACGTCCAGTGAAGGAGCATCCATCACCTCCCGAGGCAGTCTGTTCCACTGCTCAACCACTCTTACAGTTAGGAAGTTTCTCCTGATATTTAGCCAGTAATGACTCCCTTGTAATTTCCACCCATTAGATCTAGTCTTGCAATCCGGCACAAGAGAGAATAGATCTGCTCCATCTTCTACATGACAGCCCTTCAAATATTTGACGACTGCAATCATGTCCCCTCTAAACCTTCTCTTTCTCAGGCTAAACATACCCAACTCTTTCAGCCTTTCCTATTGTAAGACTTGGATTCCAACCCTCTCACCATCCTGGTCACCCTCTCCTGGACACGCTCGAGCTTGCCAACATCCTTCCTAAAATGTGCTGCCCAAAACTGGACCCAATACTCCAGGTGAGGCCTGACCATAGCAGAATAGAGCAGAACTACCACCTCCCATGATCTGGACACAATGCTTCTGTTAATGCGTCCTAAGATTGCATTAGCTTTCTTCACAGCCACATCACTCTTATGCTGAGTCAGGTCAACTGTTCATTGGGCCTAGTGTTGTTCAACTTGCTTCTTGAGCTCCACAGCTGGAGATGCTGGGAGGGGAATTTGGGACCTTCTGCTTCCAAAACAGCAGGTTTCTTTGGGTTATGGCCCTTCCCCATGACCTGCTACACTCTTGTCTATTACAATTCAATTCCTGTGTTTTCTTTTTACTCTCCCCATCTAGTTTTATATTCCCTTACTTTATTGAGTACATATTGCAATGGTTGCCATACATTCGGTCATGAGATAATTCAAGAAATAATTTCCTTTCTGGATCAGACCAAGGACCTATTATGATGCAGCAGCTAGAGCCTTAGCCTAGCCTTAGCAAGAATGCCTCTGTGGACCTTCTTCTTCGAGACCAGTAATTGTGTAGCCTTCCCCTAAATTACTTTATCCCTCTCTTCCCTAATTTCTTCTTTGTTAGCCTTGTGTTAGCCTTTGTTAGCCTTGTGTGTTAATTGTGTTTGTGTGAGTGTTTTGCACATTTCTATTTCTATTTAATAAAAACCTTGCTGGTGGAACATCTGCCTGGTTTATTTTGAGAGTTCTCTTGAGGGAAAAATCCCTGTAAACATTGGTGGAGAATTCCAGTTACCTCTTTTCACTCTGTCTCCTTAAAGCTAATTCCCCCAATTAAATAGGAAACTCCCTACTTGGGTAACAAAGCCACTGGAACAATCACATGAAATAAGGTCAGATGTCCAGCAGTCCATACTTCTCCTCATCCCATAATATCCTGCAGAACCAAACACAGGTGTGGTTGTTTGCAGGGTGGGTTTTTGTTGCTGCTATGAAAAGCCATTTGGACAAGCTGCCCCTTTGAACAAAAGTTTTCTCTCAATATTTAGAGGTATTTTCAAGTGTTCATAAATATTTGTGGTTAGATGTTCCTTATGGAATTCAAAACAATGGTCTGGTACTATATTGCTGCAGTCGCAGCAAAAATCACAGTTCCTGTTGGGAATCTACACAGAGTCTCTATTCTCTTTTTGATTAAGATGTCAGGCCAAAGTCACAGTACCTCATGTTTCTCATGGCAGGCCCCCTCAGGACAAGAGGGCTGCATTAACAATTTGAAATAAAGCAAAGATTATTGGGAGATCCAGTCAAAGATCTTTCAGCCACATTTGATCCAACCACAGACTTCCAAATCACATTACTTACTTACTTACTTACTTACTTACTTACTTACTTACTTACTTCATGGCCTGTCTTGCTTACTGAGGCTCAAGACAGATAAAACAGTGTAAATCAATGCAATCATGTAATCTAATAAATGTAGGAGGACTAGAATTACAGCAACCTGAAACAAAACCAAGAGTATTTAGCATGTTGAACAATGCAGAAAATGGTATTATATGTATAAAAATATAATAGTGAAAGTAGAATAATACATCCAACAAACCGATATGTACTATACATACCTTTACAAAAGCACTTTTAAGAACCATTGGTTATAATATTGACTTATTACCTTTATAAAAATGCCCACATGAACAATTCTTTTACATAGTTTGCAGAATGTCAGAAGCATCAGAGGAGCCATATGAAATCACTCCTAGCTTTAAGACAGCCAAATGAGTAAGAGAGAATAAAGTTTTGCTTAACAGGTAAAGCATGAATGAATATCAGTCCACTCCCCCCCCCAAATGCTATGGTATGGTGGAAACAGACTTCAATCCAGTATGTAAGGGGAAGGAAGCTTCCATGCATCAACTCCAGATCAAAGCCACATATGTTTAACTGGCCCAACTGAATTCACACCTTCTTTTCAAACACTCAAACTTGTCTAATTAGGAAATCCATATTAAGATGGTCTCTTTCTTTTATTTTTCAAATTCATTGCAGATAAAGTGCCACTTCTTCCCATACTGTAAATCAAGAGACCTCTGCCTTTGGAATTAACTCCAAATAGTTGGTCTGGACATGAACTTCACAGTTATTCCCTCCTCCATTCTGCTGACATTTTCCCATTAATTTCTTTTTTCCTTTCATCCATTCATTGGCTGATGAGTCTATAAATACACTTCATCTGCTTTTACTTTGCTTTCTAAGGACAAATCAGTCCCAAACATGTTGTCTTGATTACATTCAAAAGCAAAAGCCTTCAGTGTTTCTATGCTGGAGTGAAAGGCTGAAACGTAACATTTTGTCTGTTATGTCAGAAAGGAGTTTGAATGGGCAGTTTTATCATAATGTCAACAATGTAAATAACCTCATGCTGAAGAAATGCCATATGTGTTAAAGCTGGAAATATTAGCACCAGCGGCCAAGCAGACAGAGAAAGAAAGAGCTGGACAGAAAGAAAAATCAGCTGTTGAGTCTTGGTAAACTCCGATATTTTCTCCAGGTGTCTTTCCCCACTTCTTTTGCCCTTTCTTTCCTCATTTTCATATAAAAGATGAAACACAGTTTTGCTGAATGAGATTTGTGGGTTTAACATCTATTTCTTAGGTTGGGTTCTTCTTCCTCGAGGCATCAATTACCATTTTAAAATGCCTTCTTCTCCATCTCTGTGGTGTTTACAATGTATTTCCTATGCATGAACATTTATCTTTGAGAAGGACCTCCTGCTTGAAATTAATTTGAGGATGAAAATCAATACTAAAAAAATTCCTGAATGAAATAGCATAGAGTTCAAATGATACTAAATAGAGAAGTCCACTGAGAAAGAGTTTTATTATTGATGGTGCTGTGTCTGTGGACTACCACTAGGGGTTTGCGGCCAGAGTCCCCAAGTTTGTCCCCTAACACAATAGAGGCCAAGGCTCCTAGTCCACCTTTTAGTCCACCAATAGGGAGTTTGGTGGGAGATTCAAACCCCCCAATAGGACTGTGGGTGTGTCTGGGGTGGGTGTATATAGTTGGCCGCTGCTGGACAGTTCTTGTCTTGTGTGTGTATCCAATAAGTCAGTATTGTTCAGCATGTTGTAGTTCAATTCTCCATGCAGCGAACCCAGTACTTTTAATTGGCGATGAAGGTGGGATCCTGCTGAGCGAGCTGGGCTGACAAGGCACCACAGGAGATCCAGCACCACTGCCGCCTCAGCAGATGAGCAACGACAACCAACAAGCCACTCCCCTGCCTCAACCGATCAGCACAATGGCAGTCATTCCGGGAACAGGACTGGTCCCACCGTTTGACCAGTCCCGTCCACATCAATGGGGAGCGTGGGTCACCGGACTCAAGTCCGTCCTGATTTTCTATCAGGTGACGGATGAAGAAAGGAAGAAAGGGCTCCTTCTCAGTTCATGTGGCCCCTCCATTGTTGACCTGGCTCAACATCTGCTGGCCCCAAAGACACTGGAAGAGGCTATGTTCAAGGAGTTCGTGAAGGTCCTGTGAGACCACTTCACTCTGTGACCCTCGGAGATGGCACACCACATGGCTTTCTACTAATGGAACCAACAGGCCCGGGAGGCGGCCACTGACTTCTTGGCAGAGCTCCACTGCCTTGCCTCCAAGTGTGAGTTTGGGACACAATTAGACATGGCTCTCTGAGACTGCTTCATCTGCGGTCTCCATGAGGAGAAGCTTTGGCACCGGATCATGGAGGCAGAGAAGTGCACCCTTTCTTCCACTCTCTCCATGACCACTGCATGGGAGAGATTGCACCCATCAGCCGCCTCCACCCATCAGGTTGGGATTGGGGTAGGCAATCCCAATGACAAGGAAGTCCACCAGACCCAACAGCTACACTAGAGGAGGGAGTCCGGGCCAATGCCGCAGTTCCCCCAAGGCGAGGATGCCACAAGACAGGAGTGTGCTAGCAGTGGAGACCCCCACGAGAGGAAGACATGCAGCTTCAGGGATGCGACGTGCAGGAGCTGCGGATGCTCAGGCTACATCGCACACACATGCCAATCCAAGGGGGCCAGGGCCCTGAATTCACAGCTGCCTCAATGCTGCCAAGCCACTGCACACTACAAGGCCGACGCGTCCATGGGCAAACTCTACCTCCTCAGAAGCCAGCCATCAGTCCAGGTACTACGCCCCCCCAGCCAGGTGGCACCCCCAAAATCCAGGTTAAGGTAGAGATTGAAGGGTCCCCCTGCCCCATGGAAGTTGACTCGGGGTCAGCTGTATCCATCATATCAGTGGAAATGCTTAACAGACTGTGTCCTAAGGGGGGGGGGCACTTGCGACCCTCGCACATCAACCTGGTGGACATCCAAAGAAACCAGGTCCCAATTCAGGGTGTGGGGGCTTTCCGAGTGCAGTACCGGGGCATTGATGGGTACCTGAACTTAATCATGTTAGAAGGGAACCTGGTTAGCCTCCTGGGGTGAACATGGTTTGAGCCATTGGGGATCACTAGGGAGTAAAGCACTGCACCCCATGGGACTTTAGTGATGTGTGTGGGGAATTTCCGGCCACTTTTGATGGGGCATTGGGATGTTACAAGGCCCCCCCCCGGTGTCCCTGCAGCTCAACCCCAAGGTTGTTCCCATCCACGTGAGATTCCACAGTGCCCCATTTGCTTTGCAGCCAAAAATCAATGCGGAACTGGACCGCCTAGTGCCATGGGGGCCCTCAAACCAGTTTCCCATGCGGCTTGGGAGACCCCCATTGTCATGCCCGTAAAGCTGAATGGGGACATCCACGTCTGCACAGACTATAAATGCACCCTGAATAAAGCGCTTCAGGACCATGTGTACCTGGTCCCGGTAGTTAGCCATGTCTTGGCCATGTTAGCAGGGGTGAAGATATTTGGCAAATTGGACCTGGCCCAGGCATACCAACAGTTGCCAGTAGATGAGGCCACGGCCGCCACCCAGATGATAGTCATGCACCGGGGGCGTTCAAGGTGAAGCAATTACCCCAGGAATCTTCCAGCACCTCATGGACTCTCTCTTAAAAGGGATCCCTGGAGTCACACCATTTTTTGATGACCTCCTGATCACCGCCCATCTCCGTGCCATCCTCCGCCATTTCAATGAGGCTCAAGGTGAAAAGGCAGAAATGCCTTCCGAGTTTTGAGTTCCGAGAACAGAATTCCGAGTTCCGAGTTCCGAGAACGGAGTTTCGTGTTCCGAGTTCCGAGAATGGAATTCCATGTTCTGAGTTCCGAGT
This sequence comes from Gekko gecko, assembly GCA_029375565.1. NCBI lineage: Eukaryota > Metazoa > Chordata > Lepidosauria > Squamata > Gekkonidae > Gekko > Gekko gecko. The sequence goes on along the minus strand of JAPDNY010000005.1, from coordinate 92,364,799 downwards.
ATGGAATTCCAAGTTCTGAGAACAGAATTCTGAGTTCCGAGTTCTGAGTTCCAAGAACGGAGTTCCGAGTTCCAGGTTCCGAGAACAGAGTTCTGAGAACGGAGTTCCGTGTTCTGAGTTCCGAGAACGGAGTTCCAAGTTCCGAGATCCGAGTTCTGAGAATGGGGTTCTAAGTTCCGAGATGATATTTCGAGTTCCGAGTTCTGAGAACAGAATTCCGAGTTCCGAGTTCTGAGAACAGAGTTCCGTGTTCTGAGTTCCGAGAATGGAATTTCGAGTTCCAAGAATGGAGTTCCATGTTCCGAGTTCCAAGAACAGAGTTCTGAGTTCGAAGGCCGAACTTCAGGCATTTCTCAGCCTCCTCGACTTTTACCACGCCTTCTTTCTGCACAAGGCAACAGTTGTGGAGCCACTGCACCATTTGCTGGACAAACACATGCCTTGGTCCTGGGGGCCCTGCATTCTGGGGGGTCAAGGTGCTCCTGATCTCCAATGACGCACTGGTGCATTTTGACGAGACCCAGCCAGTGGTGTTCACCTGTGACGCTTCTCCATATGCGGTGGGCGCTGTTTTGGATGGTAGGGAAGTTCCTGTGGCCTACTACTTGAGGACATTGTTGGCCACTGAGAGGAACTACACACAGACTGGCTGCGAGGGCCTGGCGATCATTGCAGGGGTAAAGAAGTTTCATCCTTCACCATCAAGACGGATCATCAGCCACTCCTCGGACTCTTCACTGCCAACAAGCAGACCCCGCAAGTCCTCTCCCTGTGGGCTCTCCACTGGTCCCTGTTCCTCACAGGCTACCAATATCACCTGGAACACTGCCCAGGGAAGGCAAAGGGGCATGCCGATGCCCTCAGCAGGCTGTCCCTTCTGAAAGTCGAGGCCAACCCGGCTCCATTGCGTCTTCTTCATTGAGGATCTTCCTGATCAACCCCTGCAGGCTGCTGATGTTGCCAGCCACTTGGCCCGAGATCCTGCCATCTCCCGCATTTTGGGCTGGATGGTGAGGGGGTGGCCTGTGACTCCCACGCGCCTGGAGTTTACAGCCTTCACAACCTAGAAAGATGAACTGTCAGCACACAAGGGGTGCCTTCTCTGGGGAGACAGAGTCATCCCCACCAAAGCCCTGAGACAACGTGTCCTCACCATGCTACACGAGGCCCACCCGGGTATCATCCATATCCATCCCTAGCCAGGAGTTACATCTGGTGGCCAGGGATCGACAGAGACATTGAAGCCTGGGTGTGGAGATGCCAAACCTTTCAGGTGGTGTGCCCAAATCCACGTAGCGCCCCTACCCAGTCCTGGGAGTCAAGCCACAAGCCAAGGTCCTGGCTACACATTAACTTTGCCAGCCCTTTCCAAGGGCTGCTCTTCCTAGTCACCATGGACTCATACTCCAAATGGTTGGAGATGTCTCTACAACATCTATGAAAGCTGTCATCCACGCGCTGCACTGGATATTTGCGATGCATGGATTGCCAGACACCATTGTCTCCAACAACGGGGCAGTTTTCATGTCAGAGGACTTCCAGGGGTTCCTCCGGAGAAACCTAATCCAGCACATAAGGTCTGCTCCTTTCCACCCAGCCACCAACAGACAGGCAGAGCGAATAGTGAGGACAGCCAAAGAAGCCCTCTGCTGGATCACAGATGGGGATTGGGAATTCTGGTTAGCCTGCTTCCTCCTGACTCAATGGATGACTCCCAACCCCGTCACCAGCCGATGTCCAACTGAGCTCCTGATGGGTTGGCGGCCCACCATTCTGTTGGACCGGCTACATCCTGACTGGGCACCGGAGTTGAGGAAGCTTACCGAGCAAAGGGAAGCCCCCTGGGGGTTCTTTCCAGAAGACCCCATCTTCATTAGGAACTTCGGAAAGGGGCCCCCGTGGCTAGCAGGCAGAGTCATCTGACTCCAGTTTCATACGAGGTGTCCACGGATGACAGCCAGCTCTTAAGGAAGCGTGTGGACCAGCTAAGACGGCACCAACTTCCACTGGGAGATGAGGGGCCAGGGAGGCCGGAGGAGCTTGACAGCGCAACCTGTGTTGCAGGAGACAGGGAACAGCTGCCTCCATCCATCGAGACACCAGATGAAGTTGTGCCACCTGCCGTGCCAGAGCCAGAGGAAGAGTCCCTGCCGACACCACCAAGCACCCAGGTGGCAGAGGGCCCAGCACCGAGCCAGGACGCCCCCATTCTGGCACCCCAGCATTCCTTGCGAGAACATCAGCCACCAGCTTACTTGCAGGATTATGTTACATAGCCTGGTTTTGAACTATGGGGTGAGGGGTGTTGTGTCCATGGACTGCCACTAGAGATTTGCGGCCAGAGTCCCCGAGCTTGGGTCCTAACACAATAAGGGCCAAGGATCCTAGTCCACCTTTTAGTCCACCAACAGGGAGTTTGGTGGGAGATTCAAACCCCCCAATAGGACTGTGGGTGTGTCTGGGGTGGGTGTACATAGTTGACTGCTGCTGGCCAGTTCTTGTCTTGTGTGTGTATCCAATAAACCAATATAGTTCAGCATGTCATAGTCTGCCTCTCCGTGCAGTGAACCCAGTACTTTTCAGATGACATAGTTTACTCATTGGTTTACCTGGTTTACTGAGGCATTTATTTTAACAACGTATGTAAAATATTACATTGCCAATTTGAGCCATTTAAAGTTTCTAAGCAAACTTTTAACAAAATCTGTATCCCACCAGAATGCAAACATTTTGAGTGTGTTTGTTGTGTAAATATATGTACAAAGGTCAAGGTACTAGAAATCAGCAGAAGTTTTGAAAATAGAAGTCTGTGACCATGGGTTTGGATTCTGCCTAAAATATCCATGAACACAAGAAGTGGATAATTTTAATAGATTCCCCTTTCCTGTGGCAGCCCCAAACACCCCTGAAATACTTTTCCTGAGAACAGAAGATCAACAGTATTCAGGAATAACTGAGCAGGGAATCAGAGGCCTTCCATGGGAGAGGGGAACTGGTGAAAATCACCACCTCTTCCACCTGTGTAAGTTCCCGGTGGTTTCCCATGGTCCAAAGCCCCAAGGAATCAGAAGTGACATCTAGATAAATTGTGTAAAGACAAACACTATAAGTGCTGGAAATGCAGGAAATTATCAGCAGAACATATCCACATATGGTGGCTGTGTCCAGTTGTGCAGGATTTGGAAGGAAATCATATTTGCCTGAATATAGCCCTGTTCTGTCATTATAATTTTGGTGATCCGTGTGTAAGGGGAGCTCGTACTATATATTATCTTCTTAATATGCACAGCTGCAATTTTGTGTGAATAGGGCAATGCATATATTTTCCAGCTTCTGTATACACCATTGGAAACCCAGATTTTTGAGGGTATATATTTATGTGTACTGAAGCTGGAAAATACATGCACCCTAAATGCTAACCACACATATCAGGAAGATCATGGGTAACGAGCTATGCATTTACAAAGTGATGGAGTACCAAAATTATGACTGAACAGGGCTAATATCACTGAGGAATATGATTATATAATAGCTGCTACTCCTATAGCAGAGAAAAATACTGGATACCAAGAACGTATATGTTAAATTCTGAATAAAGAGCATGTGCCAAATATAGCAAAACTTTTTAAAATAAGTGAAACAGGACAGCTGATAAATATAAGAGTGGCTAGGAGTTGGAGACCCAGTGCTGATATTTGTAAATCAACTTTGCATTTAGATATTGGTATTTCATTAATCTAGTGTAGATATGTTTAAGCTTTGATTAGTTTTCTGTGAATTGGTTTATTTATATAATTTGATTGATTTTTAATGTAAGTTTGTTGATTTATAATATATATATATATATATATATATATAAAATGTTAAATTAAAAAATATGTTCAGATGGTGATGGATGTGTATTCATCATCATGTGTATTCATCATCATCATCATCATCATCATCACAACCTTTATTGGCACAGCTATAACATCAAGGGAGAACTAACAATACAGTTTGCCAAATAGCCAAGAAGCCAAGGTAAAAGTAATATAAATATAAATAAGTATAGTGCTGAATGACAATAATAGTAATAATAATAATAGTAAATGGAGAAAAAAAAAACCCAAAAAGAACAACAATTGCAGCAAGGAAGCTTAACCAACAGGGAAGGAAAGAGAAATGTTATAAAACATTGTTAGACACTATATAGTCTCTGTCTCTCTCTCCCTCTCTCCCTCCCTCCTTTTCCCCTCCTTTTTCTCTTCTCTTCCCTTCTCCTTTTCCTTTGCACATTTGCCAAAAACTCTGCCACGTGTTCGGTAATTTCAGGGAGTTTATCTGCTAGCAAGAACTGAATGCCTCTAGGGGTTGTGGTCTTAGAGGTTTGAAGGAAGGAGCCAATTAAACATAAACATAACTGAGTAAACAACAGGCAGTGTAAAAGGATATGCCGTACAGAATCAGGTTCTCTTCAGTGACACCTACAGAGTCTTGCCTCAGTGGGGATACCCTTATATCTACCTCTGACCATGACTGAGGGAAATATGTTGAATCTCGCCAGCATGAAAGCTCTACGTCGAGAGGGGATTACTAAGGCTGAGTTCAGACTGGCAATTTCCCCCGCTATAGCCATGTTTCCCAAGTGGATTAAAGGGGGCATTCAAACAGGCACATCTGCCTGGCATTCCCGACCCGTAGGCAACCCGTGCTGTTCCACTTTGCTCCTGGGATCAAAAGATACCTGTTGAAAGTGGTAGCAAATCCCAGATAGTGCCTTTATCCCACTGCATTCTGCTCCCGGAAGTGTGAACGCTCAGCCGAAAAGGCAGGAGCAGCCTGTGTTGCGCATAAGGCAGCAGCGATATGATTGGCTGTGCTCCGCTCTACTGCCCAATGTGATGCTGGCGCAACGGGATCCTCCTCAAATCAGCTGGATGCCTATGTGTGTATGAGCGCATGAGTGCATATGCGCTCATGGACTCATATGCCCATACACACATAGGCATCCAGCCGATTTACCAGGAAAAAGCCGTTTACAGCTGCACCTCCGGGCCAGCAGTCTGAACACTCCTGCACGACTCCTCTCAGTATGCTCCCGCATCAGTCGGCTCCATGTGACTGGTAAAACCCGGAACAGTTTGGGCTTCCGGTCTGGGATACATGGCGTCCTGACGTGTTCTGGCTCTGCTCCCAGAACATACGGAGGGTCTTTATGACAGGGTTGGCTATACAGCCTGCCGCAGATCTCCCCAGGCAGGGGGGTGACTAGCAATGAGCATTGGCCCAAGTGGGAGTTGAGATCGGCTGATAGCGGGGCTTTAAAGAGCGCCGCGACCAGCCTTGATCCCCTCCCCCCAAGAGGGCACTTCGGAATTTCTCTAAAAGACCCCACCGAGTTGGATTCTCAACATAAGAATGCATGACCCAGACCTCCAAGACATTCTACGGAAACTGATACCAAGGAAACACTGCTATAACAAGACATGGACTTTGAAGGTAACTTTTCAAAATTGCTCACTGGAAACGCACTGATCCCGAGAATAAACAACATCTGATGTAGCGCATGATCATGCTGTATTCTGTGTACTAACACCGACTCTGGAAAACGCGGTTAAACAGCAAAAAAAGGCCAAAAAGCCGGTTTGTTGATCATTCCTGCGGTTGGGATATTGACTTTAAAATAGAAACTAACACCAAGTCCCGCAAGAATCAGTGTGGAAAATTACTCAAGCTGCGACAGAAATCACCAGAACAGGAAGTGACCTCAGACCAGACAAGTAGCATTTCCTAGAGACGACCAAGGAGGCCGGAAGAAGGGAGGAAACCAGAAGTCAAGGGTGACGATTAAGATTGTCAGACAGGAAGTAAGCAACAGGAAGAGCTATTTACCATAGAGAAATTGCGCCCGCCATTTTGAGAAGGTCGAAACGATTTATTCGGATTTTAGCCAAAAGACTTAACAGAAAAAAGTGAAAATAGAGCGGTTTAACTGGGCACAAGAAGAGCTTTAATTTGATGTAAGTTTTGTGATAATTGTAAACAACGGCTTACGATCTTCGGCAACAACAGAGGGCGAACTCTTAGTCCTCCCCGAAAATGGCTGCTAAAGAGGAGAAGAAATTACAGGGCATGATGGAAGCCATGGAAAAACGGGTGATGGATGCTATACAAAAAATGGAAAAAACCCTAGGAAAAGTGGCTGATGAAGTAACTCACCTGAAAAAAGACTTGGCTGGGATTACAAAGGAAATACAGACGTTAAACAAAAGAACAGACGAGGTGGAGGAAAGAGTGAAAGGAGTGGAAACTGGTGTATCTGAGGTTGCTAAAGAAGCATCAAAAGCCAATGTAATGGTGGAGTACAATGGAATGCTTAACCATCTGAGATTTAGGGGAATCCCTGAAGATAAAAATGAGAATATCCATTCAGTCATGGTGGATGGTGTTGCAGATTTTTTAAAACTAGAAGAGGAGAGGGTGGCGGCACATATTGATTTGGTATACAGAGTCAACTCTGCGATTGCACAAAAGAAAAAATTACCCAGAGATGTGATTGTCCAGTTTATATCCAAAAGATTGAAAGAAGACTTGTTTAAGCAACAATTTCAGGAAGATTTCACAACTGACAACAAGAAAATTATGATACTAAAGGAATTACCCAGAACAATTCTTCAGGACAGACGACTTTTCAAAGACTTGACCGACAAACTGAAAACAGAGGGCATTAGATACAGATGGGAAATTCCAAAAGGTGTCAGCTTTACATTTAAACAGAAGAGAGTCACCATCAAGTCAGTAGAGCAAATGACCAAGTTCATTAAAGACAATTTTAAAGACTCTGATAAATAAATACAAAGTCAACATGGAGAGTCAAATTATTTCTTGGAATGTTAATGGACTTAATTAACCTCAAAAAAGAAAAAATATTAGGCTATGGTTGGAAAAACAAAAATGTGATATTGTTTGTTTGCAAGAAACACATATTAAAAAGACTGATGTTAAATTTCTGATTCAAAGTAGATTAGGAGAGGAATTTTACTCCCTCTCCTCACAAAAGAAAAAAGAAGTTGTTACATATGTAAAAAAAGAACTGGAGCCAAAGGAAATTTTTAAAGACAAAGAAGGAAGATTCTTGGCAGTGGAAGTTATGCTTCAGAATAAAAAGACCCTTATTGTAAATCTCTATGCCCCGAATGGAGCCAAGGAAAAATTCTTTCAAGATTTGTGGGAACAATTACAACAGTTAACCTATGAGCAAATGATACTGGTGGGTGACTTTAATGGTACTGTTAATAATGCTATTGACAGAAAATCAAAAAAAGGAAATGAAGGTATAGGTAAAGTTCCGAAAGTATTTTTTCAAATGGCAAAACATGAGCACCTGGAAGATGCATGGAAAACTAAAAATCCTAAAGACAAAGACTACTCTTTTTATTCATCAACACATGAGTCTTTCTCAAGAATAGACATGATGTGGATGACCGAGAACTTGATTTTGCAAACACGTAAAATTGAAATATTACCTAGAATTCTTTCTGACCACAGCCCAGTAAAGTGGTCAACATATGTTAAAAGAAAGAAATTTCGATGAAGACTTAATGAGGATTTACTGGACAAACAAAATATTGTGGACAAAATAAGGACGGAAACCAAAACGTATTTTCAACTAAACTTAAATAAAGATGTACATACGCAAACGGTATGGGAGGCATATAAAGTTGTGATGAGAGGACATCTAATTGCAATTAACAACAATGAAAGAAAACAACAATTCAAAATAGATAAAGAAATTATGGAAAATATTCAAAAGAAAGAAGCAGAACTCAGGAAGAGACCTGGCAAAAAGAAAATTTTGAGAGAGCTGAGGATGCTAAGGGAACAATACGATGCGAGGTTAAATAAAGAAGTATATTGGAATTTGAAAAAATTGCAACAGAAGTCCTTTGAAGGAGCGAATAAACCTGGGAAATATTTGGCATGGCAATTGAAGAAAAGAAGAGAGAACAAAACAATAATTAAACTGAAAGATGGGAATAGAGAAATCATAGACCCAGGAGGGATCCAGAGAGAATTTTATAAATACTGTGCTACTCTTTTTCAAGCAAAACAAATGGATCAACAAAAAATTCAAGACTATTTATCAAAAGTAAATTTGACACAACCAAGCTCAGACATAAAAGCAATGTTAAACGCTGTGATAACTAAAGAAGAAATCAGCAAAGCAATAGGAGAGGCAAAAATCTCCAAAGTTCCAGGACCAGATGGTTTTTCAGCCAAATTCTACAAGAAATTTCAGGAAGACCTGGTACCGGTTCTAGAGATTCTTTTAAATGAAATTAGACAAAGCGGGAAGATTCCAGATTCCTGGAATGAAGCTGCAATCACCTTAATACTGAAAGAAACTCAAGATTTAACTAATGTTAAAAATTATTGACCAATTTCACTTCTGAACAATGACTACAAAATTTATGCAAAAATTTTAGCAGAATGCCTTAAAAGGTATTTGAAAGACACTATTGCCGAAGATCAGGCTGGGTTTTTGCCAGGTAGGCAAATAAAGGACAACATGAGGGTTGTTTTAGACGCAATAGAGTACTATGATAAGCACCCGGAAAAAGAGGTTGGCTTTTTATTTTTAGACGCGGAGAAGGCATTTGATAACTTGAATTGGGAATTTATGTTCAAAGTGATTGAAAAATTGCAGATGGGCGCAGAATTTACAAGAATGATTAAATCAATGTACAAAGAACAAAAGGCTACGGTGATTGTAAATGCAGAATCAACAGAAGCGTTCCGGGTCAGAAAAGGAACTAGACAGGGCTGTCCCCTATCGCCATTGTTATTCATCTGGATTTTGGAGATTCTGCTGCAAATGATTAGAGATGATGATAATATAAAAGGTTTGAGTATTAGAGGTTTTTCATACAAATTAAGAGCATTTGCTGATGATATTATGTTTATTGTTGAAGATCCTGTTAATAACATGCCTTTGGTATTTGAAAAAGTAAAAGAGTTTGGTGACCTCGCAGGGTTCTATGTAAATAAAAATAAATCGAAAATATTGTGTAAAAACATGAATGGTACAAAGCAACAAATTTTACAAAATCTGACAGAATGTGAAGTGGTTAAAAAGGTTAAATATCTGGGAGTTGACATTACAATGAAAAATATTGACTTGTTTAAGAATAATTATGAAAAATTGTGGGTTTTAATAAAGCGTGATTTAGAAAAGTGGGAAAAAATTAGATTATCTCTTCTTGGAAGAATTGCCGTTGTCAAAATGAATGTACTGCCCAGGTTGATGTTTTTGTTTCAGACAATACCAATTGTAAAAGATGTGAAAGTGTTGGTGAAATGGCAAAGAGAAATCTTTAAATTTATCTGGGCAGGAAAGAAGCCAAGAATTAAAATGAAAATAATGTATGATATCAAAGACAGAGGTGGCTTCCAAGTCCCGAATTTGCATTTGTATCATGAAGCAGTATGTATGTCTTGGTTAACTGACTGGGTTAATTTGGAAAATAGAAAACTTTTGGCCCTTGAGGGTCACGATTGCAGATTTGGCTGGCATGCCTATCTTTGATATGGGAAAAATAAAGTAGACTCAATGTTTAAGCATCATTATATAAGAAGAACACTGTTTGATGCATGGACCAGATACAAGAACACAGTTCCTGATGAGAGGCCTTTGTGGATTGTTCCTGCTGCAGTTATTCATCCCTTTTCAGAATATAAAGGTAATGATTGGTTGAAATACCAAGAGTTGCTTCAAAAGGAAGGGGAAAAATATGTTTTAAAACCAAATAATGAATTAGAATTTGAGTATGGATGGTTACAATATTGTCAAATACGGGATATTTACAAAAAAGACGGTAAAGAGGTTGGTTTTAGAGCTAAGAACGATGAGTTTGAAGATATATGGTTGAAAAAAGAGCGAAAAGATATCAAAGATGTATAAAACTTTGTTGACTGTTTATACTTTGGATGAAACCGTTAAAGAGCAAATGATAAAATGGGCCATAAATATGAACAAAGAAATTTCTATGGAAACATGGGAATTTTTGTGGAAAAAAGCTTTTAAAATGTCAACCTGTGTCAATGTAAAAGAAAATTGGTATAAGATGATGTACAGGTGGTATATGACACCAAAAAAGATTGCTAACATTAGTATGGATAAGAACTTGAGTAATAAGTGTTGGAAATGTAAAAAAATAGAGGATTCTTTTTACCATATGTGGTGGTCATGCGATAAAGCAAAGGTATACTGGTCAAATGTACATTGTGAGATGCAGAAAATATTAAAAATTCCTATTAGGAAAAGTCCAGAACTTCTTCTCTTAGGTTTGACAATGGAAAAAATTCCACAAGAAAAAAGGACACTATTATGGTATATGATTACATCGCGAGAATGGCTTTTGCTCAACAATGGAAAGCGGAGAAGGTGCCAGATATACATGACTGGTTAAGAAAACTGCTGTTTTTAGCCAAAATGAACAAAATGATGAAAAAACTAAATGGACAAATGGCAGAACAATATTTAAAAGACTGGGAAGGCCTGAAATTGTATATGGAAACTGAATATAGAATGAAAGGGAAAATGTACAATCTTGATTTGTATTGAAACTGAATGAGAAATGAAATGAACACTTGATTGTACTGTACCTTTATTGGAAATTATGCTTGTAAAAGTCAGGCTTTTATGTATTTGAAATTGGGTTACCTGGTTTGTCGATTGTTACAAGTCTAAACTTGATTACCTTTTAACTTTTTCTTTTTTGTTATTAGCAGTGTTGGAAGTCTATTAGGGGGGTGGGGGGATGGGGTGAAAATCTTTTAAAATTGTATTGATAATGATGTTTAACAATGTTGAATGCATCCCAATAAAAATTTTGTTTAAAAAAAAACAACAACCCGGAACAGTTTGTTCCAGGGCTTTTTTGCCACGACTGGCTCCCACTTCAAATTGCCAGTCTGAACTCAGCCTAAGTTTGAAAAGTACTGAGTCATAGAATTTTGTAGATAAGAGAGGCCCAGGAAGTGTGGGGAACAAGTTCCCTCTACTCTGGCATTTATTAGTTGAGAGTCAATGTCCCAGATTCTCCTTTGGATGGTATGAAATATATAAGTTTCACTAGAATTGGCCAAGGAATTTAAATCAATACCTAATGAATAAATTTTATCAAATATTAATTTGGACCATTTAGAGACAAATGGATCAGAGGGGAGGGAGGTGATAAGACTATTTGGAGGAGGTCAAAAATAATGGTGTAGCCAGTATTTAATAGTAGCAATCCAAGCACTGGATTCTATAGTATGAAGACCTAACTCAACACACAGGGTAAAATAACTGACAGAATTGGGAATACCAAGAATACAACGCAAAAAGACTGCGTTAACACATTCAGACTTTTTGTTAAAATCCTGAATCCACACTGGGATCCTATACAGTAATTGAGAAATTACTGTCACTCGAAAAATCCATAGGGCAGCCGGAGCAAATTGATTACCTTTTTGATAGTAAAAGCGAATTATAGCAGCCATCTTGTTCTTAGCCAAGTTAAGAGAGTGCTTCCAATGCATAGATATTTTAAATTATAATGAAAGAGGACTCCCAAATATCTAAATGATTTGACTTGTTCAATTTCTCTTCCATCATTTTTCCAAACAGATCACTTCCACGATTTAGAAAATACCAGAATTTTAGTCCTGTTAAAGTTAATGGATAAGGAATTCTGACTGCAAAATGAGATAAATGATGATAGGGAATGCTTTAATCCTGCCTTGGGAAAATAAAGAACTGCTGCATCATCTGCGTATAATAAGATGGGAACCGGATCTGAATTTAATTTGGGGGCATAAACATCAATTTTAGCCAGGTAGGAAGGAAGGTCTGAAATGAATAAATTAAATAGAGGAGCTAGAACACAGCCTTGTTTTACATCCTTCATCACAGGAATTTTTTGGCTTAGGGAACTGTAAAGTACTGGGTTCCGTACATCAGGACTCGGACCATGACGTAGGCGAAGACGTGTTTATTAGAACTTCACACAAAGACAAACAACAACGGCCAGAGGCCAACTATATATAATGGGGGGGGGGGAGAATGCCCCATAGTTCTATTGGCAGGTTCAAATTTCCCACCAATGTCCCTATTGGCTCCTTACTCCGAATTCAGGAGCCTAGTTCCTATTGTTCTCAGTACTGAAGTTTGGCAGCCTCTGGCTGTCGCCTGTTCCTGCTCTCAGGACATAACCTCTGTCAGCAAACCTTACTTGGCAGGTGTAACAAAAACAGAAGATGCTGGTCAAGGCCCAAATTGTGTATTTTCCCTCACAAACTCTGTCTGTCAACTGAGTCAAATGCTCTGCAGAGATCAATGAATGCAACATATAACTTGCCTCTGGGGTGTTTAAGATATTTTTCAGCTAAGAAAGATAACGTAACACAATGGTCTAGTGTAGAATGATTTGGTACAAGTCCAATTTGATCTCTCTCTGGCAAGTTATGAGTAGCCATCCACTCAGTTAGTTTCTTATGGATATGCTTAGCATAAAGTTTTCCTAAAATAGACAGGAAACTAATAGGCCTGTAATTCTCTAAATTGTTGTGGTCACCTTTTTTTTAAAAAAAAAAAAATCAGTATTATTATGGAATTTAACCATGATTCTGGTTGGATGCCAAATTTGTCAATCAGAGTAAAAAGACTATTTACTTTATTCTTCATGAACTCAACAGGTAGGCCATTGGGGTACTGGGTGTATTAATAATAATAGCAGCAGCAACAACAACAACCAAGAAATTTGAGTCCCTGAACCTTCAGAAGCATCACTATTGACCTCAGAAGTCCATTCTATATAAAATATAATTTGCATCAATTTATTGACTTGGGCATTGTTCTATGTCCATACCATTGAAATGAAGTGTGATACTCTTAAGAAACTCCTATATATTACAACAGGATTGGCACAGGAACACATTTCAGTGAATTGTGCTCCATATGGTTCAGACTCAATTAAGGAGGAGTTCATAACAGCTTCTCAGCCTACAACAAAACTGCTGAGCACTGTGATAATAACAGGATACAACACATCCTCTTTTGACAGTGCACGTGCCACTTCTCTCCTGTGAACTTGACAATAGGTCCCAGCTGACAATGAGACCTTTCCTGTATATACATTATCAAACGTGAAGTTGGATCCAAATGATTATTTCTAGGAAACAGGAACAAACTATTCCATGCTAAATATAAATGTATATGCATAGAGAAAAACTTCACAGCTTCTAAAAATACTTCGTTTTAGCATCCAGCCTTAGAGCAGAGTTTGTGATTTTGAATATGTAAGTTTCAAAAAAGAAAAAAAAGCAACAAAAGGTAGCAGGCATTTTCAGGCAATACAAGCCTAATTGTTACATAATAGTTCTTGTTGCGGTAAAACCACTACAGGGTGATATTTTCCTGATTGTTTTTATGTGGTGAACCATTCTTTTGATTGAGCCCCCATGTGGTGAAATCCAGTAACTCACCACATTGTATGGCTTTGTCAGATGTTTACGAATCTACACTGTTCTCAGATGTAGATCTAGAATTGAGGTATCATGGAAGGGGAGAATAGGCTTGGGTCATATCTTTATTGTCACATTTTTTTAATGAAAGATGTGTACTTCCATGCAGAAGAGGGGGACCATCTCTGTTAGCTGCATTACGCTGAAGATTGGTTTACCTCTTCTGTTCTCAGGTACCTTGACCATGGCCAGAGGTGCAAACTTTTGGGCATGAGCCAAAGGGCTCTTTGGACTCAGGTTCTTAGCCTGTGGCTTGCAGCCCGTTTATTCAGTCAAGTCAATGGGTTCAGCATCATCTCGAGAGGCACTGGTTTTTGTTGTTTTTTGTTTGATGTGCCCAGGTTTATTTATGCATTGTTTTATTTGTTGTAAGCCACTTTGGATCCTTTTCAGAAAAATTATTTTTGCTTGAAGGGGTCAACAAGCTTATCTAATGCAACAGCTTGGCAGCAGTCAGCCTTTGAAAAACAAATCCCTTTTTAAAAGTTCACCAAATAGTGTCGACATGCTTATCATTAGAGATGTTGTTGGCTTTAGCTATCAAGTGCCACTGATACTCATGCAATGGTATGCCAATTTAAAATTATAACCAAGGGCATAGACTTTCCAATTTCCCGGGGGGGGCTGGGGCTGGGCCAGAGGCATTGCTATGCTAGGTCCTTAAAAGAACTGAGGCCCAGTGACATCATAGGGAGGACCCACCTTTGCTTTCAACATACGAGTGTGACTGAACACCTACTTATAAAAATATTTTTAATCCAAGAACTTTTCATTCAATAGCAAGTAGTCTTGGCATCCCGTTGGAACTCAACAAGCTATTTATCTGTTACACATCTGATTAAGGATATCTGCACTTAAGCTGGCCATCTTTCTGTGATGGAATAACAGCACTTGGTATTTATATTTCCTATTTATTTATCTGGATATTAATACCCTATTTTTATGAAGCACCTATCAAATCTATTAAAATGTTTATATCCCTTTCTTCTCCAGAGAGTCAAAGTAATTAACAATATGGCAGAAAGAATATAACAAAAAACATAACCAACATCAATACAGTTATAGCCAGTCAATAATAGGTTCATTTTCTTTATAATGCAGCCCTCAACATCAGACACAAAGAACAGCCAAAAAGCCCATGGAAAGATGGCCTTGCACATCATCCTAAAAATAGGTAAGGAGGGTATCTGCTGAACTCCTCCAGAAGGCCATGCCAGGAAATTGGCCCCATGACCAAGAAAGATCTTTCTGCAGCAGTAAAAGGATAAACAAAACTTTGAAAGGGCACCATGAGCAAATGCTAAGCACTGATAAATTTCACGTAGAGATTGCAAAGCAAATAGTAGCACTCGTTGTCTGTATATAAACTCAATAACAATATTTATCATTTGCTCCAACTTGCCCAAAGCAGCTCAAACCAGATGGTTGGTCATTGTACACCTACACAAGGAAGACCCTGTTAGACCCAGTAATCCATCAGTGGAAGGCACTAACAGTCACAGATCTTTACATGTATTTAAAAAGGCTTCTTCTGGATACAGTTTCATTGTCAGACAAAGAATGAGTGCACATTAAAGTTCACACCTTAAATAAAACTTTGTTGCTCTTAAAGGTGCCTCTGGACTCTAACATTGTTCTGAAGCTGGGAGGGAGAGACATTTGTTGTGCTCTGTTTCCAACCACTGCCTTTAAATTACATCAAAAACATTTGTAAATCTTTAGAAATTTCGTTATGAGCTTGTAAATATTCCAATATTGGGGACCAAACAGAGAAGAATTCTAAATTTTTATTTAAACTACTGCTCAGTTCAAACCATGTTATTTTTTCCATTAAATATAAATGCCACAATTTATTATGCCATTTCTCCAGTGATAGGAAATTTGCAGATTTCCAATGTGTGGCAATTGCTGCCTTTGCTGCAAATAAAAGTAAAGATATACGTTTTTTATTAATATTGTAGGTATCAAGATCGTCTCTATCATTAAGTATTATTCTTTCTGGAGTAAAAGGAATATTGATGTGTGTTATACAAAAAATCTTTTCTAAAACATTTTCCCCAAATTTTGAGATTTTAGAACAAAACATCCAACAATGAAGAAAGGTAGCTTTTTCATTGCATTGTCTCCAACATAACGATTGTGAACCTTGTATGTGAGCCAATTGAACCGGAGTGAGGTACCATAAAGACAGAATTTTAAATGTTTGAAGTCTAACAGAAATTATAGATGAGGAATTCTCATATGAGTTCCATATACGCTTCCATGTATTGTCCTCCATATGTTTCATTAAAAGTTTGTCCCATCTAGATTGGTAAGATAAAACTAAATTTGTTTTAAATTCGTTTAAAATTTGAATAATTTTAAATATGTTACCTTTTCTGCTGATTCCTGAAGATCTAATAAGTGTTTCAAATTTTGTTAAGGGTTGTTGATATAAGTTTTCTAATTGAATTGTTTTGCATAGGTGTCTGATTTGGTGGTAATAAAACCATGTAAGTGAGTTACCTGTACTTGCTTCTAATTCTTCTTTTCCCACAATTCTATTATTTTTAATTAAATCTTGAAGCATTGTTATTTGTTTTTTATGCCATTGTGTATAATCCACATCAATTAACCCTGGTGGGAACCAATTTTGACCTAAAAATGGTGCAAATCTAGAGTATTTTGGTACTAATTTTGATCTTAAGGTATCCCAAACCTCTAATGTAGTGAGTAAAGGATCATTAGTTAGTCACATATGCAACCTCTCTTTTTTAGTTTGCCATATAGTTTCTACTATTGTATATGGTTTAGTGTCCTCTTCATAAATGTAGACCCAGTCTGGAATCGTCTCTTTTTGCAACATTATTAAGATTCTATTCAAGTGAGTCGCTATATAATAATTTTGTAAATTAGGGAGTTGCAAGCCTCCAGATTTACGTAATCTATATAGAGTATTGGCATTAATTCTGGCTTTTTTCTTATTCCACAAAAATGATAATAAAATAGTTTGCCAATATTTTATCATATTTATTGGTATTTTAACGGGTAGAGCTCTAAATAAAAATATAAATTTTGGGAGTAAAAAAGATTTTATAAGATTGTATCTATCTATAAAAGAGGGTGAATATCTTTCCCATTTTTTTATTTTTTGAAGGATTTCTTTATGTAGTTCGTCATGGTTGTATTTATAAATATTTTTTAAATTTGCTGGTAATTGTATACCCAAATATTGTAATTTTTCAAACACCCATTGATATTGGTAGGTGGATTGTATATACTCCTGGGTTTTATTAGATAGATATAATGGCATTAATTTTGATTTAGTGTCATTAATTTTCAATCCTGAAATTAATTCAAAATCCTGTAGTATGGATTGTAAATGATATAATGACTTTGAGGAATTGGTAATAAATAACAACATGTCATCTGCAAAAAGCGTTAATTTATATTCTTTTTTCCCAATAGTAAATCCTGATATATTTATCTCTTGTCTTATTTTTTGTGCTAAAGGTTCTATTGCTAAAGCAAATAGAAGGGGCGACAAGGAACAACCTTGTCGTGTTCCTCGTTCTAATTTAAGGTTTGGGGAAGACGTTCCATTTATATTAATTGTTGAATATGGTTGTTCATAGATTGCGTTAATAGCTGCTAAAAGTTTAGATTCAAAATTCATTTTTACCAAAAGTGATTTCAAAAATAAGAGTTCCAAGGAATCAAAAGCTTTTTCCACATCAAGTGAAATTAAGATTGATTCTATTTTATTTGTTTGAGCTTTCTGTATAATATGTAATGCTTTATAGGTATTATCTGCTAAGTCCTGTCCTGGTATAAAACCTACTTGATCCTGTGTTATATATTCAAAAATTATTTTATTTAAACGTTGTGCCAAAATTGACGTAAAAATTTTTAAATCAACATTTAAAAGAGATATTGGCCGATATGAAGATGGAATAGTTTTATCTTTCTGTGGTTTAGGAAGAAGGACCATATTTGCATGAGACCATGATTGAGGTAAATGACCTTCCTTCAAAATATAATTGCAGGTATTTAATAATGGGTCTAAAAGTGTGGTAGAAAAGCATTTACAAAAAGAGGCTGAAAAAACATCAGGTCCAGGGGGATTTGTTCACTTTTAATCTTTTAATAGCTTCTATGATTTCCTGTTTAGTATAGTCTTTATCCATGAAGGATTTATGTTAATTCCTTAACTCCTTGGTTGTGTATGATTTAAAAAAATTGTCTATACTAGATTGTGTTAAATTTTTAGAGGAGTATAAGCCTTTGTAATATTCAACAAAAAAATTAAAATTTGATTAGTATTAGATTGTAATTTGCCTGATTTATCTTTAATCTGATGGATTTGTCTTTCCATTTTTTTCCTATTTACTCTTTTATTTAGAATTTTTAGATTTTTAGCATTATAATGCCAGGATTCTTGTTTTAAATATACTAAATCACGTTTTATTTTATATGTTTCTAAATTTTCTAACTTCCTCCTTTCAGTCAGTAACATTTTATAAACCTTTTTACTACAAGTACGTTTATGCTCTTTCTCTAATTCAGAGATTTTATTTGTAATAGCTTGCCTTTGTTCTTTTTGTTTCTTCCACTTATAGGAAGACTTTGCTATCAAGATTCCTCTAATTGTTGGTTTCATAGCATCCCATAAAAGCAATGGGGAGGATACATCAACAGAATTTTCTTGAAAATAAATTTTAAGTTGTTGGTCTATTTCTTTTCTAACTATTGGGTCTTCTAATAAGCTAGTGTTTAATACCATTGTTTTTTCCTAGGTAATTGGGATGACCAATCCCAAATTCCTTCAACCCAAGCATGGTCTGACCACAATTTGTCACCAATTTGAGTTTTTAAAATCTGAAATTGCAGCGATTGAGATACTAGGATGTACTCTAGTCTGGTATGCAGATTAAATTGAGAAGAGTAATAGGAAAAATCTTTTTCATTTGGATGTTGTGCTTGCCAGATATCTATTAAAGCGTATTCCTGAAGAAGTGTATTTAAGTCATGTTTATCTGATTTCTTACCTGTTTTCTTGAGAGGTTTCTTATTTTTTGGAGTAGATCTATCCAATTGTTGGTTAACTATTAAATTTAAATCACCACCCAAGATTGTTTCTCCTTCTTTAAAGATGTCTAGCTTCTGGAAAACATCAGTCAAAAAATTAATTTGGTCATTGTTTGGAGCATATATGGAACCCAATGTCACCATTTTATTTTCCATGGTACCTTTAACAAAAAGAAATCTACCCTTGTCATCTCTTAAAATATCTTTCAAACTAAATCGCACATTTCTTGATAGCATAATAGCAACACCTCTAGACTTTGAGCTTCCACATGCCTGCAATTGAAAAGTAAACCAGTTAGTATTAAAAATATTTCTGTTTGGATTTTTCTGGTGTGTTTCTTGTAACATCAATATATCCGGTTTTAAGTGAAGAAGATAATTATATACTCTCTTCCTTTTGATATTATTGTTAACACCTCGCACATTCAAAGTGATTATCTTAAGATGTGACATTATAAGAGGTTACCTTTATTTGATATATGTTCTTGTTCTTTTCCTCCTTTTGTACCACAAATGACAGATCTAGTATTTATTTTTAATTAATTCTAAAATCCTTTTGTAACTATTTTTTCCAGATGTCTGGCTCCTTATTAGAATATATTCTGAAATATAGACTATAAAAAGTCTTTTAAGTTATTTCTAACTCACTAACTAATAATTTTTTTTAACAAAACTTCCAAACTCTGGTTTGTTATTACTGCCTAACAAGCCTTAACTGACTAACTAGAAACCTAAATGGAGCCTGCAGTTACCTGCAGGTACTCAGGTATCTTCCTGAGACCAACTAAGGTACATGAAATAAGAACTTCTTTAAATCATAAATCATTCCCCCCCCATTAACTAAAATTATGTTGCATCAACAGCCATTAACAGTTAGCCTATTATTATTGTTATTTTTATCAGAAATAAAATCAGGCTAGGCTCTATGTAACAAGTATAAAACATAATAAAAATAAAAAATACAATTTTCATATTGTTACATAATTTGAGAATTCGTGGCTCTCTGTAGTTGTTGTAGCCTCAAAACTCCAGATAAATATTTAGGTCTTTTTTGGGTTGGGAACGGAAATTTTGTTTTCTTTTGGTGGAGTCATGTTGAATTGCAATCTTCTCTTTTGTGTGTTCTTAGTTGTAGATTCATCTTTCTTCAGTCCAAGCTTTTTAAAAAGATTTAGTCCATCTTCCACTGATGCTGCTTGTAATCTCTCCCCTTTGTAGATGACTTGCAGAGTTGCTGCACCAATCCATTTGTATTTTATTTTATGGTCTTGAAGCTGTGTAGTTATGGTTTTCAGTTCTCTCCTTTTACTTATTGCTTCTGAAGGAAGGTCTGGAAATATTTCAGTTTTGTGACCCGCAAAATCAAATGGACCTTTGTCTCTTGCTTCTGCTAAAATTCTTTTTCTTACCCTATAATCTAGGGCAGTGATCACAATGTCTCTGGGACCCTTTCTATGTGGGTTTTTAGGCGAGCCAATTCTATATGCTTGTACAATTACAGGGACAACATCATCCTGCAATTGCCATAGCTCAGCTAGCCAGTTTGCCATAAAAACATGAAGTTCTTCAGATGTATTAAGCTGCTCCGGAAAACCACGAAATTTAACATTATTTTGCGTTGTTCCATATCCACATTGAGTATTTTAAGGTTTAACTGGTCAGTCTCTTTTTGCAGATTTTTGTTCTCAGCTTGAACAGTTTCTGCTAAGTAAATGCACTTTCTGCAGTATTTTGAGTATCTATTAGTACTTTTTTTATATCAGTTAATTGGTCTTGGACTGGTTTCCAAAGTTCACTCATTTTAGCAAAAAGTCTGCCTTCCATTTCGAGTAAATCACATTTAGAAACTGGGGTGAGAAGTTCCTCATCTTCTATGCTATCTGCAATAGTTTCTTCAACAATGGCGTCTGCCATTTTAAGATCGATCGCGCACCCGCCCTGCTGTGTTTTTTCGATCAGTAATATTGAAGCGGCTTACAACTACTTTCTTAAAGGATTTAACTTTTAATTCGTTGTATTTTCGATCTTCTGAGGCTGTTTTTTGTCGCGATATTCTTAGTGTTATAGGCAGGGAGGGAGAGAGCCTCGGGCTTAGGCGTCCATTCCCATCTCATGCGATGCCACACCCCTTTACTGAATATCTTTTTAATACACAGGCATACAAAAACAGATTCACTCACACATACACACAAGTTCCTTTAGTTACAGTAGAAATGGAAACACAATTTGGGTTTTAAACTAAAACTATTTAGGCAGGGGAAAAGCTCATAATACTTATCTGATCCTGTAGTTTCGACCTTCCACAATGAAGAATATAAGAATAATTTCTAACTAAGGAGAACTCTCACTACACACTGCTGGAACCTGCCAACAAGTGTGGGCTTCTTGGCTGCAGTCCAAGAAAGCACGTGGAAGTTATCTTGAGTTACTTAGCTAGCTAGTGAAGAAAGATGGGCCAAGGCGACCTAGAACAAAGGTTGCACCTCATTTTATCAGCTAGTATTGGGGGCTGGCTTGGGGTGTCTCTGGTCCGTCCCATCCCTATACCTATTGGCTATAGGATTTGGGGGTACCTTCCTACTAAGGTGGGGCAATATTGAAAGTCTACACCTTTCTACAAGGGAGCGTTTGGTCAAGGTGCAAAGATAGGTTGGCATGGAAACCTTAGATGTGCAGATGACTCTGGCTTGGTCCAGGTGACAGAACAGGAAACAGTCTTAATACATGCAAATGCCAAGCATCCTGTGGGTTACATGCGAGGTATGGATTCCTCAATGGTGGAAAGGCTGTTGTTTTTACATCCTTCTAGAGAACCATAATGGAGATGCTAATGGAGATGCTTC